>CM076584.1:1526847896-1528279477 GCA_034641835.2 Pinus albicaulis | reverse complement strand
TCATTTTTATATCAGCGCTTTATATATAAATGAATCTGCTGACTGTAATTCTAGGCCATATTCCAACGCTTTTCATGCCACGAGTGTCTTGTTGATGTGGAACATTCCGCAAGTGGAACGGACATATATCACAGTCGTATATTAATAATTGCCCTACCATTAAGCTGAGGCCCGTGGGTCTACAGACCACGCGGCATATTTTAATACCACCGCAACAATGTTATATATATACATATAACAACGCCCTTTCATATATACAAATAAGTAATTTCAACTCTCGGCATACAAACACACTTCCTTTTTAAATCATTTCTCAGTGTAATATAGTGAAGACATATTAAACATATAAGAACTCTTTTTGGGCCCACTTAACACACTTCCAGATGCAATGAGTCTTCTCCGAATGCTATTTATCGCTCCTGCTCCAATTCCGATTCGATATGATTCCAATCATCACAATCGGCGATCAACACAATGCCATAATATATATATATATATATATATATATATATATATATATATACCTTTTAATACTTGCTCCGATGCGATGCAAATCGGCGATCACAAATCGCAATGTTTGAATGCCAAACCGGTTAATTGTTCCACAGCCTGATCCGATTCAATTGGATATCGCCAATCGCCTGAATTGATATCACTCAACTATTGCAGCTCCAATGCTTCGAGCCATATTCAATCGGAAATCGCCAATCGATTGAATTGATATCACTCAACTATTGCAGCTCCAATGTGCTTCGATTTCGATTCAATCGGAAATCGCCAATCGATTGAATTGATATCACTCATCTATTGCAGCTCCACTGTGCTCCGATTTCGATTCAATCGGAAATCGCCAATCGATTGAATTGATATCACTCAACTATTGCAGCTCCACTGTGCTCCGATTTCGATTCAATCGGAAATCGCCAATCGATTGAATTGATATCACTCAACTATTGCAGCTCCACTGTGCTCCGATTTCATTCATCGGAACGCTAATCGTAATCGCAATGCGCTTTCCACCTCTTTGACTCTTCACATTTCTGATCCGATTGGGGAGGGGTCCCACCTTATAAAACTTTGTTTTATGCGCTCCATAATATATATGCCTTGGACCTTTGGTTCTTTTGTTTTCGGGATTAATAATATGAAACTTATAATAAAGCGCTCCTTATAATGTACATGCTGTGGACCTTTGCAACATATGTAATGTGCGACATTTATATGTATTGTAATGGATATATATATATATATATATATATATGTATCCTCCGTCGGGGTAGGTGATTCCCAGAATTTATGTGCCTTGCCGCTTGGGGTTAAGAGATTCCCGGAATACGGTTCTGTGCAATTCCCAAAATATTTGTGTTATGTATAACGCCGATTGGAGTGTGCGATTCCCGAAATATTTGTGTTATGTTAAATGTATAACGCCAGTTGGAGTGTGCGATTCCTGGAATATGGTTCTGCATTATATGCGTAACGCCCGGCTTGGGGTATGATTCTTGGTATTTTATAACTGCTCTGCCTCTGCCTCTGTTGCTTCTGTTGTTCTGCCTCTGCTTCTGTCTTTGTGATAACGGCTCTGCCTCTGTTATATTCGCTTCCTCTGCCTTCATTTGCTTCTTTGCTGCCTCCATTGTATTCGTTGCTTCCTTTGCCTGTTTCTGCTTCAGCGCTGCCTCGTTTGCCTATCTCTGCTTCAGCGCTGCCTCCTTTGCCTGTCTCTGCTTCAGTGCTGCCTCCTTTGCCTGTCTCTGCTTCAGCGCTGCCTCCTTTGTTTCCTTCATTTGCTTCTTTGTTGTCTTCATTGCCATGATAACAGCTCTGTCTCTGTAGCTATTTGTCTTACGCTCTCTCTTTTAATTCATCTGCTCCTTGACTGATGCTACTCCTTAATTCTCCTTTTGCTGCCTTTGCTTCTTTAAATGAACTTGTCTCTACTACTCGACCCTCTCTACATCTTGCTGCTATGCTGCTCTCTTTGCCTTGTTGCTGCCTCAGATGTTCCTCCTTTTCCATCTCCGTTGCCATCAATGACAACATTTCCAACAGTCTCCCCCTTTGGCATTGATGGCAACACATCCATCAATAATCCAATGCTTCCTCCAAGTTTTTCTCTGCCTGGCTTCTTTTAGAAGATCCTATCTTCTGCTACTTGATTTTCCTCCCCCTTTGACATCAATGGCAAAGGGTTGCACATTTCTCAGTGTAGATTCTGTCTTTGCATTTCTTCTCTCTGATATGTGTTTAGGCCTTCTTCTTCTGACTGTGTATCTTGCTGCTCCAAACTGGTGTATAAGGGTTGTTGAGAGAATACTTTTGAGATTATTTGAACTTGTATATACACATTAAGTCGATATCATTTCAAAGCTTAGACTTCTTGCACTTGTATAGAGAGTAGGTGATGACAGCCATATATAATCAGACTTATATAATGCGAACTGCATTATTGGATCAAGACTTAAGGATTGTGAATGCTCCATGTGACATATAAATCTTGCTTCAGCTATATTATAATCTTCATTTGAAATCCATATCTGTTGAGGAAATTGTAGTTGGAGTATGTCTTCTTCTGCAATAATCATCTGCAGTACAGTGTTTGTTCATTTGTGATGAAGCTAATATGTCTTTTATAGCTGCGGTTCACTTTCCTTGCCTGTTGGTGATGATTTGAGCTAGGATGATGATAATAATCTTGCATTAAATAGCTGCAGATCCTTGTTACTGATATGAATCAACCAAAATTTGATCTAAGAAATCAAATCCCTTTACTGCTTCCATAATGTACTTTCACAACAAAACCTTGAGGCTAGATACATTCAATTTATTGTTTAGACTTACTTATCAACCAAGCACTTTTCTTTATGACATAAGGGGTTATGTATGTCAGTGATCAATCTCTTTTCAATGGTGAGATGTTCGCAAATCCTTTCTGCTGAAGTATGTTCGTGATAAATCAATAACAGATTTTTGAGCTTCAACTGTCACAACTCATCCTTCATACTTTCGATACTTTAATTGTTCCATCATGATGATCTTTCACACGAATATATTCAAGTTGTTTACTTGAGATTTTAGCCAACAGGCTTCACCCAGTTTGTGAACAATCTTCAAAAAGAAGTCTTGAAGATATATGTACTAACTTCAGGAGGGCATGCAATTATATATATATAGACAGATACTGCTTCAATGCATAATATATTCCTTCAAGTTTAAATCAGATACTGATCCTCTAGCACTGCTACTGACCTTTTCATGCTGAATGCAGATAACCCTGGGAATACTACCTTGATGCACTTTTTCCATAATCCTTTGATCCGGTGGACCTGTATCATACTGCTGCTCCGCTGATAATGCTTGGTAATATGTTGATAAGCATGCTGCTTGTACTTAACCATCAATAGATATTATTTTGATAAACCATGCTGAGATTTCACTTTTAGCTTGCACATTTATCCTTAATTAAGACATCCTTCATAAATTCTACTGTAGAGCTTTCCACTGTTCACACCAACAGTTATCGATATCTTGAAATTTATCTTGACATCTTTAACCATTTGCTTATTCTGCCATTCTGTTCAAAGGAATGCCACTGCATTTTGTTTTCTAGGACTGCTCCAGAATCATTGCTGCTTTTCATAGAATTCAATTGTTTTAACATAATGAACTTCAGGAAGACATCTTCAATTTCTTTGCTTGGAATCTTCATGGGCAGATCACTCAGAGGTTTTTCACTCACTTAACTGCATTTCTTCAAGGTGACTTTTCATAGATGATATAATGATGATAGGCTCTTCTCTTATTCCTCCTTCTTAAAGTGGTTCACTTGTTCATTCTGGCTGTATGATGCACACTGTGATCATCACTTATGTGTTGGTGTCTTCTTAGCTTACATGCTCATGGCTGATGTTCTCTCTACCACCAAGGCTTATTTTTGTCTTCTCTTCTTCCATCAATCTGTTAGCTATTTAATATTTCAGATGATCTTCTTTCTCTTTAGTTCTCTGTTAGAGAAATTGTCCTGTGCATTCCTGATCTTATAGCTATCCTCATTCCAAGGAGCTCTTCTTAGACTAATTTCATGGGGACTTTTTATGAACTGCTCTCCCCCTGGGATGTTGCTTCATATTTGTCACTGATTAGATATTTTCTTTTCTTCCTAGAGCAGCTCCCCCTGAGACTATGATGTTTTACATTATGTTATTGAGATGATAGGCTCCCCCTTTATTTTTTCTTTCCATACTTTATTGGGGTTCTTCATAATGTCTGCACTCCTTTCCGATTCATAGTTTTGTTTGATTGGATTGGATTTCATCATCTGTCTGGAGTTCTTTAATATATGGGGCAGTTTACAGTCCTTTGCTTTGTGGCCAAGCATGAGGCATATATAACATCTTATTTTATCAAAGTATATTTAAGCTGATGCATAATATTTCATTCCCCTTTTTGAACATAATTTACAATCAACATATTTATGTCCAAATTCATTGCATGCATAACAGTAGCCATGGAAATGATTTGTGTACCTGGCGGAAGATTGTCCTTGCCATTTGCTTGCTTGAGGTAGTCTTCTCATTTGCTGCATCTTTTCTTGGTAATCATTGATTCTCTTTGTCTTGCAATGTGCTGCATCATGTCCTGGTTTGTGGCAGGAGAAACAAGTGATATTTTTCATAGGAGGAAAGAACCTCCTTTGACATCTTCCAAATTTATTCAATTCATCTTCAGGAGCATATGAGCCTTTAGCAACTGATTGTTTCATCTTCTCATTCTTATTTGTTTCTTCACAACTCACGTTCCTGCTGGTTTCTATTTCTGGAGGAATTTGCTGGGCTGCTTCATTGTTCTTTACAGCTTTTACAAGAATGATTTTCTTGTTATCTTCGTCCTTGGACTTACTGGTTTCACCTTCATATCCTATCCCGGCCTTTATGAGAGGTGACCTTTAGGCATTTAGAAGCTGGTCCAACTATCCAGAGCCTTTCATTAGAGGTGTATTCATGAATAGTTCTCTTTGGGCCTTTTCTAAGTTATTTCTTAGGCTCACTACTTCTTCTTCCAATTTTTCACATTCAAGACTTTTCTCTCTCATTTTTTGCAGCAGAGTGTCTTCTACTTTCTTTGCCTCCTCAAGCTGTGTCTTTAGACCAATAATTTCTTTCCTATCTTCATATTCTCTCTCATCACATATTTGCACTACTGTCTTAAGGTCTTTGTTTTCCTTCTTCAATCTTTCTATTTTAGTCAAAGCAGTGTCAATTTTGGCTTTTTCTTCAGCTATAATTTCTTCATGGTTCTTATCTCCATTCACACTGGTAGGTACCTCATTTGATTGAATATTTTCCTGTTGACATGAATTTTTCTTCTTCTTGATTCTCTTCTCCTTCTTGACAATGCAATCCTCGGTGTCTACTCCATGGATGAAAAGCAATTTGTCCCAGATTTCTTTTGCAGAGTCTAGATCCATTATCAACTCAAGGTCCTTGTTATGAAGACTGTCATATATCACACATTTTGCCTTGTCATTCCTATGTTGTTCTTTCACCGTGGGGGAGTCTGTGCAGTAACCATCACATACAAGCTTCCATACCTCAGGTTCATAAGCCAATAATCCTGTCTTAACCTTATCTCTCCATTAAAGAAATTTTGTTGTATTTAGCACAGGTACATTTTGATAGTCCATGACTCAACCAGATCTCCTTCAAGCTATTAAGCTTACACCAAAGGAACTGGCTCCGATACCAATTGTTGAACCCTTAGTTAAACTGAGAGGGGGGGGTGAATCAGTTTAACACATACATGGACTTTTGAAACTTTTCTCTTAAAACTTATTTACACCTTTACTTCATGATCAACTTAATATGTGAGCAATCTTTATTGGTGAGCAGCAAGTATCAAACAGATTTGTTAATGTAACAACAGTCTTAATATGTGAGCAATCGGTATTAAGCAGATTAGATAAATCACATCAACACATGCACAAAGACACCAGATATAAGTGGAAACCCATAAAGGGAGAAAACCACATCTTATTATTGTTGTGATGCAAAGGCAAGCTCCAACTCCCTCTCACCACTGTTTTCTGCAGGCACCAACCTACAGAAGGCTCTATCCTCAATTCTGCAAGCTACAACTTGCAAGGAAGCTCCAACTCCCATCAATTTTCTGCAGGCACCAACCTACAGGAGGCTCCAACCTCAGTCAGCTACAACTGACATTTTATCAAGTTACAACTTGATGTGGAAGCACCAACTCCCATCTATTTTCTGCAGGCACCAACCTACAGGAGGCTCCTACCTCAGTCAGCTACAACTGACATCTATCAAGCTACAACTTGATAGGGAAGCTCCAACTTCCTTACTCTTTCAAAAGAAAAACACTTGCTGATTTACCTTGGATATCAGCTCTATTCTATACCTTCTTCTCTGTTGTTCATCAACTCTTATATCATACCTGCATCATCTCTGCTTAGCCCCTTCTTCTTCTTTTCTCAGCTCCTCCTTATTCACATTCTTCTTGCAGCTTGCTTATTCTCTTCAACTCTCTTTAATTCTGCTGCACACTCTCTTCTTCTCTCACTCCTTTTCGTCAACCCTATCCCCTTAGATATTACCCTGTTTTATACAAAAACAACTTCATGGCTGTTTGTATTCCACTGGGAATTCGAAATGGACGGCCATGTCTCTTTGCCTTCTGCCTTCTCATCTCTTTTCAGCTCACTCAGAAAAATGTAACTGTAGGTGCTTATTTTAATATGACAGTGGGATATTTGCTCTCTTATGGAGACTTGCCAATGCATCACAACAATATAAATTTAAATAAAACATTTACATTCAAATTTAAATGAGAACTCCAGCTCATTTGTTTTGTCTCTTGGCTTGCTGCGCATTTGTCTTTTCTCTAACTGTGTCTTTGTCCCTTTCTCTTCTCTATATGCCTTTCTGTTTATGGCTGCTGCGTAACTTCTGTATTTGTGTAACTGCATTTTTCATTTTTATATTAGCGCTTTATATATAAATGAATCTGCCGACTGTAATTCTAGGTCATATTCCAATGCTTTTCATGCCACGAGTGTCTTGTTGATGTGGAACATTCCTCAAGCGGAATAGACATATATCACAGTCATATATTAATAATCGCCCTCCCGTTAAGCTGAGGCCCGTGGGTCTACAGACCACGCGGCATAGTTTAATACCACTGCAAAAATGTTATATATATACATATAACAGCGCCCTTTCATATATACAAATAAGTAATTTCAACTCTCGGCATACATACACACTTCCTTTTTAAATCAATTCTCAGCGTAATATAGTGAAGACATATTAAACATATAAGAACTCCTTTTGGGCCCACTTAACACACTTCCCGATGCAATGAGTCTTCTCCGAATGCTATTTATCGCTCCTGCTCCGATTCCGATTCGATATGATTCCAATCATCGCAATCGGCGATCAACACAATGCCATAATATATATATATATATATATATATATATATATATATACCTTTTAATACCAACTCCGATGCGATGCAAATCGGCGATCGCAAATCGCAATGTTTGAATGCCAAACTGGTTAATTGTTCCACAGCTTGATCCAATTCAATCGGATATCGCCAATCACCTGAATTGATATCACTCAACTATTGCAGCTCCAATGTGCTCCGATTGCGATTCAATCGGAAATCGCCAATCGCCTGAATTGATATCACTCAACTATTGCAGCTCCAATGTGCTCCGATTGCAATTCAATCGGAAATCGCCTGAATTGATATCACTCAAGTATTGCAGCTCCAATGTGCTCCGATTGCAATTCAATCGGAAATCGCCAATCGCCTGAATTGATATCACTCAACTATTGCAGCTCCAATGTGCTCCGATTGCGATTCAATCGGAAATCGCCAATCGGTAATTGCAATGCGCTTCCACCTTTGGACTCTTCACATTTCCGATCCGATTGGGGAGGGGTCCCACCTTATAAAACTTTGTTTTATGCGCTCCATAATATATATGCCTTGGACCTTTGGTTCTTTTGTTTTCGGGATTAATAATATGAAACTTATAATAAAGCGCTCCTTATAATGTACATGCTTTGGACCTTTGCAACATATGTAATGCGCGACATTTATATGTATTGTAATGGATATATATATATGTATCCTCCATCGGGGTAAGCGATTCCCGGAATTTATGTGCCTTGCCGCTTGGGGTTAAGCGATTCCCGGAATACGGTTCTGTGCAATTCCCAGAATATTTGTGTTATGTATAACGCCGATTGGAGTGTGTGATTCCCGGAATATTTGTGTTATGTTAAATGTATAACGCCGGTTGGAGTGTGCGATTCCTGGAATATGGTTCTGCATTATATGCGTAATGCCCGGCTTGGGGTATGATTCTCGGTATTTTATAACTGCTCTGCCTCTGCCTCTGCTGCTTCTGTTGTTTTGCCTCTGCTTCTGTCTCTGTGATAACAGCTATGCCTCTGTTATATTCGCTTCCTCTGCCTTCATTTGCTTCTTTGCTGCCTCCATTGTATTCGCTGCTTTCTTTGCCTGTTTCTGCTTCAGCGTTGCCTACTTTGCCTGTCTCTGCTTCAGCGCTGCCTCCTTTGCCTGTCTCTGCTTCAGCGCTGCCTCCTTTGTTTCCTTCATTTGCTTCTTTGCTATCTTCATTGCCATGATAACATCTCTGTATCTGTAGCTATTTGTCTTACGCTCTCTCTTTTAATTCATCTGCTCCTTGACTGATGCTACTCCTTAATTCTCCTTTTGCTGCCTTTGCTTCTTTAAATGAACTTGTCTCTATTGCTCGACCCTCTCTACATATTGCTACTATGCTGCTCTCTTTGCCTTGTTGCTGCCTCAGATGTTCCTCCTTTTCCATCTCCGTTGCCATCAATGACAACATTTCCAACTTCATAACAGCCCCACTCACAGCATAAAGGAGTGTCGAGCCAAACAGTCATTGGTGGCCGAACTAAAGGCACTCGAATCAGATGAATTTCCTGATCCTGAGTCAGAACTAGACAAAGGCAATGAAAAAGGGAAGCAAATCATTGATGCGTATCCCAGTGTGATTGTTGCCACCACCAAGATCCAGAGGGAGGATTCCAAGGATCCAGAGGAGGGGGAGTGCCTCTTCCATTCACAGATGTGGGTGAAGGGTTCTCCACTGCAATTCCTTGTCGATAGCGGAAGCCAAAAGAACCTCATTTCAGTAGAGGTTGTGAAGCGGCTTGGCCTACTGACCATACCACACTCACAACCGTATACCATCGGGTGGCTTCACCCAGGGAGAGATATCTTCATCCACCAACAGTGTTGCCTTCCGTACAGCATCAAGCCATTCACGGATGAGGTATTATGTGATGTTGCTCCTCTAGATGTAGCTGATGTATTATTGAGCCAACCATACTTGTGGAGGTGACATGCTATGTATGAGTCTAGGCCTCATGCTGTTATTATTACTTTGGGAAAAAACTTGTACAGGATACCAGAGGTAGTATCGCTACCTGTCATCTCTTTGACTACTACAAAACAACGCAATAATATTG
This sequence comes from Pinus albicaulis, assembly GCA_034641835.2. NCBI lineage: Eukaryota > Viridiplantae > Streptophyta > Pinopsida > Pinales > Pinaceae > Pinus > Pinus albicaulis. The sequence continues at coordinate 1,528,269,923 of CM076584.1, read as the reverse complement.
TTTCCCAAACTAGGAAATTTATTTTCCTTACAACTCACTCATAGGGAAAGAAGAATATTGTGGCCACAACCTCGAAACAGTGCTCCCTTGTAGGCTGTAGTATATGGAAAAATTCATGGAGGAATACGAGGACATTTTATCCTCACTCACAGAGGTTCCTCTACACCGTCAAGACGAGCACTCCATTGATTTGATCCCTGACACACCGTCGCCTGATGTTGCCATACCTCCTGCAACTACACATACATAATCCACACATCTACTGTTTTAGGCTGATAAAGAAACCAAAATTACTAAACACATCCAGCATGTCCGCTCACAGGTCCATGACATCTTCGACAAATCTAATACCTAGTTCAACAGAATTTGCCTCATCTCATGGAGTATCTCAACGCAATGGGGACCATTGCTTCCTAAGGAGGGAGGAATGATCCAGGTGGATATCGGTGGCCACCCACCTATTCCATTTGGACCGGCACCATAAATTCTTGTAGCTTTTCACATTCAGCACAACTTACTATTTAGCAAGCCAAGCCTGCACCTCGTGAGCCGCTGGGGCCTTAATGATCCATGTGGATATTGGTGGTAACCCACCTATTCCATTTTAACCCCCACCATCAGTTCGTTCAGTTTTTAAGTTGTTACACAGTAATTTGTCACCGTCCTTACCATTCCCCATCCCGCACAATGGAGGACCCATTCTGTGACCTGTGAACATTGTCATGCCTTGAAATCATCATCAATGCATCCCTCTGAACATGAGCTTTATTTTCCCTTGAGACATCTCCTTGCAAAAGTCATAAAAAAAAACCCTTTTAGCATTGGCGCGGGCGAGCAGTTCAGTACTCGCGCCAATGGGGAAATTAATGCAAAGAGGTCGCGCCACCTGGCGCTCTGTCATAGAGCCGTAGTCGCGCCACCCAATTTGGGAGTTGTTTTTTAAATATGGATGGTGGGAGTTGAGTTCTAACAAATTCACAAACCATCACCTATCTTGAGTTGGGAGGTTGGCTGCGGGAGTTCTATGGAGGGAAGTGGTTTTGCCACCTCCCATGGAACCTTCCTTGTTGATAGGGCCAATCCCATAATAATAGGGATCCCAACTCCTCCTTCCCCATCTATAAAAGCTTGCTCAGATCAATGGCAAGCTAGTCTGGAAGTGCCTAAGCTCTGAATCTCCATATTCCCAAGAGCCTTTGTGTTGTAAAGCACCCTCTCTTTCTCTTAAGGCTGACTCAAGTAAGGAGACCATTGTCACGAGACTCCGGAGAGGTTTTCCCTTTCCTTGGCAAGCTTTGCGAGACGTGGACGACTGGAAACCCGTCCGAAGGAGACCGCGATGTCAGAACTTGGTTGTAATCTATCTTCGCTGGTTATTTAATAGATGATTATGATTATGGTTCCACTCCGTTTTCCATCATGTTAATGCGAGTAATGTCCTTTCTGACTGATGTTTAGTTACGTATGCTGGTTTCTATGCTTGTATCTGTTCGTTTCTTCCATGTGTAGGTGTTCATCCGAGGAGATCGTGGAGGGATTGTGATCTGCCAAGGCTGAGGAACGGGGACGCTTCTTCTTCAGATCCTAACGTTGGAATCCAGGTAGGCTTCTATTCCAAGTCTTTCATTCGTAACTAGGAACCTGCGTCATAGCATTGTTTGATTGTTGCTAGATCCCTGCTGGGCTAGTAGGGATCGCCTCTGTCCGCATAGGGGATTTACCTCATCAACAAATTGGCGACCATACTGGGGATCCAGCTTGTTGTTTGATTTGTAAACTTTAGACGGAGCCTGAAGTACGGCCAGATAGCCTTCGAAACACTTCTGCTTTGCATTAGCGGAGTAGATCAACGCTACTTCAGTCGATCTCCGGTTTGGTTTGCAGACTGAACGACTTGGAGTCTTTGTCTTGCCTTGCCGTTTGTATCTTGTTTTTCCTTGCTTGATGAACCTTCTAGGTTGGATTTTTTGTGTGTTTTTGCTTCTTGGATTGCTTAGCTTGCATTGCTCTGTTTCTGGAGTAGCTTATTTTTAATTTTTGCTGAGAAACTCGACTGGCGCGGTTTTTAACCCGACAGTCGTGCCACTTGGCGCTTTTTGCCTTTGTACAACCCACGCCACTAGCCTTCTGGCGCCAGTTTCATTCTTACAGTCGCGCCACCCCTGTAAGTTTTTTGAGATTTCTCATCTTTGAGCTCTCTGAAGTTGACCAGTGTTTTTCTTCTTGATTTTTCAACTGCCTGAGTGTGTTGGAGTCTTGTTTGGCTGGAATTCACCTCTGTCCTTTGGTTGTTTGCTTCTATCTACCGATTTCACGTTTCAAGCCCTAGGTCATCTAGTAGCTTGGTGTATCGAGCCCTCCTTGGGAGTTTTGGTGTTTGGATTGTCCTGTCAACTATCTGATTGATTCTCCACGTTCTCTGAGTAGTTGTTCATTGCTTCATTGCGATTTTTAGGTGATTGTTTATTTCTTCATTCGAAACTCGTTTGGTCTTGCTTTGGACTTGGATCACACGGTCCGTTGGAAGCCTTTGAGTCTTTCCTTTGCTTTGAGAGACTTCGGTCGATTTGGGAATCTGATTGCTCGTGTTGGTGAGTGAATTGTGTTTGTTTCGCTCTCTTGGATATCATTTCTCAAGTTGCCCCATTCATTTTCAAGTTTGATTAGTGCATATTAGCCATTAAACATTGAAAATCAAAAAAAAAATTCTCTTTTTCTTTTGTTAATTAGTGCAAATTGTAATATTTTCCATATCGCTAGTGATTAGTGTTTTGAATGAAAAGTTGTCAATTGCATTAGTTGCATTATAGAGCTCGTTGTTTGGTTTCCGTTCATTTCGTTTGTATAAAAGCTCTCAACTCTTCTCTAATTAGTTTTCATCGAACGAAATGTTGCATTGTGGCATATAGCTTTGCATTTAGGAGACACTACATACGATAGGGCCTGGAAATTGAAACTTAATTGAAGATCAACTGTAAAATTTATTAAATTAACCTAAGGCAGCATTGGAACTTAACGAAACATATTTAGAAGGTCTAGGCTAGAGACGTGTTCCGGCGTCGTTAAACCTAGCAGCTGTCGTTCGCCTGTTGGCTTTAGACAGCGCTAGTACGGACTTGTGCTCCCCGTACCGTCGCGTATATAAAGGGAGACCCCCATAGGTTTTCAATCCTTTATCCACAGGAAGCCGAGTCTACCGCCCTATACCCGTGATACACCGAACACAGCATTCGGGGAGACTACCTGCACGTACGGAAAGTCCTTGGTCGATTTTTGTTTCATTTTTTGAAACCAAGGTGTATATTGCAGTTCACGGATATTTGGTACACCCTTTGTGCCTAGTTTTTCCTGAGCAGTCATTTGGTCTTTTCTGACTCCCTAAACTTGAAAATACCGTCGAGCGCTTGTCCTTTCACGCTTGTATCAAATCTGAAAGAGATAGAGTCATCTTTCTATTGTTTCTTGACTCTTAAAATATGAAACGATAGAGTTTCTTACTTTTCAATGTGGTAAAATTAATCACCCACGATTACACGCCTGCTTAGATATTGCTTGTTGACCGTTTGATCGTGTGCCCTTAACTCGTTTTCAGCCCGTGTGTGGTTTTGAGTTTGATGGCAACTTTTTCAGAGTTCACCAACCAAGGAATCCCCTCAGAAGGGAATCCTGGTCATCTTCCTCCTTTTGGAAATGTTGGTGCTCCTTACATGGTGACGTTGTCCCTTCCTGGTTTAACTGTTGGGTTGCCTGTTTGGTTGTTCTCAACCTCTGTTGTCCCGAATGGCTCCACTACTATTCAATCAGTTCCTCCACCTGAACAACCTCATGTTGATTCCAAGGTGAACCTCTCCCCTTCTTCGCCTGTTTCTGCGTCCTCATCTTCTACTTTGCCTAGTGAAAGCCTGGATTCGAGTAACCAGGTGGCTAAAAAGAAGAAGAAGAAGACAAAGAAGAAGAAGTCTGATAAGCGAGAGGCTAAATGTACGGCTACTATCCATGAGGAATCTCCTCTTGATAAACCTTCCAACCCTCCACGGAAAGTCAAGTTCCCTTGCCTGTTGTGCACGGGAGACCATCTTCTTCGAGACTGCCCTGGCATTCCCAAGGTGCTCGAAGTATGGTCCAACGGCCGCCCACCGTTGCCTTTGGCTTCCGAGAGTCAAGTTGGGGGCACGTCTTCAGCTGCTGTTGATAAGAACTCCAAGAAGCAGGGTAAGATCACCAATCCCTGTAAGTTGTGTGAAGGGCACCATGCCATTCACCTTTGTCCTTATATGGATGAAGCCAAGCAAGTCTTGGACAACCTAGCCGGTTCTACACCACGCCTTCCACCTGGTTATAATCGACTTTCTTTGAGTCCTCCGCCAGCTGATCCTATGATTGGTCAAGAGTCATCCTTGGTCGATCCCACTCCCCTAGAAATTCAAATTCACGAATCCGTCCCTGACCAACCATTGGTCGTCGGATCGGTTGAACTGGCCTCGTCCACAGTGCACCAGGACTTTTCTGTCGAGAGTGGATCTCACACCCCCCATGTCCTTCTGATCTCTTCAGATTCTTCAGACTTGGAGAAAGATTCTCCTGTCCCTGTACTTCAAGAAGCCCCTCCTCCGCCTCCCATGATGGAGGCTCCAGAGGATGTCCCTCCCGCCTTCGAAATGGAGGTCATGGAGGATGCTTCTTCTACCGTAACATCAGGGGAAGACCTTCGCTCGTCGATGGTAGCCCCTCCGAGTAGTTTGGTCGCTTCCTTTGACTGGAATCGATTTGCAGGATTCCGCCTTCCGTCTTACGTGCCTTTCGAGATCACAGTACAGGCTCTTGGTCTGGTTGTACCCAGCACCATCATAGACGAAGGTGCCTCTGTTAGTATTCTGTCCTCAACTACCTGGCAAGCTTTCGGTTCGCCGCCGCTTGCGCCCGTTACGCAGAATCTGTTGACATTCAATAGAAGAACGAGTCAACCATTGGGGATCCTTCCAAGGTTACCTGTTACTTTGGGAGGTAAAACCATCCATATGGACGTGATGGTCATTCCAGGCCCTTTGGATTTCAATCTGCTCCTGGGGCGCGATTACACCTATGCCATGGGAGCACTTGTCTCCTCCCTCTTTCGCGTGATGTGCTTTCCACATGAAGGACGGATCGTGACCATTGATCAGCTCTCGTTCTTTGGTCCTAATATGGCATCTGGTTGGCCATCACCCCCTCCTGGTTTCTATCCACCCGTTGTATCTGCTCCACCGCAGGTCAACTATGTGGCTACTTACCCCGTGCCTGTGTTCAGTGATGATGCCGTTGTGCATAATGTGCTGGGGGCATTGGGTCCTGACTTCCAGGATGTTTCCCTTCCATCAGGGGTGGAACTCTTGGAAGTACCGCCTTCTTGTTCATTTTGATGTAAGTCGGTTAGAGCACGATTTCCTCCCTGGGTCAAGCTCTTTAAAAAATGAAACCAGGATCTCGGAGCATGGTTCCTTCATTTGTGTCAAGCTCCTTAAAACATGAAACAAGTTGTTTGAGGATAGTTCTTTTAAGTGTGTCAACCTCGTTAAAATAATGAAACATGAGCATGTTCAATTCGACTTTTTGTTTTGAACCTTCACTCCATTTTCAATGGACTGAAGCTTGGGGGGCATGCACCTCGAATTGAGACATCATGCTGGGGGGCATGCCCGTCTTCCTCATTTCAAGCATAGTTTGCATATGTGTGTGTTCATGTGTGCTTTTAAGCTTGCGTAAAAATAAAATGTGTGATTAGATACATTGTGTGAATACATTTCGCATTGGGTCGTTTGTTATGTAACTGATACATTAGATTACATCTGTATTAGAAATTTGCATCACATATAAAAACATCATCATGTAAAGGAAGACTCATCCAGAAATAGTCATATATATATATGTGTGTGTCGAAATTTTTGCACAGTGTGTGTCACATAAAACTCAAAAAATATACATAATTGTCTTAATACAATCTGAGACACTGTGTCTCTCAAAAAATAGGTGTGGCTAAATCCTAGAGACTAATCCGCATGGTGCTCATGATAGCACGTCACTGCACGCACTAGGCGCCTCAGGATTCGGTGCATCCGGTTCGGAACTCCCACCGTATGGCGCTGGTATGCCATCGGTACATCTGATAGTCGGGCATAGTCTGGGATCCCATGGGCAATCCCCTCGAGGTTCTGGATCAGTTCCTCTCCTCCGGTGCCTTCCCCCTGGATCTCAGGGGTGAGTTGTGTCCTCCGGGAGATGGGAGACATCCAGGCTGGTCTCTCAGGTCCTACATCTGCATGCATATATAATTGTGTCAAGACGAATGTGTATTAACAAAAAAAACATATAAACATAAAATCAAAAATATGAGGTCTTACCCAGCTCCTCGTCCCATTCGTCTCCTTCTGGTAATGGGAGATCTGGGTCCCCGGTAAAGTCAGTTCCCGAATAGGGCCAGTCTTCCACGACGATCAGTTGGCGCCGTAGCCACCTAAAGAACTCTGGCCTCCAGGACATCTGTTGGCCACCTCCAGATCTGGGCATCAGTGCTGCCCAGCGAGCCATTCGCGGCTCTCGTGGTATCGGACTCGCCACTGCGGCCCCTTGGCCCTGGAAGATTGGTATGCGTTCCAGAATGAACGATACCAAGATGGAACCATACCCGAACTGCTTCAGTTTTCCCTGTTTGCACTTTGTGAGCTGCCTTTTCATGTTGATGGTTACTGCTTCTGCCCAGTTGAATAGTAGGGGACCCATGCATTCTGAGGCTAACAGGAGTTGAGTCTTCGTGGCCTCGTGCGGAGCCTGCGACCCAGCAGCCCGCGTAATGGTGTGGAGAACTACTCTCAGTGCTAGATCGGGGATGGTGGAGATGTATACCTTCTTGCTTCCTGATCCTGTTTGTGCCCCTCGGCACACCCGCGCCATTACCTGTTCCATCTTTTCCCCGGATGGTCTGCTCCCAGTCAGTACAGGGATTGGACCTCTGCGGGACAATCCAGTAATGAAATAAATGTCGGTGACCTCCAGTTCTAACACCTGGTCTCGTAGCCTGAACACTTGTTCATTTTCATCCCAGATGCTGATTAGATATTGGAGGAGCTCGGGCTGAGCTCGTAAACATGGCGTGAGGAAGAACTTTTTCAATCCACAGTCTCTTAGAGCGTTCATGCAAGCTTGGCTTTGCATGGCCTCTTCATCCTCATCTCTGTGCTCTCGTTCCTTCCATTCGATTGCCATTTTGAGTGGTTATCTGCATTCACATGGTCAAAAACCCCTGATTAGATCTTTGGTGAGCTTCAAATTTCAAGAAATTTGGTGTAAATACCGGAATTTTAGGCGGAAAATTAGGTTCGGCCGCTGGCGCGGCTGTTTTGCTAACAGTTGCGCCATGTGGCGCGAACCCTTTAGTAAAAAGAGCTCAGTGGCGCGGGTCCGTGCCCGATACCCGCGCCACTGGGCCCGGCCCTAAAATTTTAAAAGTGGCCACACAAAGTTGATTTCTAAAGGAAAACCATTAAAAAATGTATGGAAATGAAGAGCTAAGGAGCGCCTATTACCTGTGACAGACGAGAAGCTGAATGGTTGCCTGGATTGGTCGCAATCACCGTCAGAAGATTTTGTTCCAAAAGGACCACTGTTGCTTTCCACAAGGTAAATAGTAAAAAGTAATTTCATTTTTTACCAATTAGACATATTTATAACTTTTTCGACGTTAAATGAGCTTTAAAAGTTATTTTTGTCAAATATTTGCATATGTTATGTCGAAAATGGATTTTACGCTTGCTTGGTATGTGCAGCAGCAGGTTTTTGCGACTTAAAAGATGGAAACGAGTTGTATTTTATACTTTTTCGGACTCGGTAAATACACGAAAAAGTCACTGTGGAGTCATCTTTCAGCTCTTTTCTGACTCTCTAAATATGAAAAGATTGCCGAGGCCCTTGTCGTTTCGATCTCGTTAAAATGGACACGAATCGACATTCACCCAGTATAAGTTTAACCCTTTTTCGGGCTGGGATGGATTGATTACGAAAAAGGAATACCCTAGCCTATCGCGACTAGGAGGTTTTTCCGGATATTGTTTTCTACCTTTTCGGATCTGGGGAACTATTTACGAAAAGGGACCTGTGGAGTTTTCTTTTCAACTGTCGTTTCAAACTCTCTAAACATGAAAAGACGCCGAGTTCTTCCTTTGTTAGACTCGTTAAAACCTGATGACATCGGATTTAGTCGAAATGACGTTCTCCGAGTTTCTCCTTCCTAGGACTCGTTAAATGCACTAGGATGGATTCGCCCGAAGGGCAGACTTATATCACAAGCATATGCTATCCCCTTCAAGCTTGTTATTAAAAATAATTGGGGTACTCGCGAGAAATGGTGGGGGAAAAATGGAACCATCGTCGTTGTCGTCGGCAGTATGTCGCTCTTGAACATGGCACTTGTCTGCATTCGTGTCGGGTTGGGGACATCTCATCTCGCTACTTCACTTTGCTTCCATGGGTTTGGGTAATCTCTTTTGACCTCTCATCTGTTCACTGCCTCGTCGCCATGACCTTTGATCCGTTGATGTCAAATACTGCCAAGTCCATTGTCGTGCCGTTTATGTGTTCAAGAGAAGTTGGCCTCTGCAAATATCAACCTTCCTCTGTTTCTCATATGGTCCCGATTCACAACAAAACATTATGTTCCTCTGTCTCGTGTCGATGATGTGGGAATCATTATGGCCCACCTTCGATCAAGGTCACTTCCTGTCGACATCAACTCATTATCCAGGAAGTTGGTCTAGAGACTCCTTCTGGTACCTTGGAGCTTGCATACCTTAACGGCAGGTTCGTCGCATTCGACGAGAGGTTTACATCATTGGCCTCCGATCGAGTGATTCTGTGGGTGTTCGACGTCAGTTCATTTATTCGCACGCCGTAGATTGTACCTGTAGTACCTTGGGGACCATTGTCATTATTGGTGGTTTCTCTCGCGTCGGTTAACAGCTTTCATCATTGGCTGGTAATCCGGCGATGTTCTTGCATGTTCGACATCAGCTCACATATTCGCGTGCTAGAACTTGTACTTATTTGGGTCGAGATGGAGCGCAAGACCCTGGATTGTGTCTGTTGTAATCCAGGCTGCGATTGTGGATTATTGTCATTATGTACATGACTCAATGATTGGATGGCTGCGACCATACCTGAGTCTATTTGTTTGATCTTAGTTGGATGGCTGCGTCCATACCCTGGATCCAGATTATCGTATACTCTGTTTCAGATGGCTGCGTCCATACCATATATATACATCATGTACTTGAGATTTCAGTTGTATCTTCACGCAGTTTTCCGAGTGGTGCCTTCACTTGAACATGTTCGCAAAGCATTTCCCACCCCTCTCTCTCGGCCTCATACTTTAGGGGGCATCTGTTACACAGTAATTTGTCACCGTCCTTACCATTCCCCATCCCGCACAATGGAGGACCCATTCTGTGACCTGTGAAAATTGTCATGCCTTGAAATCATCATCAATGCATCCCTCTGAACATGAGCTTTATTTGCCCTTGAGACATCTCCTTGCAAAATTCATAAAAAACAGCCCTTTTAACATTGGCGCGGGCAAGCAGTTCAGTACTCACGCCAATGGGGAAATTAATGCAAAGAGGTCGCGCCACCTGGCGCTCTGTCATAGAGCCGTATTCGCGCCACCCAATTTGGGAGTTGTTTTTTAAATATGGATGGCGGGAGTTGAGTTCTAACAAATTCACAAACCATCACCCATCTTGAGTTGGGAGGTTGGCTGCGGGAGTTCTATGGAGGGAAGTGGTTTTGCCACCTCCCATGGAACCTTCCTTGTTGATAGGGCCAATCCCATAATAATAGGGATCCCAACTCCTCCTTCCCCATCTATAAAAGCTTGCTCAGATCAATGGCAAGCTAGTCTTGAAGTGCCTAAGCTCCGAATCTCCATATTCCCAAGAGCCTTTGTGTTGTAAAGCACCCTCTCTTTCCCTTAAGGCTGACTCAAGTAAGGAGACCATTGTCACGAGACTCTGGAGAGGTTTTCCCTTTCCTTGGCAAGCTTTGCGAGACGTGGACGACTAGAAACCCGTCCGAAGGAGACCGCGACGTCAGAACTTGGTTGTAATCTTTCTTCGCTGGTTATTTAATAGATGATTATGATTATGGTTCCACTCCGTTTCCCATCATGTTAATGCGAGTAATGTCCTTCGAATCGATGCCTATTACGTATGGCCGGTTTCCATGTTTGTAACTGTCAAGCTTTTCTGGTGTGTGTTCATCCGCGAGACTTCGTGGAGGGGATTGTGATCCACGAGGTCGAGGAACGGGACGTTTCTTCTTCGATTCCGGGTTGCCAGAATCCAGGAAGTCATCCTGTTCTCATTCGTAATTAGGAACCTGCATCATGACATTGTTTGTTTGTTGCTAGACCCCTGCTGGGCTAGTAGGGATCGCCTCTGTCCGCAGAGGGGATTTACCGCCTCAACATAAGTTGCAGCACAACTTACTATTTTTAGCAGTTTTTCGGGTCCTGAACTTCCGGAGCCGTTTCGAGGCCCTAAATGGCGCTTTTTGGGAAAAATGAGAGCAACATGGGTCCATGGACTAATTTTTCTCACATTGAAAGTTTTAATCCTCGGATATATCTTTCTAACGAGCTATTGAGAATGTCAAACGGAGATCGGATGCCAAAGTTACATCCTTGGGAAGTTGAAACACCAATTTACCCAAACGGGACCCACAATTTTGGCGCTTCATCTCCTAGGGTTAGGTTTTTGGACGTTTCAATTTTTCCATTGTTTCTCAAAAATAAATAGGCCCTTGAGCCTCATTTTAACACAGTTCAGAGGTCTGTAGCTGCCACATCTCTTCTTAGAGATTCACTATCAACACCTTAGCTATTTTACTTCCATTATATCTGTAAGCATATTTTTGTTGTTTGATATTAATGAAATCAAGCATTATTTCCGCTGCATCTCTATGTTTATGGTTATTTCTGTATTTTCTTACGTTCCTGCATAAAATCTGGATTACCTTTTGAGGCAAAAAATAGGACTTCTTTAGAGGTAGCAGTATGAAATGATAGTTATAGGTTCCATTTCCCTCTTTACAATCCTCTTGTGTTGACTCCCTTGGAGGAATTTCAAGCATAGCCTTCTCAATGCTCATAGTTAAGAGTCTTTAAAAGTTAGACCACAAATATCAATTGCATCATAGGCTGATAGAATATGTTTCCCTTAAGAGGCATTAAGGAAAATTAGACAAATACCACCATCTACCTACAATTCTCTCTGCCTTTTTTCTACTCTTTTTCATTCCAACATGAATCTAAGGTGCTTTGTGCACCAACTGGTGGAAGGGTAAAATCATAGACTAGTTTGTCTATTACTTGAGATGTTTACATTATAATGTTGCTTTGATAGAGGGATATTTGATAGGATTTTTAGAATTGGGTTCATCCTCCCCACTGAGGATAAATATCCTTGTCTTGTATTTCAGTTTATGTTTCATCTTATTGTATAATAATAATGTGCAGTCTTTTGCCTTATGCTTCAAACTTGAGTCTTGACAGATAAATAGGATGGGCCAATTGGATTTCTAACTTCGTCAATGTTAATATAAGGTAGAGGTGTGAAGGTTGCCCCTGATAGAGGATATTACAAGTAGAGGAAGGTACTCAACTTGGCATTACAAAGTGATTTCATCCTTCTAGAATTCAAAGAATTAAAATTTTTGCTTGTCACTGCATTACAAAGTGTTTTCATCCATCTAGAATTTGAAAAATCATAAATCTTTCCTTGTCACTTCTTTCCCCAGTTAGGTGGGACAATCTATAAGTATGAGGTGTTGTTATTTATGGCTTCTGTTTAGGGCAGAATTTGAAGAATGATAGATCTTTTATTGTTGCTTGCTGCCCCAAATAGATGCAACAACTGAGAAGTATGAAGTGATCCACTTGAGGACATGTGGTTAGGTTGATACAAGTACACATTGATTTTTGTGTCCGAATACTTCCCTTATGAGGAGATAAAGGCATCATTTTTCAGTGTTGTAGAAAAGGAGGAAAGGGAGCATACCAAGTCATGAATGTGTGAATCTATTTCTCTTTCATTAGGGTAGTAGAAAAAATTGGAAAGGGAGTTTGCCAAGTCATGAATAGGTGAATCTATCTCTTGAGATTGGGCATTGAAAGATGGGATGCTCTGTCAATGGTGTAAGTGGAAAATCTTGTTTTGTTGCAGGATGTGGTGATTTGTGTCAATCCAAAGTCTTTGAGAGCCAACTTGAAACCAAGGTCATGTATCTAGTCCTTGTGTATGGAGGTTGGATCATAATGATATCTTTAAACTCCACAAAGTGATTTACCAATAATACTTGAACTATCTCTTCAATAATACTTTACCAATTCTTAAAGAATGTATCCAATACTGCTCCAACAATGCATCACATACCACTCCAAGATTTACTTCAACAAATTTTTCTAGAGGTGCCACAAATGGCCTCCAAGATAATTCAAATAAGCTTTAATGGATTGGTTACAAAGTCTTTAATGGTATTCTTGACATATCCTCCAATGTACTTAGGTCAAGGATCAAGTCTATTTTAAGATGTCTCCAGATTCTACTCCAAAATATCTAAGATCTGTTATAAATCATATCCCAAATTCTTACAAATATTGCCATAGGTCATTTTTCTCATCATCAAGGGATTTATCATATATACATTTTACTAATCCAAAAACGGTTGTCAATATCTACTACTAGGAGGCTACTTCAAGGGATTTCAAGTTTGCTCAAATGAGGCTTCTTCAATAGCGCTTCAAGTATTCAACAAGATCTTCAACAATGCTTCAAACAAGGTCTTCTATGAATGCTCCAAGAATGTCTACTCTTATAAAAATAGATTTCACTCGTCAAATCACTTAGTATCCAATCTCCAATGTAGCGACTCGTAAAATCCTTTGTTGAACTAGTTCTTCACTTTATCCCCTATCTAGCATTCATGTTCATAAGCTAAGACTCGACCCTCTTTGGGATCATATAATACCAGTGTGAATTATTGAGGCTATGCTACCCTAAAACAAAGAATAAATAGAAATAATAGTCCCTTCTCAATATCATGATAATCTTAAGAAAACAAATAATTTTGTCTCCCCCTTCCACAAGTGATGCAATACTTTTTCACACGTAAATTCAACCTTAGGATCTGAGCTCTTTCTCAAAAAAATTTGGTCTACTTTCTCAAAGATAATCCACAGGGTCTTGGCCCCTTAGAGATACCTTTACCTCCATGCAAAAAATTGTTTCGCTTAATTTTCCCAGAAATTACTTCATACTTTTGGTCTTATGCCTCAGAGATGAATCATAAAGAATTTGGTCTTTTTAGTGTAGAGATGGATCACAGATAATTTCGATCCTTTAGGAGATATGCCACAAAATAATGCTTTTTCTAATCTTAGTCCTTATTAATGGTCTTCTTTTCACTTTATTTTCTTTTCTTCTACTTAATTTTTGGACGAGTGAAGGCTGAAATGGAGGAATGTTCAACCTCTATTTATACTCGTTCGAACCTATTTAAATATCATGTCTTTTTGAGGAGGTGAATATATCTTTAGTGGAGGAGCCAACCTCTCTATGTTGGAGCTAACCTATACAGGTCTGAAATAGGCTTCAATTTGGTTCTTTGATCTGGCTTATTCCATCCTTAACAAATTGTAAGAGAAAGTAAACCATTAGGTGGAAAAATATACCCAATGAATTCATTTGCCATCACATTCCACATTTTTTATTTATTGACATATGCGAGCTCCAAGAAATGTGTTGGTATTTATAACAAACACTTTGATAAAATATGGTTATAGTGCATCCAAAATATACTTTTATGTTTCAACAACGTCTCTTTAAGTCTTTGTACAAATTTTCATTCAAAGAAAGTTACAAATTTCCTTAATTTTTCTTGATAATATGTTTGTTTGGCATGTTAGGGGTGTTATGGTTCCATGCATAATTTTGGATCCAGGTGGAAACCTCACTGCAGGTAAGCTTTACTTCAACAAATTCTTCTATAGGTGGTATAGATTGCCTCTAAGATACTTCAAATAAGCTTCAATGGATTTATTCAGAAGTATTCAATGGTATGTTTGACATATCTTCCAATGTACTTAGGTCAAGAATATAATCTATTTAAATTAGTCTCCAAAGTATTCTCCAAAATATACAAGATCCGCTACAGATCATATCCCACATTCTATCTCAGATTGTCATAGGTCAGGTTTCTCATCATCAATATATTGATCATAGATACATTTTACTGCTCCAAAAAGGGTTATCAAGATCTGTTACCAAGAGGCTACTTCAATGGATTTCAATTTTGCTTAAATGAGGCTTCTTCAACAGGGCTTCAAGTATTCAACAAGATCTTCATCAATGCTTTAAACAAGGTCTTCTATGAATGCTCCAAGAATGTCTGCTCATATAACAATATATTTCACTCCTCAAATCACTTAGTATCCAATCTCCAATTTAGCAGCTCCTAACTTCCTTTGTTGAACTAGCTCTTCACTCTATCCCCTACCTTGCACTCATGTTCATAGGGTCTTGGCCCCTTAGAGATACCTTTACCTCCATGCAAAAAATTGTTTCGCTTAATTTTCACATAAATTACTTCATACTTTTGGTCTTATGCCTCAGAGATGAATCACAAAGACTTTGTTCTTTTTAGTACATATATGGATCACAGATAATTTTGATCCCTTAGGAGATATGCCACAAAATAATATTGTTTCTAATCTTAGTCCTTATTCATGGTCTTCTTTTCACTTTATTTTCTGATCTTCTACTTAATTTTTGGACGGGTGAAGGCTGAAATGGAGGAAAGTTCAACTTCTATTTATACTCGTTTGAACCTATTGAACTATCATGTCTTTTTGAGGAGGCGAATATATATTTGGTGGAGGAGCCAACCTGTCTATGTTGGAGCTAACCTATATAGGTCGGAAATAGGCTTCAAATTTTGTTCTTTGATCAGGCTTATTCCATCCTTAACAAATTGTAAGAGAAAGTAAACCATTAGGTGGAAAAAAGTACCCAATGAATTCATTTACCATCACATTCCACATTTTATTTGTTAACATATGTGAGATCCAAGCAATGTGTTGGTATTTATAACAAACACTTTGATAAAATATGGTTATAGTGCATCCAAAATATACTTTTATGTTTCAACAACATCTCTTTAAGTCTTTGTACAAATTTTCATTCAAAACAAGTTACAAATTTCCTTAATTTTTCTTGATAATCCTTTTGTTTAGCATGTCAGGGGTGTTATGGTTCCATGCATAATGTTGGATCCAAGTGGAAATCTCACTGCAGGTAAGATTTACTTAAATAAATTCTTCTATAGGTGGTATAGATTGCCTCCAAGATACTTCAAATATTCAATGGTATGTTTGACATATCTTCCAATGTACTTAGGTCAAGAATCTAATCTATTTAAATTATTCTCCAAACTCTGATCCAAAATATACAAGATCCGCTACAGATCATATCCCACATTTTGTCTCAATTTTTCATAGGTAATGTTTCTCATCATCAAGAGATTTAACATAGATACATTTAACTGCTACAAAAAGGGTTATCAAGATCTGTTACCAAGAGGCTACTTCAATGGATTTCAATTCTGCTTAAATGAGGCTTCTTCAACAGGGCTTCAAGTATTCAACAAGATCTTCATCAATGCCTTAAACAACTCCTCAAATCACTTAGTATCCAATCTCCAATTTAGCAACTCCTAACTTCCTTTGTTGAACTAGCTCTTCACTTTATCCCCTAGCTTGCATTCATGTTCATAAACTGATATTCGACAATATTTGGGAACATATAACACTAGTGCACATTAATAAGGTTCTACCGCCCTAACAAAAAGAGTAAATAAAACTAGTAGTCCCTTCTTAATATGGTGACAATATTAAGAAAACAATGAATGTAGGATCCTCTTCCATAAGTGATGCAATAATTTTTCACACAGAAATTCAACTTCAGGATCTCAACTCTTTCTCACAAATTTTCGATCTGATTTCTTAGACATAATCCATAAGTTCTTGGCCCCTTCCCATAGAGATACATTTATTTCCTTGCACACAAAAAATTTCAATTACTTCATACTTTTGGTCCTATATTTCCTAAGAGATGAATCACAAAGGCTTTGGTGTTTTTAGTACATAGATGGATCACATATAAGTTTGGTCCT
This sequence comes from Pinus albicaulis, assembly GCA_034641835.2. NCBI lineage: Eukaryota > Viridiplantae > Streptophyta > Pinopsida > Pinales > Pinaceae > Pinus > Pinus albicaulis. Next base: position 1,528,253,672 of record CM076584.1, on the reverse strand, counting down.
TTAGGAGATATGCCATAGAAGAGTTTGGTTTATGATCTTCGTCCTGATTCCTTGTCTTCATAATTTTTTTTCTTGTCTTCTACTTATTTCTTCAATCAATGAAGGACAAAATGGAGGAAATTTTAGCCTCTATTTATACTCATTTTAACCTATTGAATTTACATGTCTTTTGAGGAGGCTGACATATCTTTAGTGGAGTATCCAACCTATGTATCTGGGAGCCAACATGTACAAGTCTAAAATAGGCTTAAAATTTGGTTCTTTGATCCAACTTATTCCATCCTTGACAAATTATAAGAGGAAGTAAATCATTAGGTGAAAACAGGTACCTATCGAGGTCATCTTCCATCACAGTACACATTCCTTGAGATACTTTGATATCATTGGACGTATTCCTAGAGTTGGAAGACTGCACCTTTTTTTTTCCATATACATTTTTTTCTATCAGTGTTCTGATGCTTGCTATCCACTTACAACCATCGGACTTGTGACAAAGTCTACAAGACGTCGGAATTCCGATATAGTCTGCAAGACGTCGATAGAGTGACTACAAGTTATCAACATCGAAATAGCGATAACTATTGGAAAAATTCTGAACCATAGGACTTGCGACAAAGTCTGCAAGATGTCAGACTTCCGACAAAGTCTGCAAGATGTCGGCAGAGAGACTAGAAGTCACAAACATCGGAATAACGGCGGCTGTTGGAAAAATTCCGAACCATCGGACTTGCGACAAATTTTGCAAGATGTCGGTAGAGTGACGAAAAGTCACAATCATCGGACTTACGACATGATTTTCAAAACCTGAAAAAAGTCGGAAGAGCGATGGTTATAGAGCATCGGTAGAGAGAAATTTTGGAACGTCGGTAGAGCGACGGTTATGGAACTTCGGTAGAGAGACATTTTGGAACGTTGGTAGAGTGACGCTTTTTTAACGTCGGAATAACGACGGTCTGGCTAATGTCGGAAGAGCGACGACTTTCTGGAAACGTCGGAAAATGTGTCGCTCTTATGACACTTTATTGTAGTGTCAGAATTGAGACTCTAAGAGAAACCACATTTTTCCCCGCCTCAAAGTGTCGCTCTTTGGACACCTATGTGTTGGAAGAGAGACATTTTGGCCGTCGAAAATTGGGCCAAATGTGCTAGTGTAAAAAGTATAAATATTGATGAAATAACACATGTATAATATCACTCTCGGTTCTCATGATCACCCTCATTATCTTCTAGCTTGCATGGCATGATAAAACTATTGTTCTCAAAAATATGCTTTGATCTAGGGTCATGTGTCAATACGAACCACCAATCCCTATCCAACACATCTAGGTAAAAATAAACCTGGTTGTAGTGTTTAGGGAAAACATAGGGCTCCTTAGCTTCATCCCACATATTTCTAGAGTTGATACATATCAGCCTACTATCACTTTCTTCCTCTACATTATTCTGATTAAAGGTGTCCCATCCCTTGCACCTAAAAATAACACATTGGAAAGAAGAAAAATCCACTTCAATGATATCTTGTATCTTTCCGATGTAACCTAACGTCCCTCCTACTTGGTTTTGATCATGGTGGCTAGATCAACGAGATTGATCGAAATCGACTTCCACTCCACAGTCTTGTGTGATGTTTCCAGCAACGACATTTTCTGTGCAAAAATGGTGTCCATATGCCCACATAGATGGGAACAAATGCACCTATTTTAAAAAGTTAAAAAAATCAAGTTTCATGTTTCTTATAAATAATAATACAACAGTTAAAATATGAAATGTAGATGTCTTAATATAAGTTTCAAATTTACATATAAATAAAAAAGATTATTACCGAGTTGTTGCACCAAATCCCTACGTTTAGCGCATCCTCTTCAACATGCGGGTAACGACCGGTAGCATTGTATTTCTCTCTGACTTGGTCAGCAACCCAACTGTTGGGGCATATTTTTGGCATATTTTATTTTAAATGATCGGGATAAGGCACACTTCTACCATTCAACCATCTGAATTCTTTCCTGTCACTATCCCATTTCTTCCTTTTTTTTTCGTACAATGCGACCCACCGCTGTGTCACTTCAGAATTGTAAAGAACGAATTTATTGATTGCTTCAATCTTTGCATTCACTGATGAAATCAAACCAACATTATATAGTACTTACAAATCAAAATATACATTATATCTAAGTTCAACATGAATATTAATTACTTTTTGTAAAATTGAAAAATTATAAGTCGCTTACTCTTTATCAAGCCCTTTTTTCCACTCGTTTGGAGCAACTCTCCTCTTTTGTCTTCATCCATTTCATCATCCCAAATCACCACACCTGGTCTATTGTCAATCTTCTTGATGTACTCACTGGCATAATAGAAAGACTCATATGATATGTACCCCTCTGCCATAGACCCTCGGGTTTTTCCCTTTGTCAAACAAAAACTTTCAATTTCTTCATGTACCTCTCTAAGAAGAACATGCAACGACAAGAAAAAACCCTAAATAATTCAACCTCATCTACCAGATGGATTAGAAGATGAACCTGTAAGTCCATGAAACTCGTCGGCAGGTCCTTCTCAAACATACAAACAATCTCAACTATCTCTTGACACCACTATGGAATGCTAGCCACATGAATCTCCTTTGACATGATCCAACATACAAATGCAGATAATTTAGATATGGCACATCCTAGGTCTTGAGGGAATTCATGTTTCACACACCCACTCATGAACAAAGGATAATGACACTGCAAAGTTATAAACACGTGCAATAATATACAAAATTAGTTATGTTTTATGATCCGCGCATGGGATAAAATTTATTAATATAAAAAATAGTAAAATATTTCTTTTGACATTATACACACTCTTAGAAGATTCAAATGGTCATGTAATTTCAACCCCAAAAAATGGTCATCCACGGTGAAGCAACACCATAGTGAAGACTTGTATGAAGTTGGCACCCTGACATCCATTATAACTTCCTTTGCCAAAGATATATCATATTTTTTTAAAATCCATGGGACATCAGCTTCTTTGAAAAACCATGAATTAGAGGGACCAACACTTGCCTCTGATCTCGTACTTTCTAATCGTCTTGGCCAATGTTTCTTTTTATTTTTTGAAGTAATAAGATCTTTCCTAACAACAGTGTCACTTTTTTTTCGATGATATGTGCCTCCATAAAGAAGATGAAACATTTTTAAATATATGCATGTGATCTAATAAGTGGGAAACATTAAGATCCTCCCAATATGGGAGGTCATAAAAGATAGATTTCCTTTTCATCCCAATGGGAAATTTCTCAACATAGGTGTCGAAGAAATCTGGATCATCGAACATAGGCTCCCCATTTGAATCGACCATTTCTATGAACTCCTTCTCCTTCTCTCTCTCATATTCTCTAAGCCATTCAACTGGTGTCATTATTGGAGGCCTTTGGGTTCTCTCTTGTTTACCATTGAAAGCGGATGCTGCTCTTCTGTAAGGGTGTTCTTCTAGTAGGAATACCCTGGAGAAATCATACACTCACTTTTGTAGGTCCTTGGACCATCTAGCTTTTAGAGAAGGTCCACAACATTTACATCCAAAATACCCTTTTGTTACAAGACCTACGAGATTATATTTGTATACATTAATTAATATGCATAAAACGTTAAAGAATATCAAAAATATCATAACAAATATTACAACGAATTAAATAACTAATATGTGAAAGAATATTGTTACATATATAAACAAATAAATAAATTAAACATGTAATTTACCAGAGAAAACTCCTAAGCCTAGATAATCATGTGTCTTGTAAGCACATATGCCATACAATGTAAAACTCCTCTCTGCTACGATGGGTCTTGATACATCGTATACATTTATCCCATCCCATAATTCCGTCGATTCATCTACCAATGGTTGTAATAAGACATCCATATTCTTCACTTGTCTTATACCAAGGACTATGAGAGCCAACATAAGATGTTAATTCTTCACGGACAACCATGGGGGGATATTGTTATTGATCACTACTACAGGCCAAATAGAATAGTTGGTGTTATGGAGGGAATATGGGTTGACGCCATCCATGGCTATGCTGAGTCGAAGACTTCTTACTTCATCCTTGAATTTTTCGGGCCATGTATCCTCTATATGCTTCATGGCTATTGAATCGGTTGGGATTCGCATAACTCCCAACTCACTTCTATGTGAGGCATGCCATCCTTGCAACATAGCTAATTCTTTGCAACGAAAGACCCTTTGAGACCTTGGGATTATAGGCATGTGCCTCAATATCTTAAAAGGAGGACCAATACGTGATTTACCCTTCTTTTTTTATTTATCATACCTGTCATGCCCACATTTCGGACACATCTCTTTGTCTACATATTCTCCTCTATATAGAATACAATCATTTGGACATGCATGATATGATATGTACTCAACACCCAACATTTTCAACAATTTATTTGCCTCTTCGCAGCTAACGGGCAAGACATTATCACTCAGAAGGATCTTATATTTGAATAACCTGTAGCTGGTGATCATGGAAAAATATATTAATAAATGTACATTAATGTCGATATAATTATTAACGTTCATAAAATTTACCATTTGTAATGTTCATTGCAGTGTATTGATTATATTTCAAATTTATATAAGGGGAGTACTTTATGGTAACTTACCTCAAAAGTTACGAGAAACATGCATTCGACAAGCCAAAATTTTCTTTCAAGGTGTACAGTAACATCGTTGTCCCTAACTGGGTGGACTTTGACTGGCTGCCAGGTCCAAAGAGAGGGGTGGTGGAAGCAAATTTAAGGCTTTCGAAAAAGGTGTCAGCGATATGAGCATCATCCCCTCGTTGATCATCATTTTGGAATGCATCTAACAACATTTTCTCCATGGCAGTCATATCCCTTAAGTAATCATCCATACCAACCTCTATTTGATTGCCACCATTGCTAGCTTGTGAAGAACTACTATTGCTATATTCATTCCTAATTGGTGAATCTGGACGTAGCGGGAATTGAATTGGTGGTTGATTCAACCATTCTTGGTATCGTTCCTCTTTGATTTTTTCTCTTAATTCAGTATTCTCTCGATTTGACATTGTCGTGGGGTGCAACAGAAGATGGTAGGTAGGTCATTCATCATCACTAGAATACTAATAATTAAAAAAAAATTGAACATGATTAGTACAAAATATATGATATCAATTAGTAACCACGTTGAAAATATTGCATGATTATAAATTGGTTTGACATTGAAATAATTACATGTTAATCAATATATATACCAAACAATTATAATTATAATTACCATCATTGTCCCAGGATTGTGGCTAGAAGTTGCAATATTGTTACAATTGGCAGGGTGAAGCGACTGTCTATTTTCATCTACCAAATGCGCCTTGCCGTATGCAGCTCCTGATAAGAACTTCTGACGTTTTGGAGAAGTTTGAATATTTGTGCATCTGAACTCGATGTTGAATCTACATGAACCTGCAAATTTGTATACATTATAAATTTAATTAAGTTGTGCATGATTGACTGCATGGATAAAAAACATAAATTCAATTAGATAGTGAAAAAATAAAACAAATCTGAAGTAAATATTACGTCTCCAGATGGATAGGGAGAACTTCGCAATGGACTTTGAGAAATATTATGGAACGAGCTAGATTTTGAAGAATTGTCCATTCCATATAATATATGATATTTTCTCCCTACATTTGAGAAAAACAACAATAAATTTTGGTGCACAAAACTAAATGTAATTTCGGTGCGTAGTGTACAGATAACTACATTGGTGCATTTTTGGTATTGCACACTGGTGTCGTTTTATAACTCGACAGATTGGTGTCGTTCGATTAAAGGACGCATCAGTAAACGAATAACCGCAAATAAAAAAAGCGCAACCCTATTTTCTTTAAGTGAAAAAAAAGCGGTAAATTGAAAAATGGGCGGAAAAATATTTTCAAAAATCTAATTTGATAAAACATTTATTTAAATACTAAACACTTTTCATTATTTCACTATTTTTGCAAAAAAAATTCAGCTAGAGATTTGCAGGATACATACTTGGAGCAAACAGAGCACGAGAGCAGTGTGGAGCAGGGAAATATGTTCAAACATAAGTATTCAGACAATCATAATTCCAAACCCCTGGTGATTCAAACCTTGTACCATAGAATTTCAAACGATGTGAGTTAATTTTATTGTTTTTTTGTACTGTTTTTCTGCAGTAACAGAAAAAATCAAAGTCTATTGTATTTTTTTTACTTTTTATGTAGTTTTTTTTATGAAGTAAAATAAAAAAATCAAAGTTTTTTTTTTTTTTACTTTTTTTTTGTAGTTTTCAGAAACAAAATAAAAAAAGAAATCCATTTTTAGAAACAAAACCCTAGGTTCTTTTTGTTGCTACCCTTTCTTCTCCCTCTTACTGTAATTTCAAAATTAGGGCTTTTCAATTTAGATTTATAGGGTTTGTATAGTCATAATAAATCCAACCCACATGACGACTTGCATATCTAGATCCCAATCCATGTTGGCTCTTGCGTCAATCTAAAAAAAAATCATATTTTTTTCGTCGGTGCACCCTGCGTAACATAGCGCACCGGTGCGCTCTCTTATACTAGCACACCGCGAAAGTACAATGATAAAAAATAAAAATAAAAAATATGTTTTTATCAGTGCGCCATATGTAACATATGGCACTGGTGCACTATTTCACTATGCCGCACCACAAATGTGTTGTTTTAGAAAAAAAAACCATTTTAAAAACAAACCCTACATTTTTTTTTTTTTGCCCTTTCTTCTCCCTCTTTCTGTGATTTCAGAATTATGGATTTTCAATTTATATTTATAGGGTTTGTATTGCTAAATATAAGCCTAATACATCCAACCCACGGGAGGACCTGCATAGTCGGAACCCAATCCATGTCGGCCCTTGTGAAAATTAAAAAAAAAAAAATGCGGTGCGCCCTGTGTACCGGAGCGCACCGGTGCGTGCTATTATCCCAACGCACCACACAAGTACTGTAATAAAAAATTAGAAAAATAAATTATTTGTTCTCAGTTCGCCATTTTTAAAATATGCAGTTGGTTCGCTATTTCATTATGGCACACCGCGAACGTTCTGTTTCGAAAAAAAACTTTCAAAAAATACAAACCTTACATTCTTTTTGTTTCTTCCCTTTCTTCTCCCTCTTTCTGTGATTTCAAATTTAGGGCTTTTCAATTTATATTTATAGGGTTTTTATTTCTAAATATAGACCTAGGACATCCAACCGACGGGATGATTAGCATAGTCGAATCCCAATCCATGTGGGCCCTTGCATGAATTTAAAAAAAACAGATTTTTTTATCAGTGCGCCTGGCGTAACATAGTGCACTAGTGCTCTGTATTTTACAAGTGTACCGCATAAGTAATGTGATAAAAAATTAATAAACATTTTTTTTTAATCGGTGCGCCATATGTAAAATATGGCACCGGTTTATGCTACAAAAATTAACACTCGACGATTTTTATTATTTTATCATGGTTAACCGATGTGGTGATTGACTTGTAATGCATCGGTGCTCCTTGTTGACATAGAGAATCGTTTGGTATATTATACTATTTGTGCAGTGCGTTTGGAAGACAGCCACACACCAGCGTCGGTGCGTACACCATGAATGGCGCACCAGTTTCTTGAGAATTTTTTTTACTTGAAAAGTTGACAATTTATTTATAAATATATTAATGAATGATATGGTAAAGGTTTTTGATTGATAAAGAAATGGATGACAAGAGATCAAGTAACAAAAATACTGATAACACATCAAGAAAAGAAAAAAAGGTAAGTTATTTGTAAATTTTTTACAAAAAATATTATTTTTGAACTATATGTAAGTTTAACTGATATATATTGTTTACTGTGTATCATGCAGAACCACCAAATGACGAACCTCAATAAGATTATTTCTGATCTAGGACCAGCAAAGTGTAAAAGGTTCATGGAAAAATTGCAAAAGGATGAATCGGGTGAATGAAAAAATACTATCGATCCAATATGAGTTTCTTTTTTTATTTTTCATTAATAATATAATTAAAAGTATTAGATAACATGTGTGAAACGGTCTATTAATTCACATCTGTTTAATGTTCTACAGGGACCAACAACTCAGAAAAGGAATGTTGTTCTAATAAAAAAAAAAATACAACATGCAAATGAAAATGAATTGCTCCTTAGCTCATCTGGAGTGGTGCTAGAGCTTAGAAAAAAGGGGAAAAACTTTTACAAATGTTTGAGGGATCTAGTGGAGTGAATGTATAGACGTTCTTTCCACTTACAATAAAAAAACCAATCCAATGATTCCAAAAACCAAATTTTATCTAAAATACAGGAAGAGTTTCCAGAGAATTGGTCAATGAGACATGATCTGTCAGACTTTTAATAGCAAAAACGTACAACAACAGAAAAGAAGGAATGAAAAATTAATATTCTTTTAGATGTTTGTCTAGAATTATTTATAAATATCTCTTTTGTTATACTTACTTTTCATATATCAACATAAAAATTAAATAGTTTATTGTCATGTTACATTTTCAGGAAGATTATTAAAATCTCAAAAGATGAACGAGCTGATATCAGAAATATGCCAGTAGGAATGTCCAAAAAGGTGTACAAGGAGACGGTCAAAGAAATGGACAAAATTGCATCGCGGGAGGAGCCATCTCAACAACAACGTGCTTCAAATGTAATGTGTAATCATTGAATTTTTTGATCATTAGGTACAATAAATAAACAATTTAGCATTAAATATTAATTTTCAAGTATTTTCTTGCAGAAAAGAAAAGAAAATGGAACCCATTCAGCACATAAAACAAGACGAAAAGGAAGAAAATGATTGATATCTAAGTTTGTGAGTAATTGTTACTTCCTTATAACAACTTAACTAGATTTCATTTTTCTATTTTTAAAGTTGTTTTACAAAAATCATCATTAAATGTCTTCAAACAGGTGTTAAGATATAAAGAAAAACCATTAGAGGAATCGATTGCAAATGGGTTAAATATGGGTTGTGAGTATATGTTGGCATATCAGAACTTAATTGTGGAATTTGTAAGCATCTATCGATCTTGTTTTACTTAGCTCCGTCTATAATTAATAGAAAAAATAAATCTTTTATATTAAATATATGATTTGTTATGGGGTATAAAACTTGCAGGAAACAAAGTATGGCACTGCGCCAACATATCAAATCTTGAAAGATGGCATGTTACATGGTTTTGAAAGAATGTGTATAGTTTATGAGTCAATTGTTGCATTGGTACGTCATTTATTTTCGATTTACATTGATGTATATTATTTAATATTGCAATTTTCATTATTCTCACCAATGTATATACATTCATTACAGTTTATTTTTATGTTTGTAGATGGAAGGTGAAGAAGAAGAAAACAATAACAACACCGTGAAGAAAACATTCCTAAAAATAACCCAGGTCATGGAAGTAGCTCTAACAGTGACAACAATTCAAGCGAAGAATATGATCACTATGTTTGGATATAAAGGAAGGTGTTGCATTTTTTGAAATATGTTTGTGAAATCAGACATTTTCTTTAATGTAATGGACATAGTGTCCCAATTGAAAGATAAAGGGATACCAATAACTGTCCCATTTTGTATGACAAAGAATGTCTTATTCACACACACACACACACACACACACATATATACATAATAAAATATATTTTAATTTATTCTATTGCATTCTCCATTGTCGCTATTGCGTTCTCCATTGTCGTTCTCAAATGCACTAATAAAAATTTAATTCATATGAATATTGTTATAAGATATATATGTGTCGACTTTTGATGAATAATGAATTTTAAAAAACCACAATAATTACGATATGATATATCAAATTAATCCAAACATCACATTCAAATGCATGAATAAAAAATTAATTAATATCAATATTGTTATAAGATGTGTCGAATTTTGATGAATAATGAATTTAAAACAATCACAATAATTTCACTGTCACGGTGTAGAAATTATATGCACTAAGCATGCATATGTCCTAGATTCACCTGATCTCACACTATTTAATTTTATGCAAGATACTGAATCCTGTCCTTCCAGGCTATGTAATTTGAGCTCCCATCAAGGGCATACTCCAATCTCAACCCGTTGAAAGACATTTCAATGTATACTCGATTTCTACACCAAGCATCTTCTGTAGCAAATTTGAATTGTCCACCAACACAAACTCACTTCACAATTGCAATCTTCAATCAACAATGTTCCGATACCATGTAGAAATTATATGCACTAAGCATGCATATGTCCAAGATCCACCTAATCTCACAGTATTTAACTTTATGCAAGATACTGAATCTATTCCACTTGTTAATATTTTGTGGAAAAATTAATTGCAAACACATGTGAAGCATAAACAAATATATTCAATCGCACATAACACAGTTTTTAACCAGGAAATCCTGAAGCTCAAAACCCCAACTATATATTATGTAACATGGAGATCATATGAAAATCTCATACAAACATACAAAGCTTATCACAAGCCCTCAATACAGTACAATTGCCATACACTAATCAGGCCTAATCCTGCAAATCCATGCACCGATATTTGCCACCTACTAGCCTGCCTCCACTGTGAAATCTCTGCTGAAGAATAGCTCTGAATGAATTTGAATTACTCCATCCTTGACTGCACAATCCTCATTGGCATCTCCACTGAGTGTTGGATGCAATCAATGCATCACTATAGTCACAAAAAATAGTCTATCTTGCCCCTTCACCTATCTCTCCATTGGTCTCCACTGAAACTACCATGCACTATAGTTAACTAATGTATTTTTCAGTTGATTAATGAGTTATTATTTATGAATTAATTAACTAATTAATTCACTCCACTCTCACTAGTGTATCAATCAGTTAGACTAGATACAACTAGCTCAACTGAGTTAAACTAAATACAACTCCATAACTACTTCTTCCAACTGTGTCATAACTCTGCCACTTGAGTTCTAACTGAGTCCTCCATGCAATAGCTCCAATAAACCCTTAGGAATAGCGTAATTCCTTCTGTCAGCTGATGTGTCACATCTGTGCACTGAACTGAAGTGCTCCAAGAGAATAATTTGTTGTTTAGAGTATGATTATTATTAAGAGCTAATAATAATCAACATGCATCTATTTTGAGATTAACGATCTATAAATAGACTTCGCCCAATATTATAGGAATAGAATTCCATATATTTTTCCAACTTGATCAACCATCCACAAATAGAATCCTGCAATTTCTGAAATATGATCGACATGTCTAAAAATAGACTTGCGCCAAAAATAGCCTGCTGGCCCACTTAGTGAAGGCGACTCTTTTCACTAAGCTCATCATCTTGTTGAATCTCAAAACTTCCTCTCAACAAGATAGGGACTATCCTTCACCCTGATCCTGCCTCTGTGGTATTCGAATTTGCTCTTGGTGAGCGCCTTCGTCAGAATATATGCATCCTGATCCTCTGTGGGAATGTACTGAAGCAACATGATCTTCCGCTACACACAATCTCTAATTTGATGATACTGGATATCAATATGTTTAGATCTATCATGAGACACAGGATTAACCAAGAGTTTAATGCAACTCTGATTATCACAATGAATCACCGTGGGATCTAAATGTGAACCGAACAAACTGTTAGTATGAATCTTTCGTCGTAAAAGACCACTTTAGCTACGCATAACAAATATCCCTAACATCGATTATGGCTACCAAATATCTTTAAACCTGCAATTAGGTGATCCAAATAATGCTGCACAAATCCAAATCTAAGCATAAAAGACATTAAGCAGATAAAGTAAAATGTGGCTCCATGCATCCAATAGACAAGACAAGAACAATGTATTTGAAAGAATTTTTATATTATATTAAAAAGGGGCACCTGAGAGGAAAACAAGAAAGTTGTTTTCCAGTTCTCCTCAATGGGATGGCTTCTTGAAAGTCCTCAGCATTTCATATCTAAAATTTCTCTCTCTTGTTGGTGTAGAAAACCCAGACAAACCTAGAACTCAAAGGGAGCTCACAAGGAAAAAATGGAGAATGTGACCAAGAGTATAGATCCAGAGTGATCTAATACAATGGAAGGTGACTAATGAATGGGGAAAACCCTTCTATTTATAACAAAATATTAGGGTTATCTAGAACTTGGTGCATGAATAAAATATTATTAATCAAATTCTAGAACCACCCTTTAGGAATATTTTATTATATTTGTTGGAGGGAAAATGATTGTTGACTTGGGTCAATTCCTTTATTTATAAATAATAAATAAATAAATGATTTATTTATTATTTTAAGGAAATGGTGTGAATATAATTAAATAAATAATGATTTATTTAATTATTTATAAATGATTTAGTCAAATTTAACTAGGAATATTATTTAAATAAGGATTTAAATAACTTATTCCTAGGAAATAATCAAATAAATAAGGATTTATTTAATTTATTTCCTTGTTTTGGGTTAAATATGACCGGGAAATATAAACAAATATAGATTTGTTTATTATTTCCTTTTGGGGTTTCTTTTTTAGACCATAAACAACTTAATAAAGATTCTTTACTAAGTTATTTCACATAGTGAAAGCAATTTTACTTAGGGTAAAATTGGTCTTACATGGTGTACTTGGGTTCATCTAATGATAATAGGTTAGATGACCAAAAAATGGTATAACACAAACCAACCAGAATTTTCCTCATCCAGATAGCCTCACATGCAGCTAAAATTGCTGCCATGTATTTCGCTTCCGTTGAACTGAGTGCCACAGATATTTGTTTCTTGTTGTACCAAGAAACTTCCATAGATCCAATACTGAAAATCCCTCCTGATGTGCTCTTTCTGTCTGTTGGGCTTCCTTCCCATTCTACATCCGTGAAGCCATGCAACTTCACCTCATCCATCTATCTGTACCATAAACCATACTCAGATGTGCCCTTGAGATATCTTAGGACATGCTTGCTCACCTTCCAAAAGAACTTGGTAGGCTTAACCATCGCTTGTGAAAGTTGGTTCACTGCATAGCATATGTTTGGTCTTGTATTGACTAAATACATGAGAAAACCCATCAACTGTCGATAAACAATGGCATCCACTACCTCTGTCGATGTAGCATCCTCTTTCTTCCAATTTCCTGGAAGAGGAGTGTTGATAGGCTTGTAGCCTTACATGTGAAACTTCTCTAGTATCTCCCGGGCATACTTGCCTTGAGACACAAACAGTGCACCTTCCCGCTGCCATATTTCCAATCCAAGGAAATAATGAAGGAGGCCTAAATCCTTCATCTCAAACTCCTTTGCAAGATCAGACTTGCATGAGTGTATCAACTGCTCATCACCTGTTAGTATCAAAACATCAACATAAAGTACAATGATCAAAAGCTTACCCTCAACCAAAATCTGATACAGGTTTACATCTACCTAACTCTTGGTGAAGCCAAGTCCAGTGAAATAGCTGTCGATCTAAGTGTACCAAGCACGGGGTGCTTGTTTTAGCCCATACAATGCTCTTTTGAGCCTGCACACATGTGACTCGTTGTTGAAGATCTCAAATCCTTCAGGCTGCTCAATGTACACCTCTTTTTCAATGATCCCATTAAGGAACACAGTCTTCACATCCATCTGATGAATGTGCCAACGCATCTACGCTGAGAGAGCAAGGATGGTCCATATGGATGAATACAGTGTGACAGGTGCAAAGGTTTCTTCATAGTCAATCCCGTCAATCTGTGAGAAGCCCCGGGTAACAAATCTTGCCTTATACTTCTCAACACTCCTATCAACAACTTGCTTTACCTTATAGATCCATCATGATCCTACAACTGATTTTCCCACTGGCCTTGGAACAATCTCCCAAGCACTGTTTCTGACAATGGAGTCATACTCCTCCAACATGGCATCTACCCATGTGGGCTCCTGTGCTGCTTATTCAAAAGAATATGGCTCTGTCACAATACAATTGCTCATAAGAGCCATTTATCCAGTGTATCGGTCAGGTGACTGTCTCTGTCTGCGTTGTGATGTAGGAACTCCTACATTTTGTACCGTATCCACCTTCAGTATCTTAGATTCTGTGGTACGCTTCTTGCCTTGTCTGATGTTTGGTTCTGCATGAGTGGACTCCTCCACTCCATAAATCTCCTCATGTGGCTGATCCACATCCAGAGGCTCATCTTTGGGAACAAGAAGTTACTCCTCCGCATGCAAGTGTAGCTCCCTCTCAAGCGACAACTTCATGGCTTTCACCTCATTGAATTTTATATCTCGTTGCATAACAGACATCCGACTGTTTGGAAAATACACACGATAGTTATGGGGTGTTTATGTGTACCCCACAAATATCCCAACTTCTCCAGTCAGCTGCAACTTCTTCCTGGCATCCTTCATCACATGAATGTAAACAGGTGAGCCAAAAATCTTCAAATGATAAATATCAGGCTTCTTACCAGTAAAAGCTTCCTCGGGTGTACTCATGCCAAGTACTCTATGAGGACAACGGTTTTGCACATAAACCGCAGTGTTGCATGCTTTCGCCCACAAGTGCATCGGTAGGCCTTGGTCATGCAGCATCACTCGTGCAGCACCCACGACCATTCTGTTCTTTCTCTCCGCGACCCCATTCTGCTGTGGGTTATGAGGCGCTATGAGTTCTCTTCGAATTCCTTCTTTGCTACAAAATTCTTTGAATTCGTCGAAGATGTATTCACCACCATTATCGCTCCTTAGAGATTTCACCTGCTTCCCCAACTCCTTCTCCACCAATGCCTTGAATTCACAGAACTTTGAGAACGTTTCACTCTTCTTCTGCATGAAGAAGATCCAGCATCTACAAGAAAATTCATCAAAAAATATCACATAATACCTGTGTTTCGCTGTTGAAGCAACCGAGAATGGTCCACACAAGTCTGTGTGAATTCTCTCTAGGATCACCGAAGCACGGTTCTCCTTCTCATGAAAAGTGGTCTTCAAAAACTTAGCCATTGTACATCCTTTGCACTGATCTGACTGCGCAAGAGTACCCTTATCCAATAGAAATTTGTTGCAAAATCTTCAAAGCGCCATGGAGAAGATGGCCCAATCTCTTGTGCCATAACTTGCCCTCATCCCGGCTCACCACTTCTTCTGCTTTGCCCACCATTGCAGCGCAGCCATCTACCTCTAGATTGTAGAGATTCTTAATTCTAACCCCTATCATCTTGGTTTGACCCGTTGTTTTATGTCGAAGGAAAGATTTTCCCTCACTGAAAACAACATCATAACCTCTGTCTTCCAGCATTGCGACTGAGACCAAGTTCTTCTTCAGACCTCGAACATGCATGAAATTCTTCAACAAGAATGGATTACTGGACTCCCTCTCAAAGGTAATGGTCCCAATGCCTGTCGCACTGTACCGAGCATCGTCACCCATCTCTATATGCATCTGGAGGTCCTTCTCCTCCAAGTCACTGAACAACTCTTTGTCTCCCGTCATATGGAAAGACGCACCACTGTCAAGATACCACACCGATCTCATGTAGCTTGAAACCAAGCATATGATCAAGGAAAAATCTAGCTCAAATTGCGAGGCTAAGGCCTCTCCAACTGCAGATCCAACAACCTTCTTTTCTTCTTCTTCTATGGATACTTAGTGGCGAAATGTCCATGCTCGTGACAATGAAAACACTTCACTTTGGAGAAGTCATGCTTCTTGCCTTCCGCACCGGATTTAGAAGGATTTTTCTACCCCTTCCCTTTCCTTTCTTTGGAAGCCAAAGTGAAATTCTCTTCATCTTCATTCTTCGATGAAGATCCATCCTTGGTACCCTGCCTTATATCCTCCTACACAAGATCCGACCAAAGTTGCTCCCATCCTGGCAGTTTCTCCCATCCATTGACAGAGTCTTCGTAGCTATGCCAACTCTTTGGAAGCCCAAGCAGAGCCAAGCTCACCAAGTCTTTTTCATCAACAGTAACTCCCACACTTCCCAGCTCATCCTTGCAGTGGACAAACTTCGTGAGGTATTTTTGAATACTGTCGCCTTTCTCCATTTTTATTTTCTGAGCTTGTCTTTAAGTGCCAACTTCCTCTGGTCACTTCTACTTTGGAACAAGTTTGTCAAAGCCTTCCACATTAAGAATGGAGTGGCTTTCCTTTGAAGGCTGGACATAATGTGGTCCTTCACACCTTCCGACAAAATCCTCCTCGTCTTTGCAGTCTTGTTTTTCCATGCATCAAGTAATGCAGCATCGCTAGGTCCCGGCTTAGGAACATCGCTATCGATGAACTCCTTCAGCCCATTATCCTCTAGCACCACCTCCATCCTGTCCTTCCAAGCTATGTAATTCAAGCTCCCATCAAGGGCATACTCCAATCTCAACCCGTTGAAATACATTTCAATGTATACTCGATTTCTACACCAAGAATCTTCTGTAGCAAATTTGAATTGTCCACCAGCACAAACTCACTTCACAATTGCAATCTTCAATAAAAAATGCTATGATACCATGTAGAAATTATATGCACTAAGCATGCATATGTCCAAGATCCACCTGATCTCACACTATTTAACTTTATGCAAGATACTGAATCTATTCCACTTGTTAATATTTTGTGGAAAAATTAATTGCACACACATTTGAAGCATAAAAAAAAATATTCAATCACACATAACACATTTTTTAACCAGGAAATCCTGAAGCTCAAAACCCCAACTATATATTATGTAACATGGATATCATATGACAATTTCATACAAACATACAAAGCTTATCACAAGCCCTTAGTATAGTACAATCGTCATACACTAATTAGGCCTAATCTTGCAAATCCATGCACCGATATTTGCCACCTGCTAGCCTGCCTCCACTGCACAATCTCTGCTGAAGAATAGCTATGAATGAATTTGAATTACTCCATCCTTGACTGCACAATCCTCATTGGCATCTCCACTGAGTGTTGGATGCAATCAATGCATCACTATAGTCACAACAGATAGTCTGTCTTGCCCTTTGACCTATCTCTCCACTGGTCTCCACTGAAAATGCCATGCACTGTAGTTAACTGATATATTCTTCAATTGATTAATGAGTTATTATTTATGAATTAATTAACTAATTAATTCACTCCACTCTCATTAGTGTATCAATCAGTTAGACTAGATACAACTAGCTCAACTGAGTCTAATTGAGTTAAACTAAATACAACTCCATAACTACTTCTTCCAACTGTGTCATAACTCTGCCACTTGAGTTCTAAATGAGTCCTCCATGCAATAGCTCTAGTAAACCCTTAGGAATAGCGTAATTCCTTCTGTCAGCTGATGTGCCACATCTATGCACTGAACTGAAGTGCTCCAAGAGAATAAGTTGCTGTTTAGAGTCTGATTATTATTAAGAGCTAATAATAATCGACATGAATCTATTTTGAGATTGACGATCTATAAATAGACTTCGCCCAATATTCTAAAAATATAATTTCATCTATTTTTCCAACTTGATCAACCATTCACAAATAGAATCCTGCAATTTCTGAAATATGATCGACATGTCTAAAAATAGACTTGCACCAAAAATAGCCTACGAGCCCACTTAGTGAAGGTGACTCTTTTCACTAAGCTCATCATCTTGTTGAATCTCAACAAATCATTCCACTTGTTAATCTTTTGTGGAAAAAATTAATTGCACACACATGTAAAGCATAAATAAAAATAATCGCACATAACATAGTTGTTTTTAACCGGGAAAGCCTGAACCTGAAAACCCCAAATATATATTATGTATCATGAAATAATATGAAAATCCTCATACAAAGTTTATCAATCTCTCAGTACAGTACAATCGTCATACACTAATCAAGAACAATCATGAAAATCCATGCACCGATATTTGCCTCCTGCTAGCTTGCCTCCACTGTGCAATCCCTGCTGAAGAATAGCTCTGAATGAATTCGAATTACTCTTGCCTTGACTGCACAGTACTCATTGGAAACTCCAATGTGTGTGTGATGCAATCAATGCATCAATATAGTCACAAAAGATAGTCTATCTTGCCCTTTCACCTATCTCTCCACTGGGTATCCACTGAAACTGCCATGCACTATAGTTAACTACTGTATTGTTCAATTGATTAATGAGTTATTATTTGTGAATTAATTAACTAATTAATTCACTCCACTCTCACTAGTGTATCAATCAGTTAGACTAGATACAACTAGCTCAACTGAGTCTAACTGAGTTAAACTGAATACAACTCCATAACTACTTCTTCCAACTGTGTCATAACTCTGCCACTTAAGTTTTAACTGAGTCCTCCATGCATTAGCTCTAGTAAACCCTTGGGAATTACGTAATTCCCTCAGTCTATTGATGTGCCACATCTGTGCACTGAAACAAAGTGCTCCAAGAGAATAAGTTCTTGTTTAGTGTCTGGTTATTATTAAGAGATAATAATAATCGACATGCATCTATTTTTAGATCAACGATCTATAAATAGACTTCACCCAATATTCTAAAAATATAATTTCATCTATTTTTCCAACTTGACCAACCATCCACAAATAGCATCCTACAACTTCTGAAATATGATCACCATGTCTAAAAATAGACTTGCGCCAAAAATAGCCTGTGAGCCCACTTAGTGAAGGCGACTCTTTTCACTAAGCTCATCATCTTGTTGAATCTCAACACTCCCTCTCAACAAGATAGGGATTATCCTTCACCCCAATCCTGCCTCTATGGTATTCGAATTTGCTCTTGATGAGCGCCTTCGTCATAATATTTGCATCCTGATCCTCCGTAGGAATGTACTGAAGCAACATGATCTTCTATTGCACACAATCTCTGATATGATGATACCGGATATCAATATGTTTAGATCTATCATGAAACAAAGGATTAGCTGAGAGTTTAATGCAACTTTGATTATCACAATGTATCACTGTGGGATCTAAATGTGAACCAAACAAACCAACCAGGATCTTCGTCATCCAGATAGCCTCACATGCAACTTGACTTGCTTCCATGTATTTTGCTTCTGCTGAACTGAGTGCCACGGATTTTTGTTTCCTACTGTAGCAAGAAACTGCCGTAGATCCGATACTAAAAATCCCTCCTGATGTGTTCTTTCTGTCTGTTGGGCTTGCTGCCCAATCTGTATCCGTGAAGCCATGCAACTTCACCTCATCCGTATGTCTGTACCATAAACCTTACTCAGATGTGTCCCTGAGATATCTCAAAACATGCTTGCCCGCCTTCCAGAAGAGCTTGGTAGGCTTAACCATCACTTGTGAAAGTTGGTTCACCACATAGCATATGTCCGGTCTTGTATTGACTAAATACATGAGTGAACCCACCAACTGTCGATAAACAGTGGCATCCACTACCTCTGCCGATGTAGCATCCTCTTTCTTCCAATTTCCTGGAAGAGGAGTGTCGATAGGCTTGCAGCCTTGCATGTGAAAATTCTCTAGTATCTCTCGGGCATACTTGCCTTGAGACACAAACAGTTCACCTTCCCGCTACCATATTTCCAATCCAAGGAAATAATGAAGGAGGCCCAAATCCTTCATCTCAAACTCCTTTGCAAGATCTGCCTTGCATGAGTGTATCAACTGCTCATCACCTGTTAGTATTAAATAATCAACATAAATTACAATGATTAAAATCTTACTGTCCACCACAATCTAGTACAGGTTTTCATCCGCCTCACTCTTGGTGAAGCCAAGTCCAATGAAATAGCTGTCGATCCGAGTGTACCAAGCACGAGGTGCTTGTTTCAACCCATACAACGCTCTTTTGAGACTGCACCCATGTGACTCGCTACTGAAGATCTCAAATCCTTCAGGCTGCTCAATGTAAACCTCTTCATCAATGATCCCATTAAGGAACGCAATCTTCACATCCATCTGATCAATGTGCGAACCCATCTGTGCTGAGAGAGAAAGGATCGTCCATATGGAAGAATAATGTGTGACAGGTGCAAAGGTTTCTTCATAGTCAATCCCCTCAATTTGTGAGAAGCCCCAGATAACAAATCTTGCCTTATAATTCTCGACGCTCCCATCAGCAGCTTGCTTTGCCGTGTAGATCCATCTTGATCCTACAACTTATTTTCCTACCGGCCTTGGAACAATCTCCCAAGAATTTTTTTTGACAATGGAGTCATACTCCTCCACCACGGCATCTACCCATGTGGGCTCCTGCGCTGCTTCTTCAAAAGAATATGGCTCTGTCATGATACACTTGCTCATAAGATCCATGTATCCAGTAAATCGGTCAGGTGGTTGTCTCTGTCTGTGCTGTGATGTAGGGACTCCTACATTCTATGCCGCATCAAGCTTCAGTCTCTCAGCTTCTGTGGTATGCTTTCTGCCTTGTCTGATGTTTGGTTCTGCATGAGTGGACTCCTCCACTCTATGAATCTCCTCTTGTGGCTGATCCACATCCAGAGGCTCATCTTTGAGAACAAGAAGTTCCTCCTCCGCATGCAAGTGTAGCTCCCTCTCAAGCGACAAATTCATGGCTTTCACCTCATTGAATTTTATATCCCGTCGCACAACATTCATCCAACTGTCTAGAAAATACACACGATAGTTATGTGGTTTTTTTGTGTACCCCACAAATATCCCAACTTTTGCAGTCGGCTCCTGCTTATTCCTGGCGTCCTTTGTCACATGAATGTAAACAGGTGAGCCAAAAATCTTCAAATGAGAAATATCAGGTTCTTAATAGTAAAATCTTCTTTGGGTGTACTCATGCCAAGTATTCTATGAGGACAATGGTTTTTCACATAAACTGCATTGTTGCATGTTTCCGCCCACAAGTGCATTAGTAGGCCCTAGTCATGCAACATCACTCGTGCAGCACCCACGATCGTTCCATTCTTTCTCTCCGAGACCCCATTTTGCTGTGGGTTATGAGGCGCTATGATTTCTCTTCGAATTCCTTCTTTGCTACAGATGTCTTTGAATTCGCCCGAGATGTATTCACCACCATTATCGCTCTGGAGAGATTTCACTTGCTTCCCCGACTCCTTCTCCACCAATGCCTTGAACTCACAAAAATTTGAGAACGTTTCACTCTTCTTCTGCATGAAGAAGATCCAACATCTACGAGAATAGTCATCAACAAATATAACATAATACCTGTGTTTTTTTGTTGAAGCAACTGAGAAAGGTCCACACATGTTTGTGTGAATTCTCTCCAGGATCACTGAAGCACGGTGTTCCTTCTCATGAAAGGTGGTCTTCACAAACTTACCCATATTACATCCCTTGCACTGATCTGACTACGCAAGAGTACCCTTGGGAAGTCCAGTAGAAATCTGCTGCAAAATATTCAAAGTGCCATGGTGAATATGGCCCAATCTCCTGTGCCATATTTCGCCCTCATCCTGGCTCACCACTTCTTCTGCTTTGCCCACCATTGCAACGCAGCCATCTACCTCCAGCTTGTAGAGATTCTTAATTCAAACCCCTATCTTCTTGGTTTGACCCATTGTTTTATGTCGAAGTAAGGCTTTTCCCTCACTAAAAACAACATCATAACCCTTGTCTTCCAGCATTGCGACTGAGACCAAGTTCTTCTTCAAACCTGGAACATGCATAAAATTCTTCAAAAAGAATGGATTACCGCACTCCCTCTCAAATGTAATGGTCCCAATTCCTGTCGCACTGTACCGACCATCGTTGCCCATCTCTATATGCATCTGGAGGTCCTTCTCCTCCAAGTCACTAAACAACTCTTTGTCTCCCGTCATATGAAAAGACACACCACCATCAAGATACCACACCGATCCCATACAGATTTAAACCAAGCATGCGATCAAAGAGAAATCAAGTTCAAATTGTGAGTCTAAGGCCTCTCCAGCTGTAGATACAGTAGCCTTCTTGTTCTTCTTCTTCTGTGGACAGTTAGTGGTGAAATGTCCATGTTCGTGACCGTGAAAACACTTCACTTTGGACAAATCCTACTTCTTGTCTTTAGCATCGGATTTTGAAGGATGTTTCTTCCCCTTCCCTTTCCTTGCTTTGGCAGCCAAAGCGCAATTCTCTTCATCTTCATTCTTCGATGAACATCCATCCTTGGTACCCCACCTTATCTCCTCCTGCACAAGATCCGACCAAAGTCGCTCCCATCCTGGCAGTTTCTCCCGTCCATTGACAGAGTCTTCATAGCTATGCCAACTCTTCGGAAGCCCAAGGAGAGCCAAGCTCACCAAGTATTCATCATCAACAGTAAACCCCACACTTCCCAGTTCATCCTTGCAGTGGACAAACTTTGTGAGGTATTTTGGAATACTGTCGCCTTTCTCCATTTTTATTTTTCTGAGCTTGTCTTTAAGCGCCAAATTCCTCTGGTCACTTCTGGTTTGGAACAAGTCTGTCAAAGCCTTCCAAATTAAGAATGGAGTGGCTTTCCCATGAAGGCTATACAAAATATGGTCCTTCTGTTGGAAAAATTGTCATTGATGGAAAAGGAGAAAAAAGGAGAAACACTTGAACTATCACAAAGAAGAATCAGCAGAGAGGCAGCAGAGAAAGCATTAGACAAGAAGCAGAGGCAGCAAAGAAGCAGAGATAGTATGAGTATTGTTTAGTTTAATTGATATGATAAGCAGAGATAGTATGGAGCAGATCTGGAAAATATGTAGCAGAGTTTTATTAAGCCTATGGGAAATTTTGTAGAAGGGCCATTGAAATGAAGATCAAACCGAGAAGGAAGAATTTCCATGTAAGCCTTGCATGTTAATAGAATAACTCATTTCTGAGTTTTACTCCATTATTGAATTAAATAAGATATGGATGAATTTGGTTATGGGAATCATGAATTATGAACCTGTGGGGTCAAGGTAAAATTGAGTTTGTTAATGGTGGTTATAAAATTCTGTGAATCGATCACAGGGTGATCGATTTCACGATCCGAGTCCTTTTCTGATATAATTTATACAGTTCCAAGTATGATGTTATTTCCATACACCATATTCAGAAGAGGGGTTTATTTATAAACTCTGTTATGCATACACCATGCAGTGAGGTCGATTTTAAGCAATAAGATCAGGGTTGAAGTCGGTTTGAGAAATTTGTTGAATTCCGTTGTGTAAAACCCATGAAGTGACCCGGAGTTTGATGCGTAGCACATAAGTGTGAACGCAGAGTGATATCGATTATAGAAATGGAACAAAAACTTATGCTAAGAACCAGCAAAATGGACTGAATTTATGGCAGCACTGTAGTAGGTGAAGACTGTTCAGTCTGATAAAATCGAACAATAGAAGAAAGCACGAAGGCGTAGGTTGAAGACTGTTCAACCTGTGAAACGAAACAAGCGGGCAGATGGAACCGTGAAGGATGAACAGGAAAAATGGTTTTCAAATTCAAACTGGCGGTATCGTGTGGCCTCTCAAGTGGTAAGTATTTTTCACTTTTCAAATGCGATATTAGTCTTCGTTCAACACGTGGCAAAGGCGGTAATGATAAAACCATTTTCATCGTGTAAATTTTGAAGATTAAAATTCGTGCATTTTAATTGCGTGATATTGCGCGATATCCATCGGATGTGCGCCCAAGGCATATTTGGAGCGCGAGAGCAGCTAGACCGTTGGATGATAAGCAAAGTTGCATAGCAGATAATACAAAGGAAAATCGTGGGACCCTCTTTTATTGTTGTCAAAGTTACGGAGGTCGAATTCAATGAATATGCATTTGGTTTCATAGATGAGCATTGGGGTTAATCCAAATTTAAGATATGCGTTGAATGGGTTGTGGGACCGAAGTCACATGTCATGTGATTTAAATAAAATAAAACCTTATTGTTATGCGTGGGCGCAAAAGTATATTATGGACCAGATGTGATGTTTTGAGATTAAAGTCAAATTCGATATATATGATATCAAACATTCATATTGATATTTGATGAAGTCATATAATGTGAACCGAATATATTTGAAGGGAAAAGTATGGCTAGATTAATGGTAACGTTTATTGGCAACAAATTGTGGTGGACCCAACATAAATGAAGTTGCAAGGTTATGAACGCAAGGTATGATTGTTGTGGGACCCAAACGAATCTTAATGTTTTCTGGGTATTCATATAAAGTCCAAGGTTTATTGAATGTTTTTTAACACTTGATTGGGGAGTATATATCTATGTTGATATATATATATATATATATATATATATATATATTATGTTTGATGATAAAGCCGAACCTTGTATAAATGAAATTGTATGCTGGGCGTATTATCGTTATATGTGAAAGGTAAGCTTTGGGCTTATGATATATTGAGTTTTGTTTAAAACTTGAATTATGGTTTAAAACCCATAAGGCGAAGCCGAGGTTTATATAATCAAGTATGAGGTGGAATATTGTTTCACATATTCTTGAGATGGATTAAAGAAGTGGTCTTGACCTTAGAGTTAAGAATTGAAGAATAAATTTCCGCGTTGAAGTTAGATTGTTGGCTATGGTTATAGCCATGCAAAGAAAATTTAAGCTTTCACATAAGAGAATAAACTTGAGTTGTATTGCTGTGTGGTTTTTACAACCATAAGTGAAATAATCTTCCGCATTATTATTGTGACATTGCCTAGATTTAAAATTATTTGGGGCTAAACTTGTAAAGCAGTTATATATGCAACAGATACACAATTGCAGTGAACAGAGATTTGCAGAACTGAATGAGTGAAGAACAAGATCATTTAGGGATCTTGCAGGTAAAATAATTTTAAATCTAATTTGAAATTCATGATTTCAGAATTATGGTTGTAGAAAAGTGAAGAAAAAGTTTCTGCAAAGTAGATTTTGGCTATGATTGGAACCATGAAGGTTGAAGAAAGCTACCAGATTTAGAACATAATTTGGGAAATGCATTCTACATGCATAGAAATCGGGAGAGTATACAAAACTATTACACTACAGTAGCAGAAAAGACAAACATACAGTGAGCCAAGAACTGAAAGGGTTGAATGAGATATATCAGTTGCAAATGTAAATGTAAATGTTTTAATTAATTTTATATTGTTTGTGATTCAAAGGCAAGTCTCCGTGGGCAAAGAAATACCCCAATGTAATATTGAAATGTATACATATTGTTATATTTTTCTGAATGTGCTAGGAAAGAAAACAAGAAGGTGGAAGGCAAAGAGTCATGGTTGTTCAATTCGAAATCTCTGTGGAATGCAAACAGTCATGAGGTGAACTCTATAAATGATATCACATAGATATGCATAGAGAGGTCAGAGAATGGAAAAATCAGGTAGAGAGGGTAAAAAGAAGGAGGATAAAATAGAGAAGTTGTGAAGATTCATAGATGATATAAGGAAAATATGAAGGTTGGTGGACAGCAGTGAAGAAGGAACAAAACAGAGCTGATATCCAGGTAAATCATCATGTGTTTTTATGAAAGAGTGAGGAAGTTGGTGCTTCCATATCAAATTGTAGCTTGATATATGTCAGTTGTAGCTGGCTGAGGTAAAAGCCTCATGTAGGTTGTAGCCTGTAGAAAATAAATGGGAGTTGGAGCTTCCTTGCAAGTTGTAGCTTGCAGAATTGAGGTAGGAGCCTCCTGTGGGTTGGAGCCTACAGAAAATCAGTGGTGAGAGGGAGTTGGAGCTTTCCTTTGCATCACAACAATAATAAGATGTGGTTTTCTCCCTTTTTGTGTTTCCACTTATATTTGTTGTCTACGTCCATGATGTTTATGTGTTGATATGGTTTATCTAATCTGCTTTATACCTGCTGCTCACATATTAAGATTGCTATTACATTATGTAATAAGTTGATCATGAAACGAAGGTGTAAATAATTTTAAAGGAAAGTTTTAAAAGTCATGAATGTGTTAAATGATTCACCCCCACCTCTGATTTTACTAAGGGTTCAACAGATAGTGTCCAGAGAGGGTTCCTTCTGAATCAGTTAACAATGGGAAGGAGATCCCTGAGTCCCCGGGGATGGCTAGTCTAGAAGGATGCTCAACAAATAAATCCCCTTTGTTCACCGGTACAAATTATGCCTTCTAGAAAATAAGAATGAGGACGTACATAATGTCTCTAGGAATAGAATTTTGGGCTGCTGTGGAATTGGGATATGCCCCAAAGGAGTCTGACTCAGAGAAAGATGTCAAACTAGATTTTGTAGCTAATGCAAAATCCATGAATGCTCTCTTAAGTGGATTGTGTGAGGCAGAATTTATCAAAGTAATGCACAACAAGACTACTAAATAAATATGGGATACATTAGAAAGCATCCATGAGGGAGACAAAAAGGTGAAGATAGCCAAGCTACAAGTCTATAGAACTCAGTTTGAAAATATAAAAATAAATGATGATTGTTAGTATGAATCCCTTGTCGAAGTGTACGAAAAAGGACCACTTTAGCTACGCATAACTAATAGCCCTAACAACAAAAGTGGTTTCCAATATCTTCAGATATGCGGTTAGTTAGACAAGAAAAGAGCTGCAAAACACCAGATCTATGCATGGAAAGACATTAAGCAGTAAAAGTAAGGGTTTGCTCCATATACCAATAAACAAGACAAGAACAATTTTTGAAAGAATTTTTGTATTAATGGGGCACCTGGGAGGAAAACAAGAAGGCGTATCCAATTCTCCTCGGTGGGATGGGTTCTTGGAAGTCCTCAGCACTTCAGATCTAAAATTTCTCTCTCTTGTTGGTGTAGAAAACCCAATGCACAAGAGTAGGCAAATGATGGAGAAGTGTGACCAAGTGTACGAGATCGAGTGATCTAATAGGCAACAAAAGGTGAAGAATGGTAGGAAAAAACCCTCCTGTTACCAACAAAATATTGGGTCATTCTAGATCTTGGTGCATGGGTTAACCAAATCAAGATCCAACTTTTATGGAATGTTTTATTATATTTGTTGGAGGGAAAAGGAATTTGACTTAGGTCAAATCCCTTTATTTGTAAATAATAAATAAATAAATGATTTATTTATCATTTTAAGGATGTGGTTGAGTAATAATCAAATAAATAATGATTTATTTAATTATTTAAGAAGTGGTTGAAAGATAATTAAATAAATAGCTATTTATTTAATTATTTGTGGTGATTTGGTCATATTTAACAAGGAATATCATCTAAATAAGGTTTAAATAATTATTCCTAGAAAATAATAAGATAAATAAAGGTTTATCAATTAATTTCTTTGATTTTGGGTTAAACATGACGGGAATAATAATTAAATTATGGTTTAATTAATTATTCCATGAAATAAACAAATATAGGTTTGTTTTAATATTTCCTTTTGGGTTTTCTGTTTTACATAGTGAAAGCAATTTTACTTAGGGTAAAATGGGTCTTACATGGTGTACTTGGGTCCATCTAATGATAGTAGGTTAGATGACCAAAAAATGGTGTAACAGATTGCCCCCCAGCGTGCGAGTGTTAGGAGAAAATCGCATGACCGAAGTACGTTGTAAGAACTCAATCACTAGACATCAAAAGGGAAGTCAGAGAGAGAGATGCAAGGTAGACTAATGTGCTGAAGAACTAGACCCTAAGGAGACGAGACTTGCAGGTGCAACAAGTCTCTTTTTATTGGAGGGTACCTATGCTAAAGGCGGCGGGGAAGGCATACCTATGCCCGCCGAGACAAAGTACAAAATAATAGTGTGTCCAGTAAACAAGGGACCGAACCATAAAGTACAGCTGGCATAAACATGAGCCAGATAAAAATACAATGAAGGATCCCACATATACATCACATGCTGGGATAACGGCCAAGGGACTTGTACAATAATATACGATTACATGAGATACAAATACAACCCAAATTCCCCACCATAAATGGGGAAGGGCTCACAAAATATGACTGATACATGCAAATCGAAGAGGTGCTGCAAGTGGCGAAGGCCAACATCATCAAAATCTGGAGCGGCATCAAAGGCTGCAAAGAAGAGGTCATCCGGGCATGTGGGGGACTACCTGTGGGGCCACCCCCTCATGAGGGTTGAGACATCTCACACACACCCGGGAATCATCAAGAGTTGCTGCTGGATCACTGGACCATCAAGCATACGAATCTCAATCATGCTGAAAGGAGCTGGAGAAACAATCAAGTCAAAGGAAAAGTATCCCTTTGCCTGATCCGAGGCACCGAACAAGAGTGGAAGCTGGAACCAAGGTACACCGCCCTCTAGACCTTCCTTCTGGAATGAAAGTGCTGATGTCGATAGAAGGAGGTCCGCCATAGTTGAGGGAGTGAGATGTCCCCAACTAAGGCACGAGAGAAAACAGTGGAGCGACGGACATACTGACACTAATGATGAGAGTGAAAAGGAAAGGACTGAGTAGCAAATGGACGACTTCCCTTGTTAGAGCATAAAGGGCATGAATGACATGGCAGCAACTGACACAATATCATGTGGGACAGGGGACAGTGGGACTGAAGGTCATAATGTGCGACACAAGAGAGAGAGCAAGTAATGAAGGATGGAGGGCTATAGTAGGGTACAAAGGGATGCAGGATAGACTCCATGGATGCAATGATGACTCAACTTGGATGCTCTAAACAAAGGCGACGCAATAGTGCTGCCACACAGTAAAGGCCCAGTGGGGGACTATGAAAACATGAGTTCAAGGTGGGAACTCATGACGAAAATTGACACGAACATGGACAAGTATGGGGGCGAAGTGATGCCCCAAATACAAGTGTTGTAAGTGAGAAAATTTGATTTAAAGCAGATGTGGAGTGGCCCTTCTTGGACAAAATGGGTCCGGGTGAAGCAACAAATTATAAACATGAAAAAACAAATGCTGGCTATCTAAAAGGAAATAAAACATGCATTTCAGAGGGGAAATGCTAAGGGTAATATTTCTTAAGATAGAGTGCATTGCGAGGATTAGGAAGGGGGTGGCCTTCGAAGTCCTCTAAGAGGTATGCCCCCTTACCGAGATCCTTACTAATGATGTAAGGGCCTAGCCATAATGAGTCAAACTTCCCATGACCAAGGACATCATGGGCCTGGTCATATACTATAAAAAGGTCGCCTTCGTGAAAAATGCGAGGCTGGACTTTTCGGTCATACTGAGCTTTGGTGCACTTTTTGGCCACTTCCATGGTTTGCAAGGCAACACGGCGGTCTTCAGAAGCGCGCTCGAGCATGATAAGTCGTTGTTCTAAAGGTTGGGTGTCAGGGAGAAGTTCAACGGCCAGATGTAGGGAAGGAATTTCGCACTCGATCAGTAAGACTGCCTCCTCTCCAAAGACCAGGTGGAAAGGAGTAAACCCGGTGGCGGTTTTAACAGAAGTCCGATAGGCCCACAAAGCAGGGAAGAGCATGAGATGCCAGTTGGTTTTGTGATTATTCACCGTTCGTTGAAGCATAGTTTTGAAATTTTGTTATTTGCTTCAACTTGACCATTACCTTGGGGGTAATAGGAGGAGGAATATTGGTGCTCAAAACCTAACAGTGAGGATAGCTCACACCATATCTCATCTTCAAAAATTTTTCCATGGTCGGAGACCAGTTTTTTGGGAACCCCGAATCGAGCTATAACATGGTTAAAGAAAAAGAGGGTCGCGGTAGCTTCCGTGTTGTTGAACGTTGGCATGGCTTCGGCCCATTTGGTGAAATAGTCGACCGCCACGATGATATACTTATGGTTACCAGCGGATGGCGGGCAACACTCCATAAAGTTGATGGCCCATTTACAGAAGGGGCCGGTTGAGACGACCGGATGGAGGGGAGCTGGTGGAGCTCGCGCCTTCGGGGCGAAATGTTGGCAATTGGGACAGTGTTTGAGTGCCTCAATGCAATCACTAAAGAGAGAAGGCCAAAAAATACCAGTAGCATGACTTTTCAGGCGATGCTGACCGGAGAGGTGGCCATAGCAAGTGCCGCTATGGCAAGGCATTAAGGACTGTTCAGCTTCAGCGTGTGTGAGGCAACGACGAAGGACGGTATCAACCTGTGACGATATAGATCTACATGGAAGTAAGGAGGTATCCTGGGGCTTGGTGTCGGATACGTCGACGAGCCTCACGATCAAGGTGGAGGGCGAACTTTTGGGTTCACAAGTAAGTAAGAATATCACCATACCACGGGTCGTCGGAAGTAATGGTAAATAAGTGTTCATCAGGAAAGTCATCATTAACTGGAGGGTCTTGCGATCCAGTAGGTAATTCAGAAATAAGCTCAGTGAGGGCTAAGCCTTTCTTACTCTTTGGTGTGACAAATTCGAGGTCGAATTCCTGAAGGATAATGACCCAACGGGCGTACTTCCCAGTGAGGATACGATGACTCAATAGGAAAGCCATGGGGTTGGAATTAGTCACGACCTTGGTGGAGCGCATGAGGATATAATGACGAAGTTTTTGGACTGAGAACACGATAGCCAGCGCTAATTTTTCTTCATATGAGAAGGAAACAGGAGGCCCTACAAGGTTCTTACTGACGTAGTAAATCACATGCTCGATACCATTGTCATATTCCTGGATAAGGACTCCAGCGACCGAATAGGTGGAAGCAGAGATATACAAGATGAAGTTCCAATCAAAGTCAGGAGGGCAGATCAAGGGAGCAGATGTGAGAGCCTACTTGAGGGAATTGAAAGAATCATGAGCATAGGAATCCAAAACAAAGGGGATAGTAGATCGGAGGAGTCTAAGGAACCCATGTGCGGTGGTGGCATAGTCAGGGACAAACCGATGAAGAAAATTAGATTTGCCTTGGAGACTTTGGAGCTGGGGGAGGGTACGCGGAATGGGAAGTTCAAGAATGGCTTGAAATTTCAAAGGGTCAAGAGTGATACCATCCTTAGACACGATGAAGCCTAAGAGACAGCCGGCGGGAACGCAAAAGACGCATTTCAATGGGTTAAGGCGGATATTATACTTGCGACATCGGAGAAAAATGGTACGTAGATCGTGGAGGTGCTGCGCCCGATGCTTAGAACGTGCAGTGAGGTCGTCTAAATAAGCAAGGATAATATGAGATAAGTCATGGAAACAATAAGACATGGCCCATTGGAAATTGATGCCGACGTTTTTAAGGCCGAAAGGCATGACCCGGTAAGCAAAAGTTCCCCACGGACTAATGAACGCGGTTTTTAGTTGATCAGCAGGATGGATAACAATTTGGTTGTATTCGGAGAAACCATCCATAAAGGATAGAACCTCATGCCCCGCACACTCGTCAATGATTTGGTCAATGAATTGTGTGGGGAAGTTGTCTTTGGGACAAGGTTTGTTCAAGTCGCGAAAGTCTGTGCAGACATGGATGGTGCCTTGTTTCTTGAGAATGGGAACTGGGTTGGATACCCAAGTGGTGTATTCAATGGGGTAAATGAAACTAGCCTGCTTGAGCTTATCGATTTCGGCTTTGATAGCGTCACGTTTGGAAGGATGAATGGGTCTCAACTTTTGACGAACTGGTTTGGCGTCAGGCCATGTGTCGATATGTTGTTCGAAAATGGCGGGATCGAGTCCGAGCATTTCAGAATAGGACCAGGCGAAGATATCATGGAATTCTTTGAAAAGCTTGGTGTAAGCTTCGATTTCTTCCGGGGTGCAATGGGCGCCCAAGGTGATATATTCTTCAATTCCTGGTTTGACTGAAATGTCAATTTTGATGGTAGGAGATATATTGGCCATGTTTCCTTCTTCGAAAGCATCAGGTGCAGGGATGGGATTTTTGAACCAATCGACTGCATTGGGAATGAATTCTTTGGTTTCCACAGCATATTGGTCATGGGGCTGCTGTGGGAGGAAGTATGCGCGGTGGTGCATATCGTCCCAGGGAAAGTCAGGGTTGGTCATGGCTTCCATAATGTCTTCATCGGACTGGAAGATGGGAATACTGGAGGAAGATGGGTCACCCGAGGAGGTAGTGATGTGTGACGGGTCATCTGGAGGCGAAGGGCTCATATGCGCAATGTCAACAGATCCAAGGTCGACTGAGGAGGAACCGAGAGTATCTGCGGGTTGAAAGTTAGGTGAACGATCTCGCAAGGATGATGATAGGTACAAAATGGTGGTTGAAGGTTCTATGGGTTCGATAGCGGGAGGAGGAATGTGAATGGGAGTAGGAAGATCCTTTGGTCCTATCGAAGTAGCCTTGAATCGGTGGTACATGTCCAAGGAGGAACGATACTCATCAAGGCGGGGACAGAGGTGGGTGTAATGGCCGTGGAAATCACACAAAGCACAAGGGTGGTTTGTGTGCTAGGTTTTTAGTTTCGGGATAGAGTCTGGGATAGTGACGTAGACTTCGGGGATGTCAGAGTCAGAAAATGTCTCGTTGACCAGGAGCTTGAGGTGCGGCAAATCAGGACACATATGGGTGGCGTGGCTGACGATATCACACAAAGCGCATTGGATGGCGGGCTTTGGTGGTCGCGGAGGGGTAAGAGTTGTCGGGGCGGCCTGGTCCTAATGGGTTGCCCCCTTACGAGCTTTGCCTTTCTTTTCGGGGGCTGGAACCATAGGGGTAGGGTCCTGTGGAGGTGCTGGGGGCCCGGAGGAGGTGAGGGGGACCGATTGAACCGGTTTCAAAGCAAGGTAAGGTTTGGGGTGACCGGGAGGGGTAGCGGCGGGAGGGTCAATGTACCAGACGGGTAGGCCGATGGACAGGTTGGGGAGAGAGAGGGTGGCCATGACAGGGACAGAAAATACTCCGGGAGGGGGAGCCAGGAAAGGTATCTGCCCAGCAGGGTAATTACCAGGAGCGACGGCTCCGAGGTGGTTAAGGCCAGGGGGAACCATTCCAGGAGGATAAAGGGGTTCAGGGATACCAGCTGTAGGGGGAGGGCCAGAAGGAGGAGGTCCGGCTGGCTGAGATGAATGGCTAGGAGCGGGTTGCAGAGGGCAAGGGGGAGGTTGCTGACTAGCCGAGGTAGGTCGCTTATGGGCAGCCTGGGTCGATTGCATCATGCAAACATTTGATAAGCTGGGATTAATGACAGGAGGAGAGGGGAGATGAGGAAAAGTTCCAAGCAGGGAGGAATCTTTGTAGACGTCGGGGGAGACACTGGTCAAGGAATCGACGGTTTTCTTGTTGGCTACGGAAGAGATTGTCGTCTCGGGGGAGGTCTGAGATGGCGGCTCATGATAAGATAGCTGGTCAATGGTGACTATCTTTCCATTGTGTGGGAAAGACATCTTGCGGAAAACCGTGGATGGGACAGCAGACATGGCATAGGTGTAGCTTCGCCCCAATAGAATGTTGTAGTCTAGAGGGGCATCAATGACTTCGACGTCAACGCAAACGGTCTTAACGGCGAGGGTGATGGGACAGTTACGAAACAGGCCGATGGGCTGGGAGGCATGACCGTCCCACGCTCGAAGGGTGATCGTGGAAGGGGCTAGCTCAGGGGATCCGAGTTGCTTCCAAACCGAAGCGGACATCACGCAGGTGGATGCCCCCTCATCAATTATACACGGGGAAACGTTGGCGTTCCCGATTTTGACTGGGATTTGGAAGGCGACGGAAGGAGGGAGAGGAGAATGGTCCGATTGAGTGGCGTCGAAAATAATCATTTGGTCATCAGCAGGATATACAACGCCCACGGTAGATAGTAGAGCCTTCTTTTGGGAAGGGCATGACTGGAGGAGTTCCAGTGTTGAAATGGCAGCAGGAGATTGCGCCAAATCATCTACTATGCTATACGAATGAGCAGCTCGACCAGAAGCAGCATTTCGACGTAATGGTCCCTTAGGAATATTTGGATGGACCTCAACTTTGGGTTGAGGGATATGTAAAGAGAACCCCTTTGGGTGTCTCGAGAGCTCGGTAGAGGGCACGAACAAGGAGGCTCGAGACGGGCGGGCGGAAGGCTTGGGGTACTGGCGAGACCGAGTTTGCAGGTGAAGATCGACGGACGGGTTTGGATCGGAGTGCATCATAAGGATCTGGTAATCAGAGGAACCAGGAAGGGAAGGGGGGGTGGCTACCTGGCGGTCGGGCGGTTGGGTAGCCACGAATCCTTGCTGAGGGAAAGGATCAATAAACACAGCTGGCTAGGTAGGGGCCACATTAGGAGGAGCATGAGGGGAGGCGTGTTGTCCGCGCAATGTGGCTTGAGACTCCCACATCTACCGCATATGAGGTAAGAGGGGACAATCTTGGGTGTAATGACCATAAACACCGCAGCACGAACAAGGCTTATTTGTGCAAAGCGGCTTGTCCGGCTTGGGCTAAGTGCCCTGTTGCTAGTTGGCAGTGTTAGGGTCAACACCTTGAGGATTGGGTCCACGAGTACCAGGGGAAGATTGGTTTGGATTGCCTTTCCACCTTCTTTGAGAAGAAGGGGGATTAGTCATACTGCTTGTGCAAATACTTGCTACTGGAGGGGGGGGCTGTGGAGAATCTTGGTGTTGGGGTTGAGGAGGCAAGGGAGGTGGAAGCGCATATGCTGGAGGAGCTGGCATACCAGGCTGCAGATAAGGGTAATGGTTAGGTTGGGCAACATTGAGGTAAGCCGGAGGTTGGGCAAAAGGAGGAGGCATGCCGTATCCTGGGTACATGCTACCGGGAGGGGGAAGAGTGCTAGAGGTGCTGGCCCCTCCGGGAGGGAGACCGTAGCCCATAGGAGGGTGAGCATACAGATGGGAAAGGGCTCCAACGATACCGTCGGCGGAATGAGATGCCCCCGGGGCGTTAGCGCCATCGGGCCTGGGGAGGTCAGGAAGGACGGTATAAACATAACCAGACTGGGCGTAGATCAAGTCATATTTCAAGGCTATTTGGAGGGCGGCTTCTTCGGTTTGAGGGAAATGGGAGGCGACATCTTTGCCGATGGGAGCTAGGAGAGAGCAAAGGAACCAGTCCATATAGATCCGATCTTCGAAGGGGGGAGCTCGACATAGCTCGAGTCTTCTTCGCCATTCACTCATTAGGGTGGAAAGAGCGTGTTTGAAAAGTTGCTTGAAGGAAGTCAAGATCTCTGTGCCAGTATCGTATCGGAGAGGGAGCTGGAAGTACGACAAAAAGGCTTGGGCAAGAGTCTCAAAGGTGGTATGGGTAGAGGTGGCTTGTTCGACATACCATTTAGAAGCTTTGCCGGTGAGCGTGCGTTGGAGCAAACGAAGACGGATGGAGTCATCGGTAATGGAATTGGAGGAACACCACATGTGGAAAGATCAGACATGATTGGTTGGATCTTCTCCATTAAGGCCCTCAAACTTAGGGATGTCGGAGGGGAGCTTGGTTGGCATAGCGGGCCAGTTAGCATTGTGGTGAATGGGGTCATTGATCAACTGATGGAAATCGGGGAGGCTGAGGCCTGCAATGTACGGTAGCACAGGGGTGGCCGGGGTAGTTCCTGTGGCGGTTCCGCTAGTAGTAGGGCCGGCATTAGGGCCGGGAGAACCGCTAGCGTTAGGCCCTGGACCAGACATAGTGAAGGTGACAGGGGGAGAACCGGGAGGAGAAGGAGGACCCGATGAATCAGGAGAGGAGTCGGAGTGCGGACTCGAAGGTGGATTGGCTCGACGACGGCGGGGCGGAGCAGGTCGATCGACCGGAAACTGAGGATGAAGGCCAAGAAGTCTCCGGGAAAGGCGCCTTGGGGGCGCAATGATGACAGGAAGAAGGAAACCGACAAGGGCAGAAAGGGACAGAATCAAGCGATGTCAAGGGCAGATAAGGTGCAGTGACAATTGATTTTAGAGTCTTTGCCAGGCGGTGTTAACCAGGCGCTTCTTCACTTAGGGTCAGTGTGTGGTGTGCGTTAATTTTAATTTTTAAACCCTTTTCGTTTTGAGAGCAAGAAAAAGTGTGCTGCGTAACTGAAAAGAAATCTGCAGAGAACAATATAGATTGCTGAAATAACAGAACATTTAATAGCTAACCATGCATCAATTGAACCCAAAAAGGTGGGTCTCTCAAAACTACTCTAAAAGAGGGCAAAAATCTATTCAAAACACACGTAAAAAGAGGCCAATAGATCTAGGGTCAAAAGGGACAGGGATCTAGAGGATAGAGCTGCTGAAAAGAGGTGCAGATCACAGCCAAGAGACAGAGGCAAGGTGGCTGGAAAAAGGAAGGAAATCAGCAAAAAACGGAGGGGGCAAGGGGGAGGCCCAGAAAGTAGGTCCAAACAAAACGACAGGAGGTGATTTGAAAGGAAGAAAGGTTGATTTCAAAGGATCTGAAAGGGAGGTAACAGATCTGGAAAAAAGGAGGCTGAAGCTCTGAAAAACGGACGGCTGAAACAACTTAAAACTCTTCCACGAAAATTCGAGGGTACTAAAGCCCTAAGGGACTAGTTTCCCACTTAGATGAGTAAAAACAGATCAGAACTTGGTCAAAACGGGCTGAGACAGAGGCTGGAGGACCCTGGCAGAAGCTGCAGCAAAACCCAGAAAAATTGCAGAAAAATTGCTGAAAAAATGGTAGGTCGCAGTTTCTGACCTGATTTCAGTGCAGGTCGCAGGAAACAGGCTGAAAAGTGTGACCTGGAGGTCCAGGTCGC
Source organism: Pinus albicaulis (assembly GCA_034641835.2). Lineage (NCBI taxonomy): Eukaryota > Viridiplantae > Streptophyta > Pinopsida > Pinales > Pinaceae > Pinus > Pinus albicaulis. Next base: position 1,528,217,210 of record CM076584.1, on the reverse strand, counting down.
AGGTTTAGGGCCAAAAAGTGCGACCCCCTGTTCCGGTTGTCTCGGCGGCAGATTTTCAGAAAAGTTGCCGTCTCAGTTGCGGCTGGTGTCGCTTACCTGCGCAATAGGGCCAGAAACACACGGAAGTTAGAAATTTTGATGTTTTAGGGTTTTATGTGAGAAAAACAGCATAAAAACAAGAAAAATAAACAGCTGAAAAGAAACCCTAGGGTCTGAAGTAGCTGGATATGCGGGAATATGAAAAACGACAGCGGTCGTAATTTAAAACCCGTGTGGAGTCGCCATTTGTTAGTATGAATCCTTTGTCGAAGTGTACGAAAAAGGACCACTTTAGCTACGCATAACTAATAGCCCTAACAACAAAAGTGGCTTCCAATATCTTCAGATCTGCGGTTAGTTGAACAAGAAAAGAGCTGCAAAAAACCAGATCTATGCATGGAAAGACATTAAGCAGTAAAAACAAGGGTTTGCTCCATATGCCAATAGACAAGACAAGAACAATTTTTGAAAGAATTTTTGTATTAATTGGGCACCTGGGAGGAAAACAAGAAGGCGTATCCAATTCTCCTCAGTGGGATGGGTTCTTGGAAGTCCTCAGCACTTCGGATCTAAGATTTCTCTCTCTTGTTGGTGTAGAAAACCCAATGCAAAGAATAGAGCTCAATGGGAGCTCACACAGCAAATGATGGAAAAATGTGACCAAGTATATAGATCCAAAGTAATCTAATAGGCAACAAAAGGTGAAGAATGGTAGGAAAAAACCCTCCTATTTATAACAAAATATTGGGTCATTCTAGATCTTGGTGCATGGGTTAACCAGATCTAGATCCACTTTTTATGGAATATTTTATTATATTTGTTGGAGGAAAAGGTATTTGACTTGGGTCAAATCCCTTAATTTGTTAAAAATAAATAAATAAATGATTTATTTATCTTTTTAAGGAAGCAGTTAGAAGATAATCAAATAAATAATGATTTATTTAATTATTTAAGGAAGTGGTTGAAAGATAATTAAATAAATAGTGATTTATTTAATTATTTGTGGGTGATTTGGTCATATTTAACAAGGAATATCATCTAAATAAGGTTTAAATGATTATTCCTAGAAAATAATAAGATAAATAAAAGTTTATCTAATTAATTTCTTTGATTTTGGGTTAAACATGACTGGGAATAATAATTAAATTATGGTTTAATTAATTATTCCATGAGGAAAATCAAACAAATATAGGTTTGTTTAATATTTCCTTTTGAGGTTTCCTGTTTTAACATAGTGAAAGCAGTTTTACTTGGGGTAAAACTGGTCTTACATGGTGTACTTGGGTCCATCTAATGATAATAGGTTAGATGACCAAAAAATGGTGTAACAATGATGAAGACATTGCCAGCTTCTTCTTGAGGGTTGCAAAAATTGTGAATAACATGAAAGCTCTAGGAGAAACCATTAAAGAATGTGTAATTGTTCAAAATATTATAAGATCCTTACCATCCAGCTTTAACCCCAAGGTTTCTGCCATAGAAGAAACATCTGACTGGGAAACTTTGACCATGAACCAATTACTTGGAAACTTAACAGCCTATGAGATGAGACTGCCACAGAGGAATTCAAATGTGAGGGAGGAAGCCTTTAAGACAGAGAAGAAAAAAGAACAAAAAGAAGATATATGCTCTTTCTCTGATGAAGAAGAGGCCAAATTTGTCAGAAGATTGGACAGAGGCTCTAGAAAATATAAAGGTAAACTACCATTTAAATGCTTTAACTGTGGAAGAGTTGGGCACTATGCTTCTAAGTGTCCTCATAAGAAAACAAACAATCGGACTCAAAGAACAGAGCAAACCATATCAAATAATTGGCAAAAAGGGAAGAGATTCAATAGAAAATCATTTTATGCTCAGCAAGACAGCAGTGCATCTGAAAGCTCAGATGAATCCTCCAATGAAGAGGGAACCTATGAATTTGTATTGATGGCCAAGGAAGAGCTTGAATGATTCCTTCTAGAAGATGAGGAAGAAGGTGAATTTGATCTTGAGGGGGAGCTAAGAAGTGCCCTGGAGGAAATAGGCAGACTTAAACTAAAGTGCAGAAAACATAAAGACATTCTCCTCAAATATGTAAGAGAAGAAAAAAATTCAGAAGATCTCATTTAGTTGAAAGTAGAGCTTGAAGAAGCCAAGAAGGTAGAAGACACTCTACTTAAGAAAATTGAGGATAAAATTCAGAAGCAAGAGAAATTGGAAGAAGAAGTAGTATGCTTGAGGAAGAAATTAGAAAACACCCAAAGGAAATTGTCAATAAAAAATTCTCAAATGACAAGCTCTGATAAGTTGAATAAAATACTAGATGCTCAAAGATCTCCTCTGATAAAAACTGGGATAGGCTATGAAGGAGAAACAAGTAAAGTCAAAGAAATAGATAACAGGAATATCATTTTTGTAAAAGCTGTAAACGATAATGAAGTAGCTCAGAAAGTTCCTACAGAAGTAGAAGCTGCAATGAAGTAAACAGAAACATGAAGGAACCTCAAATGAAAAAGAACGAAATAAATAAATAGCCAATTGAAAAAGGCTCATATTCTCCTAAATATATAAAATTTGGAAACTATCAAAGGAGATTCTTCCCCCCTATGAAAAATGTCACTTGTTATGCCTGCCACAAACTGGGACATATTGTTGCATACTGTCATAAAAGGAGAGTCGATTCCAACCAGCAAAGGATGCAAAAAGTGAAAAGACTACCTCAAGCAAACAAATGGAGAAGATAACCCTTCATCAGGTACACTAATTGTTTTTATGGGTATTGTTTTTACTGTAAGGAGTTCAGCCTTAAAGCCAAGGAGTGAAGAACAAATGGAAAAATACTGATGTATGGAAACTCAAGGAGATGGCTGAACAATGGATAATTAATTCGTGTACATAATTCATTCAGAAACATAATCAAATGCTTTGACTGCCAACAAATCGGGCCCAAGTATCACAAATGTCCTCTCAAAGAAGGTGGTCCATCCTCTTAGGAAAGGTACCAAAAAAAAGGATGCATGTAGTGGAAAAAGAAGTTGAATAAGTGTGACTTGGCTCTAATAGCTCAAGATCAGAAAAACCAATGGTATTTGGACAGTGGATGCTCAAAGCACATGACTGGAGATCGAAGCAAGTTTGTAACCTTTGATGAAAAGAAATCTGGGAATGTAACATTCGACAATGATAAAGCAAGGAAAATCAAAGGAAAAGGATCAGTCAGCCTGGATAATGGAAGAGGAAAGGCCCAAGATGTACTATTTGTGGATAGGCTGAAAGAAAATATGCTAAGTGTCAATCAAATGTGTGTTAAAGGCTATGAAGTCATTTTTAGAGCCCAAGATTGTGAATTAAGATCAAGCACCACTGAAAAATCCTTGATCAAAGCTGTTCGAACAGAAATTAATGTCTATATAGTGAAAGAAGAGGACGAAGCATGTCACCTAAGAAAACTTGATGAATCATGGTTATGGCATAGAATATTGGGACACCTAAACTTTGACCAAATCATAAGTGTGAGCAAGAAGAATGCAGTCAGAGATATGCCAGTAATAAATAAGCCTTCAAATACCATATGTAAATCCTTCCAACTAGGCAAGTAGACCCGCACATATTTCAAGGCCAAAGAGAAACTATCTACAAGTAGACCTCTTCAGCTTGTTCACATGGACCTATGTGGACCTTCAAGAACTAAACCACCAAGCGGAGAATCTTATTTCATGCTGATAATAGATTATTTTTCCATAATGACGTGGGTAGCATTTCTCAAATATAAATCTGAAGCACTTGAGAAATTCAAGATATTCAAGGCATTGGCAGAAAATCAAACAGGATGCAAGCTAAAGTGCATCAGATCAGACAGAGGAGGTGAATTCACAGACTATGATTTTGTAGACCTATGCAATGAACATGGGATAAAGCAACAATTTACAATTGTTGGTACACCTCAACAGAATGGAGTGGCAGAGAGACAAAACAAGTCAGTACAACAGATTGCCAGAGCAATGATGCAAGAAAGTAACATTCCCTAAACCTTCTGGGTAGAAGCAGTACACACAGTTGTGCACATTCTTAACAAAGCTCATTTAATACCAAACTGTGACAAAAATCCTTAGAAATTATGGCATGGTAAACCAGCATCAATCAAGCACTTTAGAGTCTTTGGAAGCAGGTGTTTCATAAAAAATAATGATGAAAAACTGGGGAAGTTTGATGCAAGAGCTGATGAAGGAATAATTTTTAGGATATGCATCCAAGAGTAAAGGTTACAGGTGCTACAACAAAACAATACACAAAATTGTGGGAAGCATTGATGTAAGATTTGATGAAGATCTACCAAACAGAACAAGAAGTACAAGATGTAGCAATCCTCTAGAATAACATTAAGAAGAGAACCAAGATAATGATGAACTGAGCAAGATAATAGAAGATACTGAATTAAACTCAAAAGGTCCCTCAAGACACACTCAAAAGAATCATCCAGAAGATCAAATCATTGGGGACAAGAGTGTGGGAGTCTAGACTAGAAGACAGCTAGCTGAACAGAAAGAAGAAGCATACCTAGCCATGCTTTTTCAAATAGAGCCAAAGAAGTTCGAAGAAGCCAGTAAAGACAAAAACTGGGTAAATGCTATGAATGAAGAACTGGACCAAGAGAAGAACAATACCTGGGAATTAATTCCAAGACCCGCTGGGAAAAATTTCATTGGAACAAAATGGATATTCAAGAATAAGATGAATTAACAAGGGCAGGTAATCAGAAATAAATCCAGACTTGTATGCAAGGGATATTCACAAATTGAAGGTCTTGATTATGATGAAACCTTTGCCCCTATAGCCAGAATGGAAGCAATCATAATGTTTTTTTCCTTTTCATGTTATCATGATTTCAAGGTATATCAAATGGACGTGAAGTCTACCTTCCTGAATGGAGATTTAGAGGAAGAATTCTACATGGAACAACCTGAAGGATTCTCCTTAACAGATAAACAAGACTATGTGTGCAGATTAAAGAAAACCCTATATGGGTTGAAACAAGCTCCTCGTGCATGGTATTCAAGGCTAGACAAATACTTGCAAAAACAAGGTTTTAAGAAAGGAGGAGTAGACAACAATTTGTACATAAAGGATAATGAAAATGAACTCCTAATTGTAGTAGTATATGTAGATGACATCATGTTTGGTAGCAACAAAGATAAGTTAACAAAAGAATTTGCTGAAGAAATGAAATCAGAATTTGAGATGTCTATGATTGGAGAGCTCACCTTCTATTTAGGACTTCAAATTCAACAAAAGAACACAGGAACATTCATCTCACAAGAAAAATACTTAAGAGAGATGTTGAAAAGGTTCCAAATGGAAGACTGCAAACCTGTGTCAACTCCCATGATCACTGGATGCAAGCTATGTGCTAATGATGGATCTGCAGATATAGATCAAAGACTTTACAGATCCATGGTAGGAAATCTTCTATACCTAACTGCCTCTAGACCAGACATTGTGTTGGCAGTAGGACTTGTGGCAAGATATCAAGCAGCACTAAAACAAAATCACTTACTAGCAATCAAGAGAATATTCAGATATCTACAAGGAACTGCACATTATGGGATATGATATCCAAAAAGAAAAATCTTCACTTTGACAGCATATACAGATGCAGATTGGGCCAGCTGCATGGATGACAGGAAAAGCACAAGTGGAGGTGCATTTTATTTGGAAAAATTCTGGTGTCATGGCTAAGCAGGAAGCAAACTTCCATCTCTCTATCTACAATAGAAGCAGAATACACATCAACAGCAGCATGTTGCACACAAGTAATGTGGATGAAACAAACTCTCCAAGACATGAAGGTACGCATGGATGATCCCATTTCAATCAAATGTGACAATACAAGTGCAATAAGTATATCAAAAAATCCTGTTTTTCATTAAAAAACAAAGCACATCCCAATTAAGTACCATTTCCTCAGAGAACAAGTAGCACAAAAAGTAGTGAAGTTGGAATATGTGCCAACAAAGGAACAAACAACAGACATATTCACAAAACCTCTTGCTAAAGAACCATTCGAATATCTAAGAGAAAAACTAGGGGTAGTGTCTGCAGATGTTACTCTCTGACATGAAAAGAAAGCATCATTCCAGGGGGAGATCAAAAAAGAAAGAATCATTCCAGGGGGAGATCAATCAACAAATATTGTCACAAAAGAGCCAGAGCTAGTGAGCAGTGCATGGAACAGGTCCTCAAGATTAGAGTATTATGGACAAAATTTGGAAACCACACTAGGAAATGTGCAACCCTTTGCCATTGATGTCAAAGGGGGAGGAAAAACAAGAAAAAAGAGAGTATTAAAGTATTTCCATCAATTCCAAAGGGGGATACTATTGGAAATATTGTCATTGATGGCAAAGGAGAAGAAAGGAGAAGCGCCTGAACTATCACAAAGAAGAATCAGCAAAGAGGCTGTAGAGAAAGCATTAGACAAGAAGCAGAGGCAACAAAGAAGCAGAGATAGTATGAGTATTGTTTAGTTTAATTTCTATGAGAAGTAGAGATAGTATAGAGCAGATCAGGAAATCATGCAGTAAGAAAGCATAAAAGAAAGGAAGAGGAGACAACAGACAGGAATTATAGCAGAGTTTTATTAAGCTTACGAGAAATTTTGTAGAAGGGCCATCGAAATGAAGATCAGGTCGAGAAGGAAGACTTTCCATGTAAGCCTTGCATGTTAATAGAATAACTCGTTTCTGAGTTTTACTCCATTATTGAATTAAATAGGATATGGATGAATTTGGTTATGGGAATCATGAATTATGAACCTGTGGGGTGAAGGTTAAATTGACTGTGTTAATGGTGGTTATAGAATTCTGTGAATCGATCACAGGGTGATCGATTTCACGATCTGGGTCTTTTTTTGATATAATTTATACAGTGCCAAGTATGATGTTATTTCCATACACCATATTCAGAAGAGGGGTTCATTTATAAACTTTGTTATTCATACACCGTGCAATGAGGTCGATTTTAAGCAATAAGATCAGGGTTGAAGTCGGTTTGAGAAATTTGTTGAATTCCGTTGTGTAAAACCCGTGAAGTGACCCAGAGTTTGATGCGTAGCACATAAGTGTGAACGCAGAGTGATATCGATTATAGAAATGGAACAAAAACTTATGCTAAGAACCAGCGAGCTGGAGTGAATTTATGGTGGCACTGTAGCAGGTGAAGACTGTTCAGTCTGATAAATTCGAACAGTAGAAGAAAGCACGAAGGCACAGGTTGAAGACTGTTCAAATCATAAACGAGACCGTGGGAAGAGTAATGGTGGAAACCATCTGTGTTGGAATTGTGAGATTTGGAATGAAAACCGTGTGGAACTTCAGTTTAAGACAGGATTGACTGAAACAGAACCTTGAACAAGTGGGATGGAACCGTGAAGCATGAACAAGAAAAATGGTTTTCAAATTCAAACTAGCAGTATCGCGTGGCCTCTCAAATGGTAAGTATTTTTCGCTTTTCAAACACGATATTAGTCTTCGTTCGACATGTGGCAAAGGCAGTAATGATAAAACCATTTTCATCGCGTAAATTTTGAAGTTTAAAACTCGTGCATTTTAATTGCACAATATCTGTTGGATGTGCGCCCAAGGTATCGTTGGAGCGCGAGAGCAGCTAGACCGTTGGATGATAAGCAAAGTTGCATAGCCGATAATACAAAGGAAAGTTGTGGGACCCTCTTTTATTGCTATCAAAGTTACGGAGGTTGAATTCAATGAATATGCATTTGGTTTCATAGATGAGCATTGGGGTTAATCCAAAGTTAAGATATGTGTTGAATGGGTTGTGGGACCGAAGTCACATGTCATGTGATTTAAATAAAATAAAACCTTAGTGTTATGCGTGAGCGCAAAAGTATATTATGGACTAGATGTGATGTTTTGAGATTAAAGTCAAATTCGATATATATGATATCAAACATTCATATTGATATTTGATGAAGTCATATAATGTGAACCGAATATATTTGAAGGGAAAAGTATGGCTGGAATAATGGTAATGTTTATTGGCAACATATGGTGGTGGACCCAACATAAACGAAGTTGCAAGGTTATGAATGCAAGGTATGATTGTTGTGGGACCCAAATGAATCTTAATGTTTTCTGGGTCTTCATATAAAGTCCAAGGTTTATTGAATGTTTCTTAACACTTGATTGGGGAGTATATATATATATATTGATATATATATTATGTGTGATGATAAAGCCGAACCTTGTATAAATGAAATTGTATTCTAGACGTATTATCGTTATATGCGAAAGGTAAGCTTTGGGCTTATGATATATTGAGTTTTGTTTAAAGCTCGAATAATGGTTTAAAACCCATAAGGCGAAGGCGAGGTTTATATGTTCAAGTATGAGGTGGAATATTGTTTCACATATTCTTGAGATGGATTAAAGAAGTGGTCTTGACCTTAGAGTTAAGAATTGAAGAATAAATTTCCGCATTGAAGTTAGATTGTTGGCTATGGTTATAGCCATCCAAAGAAAAGTTAAGCTTCTGCATAAGAGAATAAACCTGAGTTGTATTGATGTGTGGTTTTTACAACCATAAGTGAAATAAGCTTCCGCATTATTATTGTGACATTGCCCAGATTTAAAATTATTTGGGGCTAAACTTGTAAAGCAGTTATATATGCAGCAGATACGCAATTGCAGTGAACAGAGATTTGCAGAACTGAATGAGTGAAGAACAAGATCATTCAGGGATCTTGTAGGTAAAATAATTTTAAATCTGATTTGAAATTCATGATTGCAGAAAAGTGAAGACAGAGTTTCTGCAAAGTAGATTTTGTCTATGATTGGAACCATGAAGGTTGAAGAAAGCTGCCATATTTATAACATAATTTGGGAAATGCATTCTACATGCATAGAAAGTAGGAGAGTATATATAACTATTACACTAGAGCAGCAGAAAATACAAACATACAGTGAGCCAAGCACTGAAAGGGTTGAATGAGATATATCAGTTGCAAATGTAAATGTAAATGTTTTAATTAATTTTATATTGTTTGTGATGCAAAGGCAAGTCTCCGTGGGCAAATAAATACCCCAATGTAATATTGAAATGTATACATATTGTTATATTTTTCTGAATGTGCTAGGCAAGAATACGAGAAGGTGGAAGGCAAAGAGTCATGGTTGTTCACTTCGAATTCCCTATGGAATGCAAACAGTCATGAGGTGAACTCTATAAATGATATCACATAGATATGCATAGATAGGTCAGAGAATGGAAAAATGAGGCAGAGAGGGTAAGAATAAGGAGGAGCAGATAGAGAAGCTATGAAGATTCAGAGATGATATAAGGCAGATATGAAGGCTGGTGGACAACAGTGAAGAAGGAACAGAACAGAGCTGATATCCAGGTAAATCAGCATGTGTTTTTTATGAAATAGTGAGGAAGTTGGTGCTTCCATATCAATTTGTAGCTTGATAGATGTCAGTTGTAGTTGGCTGAGGTAAGAGCCTCCTGTAGGTTGTAGCCTACAAAAACTAAATGGGAGTTGGAGCTTCCTTGCAAGTTGTAGCTTACAAAATTGAGGTAGGAGCCTCCTGTGGGTTGGAGCCTACAGAAAATCAGTGGTGAGAGGGAGTTGGAGCTTGCCTTTGCATCACAACAATAATAAGATGTGGTTTTCTCCCTTATGGGTTTCCACTTATATCTGTTGTCTATGTGCATAATGTTTATGTGTTGATATGGTGTATCTAATATGTTTAATACTTGCTGCTCACATATTAAGATTGATGTTACATTATGTAATAAGTTGATCATGAAATGAAGGTGTAAATAAATTTAAAGGAAAGTTTTAAAAGTCCGTGAATGTGTTAAACTAATTCACCCCCGCCCCCCCCCTCTCAGCTTAACTAAGGGTTCAACACCTTCACACCTTCCAATAGAATTCTCCTCGTCTTTACTGTCTTCTTTTTCCATGCGTCAAGTAATGCAGCATCGCTAGATCCCGGCTTAGGAACATCGCTATCGATGAACTCCTTCAATGCATTATCCTCCAGCACTGCCTCCTTCCTGTCCTTCCAGGATATGTAATTCGAGCTCCCATCAAGGGCATACTCCAATCGCAACCCGTTGAAAGACATTTCAATGTATACTCAACTTCAGCACCAAGAATCTTCTGTAGAAAATTCGAATTGTCCACCAGCACAAAATCACTTTACAATTGAAATATTCAATAAAAAATTCTCTGATACCATGTAGAAATTATATGCACTAAGCATGCATATGTCCTAAATTAATTGCACACACATGTAAAGCATAAATAAAAATTATCGCACATAACACGGTTGTTTTTAACCGAGAAAGCTTGAAGCTAAAAACCCCAACTATATATTATGTATCATGGAATCATATGAAAATCCTCATACAAAGCTTATCAAGCTCTTAGTACAGTACAATTCTCATACACTAATCAGGAACAATCTTGCAAATCCATGCACCGATCTTTGCCTCCTGCTAGCCTTCCTCCACTGCGCAATCCTGGCTGAAGAATAGTTCTGAATGAATTCAAATTACTCTTTCCTTGACTGCGCAATCCTCATTAGCAACTCCAATGTGTATGTGATTCAGTCAATGCATCACTATAGTCACAACAGATAGTCTATCTTTCCCTTTCACCTCTCTCTCCACTGGGTCTCCACTAAAACTACCATGCACTGTAGTTAACTGTTGTATTTTTCAGTTGATTAATGAGTTATTATTTGTGAATTAATTAACTAATTAATTCACTCCACTCTCACTAGTGTATCAATCAGTTAGACTAGATACAACTAGCTCAACTGAGTCTAACTGAGTTAAACTGAATACAACTCCATAACTACTTCTTCCAACTGTGTCATAACTCTACCACTTGAGTTCTAACTGAGTCCTCCATGCATTAGCTCCAGTAAAACCTTGGGAATTGCATAATTCTGAGTCCACTGATGTGCCACATCTGTGCACTGAAACAAAGTGCTCCAAGAGAATAAGTTGTTGTTTAGTGTCTAATTATTATTAAGAGCTAAGAATAATTGACATGCATCTATTTTTAGATTAGCGATCTATAAATATGCTTCACCCAATATTCTAAAAATAGAATTTTATCTATTTTTCCAACTTGAACAACCATCCACAAATAACATCCTGCAACTTCTGAAATATGATCACGATGCCTAAAAATAGACTTGTGCCAAAAATAGCCTGCGGGCCCACTTAGTGAAGGCGACTCTTTTCACTAAGCTCATCATCTTGTTGAATCTCAACACACATGTCGATGTTTCTAAAAATACAAAATGGAAACCGGTGCATGTATTTTTATGTCGGTGCGCTTGTATTCTTAAGCGCACCGGTGCGTTTTTACGACCTATGGGCACCGCACAAATACCAAAACTGGTTAAAAATATCGAGGCATTTGTGCGGTACGACGCTGCGGTGCATTTATGTCTATATACACACCAGTGTCGTTTTACGACCTATTAGCACTACACGAATACCAATACCAATTACAAATCGCAGTGCGTTTTGTGTGATACTATGCACCAGGGTGTTTTTGTGTCTATACGCACCGGTGCATTTGGACGCCCTATAGGTGTAGCATGAATACCGATACCAATTATAAATCTCGGTGCATTTGTGTGATATTGCACACCATGGCATTTATGTGTCTATATGCACCGGTGTATTTGTATGACATATTTGCACTGCACGAATACCTATACCAATTATAAATCTCGGTGCATTTGTGTGAAAGGGCGCACATGTGCATTTCTATAAGTCCACGCACCGGCACGTTGATACAACCTATGGGCACCGCTCAAATCCCAAGACCAATTAGAACGGCCCCGTGCGTTGTATCACCAACACTACGCCCGATGTTGTTTTATATCTTAACGGCCCGGTGCATTCTCCTTCGATCGCCCCGGGGCTCCGGCTATAGGTACGCACCAGTGCGTTAAATCCTGATTAGTGCACCTATGAAAAAAACATCCGTAATAACCTCTGACTGCCCATTTTTTTTTAGTTGTGTTGAATTTCCGTTAAAAGTTCCACCAAAACCTCCGTAACCATAAACGGATGTGATAGCATATGTTTTTTTGACAACTTTGGCCAATTTTATAACACTAAAACCCTCCTTTATAACCTATGCTAGAAGATCTTTTCCTTGTAGTGAAATACAGGTAATATTGCTCTTCTTGCCTAAATTTTTGGAGGGATATGTCCAAAGATTAAATTTTAATGTTTCTAACCCAGCTAACTTTTATAAAGAATAATATATTACAACATAAGGTTAAATTGGAAATTTGGGAGCATAGAGTTCTCACATAATTTAGAATACTTGACCACTATAAATATTTGGTGTAGCTATGTTATTTCCCATGGTTGGGAACTTTCATTAATAAAATTTGTAATATGTTATATCATATGATAATTATAATTGTAGGCATTTAAGAATTTGGAAAATAGACTAGGTATTGTGGGGATGAGTAACACGAGAGAGTGTTTTGCACCCTCAACATTGGAATTTGACTACAATTATGTCCAATTTTTTTGTAGATAAGTGTTATGGGGTATGAGTTCATGTGAGAGTAAAGTCTTGCATGACATTTCTCTACACTGGCAACATTAGAAAATAATCTAAGTCCTAGACAAAGGTGGATAATAGAATATTATTTGTTTAGGTGGTTGGTTCAAAACTTTAATGCGGATATAAAAAAGAAAATAATAGGAGTTTATGGAAAGGTTCTAAATTACTTTAGGAAAAATGACGAACCTAATTAATATTAATAAGGTGATATTAATTGTAAAATTGGTGTTAATAATGATAATAATTATGGTTTTACATATTAAGTATAAATAAAGTGATGTTAATTGTAATATTAATGGTAATAATGATGATAATTTGATTTAGTCTATGATTAATTATTATTATGAGCACATGGAGAATTTAAAAGTACTTATATCAAGACCTTGAAATGAAATGGTAGGTTTGGGTAGCCCTGGTGAAGATGAGGTAACACCCCCACAATGACATGCGGAACGAGAATGCCATGTCATCTTCCACTTGGATGTACGGATGCATTGATGTGGCATTGGTACAAAATATTCTAAGGGCCGTAATTTTGAGCCCTAAAGTCAAATTGAGATGAAACTGACATTGTCAAAAAGCTCTTGACGAGCCAAAAAAAATGATGACATTAGGAATATGATTATAAGTGAGTAAAGGAAAAAAAAAGTTGTGGTGCCACCTCCCTAATGGTGACTTAGGGAGTTGGGTGTGTTACAGTATTCGTAGAAATGAAAACTTGTCTATCCATGTACTAGAAAACACAAGTTGCCTCTAAATCATATTACGAGGCATGTGTATCTTTGGTATTTTCCCATATGCTAATAGAGTATGTCTCCTGCATGATACCACTCTCCTTAATTTATTGAAAAATTAGCCAAACTTTTTGGCATTTTGCTTCAATATCTTGCAAAAATCTTGCCATTTCCATTCCATCCTCTCATGACATGTTTCTCAACATTGCCATTTTTTGTTCAAATAGGGTCTTGAGACTATAAATTTTATGTAATGCACACCTCCCCTCACATATACCCACTTCCACCGTCTTACCTGGGGTAAACATGAGATGAGGGAAATTTATGACCAGACTCAACCTCATAGGTGACCTTTAGGAAATGGAGTCGACAAAAAAACCTTACTGAATTCCCTCAAGTGTCACAGGACCCTCTAGGAGTAACCCAACCCCTTGTAGTGTCCATCCCCCGAGCCACTCTGAATTTTCCCTGATTTTTACCCCTAGTCGCTCTCTTGCCAAGGCATCAATGTGGCTGGAACCTCCCAGTCACATGCATCAGTGTGACTGTGGAATTTTTCACTCAGTGTTGTGTCAGAGACTATGGATTTTAAGACTAGATTTTAGGGCTAGGGCTAGACCTCTTCCCATAAATCTATGTAAAATTCAGAATTTATAAATTAGACAAGGACAATGCTTGTAAACCAAAAAATGACACCAAGACTAGGCCTGACCATCCACAACCGCGACTAATATTTTGTCAAACACTTGGAAACAATGCAATCTAGGTAATGAATACAATATTGAGCATAAGGGACTGGAAATTCATGTGAAACTTATTAAGAAGGATCAACACCCTCTTTCAATAGTTGTCTTAACATTAGTTGGGTCTTGCATCCATTATTATTTTAGTTACAAGTAAAAACATAAAATGAACCACGACTAGAACCAGTTACATAACCATACTTATAACCAGTATATAACCATAAGATAACAACCATTAAATCCACATAAATACAAGTGAAAAGCAAGAGAACTTAGCTTTCATTAAACATAGGCAAGAGCCAACTAGGTTCAGGACTTCCACGTACCACCCAACCATATATATGGTTGAAAAAAATATTTTTTTTCATCTAGTCACCATCGTGCCATATTAAGCATGAATGTGGAATCTCATGGATAAACCTATAAAAAAAAAAACAAGGGAATCGAGAGGTTAAACCGCCTCCACCCTCACCATACTGTGATCTCACCTAAACTGGCACCGAGATCACAAAACCGAACAGAGATTGGAATGCCTTTGAATATCATCACTATCCTTGAGGATTTTTCTATCTCCTTGTCTCTAGGCTTTAACGCAATCCACACCAAATCACTAGGCACTTACTGAGACACCACCCTCAGGGTGTACATTAAGGGAATTTTGAGGTCTAAAATGGGCCTCCTAAGGAAATTGTACAATCAAAATTCACTTTATGAGAACCAATCACATTTTAGGGGATGCCATCATCCCTAATGGTTAAGGTGACATTGATTGAGTTAAAGGTACATATTTGTCACATTCTAAATGGTGGATAAAAACTCATGGCTAACCATGGTAGTGCTCTAAGTACTTTTAAAGTCAAAGTAAAGTACTCATAATAAATGTCATTTCCAACTTTTTGAATAAAAATATATTATTGTCATTTCATATTTCTTGAAAGAAACAATGCATATCCCTATACATTTATTATATTATATTATATTATTTTATTTTTATATAGTATATTAATTACATGTTATTATACAATTTAAATAATATAAATTTTAATTAATAGCACATAATAATTAAGAATTTATAAATTTATATTTATATTTTATTTTAAGTTATTTAAGTACAAAGGACAAATGCATTAGTTGTTCAATGATAATTGTTTTTTCTTGAAAAGCTCATTCTTATTTATAGTCACATTAATACAATTTTTTTATTAATTTTATTGTGGTACAACCTTTGAATTGAATTTAACTATGGTTACATGGATTGTGGTACAAAAAGTGAATTTCAAATTAATAATATTATTTTATTGGTTTAACTATTATTTTATTATTTCCTTAGGAGGCCCATTTTAGACCTCAAAATTCCCCTAATGTCGTGTATCCCGCCAAAACCAGTCAAGGGATTCCTAGGCCTTTGGGAATGAACCTAAGACCACCTCCGCCCCGGATTCCGAAACCATCCGATAATTCCAAAATTCAAAACCGAGAATAATCCCATCACACCATGGCTATCCTGAAAAAGAGAAGGCAAGGTTGAAAACCTCTGTCAAAACCCGACAAAACCATGCCACCGACAACAAAAGAACCAAATACCAGCATGCACATACCATGCATGTCAACACCAACTAGGAAATCATACATGCAATCTGTTACCTGCAAGTATTATTGCTGAAGCTGCTTGATTATGCTCTTCCTTGCTTGATATTTTTTTTCCTTTCCTTTCCTTCTCCTTTCTTTGCTTGTTTTTCCCTTTCTTTTCTTGCTTTATCTATTTTTCCTCTTTGAGTGTAATTCTGAAAATGAACTGACAAAAGGCTACCAACTGATGCTTTGAGGCTTTTTTGTCATTCATGTCTCTAATTTCTTCAATTTTCCATTATTTTCCTTCAATTTCATCCTTACATGAAACCTATAATCTTTCACCTTCATTTTTTCCTAATTTCCTTTATTTTCATAAATAAATGTGTCGAAAATACTTTTGCCATTTTAATTCTTTTGCCAATTTCCCCTTAGCCATAAACACATCTAGTGATGCCCACTAAGATATATTTTCCCAACATTCAGCTTGGAATAAGTGTCCTTTGATCATACTCTTAGTTTCTTTTATTAACTTTTATTACATGAAATTTTAACTTAGTCTATTACAAAACCCTCCCCCTTGGGAAACACTGTCCTCGGTGTTAAACCACGCCTATACCTTAGAAAAACCTCTGAAAAGAAAACATACTGCCCATTGAGCTTTATAAATTATCTCGATGCAGTATTTACAATGAATAACCTGCTCAAAAGCAAAAACCATCATGCCAAAATGACAATATAACAACGATACCATTTATTGGAGCTTTATAACTTAGCTCATGGCAGTATTTACAATAGCAACCATGCATAAATATGTACAAATACTAAAACTGATTTGCTTCAACCGAAAAACAATGAAGGATACATAGCCCGCATCTGACCAACCATCTCCCATGTAACTTTTTCGAGCCCAAATTGATTCCACTGCACTTTAAGTTTCTTTGTGGTTCTATTCCCAATCATAAATTATTTGTGATGCAATATGCACTAAAGTTCCAACTAAAATTATCATTTTTACTCTACCTGCAATATAGACCAATCAATAAACATGATCAACATCCTTTATACATGACCAACATCCTTTATATACCTTTAAGTCTTTAAGTAATGAAACAAAGTACAAATTCATTTCGTACTGTCCAAGCCGTACTGTACCTTACCCTTACCTGACCATTTAATTGCTTTGCCACAAAATAGCATGTGAGTCTGTTCAGACCGATTGTCACCATCACATTGACTGAACAGACAGGGTCACCCTCAGAACGCAAGACTTTCTTTCAGAAGATCAGAACGCAAGACTTTCACCATACAAATATTGCGTTTTGTGGCCACAAAACAACACAAAATCCAAAATCCAGAGGCCTTATGTATCGATCCAGATCCTCTTCTATCCTATCCTATCCTATGGCCGCTGCCGAGGCAAAAACTGATTTTGTATTCTAAATATAAATTTATATCGAGGTTGGTATATTTCATGGCTTTCTACAGGAGGAGAAATAGTCAGCATCGAAAAAAATTAGGATCGGTTGTATTTAAACAAAATCACTTCTGTACTACCATGGCCTTCCAAGAGTTTTGTAACAGTTCTCAGTAATATTGTTTTGCATGTTTGAATTGTTTTAAGTTTATTTTATTGTCACATGAGTAGGTAAAAGATTTGGTGTGTTTATAGGTAAGAACATGCAATTTTTTAAAAAGGGTTACACATTTAAATTAAGGGATACGTATTTAAATTAAGGGATAATGTAAGTAATTTTTGTAAATTTTAATATTAAAAATAGATTTTGGTCCCAAAAAAAATATTTGATGTGTAACTTGATTATTATATATATATATGAGAGTTTGATTTATTTTTAGCTTATATTTTAAATAATTCACAAAATAATTTAGAAATTCATGTAAGATTATAAAAAAAATTGGCAGAAATTTTTGAAAATCTAGGTTATGGGTGTCAAACTTCGAGATTTGGGGTGCCCGGGGTTTTTTGATGGTGTTAAATCCATTTCCACCATTAAAAAAACAATTCAAACACTTCAATTATTTGATTATTTGAATTTTTTTATCCCCGCAAAAAATTGTTGTCCCAACTATTTTGTTGCATCTATAAACAACTCCTACTTTAAAAACAAGAATCAAAATCATTAAAACAATATATTTGATATAACCTTATCACTTGAAAAAATTAAAATATTTAATATTAATCAATATTACTAACATAAATTGAAGTCTTCCCAATTATTCAAATATCTCCAATTCACATAATTGCCATATACATATGAGGTTTTTATTTATTTGATGGATTTCCATTATTGACATGGTTTAGTTACGATGACCTTCCAACAGTTTTGGAACACTTCTATGTAAGTACGGCTATGTTTAGATATCTCATGTATAGGAAGAAGCTTTACAACATGGAATGGAAAAAGCTCCCAAAAATTGCTTCTAAATTGCTTCAACGGACTTGGCTCTACCATTGGGGAATTAAAGAGGAGCTCGGTATGGGAAGTACAAATAATGTTAAAAATACTATTGCCTCCAAGTTTAAGGACAAGTTGTGAGAGGATTAGGAGCTGGAGGGTAAAAGGAATCCAAGATACTATAAGGAGGTGATCAAACCCACCCTTGATAATCACAATTATCTCTCTGTGTTGTTCAGCACTAAGAAAGAAATGGAGGGTAAAAGGAAGCTACGATACTATAAGGAGGTGATCAACCCCACCCTTGATAATCACAATTATCTCTCTGTGTTGTCCAGCACTAAGAAAAAAAAGAACACCCCTAGGATAAGAACTAATTTCCATTAGCCTAGGAGTGAGAGGGGGGTGGTCTATTGTAAAGACTCCTTGCAACGATAGAATCTATCATATTTGTGATTCTAAACAGGTGGAAGATGAAAAATAGTTCCCTTTAAATTGCTCAACTCATTCTCTATCATCTGCCACACTTCCAATCTTCTTAACCTATTAAACCAACCCACCTATAGTTATCTTTGAGTGCTTATTTCCCTTTTTGAACAATCAAACTTAGATTCTTTCCGGATAGAAAGCAGTCTTAACTGATCGTAACCATCATCATCATTAATATTATTTTGTATGTTTAAGAAGATTTAATTTTATTTATTGTGATTATAGTTTTTAAAAATATTTTAAATTTCGATATATACTAAAAATAATAATTATTTTATTTCAATTTTATATGTCAAATTCTTTTAAATATAAAATATAAAATTTTCAATTATATATATATATATATATATAATTTACAATCATAAGAACCAAAACCATTAAAACAATATCCTTGATATAAATTATCATTTAGAAAAGTTAAATTATTTAATATTATTTGACATCGTTAATGTAGAAATTGAATTCTTCCCAATTATTCAAATAAATTTTATTGAGATTTGCTCTTGGATTTTTTATTCAAATAAATTTTGAGTTGAAATCTTGATTTGTGCTATTTAAACTAATTTTTTTGATTATATACATAAATTCAAAACCTTGAATTTTTTTATTAAACGACTTTAATTGTAATGCGATTTTCTATCAAATTTATTATTTCAATAAATTCCTATCAAATTTAAAAAAAATTAAACAGAAAAAAAACATGCGAAAAACTTTTATATATATATATATATATATATATATATTACTAAAAACAACTACAACTACATACAGACTTGACTTTGTTTTTTATTTACTCGATAGATTTCCATTACTGACAGACATAACTTTGTTTGGTAAAGACAGCAGTTATGATCCATGAGTGCGTTGAGTGTTTGAGTGTGAGGAGACGTTAAATTTCAACAATATGGGGTCTCTATTCACTTATTTAGTCTGGTACAAACAGCAGTGAGGGAGAGTGGTGACTGCCAAGTTGTCCTCTCATGAATGCTGAAACAGCGAGTTTCAACAATGTATGGTCTTATTCATTTATTTCTGAACATTAGGTTTTGTTTTTATTATATGTTAGATTCGAAAGTTACTTTCAACAAAATTTTAGGTAAGACATGGACATTGGAAACTAGTTTTAGTTAAGAATTTGAGTTATGAACATTTGCAAGATTTCAACAATGTCTGGTTTCTTTATATATATTTTATATTTTAGTTTGGAAAGTCACTTCCACTATTTTCAGGTAAGATGTAAAAATTGGTATTAGTTAAGTTTTGAGTTAAGAAACTAGTATGCCAAGTATATAGATATCAAGAGTTATATTATTTAAAATTTATATAATCTTTATTTTTATATTTCGAAGTTAATGGTTAATGTACACAGATTAATGTATTTATTATTTAAATTTTATATAATTTTGATGTTTACATTTTGAAAGTAGGTAGGTTATAATTTTTTTTAAATATTAAATATTATTAGATGAAAACTTCAAAATATATTAGTGTTAATTTGAATATAAATTTTAATAAATATAGAATATATTTAAATAAGATTATATATATATTTTTTGCCAATTAGATTTATTTTAGTATTTTAGTTGGTTAGGAAGACTAATTGAGATTTTCTATATAGAGATTCAATTCTCACCAATAATGATACTAAATTATGTTGTAATGGCTTCCAACTTTCATATATTATTATTATTATGTTTTATTTTTATTTTATTATTATTTATAATTATTATTTTTTATTTAAGAGATTTAAGATGAAATTCATTTCTTTGTAAATCACTTTTTAATAAAGATATTACCATTACCTCTAGGAAAAAAAATTTCTGGGGAGATCCACTTCAAGGGATCATTTCCTAAGGACTTATTAACAAAGCCTAGCCCCTAGAGGGTTGAGGAGAATTGACCTCTAGAGGGTTGAGGAGGCCCTTTAATGACGAGAATTCAACCAATTAAGGTAAACCTCAGGGCTAAGTACTATTATTATCATATTTTATAAGATTTATTATAATTATTATATATTTTAATTTTTAGAATTGAATCATAAATGAAACACATAAAAAGAAAAAAGAAGAAAAAAGAGAGGTAAAAATGGTTTTTATTTCATAAATCAAAATATATTTAAAGTAGTGTAGCATTGTATAATACAATATACAAATTAATTCTTGTTCACTACCCTCTATGAGGTAAGCTTCAAAACTATATACTTTAATAGTTGATTCATAAGAAGGGACTTGTGCTTATTTATAACTAGCTAGAAAATCCTAGTGTCAACTTCCTAGTGGATCTCTAGGCCATATAACACTTATTATTATTACTAACTACCTAGTTGTCTTTATTCAATTGTAGCAAACATAGGGGACAAAGTCCACATTACATTAAATGACCAACATACCTACACTATTCTTAACACTAGTGGGACCTTCACCCCCCGTTAAACCACTAGGGAGGATCCAACCATTCCATACCCCTTCAAAAAGTGTTGTCTTTATTACTTGTAGTGATGGTGTATAACCATAAACTAGTGTCCCATGTATAGGTGTTGACCTCAATTTTGAAGTAGTTCAAGAGACTAAGGTCTTATTTACGTGTGTTTCCCTTAATGTTGAGGTAGTCTAAGAATTTCATCTATAAACCTAGGCCCCATGTTGAAGCGCTCATGCAAAATCCTAATTGATGACACTTGAGCTTGATGAATAGATAAGTAGTATGTTCCAATAGTCCACCATGATCATGTGGATCCAAATAAATAGAATCATCCGTTTCTAAAAGATCATTGACATAATTCCAAAAGGTCAATTGTGGATTTGGAAGGAACACTATCACTGGTTAATATGAAAGTTGAAAGCTAGTAATTTCATAACATACCTTTGACTTCCCTCAATGATGTTCTCTTTACATATTGGATTAAAGTCATGAAAGAGAAACTGAAAGTAGTTGTTCTTATAACACCTCATTTTTTATTATTATTATGAATTCTATTGTTGGGATGTGACAATGTGGATATCATGTTAAACTTTGATCATGTAAATATGTTTTTATTTTAATGAAAATATTGCTAAACACTGAATGAAGTGGTGGAGCACCTTACAAATTACTATGCCAGTGATGGGGGGTTGGGGGGAAAACATTTCCATTGCTCATAATTCATTATGGAGTTAAATTTTGAGAACCAATTTCCTATTTTCAAGTAAATTCAAATCGAAGAGAATTGATAGTTGAATTACCAACTCCCCATAATTATTAGAGTGGTTTGTAGTTGTACAAAAATTTCTCAAAATTATGGCTAATGTACTCATCTAGAGATTTCTAAATTGACCCACGAAATATCATGCAAATAAATAGAGAAAATGGAAATTTGTGTGGAGGGAAGATGATATACACATGAATGGGTTTGGGTACCAAATTTGTGTCGGTATTTGTGCTAAAACCCCTTATGAATGATAGTAAAATGGAATCCATTTTAAGGATAAAGAAATCAAGCATAAGATTCTTTAAACCAGGCTGGAATAATATCTTGGTGTCTAGATGAGCAAGCACAAAGGCGCTAAGAGGACAGGGCACTAAGGAACTACTGGGGTAGAGAAAGGCCTCCCCCATGATGTGCAAACTAGTTGTGGTGACACCTGTGACTTCGAATAGGCCCCCTTGTTTCGTGGGTGGAAAGGCAACTTGTTGATTTCTGAATCTGAATGAGATATGCCTTAATATTTCTACTTTTTGATGATTGAGTGATTTCTCCCCAGATGACATCATAATTTGGTTTGAGGGTGGCTACATACAAAGAAAATTAATACAAATATGAGAATATGGTGGGGTGGAAAGTTACTCACACTTCATCAATCAAAACTACCAACTTAACGAGAACTATGACCTTAAAACAAGAACTCTAGCCTTAAAAACCCATATTTTTACATGAAAAAACACCTCATCATACAAAAGTGATGATGCAACATCATCATTTTTCATTTCAAGGATAAAATTCCAACATTTTTCAACCATAACATTAAAATCCAAATATCTAGAATATGAAAGACATGAAAAAACATCCAAAATGCAAAGGTGATGATGCAACATCACCTACTTTTTGGGTTAAAATTCTAACATTTTTCAACAATGGCATTATAACATATCATGACTATGAAAAACTTTAAAATTCAACACTTAAATTAGAGAGTAGTTCTACCAAAAGTAATTTACTTTTTTCCATGGTGAAATTATATCATGATTGAAATCCTAGTCGAAGACAGCTTGACTCCTTTCTAATGAGACATTAAAATTATCATTAGTGTAACACCCTTTTTAAAAAAAGCAAAATAAAAAAGTAGCATAAGGATTTTATTTTTATTTTTTTAAATAAAAAATGAAAATCTAAAAAAAAAAAGCTATTTTTTATTTTTCTTTTTTCTTTTTTAATTAAAAAACAAAATTTAAAGAAAAATAATATTAAAAAAACTCTTAAAATATTAAAATAAATCTTAAATAAATTAAATTTATAGATAAAAAATTAAATAAAAAATACAATCAAAATATTTAAAAAATAAAAATAAAAATAAAAACTTAATTAAAAAAATTCCTTTGTGAAAAAAACTAAAAATAAATAATTCCACGAGGGGGCTATGAGAGTCAAGGGGCGATGTACGACATGGGGCGATGTACGACATCACCTTTTCCTTTCCATGATTCACAATTTACTTATGACATTATCTGCCTTGAGCAGTTGCAGTGTGGGGCACGAAGGCTCGGGAGCAATGCTCAACATTGACTCATGGCAAGCATCATGTGGGTTTTCTTCCACAACCACAAAGTGGGGCATGAGGGTTGGGGCGATGCTTGGCATCATCTACTGATCATCACGCTCCATGATGTTGCCATCCAAGGCCATATTCATGATACTTGATGTCCCTTGACTACATATCTCTTATTGTTTTTTTTCTTTTCTTTATTATAATGTATTTTGATTTTTTTTTTTTTGCTTAATTGGTTGGTGATTTGAACCTTAAATTTCATGGTTTCCATAATATTTCATAACATAGAAATCAAAAATTACATTACCACAAGCATCATATTTTTTTAATTTTTAGTTTTAAGTTTGTTTTAATAATTTATTTTATTTTCCATATATTTTTTATTTTTTTAATGTTTTTTTGGAATTGTGAAGTTTTTTTAATAGAATTTGAAGAGAGAGAGTGTGTAAATATATCTATTTTGTTTTTTTTTTTAATATAATTATTGTCTTTTCCTTCCGTTTTAAAGAAAAAATGTGTTTTTTCATTGTTTTTAAGTATAGAAGGGTGGTTTTTTCTTTTAAAATAATTTTTATAATGGATTTTTCTCAATTATTTTTTTAATATAAATTATAAATAAAAGAATCAATTAATAATTAAAAAAATAATGTAATTTTAATTTTGGAGTTAGAGTTGAATTTATGGTTTCATTTTCAAACATTGGTAATTGATTCTTAATTTTGATCTCAAAAATAAAATAAAAATTAAACAAACTGTAAAATGTTTAAAATACAAATACAAATATTAAAAATAAAAGAAAGAAAAATAAAGGCACACAAACTTTAGGTGTTGCTTTTTCAGGTTTTTTAAAATCATGATATTTGATTTTAATATCAATGGTTGAAAATTGTTGAAATTTTAACTTTAAAAGAAAGGTAATCATGATATTTGATTTTAATATCAACTATTGAAAAATGTTGAAATTTCAACTCTAAAAGAAATGTGACATTTTTTCGCAGTCATCATAAATTGGAAAAATGGTGATGTTGCATCACCACTTTTCAAAATGAGCATAAAAATCAACATTAAATGCTACTTCTAAAAAAACCCAAACTCAGTCAAATTCTTGTTAAGTTGGTAACTTTGTTATCAATGTATGTTAAATCTTAAATCAACTTAGATAATTATTTTTATCTTTCAAATGTGAAAATTGTTATTTACTTGAAGTGATGTGAATGTTGCTTAGAAATGCAAGTTTAAGTTTTATTTCTTGCTAAGTTGAAATTTAATCTCATATGTGAATGGTTATATGCCACATCTTAAATGAGAATGAATATAGCCCCTTGAACTTTTAAAGTGAGTAACACTTTTAATGTCATGAATATAATAAGCTTGATATAAGAGTATTTTTTGGTTTAAAAAGAAAAGGAATTTTATCTCTCATTTTTTTTTTATTAGCCATGAAAATTGGTTGGCAATAGAAAATTTTAGTGGGTCTTAATTATGATGGTTGGATTTTACACAATCTAGGAAAAATAAGCCTTAGATAGGTTACCTAAGGATAGATTGTCCCACTCGAATAAATCCTAGTGGGTCTCAATTATGATGGTTGGGTTTTACAGAATCTAGGAAAAATAAGCCTTAAATAGGCTACCTAAGGATTGGCTATCCTGTTGAGATTTTTTATATTAATTTGGCTAAAATCTCATGGATAATGCCAACAATAGGATTTGTTGCAAATCTGATGGCATCAAATCTTGAAGAGGAGATATTATATCCTATTTTGTTGTGATAGGATGCAATTGAATTTATTATTTAGTTTCTTCTCTACATCTATAAATTGTAAGCCCATAGAGGCAAAAGAGACATGAGAGATGAGAGAAAGAGGAAGTGAAGATGTGAGAAATTTGCTGTTGTAATCTCCTGTTGAATATTAAGAAAGCCGATACCTTTGTTTGGTGGATGTAGCCCAGATTGGTTGGGTGAACCACGTTAAATTTTGTCTCTATTTTTAATTGTTATGTGTGTGAATTATTTAATTTCCGCTCTGCATACTCTAACAATTGGTATCGAAGCAAGTTGTAAAGGAGTTTTAGAGAGCCTGTCTGAATACAATTTCTTGGATCGTGGCTTTGACATTCACCAGAACGCAGCAGGAGTGAAAAGCTTGTGACTATACGGTTTTTTAGATCAACTGTCCACAGACGGAGTTTCTTACCACAACGCTTGTAAGGGAATGTGTGAAATTGAAGATTTGCGTGGTCGTTTGTTTGAAGAACTGCGTGAAATTGAGTGTGGTCGTAGATTGGGAACCAGGATCGAGTGGCGTGGAAAGCTATGTGTGGATCCATATAGGATTGAACGGGGTGGCTGTGTAAAAGGTGGTCGATTGCCCAAGGAACAGTAAAGTGATTAGAGTGACTAATGTTGATTTGTGAGTCCGCTGTGGAGAAAGCCGTGGACTATTGATTTGTGAGTCCGCTGTGGAGAATGTCGTGGACTGTGAGATCGTGGACTGTGGGATCATTCTAAGATGCATGTGTTACCCCGGTCATCAATGTCCTGGATGCGCTGAAAGAGGCAAAATCAAATTGCTGAAGAGCTGCTGCCTATCTGATTTCCCATACGCTAGTCTAGTCTCCATAAGAATTCATTTTTTTTTTAAAATGGAATGGGAGCCACATTTTTCCTGTAGCTGTTGAATGAGAGAAGAGGTAAAAATATCGATTTATAGCACATTTATGGTATCCAATTTATTATTAATTGCATGTTTGAAAAAGGGAATTTTTTATCAAATTGTTAATTTGATTAAAAAGGCAATTAAGGATCCATAGAGAAGAAGTTAAATATGGAAAAAACTCAAAGTGCGTGGTTTGAGATCGAGAAGTTTAATGGGAGGAATAACTTCGAAATCTGGAAAGTCAAGATGCAAGATTTACTCGTACAACAAGGTGTGGAGAAGGTACTTTTGGGAAAATCCAAACAACCTTTCGCCATTACAGATGACAAATGGAGTGACATCGATGATAGAGCACTGAGCGGCATACGATTGTGCTTGGTGGATGATGTTTTATTTAACATCGTGTCAGAGAAAACAACCGATGGTCTATGGACAAAGTTAGAAAAACTGTACATGACTAAATCCTTAACCAACAACATTCTTCTGAAAATACAGTTGTACAACTTATGCATGAAGGAAGGTACAACAATAACCAATCATTTGAATACTTTTAATACTCTCTTGGTGCAGTTAGATAGCATAGAAGTAAAATTTGATTCAGAAGATAAAGCTATAACTTTATTATGTTCTTTGCCTGAGTCATGGGATCATTTTTTTACTTCTAAAAGTCTTAGTTCATCAAAAACCCTTGAATTTGATGATGTTGTTGGAGCTATGTTGTCTGAAGAAACTAGAAAAAGGTCAAATTTAGAAACCTCTACATCAGAAGCAATGATGGTTAGAGGTCGATCTAAAGAAAAACGCTTCAGTCAGGAAAACAACTCTCGATCAAAATCGAAATGGAAGAAGAGTAAGCTAAAATGTTGGTTTTGCGGCAAATCGGGACATTTGAAGAAGGACTATTGGAAGAGACAGCAAACATCCAAAGGAGACTCTTCAACATAAAATAAAGAAGAAAACACAATAGATACAGGTTCAAGTTCGACATCCGGTTCAGGTATAAGTGATGAAGTTTTATCAGTTAATTTTTCAAATCATGATCAACATTGGCTATTAGATTCTAGTGCGTCCAATAACATTTGCATCCATAAACAGTGGTTTAAATCTTATAATTCAATTAATGATGGAGTAGTTTACATGGGCAATGATGTCTCATGTAATGTTGTGGGAATTGGAAGAATCCAGATTAAAATGTTTGATGGGACAAATAAAATCTTAACTAATGTAAGACATGTGCATGAACTAAGAAAAATCTTATTTCTCTAGGAGTGTTAGACAAAAATGGATATAAAAATTTTATTTAAGTTGGAGTAATGAAAATTTACAAAGGAATCTTATTAGTAATGAAAGCAAAGAAGATTGGAAATATTTCTTAGTTAGAAGGAAGAATAGAGTCAGATCATGTTTCAACTGTATCTGAAAACGACAGTGATTCTATTCGACTATGGCATCAACGGTTGGGCCATATGAGCGAAAGAGGATTAAATTTTTTATCTGATCGTATGTTAATTCCTAGTTTAAAGTCTTTTAAGTTAGATTTCTGCAGACATTGTATTTATGGGAATTAAAGCAATAAGAAATTTAAAACTGGAAAACATACTAGTAAAGGAATCCTTGATTATATCCATTCTGATGTTTGGGTTTCATCTCCTACAACCTCATATGGAGGATCATCATATTTTGTATCTTGTATAGATGATTTCTCTAGGAAAGTATGGGTCTACATATTAAAAAGAAAGTCTGATGTATTCGCAGTTTTCGAGCAGTTTATAGCATTAGTAGAAAATATCACTGGAAGAACCATTAAATGTTTAAGAACTGACAATGGTGGTGAGTTTACTTAAAATGAATTTGATAATTATTGCAAGGAAGTTGGGATCGAAAGACATAGAACTACTTCTTATACTCCTCAGCAAAATGGAGTTGTTGAACGCATGAACATGACTCTCTTAGAAAGAGCAAGAAGTATGATAAGTAACGCCAATTTACAGAAGGAATTATGGACAGAAGTAGTATCTATGACTTGCTATTTGATAAATCGATCACCATCAACTGCAATAGGATGCAAAATTCCTCAAGAGGTATGGAAGGGTCATCCTTGTGATTATTCTAAACTGAAAGTTTTTGGTTGTGATGCATATGCTCAAATTCTGAAACATCAACGTTCTAAATTAGATCCTAAATCAAAAAGATATATCTTTGTTGGATATGGTGATGGGATTAAGGGATACAAGTTGTGGGATCCTACTACTAATAAGATCATCATTAACAGAGATGTTAGATTCAATGAATCTTCACTTGATAATCCAGATGTAGATATTAAATTGAAATAGGAAAATGTACCTAAGTTTCAACATATTCAATTTGAAACCAGTTCAAATACTGATGATAGTAAAGATGAACAAGTTTAAGATGAATATCATGAAGAAGTTCCTATAGATAATAATCAGCAAATTGTGGAAGAACCAGAAACATCTTTAAGAAGGTCCACGAGAATCAAACATCCTCCTAAAAGGTATGATGATTATGTTACTTTAGTTGCTTTAACCGCTAATGATGATGAACCTTTATGCTATCAGGAAGCTATAGAAGGTTCTAACAGTGATAAGTGGAAAGAAGCTATGAAGGATGAGATGAAGGCATTATACAAGAATTCCACATGGGACCTCGTAGAACTTCATAAATACAGAAAAATTGTAGGATGTAAATGGGTTTTCAAATTGAAAAGGGGTGTTGATGATAAAGAAGACAGGTACAAAGTGAGGCTGGTTGCGAAAGGTTTTTCTCAGAAAGCA
Source organism: Pinus albicaulis (assembly GCA_034641835.2). NCBI lineage: Eukaryota > Viridiplantae > Streptophyta > Pinopsida > Pinales > Pinaceae > Pinus > Pinus albicaulis. The sequence continues at coordinate 1,528,188,419 of CM076584.1, read as the reverse complement.
AGAATTGACTTTCATGAGATATTTTCACCAATTGTTAAAATTGTTTCAATTCGGATTGTCTTAGCATTAGTTTTTTTACTTGATTTAGAATTACAACAACTAGATGTTAAGATTGCATTCTTACATGGAGATTTAGAGGAAGAGATTTATATGGAACAACCTGAAGGGTTTGTTCAAAATCGCAACAAGAATTTTTTTTGCAGGCTCAAGAAATCATTGTATGGTCTGAAGCAGTCACCGACACAATGGTACAAGAAATTTGATTCTTTCACGATGAGCCAAAATTATATAAGAAGTGAATATGATCATTGTGTTTACTTTAAGAAATTAAGTAATGACATATTCATTATCTTGGTATTATATGTTGACGATATGCTTTTAGCAAGCAAAATCATAAGTGAGATCAACAGGTTAAAGGCTCAGATGGCTAGGACATTTGATATGAAAGATCTAGGAGCAGCAAGACAGATTTTGGGCATGGAGATTTTCAAAGACAGGAGAAATGGTAAGCTGTGGTTATCACAACAACAGTATATTGAGAAAATACTCTTAAGGTTTGGTATGAACAATGTGAAGCCAGTTTCAGTCCCTTTAGCTTCCCATTTTAAGCTTTCTTCAAGTTTATGTCCTAATACAAATGAAGAAAAGGAATATATGTCTCAAATACCATATGCCAATGCAGTAGGAAGTTTGATGTATGCGATGGTTTGTACACAACCAGATATTTCACATGTAGTTGGGGTTGTCAGTAGGTATATGGAAAATCCAGGGAAAGAACAATGGGCAGCAGTGAAATGGGTGCTTCGGTATTTGAGAGGCACAAGTGATTATTGTATCACTTATAATAGAAGTAGTGAATTTGTTTGCGGATATGTTGATTCCGATTTTGAAGGTGATTTGGATAAGAGAAGGTCAACTTCAGGATATGTCTTTACTCTTGCAATTGGAGCTATTAGCTGGATGTCAAAGCTACAACACATTGTTGCTTTATCCACTACAAAAGGAGAATACATAGTTGCTTCACATGCTTGCAAAGAAGTGGTTTGGTTGAAAGGTTTGTTTGGTGAGTTTGGTAGGTTGCAAGACAACATAAAGTTATTTTGTGATAGTCAAAGTGCAATTAATTTGGCTAAAATTCCAGCCTATCATAGTAAATCAAAGCATATACCTATAAAGTACCATTGTGTAAGACAGGTTATCATTAAACGGGGAGTCTCTCTTGAAAAAGTGCATACAAAGGAAAACTGTGCAGACATGTTCACGAAACCATTTTTATTAGAGAAGCTACGATGGTGTCTGGCTTCTCTTGGTTTGTAGAAAACATGAAAATAATAATAGGAACAAGGTATCAGGCTAATTGTTGTCAAGGTGGAGATTGTTGAGATTTTTTTATATTAATTTGGCTAAAATCTCATGGATAATGCCAACAATAGGATTTGTTGCAAATCTGATGGCATCAAATCCTGAAGAGGAGATATTATATCCTATTTTGTTGTGATAGGATGCAATTGAATTTATTATTCAGTTTCTTCTCTACATCTATAAATTGTAAGCCCATAGAGGCAAAAGAGACATGAGGGATGAGAGAAAGAGGAAGTGCAGATGTGAGAAATCTAATGTTGTAATCTCCTGTTGAATAATAAGAAAGCCGATACCTTTGTTTGGTGGATGTAGCCCAGATTGGTTGGGTGAACCACGTTGAATTCTGTCTCTATTTTTAATTGCTGTGTGTGAATTATTTAATTTCCGCTGTGCATACTCTAACATATCCCACTCGAATTATACATATAATTATAAGGGCCAAATATATCATTTTATAATGAATATAAGTGAGAAAACTCTTCCGAGAAAATATGAAAATAATTGTTAAATTAAATAACTAATGAACATACAAAATTGTGAAATTAGCTTCGAAATTATAGTGGGAAGGCTTCAAAGCTTCCCTTAATAACTTTCATGGGTTTTCTTCTATGTAGGAACAACCATATGAATTAGTACAACTAGACATATTATGATTTATTATGATTTAGATAAGAATACTTTGGGGTCTTCCTCGATTTTGCATCCATAATGGTTATGGATATTGTCATAATGTTGTGGTTTCTATGCAACATGATACTAGGTTATTTTGAAACGGCATAGGAAATTCCAAGGACTATCGTCATTTTGGAAATGTATGTGGGTGGTGTCCTTGACTTGCAGTTGATAAGAACTTTGTAAGATTATGTTTTTGAAGACTTTTGTTTTTCCCATTTCTCCTCCAAGATATAATGGGCTATGGAAGCCTTAATTTGATAAATGAAGATAAGAGAAAGAACTTATTCAATATTTGTTGGTCGTAGTACAAGTTGGCCTTTATGGTTTTCAGTTATATTCCTTAATGGTGAATGGTTATTTTTTTATATTTATTTAGAAATAAACCAAGTGTTGACATGCCTTTAGAACCTTGATAATAGTCTACTTATTAGCTTTTATATGTACACAAAATTTTACATAAAAATAATTCTATGCAAACCTATGCTCCAAGGTGCATATGGATTTAATGATAAGAGAGTATATGAATTTTATTAAAATTCATATGAAATGATAAATTTCCTGTGAAAACAATGTGTTTGAGGACAAGTTTAACTTTCTTCCCTCAATTGATGGAAAATATAATAATTCCTTTAAAATACGGGTAATCTTGTTCTTCCTACCTAAATTTTTGGAGGGATATGTCCAAAGATTAAATTTTAATGTTGCTAACCTAGTTAACTTTTATAAAGAATGATATATTACAAAATAAGGTTAAATTGGAAATTTGGGAGCATAGAGTCCTCACATATTTTAGAATATCTGACCACTATAAATATTGGGTGTAGCTGTGTTAGTTCCCATGGCTGGGAGCTTTCATTAATAAAATTTGTAATATGTTACATTATATGAGAATTATAATTGTAGGCATTAAGGAATGTGGAAAATGGACTAAGTATTGTGGCGATGAGTAACATGAGAGAGTTCTTTGCACCCTCAACATTGGAATTTGACTACAAGTATGTCCAAAATTTTTGTAGATAAGTATTACGGGGTAAGAGTTCATGCGAGAGTAAATTCTTGCATGACATTTCTCTACACTGGAAACATTAGAAAATAATCTAAGTCCTAGACAAAGGTGGACAATAGAATACTATTTGTTTAGGAGGTTGGTTCAAAACATTAATGCAGATATAAAAAAGAAAATAGTAGGAGTTTATGGAAAGGTTCTAAATTACTTTAGGAAAAATGACAAGAAAATGGGGTTTCACATATTGAACCTAATTAATATTAATAAGGTGATATTAATTGTAAAATTGGTGTTAATAATGATAATAATTAGGGTTTTACATATTAAGTCTAAATAAAGTGATGTTAATTGTAATATTAATGGTAATAATGATGATAATTTGATTTAGTCTATGATTAATTATTATTATGAGCACATGGCGAATTTAAAAGTACTTACATCAAGACCTTGAAATGACATGGTAGTGTTGGGTAGCCCTGGTGCAGATGAGGTAACACCCCCACAATGACATGCGGAACAAGAATTCCATGTCATCTTCCACTTGGATGTACAAATGCATTGATGTGGCATTGGTACAAAATATTCTAAGGGCCATAATTTTGAGCCCTAAAGTCAAATTGAGATGAAACTGACATTGTCAAAAAGCTCTTGACAAGAAAAAAATGATGATGACATCAAGAATATGATTAGAAGTGAGTAAAGGAAAAAAAAAATTGTGGTGCCACCTCCCTAATGGTGATTTAGGGAGTTGGGTGTGTTACAGTCTTCGTAGAAATGACAACTAGTCTATCCATGTACTAGAAAACACAAGCTGCCTCTATATCATATTATGAGGCATGTGTATCTTTGGTATTGTCCCATATGATAATAGAGTATGTCTCGTGCATGATACCACTCTCCTTAATTTCTTGAAAAATTAGCCAAAATTTTTGGCATTTTTCTTCAATAGCTTCTAAATTTCTTGCCATTTCCATTCCATCCTCTCATGACATGTTTCTCAGCATTGCCATTTTTTATTCCAATAAGGTCTTGAGACTATAAAATTTATGTAATGCACACCTCCCCTCACATATACCCACTTTCATATTCTTACCTAGGGTAAACATGAGATGAGGGGAAGTTATGACCAGACTCAACCTCCTAGGTGATATTTAGGAAATGGAATCAACAAACAAACCTTACTGAATTCCCTTAAGTGTCACAAGACCCTCTAGGAGTAACCCAACCCCTTGGGGTGTCCACCCCATGAGCCAATCTGAATTTTCCTTGATTTTTACCCCAGTTGCTCCCTTGCCAAGGCATCAATGTGGTTGGAACCTCCCAGTCGCATGCATCAGTGTGCTATGGAATTTTTCACTCAGTGTTGTGCCAACGACTGTGGAATTTAAGGCTAGATTTTAGGGCTAGGGCTAGACCTCTTCACATAAATCCATGTAAATTTCAGAATTCATAAATTAGACAAGGACAATGCTTGTAAACCAAAAAATGATACCAAGACTAGGCTTGACTATCCACAACTGGGACTGATATTCTGTCAAACACTTGGAAACAATGCAATCTAGGTAATGAATACAATATTGAGCATATGGGACTGGAAATTCATGTGAAAATTATCAAGAAGGATCACCACCCTCTCTCATTAGCTGTCTTGACATTAATTGGGTCTTACATCCATTATTATTTCAGTTACATGTAAAAACGTAAAATGAACCATGACTAGAACCAATCACATAACCAATCTTATAACCAACATATAACCACAAAATAAAAATAATATAAAAACCATTAAATCCACATAAATAAAAGTGTAAAAGCAAGAGAAATTAGCTTTCATTAAACATAGGCAAGAACCAACCAGGTTCGGGACTTCCACATACCACCCGACCATAGACATGGCTGAAAAAATAATTTTTTCATCTAGTCACCATCGTGCCATATTCCAAGCATGAATGTGGGATCTCATGGAAAAACCAATCCAAAAAAAACCAAGGGAATCTAGAGTTTAAACCACCTCCACCCTCACCATATTGTGATCTCACCTAAACTGGCACTGAGATCACAAACCGAACAAAGATTGGAATGCCTTTGAATATCATCACTATCTTTGAGGATTTTTCCATCTCCTTGTCTCTAGGCTTTAACTTAATCCACACCGGATCACTAGGCACTTACAGAGACACCACCCTCAGGGTTTACTGTGTATCCTGCCAAAACCGGTCAAGGGATTCCTAGGCCTTTGGGAATGAACCTGAGACGACCTCCGCCTAGGATTCCAAAACCATCCGATAATTCCAAACTTCAAAACCGAGAATAATCCCATCACACCATGGCTATCCTAAAAAATGCAAGGCAAGGTTGAAAACCCCTGTCAAAACCCGAAAAATCCATGCCACCGACAATAAAAGAACCAAATACCAACATGCACATACCGTGCATGTCAACACCAGCTAGGAAATCATACATGCAATCTGTTACCTTCAAGTATTATTGCTGAAGCTACTTTATTATGCTCTTCCTTGCTTGATCTTTTATTTCCTTTCCTTTCCTTGTCCTTCCTTTGCTTGCTTTATCTATTTCTCCTCTCTGAGTGTAATTTTGAAAATGAACTGAAAAAAGGCTACCAACTTATGTTTTGAGGTATTTTTATCATTCATGCCTCTAATTTCTCCAATTTTCCATTATTCTCCTTCAATTTCATCCTCACATGCAACCTATGATCTTTCACCTTCCTTTTCTCATAATTTCCTTTATTTTCATAAATAAATGTGTCAAAAATACTTTTTCCTTTTTAATTCCTTAGCCATTTCCTTTGCCAATTTCCCTTTAGCCATAAACACATCCAGTGATGCCCACTAGGATATATTTTCTCAACATTCAGCTTGGAATAAGTGTCCCTTAATCGTGCTCTTATTTTCCTTTATTAACTTTTATTACATGAAATTTTAACCCGGTCTATTACAAAACCCTCCCCCTTGGGGAACATTGTCCTCGGTGTTAAACCACATCTATACCTTAGAAAAACCTTTGAAAAGAAAACATATTTCCCATGGAGCTTTATAAATTATCTCGATGCAGCATTTACAATCATATAACGTGTTCAAAAGCAAAAATCATCATGCCAAAATGACAATATAACAACCATACCACTTATTGGATCTTTATAACTTAGCTCATGGCAGTATTTTAGTAGAAACCATACATAAATATGTACAAATACTAAAACTGATTTGCCTCAACCGGAAAAAAATGAAGGATACATAGCCTGCATCTGACCAACCACCTCCCATGTAGCTTCTTCGGGCCCAAATTGGTTCCACTACACTTTAACTTTCTCTGTGGCTCTATTCCCAATCATGAGTTATTTATGATGCAATATGCACTAAAGTTCTGACTGGAACTATCCTTCTTGCTCCACCTGCAATACAGACCAATCAATAAACATAATCAACATCCTTTATATACCTTTTAAGTAATGAAACATGAAAAACATCATGGAATTTGACTATTGGAGGCAGTGCAAGTCGATAGGCCACTAGTCGAATCCTCTCAAGGATCTCAAAAGGCCCGTAATACAGTGGTTCCAACTTGGCACATGATCCAATCCTCAAGGATCTCTTCTTGGGCATGATGTGCAAATACACATGCTCCCCAACCTAAAACTCCTTAAATGCCCTATGTTGGTCTGCATAAATTTTATACCTATCTTGTGTTGCCTTTAGATTCTTCTTTATAACCTGTATCTAATATTCCATTTATACCAAGATGTCTAGTTACAAAATAAGTAACGTGTTCACTGGATCACTCCAGCTGACAGGAGTGTTACAACTCCGCCCATATAATGCCTTGAAAGGACTCATCCTCAATGAATATTGATAACCATTGTTGTATGAAAACTCAACCAATGGAAGATACTCGTCCCATTTCATCTGTTGATGCATGACATACATCCTCAACATGTCCTCCAGGAACCTATTGACCCTCTCTGTCTATCCATTTGTATGTGGGTGATAAGATGTATTGTAGGCAAAATATGTCCCCAATCCTGCAAAAAAATCCTTCTAAAACTTGGAAGTGAACTTGGCATCCCTGTCCGACACAATCTTCTTTGGAACACCGTGTAATCTCACAATATCCCTAATGAAGACTTGTGCCACATCACTAGTTGAATATGGAGTTTTCACTGGAATGAAGTGAGCCACCTTTCTCAACCTCTTGAACACAACCATGATAGAATTATGTTTCCTCGTTTTCCTCGGAAGACCTGTAATAAATTCCATGGAAATGACCTCCTATTTCCATTCCGGAATTGGAATAGATTGCAGTAGACCACCTAGATGCTAACACTTTACCTTCACATGTTAACAATCTAAACATCTAGCCACGAACTCTGCCACAACCCTCTTCAGATTCGGCCAATTGTAGAACTAATCACCATCGTTAATGTTTTCTAATATCTTGGGTGACTCGAATATGGCTCGACATGAAATTCCCTCAAGATAATATTCTTGAGTTCACTATCATCTGACACATATATCATGTCCCTAAATCTCACCAAACCATCTGTCCTGAGATGATATTTTACCTCCTGATCGCATGTACTTGCACCTGCACCCATACCTGTACATTACTTTAACATGTGCCTGAGCTCCACATACATGTATGCCTGATGTCCTGCCTTCAATATTTGATCTTGTAATTCTGCCCCATTGGAACTCATAACTGCTATATAGTTCTCATGTACTTTCCTACTGAGAGCATCTGCAACCTTCTTCTCCTTTCCCTTAATGTATATGATCTTGAAGTCAAACTCACTAATGGTGGCCAACCATATAGCTTGCCTAACATTCAAATTTTCTTGGTCAAAAAAATATCTCAACTCACTATGATCACTCAGCAATAAAAATATCCTGCTAAGAAGATAGTGCCTCCACATCTTCAACGCATGAATAATAGCTTCCAGCTCAAGATCATGAGTCACGTAGTTATGTTTGTGCATTTCCAAAACTCATAGTATACCACCTATCCCTCCTGTATAATGACCACCAAGTCCTCTTTTACAAGCATTCATACACACCACAAATTATTTAGCCGGATCTGCAATCTTAAGAACTGGAGAATCGGTCAACAACCGTTTCAACTGATCAAAACTAGTTGCACATTCTCTTGTCCATTCAAACTTATTACCTTTCCTCTGCAAATATGTAATAGGATATGAAATGCGTGAGAAGTTCCTAATGAAACTCTTGTAGTAACCTGCTAATCTCATAAACGATCTGACTTCTTCTACATTCTTAGGAGTTTCCCCTCCATGATGGCTCTTATCATTTATGGATCTACTATTATTCCTTCATTAGAAAGAACATGTCCCAAGTAGTGTACTTAGGTCTGAAAGAAATTTCCCTTACTAATATTAGCATATAATGTATGCTCTCTTAGCTGATCTGAAAGGACTGTATTAGTTTTTTTGTGCTAAGTGTCTTTTCAGTTACAAAACATGTGCATACTTGTCTCTTTAGTTTACTTAAGGATTGAGGATTTTAACCATGAATTATAGATGCTTTTAGTGAATTAGAAGCATGAAATAAGCACAAATAACACTGAACAACAGTGTAAAATAGAGAATAAAGTCACCACATAACATTTACACAGCAGGCATGATGAAGCAGTTCACCCCTCCTGGGCTATATCTGTTGGTCCAGCTCCCAATGGCATGTCCATCTTTAATTATGCTCAAAATTTTGCAAGTAAATGCAGTTACATGCCTCTAATGGCTATTTTCTCTGCACTAATGGCTCTAGAATGCTCCAATTAGTCTAGAATGTCTCTTCATTCACCCAGAATGGGCGAAAATTCAGTCTCCAACTCATTTTCCCAATAACGCCTAGAAAATCTCCACTAATTGTTGAGGACTCCACTTATCTGGAGTTATTTTGGCAATTTCCACCACATAAAACGTGCCTCCAAACCTCCTGCCAATCCTAACTGTGATAATAAATGCTATGGTTGGGGGTGGCCACATCCCAACCCCCAAACCTGTGGTTACTGTTATGGTGGAGCGGAACTCCACTTAGACCTCGATATAAGGTTCCAAACTAGAGTTAAAACCGCACGGGTTAACAAAACTTTTGGCGGATATAACGGTAACATGGCATGTGACTAGGCATAACAATAAACTGCAGGAAAAGTAAATGTCGGAGGTTATGAAACTGTCGAAGATGGCTTTAACCACGTGAAGTTATAACATGTGATAAGGTTGAAACATAAAATATGGAAGTTTTAGTTGGTGGTTAATGTTGATGTTGCAGTTTCGTTGTATTACCATGTGTTCAACCGGAGGGATCGTTGGCGGGTTGGGACCGCCAGCAGTCCCTAACCCCCACTCCACTGTGCATTATAATTTAAATAAAACCCAACCACTTATAATGTTAAGTAACAATGTAGCGTGGGCAGTTAAGTCGTGGGTGTGCACTGCCAGAGGTCGCGTGGTTGGCTCTTGTGGCCTTAACAAAATTTTACTATACCACTAAGGGGACATGTGGCGACCTCAGGGCTAGACACGTGTCACCCTTCGATTGGTTAATAAAACATAACGTACAACCCATCCACAAATCATATCGTGCCACTTGTCAGCCTAAGATTGGTTATGAGGAAAGGAATATTCCTTAGAATATTCCTTTTGCTGACTGTGCACCCTTCATGCTGACTGGGCATCCCAGTCAACCATGTCACAAAATTTAGCTATTTGGGAATTCGATCAGAACGCGATATATCCCTCATACGACATTGGTTTTTTGAATAGTTCGTAGCATCAGAATCGGGAAGATGAGATCTATGCAACCATCCTATTTTCAAATCAATCATGTAACTTTCAAGTTTGAGAAAAATTTATGAACTCTTGATCACTTGTCCCCATTGGAAAAAAATTTTACCCCAAAAGACTTAATTACATGTTCAGTAGATGAGGATACAACTCCCTCACCTTTCTAACCTCCATCTACTTTGCCTTTCTTGGTCAGTGTCTTTGAGCCCAACTTGAAGGTAGTGAACACTTCCCCTCTTGGATGCTCTTGTCCTCCTGTCAAGAATTGTATCTTCCTTGAGCTCATCCAGAAATTTTGGCGAGAAATCTTCAATAGAAGGCAGCTGGACATCACTTCCTTGATCATCGATCAAAGGTGGTTCATACAAACGTAAGTTTTCAACATTAACAACTGAATACATTTTCATATATGAAGGCAAGTCAAGTTGAAATGAATTATTACCAACTTTCTTTATGACCTTGAATGGACCATAGCGAATGGGTTTGAGCTTTTTACCTTCCCCTTGCATCCTTTCTTTGCTAATGTGCAACCATACCTCATCTCCCTCTTGAAACTTGTGATCAATTATATGTTTTGCATGCCTCTCTTTGTAATTTCTTTGACATTTATCAAGCTATTATTGAACTTGTTGATGTGTAATCTGAATTTTCTCAATGAACTTTCGAGCCTTGTCAATATCACTATGGCCATCTATTGCAACATCCTTCTCAAAGATGAAGTCTAGTTGAAAATTTGGCAAATAACCAAAGCATAATTCAAGAGGTGATGTTTGAGTTGAAGAGTGCTTTTCCCATTTGTAAGTGTGTTGAATGTAATGCAATTGCCCATCCCACAACTTAGGATGTTTGCTGCAACATACTCTCAATAGATACAAAATGGTTATGTTCACCACCTCGGTTTTTCCATCAGTTTGCAGATGAAAAGCAATACTCTTTTTCAAATTTTCGTCCATCATACTCCATAGATTGGACCAAAAATTCCCAATGAACCTGGAATCCCTATCACTAACAATAGGAGTTAGTAATCCATAATGAACCCATACATGTTGAAAATAAAGTTCAGCAGTAATGGTTTTCTTACATGGAATAAGTATACACATTTTACTGAATCTATCCACAACTCATAAAGATAATCATGTTGTTTTCTTGACATAGGTAGACCTCCAACAAAGTCCCAGTAGTGGTGTGTACAACACAATCTTCCTATCACTAGGCTTGCTTGTTGCACACATAGAACAACCTCTTATATAACTCGACACACTATCTATTATGCGAGGCCAATAGCAATACCTCTGTAGATGTGACATTATTTTGCTTACCCCAAAGTGTCCAGCAATAAGAGATTAATGAGCTTCTCTCATGACACTTAACCTCTCTCCTTGTGGTATACACAACTTCCCCAAATGAAACGGAAAATTGCTATGCATGTGATAATATTTTTCTTCAACTTGATTCCCTTCACTCAAACTAGCATACACATCTTGAAAATCAACATCATGTGCATATTGTTCTATGTAACTCTCATGTATAATAGAATGATTTTTGAGTAATTTCTATGCACTAATGATTGGTCTTGAAATCATATCAGCAACTTTATTGAAAATATGTTTCTTGTACCTTATAACCAAGTGAAACTGTTGAAGAAATCCCATCCACCTTAAATTTCTTGATTGTTGCAATTTTGTTTGCGACTGTAAGTACTGTAATGGTTGGTGATCGGTATGCACAATCGTATCTTTACCCATTAAGTAGTGTTTCCACTTCTTGACTCTTTATTTTTTTTCCGCAGAAAAAATCAGTAACTTTTTATTTATAGAAATGAAAAGTTACACATAGCATATGCATTGAAGAATTTTCGGAGTTTTCCTAATGGGCTCATGTGCTCGAGCACACAATGCTTGGTAGCGAGGCTACATTGCATTTAGAAAAAAAAAGAAAAAAATAAGGATACAGAAAGAATAGAAGAGTAGAGAGAAGGAGGCAGAAAAACTAGATCCCTAGATCGTGGGAAAACGTCCCACATATCAGGATTTTCTCCCTTTCTTCTTCTCAACCTTGCGCCACTCACCCTGAGATGGCTGACATGTGGCAAGGACAATCTGATTTTATACAATTTGGGTTGCTGTATCCTTGTCTAAATCTGAAGTTTCTGATGTATGGTGTCGTTTGATTCCTCCGCTGATCACGTCCATGACATTCCTTTCGATTTGTTTCATCTGCAGGTGTGGGTCCATGACCGTGGTTGTATCCTCTGTTTGTACCTCTGGTTCCTATGTAGGCTGCTTGTTTTCTGTTGGAACTAGTTCCTCTTCTTCTTCTGACTCATCTTCCTCTGATTCAGGAGGGGGAAACTGCCAACCTTTCCTCTGCTTCCTTTTCGGATTCTTTTTGCTATTTTCTTTCTTTGCTTCTGGGCAAGTATTCTGTAGGTGTCCTGTCATCAGTTCCTGCATCTAAACGCAGTGTTTTCATAGTCTAGTGATTGCAACCAGTTTTGCTGCTTGTAAATCAGCATGATGTTTGCTAATAATCCTTTGCTTAAATCTACTTCCACGCAGATCCGGGCAAAGGTGAATATTCTTTGTTCTAATCTTTCCAAATCTGTTTGATGTATCTCCCAAGATTGTTCCCAATGCTCTCAAGTACCGGATTGTTCCAGAAATGTAAAGGAAGATTGTATAATCTTACCCATACAGGTAATCTGGAAACTGTCATAGTGTTGGGGTCAAATTCTGGAAACCAAGGAGTGATAAAAAGCCCTGTGGACCCCCAAAACCAAGGCCCCTCCCTGATGATAATGTCTGTTTCCTCCGAGGTTTGAAATTTCACAATGAAGAACCCCTTGGAGCAGAGGTGGATTTCGCAATCAAGGGACCATTGAGTGAAAATCCAATGGAAAAGGTCCATGGGTTTGGGCCAGAAACAGTTGAAGCGGCAGATTAATGCTTGAGCTTCGTATGTCTTTATGTACTCCTCTGTGGCTGAACTGTTGATTTTTAGTGCTGGGGTTTTTTCTTGCTGTTCTACTATGTAGGGCCTTGGATAATTTTTAGCTTGTTCTGGATGGGAGCCTTCCGCTTTTTTACCCTGAAGGATATTTTTGTAAGAAGGCCCTCCATTTGTTTGTTGCTGGCTGGTGTGCGTTTTCCCTCTATCTCCCACTGCAGATCTTGGCATTCTCTGGTTTACAACACCCCCTCGCAGGTGCAGATTTAGGGAAATTGTCATATCTGCCTTTATGGATTAATCCTTCATGAGCCTGCAATCTTGGAGAGATCTGAGCCCATTGACTAGATGTTGGGTCGAGACTAGGTACCCCATTAGTCCCCATATTTTGTGCTTAAGTTGCTGAACAGAGGTGTCTTCGTTTACCCAAGCTAAACAGGACTTACCCAGAGGGGGTTTGATAAAAATTTGAAAGAGAGTAGGGCTCGGCTGGGACAGGAGGTTACCTGATGATTGGGGGGCATAATTTAGCTTGATAGGTGAAGCTAGGGCAGAGGGCGCTCCCTACTGTTGCCAATCCCTCCTCGATTCTACCTCTCCTTTCTTCAGATTCAGCAAGGAATTCGCAGATCGGGCCTGTTCATCCCTCCTCTCGCCTTATGCTGAGGTAAGAGCATAGAGCTTGATCGGATCTCCCATCTAAATAATAGAAAACTGATGATCGACACGTGGATATTTTCTGCAGGAGTCCGCGTCTTCTTCTCTACCCCCGAAGGGAAAAAGGATTCTTCTCCATCTACTGCTGCCGCGGAGCAATCAGTAAGAGGCTCGATCCACCGGCTCCTCAATAGAAGTGGCGACCCATTTGATCTGATCAGAAAATTTTCAACTAAAGACTCATCATGCAAAGGATCCGGCCAAGATCTCAACTCCGATCTTCTTAGAGACTCCAACCTCGGCGAGAAATAGAGAACCCCTACTCTCAATGGCGTATCGAGGGTCGTCAGGAGCCATGCGGGATCAAGCTTCGGGGTTTGGGGACCTTCGCAATTTTGCCGCACGCAGGGAGAACAAAGCTGGACTTGTGCTGTCCAGATCTTCCATCTCGGTTCCTCTGCACCCTTTGTAAAATCCACCCACGCAGCAGACAGATCTGAGCTCTTCATAAGGTAGAGAAGCCACTCGTGGCTAGTATAGACTCCATTCTCGTCGATGGTAGGCTGAAACCCTTCACCGAATGCCAAGAAAACGCTGCAGAAACCCTGTGCCATAGTTTTTCTTGAAAAAAAAATCTGGGCACTGCTGTTACGGTTAATTTACAACAGTATATCGCAAAATATTCCACCACTTCTTGACTCTTTATACCAACGCATATAGTTCTTTTTAATATGTAGGATAATTAGTTACAACATGATTGAATGTTTCAAAATGAAAAACGATAGGCTTACCATGCTGCAAAAGAACTACACCCATGGCATAATCACTAGCATCGGTTTGACTCTCGAATGGTTGTCTCAAATTCGGTAATGAAAGGACTGGAGCTGAACTAATCTTGTCTTTTAAAGCTTAGAAAGCTTGTTGTTGTTTTCCTCCCCATTGGAAGGCTTTCTTCACACTTGTCACTGCATGCATAGGAGCTACGATGGCAGAAAAGTTAGCAATAAACTTTCTCCAATACTGAGCTGCACCTAAGAAACTTCTTACCTCAGTTATTGTTTTGGGTGTGGGCCAATTCACAATGGCTTCTACTATAGAAGGATCAATTCTCAACTCTCCTCCTCTTATAATGTGTCCCAAATAAACCAAAGAAGCCTTTCCAAACTCACACTTTGACATCTTAAGAAACAATTTATCTTTCTTAAAAACATCAAGCACTCTATTCACATGCAAGCCATGTTCTTCTCTTGTTTTGTTGAAAATAAATATGTCATCTAAGTACACAATCATAGAGTCATCAAGGAATGGACGAAAAACACTATCCATAACACGCATGAAATTTGTCGGTGCATTACACAAACCAAATGGCATAACTAACCACTCAAAGATTCCTTGTTTGGTTTTGAATGCAGTTTTCCATATATCAGTTTCTGAAATTCTTACTTGATGATATCCACTTTGTAAATCTAACTTAGTGAAAAACGTTTCTTCTTTCAGCTGATCAAGCAAGTCATTTATCCTTGGGAGTGGGTAACGATTCTTTACCATGATCTTGTTCAAAGCTCTGAAGTATACACACATGTGCCAAGTCCCATCTTTCTTTGGAATCAATACTATGGGTGAACCGCATGGCGAGGTGCTTGGCCTTATGATTCATTTGTCCAAAATCTCTTTGATTTTCCTCTTTATTTCAACATTCTCCATTATCAACATGTGATACATACCAATGTTTGGAAGAGGACAATCTTGTTGCAACTGAATCTCATGTTGAATCTCTCTTTTTGGAGGCAATCATGTTGGCTCCTAAAACATCTCATGATGTGCATCAACTACATCATATAAATCTAATTTCAAATTAGGATCATATCCCTCAAATGATTCATGATTAACATTAGCTTTAGGCTTAATCATTAGAAGAACAAAATTATTACTTGAATTCACCAGCCTCTTTACCTGTCTAGCATTTACCATAGCAATGTTTGTCTTCTTGCGACGTGCTCTAACAATGTACTCCTTGCCATATTTTAATAAATGGTATTTGTTATCGTGGCGATGGAAGATCGCTTTCCTATCATACAAGTAAGGACTCCCCAACATGATACCTATTATGTCAAGCGGAACCACATCTAATTCAACTATGTCAACAAAATGTGCAGTGATTTCAAACCGCAATATACACTTCTTTGAAACCTGTAAATTTGCATCCTTACAAATCCAACCAAGTGGAAATTGTTTTGGATGTGGTATGGTCTCAAGGTTAATTTTCTTGACCAATTATTCAGAGATTAAGTTTTCTTGTGACCCACTATCAAACAATGTGTCAGTCTTGGTATGTTTGGATATGACTCTCACATGAAACAGTTCAATTCTTTCTTCTTCATTTGGAGCATGTATGTGATAGTTTGATGTACTCGTACTGGGTTTAGTTTCAATTTCTTTCCCCTTCATGTTCTTCAATCCCATGGTTGTAATCTTAGATTCGTCACCTAAATGCTCTCCTAAATCATGTTGAGTTGTAGCTGCAGTTTTTTGTTTCCCTTTGTTGTTGTATTTCTTGGTCTTCATTTCAGGATGTAATTTCCAACAATGAGTTTCATCATGGCCTTCTTTTGAACAATTTTTACAAACCAATTTTTCTCCCTCTTTCTTAACAGATGCATTTTTATTGCTTTTACCTGTTGAGATCTTCTCTTTGTTTTTACCCTTAAAAGGTTTCTTCCTACCCTCTTCAGAAAAAATTTTCCCTCTAGCTTCTAGATGTGTGGCCTGAACACATACTTCATCTAGACTTGTGGGGTTAAACATGAGAATAGTATGTTTTAGGTAGCTATGTAAGCTTCCTATGTACTTGAGCAAAGTATCTTGGCTCTGCAAATCTACTCCAAATAAGAGAGCTCTTCTCCTAAATTCTTGGGTGTATTCTTGCACATTTGGTCCCTTCAATTGCCTAAAGTTTTGCTAGTTCATTATAGCTTTCTGCATATGAGCTAATGGATAAAAATGTTGTTTTAATTTTTCAAAATTAAAGAAAAATAATATTAAAAAACAAAATTTAAAGAGAAATAATATTAAAAAAAACTCTTAAAATATTAAAATAAATATAAAATAAAATAAATTCATAGATAAAAAATTAAATAAAAAATACAATCAAAATATTTAAAAAATAAAAATAAAATTAAAAACTTAATTAAAAAAATTCCTTCGTAAAAAAAGATAAAAATAAATAATTTAAAATTAAAAAAAAATAAAAAATCCGCGAGGGGGCTATGAGAGTCAAGCGGAGATGTATGACATCACCTTTGCCTTACCATGATTCACAATTGACTCATGACACTAACTGCCTTGAGCAATTGTAGTGTGGGGCACGAGGGCTCGGGAGAAATGCTCAACATTGACTCATGGCAAGCATCATGTGGGTTTTCTTCCACAACCACAAAGTGGGGCATTAGGGTTGGGGGCGATGCTTGACATCACCCAGTGATCATCACGCCTCACGATGTAGCCATCCAAGGCCACCTACATGATAATCGATGTCCTTTGACTACATGTCTTTTATTATTTTTTAATTATGTTTTATTTTTTCTTTTCTTTTTTTATAAGTTTGATTGTATTTTGATTTCTTTCTTTCTTTTCTTGATTGGCTGGGGATTTGAACCTTAAATTTCATGGTTTGCATAATACTTCATAACATAGAAATCACAAATTTCATTACCACGTGCATCATATTTTTTTAATTTTTAGTTTTAATTTTGTTTTAATAATTTATTTCATTTTCCATATATTTTTAAATTTTTTAATGTTTTTTTAGAATTGTGAAGTTTTTTTTTAGTAGAATTTTGAAGAGAGAGTGTGTATATATATCTATTTTGGCTTTTTTTTAAAATATAAATATTGTCTTTTCCTTCAGTTTTAAAGAAAAAATGTGTTTTTTCATTGTTTTTAAGTATAGAAGGATGATTTTTTCTTTTAAATTAATTTTTATAATGGATTTTTCTCAATTATTTTTTTAATATAAATTATAAAGAAAATAATCAAATAATAATTAAAAAATAATGTAATTTTAATTTTAGAGTTAGAGTTGAATTTATGTTTTTATTTTCAAACATTATGGTAATTGATTCTTAATTTTGATCTCAAAAATAAAATAAAAATTAAACAAACTGAAAAATGTTTAAAATACAAATATTTAAAAAGAAAGGAAAGAAAAATAAAGGCACACAAACTTTAGGTGTTGCTTTTTAGGTTTTTTATAATCATGATATTTGATTTTAATATCAAAGGTTGAAAAATGTTGAAATTTTAACTCTAAAAGAAAGGTAATCATGATATTTGATTTGAATATCAAAGGTTGAAAAATGTTGAAATTTTAACTCTAAAACAAATGTGACAATTTTTCACAGTCATCATAAAATGAAAAAATGGTGATGTTGCATCACCACTTTTCAAAATGAGCCTAAAAATCATCATTAAATGCTACTTCTAAAAAAACCCGAACTCAGTCAAATTCTTGTTAAGTTGGTAACTTTGTTATCAATGTATTGCAAATCTTAAATCAACTTAGATAATTTTTTTATATCTTTCAAATCTAAAAATTGTTATTTACTTGAACTTATGTGAATGTTTCTTAGGAATGCAAGTTTAAGTTTGATTGCTTGCTAAGTTGAAATTTAATCTCATATGTGAATGGTTATATGCCACATCTTAAATGAGAATGAATATAGCCCCTTTAACTTTTAAAGTGAGGAACACTTTTAATGTCATGACTATAATGAGCTTGATATAAGAGTATTTTTTGGTTTAAAAAGAAAAGAATTTTTATCTCTCATTTTTTTTATTAGCCATGAAAATTGGTTGGCAATAGAAAATCTTGGTGGGTCTCAATTATGATGGTCGGGTTTTACACAATCTAGGAAAAATAAGGCTTAGATAGGCTATCTAAGGATAGGTTGTCCCACTCGAATAAATCCTAGTATGTCTCAATTATGATGGTTGAGTTTTACACCATCTAGGAAAAATAAGCCTTAGATAGGCTAACTAAGGATAGGCTATCCCACTCGAATTATACTTCTAATTATAAGGGCCAAATATATCATTGTATAATTAATATAAGTGAGAAAAATCTTCCGAGAAAATCTGAAAATAATTGTTAAATTAAATAACTAATGAACATACAAAAGTGTGAAATTAGTTTCGAAATTATAGTGGGAAGGTTTCAAAGCCTCCCTTAATAATTTTCATGGGTTTTCTTTTATGTAGGAACAACCATATGACTTAGTACAATTGGACATATTATGATTTATTATGATTTAGATAAGAATACTTTAGGGTCTTCCTTGCTTTTGCATCCATAAACTAGTTATGGATATTGTCATAATGTTGTGGTTTCTATGCAACATGATACTAGGCCATTTTGAAATGGCATAGGAAATTCCAAGGACTATTGTCATTTTGGAAATGTATGTGGGTGGTGTCCTTGACTTGTAGTTGATAAGAACTTTGTAAGATTTTTTTTTTTTGAAGACTTTTGTTTTTCCCATTCTTCTCCAAGATATCATGGGCTATGGAAGCCTTTGATAAAATGAAGATAAGAGAAATAACTTAGTCAATATTTGTTGGTCGTAGTGCAAGCTGGCCTTTATGGTTTACAGTTATATTCCTTAATGGTGAATGGTTATTTTTTTATATTTATTTAGAAATAAACCAAGTGTTGACATGCCTTTAAAACCTTCATAATACTCTACTTATTAGCTTTTATATGTACACAAAATTGTATACATAAAAATAATTCTATGCAAACCTATGCTCCAAGGTGAATATGGATTTAATGATAAGAGAGTATCTGAATTTTATTAAAATTCATATGAAATGAGAAATTTCCTTTGAAAACAATGTATTTGAAGACAAGTTTAATTTTTTTCCCTCAATTGATGGAAAATCTAATAATTCCTTTAAAATACGGGTAATCTTGCTCTTCCTGCCTAAATTTTTGGAGGGATATGTCCAAAGTTTAAATTTTAATGTTGCTAACCTAGTTAATTTTTATAAAGAATTATATATTACAACATAATGTTCAATTGGAAATTTGGGAGCATAGAGTCCTCACATAATTTAGAATATTTGACCACAATAAACACTGGGCGTAGCTATGTTAGTTCCCATGGTTGGGAACTTTCATTAATAAAATTTGGGAAATTTCATTAATAATATTTGTAATATGTTATATTATATGAGAATTATAATTGTAGGCATTAAGTAATGTGGAAAATAGACTAAGTATTGTGGGGATGAGTAACACGAGAGAGTTCTTTGCACCCTCAACATTGGCATTTGACTACAAGTCATTGTCCAAAATTTTTGTAGATAATTATTACAGGATATGAGTTCATGTGTGAGTAAATTCTTGCATGACATTTCTCTACACTGGAAACATTAGAAAATAATCTAAGTCCTAGGGGTGAAAATGTGAAGATGGGTAACACTTTTGTGAGAATTCGGGGCAGAAAACTTTTTTCCTCCATAGTTCGGCCGAACTGTTCAGTAGTTCGGCTGAACTATTGAATTTAGTTCGGTTGAACTCTCTTTTCCGTTTACATCGAAGACGTACTGACAAAAATGGCAAACAAATTTTTCGTCGGAGTTTGGAAAACGGGAAAACAAAGTTCGACTGAACTATTATTTTATAAATATATCGCCTGCAAATTGTTCCAGTTTTTTGTTCACATTTGTCTCACGCGCTCATATCTGTCCCGCAAAAATTGAGCTGATTTGTTGTTGTCCCGCTCGAATTTAGTCGATTTGTTGTTGTCCCATGCAAATTTAGTTGATTTGTTGTTGCGCCGCGCTGAGGAGGTAAGTTCTGGTAAATTTGTTATTTTCTGTAATTTATTTTTTGTTGTTGTTTTTTTTTTTAATTTGATTTTTTTGTTCACATAGTTCTTCCATGACGTCTTTAGCATCTTTAGCGTCTTCAGGGATCGTCCTCAGTGTCTTCAGCGTCTTCTACTACGACTTTCCAGGTACGTATGTTCTAGCGAAAAGAAACTAGATTTTAATAAAATAACAAATAGCATCTCCTTTACGCACCATATATATTTCAAATATATTTTTTCTGTCAATTGACAATTTGAAGACGGTTGTTTGTTTTCCATGCCTGTCAATTTACGTTTTCAGTAAATTTATGACTGTCAATTTTTTTGTTTTACATATTAAATTTTTTTTCCAAAGTTCTTGCAGTTTTCAGTTTAACATTTAGATGTTTAACATTCTCCCTATGATAAAATCTTCCATCATGGCCACCAGAACACCAAATTTTTCACCAAATTTATTCCTTTTTTGCATTTTGTCTCATCCTCATAGTTACAGTCCCTAGCCTAGTTATTTTGTCACAATATAAATTCAATAAACATCCCCCACCTTTAAAATATTTGGGTGCAGCATCTCACTCATCTCAATTTAATGTCACTTCGTTTTTCCGTCTTTGTTTTTCAAAGTATTTATTCCCATCATATCTAAACTTTTATCCAGTACAGTTATGGATAACATAATCATTTATAGGGACACAAAACAAGACTCTCTGTGAGGCGCAGGCAACCTCAGAAGAACACCGGTTGGACGGAAAATAAGGAACAGGTGCAATCCATTTCAGTTAGTTTTGATATGACAGGCAGGATGCCAGATCAATGAAAGTATACAAACAACTTGTATATATAAGATATTTCATATCTAAGTTGAAAAATTCTACGCAGTTTATGCCGATACTCCATTACTTTCATTGATATAAACATGATACTCTCTACTTTTAAACTATACTAGACTCCACTTGGTCCGCTTTTATACCCCTAATACACTGGGATGAGGGTGCAGCATCTCACTCATCTCACTTTAACATCACTTCGTTTTTTCGTCTTTGTTTTTCAAAGTACTTATGCCCATCATATCTAAACTTTTCCCTCTCGAAAGTTACAATTATCAATACAGACAGATGTGTGCCACATGCCAGAATGCCCAAGCCACCAAGAATGGGGTCGACTCAATCAATTCATCTAGTGGTTTTTTCATATTTACCTTTGTATTCAAATACTCTAATGCAACCACTACAACAACTATGATAAGTATTCCATGTTTCAGGCCACTTGACCATCTAGAAAATTAAACACTAAAAAAGCATTGACTGCTAAGAATTGACTTTTCATTAAGTTTAAATTATTCTGCTAAGAATTGACTGTTCATATCTCATATTAAAAGTAGTTAAATTAAATTTACACAGAATTTAAGCCTCTGCAAAAAAATATTTAATATTTCTTGAAATTCGTTCATGATATCTATGGTTGCTCACCTTCGTTCAATATTAGAGAACAACCAATTTATTTCTTGATAGATTAGAGAATAGCCAATAATAGTTATGTAATCTACACTAGTCTATGTGTTCTACTCCATGTGTTAACTAGTGTAATGAGAGCTTCTAGTATCATGCAAGTGGTTACAATGTATTCAGCCTTATGGAATATGTACAACCTTTGTTAGAATAGGTAACAGCTTATGTTAGTTACAGTAATCACAATACTGGGATCAATGGTCTTTCAACATGCTATTATTGGTGTTATTAGACTCGTAGACCTCATTAAGGGTCATTGCTTATGCTAAGAATTGACTGTTCATATCTCATATTAAAAGTAGTTAAATTAAATTTACTTAGAATTTGCAAAAAAGATTTAATATTTCTTATCATAATATTTCTTGAACTTCCTTCAATATTGGGTAAAAGTTCATGGTCTTACCTTAATTTCTATTCTAATTCCCTTTCCTAACTTTTATTTTCATTTAATATTTCTTATCATAATATTTCTTGAACTTCCTTCATGATATCTATGGTTGCTCACCTTCATTCAATATTGGTTTAAAGGTCATGGTATTACCTTAATTTCTATTATAATTCCCTTTCCTAACTTCCCAACTTTGATTTTCATTTAATATTTCTTATCATAATATTTCTTGAACTTCCTTCATGATATATATGGTTTCTCACCTTCGTTCAATATTGGGTAAGAGTTCATGGTCTTACCTTAATTTCTATTCTAATTCCCTTTTCTAACTTCCCAACTTTGATTTTCATTTAATATTTCTTATCATAATATTTCTTGAACTTCCTTCATGATATATATGGTTGCTCACCTTTTTTCAATATTCCAGGTAAAAGGTCATGGTCTTACCTTAATTTCTATTCTAATTCCCTTCCTAACTTTGATTTTCCTTTTGACCTTGGAGATAAACCAAATCATTATATTTGGTAAAAGTTCATGGTCTTAACTTAAAATTTCTATTCTAATTCCCTTTCCTAACTTCCTAACTTTGATTTTCATTTAATATTTCTTATCATAATATTTCTTGAACTTCCTTCATGATATGTATGGTTGCTCACCTTTTTTCAATATTGGGTAAAAGGTCATGGTCTTACCTTAATTTCTATTCTAATTCCCTTTCGTAACTTCCTAACTTTGATTTTCATTTAATATTTCTGATATCATAATATTTCCTGAACTTCCTTCATGATATCTATGGTTGCTCACCTTCGTTCAATAATGGGTAAAAGGTCATGGTCTTACCTTAATTTCTATTCTAATTCCCTTTCCTAACTTTGATTTTCCTTTTGACCTTGGAGATAAACCCAATCATTAAATATAATAGTCATCCCTTCTAGGGAACTTAGTATCGGTTGCTTAGTGGTTTCGATCCCTTATGATGATGTGAGGTGGTGTTTCAAACATGGGAGTAACTTGTGTTTGCATGTGATGCTCACGAGCCATGGTTTCTTTTGTGGGTTATAGAAGGTTTAGTTCTACCTCCTAAAATAAAATTTCTACAAAACTTAATTTTATTCCTTAAAGTCAAACTAGATCTATACTAAGGATTACTCTTTATATGTATTTCTACCATATAAATTCTAAGGATTACTCTTTATATATATTTCTACCATATAAATTAGAATATGAAATAAGCCCTTTTTACACTTGTCTTGGCTTGTAGGTACATAGATGTGTGGGTTTGGGAATGTGGTTCACATGAAAAGTAATAGGGATGGATTTAGTGGAAACCTTTTATAAGATTAGGATTCAAACAATTGTGATATTTTCCCTTCTTTCCAAGTTAGCCTATCCTTCTAGAAAAATCCCTTTTAATGAAGGAGATATATCCATATTGATCCACTAATATTTGTTCACAAACAACTATTCTATTTTGGAATTTTATATCTCAAAACTATGCTCATTGAATTTATGCATCTATATCTTTAAACTAATTGAAACTATTTTATTACACCATAGGAATCATTTCGAGAAAAACACATTAGCCATAAAAGTTTCCCATTGAAACCAAAAGTGATTTGATACAAAACATAGGTTTTAACCTTACATAGTTAATTGTTTCAAATATATTTTCAATAAATTAAAAAATATTCAATGTAAAAGCACACATTAACATATAATTGTGATTTTTTCCCTTCTTTCCAACTTAGTGGACATCCTTCTGGAAAAATCCCTTTTAATGAAGCAGATATATCCATAGTGATCCACTGATATTTGTTCAAAAACAACTCTTCCATTTTGGACTTTTATATCTCAAAACTATACTCATTGAATTTATGCATCTTTATTTTTAAACTACTTGAAACTATTTTATTACACCATAGGAATCATTTCGATATATCTCCCATTTTAATCGGGTGTATCACATTTTGAGAAAAACACATTAGCCATAAAAGTTTCCCATTGAAACCAAAAGTGATTTGATACAAAACATAGGTTATAACCTTATATAGTTTGATTGTTTCAAATAGATTTTTAATAAAATGAAAAATATTCAATGTAAAACACATAGTATTTAGAAACAAAAAGTAATTTGATACAAAACATAGGTTTTAACCTTATACTATGTTAATTGTTTTGAAACTAGATTCTTAATAAAATGAAAAATATTCAATGTAAAACACATGCATATTAACATATAATTGTGATATTTTCCCTTCTTTCCAACTTAGTCCATCCTTCTAGAAATATCCCTTTTAATGAAGCAAATATATCGATAGTGATCCACTAATATTTGTTCACCAACAACTATTCCATTTTGGACTTTTATATCTAAAATCTATGCTCATTGAATTTATGCAGATCTATATCTTTAAACTACTTGAAACAATTTTATTACATTATAAGAATTATTTCGATATATCTCCCATTTTAATGGGGTGTATCACATTTTGAGAAAAAAACACAAATTAGCCATAAAAGTTTCCCATTGAAACCAAAAGTGTTTTGATACAAAACATAGGTTTTAACCTTATATAGGTAAATTTTGTTTCAAATAGATTCTTTTAATTTAAAATGAAAAATATTCAATGTAAAACACATGTGCATTCTTATACACCCTTATGTCTACGTAAAGTAGTTTGAGTGATTCCACGGGTCCTCTACACCCTTCATGGGTATAATTGAGACATGTAGTGTTAACTTCTACAAGTTATATAGGCAGAGTCTATAAAGGGCCAGGTAGCCTCTGGATCTCATCTTTTATGAAAGGTGACATATCTAGTAAATGCCCCTATAGTCAATCTCTGGAATAGATCTAAATTCAAGTTTTTCATTTTCATATCCATGGTCTCAAACAATGAGAGAGAAAATACCTTTTATATTCAATGTAAAACACACATGCAAATTAACATATAATTGTGATATTTTTCCTTTCCAACTTTGTCCATCCTTCTAGAAAAATCACTTTTAATGAGGCAGATATATCCATAATGATCCACTGATATTTGTTCATCAACAACTATTCCATTTTGGACTTTTATATCTCAAAACTATGCTCATTGAATTTATGCATCTATATATCTTTAAATTACTTGAAACTATTTTATTACACCATAGGAATCATTCCCATATATATCTCCCATTTTAATGGGTGTATCACATTTCGAGAAAAACACAAATTAGCCATAAACGTTTCCCATTGAAACCAAAAGTGATTGGATACAAAACATAGGTTTTAACCTTATATAGTTTAATTGTTTCAAACATATTTTTAATAGAATGAAAAATTTATTAAAAATAATTGATCTAAAACATGTATAGTATTTAGAAACAAAAATTAATTTGATACAAAACATAGGTTTTAACCAAGTATATAGTTTTAAATATTTTGAAAATAGTTTCTTAAAAAAATGAAAATATTAAATGTAAAACACATGCACATTAACATATAATTGTGATATTTTCCCTTCTTTCCAACTTAAGTTCATCCTTCTATAAATATCCCTTTTACTGAAGCAAATATATCCATAGTGATCCACTGATATTTGTTCACCAACAACTATTCCATTTTGGACTTATATATCTCAAAAATATGCTCATTAAATTTATGCATCTATATCTTTAAACTACTTGAATCTATTTTATTTCACCATAAGAATCATTTCGATATGTTTCCCATTTTAATGGGGTGTATCACATTTCGAGAAAGAACACATTAGCCATAAAAGTTTCCCATTGAAACCAAAAGTTTAATTTTCTACAAAACATAGGTTTTAACATTATATAGGTAATTGTTTCAAATAGATTCAAAATTTAAAATGAAAAATATTCAATGTAAAACACATGCATTAACATATATATACTTTTGTGACACTTTCCCTTCTTCCAAAATTAGTGGACATCTTTTTAGAAAAATGTCTTTTAATGAAGCAAATATATCCATAGTCATATGCATAGTGATCCACTCATATATGTTCACAAACAACTATTCCATTTTGGACTTTTATATCTCAAAACTATGCTCATTGAATTTATGGATCTACATTTTTAAACTACTTGAAACTATTTTATTACACCATAGGATTCATTTTGATATATCTCCCATTTTAATGGGGTGTATCACATTTCGAGAAAAACATATTAGCCATAAAAATTTTCCATTGAAACAAAAAATAATTTGATACAAAACATCTAGGTTTTAACCTTATATATAGTTTAATGTTTCAAATAGATTTTTAATAAAATGAAAAATATTCAATGTAAAACACATGCATTAACATATAATTGTGATATTTTCCCTTATTTCCAACTTAGTGGACATCTTTATAGAAAAATCCCTTTTAATGAAGTAGATCTATATCCATAGTGGCATTGATATTTGTTCACAAACAACTCTTCCATTTTGGACTTTTATATCTCAAAACTATGCTCATTGAATTTATGCATCTATATTTTATTACACCATAGGAATCATTTCAATATATCTCCCATTTTAATGGGGTGCATCACATTTCGAGAAAAACATATTAAAGCCATAAAAGTTTCCCATTGAAACCAAAAGTTCAATTTTCTACAAAACATAGGTTTTAACCTTATATAGGTAATTGTTTCAAATAGATTCTAAATTTAAAATGAAAAATATTCAATGTAAAAAACATGCATTAACATATATATAATTTTGTGACACTTTCCCTTCTTCCAAACTTATTGAACATCCTTTTAGAAAAATCTCTTTTAATGAAGCAAATATATCCATAGTGATATGCATAGTGATCCATTGATATATGTTCACAAACAACTATTCCATTTTGGACCTTTATATCTCAAAACTATGCTCATTGAATTTATGCATCTATATTTTTAAACTAATTGAAACTATTTTATTACACCAGAGGATTCATTTTGATACATCTCCCATTTTAATGAGGTGTATCACATTTCGAGAAAAACACATTAGCCATAAAATTTTTCCATTGAAACCAAAAGTAATTTGATACAAAACATCTAGGTTTTAACCTTATCTATAGTTTAATGTTTCAAATAGATTTTTAATAAAATGAAAAATATTCAATGTAAAACAGATGCATTAACATATAATTGTGATATTTTCCCTTCTTTCCAACTTAGCCTGACATCCTTCTAGAAAAATCCCTTTTAATGAAGCAGATCTATATCCATAATGGCATTGATATTTGTTCACAAACAACTCTTCCATTTTGGACTTTTATATCTCAAAACTATGCTCATTGAATTTATGCATCTATATTTTATTACACCATAGGAATCATTTCGATATATCTCCCATTTTAATGGGGTGCATCACATTTCGAGAAAAACATATTAAAGCCATAAAAGTTTCCCATTGAAACCAAAATTGATTTGATACAAAACATAGGTTTTAACCTTATATAGGTAATTGTTTCAAATAGATTCTAAATTTAAGATGAAAAATATTCAATGTAAAACACATGCATTAACATATATATAATTTTGTGACTCTTTCCCTTCTTCCAAACTTAGTGGACATCCATTTAGAAAAATCTCTTTTAGTGAAGCAGATATATCCATAGTGATATGCATAGTGATCCAATGATATATGTTCACAAACAACTATTCCATTTTGGACCTTTATATCTCAAAAATATGCTCATTGAATTTATGCATCTATATTTTTAAACTACTTGAAACTATTTTATTACACCATAGGATTCATTTTGATATATCTCCCATTTTAATGGGGTGTATCACATTTCGAGAAAAACACATTAGCCATAAAAATTTTCCATTGAAACCAAAAGTAATTTTATACAAAACATCTAGGTTTTAACCTTATATATAGTTTAATGTTTCAAATAGTTTTTTAACAAAATGAAAAATATTCAATGTAAAACACATGCATTAACATATAATTGTGATATTTTCCCTTCTTTCCAACTTAGTGGACATCCTTCTAGAAAAATCCCTTTTAATGAAGCAGATCTATATCCATAGTGGCATTGATATTTGTTCACAAACAACTCTTCAATTTTGGACTTTTATATCTCAAAACTATGTTCATTCAATTTATGCATCTATATTTTATTACACCATAGAAATCATTTCGATATATCTCCCATTTTAATGGGGTGCACCACATTTCGAGAAAAAACATATTAAAGCCATAAAAGTTTCCCATTGAAACCAAAAATGATTTGATACGAAACATAGGTTTTAACCTTATATAGGTAATTGTTTCAAATAGAATCTAAATTTAAAATGAAAAATATTCAATGTAAAACACATGCATTAACAATATATATAATTTTGTGTCACTTTCCCTTCTTCCAAACTTAGTGGACATCCTTTTAGAAAAATCTCTTTTAATGAAGCAGATATATCAATAGTGATATGCATAGTGATCCACTGATATATGTTCACAAACAACTATTCCATTTTGGACTTTTATATCTCAAAACTATGCTCATTGAATTTATGCATCTATATTTTTAAACTACTTGAAACTATTTTATTACACCATAGGATTCATTTTGATACATCTCCCATTTTAATGAGGTGTATCACATTTCAAGAAAAACACATTAACCATAAAAGTTTTCCATTGAAACCAAAAGTAATTTTATACAAAACATCTAGGTTTTAACCTTATATATAGTTTAATGTTTCAAATAAATTATTAATAAAATGAAAAATAGTCAATGTAAAACACATGTATTAACATATAATTGTGATATTTTCCCTTCTTTCGAACTTAGTTTGACATCCTTCTAGAAAAATCCCTTTTAATGAAGCAGATCTATATCCATAGTGGCATTGATATTTGTTCACAAACAACTCTTCCATTTTGGACTTTTATATCTCAAAACTATGCTCATTGAATTTATGCATCTATATTTTATTACACCATAGGAATCATTTCAATATATCTCGCATTTTAATGGGGTGCATCACATTTCAAGAAAAACATATTAAAGCCATAAAATTTTCCCATTGAAACCAAAAGTGGTTTGATACAAAACATTGGTTTTAACCTTATATAGGTAATTGTTTCAAATAGATTCTAAATTTTAAATGAAAAATATTCAATGTAAAACAAATGCATTCTTATACGCCCTTATGTTTATGTAAAGTAGTGTGAGTGATTCCACAAGTCCTCTACACCCTTCATAGCGTATAATTGGGACAGGTAGTGTTAACTTCTACAAGTTCTATAGGCAGAGACTGTAAAGGGCCAGGTAGCCTCTGGATCTTATCTTTTATGAAAGGTGACATATCTAGTAAATGCCCCTACAGTCAATCTCTAGAATAGATCTAAATAGAAGATATTCATTTTAATATCCAATGTAAAACAAATGCCTTCTTATACACCCTTATGTATATGTAAAGTAGTGTTAGTGATTCCACAGGTCCTCTACACCCTTCATAGGGTATAATTGGGACAAGTAGTGAACTAAATTCTACAAGTTTTATAGGCAGAGTCTGTAAAGGGCCAGGTAGCCTCTAGATCTCATCTTTTATGAAAGGTGACATATCTAGTAAATGCCCCTACAGTCAATCTCTGGAATAGATCTAAATAGAAGTTCTTCATTTTAATATCCATAAAACACAACCACTTTAAGGTAAATTGTGTACATGTGTCATTTCTCCCACAAACTAAAGGCTTCCTCCCATTAATTTTAGATGTGAACCCTACCATAAACTTTTTAAGTCAAACTTTAAGATAAACAATGCACATGTCATTTACCTCATGATCTTGTGTCATTTTTCTCATGCATTTGCAATAAATGTCGATTTAATATATATATTTTTATTGAATTTTTTTTTTTTTTCAAGGATAAGAAAACCTTTAAATATGGTTGAAAAATGGAAATTATGCATAGAAGTCTCTTGCTATCCCAATCCAGGGAAAGCAGTGATTACATATGTGCTTTCCAATATTGTGACTAGCAAAGTCGTCCAAAGGAAAATGAATATACCGGGAAGAACAACAAACAACGAGGCATATTATATTGGATTGATAGAAGGCTTGGGAACAACGATGGAGTATGGATCAAATGGAATTGTAGTTTTCACCAATTTTGAACTTGTGTGCAACCAGATGAATGGCATGTGCCAAGTTAAGAAGGAGAGGCTAAAAGAACTGCATGGAATAGCAAACAATATTGTTAGCCAATTTCAATTTTTTAGTATAAGGCATTGTACAAATGTGAATAATATGTCTACTGATTTATTGCGTGGGGCAATGCAAATTCAGGATTCATCTATCAAAGATGAATAAATAGATGAATTAGAATTATACGGGGCAATGCCAATGCAAGATTCATTTTTCAAAGATGAATTAGTTTTGAGACACTCTTCTTCAAAAATTCAAGATTCATCTCTCAAAGATGAATTAATTTTGAGACACTTTTCTTCAAAAATTCAAGATTCATCTCTCAAAGATGAATTAGTGTTGAGACGCTCTCCTTCAAAATTTATTGATCGACATTGTAACATATCTTGGATATGTGTGTGTTGTGTACTTATAAATGTGTCTTTTTTAATGACCATGTGTTTTTTTCAATTATATACCAAGTGTGCTCCCACCACACCATGTAAAGCGCAACTTGATGAACTTCACATTTGCAACAAGTGGTGAACTTCACATTTTTATAAAATTAAAATGCGGGGACTTCAACAAATTTTTGTTTAAATGGAGTTTCACTTCTTTTTTAATGACAATGTGTTTTTTTCAATTTTATACCAAGTGTGCTCCCACCATGTAAAGCGCAATTTGGTGAACTTATCATTTTTATAATTTTTTTTTGCTTAAATTGAGTTTCACACATCAATTAGTGCTTTGAAAGTTGTGTTTTACATAATTTGTTTACACTAAATTACATTAATTTTCTGAAATTTATTTTGAATTTATTTTAAATTAGTTATTTAAAAAAATAATTGTAAATTTCCACCGTAGATATATATATCATGGAGGATGAACGACGAAGATCAACATAATCCCATATCTCTACGAGAGGGGGGGATCAGGGATCGAGGGATGTTCATGGTATTTAAATATAATCTTAAATCTCCATACATATGTGTACATATGGAATTGATTGTTTATCAACTTTGTGAGTTAAATTAGTTGTTAATAAGTTTCATTTTTTATTTTTTAGGAGCTAATAAGAAGAGAAGGGTCTCTACTCCATCCATGGAGCATGCCCATGGTTCACCCAGTCGTGGTATGGTTTGAACACAATTTAATCAATGAATATGTACGTGTGTATTTATATGTATGAATGTATTTTTCAATTGATTATAATTTCGTATTTGTTTATGAAGCTTCTCTGTCCTCTCGAGAGGTTGGTGGTGGTTCAAATCCCGTTAGAGGGCCATCAATAAGTGGTAGCAGGTTGCGTGAAGGTGGTCATATTTATTCCCCCGGAGGCCAATCAACGGTTGGCGGTGCTGGTTCTCAACAAGATCGTTCTGGTTCTCAACAGTTTCAGGGTGGAGAAGATGCTAGCCAACCACGTCGAGGTTGCCATCAATTTCAATATTTTTTTCATACAATTTGTACAAATTTGTTTACATGTGTTTTTTCTAATATACAAAATTATATATATATTGATGCAGATGCTAAAAATGCTCCAAATGTTGGTCAAAATAGACGCAGGGCAGAATGATACATTCAAGAAGAAGGTTGTCCACCCATCACAACTTATCCGACCGACATTTTTGATATACCATGGGAAAGAAACATGGCGCAATGCACCTTAGAAAGGTGTCAACAACTTCATGCAAAATTTCAAAGAGATCTTGTGGCTTTGACTCTACCTGATGAGAGTCGACCAAGACTCGAAATAGTTACACATTCATTGGACGAACTAGTAAATGTGTACAGAAATCTAGGGCCAATGACTGATACATTTGTAGAAGTCATGAGAAAGAGAAAGGAAACAGTAATGGGTCCCGATAAATGGGAGGATGTAAAACAAAGAGTTACAAAAGAAATGGTGAAGTCAATGTTTAATTTCAAAGAAGGGCCAAAAAGAAAGATGCTAAAGGTGCAATATTTCAAGCACCCCAATATAGCTCACTATTTGTATAATAGGCACCTTGCGGCCTATGGAAGACTCCCATGGAACGACGAGGTTCCTGTTTATTTTACAAAATTGTTTGACATAGAATTTGTTTTTGGAAATGAAACCCAATTACAATGACCTTCCATTAGAATTTTTTGGTCCTGGGAAAGGTCGATTGTGTGACCATAGGGGCGCTAGGCGTGATGTTGAGTTGCCTCGCCCTGAGCCACCATTGGTGTGTTGAACTTTTCGGGTCGAAAATTTGCGGTCAGAGATGGATGCCACTTCTCAAATAAGTCGAGAAGCAAGGGATGCCATCATCAACAATGTTCATAGTGGATTGGGTGGAGTCGATGTTTGTCTAAATCGAAAAAGAGCACGTGAGAATGCACGCGCCAATTTTGTGTATTGTACAGATGAAGAGATTGACAACATGAGTGTTGAAGATCTTAGAATATATGCAAAGAATTGTTGTAATGGTTGGAAAGACCTAATTCTTCATGAGGAAGAGGGCACGAGAACGATATGTGTTAATGGTTAGGGTTCAATTATTTTAACACATACATGTACAATTTGTAATAAATACATGTGTATGTATATGTATACATTTATTTGTATGTACATTAATCTAACAAAAATGTATCATTATATGTTAAAACACCATTTGCAGTTGTCACGCATGATGAATGACGAAAATGTTAATATCACGTTCGGGGCCTCTGGTTCAAACAATGAAGATGGGTCTCGCCATCAAGATATGTTGACAAATGTTAGTGTTTTTTAAGTGATATTTTTAAAATAAATAATTGTGCACACATGTACATGTACATATATAATAATAAAATTTTTTAACAGATTCTGATTCTGTCCGATGTTTTTGGGACGAAGGTACCTTCTTCTTCCTTGGGAGATGTACCTTCTACTTCCTTAGGAGATGTGCTAGATCCACAACAAGTATGGACAATTTTTCACTTTTAAAATTTATGTTTTTAAGTTATATATATTCCACCTCAAAAAGTTCCATTAAAAAATGAGATATATCTATATCTTGAGTTATTTTAAATTTTTTGAATTTTAGGTTTTTGGATATTTTCTTTTGGAGCCTCTCTTAGGAGATGTCCCAAATTCACCTGCAGAAGTATTCAATTTTTCACTTTTAAATATATATGTTTTTTTTTTCCTTTTATTTATAATATATAAATTGAAGTTTAAAAGTTTTATTATAAATTGAGATCTTAATCTTGAGTTATTTTATATTTTTAAAATTTTGAATTCTAGGTTTCTATAGAAGATTTCTTTAATCCACGGACTCTAGTGATGAAATAGGAACATCCACACCATTTCAACCATTTGAACAAGTTGTCTAACTTTTTTTTTAATATTATTGAAAATAAGTTTATATATACATGCATTTTCATCTGAAATGTTTTAATATATATATATATATATATATAATTGTACATGTATATTGTATAGTTAATGTTGGAGATGTTTCCATGGGGGAAGCTGTATTAGGTGAGAAACAAATGGAGAGGGAACCTCATGAGGTATTGCATGATTTTTTTTATATATATATATTTTTTTACATGAAGTTCTATATATTCTCACTCATTTTTAAAACATCAAATTTTAATGTTTGTACGTGCATTTTGTACAGGTTCCCCATGCTTCGCAAGGTAGCGTGCGGATTGAGACTCTGCTAGGAAATACACTACATCCATCTGTATTTGATGGACATGATTTGTAGATTTGATTGAGATTTGTAGTCTTAAATTTACTTTTTTATATATTATCTAGATGCAGAGTCATATATATATATACTTGATACTTGTGAGATCTACAATTTTTGGACATATTTTATTGTGTTAATATAATTTGTTTTGTTTTTGAAAGTTAAGTTTTGGATGGTTGAAGTACTTTTGGCATGTGAATGTGAAGTAATGTTGTTATATAATTTGTTTGGTTTTTAAAACTTAAGTTTTGGATAGTTGAACTACTAGTAATGTTGTCATCTATAAATTAATGTTTTTCTTTTGAACTACATTTGGCATGTTATGTAATGATGTGTTATAATTTGTTTTGTTTTTAAAATTTAAGTTTTGGATGGTTAAAGTACATTTGGCATGTGAAGTAATGTTGTGATCTATAATTTTTTGTTAAATTAAAGGTTAAGTTTTGGATGGTTTCAATCTCCATTTGGCATGTGATATAATGTTAAATGTTTTTATTGGAAAGTTGAACTATAATTGGCATGGCATGTGAAGTAATGTTGTGATATAATCAAAAAGTTTTTAAAACTCAAGTTTTGGATGGTTTCCATCTACATTTGGCATGTGATATAACGTTAAATGTTTAATGTTTTTTATTGGATAGTTGAACTACAATTGGCATGACATGTGAAGTAATGTTGTGATATAATCAAAAAGTTTTTAAAACTCAAGTTTTGGATGGTTGAAGTACATTTGGCATGTGAAGTAATGTTGTGATATATAATTTTTTTTTAAATTAAAGGTTAAGTTTTGGATGGTTTCAATCTACATTTGGTATCTAATATAATGTTAAATGTTTTATTGGATAGTTGAACTACAATTGGCATGGCATGTGAAGTCATGTTGTGATATAATCAAAAAGTTTTTAAAACTCAAGTTTTGGATGGTTTCAATCTACATTTGGCATGTGATATAATGTTAAATGTTTAATGTTTTTATTGGATAGTTGAACTACAATTGGCATGGCATGTGAAGTAATGTTGTGATATAAACAAAAAAAATTTAAAACTCAAGTTTTGGATGGTTGAAGTACATTTGGCATGTGAAGTAATGTTGTGATCTATAATTTTTTGTTAAATTAAAGGTTAAGTTTTGGATGGTTTCAATCTACATTTGGCATGTGATATAATGTTAAAAAATTTTATTGGATAGTTGAACTATAATTGGCATGGCATGCGAAGTAATGTTGTGATATAATCAAAAAGTTTTTAAAACTCAAGTTTTGGATGGTTTCAATCTACATTTGGCATGTGATATAACGTTAAATGTTTAATGTTTTTATTGGATAGTTGAACTACAATTGGCATGGCATGTGAAGTAATGTTGTGATATAATCAAAAAGTTTTTAAAACTCAAGTTTTGGATGGTTGAAGTACATTTGGCATGTGAGTAATGTTGTTATCTATACTTCTTTGTTAAATTAAATGTTAAGTTTTGGATGGTTTCAATCTACATTTGGCATGTGATATAATCTTAATTTTTTTTATTGGATAGTTGAACTATAATTGGTATGGCTTGTGAAGTAATATTGTGATATAATCAAAAGGTTTTTAAAACTCAAATTTGGATGGTTTCAATCTACATTTTGCATGTGATATAATGTTAAATGTTTAATGTTTTTATTGGATAGTTGAACTACAATTGGCATGGCATGTAGAACACAGATGAACAAAAAGCTTAAAACTAAGTTTAGATATTAAAGTACATTTGGTATGTGAAGTAATGTTGTGATCTATAATTTTTTGTTAAATTAAAGGTTAAGTTTTGGATGGTTTCAATCTACATTTGGCATGTGATATAATGTTAAATGTTTTTATTGGATAGTTGAACTATAATTGGCATGGCATGTGAAGTAATGTTGTGATATATAATCAAAAAGTTTTTAAAACTTAAGTTTTTTATGGTTTCAATCTACATTTGGCATGTGATATAATGTTAAATGTTTTTATTGGATAGTTGAACTACAATTGGCATGGCATGTGAAGTAATGTTGTGATATAATCAAAAAGTTTTTAAAACTCAATTTTTGGGTGGTTGAAGTACATTTGGCATGTGAAGTGATATGATCAAAAAGTTTTTAAAACTCAAGTTTTGGATGGTTTCAATCTACATCTGGCATGTAATATAATGTTAAATGTTTAATGTTTTTGTTGGATAGTTGAACTACAATTGGCATGACATGTGAAGTAATGTTTTGATATAATAAAAAAGTATTTAAAATTCAAGTTTTGGATGGTTGAAGTACATTTGGCATCTTAAGATTGCTTTTGATCTCTACATACTCTTCTCTTGTTTGAGTGAAAAAAAATTCAATGGGAAGAGCATATTTTTTCAATGCAACTAACCATATCAATTGAGATCTATTTGAAAAAAGAGTAAAGAAAAGTTAACGTGCCACAAAACATGTCAGCAAAATAACATTTGTGGTTGTCATTTTTGTTGGAATAGCTAAATCATATTTTAAGGATTCTCCATCGAAAAATAATTTCAATGAAGAGAATCCTTAATATGATTTAGTTATTCCAATAAAAATAACAACCAAGGATGTTATTTTGTTGGCATTTTTTACTTTTTTTTTCAAATAGAGCTCAATTGATATGGTTAGTTGGATTGAAAAGCTATGTATTTTTTCATTGGAAAATTTTTTCACTCAAACAATAGTATGTAGTATGTAGAGATCAAAAACAATCTTAAGATTACTTTCAAGTACGATCAAGTGTCCAAAACATTTTCCCACATGATGATACCTTCATTGACCTCTAAAAATTAGTTCATGGGCTATATGTTCTGGCTCTTTCCCATATAAATCCCTTTAATTTTGATTGGAAATATAAGAAGTAGATATATGTTTGTTGAATTGGGGCAAATTTCATTAATGCACTCAACTAGGTAGCCTTGTTGATTTATAAATTGGTAAATTGATGACATTCAGTTAATTGCATTCTAGAACATATATATTCAGTTGCCTCTTTCCCATATAAATCCCTTTAATTTTGATTGGAAATATAAGAAGTAGATATATGTTTTTTGAATTCGGGTCAATGTCATTAATGCACTCAACTAGGTAGCCTTGTTGATTTATAAATTGGTAAATTGATGACATTCAATTAATTGCATTCTAGAACATATATATTGAGTTGCCTCTTTCCCATATAAATCCCTTTAATTTTGATTGGAAATATTAGAAGTAGATATATGTTTGTTGAATTGGGGTCGATGTCATTAATGCACTCAACTAGTTAGCCTTGTTGATTTATAAATTGGTAAATTGATGACATTCAATTAATTAAATTCTAGAACATATATATTCAGTACGTGAAACATTTTTCATCAATGCACATGGGAAAACTATTTGAACAATTATTTGCATTCTAGAACACACACACACACACACATATATATATCCAATATGTGCACAACATTTTTCATCAATGCACATAGAACATATCCGACCATTGGATTGACAAATTTTGTACTATATTTTCAATCAGGAATAGAGATGTGGGTCAAATCCCACCAAAAGTTGGAGAAGTGCTCCGAGTCTCTTGTCTGAAAGGAATATTCGTACAAAATTATACTGTGAATGATCTATTTATATTATGGATACCTTTTACCAGAAAATCCTATAAGAAAAACTAGGCATGCATTCAGTTCGTGTATATATCTAGTACGTGCAACATTTTTCATCAATGCACATAGAAAAACTACTGTCAATTAATTGCATTCTAGAACATATATATTGAGTACATGAAACATTTTTCATCAATGCACATAGTAAAACTACTTGAACAGTTAATTGAATTCTATAACATATATATATATATATATATATATATATATATATATATATATATATATATATATATATATATATATATATATATATATATATATATATCCAATACATGCAACATTTTTCATCGATGCATGTATAAAAAAGCTACTTTTAGTTGATACTAGAGTGTGCATGTACCAAAACAATTTGTACATGTGTAAACACTTTCACAGATAACATAACAAGGAAAATAAATTTTTAATTGGTTACTGAAAGTTCTAGAACATATAATCCAAAGAGAATAAATTGTTGGGCAGTTCAATCAAAAAAATTCCAAAGGAATGTCATCTTCAATAATCCGTTCATGATCGAATTTTGACATTTTCCATTTCTTAATATTCGTTTTTTTCTTTGATTGAACCTAGATAACCTTTATGCATGTTTCACACACCAAGTGACTATATTGACAACTTATGAAATCAGGTTCATAGTCTTCAAAGTAAACAAAATTCCCACTTTGATTAGTTTGTCTCAAAAAATAACCTTTCAGTATAATAGATCCTCTTTCATATGGAGATTTGTGATCATTATAGTCTTCTAATAATTTCATTTTTCGTTCAGTGAAACACATCGAATAATACTTCACATTTTCATCGTTGTCAGTAGGTGCAATTACAACAAAAACATCTCCTGTACAATAGAACAAACTTGAAAAAATTATACATATATTCAAATTTATTTCTAGATCTTTATCATTAGAAAGTAATTGAAATGTTAGCTTCTCTAACAAGATCAGAAACTCGATCACCATCGGATGATATTGTAGTCTCCTCTGATTTCATTTCTTCAAACTTTGCAATGGACATTTTTCCCTTTGTATTTAGCTCTGTATGTTTCCAATCTTTTACATACATTTTGTTTTCGCAAACATCATTGGATTTTGTGTTGTCTATGCAAACAGGAAAAAAACAAGAATATTTTCTTTTATCCAATGTAAACACATTTCTGGACAACTTTTTTTTAATTGAATGCAATTATCGAGTCCCTTTTATTGTTTCAACATCATTTCCAATTGATCTATCTACGTCTTCGATCCCAATATGCCAAAAAAACCTTTTGATGGAAAATTTAAAGAAGAATGTAAATATGATATCACAATACAATCAAAGATAAACATTGTGATAAATGTACACTGTTTATTTAATTAGATATTCAACAAAAATTAAATTGAATGTACCTTTGCACTTCCCTTGATCGGTTAGTCTCATGGATTAGAGCAACGATGCACCATTGAACAACTTATTTCGCGTCCACAAGTCGGCTTGCAGAGGGGTTCATTTGATATCTTTGAAGTGCTTGTTTTATGTGCTTGTTTTATGCATGCCCCTACACCGTCATGTTCTCCTTTTCCATGGCCAGTCTCAAAGAAATTCCAACAATGTTTAATGCAGGTTTTATTATGAAGACAACACAACCAAAAGAATGATTAAAAAGATTTGAATTGATGCACAAGATCCATCCGACTCATAAAGATTGTTCATTGAATGTTATTCCATGATTTTGCACCTATACTCGTATTCCAAACAATGTTTGTACATGTATCATGTGTGTGATCGTCACTGATATAAAAGTGATATTCTTTAATAATATGTTGATTTTCACTGGTGCTTTCTATATGATCAATGTTTTGTTCAGCATATCTATATAGAATATGGACGAGCATGGAGACTTGGTCAAAACCAGGGAAAATTTTAGGGGCTAATATTCACAAGTGGGCTAATTTTCCATGCTTTTTCCAAAAAGAATATTCACCAATTTCCCTTTTTTTGAAAATTAATTCACCCAAATTTTATAGTATAAAATAATTTTACCCTATAAATCAACAAAAAATTATACATACTAATATAAAATAATTAGAAACCTAAATATTTTTACAAAAATATCATCAATTTTTTACACATATATTAACCAGTGGGTATCTCACAAGGTATCTAAACTTTAAGATAACCACCTTTAAAATCTTTCCCTAGTCAAAACGATAGTATTCACTCTAAATTATTTTTGTGAAAAATGTGTAGTTTTCAGAAAAATAAATTACTAAAAAAATGGTCCCTGGTGGAAAAACTTCACTAAAGATTTTTTGAATTGTCTCACTTGTCAAGTGAATGCTTTTATTTGTAATTCTGCCTCAAACTTTCAAAAAGTCTAATGAAAATTTCTTCTTCTCGTAATTCAATTCTTTTAACACTATTCGCACCTTGAATCGATGTATGGATATATTCATATCTCTTCCATTTCACTTTCATGTTGGACAATGATTGATCATTTATATCAGTACGATATTTGTTTTGAAATTTAGTCAAATTTCCACAATCATCGCATTTTTTATCACCAAGACATTTCTTTTCGTAAAATAGTTCATCGCTTTCTCTTTCACATATAATTTGAGATATGAAATCACGGATAGTGGAAGGAGGAGGTGAATCCTTCCAAAATGTTCTACCAAAATCAAGGAATGTGTCATAATATAACTCAAATTCCACATGATAACGGCAACAACAAGTGTCGCGTACGGTGATAGGTTTTACATACCATGGTTTTTGTTGAACAAAAGCACTAATTGAAACATGAAT
Source organism: Pinus albicaulis (assembly GCA_034641835.2). NCBI lineage: Eukaryota > Viridiplantae > Streptophyta > Pinopsida > Pinales > Pinaceae > Pinus > Pinus albicaulis. Next base: position 1,528,147,911 of record CM076584.1, on the reverse strand, counting down.
TTCAAGATTCTCTTCTTTGAACTTGTTGAACAACTTTACCTGAGTGGTTTCCAAGAAATGTTTTTCATGTTCTTCGTACTTATTTCATGCTATTCTTCTTCGCATAACATGCCTTGCAGTTGGTGAAACACGTGAATTGTTCTTCCAATATTCATATATTATTTTTTTAACATTTTCTCCAAGTCTATCTTTGTATGGTTGCCTACAAATAGCTCTCCAACAAGCGAGTTCATCATTTACATCTATTTGCAACCAAAATTTCCGATGTTTGTGCAAAGTTTTTCTCGAGGTTCCTAATGCTCGTGCCATAGATTTTACCAAGTGATTCTCTTTAGTACTTGATGAAACCACTGCCATATGTATTTCTCTACATACAAATGAAACATTTTTTCTGTCTAGATCTTCTAATTGAACTTATAGCACTATTTATATTTTGTATCACATTTTCCTTCATTTTGTTATCTTTGGTTGATTTTCGAATACCCAATAAAGTCGTAGCTTCTTTTAATTTCCTTAATGATAGGATACCTTTCAACATTTGGGCTTGAACTGTCACCTTTTCCTTTATGAAATACTTATAAAAAATGCGGTTAACACGATATCGTATATAATGGTCAGCTTTTTTATCTCCATATGTGTGAGTGTTAACATTTTCTAACATCTCATCATCGACATTGATTTCATCTATGCATATTGTTGCGGTCCTATAAGTATAGGATTCATAATTTGGAATTGACTTATGATATTCTGGTAAAAATATGTACATACCTTGCTTTCTGCAAGTTGTTTTCCCATATTTTGTAAAAAAAAATAAAAAATAGTAAATCAAAAAGAGGGAAAAGTCCTAAAAGAAAAATCAAAGGACTTAGAAAAAATAATATACCCCAAAGAAAAATAAATAAAACATGAAAGTGTGCAAGTCCAAATGCCACTACTTTTTACTTTGTTACAGATGATTATGGCAGAGTGTCAATAAATTCCATAATCCATGATGAGCTGAACCACTTTATCTTGACTTGTCATGTTTCAATTTTATTTGTTGTAGAATAGTGAATAAAGATTAGTCAGACAGTTTAATCCTGACTAATTACTAGATAGGTAGAGAAGAAAGAGGAGCTCATCAGATTAATTTGAGCCCTCGGATGATATAAGGTAGATTTAGATAGCTTTTATTTCTTTCAAAAAAATAAAATGTTCAAGGTTGCTAGCTCAAATGCACTTGCAAAATGGAAGAAAAAATGTTAGATTAAAAGTTGGGTAGGTAGAAAAAAGTGGGAGAATCATGTAAATATTTTCACCATGGAAAAATTACTAATTTCCCCTCCCCTATAGTTATTTTGCATTTTAGACTTCCAATCAAAGAGGCTCAGAGCATTTCTCTGACTTCTGTTGGGACCAGACCCAATGCTCAATGATTGTTAAGTTAAAAGTGTTGAATTCCTATGTTAATCCCTAATTGTCATAATTTACCCTACACTCATCCATTTACATTTCAAAGTTCATAAGTAAAAGACATTTTAACTTAATGACAAAGAAAATCCCCTTTTAATTAATCTCATTTATTCATAAAAACATAAAAACCCTCCAAAAATATTATATTCTAGGTGAAAGTGGTCAAATTATAGATGATAAAGCTTTGCTTTTTACATTATCACTTTACTTAGTAATATGAATATATTTTGGTGCTTTTCATTGTCCAATGTCATATTAACTTCTAACTTATTTATTAATTCCTTATAAAATACCTTATCCTATTAATATAACTCCTTGTATTTAAATATTCCCAAAAACCCACTAATATAAGCTTTTTTTCCAAAGTTAATTACCCACATGTTTTAAATAAAAACCCCTAATTACACCCCCTTTGGCATAAAACTAACGTTATATAAATATCCCACCCCCCATAGTTTATTAAACCATTCAACAGGTTTAAAAACTATATATAATGAAAAATGCACAAAAATGTTTCTTTGGGCCTATCCTATGCCCTAAGAAATAGAAAAATATATTACCGCCCCTCAGTTTTATCTTAAGTCTTTTTAAATATAATAAAAGATTCGAAAGACTTGACCCATTACAATCTTCCCTGCGTCACCTTGTTAAACCAAAATTTTAATCACCATGAAATTAAGGTTTATCACGTATTTCCCTGATATGTAAAGTCTCAAGCCTTACCTAAGTTAAACCCTTGGTTAAAACAGATCTTGCCTCATGCGCATCCCACTTATATAGTTAAACTTTTATATACTTAAACCTCGGTTATAAAGTATTTTATAAAGGTTTTATTACATTTTAATCCCATCACATATCAATAAAGCCGCTCGGTCCCACCTTTGTTAAGCCGCAGCTTTCCTTTAAATCTCAACCCTTCGCGCTTGAGCCACAGATCTGACGGTGGACGATCATTTTCGCATCCACAAACCAATCGACTGCCAAACGCCCAAACGAGCGTGAAATGGGCAGTTTTTCTATTACCACCTCCTATGACGTGTTGTTTTTTTATATGATCACATTGATTTTGTCTAATACCATTTACTGCTCAAACATAGTGCGAAACCCACCGATGGTTTTCCACGTTCGCAAAAGGAAAAACCGCTCCCGCCACAGATTTGACCTACATTTATTACAGTTTTTAAAGATTTTTATCAAAGGTTAAAACTTTGTTATAAGGTTTATTGATGTTATTGTGCATTCTCGACTGTGAAAAGCCACCCGAATGTACAAAAAATTCCTTTGTGAAAATTATTGACCTTTACTCAGAGAAAAAACCCGACTTCAACCGTTGTTACACTATTTGAAGACTATTTAAAGCTATTTTCTGCATCAGTGATTCAGACCAATCGGCAAGAACCATCAAAGTTTCAGAAACCCTTCTCAAAGTATCAAGATACCTGCAAATCAAGTATTTTCCCAAATTTGGCCTGCAATTTCACAATTTTGAATGTCTATTGAACCAATTAAGATACAAAGAGTTAAATCTCCAATCCTAACGTGTCAAAAACCTTGAAAAAAGAGGGCAAACCCTTGCAATTTTTTCCCAGAAATTTCCATTTACAGAAAACTTCTTTTTTTAAGTCAAATTCTCAGTCAGAGACCCTTGAAAGACAAATTCCACGGTTCAAAAGGTTTTTAAACCTACAAAAAACCTTAAAACCCCTTTTTATAGTCCTAATCATTCAAAAAACCTGCGTTTTCTGTCTCAAAATTGTTTCTTGTGTCCTAAAAATCCTAATTGAGCACTAAATTTCCCACTACTATCATCCTTGCCCATAAAATTGCTCAATTACCCTCTGTTGAAGAAAAACCAACTATAGAAAACTGTATAATCTTACTGTAGTTAATTTAAAATGACAAAAAATCAAATCAGACCCAGGGTTGGAGGATCCAAGCCTTTTAAGCCTAGAGGATCAAAACCTCCCAAGACTGAAGCAGCAAAAGTCCCAAAGTCTACTCCTACTATCACTGCTAAGACCATTGTGACTGTTAATCCTCTTCAACCACCAGTGTCTAATGAAGAAGTCATCCCCTTGGTTGATGTACATTACAAAATTGTAGACCCTCTAATAGAATTCAATCTATTAGAAGTTCACAACTGGTGTCATGAAAAGTTCCTAGACAAAGAAGAAATGCCTCTCTGGGATACAAATCTACCCAAGTATGTAATCCCATTAACACACCCTAGATGCCAGAAGTATTATGTCCTAGATCAAAGATCAATTGTGAATAAGGATAAGGAAATCCTTTTTTCTATCACTGCAGAGTCAATCAATGAAATGTTGTAGTTACAGTTTGACCATAGGGCAGTCCCATTATCCATTGAAGCATTGACTCAATTATATTTAGGGTTAGATTTCCCTAAAAGATTCATGATTTTTTAGAACTTCATGCATAGTCATGTGGACATCCCAAAGCTAAATCCTCCCTATTCCACTTCTAAGTTTCCAGAGGGTTCTAGGCATGTAATTTCTATGTTATCCTTCATATTGGGCTATTTCACTGATGAGTCTATCCTTGGGTTTTTGTCTACCTTGTCTCCTGGTCAACCTCATGTTGTGATCCTTGATTTTGTGAGGTTTATTGCTGATTCCATACACAATCAATTGAAAACGTTACCCACTGAAGGGATATTTAGGTATTCTTCCTATTTATTTCATTTTTTCTTATTCTCACAAGCATATCACTTCCCAATAGTATTGCAGAAAATGAATGTAGAGGGAGGCCGTCTATCACGGGTTCTTTGAACATCATTGTTTAGAAAAGAAGGAAAAATAATGCTTTCATACGTATTTCAGTCTTCTATCTTATCAAAAGCAGTCATGAATTTGCTTTTACAAATATCCACGATGAACTTATATGAAGAGATTAAAGGATATTACAACCTATTAAGAATTAAAATGGGAGATTATACTTATATGAAGTACAGTATCGACTCAGAATCTTAAAACTAATCATTTCAGACATAAGTTACCTAATTTTTGACTATTAGCCTTTGCTCGCAGTATTTGAGATGTGTTGAATGTTCACATCCATTTCAGCCATCAAAGAAAACCCAGCTTCAACATAAAAAATCGTATCGGGTCGTAGGTCCGATAAGCAACTGTTATGTAGGATATCCAATAGGGAAAGTTGTTCTCCAATACATTGAAGATTTATTCTTCCTTGAGAGTGAAATCAAACATTTGTTTGTAATTAAGCCAAATTTTTCTAAATACAACGTCACGGATGAGAACTTCTGAAATTTGAAAAGTATGAAGATACCAAGTCTTTGAGAACGATTAGCGTGATTCTGAATTTAACAACACGAAAATAACAGTGAAAGAGAGTGCAGATGAAGCAGTGAGTTTGAGAAGAAAACAAATAAAACAACATTTGATTTTGATTTTTTACTGCTGAAAAGTCTCTTTTTACAGCAGTTAGAGGTCAAAATATTAGGTTAAAGAGTATCAGGGTGAAAAAGCAGAGTTAAAGTGTATCAGAGGAAAGACAACAGTCAGCCGATTTTGATCGCTGTAAATTCCTTTTACAGCAATAGCATGATAAATAAAACAACGTAAAGAACCTTAGGGATAAAGTACAAGGTCAAAGAGTATAAGTGGAAAGAGTATCAGTGAATTCGTCTTCCAAAAGATATTTTCAAAATGCTAGCAAACATGGACAGCTACTCAAATAAAAAGTTTTTTGTTAGATAAGATAGCTCTATATTTTCTAGATAAGAGGACAACTTGCTAAAGTTGTTAAGCAGCTGCCCCTCTTAATGTATAAAGATATTTTTTATTTCCTAGAGTTATTCCTAGATCTTTCTAGGAATTTGTAATAAACATTTGTATAAATACTTCAGTTTATGAAGTGTTTAGGGTGGAATAAAATTACTAAGAACATTATAGACATTTTGCTAGTACGTTGCAGGGTCACATATGTTGATTTCAAAGCAGCAGTCTAGACAATAGCCAATTGGACTTCATAATTCAGGATTCATGCGATAATTTGAAGAGTAAAGTGCATCTATCTTGTCATTGTTTACTTTCTGAGTTCCATTCATTTCATATATGTTGTTCAATCTTAATGATTAAGTAGGAGTATTACTTCAGGACTAGTGTTAGAACTCCCTGTCTTAACTACTTAATCATTTAAATGTTTTCTGCTGATTTCCGGATTTAGGAATTCTTAATTTCTCCTGGTCCCGTTTGACCCCTGCCTCCTTCCTCTTTTCCAGATCAAAGGATTCTTCATTGCCCTTTATCCCGAAACAAGCCATCTCATCAAAAAAATCTATCCAAATCTCTGAGGGTTATCAACCTTGCCCTGAATACATTAGCATCCTCTTGGCCTTGCCTTCTAGTTTTGCTTGCTCGACTTTGACTCCATAGCCCAATGGACTAGTAGATCCCTCTTTAATTTGTCTTCAAGTAATCTTATTTTCCACCAAACATTTCAAAACCAAAACCAAATTGAACTATCATAACTAGCCTAAAACATTAAACAAAAACAAAGTTAAATCATAAAGAGAGAGCCCTCTCTGAAATTTAGGAAGGCTAGATCCTAAATTTCCAAAGTAGGTTTGTGGTTACCCCTAGTTTTCTTAAACTAAAAATCAAAAGCCCACAATCTTTATAAATTACTAGGGTGATAACATACTGGGGACACTAACCAATCTCCAGTTTTAAATTTAGTCTTAAAGGAAGATCTTTCATTTATATTTCTACTTTAAGATTATTTTTAAAGGGTTATGGGTATTCATAAACAGTCATTCTGGATTCTAGGAAAACCTACTATACCAGGTCTAACCCGGATCCTAAGCCTGCAGTTATAGTAGATAACCCAGAACAGATTGGAAAAAATAAAAAGAAAAAATAAATTGTCAATTTAGAAGCTGAAGTGCCCTTAAGAAAAGCTAATTCTTTACCTAAAGAATTAGTAATTTTATCTGATATTGATTTTGATTTCAAGTTTGAACAATCATTGTTTAAAATTAAATTTGAAACTTTTTAAAAGATACTATAATAGATCATGTTTTTACTTCTTTCTTGAAAGCAAAACAGAATATTATTTCAGCAAAAAGAAAATCAGATAAATCTGAATCTCAAAGTCAAATAGAAAGGATTAATGTTACATTGATTAAAGACATTGGTGAAGCTATTAAAGTAGCCCATTTATTATCTCACATTAAGCCTCTAGTTTCTCAATTGCACACAACAATAATTCCAGCAGCAGATTCAACTCTGTATGCTATCACTTCATTTTTAGATTCCACTACAAGTTCATCCACAGAAAAATTTAGTCCTAAGTTTCCTTTACAGCCTAGGATATTATTTCCCTCATTCACTCAATCCACTGCAACCACTAGTTTTATAGGAACTACATCCTTATTTCCAAATAATTCCATATATATACCAACATCTTTTCCAAGCTCTTCAAGCACAGATTTCAGCTCATCAACTACCATATCCATCACCACTCCTATCATTATTGTTATACCTCCTAGTTCAGCAAAACTTCAAGCCATGGCTGCTAGGTATGTTCCTCTTGTCTTACCCCAAAACCTCCATGATATGTCCCAAGATTATCAGAAAAATATACCACTATTTGATGGCCAATCACAATATACTGCTCAACAACATGTTACAAGAATAACATATTATTGTGAAATCTATGAAATAGATGAATCAAATGTTCAAATGAGGTTGTTTGCTCAAAGTTTGATAAGAGAGGTTAAAAAATGGTTAAAAAATTTAGCTGCTAGTAGTATAGCCAATTTAGATGCATTTCATAGAGCATTCTTAAATAAATGGGAAAAGAAAAAGAACCCCCTGCAAATCTTATCTAAATTTGATTCTTTAAAAAGAGCTCCTATGAGTCTGTTCAGGATTACTTGTCTAGGTATAACAGTGTTTATAAAGCCATTTCTGTTGATCTTAAACCTACACCCTATTCAGTACTTCTTAAATTTCTAGATGGATTTGATCCAAATATGGCTTATCGACTAAGAGAAATGAATGCAGAAACATTAGAACAGATGCAATTAGATGTTGTTAGTGTAGAAATTAATATTCTAGCTAGAAAAGCCAGAATTAGGAATGAAAGGAGAGTCACAATCAAAGAATAAAATTCAAACTTAGATGGTAAATTTGAATTTTTTGCTAAAAATTTAGAAAGAGTAGTTGGAAGATTAGATAATATTGAGAGAAAACCACAATGGGATAACCAACCACAAATTAGAAATCCCAACTTCAGAAAAAACAATAACCCTAGAAAAGGTAAAGAAACTTCTCCAGATCAAAACATTAGGCCCCCATTCCAAGAGAACTATGCTAAAAGTTCTCAAAATAATGATGAATATGAGGAAGACATCAATATAGTAATGGGGATAGACGAAGAAAACACTATTTTCCTCACTTAGGAGGATCAAGAACTTTTTGAGCTTCAACAACTCAAAGTAGAATCTAGTGAATCCTTTGATTTCAAACAAGGTTATGATTTCACCATTAATGAAATTCACAGTCAGTATAACCTTAGAAACAGAAAAAACAATGAAACTTCTACAAAAAACAACTCTCAAAATCAAACTAAAAGGAATTTAGAAGCACCAAAAGAAAATATTTTGCAAATTCTCCCAAGTGAAAACAAGCAGAATTCTAACCCTCCCAGTCCTTAAAAAATGCCAAGTCCAAAAATTGTTGACATCACTGAAGAAGTGGCCCAATCCTCTAGTAATGCCAAAAAGGCCAACACTACCAAAGCCAAAAATTCAATGAAATTAACAATTTCTGATCCAAAGAAGAATCTCGTTGATTCTAAATCAGCAAATCCCAAAACTGTTAACACTAAAGCTTCTGTTGAAAGTTCAAAATCTGAAAAAAAATTTGCTGCCCCTGAATCTGTCCCTGAAAAGAAAACTAAAGACAACAAAAATCAAGAAACTCAGACTGAAAATAAAAGGACAACTCAAGATAAAAGTACAACTACTGAAAAACCCACTCAGATAACTGTCACAAAAGATGAACTTATTCAGATTAGTAAGTCTCAACCAGCATTTAATATTCAAACTGAAATAGAAAAGTTAAAGATACCAATTCCTTTGACAGAATTGGTAAAGAACGATTTGTATAAATCAACAATTACTGAAACTTTGAATATGAATGTTGGTGAAGATTCTATTAATTTAAATGATGATGAACCTGAATTAATTTTTGGCCCTAATGTAAATGGTAAGAATTCAGATGGATTAGTTCCCCCCTTCTATAGTAGTCTTACTATTCATGATCAGATTTTACATAATACAATGTTAGATTCAGGAGCTTCCCACAACTTAATGCCAAAAGCTATCATGGAAACTCTGAATTTAGAAATAACAAGGCCTTATAAAGATTTATTCTCGTTTGATTCAAGCAACGTTAAGTGCATTGGATTGATAAAATATTTATGTGTTAATCTGGTTCAATATCCTAGTAAAAGCATGGTTATGGATATTGTAGTAGCCGATATCCCACCAAAATATGGTATGCTTCTTTCTCGCTCATGGGGAGCTAAATTACAGGGATCTCTACAATTAGACATGAGCTATGCCACCATAACAGTGTTTGGACAACCTAAGAAACTTTAATGAAATACATGGTTAGCAGTGCTGAGAAATCAATAAATTACCCAATTTACTCAACACTAGCTAATCTTGACTCTTTCATTTTATGTAACTCTGATAATAATGAGATCCAAACTGAATTAATTGATATAAAGCCTAAACCAAACAATGACAATATTTTCCATCAAGCCCTTTGGCACCTAGACTTTGATGGTTCATTGAATAAGTTAGGAGCAGGAGCTGGAGTGTGGATCACAAACATTGAGACCGGTCATTCACAAGGATATGCCTTTAGACTCAACTTTAAATGTACCAACAACATGGCAGAATATGAGGCACTTATCTTAGGCCTTCAAATCATCAGAAATTTAGGAGGTCAAAGAATTTTGATTATGGGAGATTCAGAGTTAATCATTAAACAAGTAGATGGAGATTATTCTGTTCATAATCTTAGATTAGCCAGATATAGAGATGCAACAGTTGATTTATGTGATGATTTACTAGAATGTAAGTTTGCTACTATTCCAAGAAAACAAAATTTGCAAGCACATTGCCTAGCAACTTTCATTGGCACATGTAACTTAACTTTTCAACGAACACATAGATATACTACTGAAGTTAAATATAGACCCATTGTCCCTGATAATGTCAAATACTGGCATATTTTCTCTGAAGATGAACATATTTACCATTTTTTGAATAGTGAGGATGAATTTCAAAATTGTATGATAGACACAGATGGTAATTTAGATTCAAAATGTAACATATATTTAGATGTTAATTGTGAAATAAATAACATAGATGCACATAAACTTACCAAACCCACTGTATTTACCCAATCTGACATAGATAACTTAGAGAAGGTAGATATAGAGGAAATAATTGAAGATGAAATTGAGATTTTAGATTTAAAAGATAATTTTTTACCTAAGGGTTTAACTCCTTTGGAGGACTTGTTTGATTTCAATGATGTGCCCAAAAATCCTAAAATGGAACCAATCAAGTCTGACATTGAAGAATTTAACATTGGGACAGACACAAAACCAAAAATGATCAAATTGTCAAAATCTTTACCCCCTCAAGAAAAAGAAAAATATATAGAACTTTTAAAGGAATATCAAGATGCTTTTGCATGGAGTTATGAAGATTTAAAAGCATATGATACAAACATAATTCAACATAAGATTCCTATAAAAGATGATCAGAAAGCATTTAGGAAAAAATTGAGGAGGATCAATCCTGTCCTATTACCTTTGATTGAAAAATAAGTTAAACGCATGTATGATGCCAAAATCATTGCACCAATTAGATATTCTGATTGGGTTTCTAATTTAGTACCTACAAGAAAGAAAACTGGTGAAATCAGATAATGTGTAGATTTCAGGAATATTAATAAGGTGTCTTTAAAGGAAAATTACCCTTTACCCAAAATGGACCATATTTTACAAAGGGTAGTTGGTTCTTCTAGGATTTCTTTATTAGATGGTTTCTCAGGATATAACCAGATACTTTTTCAAGAAGAAGACCAACCTAAAACAACTTTTACCATTCCATGGGGCACTTTCATGTATGTGAAAATGCCTTTTGGTTTGATGAATGTTGGAGCTACCTTTCAGAGGGCTATGGATATAGCCTTTGCTAAAGAAAAACATGAATTCTTGGTTATTTATTTAGATGATATTATTGTTTTTTATAAGACAGATAATGAACATTTGGATCATTTGAGACAAGTTTTCATTAAGTGTAGAAAATTTGGTATATCATTAAATCCTAAGAAAACTCTTTTTGGACTAGAAGAAGGAAAATTACTTGGACACATAATCGCAAAGGAAGGTATTAGGATAGATCCAGCAAGGATATAAGCCATACTGAAAATTCACCCACCTAGAAACATCAAGGAGTTACAAGCATTTTTAGGTAAAATTAACTTTTTAAGAAGATTTATTTCTAATCTAGCAGAAATTATCAAAGAACTGAATAACATGTTAAAAAATGACTTTGTATTAAAATGGTCAGTTGAAGCAAAACATTCATTCGAATCCATTAAATATGCTTTGACAAAAACACCAGTCCTAATCAGTCCATACTTCAAGAGAGATTTCATAATCTTTTCATTTGCCTCTAAACATACGATAGCTGCAGTTCTACTGCAGAAAAATGACCAAGGTTTTGAACAGCCCATAGAATTTTTTAGTAAAACCCTTAGAGATGCACCTTTGAGATATAACATAATGGAAAAACAAGATTTAGCCTTGGTTAAAGCCATAAAAAATTTCAGAGTGTATATTATTTACTCCCACATTATTGCTTATGACCCCAATTCTATAGTCAAAGATATTTTAACACAGGATGGGCTAGATGGAAGAAGAGGAAAGTGGATTGCTACTATCCTTGAGTATGACATAGAGATTAAACCAACCAAGCTAATAAAAGGACAAGGTTTAGCCAGGTTAATGGTTGAATCCAATTGTAATGCTTTGGATATAAATTTTATTGCCCACATTGATGACCAGGAAGACATGGTGACTCCATTGATCAGTGAAGCCTTTCTAGACTCACCATGGTACTCAGATATTATCTTTGTACTTACAAATTTACAAGCTCCTCATGGATTAACTAGAACTAAAGCTAGATTCATCAAAATGAAAGCAATGAGATATTGTATTCTAGATAATATGCTTTATTGGAAAGAACAAAGTGGGATATTACTGAACTGTTTACTAAAATCAGAAGCTGACAAAATTCTTGGAGATTTTCATGCAGGTGATTGTGGAGGACACTTATACTGGAAAAGTATAGCAGATAAGATTCTTAGAGCTGGTTTCTACTGGCCTACCTTATTTGCTGATGTCAAAAAATTTGTTACTTCATGTCACAAATGTCAGACTTTTGAAGGAAAAAGGAAGTTGTTACCTTTACCCCTGAAAACTATTTCTACTAAGATGCCTTTTCAACAATGGGGTTTAGAGTTCATTGGAGAAATCCACCCTCCATCCTCTGGCGAACACGAACAGATATTGACTGCCATAGATTATTTCACTAAGTGGATTGGAGCCATTCAAACTAGACAAGCCACTGACTCAATCATTATATATTTCCTAGAAAACAACATTTTATCTAGATTTGATGCCCAAAGAAAATTATTACTGATAATGCAGCTGCATTTAAATCTAAGAAAATGATTTCCTTTTGTCACAATATTACCCTAGGCCACTCTACTGCTTATTACCCTCAAGGTAATGGCCTAGCTGAATCTTCAAATAAAAGCCTTGTGAGTATCATCAAAAAACTACTTGAAGAAAATAAGAAAACTTGGAATAAGAAGTTAGTGTATGCCTTATGGGCAGATAGACTTACTACCAAGAAGTCAATTGGAACATCTCCTTACCAGATTTTATATGGGATGGATGCAGTTTTCCCATCATCTTTAGGTGTTCCAGTAATGAAAATTATCCAAGAATAACAAGTAGAACTTAATGATATACAGAGAAGGATAAATCAAACTATTCATCTGCAATAGACTACGGAAGAAGTATATGAAAAATCTCAAGTCATTCAAGAGAAAATCAATAAAATATTTGATAAAAGAACTAAAGAAGATGACTTTGACATAGGAGATAAATTGTTAAAATGGGACTCCAGGAGAGAAGAAAAAGGGAAGCATGGAAAGTTTGACTTTCTATGGAAAGGGCCTTATGTCATTTATGGGTACAGAGGTAACAATGCATTTTTTATCAGAAATTTGGATGGAACAGACATTCCAGAAGGACCAGTGAATGGTGGAATGATAAAACACTACTATTCTTCTGAGTTAACTAATCCTTAGTCCTAATTTCCTTTTATATCATTGTGAATATCCATTGCAGTTTGTATATTGGATTGGATGTTTTCTTTCCAAATTTGAAGACCGGAGTGAAGGCCCTAAGCTTTGAAGAGAAAATTTTCATAAGTATAAGTTTTTGCAGAAATCAGAAGACAGTTACAGGATCATCATGGTCAAAATGGAAGGCTACTGATCTTAGAGTTCTTGACATTTCACCAGGAAATGCCATCCCCATGTGAAGCCGCTGTTAGGGTCCTATAAGTATAGGATTCATAATTTGGAATTGACTTATGATATTCTTGTAAAAATATGTACATACCTTGCTTTCTGCAAGTTTTTTTCCCATATTTTGTAAAAATAAAAATAAAAAAATCAAAAATCAAAAAGAGGAAAAAGTCCTAAAATAAAAATCAAAGCACTTAGAAAAAATAATATACCCCAAAGAAAAAGAAATAAAACATGAAAGTGTGCAAGTCCAAATTCCACTACTTTTTAATTTGTTACTGATAATTATGGCAAAGTGTCAATAAATGCCATAATCCATGATGAGTTGAACTTCTTAATCTTGACTTGTCATGTTTCAATTTTATTTGTTGTAGAATAGTGAATAAAGATTAGTCAGATGGTTTAATCTGACTAATTACTAGATATGTAGAGAATAAAGAGGAGCTCATCAGTTTAATCTGAGCACTCGGAGATATAAGGTATATTTAGACGATTTTTATTGCTTTCAAAAGAATAAAATGTTCAAGGTTGCTAGCTCAAATGCACCTGCAAAATGGAAGAAAAATGTTAGATTAAATGTTGGGTAGGTAGAAAAAATTGGGAGAATCATGTAAATATTTTTCACCGCAAAATTACTATTTTCCCCTCCCCTATAGTTATTCTACATTCTAGACTTCCAGTCAAAGAGGCTCAAAGCATTTCTCTGACTTCTGTTGGGGCCGGACCCAAGGCTCAATGTATGTTATGTTAAAAGTGTTGAATTCCTATGTTAATCCATAATTGTCATCATTTACCCTACATTCATCCATTTACATTTCAAAGTTCATAAGTAAAAGACATTTTAATTTAATGAAAAAGAAAATCCCCTTTTGATTAATCTCATTCATTCATAAAAACATAAAAACCCTCCAAAAATATTATATTCTAGGTGAAAGTGGTCAAGTTATAAATGATAAAGCTTTGCTTTTTACATTATCACTTTACTTAGTCATATGAATATATTTTGGTGCTTTTCATTGTCCTATGTCAGATTAACTTCTAACTTATTTATTAATTCCTTATAAAATACCTTATCCTATTCCTTATAAAATATAAGCTTTTTTGCCAAAGTTAACTACCCACATGTTTAAATAAAAACCCCCAATTACACCCCCTTTGGCATAAAACTAACATTATATAAATATCCCGCCCCCTATAGTTTATTAAACAATTCAACAGGTTTAAAAACTATATAATATAATGAAAAATGCACAAAAATGTATCTTTGGGCCTATCCTATGCCCTTTGAAATAGAAAAATATATTACCGCCCCTCAGTTTTATCTTAAGTCTTTTTAAATATAATAAAAGATTCGAAAGACTTGATCCATTGCAATCTTCCCCGCATCACCTTGTTAAACCAAAATTTTAATTACCATGAAACTAAGGTTTATCACTTATTTCCCTGAAATGTAAAGCCTTAAGCCTTACCTAAGTTAAACCCTTGGTTACAATAGATCCCACCTCACGCGCATCCCACTTATATAGTTAAAATTTTATATACTTGAACCTCGGTTATAAAGTATTTTATAAAGGTTTTAGTACATTTTAATCCCATCGCATATCAATAAAGCCACCCGGTCCCACCTTTGTTAAGCCACAACTTTCCTTTAAATCTCAACCCTTTGTGCTTGAGCCACAGATCTGACGGTGGATGATCATTTTCACGTCCACAAACCAATCGATTGCCAAACACCCAAACGAGCGCGAAATGGGCAGTTTTTCTATTACCGCCTCCTATGATGTGTCGTTTTTTTATACGATCACGTTTATTTTGCCTAATACCATTTACTGCTCAAACACAACGCGAAACCCACTAATGGTTTTCCGCATTTGCAAAAGGAAAAACTGCTCCTGCCACAGATTTGACCTACATTTATTACAGTTTGTAAATATTTATATCAAAGGTTAAAACTTTGTTATAAGGTTTATTGATGTAATTGTGCATTCCCGACTGTACAAAAAAATCCTTTGTGCAAATTATTAACCTTTACTCAGAGAAAAAACCCGATTTCAACCGCTGTTCCACTATTTGAAGACTATTTAAAGCTATTTTCTGCATCAGTGATTTAGACCAATCCGGAGGAACCATCAAAGTTTTAGAAACCCTTCTCAAAGTATCAAGATACCTGCAAATCAGGTATTTTTCTGAATTTGGCGTGCAATTTCACAATTTCTAACGTCTATTGAAGCAATCAAGATACAAAGAGTTAAATTGCCAATCCTGGTCTGTCAAAAACCTTGAAAAAAGAGGGCAAACCCTCGCAATTTTTTCCCAGAAATTTCCATTTGCAGAAAACTTATTTTTTAAGTCAAATTCTCAGTCATAGACCCTTGAAAGACAAATTCCACAGTTCAAAAGGTTTTTAAACCCACAGAAAACCTTAAAACCACTTTTTATAGTCCTAATCATTTGGAAAATCTGCATTTTCTATCTCAAACTTGTTCCTTATGTCCTAAAAATCCTAATTGGGCACAAAATTTCCCACTACTATCATCCTTGCCCATAAAATTGCTCAATTACCCTTTTTTGAAGAAAAACCAACTATAGCGAATTGTATAATCTTGCTGTAGTTAATTTAAAATGACAAAAAAACAAATCACACCCAGGGCTGGAGGATCCAAGCTTTTTAAGCCTGGAGGATCAAAACCTCCCAAGACTGAAGCAGCAAAAGTCCCAAAGTCTACTCCTGATATCATTGCTAAGACCATTGTGACTGTTAATCCTCTTCAACCACCAGTGTCTAATGAAGAATTCATCCCCTTGGTTGATGTAGAATACCAAATTGTAGACCCTATAGTAGAATTCAATCTATTAGAAGTTCACAACTGGTGTCATGAAAATTTCCTAGACAAAGAAGAAATGCCTCTCTGGGATACAAATCTACCCAAGTATGTAATCCCATTAACACACCCTAGATGCCAGAAGTATTATGTCCCAGATAAAGATCGATTGTGAATAATGACAGGGAAATCATTTTTTCTATCACTGTAGAGTCAATCATTGAAATGTTACAGTTACAGTTTGACCCTAGGGTGATCCCATTATCCATTGAAGCATTGACTCAATTATATTTAGGGTTAGATTTCCCTAAAAGATTCATGACTTCTTAGAACTTCATGCCTAGTCATGTGGACATTCCAAAGCTGAATCCTCCCTATTCCACTTCTAAGTTTCCAGAGGGTTCTAGGTATGTAATTTCTATGTTATCCTTCATATTGGACTATTTCACTGATGAGTCTATCCTTGGGTTTTTGTCTACCTTCTCTCCTGATCAACCTCCTGCTGTGATCTTTGATTTTGCTAGGTCTATTGTTGATTCTATACAACATCAATTGACAAAGTTACCCACTGAAGGGGTATTTAGGTATTCTTCCTATTTATTTCATTTTTTCTTATTCTCAAAAGCATATCACTTCCAAATAGTATTGCAGAAAATTAATGTAGAGGGCCAGCCTCTATCAGTTTTCTTTTGGACATCATTGTTGAGAAAATAAGGAAGTGAATACAGTTACACAGATTTCACAATTTTTTTTATCAGGCTAGCTATGAATTTGCTACAAAAATTAGAACATGCTAGAGTAAGTGAAGAGATGAAAAGGATATTACAACTGTCAGAAGAATGCAAAATGGGAGATTGGTACTTATATGGGAAGCACACTGAATTAAGAATATTTGGAACCAATCTGCTTCCATATAAGTTACCTAAGTTTTCGATTATCAGAGTCTTTGCTCTAGAGTATTTGAGACAGGTGTTGAATTTTGATGCTATCCATTTCATGGCATCCAAAAAGAGGACCCAGTTCAAAATAAAAAATCAGATTGGTCCTTTCATAGTAAATAACATGGATGCTGAGAAAGAGATAGAAAAGAGATTATCAGAGCTGAAATTTCAAGTGAGTTTTCCTTGGAATTATGACCCCCAAGTTATTTTGAACAGTATAAGGGTTAAAATTAAGCTGCCTCCTTTTATACATGAGCCAAAGCCTGATATTGAAAAATTTTCCAATCAGACAGAATGGGAAGAAAATACATTAGTAAATTTAAATGCAAATACACAGCCAGTAGGAAAAAAGGATACCACACTTGTTGTGGTAACTCCTAAACAGCCAGAGACTTCAAACATAAGGTGCAGAGATGAGGGAGCCTACACAGTAGAAACTACATCAAAGACTAAGTTTAAACTCATCTATAACAAAATACTAAGATTTGGTTCCATAGGCAAAGAAATTTTTATTGAGGTTGAAGTTGAACCAAAGGTCAGTAATGATGAGGCCACTACAATAATTAAGGAGACTTTGATAGGGATTGAAAGAGAACAAGCAGCATCCAAAGGAAAGGAGACCCAAATGATTGAGAAGCAGGTGCATATGGAAACTTCTTCTTCTCAAACAGCAGAAGAAAAAGATCTGGATATCAAGGATAGATATAAGCAAATCAAACAAAGGAATGAGGAAATTAAAAGTGAGATTTGTTCTCAATTTCTCAAGTAGAAGCTAGGAAATCAAGACAGATTGCTTACAACATTTGATTACTCTTCAAAAAATATGATCATGTCCTATTTACAACCAACTACTTCAACCCCTAAAACAATGGTTAATTACAAAAATATGGAATTTGAAGTAGATACTGAAAAGGTACATGAGTTGGATTAGATAGAATTTCACAGGCATAGCTCTTAGATGCTATATTCCACTGTGGTGACAAAGGCCATGAGTGTAACCAATTTGCAAAATACTATTATCAAATTACAAGATCAGATGAAACTTGATAAAGGCTCCTTATATGCAAAAGATCTAAGGATCAAGGCCTTATAAAATTTGATTCTACAAATAGGAGTTAACCCATCAAATATACAAGATGTTGAAGTATTAATCAAACAGAAAAATGATGATATTTCTGCTTTGAGGAAATAGTTAAAACTTCCTCAAAGTGAGAACCCACAGAGCAAGGAAATACTTCAATAACATAAAGAGAAAGAAGATATGATGCATATGATCATACAGCTAACTTCCCAAATCAAAGATATGGAAAGTCAATTAGATATACTAATGAAAGAAAAAGAAACTGTGAAGGAAACTGATACTTCCACCATTCCCACAGTTATACTTGTTATGACTGCTGCTATTCCTTCTACACTGGGAGAAAAGTTAGCACAAAAAGAGCCACTGGAAACTGCAGTGTCAGTGCAATAAGGTACTACCTCCCAAACAGAATCCTCAACATCACAGGTGCAACAGACAAATGATGCAGGACAGATTGTCAAAGAAATGGAATAAATGACATTGAAAACCAATGAAATTAACAGTTTGAAGAAAAAGATTCAGAATATGGATGTATCCAATAAAGCAGCATTGATTAATGCCAACAATTATGAACAAAAATCTAAAAGACTTGAAGAGCAAGTCAAAAGTCTTCAGAAGGATTTGAGTTTTACTACACAGATTTCTTATATAAGAAATCACTTGTGGACCAATATTATTGAGGCTATACATCTTCAATGGCCATCAATACAGATAATATATGAACAAAGAGACCTCCTTCTAGCAGCTCAAGGTGAAATACAGAGGAAAATAGAAGAATTAGCAGATAAACCATCTCATGCATTAAAGCTAATTACTTTCTTAAACAGTAAGAACATGATTGAGCTAGAATAATTGAAGATACAAGACAGGACAGAGACTATATGAAAATCAAGAAAGTATTGAAAAAGAAAACCCTAATGAATAACTTGAAAGAAAAATGTGATGCTATGAATTTTTCCATTACCAAGTTTTTAGAAAAGTATACTATGCTAAGACAAGCAGGTATTCTAGAAATCCATGTATTCATTGATAAATGATGGACCAAAAGGAATATGATAAAAAGATAAGGGATCATGCCAAAGAACAGGTAAATAAGCAGCTACCACAGGGATCTCCAACAGGGAAAGATGTTCTCCAATACATTGAGTATTTATTCTTCCTTCAAAATGAAATCAAACATTTGTTTGTAATTAAGCCAAATTTTGCTAAATACACTGATGCAGATGAGAACTACAGAAAGTTGAAAAGTATGAAGATACCAAGTGCTGAACAGTGGCAGGAGTTTATAGATTTTCTTTAGCTACAAAGAAGCAAAACAGTGATAGAGAGTGCAGAATGAAACAGTCAATTTGAGAAGGAAACAAATAAAACAGTTATTTGATTTTGAATTTTTACTGCTAAGAAGTCTCCTTTTACAGCAGTTAAAGTTCAAAGTATCAGGTTGAAGAGTATCAGAGTGAAAGAGAAAATTCAAAGTGTATCAGAAAGAAAAACAACAGTCAGCTGACTTTTACTGTTGTAATTTCCCTTTTTACAGTGGTAACATGATAAATAAACAGCGTGAAAGAAACTCCAGGATGAAGTACAATGTCAAAGAGTATAAGTGGAAAGAATATTAGTGAAGTTATCTTCCAAAATATATTTTCAAAATGCCAGCAAACATGAACAACTATTCAAATAAACAATTTTTGCTAGATAAGATTAGTTCTATATTTTCTAGATAAGAGGACAGCTTGCAAAAGTTGTTAAGCAGTTGTCCCTCTTAACGTGTAAAGATATTTTTATTTCCTAGAGTTATTCCTATATCTCTCTAGGATATTTGTAATAAACATTTGTATAAATACTTCAGTTTATGAAGTGTTTAGGGTGGAATAAAATTTCTAAGATCATTATAGACATTTTGTTGGTACGTTGGAGGCTCACATGTGTTGATTTCAAAGCAGCAGTCTAGACAATAGCAATTTGGAATTCATAATTCAGGTTCATGCGATAATTTGAAGAGTAAAGTGCATCTATCTTGTCATTGTTTTCATTCTGAGTTACATTCAATTTCATATATGTTATTCAATCTTAATGATTAATTAGGAGAATTATTTTAGGACTAGTGTAAGAATTCCATGTCTTAACTACTTAATCATTTAAATGTTTTCTACTGATTTATGGATTTAGGAATTCTTAATTGCTCCTAGTCCCGTTTGACCCTTGCCTCCTTCCTCTTTTTTCGGATCAAAGGATCCTTCATTTCCCTTTATCCCAAAGCAAGCCATATCATCAAAACAATCTATCCAAATCTCTGAGGGTTATCTACCTTGCCCTGAATACATTAGCATCCTCTTGGCTTTGCCTTCTAGTTCTACTTGCTAGACTTTGACTCCATAGCCCAATGGACTAGTAGATCCCTCTTTAATTTGTCTTCAAGCAATCTTATTTTCCACCAAACATTTCAAAACCAAAACCAAATTGAACTACCATAACTAGCCTAAAACATTAAACAAAAACAAAGTTAAATCATAAAGAGAGAGCCCTCTCTGAAATTTAGGAAGGCTAGATCCTAAATTTCCCAAGTAGGTTTGTAGTTACCCCTAGTTTTCTTAAACTGAAAAGCCAAAAGCTCACAATCTTCAGAAATTACTAGGGTGATAACACATATTCAAATGAATAGTTCATAATAAGTTTACATATTCAATAAATAAGTAAATTAATAAATATATGTATAATTTCAATAATACGTGCATGTGTTCAACATATATATATATATATATATATATATATATATATATATATATATATATATATACCTTGTGATTCAATTTCTTCACTTGAATTTCTTTCAATATTTTCACCATCTTCAATCATTGGTTCAATATTTCTTTCACTTTTTCTTTCAAAATTTTGTATCTCATCATCAATGTTTTGAGGAATATTTCTCTCTGTTTACATTGCAAAATATTTTTCTTGAATTAGTTCATCAAATAAAAATTAAGCTTCACATTTTACACTAGGAAAATTTTAAATATATCAATAGATCATAATATTTACATTTACATACATGCTTCAACTTCTAGTTGAGGTTGATTTTCCCCTTCAATATTTGAGAGTGCTTCTACCTTTCTTTTGCAATATTGTCTCGTCTCTTCTCTACGTTCCTCAGGGTCTCTTTTTCGATCATATTTTCTCGTACAATTCCTTCGATTTCCCATGATAATAAAGTGTGAAGTTCAAAAAAATTCCTTCAAAAATTTAGACCAAAACTCAATTAAAAAAACATCACAAAAGATTTAATTTAAAAAAAAAACTCATTTTAAAAATTTTGCAAAAAATACATACTCCAATCCAAAACACTTACCTTAAAAAATTCGAGAAAAATGTCTTATAAAAATGAAACAAAGCTCAAAATATTTCCTTCCAAGTCCTACAAAAAATTTTCATTTAAAAAGTTAGACAAAAACTCATTTTAAAAAATCATTATAAAAGATTTACTTCAACCCAAAACATGTACTCTAAAAAAATGTCACTTCAAAAAATGCCTCCAAAAAATGTCCATTGAAAATTAATTCCAACTTCATAAAAAACGCCACTTTAAAAAATACTTCAAAAAATATCATTTTAAAAAATAATTCCAAAAAATATCCTTTCGAAATTAAGCCCAAATCCATACCTTCAAAAATAATGAAAATTAAACCCAAATCCATACTTTAAAAAAAAATGAAGCCCAAAAAACATCCAAAAAATTGTATCACATACCTCCAAGAAATGTCCTTTGAATATACCTCCAAGAAAAGTCTTCAAAAATGTTCTTTGAATATACCTCCAAGAAAATTCTTTAAACCCAAAACAATTCCTTGCAAAATCAGACCAAATGTACGAAAATATGTGAAAATAATGAATGCCTCCAAGAAATGTCCTTTGAATGTACCTCGAAGAAAATTCCTTAAACCCAAAACAATTCTTTGCAAAATAAGATCAAGACCTTTGTAAAATCAGACCAAATGTGCGAAAATAATGAATGATTTCGTGGCAATTTATATTACCGCGAAATTTTTTTTTGGAGGGGCTCGACAGTACTTTCCGGCCGTCGAAAACTTAGGTAGAAGTTCAGCCGAATTTTTTATAAATAGTTCGGTTGAACTATTTTGTCGTTTGACTTAACGGGCCATCAGCGCAAAAAACAATTCAACCGAACTTTGTTTAAGAGTTTGGCTGAACTAACGCGCCACCAGTTATGCAGAACCAAGCTCTGAATACATATCTGCAACTTTGGACTGATTAAACTCCATGAAACATTCTGAATTAACTGTCAGAACCAAGACAAACATTTTCAGAATTGAATCTACTTTTAGGAAATACAACTTTTATGGAATTTCATAAATATTTACTAATTTTAATTAATTTTGTAATAAAACAGGTGCAAATAATTTCTGAAGGTCATTGTGATTCAGTGAAATCAAAATTATTTATCTTCCAAAATAAATTGTAAAAAAATTGAAAAAATTATGGTACATTACATTGGTTCGTCGTCTCTAATGGGTAGCTTTTATATTTTTAGTTTGTAACTTATATGTTAAGAAATTTCTTGCGTCGCGAAACTTATTCAAAATATGCAGTTTTTTCATATTGGACTAGTTCAAAAAATTCTAGTAATTAGGATATGCATCCATTGGCTTTGTAAATATGACGAAACCGAAGTAGACTCTGTCTCAACTATTGTAACACATTTTGTTTCTCAAAAACACAAATTTTCAAAGAATACAACATTGTGTATTAACATGACTTCTTATGAATCCGTTGATTGTTAAAAAATACACACTCAAAGAAACGCTAATTTGACATATCAAATGTGTATAAAAAAATTCTAAAAAATAAGTAATAGAAAGCTAACAAAATTTCTGACAAATTTTATTTTTATCGCAAAATGAAAATCTAAACAGAAAAATTGTTTTAACTTGTAGAAAGTTGAAGAATCGAAAAAAATGAAAGTTTTTTCTCAAAAAAGGGAAAAATGTGTAACCCAACTTCACATTTTCACCCCTAGACAAAGGTGGATAATAGAATACTATTTTTTTAGGAGGTTGGTTCAAAACTTTAATGCGGATATAAAAAAACAAATAATAGGAGTTTATGGAAAGGTTCTAAATTACTCTAGGAAAAATGACAAGAAAATGGGGTTTCACATATTGAACCTAATTAATATTAATAAGGTGATATTAATTGCAAAATTGGTGTTAATAATGATAATAATTGGGGTTTTACATATTAAGTCTAAATAAAGTGATGTTAATTGTAATATTAATGGTAATAATGATGATAATTTGATTTAGTCTATGATTAATTATTATTATGAGCACATGGAGAATTTAAAAGTACTTGCATCAAGAGCTTGAAATGACATGGTAGGGTTGGGTAGCCTTGGTGCAGATGAGGTAACACCCCCACAGTGACATGTGGAATGAGAATGCCATGTCATATTCCACTTGGATGTACGGATCCATTGATGTGCCATTGGTACAAAATATTCTAAGGGCCATAATTTTGAGCCCTAAAGTCAAATTGAGATGAAACTGACATTGTCAACAATCTCTTGACAAGAAAAAAACGATGATGACATTAGGAATATGATTAGAATTGAGTAAAGGAAAAACAAATTTGTGGTGCCACATCCCTAATGGTGACTTAGGGAGTTGGGTGTGTTACAGTCTTCGTAGAAATGACAACTAGTCTATCCATGTACTAGAAAACACAAGTTGCCTCTAAATCATATTACGAGGCATGTGTATCTTTGGTATTGTCCCATATGCTAATAGATTATGTCTCGTGCATGATACCACTCTCCTTAATTTCTTGAAAAATTAGAAAAAAAAAATTGCATTTTTCTTCAATATCTTGCAAATTTCTTGCCATTTCCATTCCATCCTCTCATGACATGTTTCTCAACATTTCCATTTTTTGTTCCAATGGGGTCTTGAGACTATAAAATTTATGTAATGCACACCTCCCCTCACATCTACCCACTTCCACCCTCTTACCTGGGTAAACATAAGATGAGTGGAAGTTATGACCAGACTCAACCTCCTAGGTGACCTTTTGGAAATGGAGTCAACAAACAAACCTTACTGAATTCCCTCAAGTGTCACAGTACCCTCTAGGAGTAACCCAACCCATTGGGGTGTCCATCCCCTGAGCCAATCTGAATTTTCCCTGATTTTTACCCCAGTCGCTCCCTTGCCAAGGCATCAATGTGGCTAGAACCTCCTAGTCGCATGCATCAGTGTGACTGTGGATTTTTTTCACTCAATGTTGTGTCAAAGACCATGGATTTTAAGGCTAGATTTTAGGGTTGGGCTAGAACTCTTCCCATAAATCCATTTAAATTTCATAATTCATAAATTAGACAAGGAAAATGCTTATAAACCAAAAAATGACTCCAAGACTAGGCCTAACCATCCACAACCGGGATTAATATTCTGTCAAACACTTGGAAACAATGCAATCTAGGTAATGAATACAATATTGAGGATAAGGGACTGGAAATTCTTGTAAAACTTATCAAGAAGGATCACCACCCTTTCTCATTAGCTGCCTTAACATTAATTGGGTCTTTCATCCATTATTATTTCAGTTACAAGTAAAAACATAAAATGAACCGTGACTAGAACCAGTCACATAACCATGCTTATAACCAGTATATAACCACAAAGTAACCATAAGATAACAACCATTAAATCCACATAAATACAAGTGAAAAAGCAAGAGAACTTAGCTTTCATTATACATAGGCAAGAGCCAACGAGGTTCGGGACTTCCATGTACCACCTGACCATAGACACGGCTGAATATATATATATATTCATCTAGTCACCATCGTACCATATTCCAAGCATGAATGTGGGATATCAAGGATAAACCAATCCAAAAACAACTAAGGAAATCCAGAGGTTAAACCACCTTCACACTCACCATAATGTGATCTCACCTAAACTAGCACCGAGATCACAAAACCGAATAGAGATTGGAATGCCTTCGAATATCATCACTCAGATCCTTGAGGATTTTTCTGTCTCCTTGTCTCTAGGCTTTAACGCAATCCACACTGGATCACTAGGCACTTATCGAGACGCCACCCTCAGGGTTTACCATGTATCCAGCCAAAACCGGTCAAGGGATTCCTAGGCCTTTGGGAATTAACCTGAAACCATCTCCGCCCCAGATTCCGAAACCATCCGATAATTCCAAAGTTAAAACCGAGAATAATCCCATCACACCATGGTTATTCTGAAAAAGGCAAGGCAAGGTTGAAAACCCTTGTCAAAACCCTATAAAACCATGCCATCGACAACAAAAGAACCAAATTCCAACATGCACATACCATGCATGTGAACACCAGCTAGGAAATCATACATGCAATCTGTTACCTGCAAGTATTATTGCTGAAGCTGCTTGATTATGCTCTTCCTTGCTTGATCTTTTCTTTCCTTTCCTTTCCTGTCCTTGTCCTTCCTTTGCTTGCATTTCCCTTTCTTTGCTTTTTTTATCTATTGCCCCTCTCTGAGTGTAATTTTTAAAATGAACCTATGATTCTGAGGTCTTTTTATCATTCATGCCTCTAATTTCTTCAATTTTCCATTATTTTCCTTCAATTTCATCCTCACATGCAACCTACAATATTTCACCTTCCTTTTGTCCTAATTTCCTTTATTTTCATAAATAAATGTGTCAAAAATACTTTTGCCTTTTTAATTCCTTAGCCATTTCCTTTGCCAATTTCCCCTTAGCCATAAACACATCCAGTGATGCCCACTAGGATATCTTTTCCCAACATTCAGCTTGGAATAAGTGTCCCTTAATCGTGCTCTTATTTTCCTTTATTAACTTTTACTGCATGAAATTCTAACCCGTCCTATTACGGAACCCTCCCCCTTGGGGAACACTGTCCTCGGTGTTAAACCACACCTATACCTTAGAAAAACCTCTGAAAAGAAAACATATTACCCATGGAGATTTATATATTATATATATCGATGCAGTATTTACAATGAATAACCTGCTCAAAAGCAAAAACCATCATGCCAAAATGACAATATAACAACCATACCACTTATTGGAGCTTTGTAACTTAGCTCATGGCAGTATTTATAGTAGCAACCATACATAAATATGTACAAATACTAAAACTGATTTTCCACAACCAGAAAAAAATGAAGGATACATAGCCCACATCTGACCAACCATCTCCCATGTAGCTTCTTCGAGCCCAAATTGGTTCCACTACACTTTAACTTTTTATGTGGCTCTATTCCCAATCATGAGTTATTTGCGATGCAATATGCACTAAGGTTTCGACTGGAATTATCCTTCTTGCACCACTTGCAATAGAGACCAATCAATAAACATGATCAACATCCTTTATATACCTTTTAAGTAATGAAACATGAAAAACATCATGGACTTTGACTATTGGAGGCAGTGCAAGTCGATAGGCCATTGGTCGAATCCTCTCAAGGATCTCAAAAGGCCTACAATACAGTGGTTCAAACTTGGCACATGATCCAATCCTCAAAGATATCTTCTTGGGAATGATGCACAAATACACATGCTCCCCAACCTAAAACTCCTTAGATGCCCTGTGTTGTTCTGCATAAATTTTCTACCTATCCTGTGCTGCCTTTAGATTCTTCTTTATAACGTGCATCTCATATTCCATTTATACCAACTTGTGTAGTTACACAATAAGTAACTTGTTCACTGGATCACTCCAGCTGACGGGAGTGTTACAACTCCGCCCATAAAGTGCCTCGAAAGGACTCATCCTCAACATGTCCTCTAGGATCCTATTGATTCTCTCTGTCTATCCATTTGTATGTGGGTGATGAGATGTACTGCAGGAAAAATCTATCCCCAATCCAGCAAACAACTCCTTCTAAAACTTGGAAGTGAACTTGGCATCCCTGTCTGACACAATCTTCTTTGGAACACCATGTAATCTCACAATATCCCTAATGAAGACTTGTGCCACATCACTAGCTAAATATGTAGTTTTCACTATAATGAAGTGAGCCACCTTTCTCAACGTCTTGAACACAACCATGATACAATCATGTTGCCTCATTTTCCTTAGAAGACCTATAATAAAGTTCATGGAAATGACCTCCTATTTCCATTCCAGAATCGGAATAGATTGCAGTATACCACCTAGATGCTAACACTCTACCTTCACCTGTTAACAATCTAAACATCTAGCCACGAACTCTGCCACAACCCTCCTCAGATTCGGCCAATTGTACAACTAATCATCGTCATAAATGTATTATGATATCTTGGGTGACCCGAATATGGCTTGACATGAAATTCCCTCAAGATAATATTCTTCATTTCACTATCATCTGACACATATATCATATCCCTAAATCTCACCAAACCATATGTCGTGAGACGATAGTCTGCCTCCTGATCACATGTACTTGCACCTGCACCCGTACCTGTACTCTTCTTTAACATGTGCCTGAGCTCCACATAAATGTCTCTCTGATGTCCTGCCTACAATATTTGATCTTGTAAGTCTGCCCCATTGGAACTCATAGCTGATATATGGTTCTCCTATACTTTCCTATTGAGAGCATATACAACCTTGTTTTCCTTTTCCCTTAATGTATATGATCTTGAATTCGAACTCACTAACGGTGGCCAACCATATAGCTTGCATGACATTCAAATTTTCTTGGTCAAACAAATATCTCAACTCACTGTGATCACTCAACAATACAAATCTCTTGCTAAGAAGATAGTGCCTCCACAATTTCAACGCATGAATAATAGCTTCCAACTCAAGATCATGAGTCACGTAGTTATGTTCGTGCTCATTCAATTTCCTAAACTCATAGTATACCACCTGTCCCTCCTGTATAATGACCAAAAATTCCTCTTTTACAAGCATCTGTACACACCACAAATTATTTATCTGGATCTGCAATCTTACGAACTAGAGCATTGGTCAACAACCGCTTCAACTGCTCAAAACTAGTTGCACATTCTCTTGTCCATTCAAACTTCTTACCTTTCCTCTACAAATATGTAATAGGATATGCAATGCGTGAGAATTTCCTAATGAAACTCTTGTAGTAACCCACTAATCTCATAAATGATATGACTTCTTCCACATTCTTAGGAGTTGCCCCTCCATGATGGCTCTTATCATTTCTACTATTGTTATGCCTTCATTAGAAAGAACATGTCCCAAGTAGTGTACTTAGGTCTGAAATAAATTTCACTTGCTAATATTAGCATATAAATTATGTTCTCTTAGCTGATCTGAAATGACTGTATTAGTTTTGTTGAGATAAGTGTCTTTTTAGTTACAAAAAATGTACGTACTTGTCTCTTTAGTTTTCTTAAGGATTGAGGATTTTAACCATGAATTGTAGATGATTTTAGGGAATTATAAGCATAAAATAAGAAAAAATAACACTGAAAAACAGTGTTAAACATAGAATAAATTCACCACATAGCATTTACACAACAGGCATGGTGAAGCAGTTCACCCCTCCTGGGCTACATCTGCTAGTCCAACTCCCAATGGCGTGTCCATCTTTAATTATGCTCAAAATTTTGCAAATACATGTAGTTACAGGACTCTAATGGTTGTTTTCTCTACACCAATGGCTCCATAATGCTCCAGTTAGTCTAGAATGACTCTTCATTCACCTAGAATGGGAAAAAATTCAATATCCAACTCATTTTCCAAATAATTCCTAGAAAAGCTCCACTAATTGTGGAGGACTCCACTTAACTGGAGTTATTTTGGTAATTTCCGCCACATAAAATGCGCCTCCAAACCTCCTGCCAATCCTAACTGTGATAATAAATGTTGCAGTTGGGGGTGGCCACATGCTGACCCCCAAAACTCGTGGTTATTGTTATGGTGGAGCAGAACTCAGCTTAGACCTCGGGATAAGGTTCCGAAATGGAGTTAAAACTATGCAGGTTAATGAAACTGTCGACGGATATAATGGTAACATGGCATGTGACCAGGCGTAACAATAAACTGCAAGCGAAGTAAATGCCGGAGGTTATGAAACCGTCAGAGATGGCTTTAAACACGTGAAGTTATAACATGTGATAGGTTGAAACATAAACTGCGGAAGTTTCAGTTGGTGGTTAATGTTGATGTTGCGGTTTCGTTGTATTACCATATGTCCACCCACGGGGACCGCTGGCGGTCCCAACCCCACTCCATTGTGCATTATACTTTAAATAAAACCCGACTGCTTATAAGGTTAAGTAACAATGTAGCGCGGGAAGTTAATTCATGGGCGTGCACTGCCCGAGGTCGTCGGGTTGACTCTTGTGGCCTTAAAAAAATTTTACTATACCACTAAGGGGACATGTGGCGGCCTCAGGGCTGGCCACATGTCACCCTTCGATTGGTCAATAAAACATAATGTACAACCCATCCACAAATCATATTGCACCACTTGTCCGCCTAGGATGGTTCCGATGAAAGGAATATTCCTTTTGCTAACTGTGCACCCTCCATGCTGACTGGGCATCCTAGTCAACCATGTCTCAAAATTTAGTTGTTTGGGAATTCGATCAGAACACGATATATCCCTCATACGACATCAGTTTTTCAAACCGTTCGCGGCGTCAGAATTAAGAAAAACCGTTCGCGGCGTCGGAATCAGGAAGATGAGATCTTTGCGGCCATCATGGTTTCTAATCAATCTTGTAACTTTCAATTTTGAGCAATATTTATGAACTCCTAATCACTCCTCCCCATTGGGAAGCTTTTGGACCCCAAAAAACTTGATTACATGTTCAGTAGTTGAGGGTACAACTCCCTCACCTTTCCAACCTCCATCCACTTTGCCTTTCTTGGTTAGTGAATTTGAGCCCAACTTGAAGGTAGTGAACACTTCCCCTCTTGGATGCTCTTTTCCTCCTATCAATAATTGTATATTTCTTGAGCTCATCCAAAAATTCTGGTGAGAAATCTTCAATAGAAGGCAGCTGAAAATCAATTCCTTGATCATCGATCAAAGGTGGCTCATACAAACGTAAGTTTTCAACATTAACAACTGAATACATTTGCATATATGAAGGCAAGTCAAGTTAAAATGCATTATTACCAACTTGCTTTATGATCTTGAATGGACCATAGTGAATGGTTTTGAGTTTTTTACCTTCCCCTTGCATCCTTTCTTTGCTAATGTGCAATCATACCTCATCTCCCTCTTGAAACTTGTGATCAACTCTATGTTTTTCATGCCTCTCTTTGTATTTTATTTGAATTTTCTCAAGCTATTATTGAACTTGTTGATGTATAATCTAAATTTTCTCAGTGAAATTTCGAGCCTTGTCATTATCACTATGGCCATCTATTGCAACATCCTTCTCAAAGATGAAGTCTAATGGCAATTTTGGCAAATACCCAAAGCATTCAAAAGGTGATGTTTGAGTTGAAGAGTGCTTTGCCTAGTTGTAAGCGTGTTGAACGTAATGCAGTTTCCCATCCCACAACTTAAGATGTTTGTTGTAATATCCTCTCAATAGATGCACAACGGTTATGTTCACCACCTTAGTTTGTCCATCAGTTTGCGGATGAAAAGCAGTACTCTTTTTCAACTTTGTGTCCATCATACTCCATAGATTGGACCAAAAATTCCCAATGAACCTGGAATCCCTGTCACTAACAATAGAAGTTGGTAATCCATAATGAACCCATACATGTTGAAAATAAAGTTCAGTAGTTTTTTCAACAGTAATGGTTTTCTTAAATGGCATAAGTATACACATTTTACTGAATATATCCACTACTACATAAAGATAATCATATTGTTTTCTTGACATAGGTAGACATCCAACAAATTCCATGGAGACACTCTCCCATGGCCTTGATGGTGCTGGTAGTGGCATGTACAACCCAAGCTTTCTATTACTAGGCTTGCTTGTTGCACAGATAGAACAACCTATTATAAAACATGACACACTATCTATCATGCGAGGCCAATACCAATACCTTTGTAGATGCACCATTGTTTTTCTTACCCCAAAGTGTCCAACAATAAGCGATGAATGAGCTTCTCTCATGACACTTACCCTCTCTCCTTGTGGTATGCACAGCTTGCCCAAATGAAATGGAAAATTGTTATGCATGTGATAATATTATTCTTCAACTTGATTCCCTTCACTCAAACTAGCATACACATCTTGAAAATCAACATCATGTGAATATTGTTCTATGTAATTCTCATGTACAATAGAATCATTTTTTAGTAAAGTAGATGCACTAATGATTGGTCTTGAAAGCATATCAACAAATTTATTGAAGATACCTTTCTTGTACCTTATAACCAAGTGAAACTGTTGAAGAAATCCCATCCACCTTAAATGCCTTGATTGCTGCAATTTTTTTTGCGACTGTAAGTATTGTAATGGTTGGTGATCGATCTGCACAATCGTATCTTTACCCATCAAGTAGTGTTTCCACTTCTTGACTCTTTCTACCAACACATATAGTTATTTTTCATATGTATGATAATTAGTTACAACACCATTTAATTTTTCAAAATGAAAAGTGATAGGCTTACCATACTGCAAAATAACTGCACCCATGGCATAATCACTAGCATCGGTTTGAATCTCGAATGATTGTCTCAAATTTGGTAATGAAAGGACTGGAGCTGAACTGATCTTGTATTTTAAAGCTACGAAAGCTTGTTGTTGTTTGCCTCCCAATTGGAAGCCTTTCTTCACACTTGTCACTGCATGCATATGAGCTGCGATGGCAGAAAAGTTAGCAATAAAATTTCTCCAATACTGAGCTGCAACTAAAAAACTTCTTACCTCGGTTACTGTTTTGGGTGTGGGCCAATGCACAATGGGTTCCACTTTAGAAGTATCAATTCTCAACTCTCCTCCTCCTACAATGTGTCCCAAATAAACCAAAGAAGTCTTTCCAAGCTCACACTTTGACATCTTAAGAAATAATTTCTCTTTCTTCAAAACATCAAGCACTCTATTCACATGCAAGACATGTTCTTCTCTTGTTTTGCTGAAAATAAATATGTTATCTAAGTACACAATCACAAATTCATCAAGGAAAGGACACAAAACACTATCCATAACACACATGAAAGTTGTCGGTGTATTACACAAACCAAATGGCATAACTAACCACTCAAAGAGTCCTTGTTTGGTTTTGAATGTAATTTTCCATATATCACTTTCTGTAATTCTTACTTGATGATATCCACTTCGTAAATCTAACTTAGTCGAAAAAATTTCTTCTTTCAGTTGATCAAGCAATTCATCTATCCTTCGGAGTGGGTAATGATTCTTTACTATGATCTTGTTCAAAGCTCTAAAGTCTACACACATGTGCCAAGTCCCATATTTCTTTGGAATCAAGACTATGGGTGAACCGCAGGGCGAGGTGCTTGGCCTTATGATTCATTTTTCCAACATCTCTTTCATTTGCCTCTTTATTTCAACATTCTCCATTATCGACATGCAATACATACCTATGTTTGGAAGAGGACAATCTTGCTGCAACTGAATCTCATGCTTAATATCTCTTTTTGGAGGCAATCGTGTTGGCTCCTGAAACATCTCATGATGTGCATCAACTACATCATATAAATCTGATTTCAAATTAGGATCATATCCCTCAAATGATTCATGATTAACATCAGCTTTAGGCTTAATCATTAGAAGAACAAAATCCTTACTTGAATTCACCAGCCTCTTTACCTGTCGAGCATTTACCATAGCAATGTTTGTCTTCTTGCGATGTGCTCTAACAATGTACTCCTTGCCATCTTTGAATAAATGGTATTTTTTCTCATGGCGATGGAATATCTCTTTCCTTTCATACAAGTAAGGACTCCCCAACACGATACCTGTTATGTCAAGCAGAACCACATCTAATTCAACTGTCTCAACAAAATGTGCAGTGATTTCAAACCGCAATATACACTTCTTTGAAACCTGTAAATTTTCATCCTTACAAATCCAACCAAGGGGATATGGTTTTGGATGTGGTATGGTCTCAAGATTAATTTTCTTGACCAATTCTTCATAGACTAAGTTTTCTTGTGACCCACTATCAAACAATGTGTCAATCTTGGTATGTTTGGATATGAC
Source organism: Pinus albicaulis (assembly GCA_034641835.2). Classification (NCBI taxonomy): domain Eukaryota; kingdom Viridiplantae; phylum Streptophyta; class Pinopsida; order Pinales; family Pinaceae; genus Pinus; species Pinus albicaulis. The sequence goes on along the minus strand of CM076584.1, from coordinate 1,528,114,808 downwards.
CCTCACATGAAACAGTTCAATTCTTTCTTCTTCATTTGGAGCATGTATGTGACAGTTTGATGTACTACTACTAGGTTTAGTTTCAATTTATTTCCCCTTCATTTTCTTCAATCCCATGGTTGTAATCTTAGATTCATCACCTGAATCCTCTCCTAAATCATGTTGAGTTGTAGCAGCAGTTTTTTATTTCCCTTTGTTGTTTTATTTCTTGGGCCTCTTTCAGGATGTAATTTCCAACAATGAGTCTCATCATGGCCTTATTTTAAACAATTTTTACAAACCAATTTTTCTCCCTCTTTCTTAACAGATGCTTTTTTCTTGATTTTACCTTTTGAGGTCTTCTCTTTGTTTTTACCCTTAAAAGGTTTCTTCCTACCCTCTTCAGAATTTGTTTTCCCTCTAGTTTCTAAATGTGTGGCCTAAACACATACTTCATCTAGACTTGTAGGGTTAAACATGAGAATAGTATGTTTTAGGTAGGTATGTAAGCCTCCTATGTACTTGATAAAAGTATCTTGGCTCTACAAATCTACCCCTAATAAGAGAGCTCTTCTCCTAAATTCTTGGGTGTATTCTTGCACATTCTATCCCTTCAATTGCCTAAAGTTTTTCCAGTTCATTATGGCTTTTTTCATATGATCTAATGGATAAAAATGTTGTTTTATTGCAGTAATGAAATCAATCCATGATAGAATAATCTTAACATGCTTCTTGATCTCCTCCTTTGTCTTGGCTTCGCACAAAACAAGTGTTGCACCTTCCATTCTCAATGAAGCTAATTGGATTTTGGTATCATCATATTGAAGGTTTTGGATTCTCAAATAGACCTCCAATTGCCTAATCCAATTATCAAGATTTTCTACATTGACTTCACCATTAAACATTGGCAATTCAAACTTAACATCAGGTTTTAAAAAAGGACTTTTACCAGTGTTATTTGACATGTGTGGCTGATGTACTGAAGATAAAGTAGAGGATGATGATGATGAGGGTGAGGATGATGGCTCTCCATTGCCTCCATTTCCTCCAGTGCCCTTCTTTGACTTATCTTCATCACTGTGACCTCTTGAAGATCCCTGCCCTTCCTTGTGAAGTTTGGATCCTTCTCCTTCTAGTATCTCATTCCTTTCTTGATAAAGGATTCTAACCATCTTAGTCATGTCAAGGAATGCTTTCCTAAACACTCTTTCTTCCTCTTTGGATCAACTTCTTCATGGATTTTTCCTTCTCTATGACACATGCTTAATGTAGCTTATGCTTACTTAGGAGGTGAACTATGGGGTGGAGATTGTGGCAATCTTGCTCTCCTTTGCTTTGGATATTCTTGAGACCCTTATGCTCCCACCAACTTTCCTTCTCCTCTTTTGAGCTTGAGCCTTGTAAGCATCTAAAATATTGCAAACAGTTAAACAAATATTTTCACAAAATAACACCAGAGAATAAACTCTAGCTTTGATACCAATCTGATCTAAAAGGATTGTATTAGTTTTGCTGTGCTAAGTGTCTTTTTAGTTACAAAACATGTGCATACTTGTCTCTTTAGTTTGCTTAATGATTGAGGGTTTTAACCGTGAATTGTAGATGATTTTAGTGAATTAGAAGCATTAAATAAGCACAAATAACACTGAACAACAGTGTAAAACAGAGAATAAAGTCACCACATAACATTTACACAACAGGCATGATGAAGCAGTTCACCCCTCCTGGGCTACATCTGTTGGTCCAACTCCCAATGTCATGTCCATCTTTCATTATTCTCAAAATTTTGCAAATAAATGTAGTTACAGGCCTCTAATGGTTGTTTTCTCTACACCAATGGCTCCATAATGCTCCAATTATTCTAGAATGACTCTTCATTCACCCAGAATGGGTGAAAATTCAGTATCCAGCTCATTTTCCCAATAACACCTAGAAAAGCTCCATTACTTGTGGAGGACTCCACTTAACTAGAGTTAGTTTGGAAATTTCTGCCACATAAAATGTGCCTCCAAACCTCCCACCAATCCTAGCCATGATAATAAATTCTTGGTTGGGGGTGGCCACATGCCAACCCACAAAACTTGCAGTTACTGTTATGGTGGAGCGGAACTCTGCTTAGACCTCAGGATAAGGTTCCAAACAGGAGTTAAAAATGTGCGAGTTAATGAACCATCGACAGATATAACGATAACATGGCATGTGACCAGCCATAACAATAAATTGCAGGCAGACTAAATGTCAGAGGTTACGAAACCGTCAGAGATGGCTTTAACCACCCAAAGTTATAACATGTGATAAGGTTGAAACATAAACTACAGAAGTTTCAGTTGGTGGTCAATGTTGATGTTTCAGTTTAGTTGTATTACCATGTCTCCACCCGCAAGGACTGCTGGTAGGTTGGCACTGTCGACGGTCCCCAACCCCCACTCCATTGTGGATTATACTTTAAATAAAACCCGACTGCTTATAAGGTTAAGTAACAATGTAGTGCGGGCAGTTAAGCCATGGGTGTGCACTGTCAGAGGTCACAGGGTCGACTCCTGCGGCCTTAAAAAAAAATTTCTATACCACTAAGGGGACACGTGGTGGCCTCAGGGCTAGCCATGTGTCACCCTCTGATTGGTCAATAAAACATAATGGACAACCCATCCACAAATCATATCGCACCACTTGTCAGCCTAGGATTGGTTCCGAGGAAAATAATATTCCTTAGAATATTCCTTTTTTTACTGTGCACCTTCCATGCTGATTGGGCATCCCAGTCAACCATGTCGCAAAATTTAGTTGTTTGGGAATTCGATCAGAACGCAATATCTCCCTCATATGACATCAGTTTTTCGAACCGTTCATGACAATAGAATTAGGAAGACGAGATCTACGCAACCATCCTAGTTTCAACCCAATCTTGTAACTTTCAATTTTGAGAAAAATTTATGAACTCCTAATTGTTAGCAATCTCAAAACTACTTATAAATGCTCCACATCCTCTTCCTCATTCTTAGAATATACGTCATCAATGAATAAAATAAAAAACTTTTCTAGATAAGGATGCAACACCCTAAATTCATCAAACACATAAATGTAGTTGGGGCATTAGTCAAACCGAATGGAACTACAACAAAATCATAATTACCATACCTAGTCCTGAAGGCGGTCTTGTAGATTTCATATTCTTTGATATGTACCTAATTATATACTGATCTCAATTCGATCTTAGTGAACATTATTTCTCCCTTCAACTGATCAAAAAATTCATCAATCCACGGAAATGGATACCTGTTCTTGATCGTCACTTTGTTCAGCTGCCTGTAATCAATGCACAACCTAAGAATACCATCCTTCCTCTTCATGAAGAACACTTGTGCACCCCAAGTTGATACACTCGGCCTTATGTACCACTTGTCAAGAATTTCCTTTAGTTGCAATTTCAACTCTGCTAACTCTATAGTTCTCATTTTGTAAGATGTCTTTGATGATGGTGTTGCCCCTGGTTCCAACTAAATAGAAAGTCCACTTCCTTGTGAGGAGGTAACTCTAGAATATCTACTAGAAACATATCATGAAACTGCTGCAATACATGATACCTTTGGAAGATTTATACATCATCAACATCCTTACCCTTGTCACTAGAAACATGCACTGCAAACATCACACAACCTTTTCTACAATTTCACTTAGCCTACATAGATGTGACCATCCTCACAGATGTAGGCTTCTTCTTTCCCTACAAAATTATCTCTTCTCCATTATCATCCAAGCACTCAATGGCCTTGTCATAACTATCTACTTTGGTCCTGTGAAGGTGCAACCAATCCATACCCAAGAGCATGTTATACGATCCCAATAGAAGTACATTCAAATGTGTTGTTGTAGGCATACCATTTAACTCAAATGCACAAGCTCTTACCTAATGGTGAACTCTTTCTTCGTACTTGTATCTAATTGTACCAACCAAGATTCTGTATGCACTTATTTTCTGAAGCCACACTTATCCACTAGGTCAGGATTAACATAACTATAATTAGATTCAGGATCAATAAAAATAGAAATAATGTGATCACAAAGCTTACCATCCATCTCAGTGATAGATATCTAGTGATCCGCCTACTTGTTTTCCACATCAACATAAATCCGAGGAATGTTATAACCAACATCTCCAATTGTCTGCACCTCCTTTGCACTTTAGATCTAGGGTCTACCACCCTGATATTATGGACAATCCCTCTTGTGATGATCCTTGCCACATATCCAACACTGCAATGGTGCTCTACCATCACCTCTAGTATGTTGCTCTCCTAGTTAAGGTTCATGTCACCTTCTCAACTATACTGAACTTCTTGTAAGGAACCACATTTTCTTTCTCACCTGCATCTTGAGATATTCCCCACTTTGGTGGTCATCTTCCTTTAGCTTTCTCATTTCCTTGAAAGTCACACTTAGGCTCAACTTTGCGTTTTGACTACTCATAACAATGCTTCAGCTTTTGAATGGATTCTTCTAGCGATCTAGGCTCATCGAACTCAATTCGGTCTTTGTATTCTATTGGCATCCCACAAATGAATCTCTGAAACTTGGAATTCTCCTCCTTAAGGTAAGGCACATATTTCAACAGCTCCATGAACTTGCTAGTATACTCATCATCTGTCATGGAACCCATTTGCAACACATAGAAATCCTTAGCTCTAGCATCATAGTACCTCTCCAACCAATACTTATTATTGAAGAGCATCTCAAACGCAGCCCAAATCAAGTCATCCTCTCAAATACCTTTAACATTATTCACATCCTCCCACCAGATGTCTGATTTCCCTTTAAGAATGAAAGTGGCTATCTTGGATTGCATGTTCTCTGTATAACTATGTAATTTGAAGAATTTATTCATCCCAAGAAACCATGCCTTTGTATCTTCTGACTTATTCATCTCTCCCTCAAATGAAAGAAACTTAAATTTCTTGAACTCCTCAGGAAATTACTCAAACCTCCTATAAGGATGATGACGGTGACGAATATGATGATGTCTCGTGGAATTGAAACTAGAATTATGCCCATACATACTAGTTCTCCTGTCAGTTGTGTCCAATGATCTTCCACCTCTAAGTGTGTCCCTGCTATCCAACTTGTGTCTGGACTGAGACCTACTACCATAGGCTCCATTAGTATTTTCCTCTTGCTCTTGAATGATCCTCATCTATCCTTGTTTGTGCAACTCTGACAAGCTCTGAAGGATCACTACGTTAACCTCTATCTGCTTTTCTTGAGCCCTTGCAAGTCTTTCTTGAGCCTCAATCAACTTGTCATTATCTTCCTTACAATTTATGATCTCTGCCCTCAAGCTCCTCAATGTACCTACCACACCAGGAGAATACTCATCTCCTTGTTGCCCAACTGATATGTAGAGAGAGTCATGTGAACTATAGTCTACCATTTTTCTTATCATCCTTAATTCTCTTCTTCCGACAATTGTATCATGTCAAAAAAATAAGTAGACACAAAAATAAAATACATACCTTATTTTTGTTCAAGGGAGGCTTATCTCATCTACAATATCATTCCACATTAGCATGTACATGTAAAATCATAAACATATCTAGATAATCAATATATCAACATATAACAACTTGCATGACCATACCAATAATATACCCTGATCCCATGTGTTATTTTCTGCCAGTTCTGCTAGTCCCTAGTGGTCAAATATTCTCTTACAAGGTTTTCTTAGGGTCTTAAGTCAAATTTTTATGGTTTCAGTAAGTCTTCAAATAAAAATTTGGTCACTCGCTAGTGTGTCTAGGTGTGTTACTACTCCTTCTAGTCCATGTTTTGGTCTTTCCATCATTCATTTTAATGAGTTACCATTGAAATTTATCCATCTCCATCTCATTCACATCACCATGGTCATCATTCAACCCATTTCATGTAGTGTCACCATTAGGTTTCAGGGTCAAAATCATAAAAAATCAGATATTTCACCATTGAATTCAACATTGAAGTAGTATTACTGAAAAATGTTCAATTAAGGTTTTAAAGTGTAATTTAAATTCAATCATGAATGTAATATTTTTCTCAAAGGTTTTAAAGCTGCAAAGTTTCAAATCAAAAGTGAAAAAGACTTGGTGGGGCCACTCAACCACCAGAGGTGAAAATCGATTTCCAAAGTTAAAAAGACCCAAAAGAGTTTTCATTTGGTCATTTCATCCTCAAGAAACCTCTCTACACCAAGAAAAATCACTCTCACCCTCACGAAAAAAAATTTATTTGCTCAAGAGTGCCATATATCCTCAACGCTGCACTTTTTTTCGCACACACTGCACTTTTACCTAAGCGCTACACTTTCTCCATTTTGGCACAAATAATAACTCCAAGTGGATTCTTCATCAACAAACAACTTCCAGTGTATCATAGATAGGTAAGTGGGTCCTCCAAATCGCCTCTTGTGTCTTTATTTTATTATTTGAAAGAAAAATTCCCTCTTCTATGGTTTTGAGTTCCTTTCCTTGGTTTCATGTTTACATTGAAAAATTGCTGAAAGAAAACCTAAGACTAAAGCTCCCTCACCTTTCCCCACCTATTATACACCTACCTAATCATTTTCCCCACCCCCTACTCCTCATTTTCCCTATTTTCCTGCAAACCGTAGCCTAGAATTGAAATTTATAGGTTAAGAATGATTTTTCCCTTATTGGACGCCTTCCCCTCACCCATTCCCTCAAATTTTACTTTCCCCTACTCTCCATAACATCTCTGAGCCCACTTCAGCAAATGAGATCATGTCCTCACCTCTCCTCAAGAAATCATTTCAGGATGTTGGTTTCCTTGCCTTTTGCCAAAAGGTTGAGGAATTTGGTTTTCATGACAAAATTACTAGTACTTTTGCCACTATATTGAGGAGAGATAAGGTGACTATTTCAGGGGTGGTGTTCACTCTTTCAATAGATATCATTGCCTCAGCCACAAGGATTCCAAACATTGGATAATATTGGTTAAAGAGTAGAGACCTTGACCTTGACAGCTACAAAATGTACTTGAAGCCAACATACAAAGCAACTCCTACACACATTTCCATTTAGATACTTTTGGAAAAATATGCCCCTCTCATTAAATTGATCATGAGGTACTTCACATGTGAGGGCATATATTCAATGTTATATTAGTATCATATGAGACTCTTGATTCATTTCACCGGTGTAAAAACCCTAAACTTACCTCATTACATTTACAAGAGCATGGTAAAGATGGAAGAGAATGTAAGGATAATGGGAGAGAATCATCATGCTAGTTTGTTTCACCGTGGCTTGGTGAAGGTCTTGGTTTTCCATCAGTTAGCACAAATAAATTTGTCATGGGATGGCTTTGTATATTCAAATTCTCTTTTGTCTTCTCCAACTCAGTCTAGCAGTCACTCTACACCCCTGGTTTCACCAGCATATCAAGAGGTTTCTTCCTCAAACAAACCTACCAAAAGATTTCCTAGGGTAGAGGTGACACAAAATTATGTCAGAGGTAATATGCTTGTGTTTTCTCTAGAAATTTTTGAGAAGGAAAAGCCTACATAGGGTGAACATGGATCATCATCACATCATGAGGCACCATTGCAAGATGAGGAACCATTCCATCTTGACACTGAAATGACAGATTTGGAGGTGAGTGAAGAGAACAAAACACTAGAGAAAATAATCTTGGAGAAGGAGGCTTATATTAGAGAGGTCAAGGAGAGATTTTCAAAGGCCAACTTCTTTTTTTCATTCTTGCAACAGGAGAACATGCAATTAAAGATAAATCTGTTGCTTTTAAACAAGCCTAAAGTTGATTTGGAAAAGGATGATGCAAAAGGTAAGGCATTGGTTGTGATTGATGATTAAGATGGCCAGGAAGAGAAGGCTAGAACAAGAATACCAAGGAAAAGATACCTCAAGAGGGCACTTGAGTAGCAGAAAGAAGCATCTCCTACAAAAACTCAAATGACAGTTGATGAACTCATCTTAGTAAAAATTGAAAAAGACAAGGTAGGATGGCTTGATAGAGTAAATTTCCACATGGAAATGCTTCTCAAGAAGTAAAATAGGAAAAACAACTTGCAAATACACAAGGCCATGCATTACTATACAAGAAATCAGGTCTCCAAGTAAGAATCAAGCAGTCGAAGAAAAAGCTCATGGAAACCCTAATGAGGAAAAAAGAGAAGGCGAAGTTGGTTTTTCTTGTTGAAGCCTCTGTCATGGAATGACATATCATAAAATGCCTTCATGGAACAATTATGGTGAAGTTTTGAATAATTTTTTAAAAATGTTGGTTTTTTGTGACTTTTGGCCAATTTGGAAAACGCAGTACACTTTTTCCTCAACCATCCAAATGCCAAAAAATTGATATGAATGGATAGATATTAACTCATGCATCTCATATATCCACTTGGGGTGCCTTGTTAGCAAAATGGTGAAGAGAAAATGCCAAAAAAGGGGTCAAAAACACACTTTTTTCCAGTGTTTTGGAACAAGCGTTGCACTTTTGGGAGTACCCGTGGGAAAATCCATTCTTATCCCTCATGGAGTGTCCATTTTTCTTGCTTGAGGTTTCTAATGAGAACTAGACATCCTCAATTTTTTAAAACATATTTTAGAACTGTATTTGGAGCAAGGGAAGGCCTCCAAATGCCTCTCACAAGACAGGCGATGCACTTTATGAGAAGTGTGTTGCGCTTTATCAGTCAAGCATTGCGCTTTTCCCTGTGTGTATTTTTTCAAACTTTTTCTCAGTAACTCTTGGTCTGATGATGTAATTACTCTAGTTTATTATTTATGTGATGTAATTAAGGGTAAATGGACTTGTTATAGTCATTTTTATGTAATTTTAGATCTCATTTATGAGGAGCAGCTTAGTCAACTCTATTTGGACGATTTGTTTTAACCTCCCTAGACATTAGGTGTGTGTTGAGAGATATTTGTAAGTTGTTCCTACACTGAGGGATTCGAACCCTGAGAGAGGGGAAGTTGTTTTTGAGTCTATATGTATATATTTTTAGTCATTTTTATGGTTGGAGATCAGAGGGTGGAAATCTTGTAGCTTGTACTTCATCACTTTTTATAGGAAATCAAAGGACGGTTGCAACTACTATTCAGGAATTCTCGTGTTGTGATTTTGTGATAATGTTTTCTCTCTGTTATAGTTTTATATAAATGATATACTTGTCTCCTTTCCATATCTATGATTTTCAATGATTTTCCTAAGAGGTTATAAGCATAATTATTTTCATGAAATATTTTTTTTGTTAGGAATGTCATTTTGTGTAATTTTCCTTCTTGATTAATGAATTCATGGTACACATGCTCATTATGATATATTGCTCTTTCAAACCCTACACTACACCGACAAACTCCTAAACCATCACAAAAGCATAGCTACCTTGATCCTCCATATCCCGTGCAGCTGAAACATTTGATACTTTGACCTCATTCCCTGATTTTCACTCATGATCCAACAAAAACCCCTAAATATTTTCAAAACCCTAAAGTTGATTTATCTAGCCTAATATCCACTCTTGCACCAGTCAAACCCTTGGCTTTGTTTTTCATAGAGAGATCCCTCTCTGCTATGGTAGGGCTAGCTACTAAACTAAAATCTTGGTTTGAGGGTACCAGCTTCGTCAATTTCCTTTCAGCCTTGGGACATTGTGGAGGCTAACACAATGCATGATGATAATAATATTGAAAACATCATACTTTTCCCAATGAGAGTGAAACTTGGCTCTGATACCACCTGTAACACACACCTCCCCTCACATATACCCACTTTCACCACCCCGGGTAAACATGAGATGAGGGGCAATGATGACCTGACTCAACCTCATAGGTGACCTTAAGGAAATGAAGTCAACAAAAAAAACTTACTGACTTCCTTCAGGTGCAACAGTACCGTCCAGGAGTAGCCCAACCCCTTAGGGTATCCATCCCCTAATCCAACGTGAATTTTCCCTAATTTTTACCCCCAGACGCTCTCTTTCCAACGCATCAGTGCGACTGGAACATTCCAATCGTATGCATAATCCTACATTAGTGCGACTGTGGATTTTAAGGCTAGATTCTAGGGTCGGGGCTAGAACTCTGCCGAGAAATACCTGTAACTTTTAGAATTCATAGATTACACAAGTGAAATGTTGGTAAACCAAAAACTAACACGAGGACTAGGCTTGACCATCCCCAAACGGGACTGACATTCTGTCAAACACTTGGAAACAATGAAATCTATAGGTAATGAATACAAGACTGAGCATAAGTGACTGTAAATTCATGTGAAACTTATCAATAAGGATCACCACCCTTTCCCATTAGTTGTCTTAACATTAATTAGGTCTTGCATCCATTATCATTTCAGTTACAAGTTAAAACATGAAATGAACCATGACTAAAACCAGTCACATAACCATGCTTATAAATAGCATTTAATCACACAAATAACCATAAGATAAGATTCATTAAAGTCACATAAATAAAGGTACAAAAGCAAGATAGCTTAGCTTTCATTAAACATGGGCAAGAGCCAACTAGGTTCGGGACTTCCACGTACCACCCGACCATAGACATGGCTGAACCAAATCTTTATTTTAACGAGTCACCCTCGTGCCATATTCCAAGCATGAATGTGGGATCTCATGGTTAAACCTATCCAAAAACAACCAAGGGAATCCAGAGGTTAAACCACCTCCACCCTCACCATATCGCGATCTCACCTAAACTAGAACCGAGATCACAAAATCGAGCCGAGCTTGGAATGCCTCCAGATCTCATCTCTATCCTTGAGGAATTTTATGTCTCCTTGTCTCTAGGATTTTCCGCAATCCACACCAAATCATCAGGCCCTTACTGAAACACCACCCTCAGGCTTTACCATATATCCCACAAAAACTGGTCCAGTGATTCCTTGGCCTTTGGGAATGAACCTGAGACCATCTCTGCCCCAGATTCTGAAACCATCCGGAAATTTCAAAGCTCAAAACTGAGAATAATATCATCACTCCATGGCTATTCGGAAAAAAGGCAAGGCTGAAAATCCCTGTCAAAACCCAGAAAAAACCATGCCACCGACAACAAAAGAACCAAATGCTACCATGCACATACCATGCATGTAAAAACCAGCTAGGAAATCATACATCTAATCTGTTACCTACAAGTATTCCTGTTGAAGTTGCTTGATTATGATATTCCTTGCTTGATCTCCTTCTCCTCTTGGTGCTATTCTCCTCTCTGAGTGTAATTCTGAAAATGAACTGACAAAAGGATACCAACTAATGCTCTGAGGTCTTTTTATCATTCATGCCTCTAATTTCAATTTTCCATTATTTTCCTTCAATTTCCTCCTCACATGCAACTTGTGACCTTTCACCTTCCTTTTCTCCTAATTTCCTTTATTTTCATAAATAAATGTGCCAAAAATACTTTTTTTCTTTTTTAATGCCTTAGCCATTGCCTTTGCCAATTTCCCCTTATCCATAAACACATCCACTGAAGCCCACTAGGATATCTTTGCCCAACATTCAACTTGGAATAAGTGTCCCTTAACTGTGGTCTTATTTTTCCTTTATTAACATTTATTACATGAACTTTTAACCTGGGTATGTTACATTTTAAATGGCCCTCACTTCCCTGATATTGATTAGAAATAATACAACAACTCTAATTTGGAAATGGTATCTCCACTTTGCATTTAATGGTGTAGGATCCATTGTAATTGGGTTTATAAATAGAGAGGTAATCATTCTTGATAACAAGTTCACACATGGGTTTTGAGGATGGAATTTCAATTGTTTATAACTTCTTTGACACTTCTTTGATTTCTATTATGACCTCAATTTGGAAATGACATAACCACTCTACTTCCAATTAAGAATAGTTTCACTTCGATTTGAGCAATTTATCATTAGAAAAACAATATAAGAATTGATTTCAAATTAACAATATATTCATTTTCCAAACTTTGATTTGAATATATATATATATATATATATTAGTTTTTTTAATAGAACTTAGATCTATAATATGTTTCCTTAGATCCCATAATCTTATTTTTTCTTGTGAAAGCGAGAAGAAAAAAAAATCATTTTATCCAAATAAATAGTTATAATACCACTTACTATGATCCTTAACCCTTAAAAGTGAATTAAAAAGCTTAAAGTGGTACTTGATTAATTAATTTGTGTTGTTATGTGTTGGTGACTCAGTTTACAATGAAATCTTTATTGGTTTATCCCATCCTTAGCTTCACCGTCTACCAAAATGGGTCTAAAGATTTCAACATATTGGCAAAGCAATAATCAAATTTCAACTTAAAACATAGAACCAAAAAAATTGAAAATGAGAAACATTAAACACTACTAGGAAAAAACAACTTCCTAAAGAAAACAAACTTACTAATAAAAGGAAATAGACCTCTATGTTTTTCTATGAACCATGAAAAATAATGATAAAAGGGAAGCAACATTGATTTTGAACACCTTCCATAAATATAAAATAATACTTAGTTTAAGAGGGTGGAATTTGAAGAAATGCATGGGATTCAAGGATATCAACACTATAGGTATATATCAATTGATTTGTGCAATAAACAAAAATCGATTGTTTATGATGAGAGCACTTATTTGGCCCTTCTGTCCCTTCCAAAAATCGGCTTTTAAGACGCATAAACCTCATTGGGTTGATTTTTTCCCTTATGGTAGGATACTTAAATGGATGTTTTTTTGGAAATATGGTGTGGTCCTATATTGTTTTCCAAGACGTCCCAATTTTTTCTATGAATATTTTAGGGAAGATTTTACATTACGAATTTTTCATTATTAATAAAAATTCATTATTTTTTCAATCATGTTATTAAGTATACATATATCATAGAGTATAATTATTTGGAAATCAATTTAACATTATGTTAATATGGATATTATTTTTATTTTCATTAATATAAAGAAACTAAACATATTTCAAAAATATTGAAATTTAGAATTTATCAAAACATATATATAACGTTCAAAGAAACTTAGCTCAAGCTCAATTTAGATACATGATTTACATTAGTAAGTTGAAACCAATCGATGTGATATAATGGAGTATGTATCAACAAAAATTTACATAATTCTGACCTTGAAGCTTTTGAAAAAAATGTTATAATATCCTTGTTATTACACTTTTACAATCACCAATATTGACCTAACAAAAACCAAAATTTACAAAGCATCAAAATTTTACATTAAACCATGAGGAATTATTCTTCCAATTTGATTTATGAGCCTCTAGATTAACCATTAAGGAAGGGGGGCATACCACGTTTTCCCTGCTACCAAATTTCACCGTGATTTAGCCTTGACCCCAAATTAACCATGTGATCACCCTTGGAGATTTTTATCTGAGAACATGGAGACATTTCTTTTTGGAGATAGATTGATACAAATGATAAATCCACTTGAAAAACTAACTTAATTGTGTATATGAGGGGAGAGATCCTGAATATAAATGGTGAATTATATTCAAGGAATCACAAAAATCAATCACCTCCTTCTGAGATTCACAATTTACCTCAAACCCTGATATAAGGCATAAGCTTTAACAATGTTTTTGGAAGTGTGACCTAAACCCTAAGCATACCTACGTTCTTCTTGGTTCTTAGGGAAAAAAGTACCAGCTCTGCCACCTAACCTTTTTTTGGCTAAGTTGTGTGAACACTAAGATGGTTGTACGCTCAACCTTTGGCTTGAGAAACCATGGCCTAGGGACATCTAAGCCATCAAAATCACTCAGTGATCACACTTGGCCTGAACAACACCAACCCTCAACATGATTGGATTTTTTCCCACATAATTTTGAATCGATGACCATCACATCACATATTTCCTTAACAATACACCCCATCACCATCTATTCTACACCCCATGGGCAACCACCCCTAACTTTTAATTAATATTAAACTAAAAATTTATCAACATTAATAAAAAAATCAAACAGTAATAAAAAATCAAATTTGTTTTTTGTTTTTTAGAAATTAGAATTTTAAACTAATAATGTATAATATCTTATTTAATAAAAATTTAAACTTTTACCCAAAACATTAAACTTAAATATTCAACAGAGAAATATTAAACTCAAATATATCTTAAAATATCATCATCATCATCATCAAAGAGTATTTGTATTGTATAATTATGTGTTAGGTTTGTAACAAATACATTAGGTGTTATAGAACTAATTCATCAAAAATTTCCAATTGTTTTCTCCTTTCCAATAAAAATGCATGATTTTCTTGAGGATAATTTAAATATGAGCAACAAAAAGAGGGGTTTTGTAGGTGAAACCTTATAAAACTGCCCCAACAAAACACAAAATTTACATCAAATAAGGCTACTAATTAATTATGAAATCTTTCATGAATGCTTTTCTGCATGCATGTGTTTCCACCAAGTCACTTGGCCACCAATTTTAAATTTTTATATTTTCTTGTATCAACCAATCTAACTAATTTTTTTTTAATAGACTTCATCTACGATAAGGGAATTATAGCATGCATAATTTGGCCCTTAATCACCAATTTTAAATTTTTATATTTTCTTGTATCAACCAATCTAACTAAATTTTTTTAATAGACTTCATCTGTGATAAGGGAATTATAACACACATAATTTGGCCCTTAATCTATAATTCACCTGCTTCTTTGTTGAAGACTTTTACGACATGAAAATATGCTTTGGATGAGATATCTTCCACAATTTTCATGGTTCTTTTCATGACGTTTTACATAGATTTCTTCTTTGGGAGGGAGCCTTTGACCACATAGTGTAGGATTAGAAGAGAATCTTCCATAGTAGTAGGTATGTCCACAGAGTCATTCTTTGGCTAACAAAAGTTCCTAGTAAAGACCATATATTTCTACTTGATTATTTGCTATATGACCAAAGTCCATCAATATCTAAACACTTTGTCCTCCTCAAAACTATAAAGAATCTTCCTATCTTACTACCCTAATAAATAAATATTAAACTTAAATATATACTAAACTATTAATATCTTAAAAAAAAAAAAAAAAAAACAAAACTTAATGTTAGTATATATTTGAAAAAAATAAAAAAATATCAAAAATTATAATTTTATGTCGAATTACCATTAATAGAATCTAAGATTCATTGGGTCCAAATTTATGCCAAAAAATTATCAACATTGAAAAAAATAAAACTAAAAATTATCAACATTCAAAATAATCAAATTTATAAATTTTAATAAAAACATAATAAATATAAAATATAATTTTATCTGCTTTAATAAAAATATAATCTTTTAATTCAAATAGTTAACATATTAACAAATAAATATTAAACTTAAATATATATTAAAATAATAATATTATTAAAATTTATTTTTATATAAAAATATATCAACACATATGAAACTTAAATTAGTTTATTTTATTTGTAGATTTTAATGGAAAATTTAAAATTAATTATAAAGTAATTTTTAATTAAAATTTTGAAATAATTTTTATATTTAAAAATGAAAATGAATTATATATATATATATATATATATATATATATATATATATATATATATATATATATATATATATATATATATATTCATAAGCCTTTACGACATAATACCACATTGTTAAAACTTTTTAACAATTTAGCAACTAACCGAAAACATTTTGCATGTTTTGCGGAGGAATAAACATTCAATATAAAAGTACTTTTTTGAATTGTATGTCTTAAAATGCTATGTAATGTTTATTCATTAATTATTTATACATGAATTGACTAATAAACCTTATTTTTGTGGGCCATTTTCCTGTTGAACTAAGATGTATGATGTACCTATGCCATAAATGTGGTCAATTCTCATCATTATATACATGTATAATCATGGTAGTTGGTAGTTCTGGATGTAGCCATTTTTGTTTGCTTTTAGTAATAAAAAATGAAATACAATGCTGACTTCTTATTTGAAAGTAAGTTTGTATATATATACATATATGAGATTTTGAATGTCGGATTTTGTGGTTTATATCATATATATAATTACTAATTAAATTAATTACTTTTTATATGTTATAATTTAAATAATTTTATTTAAGATTAAAAAACTATTGATTATAATTATAATAGTATTAATGAATATATATAAAGTTTGGCAGGATTATATCTTCATCATGTTTAATATATCATCTAGATCAGGGTGGAGAATTAAACCGGTGATTTCACATCAAGGAGTGTCTTAATAGAGCGTCTATCCAAGACCTCATGGACTTTAGTGAAATAATTTTATTTACATGATTTAAATATTTTTATTTAAAGCTAAAAATATTATATATATTATTGTATTGATTTCTCTTAACTAATATAAGATAGTATTTATAAATAGTATTTTGTTAATAAATAAAGTTTAAATATTTTAATAGGTATTTAGAAAAATATGTGAAAAATATTTTTACCATATAAAGAGGAGAAGAAAAAGCCTAGCAAGATTTTGTAATCACTTTTCAATTGATTACTTATTACATTAGTAAACGACAATAATTTTTTTAATGTATCCTTGAGAATTGTTAGTGCATGCAACTCTAGAACGCCTTTGAACATCTTTCCTCTGATTCTCGTGAATGGTTTGTCCCTCCTCCCCTTCCTCCTGCTCCAAACATATCCATGTTTCACGTGTTGGTCGTGAGTTCGCTTAGAGGTCCCAGGAAAAATCCTTCTTGATTTCTAAAGAAGTCAGAGGATATTTCCAAAATATTAGTTCATACAACTCAATCAAGGAAAATGGCTCTCAAATTAGTTGAAAGGGGATTGTTAGGGAAGTTTATAGGTATATGGCCCTCACCAAAATATTTAAATGTGTGGGTTGAAAAGAACTGGAAGCCTCTCATCTAGGGTCAAATCTCTATCCCCTTTTGAGGTAGAGGTTTCTTCACTTTCCTCTTTGAAAACATGGTTGATAGAGATTTGATTTTCAAAATTTCTCCCTATTTTATGGGGGGGCAGGGTTTGTATTTAGATAAAGGGAACCTTGAATTTAACCCTGAAGATGGCGTCCCCTATATTATCACGGTTTGGGCTAAAATCCCTTATCTTATCCTCCATTTTTGGAATGATGAGACTTTGAGATCAATAGGGAATGCAATGGGGAAATATATAGATAGAGCTAAACCCAAAGAAGGAAAGTTAGCTTGTGCTAGAATATGAGCGGAAGTAGATCTAGAGAAAGGCCTTCCTTAGGCTATCATGCTTACTCTAAATAACTAATCCTTTCTTTAAGAGGTACACTATGACCAGCTACCCTTCAAGTGTAAACTATGCCATGAATATGGACATTTCGTTGGGAATTGTAAGAAGGAAGAGGAGAAGCAAAACTAAGAATAAAACAACCAACGATTGCAATAAACAAAGAGAAGAAGAGGACAAGGTCGTCCAGCCAATCTCATTAGAGGACCAAAAAAAAAAATGAAGAAGGTATCCCCCACCAACCTTGTCAAAATTAGGTCTCTAAAGAAGGAACCCAAGACTCACCTTCCAGTAAAAACAAAAGGACCAGCTCAATCAAGAAATAGGTATGAAATTTTGAAACATGAGGAAGAAGAAGGAGAAATCAGGGAAAACTTTATTAAGAAAATTAATCTTGAGGAGTCACAAAAAAATAATAAGGCGCCCCGACATCAAAGAATAAGTCTCCCATCCTGTGACCTCGAGGAGAAGGAGCTTGAATTTAGTTGGGAGGAATAAGAGGAGCTTCCTCCTCTTAAATATTAGGAAAACATTTAGGAAGAATAAATGAAAGGGTTAGTAGATGAGCCAAGAGGAGTATACAAGGGAAAAGAGGAAGGTCAAACTAAATTTTTTAAAAGGGCAGGAAGGAAATCCCATAAATCCTTGTTAAAAGAGAAAGTAGATAAAGATACAGAGTTAGGAACTCAACAAAGAACTTTTCTCCAACGGTACAAGAACATTGAAAAAATATGGACATCCCCCTGTTCATGTTGTATCAAAAATCAATAGTAAACAATGAAAATGATCTCCTAGAACTGTAGGGGATTGGGTTCTAATAATATTAGCATAAGTCAAAAGTGCGATTAAGCAAGAGAACCCTTCTATCCTCTTGCTCTAGGAGACAAAAATGGGAGAATGGTAGCTTCTCCAAAAAATGTATTTTCATATAGCAAAGAAGTGTTTCCCATGCCATCAACTTGCATGGAGCATCAAGAGACCTTTGCACCATCTCGTCAGAAGCGCCCTTTTAACTCCTCTCAATGGAGAATTCACCTCATAGGCTTACTACTAAGCTCCTCCACTACCAAAATCAACATTTGTGTTCTATTTTCAACATGTGAATTCCAATTCTTTACCAAGAGAAGATTATATGTTGGAATTGTGACTGTTGAATTTAAAGGAATATGAATTCAATAATAGAATCATTTTTGGTGGACATTTCGACGTCACTTTGTACCCATCGGAAAAGAAGGGAGGATCTCCAATAAGAGACCACTTCAAGGAATATATGGAAGATCTAATTTATTCCTTTGAAATAGTGGATACTAAGCTATTGTGCAAAAAATATACTTGGACCAACAAAAGAATTGGTCTTGGACATATTGCAGCTTGGCTAGATAGATTCCTTCAGGCATTGATATTTTTAATCAAAATTTCACATTCTCTCCCAGCATTATTTTATTGGGTGGCTAAGACCACACGCCAATCTCTCTATTAATGTGCCTAGAGGTGGAATATGGTCTATTTCTATTCATATTCGACACATTGGCTTAACCATCAAGATGTAATGGGAATCATCACTTCAATTTTGAACCAATGGATTTTTGAATCCCCCATATTTATATGGGAGAGAAAAATACACAATTTAAAGTCATCACTTGGGAAATGAGATAAGGAAAATAAAAGAAATCGGAAGCAAGAAATCAACCTTCACAAAAACAAGTTGGAAGCCATTTAAAAAAGGATGGAAATTTAAAAAATAACATAGGAAATATTACAAGAAGAAAGGACAAAATTTGAGAAATACCACTCAACAATAAAAAAAAAAGGAAGAAGAAATTTGGAGATTAAAGTCAAGGAGTGTGTGGCTCAAAGCTGGAGATAGGAATACCAAATTATTTCATAACTAGGAAAAAATGAGATTATGTAGAAACATTATAAATTCCATAAAGTTAAATGGGGATCAAATACTAGAATTTTCTAAAATCAAAGTTGTTTCCTTCAAGAATTTCAAAAATATGTATACCAAATTAGAGAATAATAAACACTAGGGGAATTTTAAGGTCTAAAATGGGCCTCCTGAGAAAAATGTACAACCAAAATAGACTTTATAAGAATCAATAGGATTCAAGATGATGATGTCAGCCATGGGGGATGATTCACAATTTTTTAAGTAAAAGGGAAAAAAGATTAAAAAATAATAAAATAATAAAATAACTTTTTCAACTCGTATTTTCAACTTATCTCCCAAAGTTTTTACTCAAATTGCAAGCATGAGTACTTGTTGGATGAAAATTTTAATTTCCCATCCAAGGAGTACCCATGTTGCATACTTTTGATGGACCCTGCTACATGAAAAATAAGAAATACATGAAAAAATGTTATTGCAATCATGTTTTTCATGTATTTCTAATTTTTCGTATAGAAGAACCCATCGAAAGTATGCAACATGGGTACTCCTTGGATGAGGAATTAAATTTTGCATCCAATGGGTACTCCTGCTCAAAATTTGGGTAAAAACTTTAGGAGATAAGTTGAAAATATGAGTTGAAAAATAGTTTTTTCTTTTTTCCCTCTAAATTTTGATGATGTAATCAAATCTTATTTTATTATTTCCACTATTATTTTATAATTTCCTTATGAGGCCAATTTTAGACCTCAAAATTCCCCTAATGTCAATAGAGGTGTTGACGGTGTTGGATACTCCCAACATGCAAGGGGGTATCCCCGATGAAAAGTCCCAAATAGACTTTGCACCGTTTGGTGTGGGATCCCTTTCGGAAATAAGGCTTGGATGCCATATATTCTTAAAGATATGCATTGGCTTCAATGTTCAGCATGAGAGAGTAATACACATGTAATTTCATATTAGCAAGTGAGTATGCCTTGTGGAATGTTCAACTGCAGAATGTATCAAGGTTCTTCTTCCGAAAGGGGAGAGAAAAGTGAGTCTTTTAAAAAAAGGTAATAGTACTAACGTAATAAAGACACATGAGCATATACATATGAATGAATTTTTGGAAAACTAATGAAAAAGTTCACATAGAATAAACGACATTAAAACACATACAACACACCTTCAACAATATAAGTACCAAAGCCACTGAAATAGTTCAATTTCCTTACTACATATGAAAACAACATACATCACAAACATTCAAAGAATAGTCTTAAAACATTTACGACATACGCATGAAAGTGTGTTGATTCAATGAGCTTCAAAATTAAGCAAAAGTTCCAAGATACATCAAGACAGTGAACACCACTAGCTCCAATGGTGGAGGGTTAGATCAACCACTTGCTCTCCCAAAATAACTATCTTCCTCTTTAATGCTTGGTAGGAGGAGATAAGGTGAAAAGTACCTTACACGAGTGATGGGGGTGTATATATAGCAAATGGGGTGATCATTCACCTCCCTTGTGACTCTTGACTACCCTCATGACTGGTTGAATTATTTATGACCTTTAGACCCCTACATGACTTTTCATATTCTATATATGTCTCTTGGACTTCCACTTTACATTACATTTCTCCAATATTGAATTTACATAATCCACAAATTATGTGGAAAATGATGACTCATGACCGTACACTGATGACATGGAAATGTCAAGCCACTCTTTGCAAATGATTTCCTTGTATCTTATTGAGATATGGGATATTATCTTTGTAGGTTTTAACCCTGTACAGAAATTATCTTCAAATGAATTCTTAAAAATAGAAAATAAACAATAGTGAGAGCATAAAACATAAAACAGATATACACATAGATTTTTCCCCTGGATCCCAAATCAGGACTACCAACCTGATTCTTCATTATTTCCTTTTAGTGTTACAACCCATACATATACATGTCGAAGCATTCATAAACCCCAATCCATTAACCCTAGATTAGAAGATAACCATAGTTCCCTTGACCGGATCTACAAAATACTAGGGGAAGAAAACCATCATGCCCCAAAACCATGTTAAAACCCATGCAAAAAACCATAGGCAGGCCCGCCCACCTAAAATAGCATCCAAAAAAAATTTCCTGGGGCACTCCCCCGAACCCCGTGTAGGGGGCTACCCGCCCCCTGCTAACCCCTAGACAGGAAGGACGCATGCGACTATTCGTGGAAATAATATAACACATCCACATGGCTTGAAGATAAGGAGTATTCAATGTGATCTTGATCTTAAGTTGTTATTGCAATCTAATGTCCCTTTTTTTTCTTGATTGATCAACTTGTTTTTGTAGCTTCGAAGGTGTCTTCTAGCAGGGTCTCCTTCTGCATCTCCTTCATCGTCATCCTGTCATAACATGATAGAATACCTGCAACTCCAATCCACTCATGAAAATACAACATTATTCTGATAAAACCTCGAGTCTAACATGCTTCATGATAACCACTGAATGAGCTGGAACCTGGTGGAAGGATTAAGGATTGCGTAGTTGCAGAGCTTAGGAGCTCAAGGGTCAGGATTGAGCCTTGAGGCTGAATAGTTCACAGTTTAGGAAGGTCAGGGCTAGTCATCTACGCAGTTGAGGGGCTCAAGGGATCAGGATGTGGGATTGAGGCTTGAAGATGCCCATTGCACAGTTCCAAAGGGACAAAGGCCAAGGGATTGTGCAATTGCATAGTTCAAGGGCTCAAGGCTGAGGCTTGATGCTTGAGACTGCACAATGCACAGAGGAGGCTGACTGAAGGCAGAGACTGCACACTTCTGGAGCTCAACGTTTGAGACTGAGCATTGAGACTACGTAGTTCATAGTTATGGAAGGTTGGGACTGTGTATTACGTAGTTCCAAGAGGAAAGGTTGAAGCTTGAGGACTGAGACTGCACAATGTGTAGTTCAGGAAGGCTGAGTGGTGTCAAGTTGCTTGGTCAAGAAGTGTTCCAGATTTGGATGTGTGGGATCAGTGAGGCCAAAGTGAAAAGTGGTAAAACTTGAGCATGATCACGTAATTAGAATACTTCACGACACAACATAGATCACATGGAAAACAATAACACCATACTTTCCTCAATGTGATGACATTGTGACAACTTTTTCCAAGTGTGACACTAAAGATACACTTTGCGACAACAATGACGAGACTTGTGTGACAATGCTTGAAACTTTGGAAATGAGTGTGATACATGTATACATGATAAGAATGTCTCATTAACACAAATATAATCCATTGAAATATACTGAAACCACATACATGCGATGCGCGACACTTGCCATACTAAAAGATGAAACTTTGAATTTCTTTCAAACGAGACAAGAATACTTAAAGAAAACATGTGTGATGACTCTTAATACTTGCAAAGACAATATGCAAAGTCAAAGTAGGCTTCGAAATTTGGATGCGAGCCAAAATTTTGGAGGGTGTTGTAGCAATGACAACACTTGGTGACACACTAATAGAATTCCATCTTCTTTTCCTTGGTTACGTATTTTGTGTAGGGCCTAGTTCCTCTGGGAGTATTGATTCATTGTTTAGATCACTTTGGTTTCCTCAGTTACCCCGTGGATAAATATAGTCCCCTTTATCCTTCCTCGGTTGAACATAATCATAGAGCCATCTATATCACAATGTTTCGAATAAGGAGAAGCGTAATTTTATTTACAAGCTTTAGATTTTCATAGTATATTTTTCATCTCTAGTGTTTCTCCACTGCCAGCAGGCCTGGACAGTACCCAAGAGAAGCCACTTCAAGAACACAAACATTTCTCCACTTCTAGTGAGCTTGTATAATACCCCGACGAAGTTTTTTACTTCACCTCCCTACGCAGGAAGCCTTTCTCTTATTTCACCCTTTCTTTATTTATTTTATATAGGATTGTGCATCAACACTTACTCATTTCATGCGAGGAAGAGGGATCCCGAGTTATTGAGATTAGAAGATGTTGTCACTTCAAAGAATATATGTAAAATCTCTAATATTGGTTTTCTCATTTAGATTTCCCCCTTGTCCTTCTCTACTTGATTGGGTTAGTGTGGAAAAGCACCAAAACATAAAGAATCGAGTGTAGGCATGAGGTTTCTAGAATAGACACAAATATCATGGTTTAACACAAAGCTTTTATTACACAAGGATAATATTTTCCGTCAAAACATCATCAACCAAAAGGTGTAACCAAGACGAGGAAGAAGCATTAAAGGTTAGCCAAATGTTGTAGTGTCACAAGGCTCTTTTCGATTCTACCACATTCATTGGAACCAAAAAACACACTTAGACATGATGCCTATTCACATGAACAAAAGGAAACAAAATGAAAAGATTGAACATGCCAAATAAATGAAAACAAAAAACTATGTACATAGGGTAGGGCACAACCCTAGACTCTCATTGAAAATATTGTTTCAAATATTGGCCATTTACAGGAAGGGATTCAGTCTTCCCATAAAAATATGGGAGACGATAAGTATGATGGATAAGCTTCTCATGAACAACATACAGTCAGATCCACATGGATTAGAACTTAGTTTGTTTCCCCTTATATTCTTGGGCTTTATCCCACTTCAATACCAGGTCACCCACACTGAATTCTCTTTTCCCTACATAATTTTTCCTTCTTTCTTTCTTCTTGCAACTTAAGGAGAGTGTCTATCCTACTCTGAACCCAGAGGCAAGGATTACCCTTGAATTCTTGCGAAAGTTGAAGGGAAGGTAGGTAAATGTTCGGAGGTAGGATGGATTCTCTTCCATACACCAAGAACTAAGGAGAAGTATTCAGAGAAATTTTAGGTGTGACACGGTCATCTGATTGGGAGTTCACCAAAGCAGTGTTCTAGTTCCTTTGTTTAAAGAATACGATCTTTATAAAGATACAAATGAGGTTCTTGTTGGTCAGCTCAACAAGATTGTTTCCTTATGGGCAGTAATTAGAAGAATGTTTCAATACGATGTCATTTTCCAATGAAAAATCATATAGTTTTAGCAATGAAAAATATGTTGCATTGTAAAAAAAAAATGAAGTTGGAACGTCAAACCTGGTAATAATATTCTGCTTGATGAAGTTGATGACTTCCTGATCATTCACTTGCTTGAGGGGAACCTCTTCTGTACACCACGTGAAGTAATATGTAGTGGAAGTAATAATATAGTGGTGTTGCTTCGATGAGTGTAGAAATATGTCATCGATAACATATAAGCCCCATTTCTGAAATGGTTCTTCTACAACAATGGGTTGTAATGGAGTGGCTAACTTCCTTTCACAGCTGCACATTTCTGACAAACCAAACTCTTGCGGGCTAAGTGTGGGTATCCTTGAAAAGTGTGAGCCAATAGAAATTGGCCCTCATAACTTTGTGCATAGTAGTGTCACCCGCGAAATGTCCTCCGGCTGGTCCATCATGGAGGTCACACAGTACCCTTTCTAAATCTAGTGCTTCCAAGCATCTAAGCAGTACTCTATTGTGGTACTTTCTAAAATGTACTCCATGTACCAACTGATAAGATAAAGCTTTCAATCTGATTTCCCTCTTCTCTCTTGCTAATAAATTAATGAGAGGGTAAAGTACCATGCTCAATATATTGTCACATGTTTGCATACTGAGAGGCTAGTGTGTCAGTGGGGGTAGCTTGTTTGATATTGTACATTTCAATCTCCTTCTCCCATCCACAAGAGTCATCTTCTAGTGCATTTGGTGCTTCTAATTCTAGCTGGTATAAACCATGGCCCTTTATGGTGTGAATTGATTTTAACTCTAGACAGTATTCCTATAAGTCAGTCATCCAGTTCACTCTTCTTTCACCCAGCTCTTGTTGAACAAACAATGATCTGACAATTAGGTTTGACACAAAGATAACATAATGGTTTTTCAGAAGATAAGGTCGAAAGTGTTTTACCACCTTGTAGACTGTGTAAACTTATATATCGATGGTGGGAAAATTAAGTTCATGCCCTTGCAAGCTAACACTCGTGAATGATATAGGCTGCTCATTATTTTGATCATCAATCTATGTAAGAACGATAACGAGAGAGCTATCATAAGCGAAGGTGTAAAACATGAAATATTTACTAAATTTTGGATTGTACAGTGTTGGTGCTTCTAATATCGCTTGTTTTATATGAAAGAATGCATCATTTTCCCTTTTATCCCACTTATATATCACATCCTTCTTTATGATCTTTTGCATTGGTTTCACTATCTGTGCATAGTTAGAGATGAATTTGTGGAGGAAATTAATTTTCCCCAAGAAGGACTACATGGATTTCTTATTCACTGGGAAGGGAATCTCCATGATATTTCTGACCCTTTCAGGGTCCAACTTAATCCCACTTTTTGTGATAATATGGCCCAAGATATTTCCCACGGACACTGCGAAAATTCTCTTCTTGGGATTAAGAGATATCCCGTATTTATGACATCGCTCGAAAATCTACTTCAAGTGGCGCAAGTGGTCAGATCTTATTTTTGAAAACACCATTACCTCATCAAGATAGACGAATACGCTTTTAACAATCAAACCACAAAATGCAATGTCCATCGCACATTGGAAATTCACACCAACATTAATAAGTCCAAATGAAATTCTCTTGAAGTAAAACATACCACACTTGGTTAAAAAAGTTGTTTTAAGGTTGTTAGGTTCTGACACTAGAACCTAGTTGTAGCCCGAAAAACCATCCAACAAGAAAAACATTTCAGACCCTGATACTGCCTGTAGAATCTGTTCCATCAATGACACTGGATAATTGTCTTTTTCTGAGGTGTAATTAATATTGAATAAATCCACACACAGGCATATTTCTCTGCACTTTTTCCTCACTGGGACCAAATTTCAGACGCACATAAAATGTCACACTTTAGAGATGATCTGAGCATCTAGCGGCTTCTTCAACTCTTTCTGATTTAGAGGCTCAAGTGTCATATGAAATTTACGCAGTTGATGCTGGAAAGGGTTGGACCCCTCCTTGATTGTAATCACGTGCTGGATTATTTGCATGTTGTAAGTTTTGAGATCATCGTATGTCCACGTGAAAATATCTCGGTATTGCTTGAAAAGGTGGATGAAAGATTGTCGCTCTTAAGGTGTGAAGCAAGTACCGAGATTGAAAAGATTTGGACCTTGTTTTGTACCAAGGTTGATTTGTTCATGCGACAGAGTTGAGTTGTGAATCTTTGCATTCACCATCCCCTTAAAGTGATTTTGCAAGTCATATAACTTTTCAAGTGGCACCACGCCCTTAGGAATGGGGTTTTCTTTGCTTGATTGAACTGCATCTTGCAATGCTTTATCGTACGACGATTTCAGAGTCACCTATTGCTTTTAGAACCCCAACTTTGAGATTGATGGATTTCTTCAAGCCCAATATGAGTGCTTCATAATCTATGATATTGTTGGTGCACTCAAATTCAAAGTGACAAGAGATGAGATATTTTCTCTGTTGTGGGTATAATAAAACAAAACTAACTCAAGAGCCCTCCTGCATTTTCAAACTGTTAAAATATAAATTCCAATAATTAGAAATGCTAGAGCTACAACCTACACTAGTACAATCTACACCTATTGTACAAATGTCATCATCACCAGTTGTATTTCTAGGAAGGAGTTTCAACTATGTATATGGTGGGACTGACAAAGGTTGGGATAGATAAAATTCGTGATCTACTTCCATCGATCATGCACTCATAATCATCTACGACAAAATATAGAACACTCAACACCCAGAAACAACATGATCCCCTTAATGCGGTGACAAAACAACAATATCCTCCAAGTGTGACACTCAAGATACACGATAGTGCGTAAAACTTTGGGAATGACTCAAATACATGTATAATTGATAGATAGGAACCATTGGTACCAAACTTTCCTCTTTAAATGAACCATCACTCCACTTTTATAGTGTGTGATACTTCCCATGCCAAAAGATGACACTTGCAACAGTAAGAGAAAAGTGCGAATGAAACTTTCAAAGGCTTAAATAAAGTGAAAGCAACACATTCCAGAATGAATATAACATGAAAATGACACTTATTAAGTGAATGCAAGAAAAAATAGTAGTTTCGGACATGAAAACGACTCTTGTGAAAACAAAGGTGCACCAAAGTGACAGTTGAGAAACCTCACCAAAATATAAATACATTTGCAATAGAAGTGAGGAGAATTGTCAATGGATAGTGCACATTAACTATCAACATATGTTACGTAGTACACTGTGCTTATGGATTTCATAGTCACTCTCGCTAGTGATTACGCAAGCCTTACCTTTAAGAGTTGTTTAATGCCTATGCAAGCTTGCATCGAAAGAAGTGTGTTCGTCAATTCATCAAAGACAAAAAAATGTGTGAGTTAGTGACTTTGACACTTAGAAGAAGAATTAATGCATCCCAAAGTGACCATGGAATGACTAATCACAAGATCCTTAGTAGGCTCCAAAATTCAAGTGTAAGCAAAATTTTAGAGGGTGTTTATTGTAGCAAAAACACAAGGGAATTGTATTATTTTCTTTAATCCTACGAATTAGAATTTTCCTTTAAATATTCTTAGGATCAAGCTTAGACATGTGCAAAAGCTTCTCTTTCTTTCTATTAATACAAAACATTTTTATTTTTAATTAGGGCTTTATAATTACCTTATTGAGTTTTTGGATTCATTAGAGACATATTTAATGGCTTTCCTAGCAATTTGACACTCAATATCATACCGATGATTATTTGTGTTATTATTCTTTTTACATGACACCTTGAAATATAATTTGTTCAATATGGAGGTAGAAATGGTTAGGATATTGTATATATAAGTTAGGATATTTAATTCATTGTTTAAAAGCTTTAGGAAAAGATTGACTTTAGTTTTTTCAAAAAGTGGGTGCCTTTGAATATCAAAATTTCTTGAATGGGGATTTTGTGCATGCCAAAAATTTTAGAGTTAGGGTTAAAGGTATATTATTAGGGTTGGGTTCATGATCATTTAAAAAGTGAGAATTTACTCATTGGTTACATATGGGGATATCATATATCGCATAATTCATGTCATTACTACCTAGCTCATGAATACATGTATTTGATTGGAGTTTGACCATTTCATTACACCATTATAAATTATTAGGCCTTGGAAACTACAAAGATTGACTGGCTCATTACCAAACAAATTATTGGTCAGGTTTTTAGAGTTTCTTTTGTATCTATTTGCTAAAACATGTCCTCATATAATCATAAAGTATTAGGGTTAGAATCATTGCTTAACAGAGTATCTTGGTTAGTCGCAGTTCTAACATTAAAATATTATAATGGAGAATACTACCTTCATTTCTCATACTATAAATATCTTGTTCTAAGGTATTATAGGGACAATTTTCATGTACATTTATTTTCTTATAAGAAGTATAATTAATAGGCATAAAATAACAAATTTCTATATGAATATTCTTTTCATTAATGTCAAATATTTCTATCCATATTTATTAGTTGAGAGGGTCTATCTTATGTCGATGTTCAATGTGAAGAGTAATGTTCTTTCTTATATAATAGGTTATGCCTCCAACCCATTTACGATAGGATTTATTGTTCCATGTCGAGCATAAGATAAATCATTCTTTGTTTAGGGACCTTAGGCTCCTCATCCTCCCATGTTTCAACTAGAAAAATCACATCAATTTCACTTGGGTTCCAACTTAACTTAGGACCTTTGCGCCATGGAAAGCCATGTTAGTTCCAAAAAATGATTCAAAGTGTCCCAAATTCCTATTTATTATAACCATTTTGACCTTTATCCATAATAAAAGCTTTTCGATTTCTAATTATTTCCCATTTTCCTTCCTTCTCGGCATATTTTACCTTTTGAAATTCTTTCCTTAATTCAACTTGATCTTCTAAAATAAAGTCCTCATTGATAATTATTATTGTCCATTTTAAGCTCATAGTATACCATAATTATGGTTATATAGTTTATTGTGACATGGATGAACATATTTTTATGTTTGCTCATTTTCCCTAGTGTCTTTGCTTCGATGAGGTAAGTTGCTTCACATGGTGATTTGTTTTTTAGGTTTCTTTTACTATTGCTCGAGTGAATTTGTCTTTTTTTTCTCTTTTATACCAAAAATTAAGAGGTTAAGGGCTCTTTCATTACATTCATGATCCCACGTAATTAGTTTATTCATTTCCTCTTTGATGGGTTTGGTATCCAATTTATTTATCATTAGTTTGGTTTTCTTCTAGCTCTTTAATATTGTCTCTCAAGTTGTAATTTCTTTGACCTCTTCATTTTGGGTTGATCGTTTTTTTTTTTGAGAACATGAAAATTACTCTTATGAAAACAAAGGTGCGCCAAAGAGACAATTGAGAAAACTCACCAAAATATAAATACATTTGCAATCGAACTAAGGAGGATTTTCAATGGATAGTGCACACTAATTGTCAACATATGTTACGTAGTATACTGTGCTTATGGATTGCATAGTCAGTGTCACTAGTGATTATGCAAGCCTTAAATTTAGGAGTTGTACAATGCCTATGTAAGCTTGCATCGAAAGAAGTGTGTTTGTGAATCCATCAAAGACAAAACATGCGTGAGTAAGTGACTTTGACACTTAGAAGAAGACTTGATGCATCCCAAAGTGACCATGGAACGACTAATCGCAAGATCCTTAGTGGGCGCCAAAATTCAAGTGTAAGAAAACATTTGGAGGGTGTTTTTTGTGGCGACAACACAAGGGAATGGTATTATTTTCTTTAATCCTACAAATCACAATTTTCCTTTAAAAATTCTTAGGATCAAGCTTAGACATGTGCAAAACCTGCTCTTTATTTCTATTAAGAAAACATCTTTTTCTTTTTAATTAAGGCTTTATAATTTATCTTATCAAGTTTTTGGATTCATTAGACACACATTTAATGGCTTTCCTAGAAATTTGACACTCAATATCGTATTGATAATTAGTTGTGTTATTATTCTTTTTACATGACACCTTGAAATAGAATTTGTTCAATATGGAGGTAGAAAGGGTTGTTGTAAAATTGTGTTAGAGGTTTTTGATGTTATCTATATAAGTTTAGATATTTAATTCATTGTTTAAAAGCTTTAGGAAAAGATTGAATTTAGTTTTTCAAAGAGTGGGTGCCTTTGATTATCAAAATTTTCTTGAATGGGGATTTTGTGCATGGAAAACATTTTAGAGTTAGGGTTAAAGGTATATTATTAGGGTTGGGTTCCTGAACATTTAAAAAGTGAGAATTTACTCGTTGGTTTCATATGGGAATATCAGATATCACATAATCCACATCATTAATACCTAGCTAATGAATACAAGTATTTGATTGGATTTTTCCCATTTCATTAAACCATTATAAATTATTATCCCTTCGAAACTACAAAGATTGACTCGCTCATTACCAAACAAATTCTCGGTCAGGTTTTTAGAGTTTCTTTTTATATATTTGCTAAAACAAAGTCCTCATCTAATCATAAAGGATTAGGGTTAGAATAATTGCTTAACATAGTAGCTTGGCTAGTCATAGTTCCAGCATTAAAATATTCTAATGGAGAATACTACCTTAATTTCTTAGACTATAAATATCTTGTTCTAAGGTATTATAGGGACAATTCTCATGTACATTTATTTTCTTATAAGAATTAGAATTAATGGGCATGAAATAACAAATTTCTATATGAATCTTCTTAGCATTAATGTCAAATATTTCTATCCAAAATTACTAATTGAGAGGGTCTAACTTATGATGTTCAATGTGAAGAGAAATTTTCTTTCTTATATAATAGGTTATTCCTCCAACCCCTTTATGATAGGATTTATTGTTCCATGTCGACCATAAGATAAATCATTCGTTGTTTAGGTACCTTAGACTCCTCATGATCCCATGTTTCAACTAGAAAAATCATATCAATTTCACTTGGGTTCCAACTTAACTTAGGACCTTTACACCATGGAAATCCATGTTAGTTCCAAAAACAGATTCAAAGTGTCCCAAATTCCTATTTATTATGACCATTTTGACCTTTATCCATAATAATAGTGTTTCAATTTCTAATTATTCCCCATTTTCCTTCCTTCTTGGCCTCTTTTACCTTTTGAAATTCTTTCCTTAATTCAACTTGATCTTCTAAAATAAAGTATTCATTGATAATTATTATTGGCCATTTTAAGGTCATAGTTTACCATAATTATGGTTATATAGTTTACTGTGACATGGATGAACCTATCTTTATGTTTGCTAATTTTCCCTAGGCTCTTTGCTTCGATGAGCTAAGTTGTTTCAATCGGTGATTTGTTTTTTAGGTATTATTTTACTATTTCTCGAGTGCATTTGTATTTTTTTTTCTTTTATACCAAAAATTATGAGATTAAGTGTAATATTCCTATTTAGGAAAATTAGCAATATAAGCACCAAAAACGCAGTTTTCAGAAAATTATGCTATAATAATGAAGAAAAACACTTGGATCCATTAGCTTATGTATTATAGCACTCAAATATAGAAGGGGATAAAAAAAAAATCATTCTAGCTTAGTTAAATAGATCTCCCAAGCCCAATATAGCTTAAACCTCAAAACCCTATGACTATTGCAACACAGAATTTCTGAAGCATGTGATAACACAGTTTAATGAGGGTTTCTACTATAGCAAGATCGAAATAAATAGATCTGATGATATATTACTCAAAGAGCTGATAAAATGGAGATGTAGTCTCTTTTACACAATCTTAAGATAACCCGGCAAGGGTTTCTTGAAAATAATGAGGTACAAAAAGTAGATTTACAGATCTATTGTTGAATCACGCTGTCTGACTGAAGCTCTACATAAATATGGCTGAAAAATACAAATAAATGGCTGAAACTTCTCCTTACTAGCCTTCTGGGAGAAAGATTGATTCTTTCCCTAGGAGTCTAGCTCATAAACAGAGGTTTTAACCCTTCCACTGCAACACCATGAAAAATAACGTAGTTTCTCTAAGGGACTGCGTTGTAGCTGTAGGTGACTGCTTGACCCAATGTCTGATGGTGGAAATGAAGCCCAAAATACTCCTCTCAGATTCCTTCACCAAGTTCTCCAAGGAAGAGTGTGGAATTCCCGCATGAGAAAACCCTTGCACTAAACAATGCAGCAAACCTAGCTAAACAGTTGAATCATGCAATAAGTCATAAGACTCAAACATAAACAATATTTTGAATGCATTTCATGGCTGCCATCCCTTCCCTTATATTCTTGGTGAGCCTCCTCACCCTTGACCCCACTCATTTATGAGGTTGCTTCCTTGCAAAGACTCCTCCTCCAAAACTGCGATGTTCCCACTAGCTCCACTCTCTCCTTTGGCAGTGTTGTTGATTTCGTCAACCTTGATCTAGTCCACATGGATTGCTCCCTTTCACACCCATGGTGACTTTATTTTGCCTACCTAAACTGATCCACATTCACACTGGAAGTGTTTTATTCCTACTAAAGAGATTTAAGGGTCTCCTTACCCCATTTATTCTTCTAGAATGAAAAATAGAGCAACATATAATATTCCAACTAGTAATAAGCTAATTGGGAATATTACAGTCCTCCCCTCCCAAAAGTTGCTTGTCCTCAAGCAACAGTAAAGAAGGATGCTACAAAATCTTCTCTCCTTCCCAAGTGGCATCCTCATCAAGAAGATTCCTCCATCGGATCAGATATTCTTGATCACCCTTCTCCTTAGTTGCCTCTCCCAAGTATCTAAGATAGCCTCTGGTTGCAAAACTAGATGGCCCTCGTAATCAATAGGTGGGAGATCCATAGTGGAAACCACATGTTTTCCAATGGCCTTCTTGAGGCACGATACATGAAAAATATTATGTATCTTGCAACAAATAGGAAGCTCCAACTCATATGCTACCTCCCCAACAAAATGGATCACCCTGTATGGTCCATAGAATCGAGGTTTGAGCTTCTCAACTCCTTTATCCTTGAGTGTATATTGTCTATAAGGTTGAAGACGAAGATAGACCAAGTCATCTAACTCAAACTGTCTCTCTATCTGACCACAGTTTGCATATATTTTCTGCTAGTTTTGTGTTATAGCAAAGTTGTCTTTGAGGGCCCAAAGTATATCCTGACTCTCTTGAATCCATTCCTTTGATATAGGAGCTTTTATTGCCCCAAACATCACATCAACAAATGAAATTGCATCATACCCATAAAGGGCTCGAAATGGAGTCATGCCAATGGACATATGAAAAGTTGTGTTGTAACAATACTCCTCCAAATGGAGC
Organism: Pinus albicaulis; assembly: GCA_034641835.2. Taxonomy (NCBI): domain Eukaryota; kingdom Viridiplantae; phylum Streptophyta; class Pinopsida; order Pinales; family Pinaceae; genus Pinus; species Pinus albicaulis. The sequence continues at coordinate 1,528,081,428 of CM076584.1, read as the reverse complement.
CAATGCGGCCATGCTCTCTGCTAACATGAAACATAGTTTCTCAAGTAACCTTCCAACCACTTGTTCACTATTTCAGTTTTTCCATTGGATTGTGGCTGATAGCTATTACTTGGTGTCAATTCAGTACCCACTAACTGAAAAATATCTTGCCAAAAGCTACCCATGAAGTGGCTATCCCGATCACTGAATATGGTCTTTGGGAGACCATGGAGTCTAAACACAGCCCTGAAGAAAATCTCAACTAACTGTGAAGCAGTATACCATGCAGAAATAGCAAATAAATGTGAATAATTTGTTATTCGATCAACAACTACAAAGATATAGTCCTTACCCTAAACTGTAGGTAGACTGATGATGAAGTCCATGGAAATACTCTCCCATTTTCCATCTGGAATAGGGAGTGGTTGCAATAATCCTGTCGGATGGTTGTGTTCTCCTTTGTTTTGTTGGAAAACTACACACTCCTTGATGTGTTGGAGTACATCCTCCTTGAGACCCTTCCATGAGAATCTGTCCCGAATAGCCCGATAAGTCTTGGTGAATCCTTGATGCCTTGCAAGTGGGGAGTCATGTGATGCTTGAAAAATCTTCTCCTTGAGCTTAGAATTTCTAGCCAACAAGACCCGATCTCGGTAATAGATGACCTCATCCATCACTCTGTACCTCTCATCAGTCACCACTCCATCTAGGATTTCATATGCAAAGTTGTCTTTGGAGTATTCTACTAACAATTGAGCCTTCCAATATGCATCTATGCTCATTAAGGACAACGTTGTTGGCCTCCTGGATAGAGCATATGCCACTACATTACTCTTCCCTTTGACATATTCTATGTCAAAGTCATATGCTTGGATCTTACTCACCCATTTCTGCTTCCTCTCCTGAAGTTTCTTCTGCTCAAGAAAGAATCAGAGACTATTATGATCAGTCTTCACTCAGAATTTATTCCCCACTAGATACTGCCAGAACCTGGCTAAAGCATGCATAATAGCCAACATCTCTTTATCATATATGGGGTATAGCCTCTCATGTGGCAGCAACTTCCGGCTCTCAAAAGCTATGAGGTGTCCCCCTTGCATCAATACTGCCCCAATGCCTTCCTCTGAAGCATCACATTCCAACACAAAGGGTTGGGTAAAATCAGGTAGGAACAATACTGGGCAGCTACTCATCACCTCCTTGAGCTTATCAAAAGCTCTCTGCACTGTGGGTGTCCAAATAAAAGCCCCCTTCTTGGTTAGATCTGTAAGTGGTGCTGCTAGTTGAGAGAACCCTTTTACAAACTTCCGGTAATAGGTACATATGCCTACAAATCCCCGAAGTTCTGTGACATTCTTTGGTTCAGGCCAATCTCTAATAGCACGGATCTTTTCTTCATGAACTCTTAGCCCATTCACTCCAATGATGTGGCCCAAGTAAAGCATCTCTGTGAGCCCAAACTCACATTTGGAGATCTTAGCATAGAATTTCTGCTCCTTAAGAATGTGTAATACTACCTCAATATGTTGTATATGTTCCTCCCATGTGTGGCTATATATAAGAATGTCATCAAACAAGACCAATACAAACTTCCTCAAATTACCATGAAAGATGTGGTTCATGCAAGATTGGAATGTTGCTGAAGCATTAGTTAGCCCAAAAGGAATTAAAAAAAACTCAAAATGTCCATAGTGACACCGAAATGCTATCTTGGGGATATCTTGATCCCTCACCCTGATTTGATGATATCCTAATATCAAATCAATCTTAGAGAAATACTTGGATCCTCTTAGTTCATCCATAAATTCATCGATCTTGGGAATTGGATATCTATTGTTCATGGTCTTTGTTCAGTGCTCTATAATAAATGCACATTCTCAATGTGCCATCTTTCTTCTTCACCAAGACCACTAAAGAGGCAAAAGAACTAGTGCTAGGCCAGATATGTCCTAAGGCCAAAAGCTCTTGAATGACCTTTTCAATCTCATCTCTATAGGCTTTGGGGTGCCTATAGGGTGTAGTGATCACTACTTGGATCCCTTGCTCCAACTCAATAGTATGTTCAAAACCTCGGTCGGGAAGTCTCCCAGGTGGAATATCTCCAAATAATGTAGAATATCGATCCAAAATAGATTGTACATCTGGATGTACTGATGAATCCTTGCTCCCAGCTTCTGATAAATGCAGTTCTACTACCCATTCTATGTCCCCTCTGGGCAAATCTGCTTCCATCCTGTGGTCTGAGACAATTTGAGGTGGATAGGTGTGTATGCCTTTGATTTTCTATTGTTTACAATTCCCCTTTTCTGTCCATTCCATCTCTAAGGTTTCCCAATCAGTGGTAACCTTCCCTAAGGTGATTAACCACTGGAAACCCAATATAACATCGGTGTCTAGAATATCAACCACAAAGAAGTGGTCTGTCAATGTGTAGGTTCCCATAGTGATGGTTAACGCTGGAACATATTTGGCACACTGCATGGTTCTAGCCCCTGGAACCAAAACTGATAACCCCTCAAAGTATTCTATATGAATTCCCCTCCTTTGTACCAGCTATGTATCAATAAAGTTATGAGTAGCTCCACTGTCTACCAAAATTGATACTCTTTGTCCCATAATAGTGTCCCTAACTCTCAAGGTTAGATACTTGGGAACTCCTCTTAATGCTACAAGAGCCCCTCCCATTGGAGCAAAGGCTTTTACTGCATCTTCTATGGGAGGTGCACTTATTTCTGTTGCTACAGTGTTGGTCTTCTCTTCCTCATTAGAAATTATCTCAATGCAATGTGCTTTCCCTGCAACACATTGGTGGTTTGGCACCCATGGCTCTCGACAAGTGAAACAAAGTTTTTTCTTCCTTAGATCCTTTAGATCATTGTCAAAAGATGTCCTCCCCTAATTATCCCTTGGGCCTGAAGAAATATTTTGTTGAAAGGGTGCTTTGGCCTTGGGCAAGGCATGTTGTAAATCCATAGCCTTCTCCATAGCTTCTTGGAGTGTAGTGGGTCTAGTGAATTTCACCAACCCATGCAATGGTTTAGCCATCCCATCAATAAACATGCATATTCTCCGGTTCATACCGAGGTCATCTACCATCACTGAAAGCTTTATAAACTTAGAGATATAAGTTTCTAGGTCTCCCAATTGCTTGAGCTTGGTTAGCTCAACAAAGTGAGCCTCCAGATCCCTGGGATCAAATATCTCTACCAACCTCCTAGTGAAATATGAATATGAAGTGATATTAGCATGCCCAAGTGTAGATAACCCACAGAACCACCATTCATGAGCCTCACCTTCCAAGTGCAACACTGTTATTTTGATAGCCTTCATTTCAGAAACTCTGTTGAGTTGGAAATAAGTGTCCAACTTCTCTACCCAAGCCTTGGTTGTGCACTTGGGTGATCCATCATAAGAGGGAAAAAATAACATGCCCAAACTGCGCTGTGGATATGAGTTCTGCATAAACCCTCCCTTTTTATGGTGATGGAAATATCTCCTACCATCCTTGATCTGACAGAACTCCTAAAAGCTCAAATGTTCTTTGAATCTTCAGGATTGAAATTCATATTCTACAAAATAATCACCAAGGGTTTCTTCCCTCAAGGACCTTCCTTCCTCACCTTCCAAAGATAGGAATGTGGGCATAGTGTAGCGTTGTGAAGAAGTTTGTGCTGTTGTTTTCTCCCACCAAAGATGTGAGGTGTTATAGCTTTCTACATGGTGAAACCCTCTAGGGGATTCCTTCTGTCTCATCTCTTTGATATATTTGGCAATGTCTTGCACAGTCTGAAGAAGGAGCTTTGGGATCTCCCTCTCCTCCATGGCTTTAGCTGTATTTTCCCCACAAGTTGAGCCAATATCAGAGCTCTGATACCACTGTAATATTCCTATTTAGGAAAATCAGAAATATAAGCACCAAAAATGCAGTTTTCAGAAAATTACGCTATAATAATGAAAAAAAACACTTGGATCCATTATTTTATGTATTATAGCACTCAAATATATAAGGGGATAAAAAAAAATCATTCTAGCTTAGTTAAATAGATCTCCCAAGCCCAATATATCCTAAAAACATCAAAACCCCATGACTACTCCAACACAGAATTTATGAACCATGTGACAGCGCAGTTTAATGAGGGTTTATGCTACATCAAGATAGAAACAAATAGATCTGATGATATATTACTTAAGGAGCTGAGAAAATGGAGATCTAGTCTCTTTTACACGATCTTAAGATAACTCGGAAAGGGTTTCTTGAAAAGCATGAGGTACAAAAAGTAGATCTACAGATCTATGGCTGAATCACGCTATTTGACTGAAGCTCTACATACATATGGCTGAAAAATACAAATAAATGGATAAAACTTCTCCTTACTAGCCTTACGGGAGAAAGATTGATTATTTCCCTAGGAGACTAGCTCACAAACAGGGGTTTTAACCCTTCCACTACAACACCATGAAAAATAACGCAGTTTCTCCAAGGTACTGCATTGTAGCTATAGGTGACTGCTTGACCCAATGTCTAATGGTGGAAATGAAGCCCAGAATACTCCTCTCAGATCCCTTCACCAAGTTCTCCAAGGAATAGTGTGGAATTCCCGCATGAGAAAACCCTTGCACTAAACAGTGCAACAGACCTAGCTAAACAACTGAAGCATGCAATAAGTCATAAGATTCAAATATAAACAATATTCTGAATGACTTTCATGGCTGCCATCCCTTGCCTTATAATCTTGGTGAGCCTCCTCACCCTTGGCCCCACTCATTTATGAGGTTGCTTCCTTGCAAAGACTCCTCCTCCAAAATTGCGTTGTTCCCACTAGCTCCACTCTCTCCTTTGGCAACGTTGTTGATTTGGTCAACCTTGATCTAGTCCACATGCATTGCTCCCTTTCACACCCAAGGTGACTTTATTTTGCCTACCCAGACTGATCCACATTCACACTGGAAGTGTTTTATTCCTACTAAAGAGATTTAAGGGTTTCCTTACCCCATTTATTCTTCTAGACTGAAAAATAAAGCAACATATAATATTCCAACTACAATAAGCTAATTGGGAATATTACATTAAGGGCTCTTTTATTACACTCATGATCCCACTTAATTAGCCTATTCATTTCCTCTTTGATGGGTTTGGTATCCAAATTATCTATCATTAGTTTGGTTTTCTTCTAGTTCTTTAATATTGTCTCTCAAGTTGTCATTTTCTTTGACCTCTTCATTTTGGGTTGATTGTTTTTTTTTTTCCATTTGTTGTAATATAGTGCAGACACACACACACACATATAGAAGAATTGAAAGTAAAAATATATATATAATTAAAAATTTTCAATATTGTGTATCTCGATATCTTAGATGTGTAATACCTTCCAGGCTTTGCATGATATATGAGACATATATAGTGTAGATACATCTTAACTTTAGATTTATCATGTATTTAAAGGAATCAAATTCCTCGACAAGAATATATTCTTTTAAGTTGAAAGAAAAAAAAATGAAAAGCATGTTTGAATCATGAAAGATTTAATATCTCTCACTACATAATCCAAAATTAAAATAAATTTACATTGATAACACAAACATAGTGGTTTCCTTTATTAATATAATGAATGATTGATTTATGAGTGAACATGGTTTCTTATTTGACCTTCATCTCATTCTATGTAAAACATGTTATATTGATATTGTCACAAGACCCCTACCAAAAGACCCTCAAGCGAACAAGTGGCAGTGATAGAGGATTGAAGAGGACGATGAAATACCCAGGTGAGCGACCATTACCAACGTGACAAAGCCGGAGCATGAGGATCGTGCTGACGAGAGAAAATCAAGAAAAGTGAGGTGGCACTAGCAACAAACAACCCCAACGCCAATAAAAACACCTGCAAGTGGCCATGACGAAGCACAAACTGGTCGAAAAGAGAATAAACAACACAAAACAGGGGGCACAGGTGGCTAGGGTTTAACCCACCAGGTCCCTCACTCCGTCAATGTCGCCCCAATATACAATCCAATTTTCGATATTGATATTACTTATTAAGCCAATAGGCATGCCTATTTTGGAATAGAGCTTTCAAAATTTTAATTTAATTATAATAATTTTTAGGTGGATGGTAGGGATATTCTTAGTAATAGTCACAAATCAAAGGTTGAAAATTATCTCCAAAATAGTTATGCTTTTTTTTTCCCTTTAATTAAATTAATAATTATGAACAAGTGTTATCATATAAACAAGTATTTTCTGAAACTAGTTACAGTTTTTTGAGCATGTAGTATTGATAAACTATGGTATTGGAACAAAACCTATTTACAAGTTAAAAATCTCCATGATAAAGTGAGATCCAATCTCCATGGTCAAGATTGGTAATCTTGTTACATGTTTTTTTAAATTTATATATATTTAACTCATATATCACTTCTTTTTATAATCAATAAAAATAAAAATAAAATTATAATGATTTTTTATGATTTTTTAATTTTAATTTAACAAAGATATATTATGAAATAAGTATTTTAATGTTTATCTTAAATTTATACTTATCCACATTTTCCAATCATTAAATATATATAACTACGTTAATTTTATAACATTTTAAATTAAAAATACAATTATAAAATAATTATATAATTATAAAATCTTCTCTCATATAAAAAACAATAAAACATTTTTTATTTTATAATATTTAAAAATTATTTTTATGATTATAAAATCTCCTTCCTCAAATATCATTCCAAGTATGATCCGACATGTGATTTTAATTTCTATCTAGACGATCAAATCTGAAAAACAAAATCTAATTAAAAATCTCATCTCTTAAAGATAATTTCCATCTATAAAATCAAATATATAATTTCCATGTCAAATCAAATCTCGAACAGTTGCAAGGACCACGTTTTCTAATATAACGAAACCATTACTCTGCGATCGATCAATCTATTCTCTGCCGCTTTAATAGAAGATTTTTGTATTTTTATTGTGAAAAAACACAAATCTACGTTATTCATTTTCTAATAAACAAATTATTTTAACAAAGTTAAAGAAAGTTTATGGAATAGATTGTTTTTTATTTGGCTCTTATCTTTCGCTTTTTTCTAATCAAGTTTTACAATAAATTTTCTTAATTTCTAGACAAAGCTCTTGCTTAATAAAATATTTCAAGAGTTAGTTGTCAAAATATCTGCATAATTTTCTCTGTTGTCTTTGAAGACATCACATTCTAAAATGAAATGCTTTTCTATTTCCTGAAGAGCAAAAAATACACTTTCCTTCCACACTTCTTTTGGCCTTTTCCAAGGCCCTCTTTCACAAACGAGTTGATGAGAATTTGATAATTGATATAATTTTAATACCCATTTTTATTAATTTATATGTCGAATTTGATGGTTTATCTAATTTTAATGTTCTTATTAATTTTAAGATTAAAATTTAGACTATTTTTAAATTTGTGTGTGTGTTATCTTGTCAGTAGAAGAAGTCCTGCTATTTTTTCTGTATCATTCCAATCTTAATAGATGTTTTCCAAAAGACTTTCTCAATTTAATAAAAAATAAATAAATATGACTAAAATGAATCAACCTAAATAATTTCATGCTCATACAAAACAATTTTCCCATCAAATTCCATTCATGTAAAAATAAATAACTCACTACCCGGTCAAATTCCATCATTGTCAATAGGCTACTATCTGATGGTGCAAGGAGGTATCAGTAAGATAAGAGTTATGAGTAGTCAATGTGCAGGAGCCGGTCCATACCCTCCAACCTCCATTACTGGCCACTGGATTCAATTAACAAATCACTTAACAAATCACAAGTGGACCTTGTCTTGTACTCCTTAAGTACAAATTCATATTCCGTACATTCCCAGCCGTACACTACCCTACCCTACCCTGCCATTGAATGCCTTGACGACAAAAATAATAATGTCAGCCCATCCATTCAGCAAATGATTTACTAATCAAACTCACTTTTTGAGGACCCTTTACTAAGGAATATAGTGTTTCCTCGCTACAAGTCAAAACAAAATCCAGATCAATTATATGCCTACGAGTTGCAATTGTAGTGAAACTCTTGCAGTTTGATGGCTGTCCAATAATTTGTTAAAAGTATGGAGTGCACGCAGCAGGTAACACCTGCAAATCTCTGTCCCATCCCAATCCTCTGCTATTTTATACTGCTGCTTTTTCTCCTTGTCTTCTGGCAAAAACTGATTTGAAGTTATAAATATAAATTTATATTGAGGTTGGTATATTTCGTGACATTCTACAGGGAAAATGACCAGGATCGGCTCTAATTTTAAAAATCAGTTCAATGAGTACCGCCACCTTGAACAGTTTTGGAAAAAGTCTCTCCAATAATGTATACTAAGATGCCAAAAGGCACCATCTGTTGCTGACAATAGAACAAAAAAAAGTTAAAACATCAGCATAATCAAATGATGCACCAAAGGATATTTTTGTGTTTATGAGAGTTACCTTATATTTTTCATATATATTTTCAAAAGTAATGTCCAAAGTTAGTTTATATATATATGAAAATTCTATATATATATATATAATTTTGATTTTAAACTAATATAATAATAAATCATTTTAATAAAAAGTATATTAATATCATTTATAAAATATATTATGATTATCTAATGTTAAGGAAAAAGTTAATCAAATTTAAATTATATAATTTATATTTTATAAAAATGATAAATAATTAGAAAAAAAAAAAGAAGAAAATGTGGAATTGCTAAAGATAAAAATCAAATTCAAGATATTTATTTTGTCATAACATGTAAAAAATCACATTAAAAAAATGATTATATAATTGTAGAAATGTTAAGGAGAGTTAGGAATCAAACTCAAAGTCTTTTTTTAACTAATAGAATAGGGAATCACGTGTTGGTATGTGTCAAAGTATTCACATTGACATGAATTTAGTGTCAAAGTATTCACATTGACATGTCTGGTAAGAATTTAGTCTATAAAGAGCACAACAATTTAGATTATTAACTATTTTATTAACATATAATTTTGAAAGCACACTTTAAAGAAAGTAATGTGAAACAAAACTCAATATAACATGTCACAATGTAATTTTTTTTTTCTTAATTAATCATATACCTTATTACATAATATCAAAATATTTATGTTTAGTTTATTTGATTGAAAATCATATTTATTATAAAAGTTAATGTTTTTATCCCAAATATCTATATATTAACTAGATATAGACAAAAATATGTACTTACTAAGATTTCATTATATGGAATACATTATGCCAAGTTATTAGTGAATTCCAAGTAAAATAGACAAATCATAAGTTAACATAAATTATCAAGAGGACATGGAAATATCAATAGAGTCTAGAATGGCTAGATTGACTAAGAACATAAGAGATTTAGTTTGTTTACTAGCTATTCCTCAATGTTAGCTAATTCTTCCACCCATACTAAGATGCCAAAAGGCACCATCTGTTGCTGACAATAGAAAAAAAAAAAAGTTAAAACATCAGCATAAGCATAATCAAATGATGCACCAAAGGATATTTTTGTGTTTATGAGAGTTACCTTATATTTTTCATATATATTTTCAGAAGTAATGTCCAAAGTTAGTTTTTATATATATGAAAATTATATATATATATATATATATATATATATATAAAATTTTGATTTTAAACTAATATAATAATAAATAATTTTAATAAAAAGTATATTAATATCATTTATAAAATATATTATGATTATCCAATGTTAAGGAAAAAGTTAATCAAATTTAAATTGTATAATTTATATTTTATAAAAATGATAAATAATTAGAAAAAAAGAAGAAGAAGAAAGTGTGGAATTGCTAAAGATAAAAATCAAATTCAAGATATTTATATTATCATAACATGTAAAAAATCACAACATTAAATAAACGATTATATAATTGTAGAAATGTTAATGAGAGTTAGGAATCAAACTCAAAGTATTTTTTTAACTAATAGAATAGGGAATCACATGTTGGTATGTGTCAAAGTATTCACATTGACATGAATTTAGTGTCAAAGTACTCACATTGACATGTCTGGTAAGAATTTAGTCTGGTAAGAATTTAGTGTACAAAGAGCACAACAATTTAGATTATTAACTAGTTTATTAACATATAATTTTGAAAGCACACTTTAAAGAAAGTAATGTGAAACAAAACTCAAATATAATATGTTACAATGTAATTTTTTTTTTTTTTTTTAATTAAACATATACCTTATTACGTAATATCAAAATATGTTTGTTTAGTTTATTTGATTGAAAATCATATCTATTATAAAAGTTAATGTTTTTATCCCAAATGTCTATATATTAACTAGATACACACAAAAATATGTATTTACTAAGATTTTATTATGGAATACATTATGCCAAAGTTATTAGTGAATTCCAGGTAAAATAGAAAAATCATAAGTAAACATAAATTATCAAGAAGACATGGAAATATCAATAGAGTCTAGAATGGCTAGATTGACTAAAGACATAAGAGATTCAGTTTGTTTACTAGCTACTCCTCAATGTTAGCTAATTCTTCATATTCTTCCACCCAAAGAAAATATATCACAAACTATCTTTCATCATCACATCTTGTTTTAGTGGCTAAATTTTATTTTTCAATTAAATTTTTTAATTGATTTTAAATAAAACATTAATTTTTATTTATTTTTTGTTATGAATAATATATTAAATTTAAGATTTAAATATATATGAGTCGTGATTTTTTTAAGTTAAATAATTTAAATTTATATTATTTATATAATTATTTTAAATATGTATTATATAATTAGTTAATATAAATAATATATTTTTAATTTTTTAACATGATTAATTGATTTTATTTATTTTATATTTATAACGTCAAAACCTCATAAACTTATAAATAAAATTTCTCAAAACAAAATAGCATTTATATTTGAGAAAATTAACCTGGTACTTTGCTAAAATTATTGTTGTAATATGTAACCACCGTTTTAGTGGAACTAATGGTTAGACTTTTTTGTTTTATTAATTAAGACTGATGTTTACTTCAATTAGAATATTGAACAAAAATTAAAATTTACATTGATAAAGATTTACTGTGAATTAGTTTCATGAGTAACAATGATGGTAAAAACAAAAGTAAAAGTAAATCAAGATCTAGTGTTAGTTGGAAAAACAGTTCCCACAGTTACCCACAGAACTCTGGAATAAATAGAAAATCCAGAGGAGAGTTTGGGGTTGGATCTATGGAGGAAGGAAGAGGAACTCTGTTAACCTGGAAGAGGTATTTCAGAACAGAGGGTGCTCTGGGTTGGAGATTGGACCGGTTCGTCCCGTGATCTCCCCAGAACTTCCTGTTTTTCCCTGGAATGGAAGGGCTGGACCGGATTGTCCTAAGTTTCCGTCCAGTGCTCTGAGAACTACAGAGACCCAGACTTGATGCACGGGGGAAGCTGTGTGACTGTTCGTCAGCTCATGGAAGGGAAGCACATTATTACCATCAGTTGATTCCGGATCCAGATGAGTAAAGAATAAGAAGAAGTAAAATGTTTTGTTGGTTTTTCTTCTGATTTTGATTTCGGAAGTATGCTGTGGTTAGAAAACTTAATTTTGTTACCATGAAAGGATTAATCTTGTTTTCTGTTACCATTATAGTAGGGTTTGTTGGATACAAGTATTATATTCCATAAAGACAGTCTACAGATAAGATTTTACAGTAGTCAGAAAGATCAATAGTCTACTTAGTATTTTCTTTTCTTTCCTTCACCCTATTATATCATGTACAGAGGTAGGTTAATTCCTGTGGAAGAAGTATTTATTAACAGAACCTGAATTTTAATTACCAGCCATATCTACTTCACTAGTTAAGACAGCCCTGTAGAGTATAATAGTGGAAAATAAACACAGACAGAGGAACGAGAGAACCGTTAACCCTTCAAGCCAGAATTCTGGGCTAAAGGGTTGGTCGTTCTCCGCCTTGAAGAAACACGGACATGAATGGCGGTCCGGACGCCTGTACTATTTAGGAAAAGAATAAACAGAATAAGGAAATACCAAGAACAGTAAGAAACACAGAACATTCTGGTAGCAGCAACATAGAAATATTAACCCTACACCCGATGATAAAACTCTTAATAGTAGCAACAGGGAAAAATTCTACAATCGAAGCAGAGAACTAGAATCGAAGCAGTGAACGATGAACCAAAAATTCCAGTGATACATAAGAATCCAAGACTAGGTGCAAAGCAACCACAGATACCATTGGAAAAGATTGTAGAAACGGTAAATAGCCTTCACGGCGTTATACACACAGTATATAAAAGATAAAAACAAAGCTCGACTGAGAATGTCGCACCATCTCTGCAATTGGTATAAATATAACTAGGAGTACAATTACATTTTGTGCGAGAAGTTTAATTCAAGTAGAGAAAACAGAGACCGTCGAATAACCGTAAACATAATCACAGTTTATATCAAAGTAACTCCACTTAGGAGTAGTCACAAATTATACAACTGTCGGCTTGAGGCCGCATATGACAATAAGGAAACCTGAACAAGAATCTATCCTGCACGGCGTAAATTAAACATATCAGGCAAAACCCTGAACTGGACCTCGACAGAACTATCATTTAAACATTCCGCCAAAGGAAGTCCAAGGGTACAAACCCTGTTGAAATTGGAGTACCTGTGAAATGCATGCGGAGGTTAACCCTCATTCCGTGAGCGAGCTAGAAAAACGACAAGGAACCCGAGCTGGAGCAGGGAGTATGGCAATACCTGTCATAAGAAAGATACCATTAGGCATGCGGAAGAAAATTCTATAACAGGAACAAAAGAATTCATTAACTATGCTGTAGAACAGGGTAACCCCGGAACAGAGGCAAGATTGTTTCTTTTTCCAGAGGGAATACCTGTCGTTTCCGAACCTGGGAGTATTCCTTTGAAGCACCGGACCTCCGCTGTCCAAAACCCCCAAAACAAAAAGAATTTAGCAATTCGAAAGAACACATGGGAACAACGGCCAGAAAAGAATTTAGTAAATCAAAGAACACATGAGAACAACGGCCGGAAAAGAATGCGTAAGCTTCAGGGTTAGAATGATAACCAGTCACCTCCGTTAGATTCACACAGGAAACTCAACCTGTCCACGAAAAAACACAGAAAGAAAAACTATGAGCTGTCAGGAGATGTTTACCTGAGACCAGAGGCAAGCTCTCTGGCTGTCGCGATACCACCATCGCCTCAGAGGGTCTAGAAACCTCGTCAAGAAACCCTGGCAGAGCCACCGCCTCCAGAACTCTCAGCACGAAGAGAAACAATGAGGCCGGAACGGTTAGAGCGCCGAGGGTCATTACTAACCCTAGGCCTCAGAGTCGTGCGATCATATCAAATCGACGGAGAAAGGCATGCCATGTGTCGGGCAGATAGGTCAGCCGGGCTCCACAAATATCGAATCCATTTTCCAAAGTTGCAAATTGACAATTATAAATGCGGAATGGATAAACAATTATTCCAGCACTTATTAGTTCTGTGAATTATTAATATTATGTGCCATGATGGAAATCGAAAATCCATTATCAATCTATTTATATAATCCATAGTACAGCAAATTTCATTATGTAGTACCGAAACTCATTAATCCAAGAACGATGCCAGCAATGCACACATATAAGACCGTATCATATAACATTTCTATTTAAATGTTGATTGAATTTCGGTAATGATAAATTTTTTTTTACAATGGTAAGTTTTATGGTAAGTTGAGTGTTACAAGTGGTATCAGAGCAGGTTACAACTCTGGAGCCCTATTGGGCCAACTAACGTTAAAAATTGTATGTTACTCATGCACAGTCAGATAATTAGTTGGAAGGACAGATGAGACGGACACCTTCACAATCACAATCGCTACAGCGAAATATCGGAGAAATGTAGCCTCCACCAGAGGGAAACCCCGAAATGTGGGTTCAGCTGGGGATAGAGCAGCATCAGAGATCTAATAGATTGATGGAAGAACAACAACATCAGACTCGCATTTTATTACACACAGTACAACAGTTGCAGGAAGAGATGGAGAGGGTACGGAAGGAAAATGCTAGGATGATGCAGGAGCAAGAGAGGATCTTAAAAAGCCTCTCCGAAAAATAGAATCAAAGAAATGAGAATCCCAGTGCTGGCAAGGAATTCCAAGAAAGGGACGATCAGCAAACAGGTGAACAAGATATGAACCAAAGAGAAAGAAGTATGTCGCAGCGAAGTAATCCTCACAGAAATTTTAATGAGGCTAAATCTGAAAATGAAAACGAACGGAAAGCCAGTAAAAGGCAGAAGGTGGAGTTACACGGAGAATTCAGAAAGATAAAGCCACCTACGTTCGATGGAGAGAAAGAGGAGGTGGCGGAAGCCTGGCTGATTAACATGAACAAATATTTCCAGGTGTATGATTACGACAGTGGTCTTAAAGCACGGCTGGCCATTTATCAGTTAAAAGACAAAGCCACCTTATGGTGGGAAGAAGTGAAGAATGTGGGGGGATTAGAGGATCAAGATGTGACATGGGAAAAGTTCCAACAGTACTTTAAGGATAAGTACCTAACTGAGCGTTTTTATGATGAAAAAGCCCGAGAATTTCATGATTTAAGGCTAGGACAACTGACCATGGACGAGTTCATCGCCAAGTTTACTGCATTACTGCGCTACGTACCGTACTTAAGAGAAGAGAAGGCCAAAGTTCAAAGATTTCTGAGCAGTTTACCTGTCCATATGAAGTAGCGTATCGAATTTGAAAATCCCAAGACAATGGATGACGCTATCAGGAAAGCAAGGCTATGCTATCAGCAAGCGAAAAACAAGATAGATCCCGGAAAAGGATGGCAAACAAGGAAGGATAACAGAAACAATGCTGGTTCCAAAAGGGGGAAAACCAGTAATTTCCGAAATAACGCCAGAAATTCAATCAATAAACAATTCGGTAGGAATCATCAGCGGGTTAGATGGCTTGGGGAAGACAAAACGGTGGAAGCTTCAAGTAAACCTGAGCAACCACAAAATCAGAGGCCACCTCTGCAGTGTTGGGGCTGCGGGGCAGTGCACTACTATCGGGATTGTCCACAGCGGGGTAAAACTGAGGCAGTAAATAACTTGCAAGAAGCCTCTACTGTGGGAGATGTTGCTCGGAGTATACCCAGAATTAATGCTGCATTGGAGGACCGGCAAGTGGATTTTCAGCCTACCATGATAGAACTAGAAGGTAAATTGCTATCCCAAACTGTTTCTGTTTTAGTAGACCCGGGGGCAAGTCTAAGTTATATAAGTCCTAAACTAGTGGAAGTCTGTAAACTGCCAAGTCAAAAGTTCAAAAAGACCTGGTTAGTCCAGTTAGCCACAGGAGCTAAAAGAAGGGTTAGTGCCAAAATACCGGAATGTGCACTGCAAATTGGCGGACAGTAGCTGGTAGTGGATTTAAATATTCTGCCTTTGGGATCCTATGATATATTATTGGGTATGGATTGGTTGGAGAAGCATTGGAATATTATAGACTGTAAGGAAAAGATAGTTTACTACAGAGATCATAATGGTATTCATCAAGATATTCAAGGCATAAAGAAGCCTGTAAATCTGCGCCCAATTACAGCTTCCCAGATGGGGAAATGTATAAGGAAGGGATGCCAACTGTATGCTATACAAGTTGGATTATCTGAGTCTAAAAATAAAGCTGCTGTGTTAGAAAATATACCGGTAGTTCAGGAATTTAAGGATATATTTCCTGAAGAAATACCAGGTTTACCACCAAAAAGAGAGGTTGATTTTACAATAGAACTGCTACCAGGAGCCTCGCCAGTTTCACAGACTCCTTACTGTATGAGTGTACCAGAACTGACTGAACTGAAGATGCAGCTTCAGGAATTGCTGGATAAGGGGTATATTCGACCCAGTGTGTCACCCTGGGGAGCACCCGTATTGTTTGTTAAAAAGAAGGATGGAACCATGCGCATGTGCATGGATTACCGACAGTTAAATAAGTTAACTGCTAAGAACAGGTATCCTCTACCTCGTATTGATGACTTGTTTGATCAGGTGAGAGGGGCCACGGTGTTCTCAAAGATCGATTTGCGATCTGGTTATCACCAGATCCGGATTAAAGATGAAGATATCTACAAGACTGCCTTCCGTACAAGGTATGGCCACTACGAATTCGTGGTATTACCTTTTGGGTTAACTAATGCACCAGCCACCTTTATGAGGCTGATGCATAGTGTATTCCATCCTTATTTGGACAACTTTGTGTTAATTTTCATTGATGATATACTGATTTATTCTAAAGATGCGAAAGAACACAAAGCACACTTGCGAATGGTGCTGGAAATGCTTAGGAAGCACCAACTGTATGCGAAATTCAACAAATGTGACTTCTTTAAAGAAAAGATACAGTATCTTGGACACGTAATATCTGAAAAAGGCATAGCTGTAGACCCGGAGAAAATCAAGACTATTATGGAGCGGAAGGTGCCACAGAATGTGGCAGATATACGATCTTTTATGGGTCTCGCTGGCTATTACCGGCGATTTATAAAAGGATTCTCAAAGATAGCTTTTCCTATTACCTCCTTGCAAAGGAAAGGGAAAATCTTTAAATGGACCAAAGAATGCCAGGATAGTTTTGAAATATTGAAGCAGTTGTTGACAACAACACCTGTGTTAAGTGTGGCAGATCCGAGTAAAGAATTCGAGGTTTGTACAGATGCATGCAAGGAAGGTGTTGGGGCTGTTTTATCACAAGAAGGAAAGGTAGTTGCGTATGAATCCCACAAGTTAAAAGATCATGAGCAGCGGTATTCAGCTTATGATTTAGAGCTGACCACAGTTGTGCACGCACTCAGGGTGTGGAGACATTATTTACTTGGGAAGAAATTCGTATTAAGGATGGATCATAGCAGCCTAACCAGCTATTTTAAACAAACTGATTTAAACTCCCGACAAGCAAGGTGGAATGCTTTTCTGAGTGAGTTTGAAATTGACCTGCAGCACGTGAAGGGAAAGGAGAACAAAGTTGCGGATGCATTGAGCAGAAAGGTGCATAGCATTTATGAGTTATACGTTAACCAGGTGGAAACCAGATTTCTAGATCAAATCAGAAAAGAAGCAGACAAGGATCCAGAGTATAAATATTTGTGGCAGCAAACCCAAGAATCTGAAGGACAGGGGGAACAAGGGGGATATGAGATCAACCAGGACAGGTTGCTGGTTTTTAAGAAGAAAATAGTCATTCCGAATAGAGTGGAATTAAAAACTATGATACTCGATGAATATCATAGAAGCAATTATGCTGGTCATCTGGGATATCAAAAGATGATGACAGCCATAAGAAAGGATTACTGTTGGCCAGGCATGAGGAAGGAAATAGCAATCTATTTAACCAAATGTTTAGAATGCTAGCAAGTAAAAGTGGAGCATCGGCATCCAGCTGGATTAATGCAACCTATACCCATTCCTGAGTGGAAATGGGAGGTGATTTCATTGGACTTTATCACCGGGTTACCAAAGTCAAAGCAAGGTAATGATTCCATAATGGTAGTTGTGGATAGACTAAGTAAGTCAGCACATTTCATACCTGTCCAGTCCACCTATAAGACAGTACAAATAGCAGACTTATTTATGCGTGAGATCTTCAGACTCCATGGCATACCTAAGACCGTCATCTCGGACAGAGATGTAAAATTCACATCAGCTTTTTGGAAGACACTGTTTACAGGGTTAGGAACTCAAGTACATTTTAGTACTGCATACCACCCGCAAACAGACGGCCAGACTGAGTGGGTAAATCAGGTACTGGAAGACATGCTGAGGATGTATGTCATGCAACAACCAGTTAAATGGGAAGAGTATCTACACTTGATAGAGTTCGCCTACAACAACGGTTACCAAGAATCATTAAAGATGAGTCCGTTCGAAGCACTGTATGGTCGGCAGTGCAGGACTCCCATCAACTGGAGCAGCCCAGAGAATAAACTCATGCTAGGACCAGACATGCTAGCAGAAATGGAAGCTGAGGTGAGGAAAATTCGACAGAATTTGAAGGCAGCACAGGACAGGCAGAAAGTCTATGCGGATAAGAAAAGGTCTTATATGCAGTTGGAGATCATGTATATGTCAGAATTAAACCAAAGAAAAGCACATTAAGATGGGTGTCTTGTGCAAAATTAACACCCCGATTCTGTGGCCCTTTCCAAATTCTGGAGAGAGTGGGACCGGTGGCGTATCGTTTAGCTCTTCCTAGCCATATTCGGGTGCATAATGTTTTTCATGTATCGTTATTGAAATGATATGTCCATGATACAAGGCATATTATTCATTGGCAGAACATACAGGTAGTGAAAAGTATGATCACTAAATAGTAAAGTGATATTATAAACTTATTTAATTAACATAAGTTTATTATGTGCAGGTAGAACCAGACGGGGAATTTCTGGTCGAGCCACACAGTATAATCGACCGGAGGGAAATCATGCTCCGGAAACGAGCCATCGCCCAGGTTAAAGTGCAATGGAAGCACTTTGGACCTGAGGAAGCTACCTAGGAAGACGAAAGTTTTGTTCGAGAAGCTTATCCTGAGCTTTTTACCGAACTGGAATAATAACACCGAGGACGGTGTTCTCGCCCAGAGGGGGAAAACTGTAACCACTGTTTTAGTGGAACGAATGGTTAGACTTTTTTGTTTTATTAATTAAGACTGATGTTTACTTCAATTAGAATATTGAACAAAATTAAAATTTACATTGATAAAGATTTACTGTGAATTAGTTTCATGAGTAACAATGATGGTAAAAACAAAAGTAAAAGTAAATCAAGATCTGGTGTTAGTTGGAAAAACAGTTCCCACAGTTACCCACAGAACTCTAGAATAAATAGAAAATCCAGAGGAGAGTTTGGGGTTGGATCTGTGGAGGAAGGAAGAGGAACTCTGTTAACCTGGAAGAGGTATTTCAGAACAGAGGGTGCTCTGGGTTGGAGATTGGACCGGTTCGTCCCGTGATCTCCCCAGAACTTCCTGTTTTTCCCTGGAATGGAAGGGCTGGACCGGATTGTCCTAAGTTTCCGTCCAGTGCTCTGAGAACTACAGAGACCCAGACTTGATGCACGGGGGGAGCTGTGTGACTGTTCGTCAGCTCATGGAAGGGAGGCACATTATTACCATCAGTTGATTCCGGATCCAGATGAGTAAAGAATAAGAAGAAGTAAAATGTTTTGTTGGTTTTTCTTCTGATTTTGATTTCGGAAGTATGCTGTGGTTAGAAAACTTAATTTTGTTACCATGAAAGGATGAATCTTGTTTTCTGTTACCATTACAGTAGGGTTTGTTGGATACAAGTATTATATTCCATAAAGACAGTCTACAGATAAGATTTTACAGTAGTCAGAAAGATCAATAGTCTACTTAGTATTTTCTTTTCTTTCCTTCACCCTATTATATCATGTACAGAGGTAGGTTAATTCCTGTGGAAGAAGTATTTATTAACAGAACCTGAATTTTAATTACCAGCCATATCTACTTCACTAGTTAAGACAGCCCTGTAGAGTATAATAGTGGAAAATAAACACAGACAGAGGAACGGGAGAACCGTTAACCCTTCAAGCCAGAATTCTGGCCTAAAGGGTTGGTCGTTCTCCGCCTTGAAGAAACACGGACATGAATGGTGGTCCGGACGCCTGTACTATTTAGGAAAAGAATAAACAGAATAAGGAAATACCAAGAACAATAAGAAACACAGAACGTTCTAGTAGCAGCAACATAGAAATATTAACCCTACACCCGATGATAAAACTCTTAACAGTAGCAACAGGGAAAAATTCTACAATCGAAGCAGGGAACTAGAATCGAAGCAGTGAACGATGAACCAAAAATTCCAGTGATACATAAGAATCCAAGACTAGGTGCAAAGCAACCACAGATACCATTGGAAAAGATTGTAGAAACGGTAAATAGCCTTCACGGCGTTATACACACAGTATATAAAAGACAAAAACAAATCTCAACTGAGAATGTCACACCATCTCTGCAATTGGTATAAATATAACTAGGAGTACAATTACATTTTGTGCGAGAAGTTTAATTCAAGTAGAGAAAACAGAGACCGTCGAATAACCGTAAACATAATCACAGTTTATATCAAAGTAACTCCACTTAGGAGTAGTCACAAATTATACAACTGTCGGCTTGAGGCCGCATATGACAATAAGGAAACCTGAACAAGAATCTATCCTGCACGGCGTAAATTAAACATATCAGGCAAAACCCTGAACTAGACCTCGACAGAACTATCATTTAAACATTCCGCCAAAGGAAGTCCAAGGGTACAGACCCTGTTGAAATTGGAGTACATGTGAAATGCATGCGGAGGTTAACCCTCATTCCGTGAGCGAGCTAGAAAAACGACAAGGAACCCGAGCTGGAGCAGGGAGTATGGCAATACCTGTCATAAGAAAGATACCATTAGGCATGCGGAAGAAAATTCTATAACAGGAACAAAAGAATTCATTAACTATGCTGTAGAACAGGGTAACCCCGGAACGGAGGCAAGATTGTTTCTTTTTCCAGAGGGAATA
Source organism: Pinus albicaulis (assembly GCA_034641835.2). Lineage (NCBI taxonomy): Eukaryota > Viridiplantae > Streptophyta > Pinopsida > Pinales > Pinaceae > Pinus > Pinus albicaulis. The sequence continues at coordinate 1,528,060,844 of CM076584.1, read as the reverse complement.
CCTGTCGTTTCTGAACCTGGGAGTATTCCTTTGAAGCACCGGACCTCCGCTGTCCAAAACCCCCAAAACGAAAAGAATTTAGCAATTCAAAAGAACAGATGGGAACAACGGCCAGAAAAGAATTTAGTAAATCGAAGAACACATGAGAAAAACGGTCGGAAAAGAATGCATAAGCTTTAGGGTTAGAATGATAACCAGTCACCTCCGTTAGATTCACACAGGAAACTCAACCTGTCCACGAAAAAACGCAGAAAGAAAAACTATGATCTGTCAGGAGATGTTTACCTGAGACCAGAGGCAAGCTCTCTAGCCGCCGCGATACCACCATCGCCTCAGAGGGTCTAGAAACCTCGTCAAGAAACCCTGGCAGAGCCACCGCCTCCAGAACTCTCAGCGCGAAGAGAAACAATGAGGCCGGAACGGTTAGAGCGCCGAGGGTCATTACTAACCCTAGGCCTCAGAGTCGTGCGATCATATCAAATCGACGGAGAAAGGCATGCCATGTGTCGGGCAGATAGGCCAGCCGGGCTCCACAAATATCGAATCCATTTTCCAAAGTTGCAAATTGACAATTATAAATGCGGAATGGATAAACAATTATTCCAGCACTTATTAGTTCTGTGAATTATTAATATTATGTGCCATGATGGAAATCGAAAATCCATTATCAATCTATTTATATAATCCATAGTACATCAAATTTCATTATGTAGTACCGAAACTCATTAATCCAAGAACGATGCCAGCAATGCACACATATAAGACCGTATCATATAACATTTCTATTTAAATGTTGATTGAATTTCGGTAATGATAATTTTTTTTTTACAATGGTAGGTTTTATGGTAAGTTGAGTGTTACATAATATGATTAGTATAAATAGAGGATTGTATGTTTTTTATTTGGATATTTAATATTTTAATGAATATTGTGATTTTATAAATAAATATTCATATTTGAGAGAATTAACCTAGTAATTTGCTAAAAATATTGTTGTAATATGATTAGTATAATTAGATAATTGTATGTTTTTTATTTGGATATTTAATATTTTAATGAAGATTGTGATTTTATAAATAAAGATAAAATTGGTATAAAATATTTCGGCAAAAATCACATTCCAACAGATTTTGTCGAAGCCTTTCGAACCAGCGATTGTGGTTCATCATCAGGACAAGATAAGAAATCTGATCTAAAACACAGTTTAAATAGATAGGAAACTCTAACTAGCCGTTATTCCAAAACGGATAATTAGACTAAATCAGAAATTTCTAAGATAAAATAATATTAGAGTTATTATTATCTCAAAACGGATACTTTGATTAAATAATGAAATTAATAGTTAAATTATTGTTATTGTATTTAATTAATAATTAAAAGATTCAAATATAATAAATATTTATATAAAATTAATTAAAAAATAATAATAATAATAATAAAATAAATAAATAATAAAATAAAATAAAAATAAAATGCACTAAGATAAAATAAAAATAAGTAAAAATAAATAATTAAATGAAAATGAAAATAAAAATAAATTAATAAATAAAGATGGATAGAAATAAAAATAAAATAAACATAAATGAACGAAAAATAATAACACTCAAAGAGAAATTATACAATAACAGATAAATTAACTGAATATGGAAATTAATAGTTGAAATAATATTATTATATTTTATTAATCATTAAAATATTTTAAATATAATAAATACTTATATAAAAATAAATAATTAATTAATTAATTAATTAATAAAAAAATAAATAATAAAAAAATATAAAAACATAAAAATAAAAATAAATAAATAAATAAATAAAAATAAGTAAATGAAAATGAAAATAGAAATAGAAATATATATATATATATATATATATATATATATATATATATATATATATATATAATGAAAGCACTAAGATAAATTATATAAATAGATATATATTTTTATTTATTTTTTTTATTTTTTTTTTCATTTATTTAATTTTTTTTTAAGTAAAAACAAAAATAAATAAATACAATAAAAATAACATAACTAAATAAGGATAGATACAAATAAAGATAACATATATAGAAGAATGAAAAATAATAATATTCAAATTAAATACCAATGATAAGTAATTAAATAAATAATAATAATAACTGAATAGATATAAGATCAAGAACAAAAAGGGAAGAATAAAACAAAAATAGAGAGAATAAATAAATAAATAAAAATAAAAAAGGAGAACAGAAAGGAAAGAAAACCTAAGACTATGAGTGAAGGGCCGGGATCCAACATCTGCTAAGACTTCATCCATCATCCCTGTTGAGGTTGACAGGCCTCTTTTCAATCTCTAAGGCCTCCCTTAACTTTCTATGGTGGAAATGGTCTATCCTTGCAATAACTTCTGCATCTTCAATGCAAATGTGATGCTTTGTCTTATCTGCATGCTCTGCTAATGCAGAGGTGCGAGACCTATTATGCTTAAGGTCAGCAGCATGCTCCTGAATTCTTTGACTAATGGAACGACCAGTCTCACCGATGTAAGGGGTCCCACAGGAGCAAGGAATCAAGTAAACACCCTTACAATCCTTAGGGCAGATCGGGTCCTTAACAGATCTAAGAGAACTCTGAATGGTGCGGAGGGGCTTAAAGGTTGAGGGAACATTATGTCTCTTTAGAATCCTTGTGATTTTATCAGTCGTTCCTTGGATAAAAGGAAGGTGAACGCCAGATAACCTCTCACAATGTTCCTTCTCGACCTTAGGACCTTTTTCAGCTTTTTGAAAAGCTTTAAGACATTGAACCTTGTTATAACCATTATTAAGAAAAACCCTAAAGAGATGAGATTTCTCATCTTCAAGATGGTGTTCATCAGCAATTAGTTAATTTTAATTAATAAATAAGAATAAGTTTAAAAATATAAAAATGAAATGGAAAAAATTTTAAAGTTGTAAAAATATCTTAAATATATTATTAAAGTTAAAATTTGATTTATAACTAATTTATTAATTATTATGAAAATGAAATAAATATATATAAATATTGTTTTTACATTATATTTTATTATTTAATGTAAAATATTTTATTTTTTTAAAATACTTAGGTTAAATTTAGAGGAAAAATCTTTAAATAACAAGTGTACAACATATTTTGAAAAAATTTTTAAACTAATGTTATTACTCAACAAAAAAATTTACATTAATGATTCCATTAAAAAAACATTATAATTTTAAAATATACAATTCTTAATCAAAGCAACCTCTTTTTTTTTGATAAATTAATTTTTATTAATAGATTTGATAAATTAAATTAAATAGAATGTTATTTTAAAATTCTATTCTATATAAACATTTTTCTGGATAAAATGAAACAAATTTTGTTTTATTTTTTAATATAAAATCTACTTTTTATAGCAAAAATGTTTTCTAAGTTTTCGTTTTCCAATTATTTTTATTATAGTATTTGTTTTATATATATATATATATAGATATATTTAAATCACCTTACAAAAATTAAAATTATATCAATAAATAAATATTTTAATAACTCTATATAATTTATTTAATTTTTATTTTTATAATATAAAATAGAAATAATTATGGTTCTTACATTATTTTTCTCAGGTTTAATAGAAATAATTATGGTTTTTACATTATTTTTTTCAAGTTTTTATGTTTGGATGATAGATTTACTTATAGACCCAAAAAGTAGACATTTCTACAAAATAAATGTGGTTAATTCTAAGTTCTAAACTAAAAAAATAATAAACAATTATTTTAATGTAAAATAAAATTTGATAAAAAATCTTTGTACATAAATAAATAATTTTTTATCAACATATAAAAAAATGCTTCCCCATTTGTTATTTTGTAGCTTTCAAATTTATTGTTGTTATATTATTGGTTTGTTATTTTGGAAATAAAATACTTTAATGGTATTCATTATTTTCTTTTAGAATAATGAATATTCATTATATTAATGAAATGGTAATTTTATAATTAAAAGTTTAACTTATATATTATTTATTATATATATGATATTAGAGGTGGTCGAGGGGGAGAGATTCTCTGTAAACTTGATGGAATAATAATGAATAAGTATCCCGAAGACTTGGTATTAGGACTAATAATTAAGTAGAAGTTTATGGCTTGTATACGGGACTCCTCCTAGCCCAAAAGAGGGAAATTGAAAAAATTACAATTATGGGTGACCCTTACCTGGTAATTAGACATTTAAGAAATCCATTCCTTGCATAAGATAATCACCTAAGCCAGACTCTCCTTCGTGTCCAAAGCATACTTCTTTCCTTTGAAAGCTCGCAAGACTGACACATTCTCTTAAACCTTAATCCAAAAGTAGACCCGATGGAAAATAAAGCATGTAGATGAACTAAAGGAACTTTGGAAATTAATGGAGTCCATAGTCTCCACCCCATTCCCTAACACTTCCCCATGTTTGGTCCCTTAATGCGCCTCCCCCCCCCCCATAACCCCCCTTATCCATGGCACATATGGATTATCTCCTCCAATCTCGTCATTGCTAGTCACTCCCCACATGTTTGTAGTATGAGATCATATCATCTTTATTCACTCATCTGCATGATGACACACCTCCCCACTCTCTTGTCGTGTGACCCTCATTATCCCCTCCATGTGACACCTCTCAAGTCAATTTTGCATCTAAGTGTGGGAGTCTTCACGTTGGTTTAACGGTTCAAGTTTTATTGCAGGAATTTGAAGTTATTAACCATGTGATCCATCTCTCCCTTCGTGTTGCATTTACTTCTCATGGCCCAGACTAGACAACCCAACTACTCGAGCTCCTGGTTGCAAATAATGGTCGCTCTCTCTCCTCTCAGGGAGATGATGACACCGTATTGGGATCTTGGAGGCTCTGGATTGTATCTGTAGGTCTATTGTTATAAATTGCAATTGAGTTTTCTGAAACCTCCCATTTTTATTGTGATTTTCAATTCAGGTTAGATTGGGTTTCGTCCTCTTTGTGAGAAGAATCAAGAATCCTCTCTGGGGTGCAGGACTACAGTATCCCTTTGGGACTAGGCATGCATATTCCTTTTTGGTCAACGCTCGAGCCTACCCCAGCATGCTCTATGGGTTTCAATTCTGGAAGAGCCCAACCAGTGCTATTCCTTCTAGTTTTGTTCCGCAATTTAGTGGCGCTCTAAGGGGATGGCTTCAGGATTCTGGGGAAAAAGAAGTCCACGCACAGGTTGGGTGGTGGAAAAAGAGGCATCACGCCATACAATGGGTCGTTAACAGATTTTTTTGACAGCCCCCCGACTTCGGATGTTTGTGTACATTGTGCACAGGAGCTCGCAAAAATTAAATTTGAGCTCTCAGAAATTAAGGGCTTGTTGTACCAACAGAGGGTGGTGGCTTATGAAAATTTTGAGATTATAAATTCCAAACGTAAGTAGGTTTTCTAGCTAGAGGATGAGGTTGGAGTGTTGCGCACCATTAAAGACCTCTAACTCTAGGTAACTAAGTTGGGCTCCCTTCTGGAAGAATAGAGAAATCCTTCTGGATTCCAAAACTCACGCATCGATTTAAATTGCCCGACTAATCCTAATGCTTAACTCTCAATTGTAATGATTGTTTTTCCTGTGTAATCTTGTTGTCTCAATTTTGTCGGATATATTTTAGTAAGCTAAATAAGAGTACTGTATCCATTGTATCTTTTTGTAGTGATCAGAAACATTTGGACTCGGCTCAGCTTATCAGTTTGTCAATAACAAAATTAAAACCCATGGATGAATCCAAATTGTAATTCACCCATGTATTTTGTCACAACATAGTACAGAATTAATATAATGAATACTCATTATATATATATATATATAAAAGAATGCTTTTCATATATATAATTTTCATATCTTTATCTTTATATTTATCTATAATCATTATTTATTTTCAAACATACAATTATAAACATGGTTTATTTTCATATATTCTCCCTATATAATATGACCATCCATTCATTTATTTAATTATGTATTTTTGTGATATTGTTTTTCATTTTCATTTATCTATTTTTTTATTTGTCATTTGTTTATTTATTTTAATTATGTATTATATGTATTACAAGTTATTTATTTTTATATTAAATTGTTTTTCATTTTCATTTATCTTTATTCTTTTCTTTTACTCTTTTTCATTTATTTGTAGTTTCCATTTTTATTAGACTTATAGCAAGTTAGCATGTCTTTTATTTTTTTCTTTTTCCTTTTGTGATTTTCATTATAATTAAATATGCCCTTTATTTTTTTCTATTTCCTTTTTTATTTTTTTCTATTTCCTTTTGTTATTTTCATTCTCATTAGACTTTGCCAAAAGTGAAAGTAAATCGGGGTTTTAGTGATGAACTCGTCATTTTTTATGAACTTCACATTGGTTTATGCCATGTCAAACCATTAATGTAAATTTTGTATTATATATTTTTGTTTGTAGCATGTTTATATTATATTGAAATATGTGTTTTTTAGAATTCTAATTTTATATCTCTACTAATAAAAGAATGTTTACATGTTATTTGGTTTGATATTATATCTATATGTTATTGGATTAATGTTTGATTTTAGATTAAATATTACAAAATTATATTTTTCTTTGGGACAAATAATATTATTTCTTATTTTAGCACTAATTGGTCTTTCATATAAAAATGACTAGGCTAAACTGGAAACAATGACTAAGAAAGATGAAAATCTATTATATTTTTATATGACCATGTAGGAAATTAAATGCATAATACTAATAATTCTAATGTTATCAACATTTTTACATTAGTTTGTTTTTAATTGTGATGACCTTCTGCACCATTTTTATTGTGCATGCCATGACCTCCTTTTGTAGTTTTATTAGGAAAAAAGTTTTCTCGTATATGCGTCAAATCTATGGTTATCAATGACTTGAAGTTATATTCAATGTCCATTATAAATTGTACAAACCTATGCACATAGGGGTTAAGAGAACAATAAATAAACTCATTAAGTACACCGTAAAACTAAATGTGACTTCCTTCTCTTTTTGTTGAACTTGTTATTTATGTTCCAAATAATGAAAAAACATTGATCTTATTCAGGATAAATGCAAATAATCATTTAAGAAAAAAATCTTTAATGATCATTTAATGATTTTACAATTTTTATTTTTTATTTGTTACTCTAAGTCTTAAGAAGAAAAGAGAGGTTGAGGACCCTAGTAGCTAATATGCACCCAGTCTTCATTATATCAATCCCACTAAAATCTCAAAAAATAAACATTTTTAAAATCTATTTAATAAAAAAAATGATTTTTTTTTTGTTCTTACCACTGCAATAGGTTTGTGTTGTTACCTCAAATATGGGGCTTAGTGGTGCAACTTGCCTTAAAGAAGGAAAATTAAACATATATTTGCCCTCTTACTTCAAGAAGGAAGACTATCACTACAACAACCACCTTTGGTTTGGCTACTACTATATTGTTTTCTAGTTTACAAGGAGTAAACCAAGTAGTGATAAAGCAAGTTCTTTTTCTAAGAAATGATTTGAAAGAATAATTTTATAAGTGTTTTTTTTTCAATTGTTAGGATGATAGACAAAATAATCTTTGAGAAGTAACAATGACTTGTTTAGAAATAATTTTTAATAGAAATAATTTTTAATCAATTTTATTAAATAAATATTAGAAAATTGTTGAAATCTTAATTTAAATTATAAAATCCAAATTTCAAAAATTTACAAAATATTAAATTAATTAATTAAAAAAAACCATTTTAAATAAGAAAAAAACACATCACAAAATTATTTAAAAGAACACTAAACTAAAAAATTTTACATCGCAAAAATAAACTTTTACTTTTTTATTACAATAACTGAATTTCTTATACACTTTAAAATTTAACAAATTTTATCAATATCTAAAATTATTCATAAATACACACATCTAAAATTATTTCAAATTACTATTTTAACAAAGACATATAAATTAACTTTACAACCCAAAAAAAAATTAATAAACCCCTTTTTTAATTACATTTAATGAATTTTTTATACATCTTAATAATCAAACAAATTTACTAAAATTATGTGAAATTACTACATCGACAAATAAAACAGGGACATAAAAGTTATCACCAGGATATGTCCAAATTACTATATCAACATCTAAATTAGGGACTTCACAGTTTTCATCAGAATCTTTCCACATGTTTGTAAATAGTTCCCACTCGATTCTCTCCACCGTATCAATTGGTTCTTGGCAAGTCAAGTAGAAATCGTCATGTTCATCAACAAAAATAAATAAAAAGACTAAACACATGTCAGGCACTGAATCACAGGATTTTCTGGTTTATGTAGTTTGTCAATAGGCATTAAATGAGTGGGGTTTTTCATTATTAAATGAGTGGGGTTTTTGATTTATTTAAAGTTTATATATATATATATATATATATATATTTATTTATTTATTTAAAATTTATTGACAAACCACTTATTTGTTTTCGTCCAGTTGAACTATACTATTTTTACTTGATACTTTTAAGTAGTTCTTTAAAAAAATGTATGATTTAAAAGCTAAAAGTTGTACATTTGTTTAATGCTTATTGACAAGCCACTTATTTTAATGTTTATTGACCAACCATTTATTTGTTTCCTTCTAGTTGAACTATATTATTTTATTTGTTTCCTTCTGGTTGAACTATATTATTTTTACTAATGCTTTTAAGTAATTTTTTAAAAAGATGTATGGTTCAAAAAGCTAAAAGCTGTACATTTGTTTAATGCTCATTGTTGAACTATTTTTACTTGATACTTTGAGTAGTTCTTTAAAGTGTTGAGTAGTTTTTTAGTTTTTTTTAAGAGATGTATGATGCAAAAAGCTGCACATTTGTATTTAGTTATGCAGAGTTTAATATGATATTGGAGTAATAGAATAGTCAGGACGATAGCATTTTTTTTTTAGGAATCTGGTAAAAAAATATTTAAAAAATTAGTTAGTTGGAGTGTTTGGATTGTATTTTTGATGGTGGAAATGAATTCAGCCCCATCAAATACCTTGAAAGCATCTAATATATTGAAATTTAAAGATTTTCAAAAATCTTTACCAGAATTTTCATAATCTTACAAAAATTTCTAAATTAACTACGACTTTGATATTTTATTTTGTTTGTTTTGTTGTCCTTTTCATATTAATGACAAAATTGAGAGCTGCCCAAACAAAAGCTGAATTTATGGCTCACTGATCACCACATCTCTACGCTGTGAAGGATAAAAAGTTGTGTGATCATTTTTTTTTATAGTACTCTTCACAATTAATGTTGGATGTAGTTACAAAGGTTAATTCAATAGTCGGAATCATATATTAAAGATAGAGTCACGTATTTAAATTACTTGGACTGTTACTTCTTACTGTTCAAGTATCCTGGATCAAAAAATTTAAGAGAAAAACTACCCTCCATCATCTATATGAGAAACATTAAAACCTAAATAAAAACTATAGGACCCAATGCTTTGAATGACAAGAGTGTTACATAATCCATGATATAATCCTAAATCCTTTTCCTGTGTGTTGATTAAGGATTAAACCTGAATATAAACGAAAGGCCCCAATGCTTTGATTGGCAAGATTGCTATATAATCCTAAATCCTTTTCCTGTGTGTTCATTAAGGACTGAGATTCCACCTGGTCTGGTCTTTTGGCTTGAAAAATTATTCATTGGAATAATCGTTATGACATAGAATGGTATAACAACCAGAAGCATGTCATCCTTTTTGAAGAACATAGCTGCAGGGTAAGTAATCTAAATTCATATATTCAATGTTCTACTCTGCTTGATTGGAAAATAGTTATAGAGTAGCAGCAACTAAGATCTTGCAATATAATGCGCTGACTGGGCCTGAAGTATATTTGCAGATGGCTTTGCAAAGCTTCAAGGAGTACAGAAAATTCAACACCTCCTGGAGACAATATATCTCAAGGAGCAGGGGAAGAATCAATGGCAGCAGTGGCCTCTCCTGCCCTGTCAAGTTCTGGAGGCACATTAGAGGAGTGTTTTGCTTGCACCCAGATAGAAACTCCAGCTTTCCATTCCATTAGCTGTAATAAGAGCAACCATCTCCACTGGGAAGCCAATGCTGGTTCCTCTGTTTTTCCAACAGAATGCCAAGTTAATAAGCCATGCCTGCAGTCAAGGAAGAGAGATAAATGGATATTTGGAATAGTATTGGACCCAAGAAGCAAAGCTATCCAGAGATGGAACAGGATAATTCTTCCTGTTTGTGCCATTGGATTGGCAATTGACCCCCTTTTCTTTTATGTTCTCTCCATTAGTAAAGACCTAATGTGCATCTACCTAGATGGGAAGTTCGCTGTTATCGTGACTGTTCTGCGTTCTACCAGTGATGCCTTGCATTTATGGCATATTTGGTTGCAGCTCAGGCTTGCATATGTGTCAAAGGAATCACTTGTAGTGGGCTCTGGGAAACTTGTTTGGGATGCTCGTTTAATTGCTCTCCATTACTTGCGTTCTCTCAAAGGCTTTTGGTTTGATATCTTTGTCATACTGCCAGTTCCACAGGTGGGTGTTGATTGACATTTTTCTAAATTCTTAGAGCAGCTGGGTGTTGATTGACATTTTACTAAATTCTTAAGAGCAGCTGGGTGTTGATTGGCGTTTTTCTAAATTCTTAGAGCATTTGGATTGACACAGACTTTGGATTTACATATTTCTAGATTATTAGATTCTCTGAATTTAGATGGAGATATCTTTTTAGGTGAAAGCAGAGATGAACTTATATTGAAGTATAAAGAGATTTTTTTATTGAAGTATAAAGAGATTTTTTTATTGTAATTATCTAGTCTTTTCCATAAATCCTACGGAGTCTTTATTCTTTTCTCATCTGAATTCCTTTTGAATGCCTATTTATTTGTGCAGTTGGTGTTCTGGTTGGTCGTTCCAGACCTGATAAAAAGGGGAGAAATCACTTATATTATGACTGTGTTGCTCCTAATATTTTTATTTCAATATCTACCCAAGGCTTATCATTCTGTCTGCCTCATGCGCCGGATGCAAAGAGTAACAGGTTACATTTTTGGTACAGTTTGGTGGGGATTCGCCCTGAATTTGATAGGATATTTTATAGCATCCCATGTAAGTTCAAGCTTCCAACCGTTCTGAGATCAGAAAGATTTCAATAACTTCTATTATAAAGTACCTTATAAGTTATGGTATATTGTGATATTTCATAATATCCGATGTAAGTTTAGGCTTCAAACGATAATGAGATCACAAAAAAATCAGTAAGTGTTGTTTAATTCTTATAAATTTTGCATTAATTTTAGTTGTATATTATGTTTTAGTGTTTTGACAGATTTTGATTATATGCAAGTCAAAACCTTGTAACAGTGAAATAACATCCATTTCAATAACTTATATCTAGACTTTTCCTCGGATTTTGTGCAAGGGAAAGCTTTTTAATGTGCATGTATGGTTTAAATTTGTGTCTGTTGCAAAGCTCTCTTAGAGTTTACTGAATTTTGAGTTCAAGTTATATTAATTTTTAGTTTCCCATATTAAAATTCTGCTATATAAATAGCTATGCCAGTAATATATGACCAATTCAGAATTTTGAAACACCACTAAATCAGATAGACAGATAGAAATCCTTTGAGATTTTTATTAGCAAGTTCTTCCATGAAACTCTTTAAATCATTGCCATACATATTGTGGAAACTGGGGTTCTTGGGTTTAAATGAGGCATTTTGAAGTCATGAAGATTTTTACAGGTAGCTGGAGGGTGTTGGTATGTATTGGCTATCCAAAGAGTAGCAGCATGTCTGCATAAAGAATGCAAAAACACAAACGATTGCAACTTGTTAATGTTGGGGTGCAGTAAACCCATTCGTTATAGCCTTGACAATGTACTACCTTCCAGCTGGGGCAAAAATGACACTTTGCACCCAGGCTGTTTGACTGGAGATGGCACATTCCACTATGGCATTTACAAATGGGCACTGCCCTTAGTTACCAGTACAAGATGGACAGAGAGAACGTTGTACCCAATCTTCTGGGGCCTCATGACCTTAAGGTATGGTTGATGTATTTTTCCTATTATTTCTCTAGTAGCCATCCTTAAACTTTAAGTTACATATCATTGAGTAGTACAATTGAACTCAAGGATTGAATTCAATATTTCAGCACATTTGGCAATGATTTGGAACCAACGTGCCATTGGATTGAGGTGGTATTCAGCATCATTATTGTTCTTAGTGGTCTCCTCCTGTTTACACTGCTCATTGGGAATATTCAGGTAAATATCTGTGTAATATTTAGGTAAATACCTATGTACACACTATTGAATTTTATTTTACAGGAAAAAGATAGTTGTTCTAAAACTGGTTGATTAAACTAGCATAGCCATCAAAACTTTTACCTGTTTTAGTTTATCAGTGATCTGATTTATTTCCTTTTATGAATTTGTAATCTCAAGACCGTGGTAGATTGAAAAAAAAACTTTTTGGAAATATGAAAAATATTCTCACCTTTTATTTCTCATTTATTCCAGAAACTCATTCAAATAAATCACACTTTTCTCTATAAGAACTTTAAAATCCCTATTCCTAAATAGATCATACCTATCGATTATCAATGTAATTAATTATATATATATACTTTTCACTGCCTTTTTCCTTTTGAGATTGATCATTTCCGTAAAATTATTTATAATTTCCTTATATGGAGTGTAATTGAATAAAATGTTATAGTTTCTATAAATTATGTGGGTTCATAAGTATTTTTGAATTTTTTTATTTCTTAATTAAAATATGTGAATTTATAAGTATTTTTGGAATCTTTGATTTGTTAATTTTTTATTTTTATTTTTAAAGATGAACAAAATCATTATTTTGGAAGAAATTAGATATTATTTTTTGAGATTCAACTGACTAATTTCTCATGATTTTTGAATAGTCTATTTAGCAAACATTGCATAAGTTATATCCATTTTCACGAGAGATAGTTATAACTGACTAATTTCTCATGATTTTTGAATAATCTACTTAACACTCATTGCATCAAGTGATGCTCACAAAGGTGAAGAAGTGGGATTAAACTGAAATGAATCACATAACATCAATCATCACTTCGGACTTGCACCCGGTAACCAGAACTTCCCAAGAAGTCACCCATCCTAGATCGCCTCTGACTCAAAGCCCTTAACTATAAAGTTTTTGTATATTAAAAATTGATATAAAAAATTGCTTATCAATTTTTAATATATTTTTTTAAAATTTAACTTTTGTGATCTATAAAATTTTTGGAAAAAATTTTGGTGTTCAAAAATATTTAAAATTATATTTTATATATATGCAAATAACATAGTCTGTAAATATCTTATAAGAATATCCTAATTGATATGTTATCAAAGAACACTTTACCTGTCATCACATCCATTTATCTGTCCACTCATGCAGGTTTTTCTACATGCTGTCATGCAAAAGAAACGACTGCTGCAGCTGAAGACACGGGACTTAGAGTGGTGGATGAAGAGGAGACAACTCCCCTCACCACTGAGACACAGAGTAAGACGATTTGAACGCCAACGTTGGTCTGCAACGCGTGGAGTAAATGAAACTGAAATGATAAGTGATCTGCCAGAAGGGCTGAGGAGAGACATAAAGCGCCACCTCTGCCTTGATCTTATCAAGCAGGTAATTTTCTATCAGCTCTATTGCCTTAATTGGCATGTCAATTAGAATATAACATTTAAAAAAATATCAGTGATAGTTGGAGTTGTCTAAAGAGATTGCTAAAATGGGTCAGAATTAGAGTAAAAAAATTTAAGAAATTTTATAGTAATATTGTTTGTCCAGTAGTTAGACTATGGCTGGGGTGTGGATTTGTTGGAAAAGCAGAAGAGTATTGCTTTTTTATTAATCATACGAATTTTCTAGCTGCTTGATGAAGGGTATTTATCTTTTTAGACTAATTACTAGCTTGATATGCACACATTTACCAAACTCATGACTTACTCAATACTCATTAACTGACTCTCTAATTCACTTACCAAATTCATCTATCTTAAGAATGTTTTTTATGTTTTTAGAATATTTTTTTTATGTGACCTATTACAAAGAATATCTTAACAATATATCACACTGTCAATTCAAAACTTCATAAACACTAAAACTTTAATATTAAATACAAAATCTGTCCATTTAGTTATTTGAGTTTTGTTCAGGTGCCATTATTTGAAAACGTGGGTGATCTTATTCTAGACAATATCTGTGAGAGAGTCCAGCCTTTGCTCTTTACAAAGGAAGAAAAGGTAATTCAGTGACTTTCATTAATTCTCCACTCAATTATTGGCATATATTTTTGTTTATTTGAAAAATGGAAACAAAAAAATATTTTATTTTAGAATGTTAGGTATTTAAAGATAATAGAGAAAGTTATGTAAGTATTTTGGTATTTAATTCTTGAGATAATTTATTCAGAAAAGAGTTTGTAGAGAAACTAAAAACATTTATTGTAAAACTCCATAAGAACGGATTACAAAAGCTAAATGAAAAAGTAATCTATCCCATATACTTTTTTTAACCTGAATGTTTTTTATATTTTTTCATAATCATCCCATTTATGTCATGGCAGATTCTGAGAGAAGGAGACCCTGTGCAACGGATGTTATTCATAGTAAAAGGCCATCTGAAGAGTACCCAAAATCTGAGCAAAGGCATGGTGAGCACATGCATGCTCGGCCCTGGCAACTTCTGTGGAGACGAATTATTATCATGGTGTCTGAGAAGGCCATTCCTGGAAAGACTTCCCCCATCTTCTGCAACTTTCACGAGCCTCGAACCCACAGAGGCGTTTGGGCTGGATGCGCAGGATCTGAAGTACATTACAGAGCATTTCCGTTACAAATTTGCAAATGAAAAACACAGACGCACTGCGCGTTATAACTCATCGAGTTGGAGAACATGGGCTGCTGTTACCATTCAATTAGTATGGAGAAAGTACAAAGTGAGATCTTCGCTCTCTAATTCTTCCTCTGCTGCTTCGCCTCTGCTGGGGATTCAGGGTATCAGCAATCCTTTAAGTAGATCGCTCTCAGACCAAGACCGTCTGCGCCACTACGCAGCAATGTTCATGTCCCCGAAACCTAATGACCACCTTGAGTAATCCAATGTCTTAAAACCAGTTTTCATATTCTTAATTCAATGAAATTTATGATATTCTTATTGTGGGATATTTGTTTGGCTTTTCAAGTGGAGACTATCATATTTACTGTGGGATTTTTGTTTGGGATTCATGTGCAATGTTTGGCTGCCCCTGGATCTCTAGATGTTGTATGGATTTGCCTGAAAATAATAAATGTCTTTCTACTATATTCGATCATAGTGGATTATAATTTTTTATTATTTGGCATGAAGTTAAAGGTTAATATTTTATTTGTATTTTGGGGAATGTCTTTCTACTATATTCGATCATATTGGATTATAATTTTTTATTATTTGGCATAAAGTTAAAGGTTAATATTTTATTTGTATTTTGGGGAATTTGTTTTTGTAATAATAATAATCTAATTTAAAGTTATGGTTTCTTTTTGGTTTTGAACATGTGACTTATTAGGAGAAAACGTTTAAACTCTTAATCATTAATAGGCCACTCAAGTTGTACTTTTGTAACACGGAGTGGATTTTAACAATAATTATTATAACATCTAAGTGTCTATAAATACTTCTTTAGCTACCACTAAACCTCTAGGTGCTTACATATGCCCCTTTAGTAAGTACATGTGAATGGAGGAATTTGAACCTCAAAACTTTCTCATACATAACACCTCATTTTTGGGGGTCATCGCAAATTATATAAAATTAAATATTATTGATTTTTTATTATCTTAAAAAAAATTATGTAGTATTTTTATTTGATAAATGTTAAGGAAAAAATGAATTTCAATAGATTTTAATTCTAGATTTTTTAATATAAAATTAAAATTTAAATATTTTTTAATATTAATCTTTTGATGTGGAAGTTTATTTTCTTATCCATAATTATAAAAATATGTTTACATGGTCAATTCCCAACACCTTGGGACAAAGAGTATGTCATCTTTGAGATACTAAAAGGGTTGAAGATGAAAAACACTTTCTTTTGGATTGCTAGCTCTTACTCATATTGGTTTTAATTTGCAAAATCTTTTTCACGCTACCAACTTTATTTTCTTGTTAAGTCAACAAAACTATGGTGATCTAGTAAATCTTTTCTTTCTTTTGTTCAATCATAGAAATAAATGTTAAACAATCTCAAATTGCTAACTTTCTTAAGGTCTGATAAACCATGTTGATTTTAATGGACATTAATCATCATTATCATTATAAATTGAACTTGAAAATAATGGAGAATGGATTCGTTAGGTAATTTTGATTGTGTGTGTATTTAGGAGTTAAATCCTTTTTCTGAGAATTTTTTGATCTCCCTAACTAAACAAACTCCTATAATATATGTATCTTTTGATTGTTTATTCAATGAATGTTTAGCAATGTTGTCGGGGCAGCCTCCAGGTGTAGCTCGACTCACCTGTGAGTTGTGTGGTTCATTCCTAAATTTTGTCTTCCATATTTTTGAGTTGGTATCAGAGCATCAGGGTTGAGTTGACCCCTTGTGGTTCAGAATCGTGGGGTGAGTCCTTGTCACTGAGACTGACGCAGTGAGCCTTTGTGGCTGAGCGAGACTGGTGAGCGTGGAGCCTCCTCTGTTAGCGAGTGCACGTGTGAAGATTTGTTGGCAGAGTCAAGATCTGCCATATTTAAGTGTGAAGCAGTGTGATTCCATTGAAAGGTTGCATTGTTTGTTTGAGGATCATATCACTATCCTATTATACGTGGAGCGCAGTGGATTCTGGTGTCGACCAGCGGAGGCGAGCTGAGTTGGGATTTTTTAGGAGAAGAATGGTCATGTTGTATATTAGAGTCGACATGTGCACTATCAGTTTATTGTACAGTGTGCATATTTGGAATATTTCACAACTTTTATTAAGAAAAGGTAAGCATATTTATGCAACTTTTATTAACTTGGAAAAGTGCGCAGATTGTGTAGTTTTTATGAAGGAAAAGTGAGTGAATTTGTGCAATTTTTATTAAGGAAAAGTGCATAGATTGCCCAATTTTTATGAAGCAAAAGTGAGAAAATTTGTGCAACTTTTATTAAGGAAAAGTGTGCAAATCCCAAAAAAAAATTCTTCTGCGAAATATGTTTATGGTAAGAGTGCACAGATCCTTTTTTTGTGGAATTTATAAATTGGTTAAGCTTCATTTGTTTTTTGTTTGAAGTTGTTCAGCCTTTCTCTAGATTTAATTTGAGCGGAGTGTGGAACCCTGTCTTGGTCGTTGTTGGATTTGTGCATCTTTCGATTGTGGATTCGTGGAACTACTAGAGGTGCTCGTAGAGTGTTAAGAAATAAGTTCTGTGCTGTTGAGATTGGGATTTTCTGGAAAAATGAGTAATCCACTTGCAGAGACATACATAAATGAGGCCAATAAATTGGATGGCACCAACTATGTTAACTGGAAATTCAAGCTGCAAACACTACTGGAAGGTTATGGCGTTTGGACCATTACAAAGGGATAAGAAGAAAAACTTGTTGTAGGTGTGACAGTTGCATTGATTTGGGACTCGGAGAAGTGGGAGAATAAAGCAAAGGTAATATTAAGAATGTACCTAAAAGATAATATATTTCCTCATATTCGTGGTTGCAAGACTTCTAATTAAACCTAGACTACACTTAAGGATCTGTATGAGACCAAAAATACAAATCATGTCCTCTTTATGAAAAGTAAGATCTTGTATATTAAAATGGCAGAAAACGAATATGTTAGTGCCTTTGTTTCAAGAATTAAAGACTTGAAAGATAAGTTGGGAGATATGGGAGAATCAATACCTAATACTAATCTTGTGATAATCACTTTAAATGGAATTTCAAAGGACTATCAGATGTTTATTATAATTCTTTCACCAAGGGAGAAAGCTCCCACCTTTGAGGAATTGACAGATGCATAAAGAAGAGAGGTGCAAGAATTTAAAGCTTTAGAATCCAGATTTAGCATTGTTGGCGAAAAATAATTTCTTCAAAGGGAAAGAAGGAGGAGGAAGTAAAGGTGGAAGTTTATCCCAGAAAAGGCCACTTTCAAAACCAAATCAAGGTATATCATCGGTTAGAAAAGATTCTGAAATAAAATGTTTCTTTTTTGGTAGAAGTGGTCATCTTTCCAGAGACTTCTATAAGAAGAAAAGTGATGAAGCTAGGCATAATAGGCACTGAAGACATTCAGGAAATTTTATGGACATTTTGCAAGCGAAGGCCTGAATTTTGATCTTAAAAATCTTAAGTTATTTATGTCTAATGTTGCATTGTCTGTTGCAATGGATGATTTTAATGCTTGGTTTGTGGACTCTAGAGCTTCGATTCACATGAAATGCAATAAGGATTGGTACAAAAATTTCAAGGAAATAAGCAATGGTGGAAAAATCTATATTGGAGATGATCATGCACATTAGATCATGGGTGATCTAATTGTAAATGTGCTTGAGGTTGTGTAAATTGCAAGTGTTAAAATTGAGTTTTATGAGCTTTTATGTTAAATTCTTATACACATAAAGCATGAATTTAAACTATGAAATAGCGGAAAACAACACACAAATACACCATAAAAATAACCACAACACATATAGACATATATTTTTATTGTGGGATATTGTTTGGCTTTTCAAGTAGAGATTATCATATTTATTGTGGGATTTCTGTTTGGGATTCATTTGGAATGTTTGGTTCCCCCTGGATCTCGAGGCTTGTCTGGATTTGCGTGAAAAAAAACTATCGTTTTTTATAACTTTTATTATTTTGAAGATGTTGTTCTATTATATTTCATCATATTGGATTATATTATTTTATTATTTGGGACATAGTGGATTATAATTTTTTATTATTTTGGATAAAGTTAAAGGTTAATAATTTATTTATTTTTTATTGAGGGTATTTTTTTGGATTCCAATGATTATCACAATAACATCTAACCCTTAATATATGCTCCTTTGGCTACCACTAAATTTATAGTTTCTTACATATGCCTTTTTCTTAGGCACACTTGAATGGAGAGAGTTGAACCTCAAAAATTTCTCATACATAACACTTCATTTTCGAGGCCATTGCCAATTAAGCTACTGGGGAATTAATTTTTAATAGATTTTAATTTTAAACTTTATTTTATATAAAATTAAATAATATTTAATTTTTATTATCTTAAAATTAGTTTTAAGTAGTATTTCTATTTAATAAATGTTATGAAAAAATAAATTTTAAAATATTTTAATTCTAAATTTTTTTTATATAAAATTTTAATTTAAATGCTTTTTAATATTAATTTTTTGATTCGGAAGTTTATTTTCTTCTCAATTTTAAAAAAAAAAAAATTACATGGTCAATTCCCAACACCTTGGGACAAAAGAGTTTGTCATATTTGAGATACTAAAAGGGTTGAAGATGAAAAACACTTCCTTTTGGATTGCTAGCTCTTACTCACATCCATTATAATTTTTAAAATATTTGTCATGCTACCAACTTTATTGACTTGTTAAGTCAACAAAATTATGGTGATCTAGTAAAGCTTCTCCCCCTTTAGTTCAATCATAGAAATAGATGTTAAAGAATCTCAAATCACTAACTTTCTTAAGGTTTGATAAACCATATTGATTTTAATGGACATTAATCATCATTATCATTATAAATTGAATTTGAAAATAATGGAGAATGGATTTGTTAGGTAGTTTTGACTGTGTGTGTATTTAGGAGTTAAATCTTTTTTTCTGGGAATTTGTTTGATCTCCCTAACTAAACAAACTCTTATAATATATGTATCTTTTGATTGTTTATTCAATGAATGTTTAGCAGTGTTGTTGGGGCAGCCTCCAGGTGCAGCTCGACTCACCTGTGAGTTGTGTGGTGCATTCCTAAATTTTCTTCCTTTTTTTTGAGTTGGCATCACAACATTAGGGTTGAGTTGACCCCTTGTGGTTGATACTCGTGGGGTGAGTCCTTGTCACTGAGACTGACGCGGTGAGCCTTTGTGGCTAAGAGAGACTAGTGATCGTGGAGCCTCCTGTGTTAGTGAGTGCACATGTGAAGATTTGTTGGCAGAGTCAAGATCTTCCATATTTATGTGTGAAGCAGTGTGATTACATTAAAAGGTTGCATTATTTTTTTGAGGATTAGATCATTATCTTGTTGTACGTGGAGTGCAGTGGATTCTGGTGTCGACCAGTGGAGGTGAGCTTAGTTGGGATTTGTTAAGAGAAGAAAGGTTGTGATGTATATTAGAGTCGGCCTGTGCACTATTAGTCAACTATACATTGTGCAGATTTGGTAGATTGCACGACTTTTATTAAGAAAAGGTAAGAAAATTTAGGAAAATTTATTAGCTTGGAAAAGTGTGCAGATTGCATATTTTTTATGAAGGAAAAGTGAGCAAATTTGTGCAATTTTTATTAAGGAAAAGTGTGTAGATTGCAGTATTTTTATGAACAAAAAGTGAGAAAATTTGTGCATCTTTTATTAAGGAAAAGTACGTAGATCCCAACAAATTTTGCTTCTGTGCACTGTGTTTGTGGTAAGAATGCGCATATCCTTTTTTTTGTGGAAATTATAAATTGGTTAAGCTTCATTTGTTTTTTGTTTGAAGTTGTTGAGCCTTTCTCTACATTTAATTTGAGTGAATCGTGGAACCCCATCTTGGTCGTTGTTTGAGTCGTGGATCTGTCGATCGTGGATTCATGGAACTACTAGAGGTGCTCGTCAGGTGTGAAGCAAGAAGTTGTGTGTTGTTGAGATTGGGATTTTCTGGAAAAATGAGTAATCCACTTGCAGAGACATACATGAATGAGGTCAATAAATTGAATGGCACCAACTATGTTAATTGGAAATTCAAGTTGCAAACATTGTTGGAAATTTATGGCGTTTGGACCATTACAAAGGGAGAAGTATCAAAACTTGTTGTAGGTGCAACAGTTGCATTGATTTGAGACTCAGAGAAGTGGGAGAATAAAGCAAAGGTACTATTAAGAATGTCTATGAAAGATAATATAATTCTTCATATCCGTGATTGCAAGACTTCTAATTAAACCTAGACTACACTTAAGGATCTATATGAGACCAAAAATACAAATCGTGTCCTCTTATGAAAAGTAAGCTCTTGTATATTAAAATGGCAGAGAATGAATATGTTATTGCCTTTGTTTCAAGAATTAAAGACTTGAAAGATAAGCTGGGAGATATGGGAGAATCAATACCTAATACCGATTTTGTGACAATCACTTTAAATGGAATGTCATAGGACTATCAGATGTTTACTACAAGTCTTGCACCAAGGGAGAAAGCTCCCACCTTTAAGGAATTAACATATGCATAAAGAAGAGAGGTGCAAGAATTTAAAGCCTTAGAATCCAGATTTAGAAATGTTGGTGAAAAATAAGTTCTTCAAAGAGAAACAAGGAGGAAGAAGTAAAGGTGGAATTCTATCCTAGAAAAGGCCACTTTAAAAACCAAATCAAGGTATATCATTTGTTAGAAAAGAATCTGAAATAAAATGTTTCTATTGTGGCAGAAGTGGGAATCTTTCCAGAGAATTGTATAAGAAGAAAAGTGATGAAGATAGGAATAATAGCCACGGAAGACATTGACAACATTTTATGGACACTTTGCAAGAGAAGGCCTGAATTTTGATCTTAAAAATATTAATTTATTTATGTCTAATGTTGCATTGTCTGCTGAAATGGATGATGTTAATGCTTGGTTTGTGGACTCTAGAGCTTTGATTCACATGACATGCAATAAGGATTGGTACAAAAACTTCAAGGAAATAAGCAGTGGTGGAAAAATCTATATTGGAGATGATCGTGCACATCGGATCATGGGTGATGTGTATGAGGTCTATTTGTAAATGTGATTGGGGTTTTATAAATTGCAAGTGTTAAAACTGAGTTTTATGATTTTTTATGTTAAATTATTATAAGCATAAAGCATGAATTTAAACTCTAAAATAGAAAAAAACAACAAAAAAATACGCCATAAAAATAACCACAACACAACAAGTGATGAAGGAGTTCACCCCTCTTAGGCTATGTCTCATGGTTCAGCTTCCAATGAGTGTCCCTCTTTCATTATGCTCATAAAATGGTGATTACATACATTTACAATGCTCAAATAACTTCAATGACTGCTCCAACAGCTTCAGATCTATCGAAAATCATTGTCTATCCTTTTTATGCTCCCAAAAAGGATAAAAACTGAAAAAGTTATGACCTTCCCAATTTTTGCTGCTAATTGACCCACAAATTCGCTAAGTCCGGCTAACTGCCCTACAATTTCGCCCCATTTTCGGCTAATTGAACAACAAATTGGATCAATTTCAGCGCAACTTGTGGGCTCATTAAATCTCCCAATCTGGCCTAAAAACCAAATTTTATATTATAATTTGTTGCCCGAATTATTTAATATTAAAATTTTCAAATAGCGCCATTTTTCAAAGTTAAATATAAAATTCAAACCATATTAATTAACAAATAATGGTGTGGTGTGTTGGTATGAGGAGTTGTGTTCAAATCCCATGGAATGAAATTTGGATTTCTAACCTATTTTTGGTGGCCCCATGCTGCCACGTGGAGACCTCTGGTTGGGCCACATGGTAGCTTATGGTTGGCCACCCAACAACCAATTGCCCACATCAACACCATTAAGGTCCTGCCACGTGTCAGGTAGTGGTAGGCCCCAAAAAAATTGATTTCTACCAATCACAAGAGCCCACGTGGAAACCTGCCACTATTATGTGGATTAATCCCTCTTGCGGACAAGAGCGATCTCCCTAGTATTCTACGAATAGCTAGAAACAAACATCCATTTGTAAATCGTTTTCTCTAGGTTATTTGAAATTCAAAATTATTATAAACAAAGAAATAGGACATGCCCCTACTTTGAAATCCAACTTTTGGTGCAGTATTTTATCCAGTCACTCCAAAGAGGCTTCTCTTGTAAGAAGAACCTGCAATCAAAGACCGAAAAAAGAATTAAAATCACCTGCAACATATAATAATTAAGAATAGCTAATATAACTCAGTGATCAAGGAGTCTAAGTATTGAATTATTCAAATAAGCACAAGAACAACTCAATGAGAAAAGGAGATCCATATGTATTATGTTGAATGAAAAGAGTAACTTTCAAACTAATGCCTTGATGTCATACAAGTTTCTCTCGGGGTCCTGAACAATCATTCCTCCTTCAGTTTGACAAGCCTTCCTCTCTTTGAACCAACATGGAGTTATGGACATAAGGGTGTGATCATTCTCATGCCAACCACAACTATTATAGAGAGTATGCTCTCTTGAGAGTTTCTTCAGCAACTAACATGTATGTCTACAATCTCTATACAATTTACCCTTGAGACTCAAACTTGAGCTCAATTTATAGGGAAATGGAGGTAGTTTCAGTTCCATGAAGAGAGGGATGGATTCCTCTCATGAAGGGATTTGAGCTCCATAGACCAAGGGATAAAATCTATGAGTGGAGGGATAGAGATCCATGAGTGGAGGGATAAAGCTCGAACTGATCGCACCTCTAGAAGCTTCCAGTTGGGAGAATATTCGACGGGCTGGGCTTCTAGAACTTACTTTTTCCTTTATTTGACTTTTTACGGGGTTCCGCAGGCTTTAGTAGCAGAACGTGTGGGATTTGCTGTGGGCTATAGAACAAGTATCTGTGAACCCGCAAAAAAGGGCTAGAAAAAGTGCGGAGGTAGAATTTTAAGTATTTTAATGAGCTTTTCTCCAATTCCAAGACTTGGTTTAGGAACATTACGGTTTTTTACTTCTAAGGGAGCACAATATAGGTGGTGATAGACCTATATGGATAGTCAAATTTCATGGTGAAAAAATAACGTGTAAGAGCCACTGGCCCAAAATTTTCCTAGTGAGCTGTCCTTTTTGCAAAATTTGTCTGTTTGGGAAAACGAACAAAACTTGTTTCTGGGAGTATACAGTGTCAGTTTTCTGCAAAACCAGTTGTGTCAGATTCATAACGACGAGATATACATGGTCATTCAGGTTCCACACCATTACGACAATTTTCATTTTTGACCCCAAAAGCTCTTTTATTACTGAACATTTGGATGAGGGCACAACCCCCTCACCCTTCCAGTCTCAATCCACTGGATTTTTCCTGAATTCAACAATTTGAGCTTTTCTTGAAAACTGATTTTTTTCCTTGATTCTGGAGACCATGTCTAGTTTTTGTAGATACCATCTTGCTGCAATTTCCCATCATTTGCATAACAACAAAATTTCCTTGAAGAAACAAACATGTTCCCTCCTCGATCTTCAATCAAAGGAAACTTAAACAACTTGAAATTCCACTCACCTTGAACACTGTCAACATGATGATGTTTAGGATGTCTCGCCTTGTGCTTGCTTCGACTCTTGACCAAATGTGATCGCCATCGCCATGAAACATCCCATTTCAAATACAATACTTTGTGAAACCCACAAGAAGAAATTTTTAACCCAATGCCCTCTTTGTCAAATTGTTTTGATGCTTTCTCTTTGACCTTTGCACTCTCTTGCACTGGCATCTTGTTCAAATCACTGCTCAACAATGATCCATGCTGCTGCAATTTTACCACATCTTGTTTTCCTCTTTTAAAAGGAAACATGTTATACTCCTTAAACATATTATCACAACCATTAGCAACCTTAATTAAATCATAATTTTCATTTGATGCATCACCTTGAAAGGCCTCATTCACAACATCTTGATGCTTGAACATTAACAAAGAAATATTTTGACTAGCATTCACAATTCTCTTCATTTGTCCAACATGCATAAGAGACAAACTCGTCTTCTTACCATGCACTTTAACAATGTACTCAATCTCATTTTTGAACAATTGATACTTGTTCTCATGGCGATGAAAGATTTCTCTCCTATCATAAAGATATGGGCTACCCAAAAAAATACAAGAAATATCAAGCAGAACAACATCAAGTTCAACTTCATAGAGAAAGTTTGCAGTGATTGCAAATCTAAGTATGCACTTCCTCGTCACCTGCAAATTTTAATTCTTACATATCCAACCTAAAGGATAAGGTCTTGGATGAGGAATGGTTTCTAAATTCAACTTCTTGACTAAGTCTTCAGAAATAAGGCTTTCTTGTGAACCACTATCAAATAGGGTGTAAACCTTGGTATGCTTTGACATAACTCTAACATGGAAAATTTCAATTCTTGTTTCATCATGTTGGGGCCCTTGTTTTGAATTTTGAATAAGAAACACATTTTGGGTTGCGGATCGACACATGGCAGGCACAACAATGGTAGGTAGCGTTGCCGCCAAGGTTGCAGAAGAACAGGAGATAGCTGATGAGGCTGACGAATATAGGTGCAGATGAAGAGAAGATACAGCAGAGAACAGATATCGGAACTCATAGGAAATAGAAAGAAGTTGAAAGCAACTGAAGAATAACACAAGAGGAACTAGCAGTTGCGATGGCAGTTGCGATGGCGGGTGAATAAATAGGTCATCACCTAGCCGAAAAGGAGAGCATGCACGAATACAGAGGGATTAAAGAGGATCGAGCAGACGTTGCGGAAGAGCTCTGTCCTGAGCACGATATCCTTGTAGTTCCTAGGCTTCTATTGATCTATCATGGTTGTATTATCTATCTCTCTGTCCTGTGGGACGTCTGTAACATAAATATAAGCTCTTCCTGTTGAGCGATGTAACTATGGATCCAGCTGAAGGTTATTAATATACTTGCAGGTTGTTGTCTTGTTATATGAGTTTCATGCATGCATGATGTCTGTGGTACCTTAAAATTTTATTAGCTTAGTATCTGCATAATGTTCTGAGAAGCTCTTCTATGTATGATGTTATTTATGCAAATGATTATATGTCAACTTCGAGTTGCGGATCCATCTGCCACTACCGATCTGTTCCCTTTCTTCATATAGTCGCGGCACGCCTCGTGTGAGACTCTCTACTCTCCGAAGTAAGGTGAAAATTCCGGTGTGGTTCTAGACTACAACGGCCTCCTTTGTTGGCCCCAATCCCTGAACCTGGGTCTTACCCGCGAGACCTGTTTTCTCGCCAACAAATGGTTCTGTTGTCAAGACCCTAAACTTCATTAGGGGAACGAGATCATGGTATCAAGGATTTTCGAAGGAGAAATACGGAGATGGTGGGATAACCACCTGGACCAGTTTATAGCTCAGCAAGTGGAGCTAACGCATCAAAAGGAGAAGGTGCTCAAGGATCTAGTCCTTTTCTCGGATTTCGCCAGTGATACCTACGAGATCCTCTGGGGAAAATTCCATAGCGACCTCTATAATTGGTTGCGGAGGTTGCAGACCAAGGTGACTAAGGACAAATCGCAGAAGATCAACCGCAAGTGGGTGCACGAAGATCTGGTGGCCCTGCATTGGCTGGATACTGAGTTGACCCACGCTGTAGATTTCTGGGTAGAGTCTACCTTGGATGGGTATATTATGGAGTTTGCTATAGAGTGCTACCAGTCCTTCTCCAAAGCTAAGGCTATCTTCCGATTCGGGCTAAGAGGGAAGTTGCTTAAGGAAATTCCATTATGGATTAAGGCCCTGAAGGTGGACGAAGGGCTGATGGAATTCCAGAAATCGAGCATGGAAGCGTAAACCTCCAGTGTTGGGGGAAGGGCCCGAGGGACAAATTCTACGTGAAATGTGAAGCGGGGGAGTGGGGAATGGATGCTCAGACCGCAAGGAGGTTGAGGGAGCGACGTGCACATCAGAGGGCGCAGATCGCTGACAGGTGGTGAGAAAGGGTGATGCGGGAGTTAAAGCGACGAGGGAGTAATAGGAAGGATCAAGAGGAGGTGCCTCAGAGGATAATGGATATGGAAGGCTAGGTGGGTCCCTAGGAGATGGAAGGGACCGTTATGGGAGTGCGGCGGGTGCATGGGAGCCCAGACAGGAGGAAGAGGGAGACGATGTCTGATGAAGAAGATGCATATGTGCGGCCCGAAGAAGGTTCCGATGACGAGTGGTACATCGCTATGCAACGGTTATTCCAAGAATGGACGACATTCATATCTCCAGGTATTCCTACTTCCCAAAGTTTGAATGGCAAGGATCCCTACCTTCCCCTGGTACTCTATAAGCCTTTAAGTGATATTTTCATTAAGTTACAAGAGTTGAGTTGATTGCATAGCATTCCATTGTCAGTAGCGATGCATGCTAATAGCAGAATTACTGGTAGTATAGAAATTGCTAGTGGTCTAATTACGCAACCAAGACCCGAAGGGTTCATTCTAGTCACACCTCTGCAAGTGAATATGGCAGGGTCATTCACCCAGTACCCAGAATTTTCTGTGTGGGGTAACAAAGATGTGGAACAACACTGGTACCTCTGTGAAGCCATATGGAGGGCTCAGCAGATGCCAGATGCAGGAAAGCTAATAGAATTCCAAACCACGCTGAGAGAAAGGGCATTGCGCTGGTTCATAAAGTGGTCAGAGGCCCACCCGAATCTAGCAATTGCGGACATCAAGCGGGATTTTTTTCGAGAATTTAAGCTTCCCAAACAGACCAAAAAGGTTTGTCTGAACTATGGGAGATCAAGCAGAGAGAAGGAGAGAATGCATGGGAGCTGATGCGTAGGTTCAAATATGTGATCAGGAAACTCAGCAACCCGATCAACCTAAATTGTCAGAGGGACTGGTTCATCAAGGCTCTACTTCCCTTGACACGAACCCCCCTCACCCAGCAAAAGATCGAAAACTTGCAGGATGCTTTGGAACATGCTATGAAGATAGAGGCAATGGCGGGCTACCCTCAGGAATATATGGGAGGGATGGCCCCGCAAGACCCATCCCTACTAGGACTGCAACATCAGATTGAAAATCTGACCGAAAAACTTAGGGAGATGCAGCCTATAAGACCAGCCAGGCCGAATGTCTGGTGCACACACTTCTTGGTCGAAGGGCACGTGGCAACTGAGTGTCCTCAATTGCGTAGCCCGGGAGTGGGGCAGAACTTCACCTATCGGGGGTGGTGCGCCGATAAACTCGCAAGGGGTCTATCCGCCACGACAACCGTATGCAAGGTTCCCGCTGCAACCAACCCCAGCCGCAACGGAGTATTGTGAAATTTGCCGGACGGTGGGTCATCAACCTCGGATGTGTCCGATTTTGCAGAAGTACCCCAATGTTCCGAAAAATGTATACTGTGAGTTCTGTGCTTCCACTACTCACAGCACCGAACAGTGTAGAGCTCTAGACACACTGGCGGACTGATTGGATTGGCCCTCCTACGGGGTGAATGAGGCTCCCAGAGGCAGGGGAGGCAATATGCGCGGTTGGGCACACAGGGGGACGGGGTCCACTGAAATGCTACAACCGTGATCAGGAGGGTCATGTGGTCAGTGAATTCCCCCTACCCAGAAGACCGTGGTGTTCCCAGTGCCGTGTGAACACGCACGCGACAAAGGACTGCCCTAAACTTATCAAGAAGTGGGAGGAACGAGCAAGGCAGAGGAGCATGAATCTGGTAAACGCAAAACCTCGAGGGACAGCTACTCTGGCCATGCAGAACGTAGCCATCGTGATGTGAGGAGGAAAGAAAACAGGGGAGGAAACTCGTGAAAAGGAGCCGATACGGGTGATCAGGCCCGCATCCCCGAAACAACTAATCCGGCCGGAAGCGCAAAAGAAATATTTCCAGGAGGCGATAGAGACCTTTGCCCAGCTGGGGGGAGAAAAAGGTATTGAGGTACCCATGAAGACCAATACCAGAGAACAGAGCGCTACAGGGGCTCTGATTGAGGAATGGCTCCACCTATTCCTCAAAATTGTTGACAATGCTTCAATGCGAGAACAGCTCAAGCATACCTTAGAGGACGTATTGCAGGGGAACACAGGGCCGAGGGAATCCTCGAACACAACACCCCAGTATGTACAGCAGGTCAAGCGGAACAAACGAAGAACGAGAAAAGAGTTCCGGCTCAACACGCAGGTTGCGAGATTTCAGATCAGAGACACCATGCTCGACTTAGGATCCGACATCAATATCCTACCTCGGAAGACGTGGGAGGCTCTTGGGTGGCCACGACTGAATTAATCACCAATCTAGCTTAGGATGGCGAACCAATACTGCATTGTGCCGATAGGTAGACTTGAAGATGTCGAGGTCGACATCGCAGGGGTAAAGACTTACGCAGACTTTGAGGTCATTGATATTATGGGAGACAAAGATCCCTACCCTGCATTGCTAGGAATCGACTAGGCTTTTGAAAACTATGCCATCATCGACCTCAAAAAGGAGTTGATGATTTTTAAAGATGGATAGGTCCGAGTCACTCAGCCTCTCGACCTGTATCAAGGTCTAAGATATATAGAAACTTTTGATAATAGGCAAGATGCTTAGATGTTGGACAACCTCTATCAAATGACAGCAGGGAAGTGGGAGGATTATATTAACCCGATAGAAACCAGCTCTGTAAGCTGGCGCAGTGTACAAAGCTCGGAGCTGGGGTCAGAACTAGCCTGGGAGGATTGGCAGCAAGGTGGGTATGAGACCAGCACGAGGAGATGTGCCAACATTGCCAGAGTCCATTGGATTGGAGCTGAGATAAGGGAGTACCCCACCTTGTCCACAATGCACGCAGTAAATACCTTCATTGCAAAGGTAGAAGACAAGGTACTGGAGGAAAACAGGATACCACTCCTAGACGTATCACTCCAGTCCACATCAGCCAGGTGGTGGAAAAATCACCGCAACTCCCTGTCATGGTGGAGTTGTGTGGCGGAGGCTTTGAGGGCGCAGTTTAAGGAAGACGAAGGACCTCGAAGCAAGCAAAGGTACCAAGGAACTTCTGATCCGAGAGACCACCTGAAAACCTGTTAGGAGCAATGGCGAAGCGTAGGGTACCCGGAGGAGCTGTGGGTACATCGGTTTGTCCACTCCCTGGATACCATCCCACATGCCTGGTACTTAGAAGAAGAAATAAATAGAGGGGCTAGTTCTTAGCAGGAGGTCATGAACAAATTTTTTCAGTGCTTTTCATTCGAGGGGAAGACAGAGCTGGTGTCCCAAGAATTACAGGCCATAAAGGGGATACTATTTTTCCATGATCCAGGAACCGACGGGAGGCCATTACTACTGAATCCTGATGGCAGACATAAGTTGGCTTGCCAACAAATCGATAGCGAGCCAGACGATCACAGTTTGGAGGACCTGAGGCACCTATACTTTGAAGAGATGAAAGGTGAGCGGAACATCAAAGAAGAGCCTACCACTGAAGGAGTCCATCTACTTCTGGTGAAGACAAAGAAGCTAAACATCGGCACGAAGGAAAAACCCAAACTGGCTACAGTTGGGGACTACTGGGATGAGGAGACGACAAAGGAAATTTTCAGCCTCCTCCAGGAATACGAAGACCTATTCCCTTCATTGGTTGCAGATTTGAAAGGCATCAAAGGGGACCTCGGAGAAATGCGAATTGTGTTGAAACCGGACGCCAGACCAGTGAAGCACAGACCTTACCGGTTGAATCCGTGGATCAAGGAAAAAGTCAAGCTGGAGATCGATAAAATGTTGATGGCAGGTCTAATCTTCCCTGTGGAAGAAGCAGAGTGGGTGAGTCCCATCGTCATTTAAAATAAGAAGGAAAAGTCAGAAATCCACGTCTGTGTGGATTACCGAAGTTTGAACAATGCCTGCATCCATGACCCATTTCCCACCCCATTCAGCGACGAAGTATTGGACAATGTTGCGGGAAATGAGGCCTTCTCCTTCACTGATGGATTCTAAGGCTACCATCAGGTGTGCATTGCGGAAGAGGACAAGACGAAAACGACATTCACCACCGAGTGGGGGTCTTTTGCATATCACGTGATTTCGTTCGGGTTGAAGAATGCCCCCGCTATGTTTTCCAGGATTGTCATAGCTGCTTTCCTGGAATACATTCATAATTTCCTAGAAGTCTACATAGACGATTGGACCATCTACAGTTTTTTGAGAGACCACGCCACTCTGCTATGCATCATGTTTGATCGGTGTCGACAATTGCAAATTTCCTTGAACATGAAGTAATGCATCTTTGCAGTTCCCTTCGGAACGCTCCTAAGACATGTGGTGTGCAGGCAAGGGGTCTGCATCAACCCCGCCAAGGTAGGAATGATCGTCCACATGGAAGCCCTAGAAACGATTGAAGCCGATTGAGGTGTATGAACATAGGTTATTACGATTCTGTGAAACTATGCGAGGAATCGGTGCTCATACATAAGATTACTAAAGTGAGAGGTGTTAGGTGGACGGATGAGCGCAGGTGAGCCACTCCAGCACTCTAAAGAGAGAGCGCAACGGTGCCCATTCGTTATTGATTGGGATAAAATAATTCACTCATACATATCGATGCTTAAAATTGTTCGCAAGGTTGTCTTGGCGCAACAGTAGCGGTGACACGATCTCGCACACCTTGTACAAAGTTTGTCCAATGCGGAAGGCGATTACCACCACGGAGAGAAGGCCATAATGGTGTACTCCTCCAAAAAGTGCCTTGCTATCTCATAGGAAGGTAAGTTGAGTTACTGCAGTCGTCATGATGAGCTCAATAAGCCCGTTTTGGAAGGACGGATATGCCGCTGGCTTCTACTCTTTCAAGAATTCACCGTCGAAGTGATTATCAAGCCCGAGAGGTTGAACGTCGAGCCCGATCACTTATCCAGGTTGGAGATGGGGGAGAACGAGGGGTCTCTCGATGATCAGCTACCTGATGCTAATATTTTTCGGGTAAAATCCATACCAAATTATTTGGCCGACATCGCAACTTACCTAACCACGGGGCAGTGCCCTCAGCACTACACTCCAATCCAGAAACGGCACCTAGTCGTTCGCACCACTGAATATCAACTGATTGCGGGGCAGTTGTTTAAATTGGGCCTTGATGAGATTCTGTGAAGGTGTGTCCTCGACCATGAACACGAAGCCGTGCCGTGGGAGTGCCATAGCGGCATTGCGGGAGGACACGTGGGGGCGAAACCCACTACCAGGAAAGTGCTACAAGCTAGACTATGGTGGCTGACGATCCATGCAGATAGTAAATCATTTGTCAAGAAATGCGATGTTTGTCAGAGAACAGGGAGGCCCTCTCACAGAGATGAGCTACCACTACACCCAGTGAATGTGTTGCAGCCATTTGAGAAGTGGGTTGTTGACTTCATCGGCCCCATAGCCCTGGTAGCCAGGAATTCCAAGGCCCGGTACATCATCACCACCATAGACTACCTTACCAGGTGGGCCAAGGCAGTGGCGGTACAGGACTGTACGGTAGATACGGCAGCCAGGTTCATCTTTGAATACATCATCAGCAGGTTTGGCTGCCCACGGAGCTTAACCAGTGATCAAGGTACACACTTCATTAATGAAACGATAAAATTGTTGTTGGACACCTTCATGATCCAACATCACTAAAGCAGCCCGTACCACCCGCAGGCCAATGGCATTGTTGAAGCGTTCAACAAAATCCTCGAAAAGGGTTTGACAAAGATCTGCAATGCCAAGCGGGATGGTTGGGACGAACGGTTGCCAGCCGCACTGTGGGCCTACAAAACAACGGTGAATCGTTTGACCAATCAAACACCGTTCCAACTGGTGTATGCCCGTGAAGCTGTGATTCTCGCCGAGTTCTTCTGATCCCCACCTCCCTAAATTTCTTAGAGGAGGAATCACTACAGGAACGCCTACACGAATTACAAGAACTTGATGAGGCCAGGCGCCTTGTCGAGTTTCATCAAAAGGTTCAGAAGGACCAGAAGAAGGTGTGGCATGATTGCCACATTAAGAGAAAAAAGTTCCAGGTTGGAGGTAAGGTTCTCCTATACGATAGCAAGTTTCAGAAGTTTCCGGGAAAACTGCAAATGCACTGGTTGGGACCGTACTTCGTCGTCGAGATTAAGGATTCCGGAGCCGTTCGGTTGGCTCCACTAGATGGTACTATTTTATTTGGGTGGGTGAATGGCGCATGCCTGAAGCCCTACTATGACTAAGTTTCTTTCGCTTTCCATTAATAACTCTCGCACCCGAGAGAAGCCCGTAGAGTAGAGTAGTTGAATAACTCTCCCACAATCGGGATGAGCGTAGGTAGTGTTCGTTGTCCATGCATCAGTCTTCAATAACCACTAGGTTGCGAGGACTGCACCTCAACTGATTGTGGTCAGGGAGGGGCATGTCCAGCATGTCGTCCCTGTAGGATAAGCAAGCATGTCAAAGTGTCAGTCCCTATCATTTCATTTAGTACTTGTGTCAATCCGTAGGATCGCCTAGATTTGCAATATAAATTTCCATAATTAGAAGTAACCTTGCAGTAATAATTTTTCCATAATTCTAAGTAACCTCAGCCATTGTGTCTACCCATTTCCCCATACCACCGCCAACATATGTCAGAACACACCTCAGCAGGCGACTGATCACACGATTATCGTCGTGGAGGATGCCAGCAGGAATTAATTCGTTATGGGGTCTCATCAACCTCACTCATGCTGGTTAATTACATAGCCTGCACGAAGAAAAGCACGAGAATGTCGGAGACATCCAAGTTAGAATTAGAAATTTCTGAAGACGCAAAGGAAATTGGAGCAGAACCAGAGCAGCAGATGTGTCCCGAAGCAAAGAGCCAAGAGAAGGGGCCGAGAACGATTCTGAAAGTGTATCAACGCTACGCAAAGATGACAAGAGCCAATCCATCAGCAGTACAACAGAAGCTCGACAGTCAGATTCATAAAATGGAGTCCTTCGTCATGAAGTATGACAGTGTTGCCCTCATAGATGCAGACCTCACGGACTCTTTCGAGCTCCCAGTGCTTAAACGCCAGGTGTATATGGAGAGATATACCACAGAAGCAAAGCGCGCAGTAACAAGGATTTTTCCTGAGTTTTGAGGAATCTAGCAGTCCTCCATTCTACATTTGAGGAATCTGCTAGTATTCGAGACGACAGGAGCAACCATGCAATGTATCAAGTTCTTGCTCAGTCGAATTCAGAACAGGTCCTTGTGGTTGGGCAAAGAAATTCCAATCCATGCCGAGGATATTCACTAGCTCACAGGGCTCTCACAGGAAGACCAGGATGTATCCTCCACATGCCAGACCACCTCCAAAAGAGTAAATAAGTCGGGGGACGTGGATTATTATGTAAAATATGGCACCCGACAGGGAGGAAAGGGAGCGAAAATGGAACTCATCAACAAGCCCGAAGTCAGGTTTGTGTGTTACCTCATTTCCAGTAAGACAATGAGGCACTACATGAAGGGGGAATGTAACCTGGATAACATTTCCATTGCAGAGCACTACATCCAGGGGGCCAAGCTGAACTAGTGCTCCTTCCTGCTGAAGGAGCTATTCGACGCATGCGAGGATAATTACAAGAGGGCCACGAGCTTCATCTATGGATATTTGATAGTCGCACTGGCCATGTGGAAGTGGCATGCTCCCCTTGTTAGGCTGCCAGCAGAAATAGTGGAGGGTCATCCTTTGGCAATGAAATTCGTCCCATGGAAGTTGTCGGGGGATCCCAGCACCAAAGAGGTCAATGCAGAGGCCTTCCGGAGTTGGTATGGTTTAATGAATGATGTGGTGACAGGCCATCAGAGGATTCCTAGGAATCTACTGGACGGGTACAGCGAGCAAGTCTGGTTTGGGATCAGCCACAAGCACACCTTCCTCCGACCTACTTGCATGCCAGAAGAGACATTTTAGATGAGGCTGCTGAAATTCCAACTCGACGACGCAACCTTCCACAATGAATTTTTTTCGTGGCCGGGGGTCGCGATGAAAATCTGAAGCGGAGTACCCACATACAATTTCGATAAAATGCTACCACAACAACTACCTGGCGAATCAGAAGCGGAGGCGGCACAAAGGGTCTCCAACATGTAGCTCTTCCCACTCATTCACCAATTAAATACAGGTACGCAACCTCAACGAAGTGGTCCGAGTAGTCTCAAGCGGTGCCACTCCTTTCCCTGTTTTTTCTGAATTTCAGCTTTCTCAGTCCAACCCGCTTCTCTGCACGACCTCCATCACCTCCCCCATTCCTAATGTTTTATTTACTTCACCAAGTCCAATGAATACCCCGATGGGGGAAAAGAGTAAGTCCGCAAACCCCCTAGAAGCTCCCAAGGCCAAGAGGGCCAGAACCATAGAGTCAAGTCCGGTGGTGGACCTCACTGAGGAGGATCCACCCCGGCCATTGAGCCCAGGGGTACCCATACAGGAAGAACCACTCATCGAGACAGGGGTAATAGGCGGGATTCCACCTCAACCTCCCATTGACCCCTCCAACTTCATAAACATCCGTCTTTCACCACCCCGTACCGACCCACCTCCACCTACCACTTCATCTGCACCATCCAACTCATCTGCCACTGTATCAAACCCAATAATCTGGGATCTAATCAATTATAGCAGTGAAACCACCGGTCAACCCTGCTGGGGACCCCCAGATCACTTTTTCTGATTTAATCACATAGATGGCACAAATCGTTGCAGACACAGCTGCGACACAGCCTGAGCCTACTCCATTTCCACAGACTGTCCAAACAGATCAAGGGGAGTGGCTAGACCTGAATATGGCGGACTTCGCACCCCATCTGACTTCACCGTCGTCCCCTCAAGAACACTCCACCAAATCAGTTGCTAGTGCGAAACCACTACAGGAGCGGCGGCCAGATCAAGGTACTTCCGGGGCTGACAACATGGAGCCGTGGGGCACGGCTCAGCTGTACCACTTCATTTAGAGAGTAGCTCAGCAGGCGAAAAGGATCCACTCTGAGCTGCAACAGAGGTGTGAGAAACGGTAGCAGCAGATAATCGTGCTTACTGAATAGCGCTATCAGCTAACAGCGGCACACAGGCAGCTCCAGGACCAGATGCACGAAGTGGCCATGGTGTTCATGGGACTATGGCCGGCAGTAATGGCTCACTACACGAGTCAATAAAATGTGGTCGGGGCCTGTTGGGGCCCTTGTTTTTAATTTTGAATAAGAAACAGATTTTGGGTTGCGGATCAACACATGGCAGGCACAAAAAAGGTAGGTAGTGAAGCCACCACGGTTGCAGAAGAACAGGAGATAGCTGATGAAGCTGACAAAGATAAGTGCAGACGAAGATAAGATATGGCAGAGAACAAATAGCAGAACTCATAGGTAACAGAAAGAAGCCGAAAGCAGCTGAAGAAGAACACAAGAGGAACTAGCAGTTGCGATGGCGGGTGAATAAATAGGCCGTCACCCAGCCGAAAAGGAGAGCATGCACGGATATAGAGGGATTGAAGAGGATTGAGTAGATGCTGCAGAAGAGCTCTATCCTAAGCATGATATCCTCATATTTCCTAGGCTTCTGTTGATATATCATGGTTGTATTATCTATCTCTTTGTCCTGTGGGACGTCTGTAACAGAAATGTAAGCTCTTCTTGTTGAGCAATGTAACTGTGGATCCAGCTGAAGGTTATTAATATACTTGCAGGATCGTTGTGGAGGTGATTGTGAAGGGATCGTTGTGGAAGAAGGCAATGGTGAAGATGGTGGTGAGGATGGAGGTGAAGAGAATGGTGGTGTCAAAGTGGTTTGTCACCATTTCCATTACCTTTTGGAGGCTTGTCTCCATCTCCTTTTTCTCCTTTTGAAGACTTGTCTCCCTTTGGAATATTGGAGCTCTCACCTTGCATCCTTGTGCTTTTCTCCTCATAGAGAACTTTCACCATTATTGTCATATAAAAGAATGATTTCCTGGAGGATTTTGCATCCTCTCACATATTTTCAAGCTCTCTTTCATGTGACATACTTGTTGAAGCTTCAACTGCAATTTGAGGAATAATTTCTGGTGGAGATTGTGGAAAACTTGCTCTCCTTGTCCTTGACCTAACTTGAGGACTTGTAACCACAAAATTTCCTTCTCCTCTTTTGAGCTTCAACCTTGTAAGCATCACATACACTTGAAAACAATTAAATCCTCACAAAAACAAAGAAAACCTATGCTCTGATACCAAACTTGATATGTTTGAGATCTTAAGTAAAATGTGCTTGAGGGTTTGTAAATTGCAAGTATAAAAATTGATTTTTTGTGAGCCTTTATGTTAAATTCTTATACACATAAAGCATGAATTTAAAACCTAAAATAGCATAAAAAATCAAACAAGTACACCATAAAAATAACCACAACACATGAAGTGATGAAGGAGTTCACCCCTCCTGGGCTACGTCTCCTAGTCCAACTTCCAATGAGTGACCTTCTTTCATTATACTCATAAAATGGTGATTACATACATTACAGTGATAAAATGACTTCAATACCTGCTCCAACAACTTCAGAGCTATCAAAAAACCCTTTCTAGCCTCTTTCTACTCCCAAAAAGGATAAAAATTGAGAAATTTATGACCTTCCCAAGTTTTGTTGTTAGTTGACCCACAAATTCGCCAAGTCTGGCTAACTGCCCTACAATTTTGCACAAATTTTATGCTAACGGAATGAAAAACTGGCAAAATTTCAGTGCAATTTGTGGGCTCATTAAATTGGCCAATGCGGCCTAAAAACCTAATTTTATATTATAATTTGTTGACTGAATTATTTAATATTAAAATTTTCAAATAGCGTCATTTTTCAATGTTAAATATAAAATTCAAACCATATGAATTAACAAATAATGGTGTGGCATGTTGGTAAATTAATTGGCTTGTTGGTATGAGGTCCTGCGTTCAAATCTTGCACAGTGAAATTCAGATTTATAACCAATTTTTGGTCGCCCCCATGTTGCCACATGGTGGCCTCTGGTTGCGCCATGTGGCACGCTGTGGTTGGCCACCCAACAACCAATGAAATTTTCCCACATCAGCACCATTCAGGGCCTGCCACGTGTCAGGAAGTGGTAGGCCCAAAAAAAAAATTATTTCGACCAATCACAAGAGGCTACATGGAATCCTGCCCCGTGCCAAAAATTTGCCCAATCAGCTGTTCTTTTTGCAAAATTTTTATGTTTGGGAAAATGAACAAAACCCGTTTCTAGGAGCATACGGTGTCATTTTTCCATGAAATGAGTTGCGCCAGATTCATAACAATGAGATATACGTGGTCATTCAGGTTCCACACCGTTCTGACAACTTTAATTTTTGAGCATATTTTTTAGCACTTGGTCAATGGGATATGGATTATTTCAGTGACATTACCAAATGGAAGTGTCAAGCACATTCATAATGTTATGTATCAACGGGTAGAATAAAATTTGGGGAAGTTCATAAATTACTACAAGTATCATGGAATAGTGCAACAATTTACAGTGCCCTACACTCCACAACATAATGATGTTGCAGAAAGGAAAAACAGGACATTGGTGGAGTGTGCACGAAGTATGATCAAAGGTAAGAACCTCTCAAATTATTTTTGGGCAGAGGCAATTAGTATTGTTTTTTATTTAAAGAATATAAGTCCAACAAGGTATCTTGATCTTAAGACCCCATTCGAAGCCTTGTATGGTTTTAAACTAGTAGTTCATCATTTGAGGGTATTTGGGTGTAAGGCCTTTGCACATATTCTAGAGGAGAAAAAAAAGAAACGTGATGCTAAAGGTATCAAATGTATTTTTTTATGATACTATTCGGAATTTAAAGCTTATAAAATATTTGATCCATCTACTCATAGAGTGTTTACAAATAGAGATGTAATTTTCCATGAGCACACATATGAAGGAAACAAAGACAACATCTATAAAAGGTGGTTCATACTTCTTTAAGTTGAATAAAATACAACAGAAGTATAAGACAATCAACAACAACATTAAAAAGCTTGAGGAAGAATCCAGTGATATGGACATCACCAGTAGTCAAAGTCCACCTAGAGGTGGAGACAAATCTTCAAAGAACAAGGGTGAAGACAGTGAAGTACAAAGGAGATCTACTCGACATATTCACCTACCTGAAAGGTATAAGGACTATGTCTTAATGAGTAGGGTTTTGAATGTCATAGAACCCATGATTTTTAATGAAGCTAATGAATATGAAGGGTGGAGAAAAACAATAAAGGAAGAATGTGAATCTATAATTAAAAACAAAACCTAGGAATTGACTGAATTTCCTAAAGTTAAAGAGCCCATAGGCTGTAAATGGTTGTACAAATCCAAGTTTAAAGCATATATATATATATATATATATATATATATATATATATATATATATATATATATATATATATATATATATATATATATATATATATATATATATAACTAGATTGGTGGAAAATTGGTACTCACAAAAGGAGGGCTTTGTTTATGCAGAAACATTTGTGCCTGTAGCTAAATTAAATACTATTAAATTGCACTAGAGCTACAAAGTACCATTGTAATTTCCACCAATTAGGTGTAAAATATGCTTTTCTAAATGGTGATTTAAAAGAGGTGTATTTAACTCAACTAGAAGGGTTTGAGAGAAAGGGGCAGGAACATTTATTTTTCATATTAAAGAAATCTTTGTATGGATTGAAGTAGGAACCTGGGTCGTGGTATGAGAAGATAAATTTCTTCGTTCTTCAGCAAGGTTTTACGAGGATTCAAAGTGATCCAAATTTGTATACCAAATTTGATGCAAAGGGGCATGTAGTACTAATTTATTTGTATGTTGATTATTTAATTATTACAGGAAATTCAGTTAAACATATTGATGGAATTAAGGTGCATATGTCGCAAGTATTTGAGATGAAAGATCTTGGTGAGTTACATTATTGTTTAGGTCTTGAAGTTTGGAGAGGTGTTGGTCATAATTTTGTCTATAAAGATAAGTATGTCAGAGAATTGCTTAAGAAGTTTAAAATGGATTAGTGTAACATTGCTTTTGTCCCAATGCTACATAATGTGAAATTTCATTTTGATGATGGTTCAAAGGAGGTTGATGGTACATTGTATAGACACCTGGTTGGAAGCTTGAATTATCTTACTACAACCAAACTTGACATAGTATACTATGTTAGTGTCTTAAGTCAATTTTTTGCAAGACCTCTAGAAAACCATTGGAGAACAATGAAAGATGTACTCATGTACCTTAAAGGAACAATTGATTTTGGTACTAAGTGTATTGATTTGTTTGATGTTGAGCTGACAAGTTACTCATATTTAGTTTGGGCTGGTAATACGGATGGTAGGAGATCTAATACAAGTTATGCATTCAACATTGGATCTGGGATTGTGTCATGGAGTAGCAAGAAGCAGCTTACTATTTCTTTGGCATCCACTGAGGCAAAGTATAAAGCTTTGTGTGCATCAACTTGTGAATTTTTTTGGTTGAGGAGAGTTCTTCAAGATGTTAGAGAAGAAAAAAGAAGGCTTCATTGATTAAATGTGACAACTAGAGTTCGATCAATTTGAAAAATAATCCATTGTATCATGCAAGAACAAAGCATTTTGATGCTCAGTTTCATTTTGTTAGAGAGAATATACAATCTAAATAATGTTTTCTTGAATATTTTAAGACTTGTGAAAATGTTGTTGATATTTTCACAAAGCCCCCTTGGGAAGATGAAATTTGAGTTGCTTAGGGAGATATTAGGTGTGCAACTAAATCCTTTCTCCATTAATGGATAAACTTGAAAATAATGGAGAATGAATTCATTAGGTTGTTTTGATTGTGTGTGTATTTAGGACTTAGATCTTATTTTCCAGGAATTTGTTTGATCTCTCTAACTAAATGGTCTCCTATAATATTTGTATCTTTTGATTGTTTATTCAATGAATGTTTAGTAACACTTCTTGGGTAGCCTCTAGGTGTAGCTCAACTCCCCTGTGAGTCATGTGGTTCATTCCTAAATTTCGTCTTCCATATGTTTTAGTATTGAAATATTACATTTTTATTTATTAAAATAAAATAAACAATAATAAATATTATAAAAAATGTATTTTAAGTAACATATATATTTATATTTATTTATTTTACTGCAATTCTTTTTATTATTTCTAGTTTCTATAGTCATTTCTATTTTCTTATCAAACTATATTTTTTTAGTCATTTTTTTTCTTAAAATACTTATATAAATATCAAAAAGTAATTTTTATAATAAAAATTAATAAAATTAAATATGTAAATATTATATTATTATTATTTTATTTTATTTTAATATTTTAATATAATTTATGTTTGTAGAATAATTTTGATGCAGAAAATCTGGGTTAAATCAGATTCCCACATATAGAACAATGAACTCTTCCTCCTTTCTTAAACACTTAAGAAAAACTCATTAAAATTCTATTTGCCTCAAACAAATATACATATAATCGAAAGAGAGCTTATACAAATAAAATGTAGATATAAAATAACATCAGAAATCTTCGGCCATATATTACAATGGAGAGCTTCTTTCAGCTCTTGGCCCTTTACAAAGCTCTCGAATCACTCCTCACACTCTCTGAATTCTCACTTCTCACTCCCTTCCTTTCTCCGTTTACACTCTCATACAATTCTCTTATTTATACAAAAATATGGATTTAATCCATTCCAAAAATCTCTCCACATAAATCTCAACAAGATCTAAATTAGATTCATTCTAGGCGTGGACTCAACAAAGTCTCGTACATAGAATTCCTACTCCCTAAATTTTCTACCTAATTCTATTTCACTCATATCCTTTTATTTATTAAAAGAATATATACAATAATCCTCACCTTTACACTTTTCTCTCTTAAATTATTAAAATGAATAAAATAATTAATAAAATAATTAAAAAGCCTCACCCCCTATTTCACACAAATAAATAATAAAATTTGAGCTTGATTCTCCTGCATCAAACTCCCAAGGTTGAAACTAATCATGATCACCTGATCATGTGTTTCGGATCTTTGTCTTCCTAGATCCCATATCTTGTGTTGCAATTCTCCATTTGTTGTGCTTCTCCAGGTCTCCACACTTTATGTTGCATTGCCCCACTGGCTATGCTTTCACAATCTTCTGTTGTCTTCCTCTTGATGCTTCTTCTTTATTTTACTTCTGTTGGCTTCTTCCATAATACTTTCATCATTATCCGCCTTATCAGTTCAATTTCTCTGTCCAATAGATTTTCTCGAGCATTTGCAATAAAACCTGTACTCACAAAACAATTATTAAAATAAAAAACATAAGGCTTCAGTGCCTCTTTCT
This sequence comes from Pinus albicaulis, assembly GCA_034641835.2. NCBI lineage: Eukaryota > Viridiplantae > Streptophyta > Pinopsida > Pinales > Pinaceae > Pinus > Pinus albicaulis. The sequence goes on along the minus strand of CM076584.1, from coordinate 1,528,018,622 downwards.
CCTCTGACAACATTTCAGTATGCTTCTTTGAAATTTCTTCCTCCATAAGCGCATCAATATGCTAATTTAAATCCTCCATGAGAGTCTCAGTTAGTCCCTCCTCCATATCATATGTTTCAAGAATGTCTCCATGTTCTTTTTCTTTCTCTTTCAGCAACTCTCCCTAAATATAGATTCTCTGCTTTTCCAACTTTCTTCTCTGAAGATCTAACTTTCGATATAACTGAACAATCTCAATTGGGGTAGAACTTGGAAATTTTATACAATTTTCCATACCTTCATTTTCTGCTGACCAATCATCAGATAGATCTTCTTCCTCTGCTTCAATATTCTGCTGAATATTTCCATGAGACCCTTCTCTCTTCATTTATTTCTGAGATCTTGCTATCTCAGCATCATTCTGAACAGATTTCAAATTCCACTCTTCCTCTTTCAAAAAATTCAAAGTTTTTTCAACACCCTGTGATGTACTTGCAATCACACACAAATCATTAGTCTTAAAAACATAAGACCTTGTGGTCCCACTTGATGCTTCATTCAACATCTCTCTTTGCTGCTCTGAATCCTTCATTTGATTAAGTTCCTCTGTAGATTTCTCTTGTCACATTATCACTTTTAGGAAGCAATGAACCATATTCTGGCTCACATATCAAATCTGCCTTTAGACTGAGTAACTCTTACCTCAATCGAGCATTCACTCTATGCTCCCACTTCACTTGCAATCTATGCCATGTGACTTTCCTCTTCATACTCCATCCACATCTCTGGTCTACTTTACTTCTCCGTAACATTTCCATCAACAACTCAAGATGGAAATTTATCTCATATCTCTCTCTGTCAATCTCTTCCTGACTCATTCTCATGCCATTTGACTTGGCATTTTCCTTCTCATTTCCTCTGTTGTGGTCTTCTTCAGAACCTCTGCAACGACCTTCAGTAGTCATTTTTGTCTCTATCTTCATGAGCTCCTCACTCATTCATTATGAGTTGTACTAAAGCCTCTACAACAGTAGTCTTCACTACTGCCACTTACCTCACAAATCCTCCCTCTGGACTTGGTCTTTGACAAGCACCGGTTCTCTATTCTCTAGAACCTATTTGAGCATCACTCTTCTCTCTCTAGGATTCAACTCATGTGCACACAACTATCCTTCTTATATAATCTCCGTTTAAATTCTTCAAGGTTTTTCTCCACACTTTACTTTCATTCAGAAACTATTCTTTCATCAGTACTGTTAAAACTGTAATCTTTGTTTGCTAAGATCTGTAATCTGAATTCTACAAATATTATATTCAAAACCAGAGTTAAAATAAAATATATCATATCACCTTCAAGATCTCTGTGTGATCTTGTTCCATCTCTCATCTGCACTTTATCTCCATGTGCGATCATCTTTCGGATTCAAATTCCGATCTCCATCAAACATACATTCTGTGAAATTCTAAAAAAAACTGAATCTTCAAAAAGGACTATTTCCATTCACCCAACTCCACAAAAATTCCATTCATGAAAATGTCAAAACCCACACATTATGATGTAGGAAATTAAATAATCCTACACTTACACTTTCAATTCAACAAACTCTTCCTTTTTGTAAAAGTCCAGGATTATTTTCTTCACAAAGGTGTAATTGATTTACAACTAGCTGGCGACACTACAAGCTCCTCTTTAAGCTATCCATAATTGCATATATTGCAATTTTCACCATACTTATTAATTAAAAACAAGTAATGATCTCTAACACAAAAATAAAGTTGCATCTCCTACGTTGGTTCTTACATCCATTTAATAAACATGCAATACTTAACTCACAGAAAAAAATCTATGCAGAGATTGCAATACACATTGACGAAATCTCAATGGTCGATCTCTCGAACCATGCAGGATTGATGGCATTCTAATGTTGATGCAAAATCACATTACTTCAAACGGTGTAATGTTCACCATCCACTACATCATTCCATTCATATTACGTTGATGGTAAAACGTATAGATTTAGGATTTAAATCCTTGAGCTTTGGTTGAAGCCTCCGCACACATCATCGATTGAAATCAAATGCAGTAACCGTTCATGCAACAGGCATTTTTTTACACAGTGTGTTGATCATCATACCTCGTAGCGTTCCAAAACGCTGCCATACCTTCACAGTGGTAGATTCCTACCCGTATCACGGCTCCTATAATGCTGGTGGTTGTCGCCTATACGGCATTGGTATTTACCAATTCGAACACCACGGATTTAAATCTGCTTCAAAATAAAAATGTGATTTCATTTGTTCTGATTTCTCATGCCTCGCAGATGGAATGGGTAACTGTCACTTTGACTAGTTAATTCCCTTCGGCTCTACAAGAATACACCTCAAACCCACACGCCTAAAGTTTCACAGCTTGGCATTTCATATCTCTGCGTGTACATATCTCTCCGTCCAGCGATCAAGTTTATGCTACGATTGTCATAAACCTTGCTTCTGCATTGACTAATTTCGCATTAGTGACAGTGCTCTCAACGAGTATTAAAACGTTGTTCTGCGCCACTTTAAATTAAAGCTCTACGTTGGTTCATCCACATGAAGTTTCCTGTGTTGGTTAGCTTCAAGACTAACAATAACACTTAAAAAGCTTGAGATTTGGACTTCGTCCACCTGCATTCACAACGCATATATATATATATATATATATATATATATATATATATATATATATATACAAACGGAGGCATCTTAAGATGCGAGTGAGAGCGTGTAGAAAATATGAGTTTAAATGTATTCCCACATGTAAATTTAATCTAAATTTAATGAACTCTTCCTCCTTTCTTAAACACTTAAGAAAAACTCATTAAAATTATATTTGCCTCAAACAAATATACATATAATCGAAAGAGAGCTTATACAAATAAAACGCAGATATAAAATAACATTAAAAATCTTCAGCCATATATTACAATGGAGAGCTTCTTTCAGCTCTTGGCCCTTTACAAAGCTCTCGAATCACTCCTCACACTCTCTGAATTCTCACTTCTCACTCCCTTCCTTTCTCTGTTTACACTCTCATACAATTCTCTCATTTATACAAAAATATGGATTTAATCCATTCCAAAAATCTCTCCACATAAATCTCAACAAGATCTAAATTAGATTCATTCTAGGTGTGGACTCAACAAAGTCTCGTACATAGAATTCCGACTTCCTAAATTTTCTACCTAATTCTATTTCACTCATATCCTTTTATTTATTAAAAGAATATATACAATAATCCTCACCTTTACACTTTTCTCTCTTAAATTATTAAAATTAATTAAATAATTAAAAAGCCTCACCCCCTATTTCACACAAATAAATAATAAAATTTGAGCTTGATGCTCCTGCATCAAATTTTAATGTTACATAAAAAATTTATTTATTTATTAGTGAAATTTTATTATTAAAATTATAGAAAACCCATAATTGAACTTAAATGTTTTATAAAATAATTTATTTTCTCACAAATAACTTCTACCCTCAACTCTCTTATCAAACTTATTTTTATATAAACTATTCCATTCTCTATCAAACTTATTTTTATATAATAAACAATATTTATAACATCTGTAGAGAAATGGCCTCTATCAACATTTAGAACCATATGTACCAAAATTTTAAAAAGCTTTACCACAACTTTATCCATCTTTAAAACACTGAGTTCGATCAACCTTCAACTCCTAGAGCAATGTGTATTATAATAAGTGGTATTTACTATTGACGATAAGGGAGAAGCTTAATTAGAGAGAGTTGGTTCACCAGAACCTTAGATTAGGAGTTTGTTCCTATTTCTTAGGTATTGGTTCTAACTTCCCTATTTGCATGTAAGCTATATATTGTTTGATTTGTAATGAGAATGTAGAGCGACCTGCGGATGCAGTCCCTCTTGGTATAGTTTCTTAGAGTAGAGCTAACCAGTAATGCTTAATTAATTTGATCCTACCATTTTTATCATGGTATTAGAGCTTCGGGGTCGAATCAAAGCCAAACTGTTTTGATCCCTGTGAATTTCCAGGCGGAAAAAGAGAAGCCCATGATGATTGAGTGAGGTTGTTTTTTATTTTTTAGAGGAAACGTCGATCAACATGTTCATTGGAGGCAAAGAAGTATCGATCAGCATAGTCTCGTGCCAGAGAACAATGGTAATCTCTGAAATTAGTGCAAATTCGATTGGAAAAGCAACACTGATCTGTCTTTTCCTTATGGGGTTTTGCCCAGCGCAACCAGCGCGACATCTGACTGTGTGTGGAGTGTTGATTGAGCCAGTGAGCTCGTGAAAGAAGATCCAGTGTGCTCACATTGAAGGAGCAATAGAGAACATGTTGGAGGAGCCAGAGAGCTCATGTTGAGGAGCGCCGTTGAGATCTGAGTGGCTAAGGATCATCATTGATCCAAAGAACTCGTGTTGGGGGAGCTAGAGAGCTCATGCTATGGATTTTCAATTGAGCCATAAAGATCGTGCTTGTTGAGCCAGAGAGCTCGTGTGCCTGAAGATCGAGTGAGATCGTGCCAGAGGAGTCGGTGAGATGTGGCAGTAGAGGCAGTAGCAGATCACTGGTAAAGTGTGAGGATCATTGTAAGCGTGATTCATGACAGAGGATCCTATGAGCTCGTAGCAAAAGAGGTCATGGAAAAGGAGCATGTGAGCCCATGGTGGAGTGCGTAGAGCAGCCTGCAAGAGTGGTCAAAGATCAGGTAGATCTGTTTCTTGAAATTTTTTTTGTGGATCTGGGGTAGATCCGTTTGTAGATCCGGTTTTTTGTCAATTGTTGGAGGTCATTTTTTTTGTCAAGATGAATAATCTTATGGAAGTATACTTGAATGAGAGAAATAATCTTGATGGATCCAATTATTCTAATTTCAAATTCAAGTTGCAGACTATGCTAGAAGGGCATAGTGCATGTGGGATCGTGAATGGTGACGAAGTGAAACCTACAATTGCAGGAGGCGCAACAACTGCGACAATACATGATTGGGAGAAGAGGGAGAACAAGGTGAAAACGATGTTGAAAATGGAAGTCAAATACTGCATTATCCCTCACATCATAGATTGCAAATCAGCTAACAAGATCTACACAACTCTCAAAGATATGTACGAAATCATAAATACAAATCGCCTACTGTTCCTGAAAAATAGGATTCTCTCCATGAAAATGGAGGAGAATGAAACAGTAGTCGCGTTCATCTCACGCATCAAGGACCTTAACGACAAGCTTGGCGACATAGGAGAGGCAATAAGTAATACTAATCTGGTAACAATTACTATTAATGGTATGACTAACGACTATAAGATGTTTATCACAGACTTGAGTGCGAGAGAGAAAGCCCCCAAATTTGAAGAATTGATAAGGATTCTAATGCAAGAGGAAAAAAGGTAGATGACTCTGAAACCCCAGAATTCAGAACTTTCTTTAATGGCGAAGAAGAAGCCCTTCATAGGGAAGGAAAATGGAGGATAGAAAGTTGGAGGTACACCTCAAAAAGGTTTAATCCATCTCAAGGCATGTCATCAAATATGAATGATTCAGTATTAAAATGTTTCTATTGTGGTAAAATTGTCTATATGGCTAAACACTGTCGAAAGAAGAAGTTTGATGAAGGTCAACAGAGACACAAGATACATGCAGGACACTTTGCTGATGATGACCATAACCAAGACCTCAGACTGTTTATGACTAATTCTAATGAGAAGGATGAAGCTACGTGGTATGTGGATTTAAGAGCGTCCACCCACATGATAGGTAAAAGACAATGGATTTAACAAACTGCAGCAAAAATCTACCTTGGCAACGACAAAGGGTACCCAATCAAAGGACATGGTAATGTTCCTGTAATTCTACCTGATGGAAATATTAGGCACATTCAAAACGTGATGTATGTACCTAGAATTAATAAGAATTTGATTTATGTTTCAATGATAACATATCATAACCTTAAGGTAGAGTTTTTCAAATCATATTGTGTTGCTAAGGATTTGTTGGATAGTATGAAGACAATTGCAACAGGGATTCGTGCGGGCGGTCTTTACAAGATGAATGTGAGAAGTGTGCTACATTAAGCTTTTACATCATCAGGTATGTCTGCAGAAGATTTATGGCATCAGATATTTGGCCATATTAATTTCAATGGTTTTTTGTTACTTCAAAAAAGAGGTATGGTCAATGGTCTTCCTGATTTAAATCATATTCATGTTGATTGCGAAGCATATGCTCTTGGAAAGATGCACAGAGATGATTTTCCTGTAAATGTAAATATAAAACAGAGAGATATACTAGAGTTAGTCCACACTAATTTATGTGGACCAATGCAGTCAAGGTCATTGGGAGGTGCTTATTATTTCCTATTATTTGTTGATGACTGTACAAGATTTACGTGGGTAAATTTTCTCAGCAAAAAGAGTCATACTTTTGAATATTTCAAGCAGTTCAGAAGCATGATTAAGAAGAAAACAGGTGAATTCATCAAGATTCTCTGCTTGGATCAAGGGGGAGAATACAGGAAGGTTGATTTCAGTAAATATTGCAAAGACCATGGAATAATGCAACAATTTATAGTACCCCACAAAAAGAGTCATACTTTTGAATATTTCAAGCAGTTCAAAAGCATGATTAAGAAGAAAAAAGGTAAATTCATCAAGATTCTCTGCTTGGATCAAGGGGGAGAATACAGGAAGGTTGATTTCAGTAAATATTGCAAAGACCATGGAATAATGCAACAATTTACAGTACCCCACACTCCTCAGCAGAACGGGGTTGCAGAGAGAAAAAATATAACCCTTGTGGAGTGTGCTTGCAGCATGCTGAAAGCGATAAATGCTACAGTGTATTTGAGAAACATGAGTCCTACAAAGAGTCTTAAATTTAAAACTCCTTTTGAAGCCTTATTAGGATTTAAACTTGCAGTTAAAGATTTAAGAATTTTTGGATCCAAAGCCTTTGCTCGTGTACCAAAGGAGGATAGAAAGAAACTTGATTCAAAGGCCATCAAATGCACTTTTTTTGGGTATTGTACTGAATTTAAAGCTTACAAATTGTTTGATCCCTCTACTCATAAATTTTTTGCGAGTAGAGATGTAGTTTTTCATGAGCAGGTTCATGATGGAAATAGTGAAAACAACAATGAAGAATGGGACATTCCTTCATTAGTGGAAGAAGGGAGTGGTGAAATAGGAGACAGCCACGACCAACAACAACAGCAACAGAAAAAGGAAGAAGTAGATGTTACAAACGCAATCATCAAACCAATTCCATCAAGGGATAATCAAAACAAGTTTGATGCCACTCCAACACTCAGGAGATCAGGTAGGAAAATACAATTGCCAACAATATATAGGGAAAATTCTTTTATAAATACCATGTTAAATGTTATTGAACACTCTAGTTATAAAGAAGTGAGTCAATATAATGAATTGAGGGAAGCCATGGAAGAGGAACATGAGTCAATTCTTAAAAATTGTTAGACACCTAATCCTCAACGGGTAGGTGTGGAAGCCGAATGGACAAATGGAGTCCAAGAGACCACTTGGAATGGAAAACCAAGGGTCACCTACTGTGTTGTATATATGTATATTTATGGTTAATAGTATAGTATTTCAATGCTTGTCTTTCCCTTTGTGTGTGTTTCACCATGCATTATTTAACATGGTATCAGATCAGGCGAAATCTGGCCCTGCTCAATTATGATGGCCTCTCTACGCATTTCAGTTTTTCCATCCACTCTAGTTTTCTGCTCATGAGTGACATTTAATAACTCCTATAATTTCTGCTTGTCATCCCTTTTGGTCATGAAAGTTGGTCAGTTTTTGTTGTGGGGTGCAGTTACCATAATAAGAAAGACTGGTTACTTCTATTTAAACTTCCTTAGTTAGTAATGTTTTTTCCTTATACATTTTTTAGAGCATTGAGGAGATTCTAGTCCTGCCATCCCTTTCAAGTCTATAGCACATAACGTCCTCACCCCTGAATCGATTCCTCTCCGACTGTGGCTCTTCTCCCACCGCGGATCCTCCTCGGTGCTCTTATATGCCACCTCTGTCTTGTGCCTCCAAAAGCTATATTTCTCACTTCATATAAAGACACCTAAGAGAATTGTGCGATGGAAGAAGCTGTGTCTACCAAGAGCGCGAACTATTAGACCAGATTCCTTGTAAAATGAAGGATAATACAGTGGCGGCGCATACTTGGTGGAACATATTTGCAAAAGAAATTCGATGAATTGAGGCCATCTCGATTTCCGACCTAAATTTTGAGTTTTTAACCTCCAAATAAGTGGATACCAAGCGTCAAAGGAGATTGGATTCATGTTTATCATCTTTCTTTTTGGAAAGTGTAACGATATCTCTCGATTTCTAAATAAATCATGGTTCGTTCTCCACCGTGAATCTACCTCCACTGTTATTCTCCTAGAATTGTCTTTGTGATAATATTTGCCTGCTATTCGACTCCCTCCACTGCAACATTATAATCCTCTACAACACGTGAACATATAATCAGATTTGTTCGAACAATGGGAGGACCAGTTATAAACTGAGCTTAGGAGGGTAGTTGCTGGTGTTGTGGAGGATGAGAGGGAGCCTACTACGATGTATTAACACATTGTATGCTACCTCCCTCATTCATTTGCAATGATTAGTGTGTTGTGTTGCATTTGCCTCTCCCTTCTGTCGTTAATTTCACTCTCCTATTCAAGCCAACAATAGTTGGATGTCGATTGTCACATGTAGTCATTATTCCTCTTAAATTGATTCATTAAGAATGTTGCCCACAAACCCATTTGCAGAAAAAATTTGTGGACCCTCGATGCTCAATCTACAGGTGCGACTGAGGCATATTGTATTGGCTGCGAAGAACGACATTTTCTGGTCTGGCAACAGTGGACGATTTTAGGTAATTGAAAATAGTTTAAAGAGGGCAGTGGTTGATTTTAGTGGGGAAAATTTGATGTTTCTTGGATAAGAGTCAAGTTAGTTGTTAATGTGGATTGAACTATATTAAATGTATCCATTTTGTACAAGTCTATCATCAAATTGTTGTCAAGCATAAGATGCTTCGTTGTTTATGAGTTTCTAGAGTGGACCTTCTTCCAACTCTCCAACAATAGTGTTCAAGTGTTTCTTTGGCAGTAGTAGAATTTTTTAGTGATAGAGTTTGGAAGCCATGTTGGGTTCTATGTTAATTTACATTACAGTTCAATGTGAAAATTTTATTAGATAGGTGAAAGCAACAAAATTTGGATAACATTGGTCCATGTTTCCAATTATTCCATTTACTGAAGAAGGGAGAAAGTTGTTATTTTGACATTGTATCAACAACTTGAAATTAGAAAACACAATCCAACACACTTCATTTGTTTGAAAAATGGCTAAAATTTATATTATATTAGAGTTTTTGAGAACTCTAAAGGCATCTACCACTGAAAGTATAGTTAAAATCAACAAGCACACCATTTCTGATATTCAAACATGTTTACGATATGCACAAGAAAAGATTGAGTTTTTTCAAATTGAGTCACAGCTACAGCAAGATGAGCTTCAGCAGAAGATTTGTCATTCTGAACTTGTTTTTGTTCAGAACATTAAGACAAAGTTGCATCATCTCACCGAGCCCAGTACAAGAGCAGATTTGAATTCATAAGCAAAAATCCAGCATGCACTTCCCAAGCCCATCATCAAACCTTGGGAAGAGCTTGTTCATAACAAGCACAGAACGGGTCTTGGATATGACAAGGAGTTGTCCTTTCACATTTTGGACTACTCCAAGCCCATTCAATTTCAGAGTGCCAGATTTCTTCATGACAGTTCACATTCATCTGTTCCAGAGCCTGCTCCTCTTCCAAAGCAGCAACAACAAATTGAAAAATGCCAACACTTTGATCGCATTGGCCATATGAAAGATCATTGTTTTGATATTCACCCATGCAAGCATTGTGGGCGGCACACCCATTCTTCACACAGATGCTTTAGAAACAAGCCTCCTGCAAGAACAAAGATTCATCTTGGATGGATCAGTTCTTGGCAATGGGAATCAATAGCCAAGAAGATGTTTAAGTCGCATGTCAGAACTTGTTCTAGAATATTGAACAATCTTGCAGTTGATTTTTCGCGGCCATCATCTCACCTTGTACCTGACAGGGGGGGAAATGATGGTCATCTACAAGCTTCGAAGACACATCAAGCGAGCCTAATCCACAATCTCTCATTCCAGATTCAAAGTTGTAGCTAGAGACATAGCAGTTCAAGCGAGCCTTAGCCACAATCTCTCATTCCAGATTCATAGTTGTAGCCAAAGGCACAGTAGTTCAAGCGAGCCTAAGCCACAACATATCATTCCAGATTCAAAGTTGTAGCTAGAGACACAGATGCCCATGAGAATTCCTTTGGTTGATGGACATCCTTAAACCATCTATGCGAGGTTCATATTCTTCCTCTTCAAAAAATTCAGAACACTTCCTCTAGTAGAAGACTTCAACTTCTTTCCAGTTTTGGAAGAGTTCCAGGAAATGCATTAAGCATTCCAATGTCGGTGGTCATCCTTAAACCATCACAGGTTGTAGACCTCCCTTCTTCTAGGTTGAAGGTCTCCCTCTTCAAATATGAGGGACACTTCCTCTAGCAGAAGCCCTTAGCTTCTTGCCAGATTTGGAAGAGTTCCGGGAACTGCACTAAGCATTCCAATGTTTTTGGTCATCCTTAAGCCACCTCTTTATGCCAACATTTCAGAGAGCTAATTCAGCCTAAGTGTTTCCATGCATACTTTGCAGATTTGTATTACAACTCTCTTCTTGGACTCACACATACCCCTTTGGATTAAGAGGAGGGATGTTGGACACCTAATCCTCAACGGGTAGGTGTGGAAAGCGAATGGACAGATGGAGTCCAAGAGACCACTTGGAATGGAAAACCAAGGGTCACCTACTATATTGTATATATGCATATTTATGGTTAATATTATAGTATCTCAATTCTTATCTTTCCCTTTGTGTGTGTTTCACCATGCATTTTTTAACAAAAACAAAACTTGGGAGTTAATTGAATTACCTGAGGGCAAACAAACCATAGGCTGCAAATGGCTATACAAGAACAAATTTAAAGCAGATGGGAGCATAGATAAATATAAATCTAGTTTGGTTGCAAAGGGGTATTCAAAGAAAGAAGGTATAGACTATGAGGAAACCTTCACCCCTGTAGCCAAACTTAATACAATCAGAATGTTAATTGCCTTAGCTACTAAACATCACCGGATGATGCACCAGCTAAATGTTAAATCTGCTTTCTTAAATGGGGAATTGAAAGAGGAAGTTTATTTAGAGCAACTTCAGGGATTTGTTAAATAGGGAAAAGAACATTTAGTCTATAGAGTAAAGAAAGCTTTATATGGACTAAAACAGACTCCCAGATCATGGTATGATAAAATTGATTCATTTTTCCTGTAGCGCAATTATAAAAGAAGAAAAAATGACCCCAATCTCTATATTGTGTTTGATGAAAAGGGGTGAATTGTTTTGATTTATTTACATGTAGATGATCTTATCATTAGAGGAAATTCAGATAAACTCATTAAAGAAATCAAAGAGCAGATGTTACAAATGTTTGAGATGAAAAACCTCGGTGAGCTTAGCCATTGTTTGGGCCTAGAAATCTGGAGAGATTCAGGGCATGCTTTTCTAACACAAAGTAAGTATGTCAGGAATCTACTGAAAAAGTTTAAGATGGATCAGTGTAAGGCTGCAACATTGCCATTACAACCGAATACCAAACTTCAAAGTGATGACGGTTCAAAGGAGGCAGATGCAACATTGTACAGACAGTTGGTTGGGAGTTTAATCTACTTGATCACTACCAGACCAAATTTGGCTTATGCAGTTAGTGCATTAAGCCAATTTATGTCCAAGCCACTTGAAAGCCATTGGATTGCAGCAAAATGCATCTTAAGGTATCTACAAGGAACCTTAGACTATGGCATTATATATATTGATTCTTGTGATGTTAAATTGACAGGTTTTTCAGACTCCGATTAGGCTGGAAATGTACATGACGGGATATCCATAACAAGCTATGAATTTAGCATTGGGTATGGGTTCATTGCATGAAGCACTAAAAAGCAAAACACAGTTTCCTTGTCTTCAGTGGAAGCTGAGTACCAAGCAATGTGTGCAGTGACTTGTGAGGCATTTTGGTTGAGGAGACTTCTCCAGGATGCAAGACAAGAACAGAAAGATGCAACAATCATCAGATGTGATAACCAGAGCTCCATCAAACTTTCAAATAACTCGGTGTTTCAAAAAAATACTAAGCACATTGATACATAGTTTCACTTCTTCAGGGAGAAATTTCAATCAAAAGAAATTCATGTCGAATATTGTAATACATGTGATTATGTTGCCGACATTTTTACTAAACCTCTTGGTAGAATTAAATTTGAAAAGTCTAGGGAAATGTTAAGAATATTTGTGAACCCTTTATCCATTAAGCAGGATGATCTAGGTGGATATTGGTGGCCACTTGCCTATTCCACTTGGGGTCCCACTATTGTTTCTTTCAATTTTTCATTTTCCTTAATTATAGCACAATTAACTATTTTTAGCAGTTTTTTGGGTCTTGAACTTCAGGAGTTGTTTTGAGGCCCTAAACGATGTTTTTGGGAAACCTGGGAGCAAAATGGGTCTATGTACCGATGTTTCTCACTCAAAATTCATAGTCCTTGGATATATATTTCTAACAAGGTATTGAGCACATCAAATGGAGATCGTATGCCAAAGTTACATCCCCGGGAAGTTGATACACCAATTTACCCAAACGAGGCCCATAGTTTTGGCGCTTCATCTCCTAGTGTTAAGTTTTTGGATGTTTAGGGTTTTTCATTGTTTCTCAATAGTAAATAAGCCCTTGAGCCTCATTGTAACACAGTTCAGAGGCCTGTAGCCACCACATCTCTTCTTAGAGATAAGCTACCAGCGCCCTAGCTAGTTTATTTCCATTTTGTCTATAAAAAAATTTCAGTTCTTTTATATTAATGAAATGAAGTGTTATTTCCATTGCATCTTTGTATTTATGGTTATATGTGTATTCTTTTGCGTTCCTGCAGAAATCTGGATCAGTGGTATCATAGGGGTCTGCTCTTTCTCGATCCTTCTTTGCATGTTCCCAACGAGGTCGGGGTATAAGGAGTTAGGGCTCGATCTGGTTGAACCTTTGCAAGATCAGCCTCGCAAACTCCGACGACCACCCATGGGGGATGAAAATAAAGATAAGGGATTAGGAGATCCTATCAAAATATTACTCGAGGAGGCCCTCAAAAAACAAAGGAACGCGATGATGGATAACTTTGTCGATATCCTTCAACGACTGCCCACTGGCGGCGCATCTGCATCCAACAGCCACTCTAGAGACGCAACTCCCTTTAAGGTACAAGTAAACTTTGACATTCCCATATTTGAGGGCCAAATAGATGTAGACGCAGTAGATAGATGGTTGAATCTATTAGAAGGATATTTCTCGATTCATGACTTTTTCAACCCGGAGAAGATTATTTTTGTACTCCTCAAAGCTACCCCCATGTCAAGGACTAGTGGGAAACCTACTGTAAGAAAAATAACGAGACGAAACCCTCTCTGTTCTCGACCATACCCACTTTGAATTATTTTCGAGATGCCATCAAGGAACAAGACTATCCTGTGGGGAGATATGAGGACAAGTACATATAATGAACTATGCTGCGGCAACAAAGGGATTAAGATGTGCATGAGCTAATGAATCTGTTCCATACCCTGCGCACAAAGTTGGGTATGAAAGATTCAGAGAAACATTTGGGGTTGAAGTACTGCAGTTGTCTACACAGATACATTCAAGAGGAAATGGAGTTCCTCGACATCTCCTTGCTTGGTACGGCATACCAGTATGCTACCAAGATTGAGCAGAAATTCAAACAGAAGAAACAAAACTTTGGATCTGTGAATCAAAAGCAAGGGAAAGGTGCCCCCAAACTGCAAAACAAAGGAAAAATCCAAGGCATGACATCCCAAGACAACCTGTTAAAGCCGCAAGCAAATAACAACACCGCGAAGCCAAAGAAGGACACGGGAAAGTGGTGTGAGTTCCATAAGAGCTCCACTCACAACACAAGTGAGTGCCGTGCCAAGCAGTCGTTGGCGGCCGAGATGAGGGCTTTTGAATCAAATGCATGCTCCAACTCTGAATCAAAACCCAACAAGGGGAATGAAAAAGGGAAGCAGATTATTGATGCAGAGCCCAACGCCAATGTTGCCACTGCGAATATCTAGAAGGAGGAACCGGAAGATCTAGAGGAGGAGGAGCGTCTCTTCCACTCCCAGATGTGGGTAAAGGGTTCCTCGCTACAATTCAATAGTGGGATCCAAAATAATCTCATTTCAGTAGAGGTCGTGAAGCGGTTGGGCTTGCTGACCATAACACACCCACATCTGTACACCATCGGGTGGCTTCACCAAGAACGGGATATCTGCGTCAGCCAGCAGTGCCGCCTTCCCTACAGCATCAAGCCCTTCACGGATAAGGTATTATGTGACATTGATCCCTTTGATGTTTGTGATGTATTATTAGGCCAACCATACTTGTGGAAGTGACATGTTGTGTATGAGTCCCGACCTCGTGTTGTTATTGTTACTTTGGGAAATAAGTTGTGCATGATACCAAAGGTACCACCACCTGCCGCTATCCCATTGGTTACTGCAAAACAATGCAGTAAGCTCATTTCCAAAATCGGTAAATTTGTTTTCTTGATGATCCGCCCCCAAGGCAAGAAGAAGAGTGTGGCTACGACCTCCAAATAGGGCTCCTCCGCACGACAAGGTTGTGGAGGAGTACGATGACATCTTCACCTCACTCACAGGGTTGCCTCTACACTGTTAGGTCAAGCACCCCATTGATTTGACCCCAGGTGTGTTGCTGCCTAATAGACCGATCTATCGGCAGTCTGTTATCGAGAATGATGAAATCAATAGGCATATCCGGGAGTCGATGCAGAAAGGTCACATCCAACCAAGTTCATTGCCCTGTGGGAGCCCGATTGTGTTGGTATAGAAGAAGGATGGGAATTGGAGACTTTTTATTGACTATCGAGCGCTAAAAAAAATAACTGTCCGGAATAGGTACCCAATCCCACGGATTGATGACCTTCTGGACCAACTCAAAGGGGCGAAATATTTCAGCAAGTTCGACTTGAAGTCCAGGTATCACCAGGTACCAATCAAACCCTCCAATGTGTGGAAGACTGCCTTCAAAGCTAAGGAGGGCCTTTTTGAATAGTTGGTCATGCCTTTCGGGCTGACGAATGCTCCTGCAACCTTCATGAGGTTGATGGACAACATCTTGCGACCATTCAACAACTCATTTGTAGTAGTGTACTTGGATGACATTCTAATTTTCAGCTAGACTTGGGAAGAGCACCTCCACCACATCCGACAGGTCCTCCAAACACTGTGGCAACACAAGTTGTTTTCCAATTTGGAGAAGTTCACTTTTGGCATGACCCAGGTTCAGTATCTAGGATACATTATTGATGAATGGGGGGTGCATGTGGATCCAACTAAGATCCAATTCATTCGGGATTGGCCAGCCCCAACCACTCTAATAGAGCTTCGCATCTTTCTGGGTCTTGCTAATTTCTAGCGCAGGTTTGTGTTGGGATTCTCTCATATCACTTGGCCCTTGATTCAAGTCACCAAGGGAGGAGCGAAATCAAAATTATTTTTGTCTGAATCTCAACAGAAGGCATTCGTAGAATTGAAGCATCACCTCTGCTCTACCTCAATACTCACATTACCAAACTTGCAATGACCATTTGAGATCGAGACCTATGCCTTTGACAATGCTATTGGGGAAATTCTTACTCAACAGGGGTATCCAGTGGCATATCACAGTGAGACATTGTCTAACACAGTCTGCAAGTATCCCACTTATGACAAAGAAATGTATTCCATTATGCAGGCTTGTTAACAATGGAAGCATTACATTTTGGGGAAGGAAATGATCATTCACACAGACCATTGACCCCTATAGTTCATATAGACACAAGGGAAGTTGCAGGACGATCACCATCAAAAGTGGTCCACATATCTGCAACAGTTTCATTTGAACGTCAAGTACAAGAAGGGCAGCACCAATAATGTTGTAGACTGCCTTAGCCGACCACTGATCGTGGCGCTAATGACCGTTCTCAAATCTTGTGGGCACAAGACTTCCGATTGGCCACTTCTCTACAAGAGTGATCCAGAATTTGGCCACGCCTACAAGACACTCTTAGAGGGTATGCAAGTTCCAAATTTTCACCTCCAAGATGCACTAATATGTCACTTGAGACACCTTTTTGTTCCTTCAAGCGAGTGTGCCAAGATGATTTGGGAAGCACACTACAGTCGAGTTGCGAGGCATTTCGGGGTCGAGAAAACAATGACAATATTGCAGAAGTATTTTTATTGGTTGAACCTTCGACAGGATGTCGGGAAGTACATTAGATCCTGCATTTCTTATGCCATTGCCAAACCGGCCATCAAGAAGCAAGACCTCTATACTCCGCTATCTACCCCTAGTCGACCTTGGAAATCCATCTCCGTGGATTACATGTCAGGCCTTCCTTCTACTAAGCATGGAAACGAATATGTTTTTGTGGTCGTCGACAGATTCTCAAAGATGGCCATTATGGCGGCCTGTAAGAATAATATCACAGCAGAAGCCACTGCTAAACTCTTATTTGAGCGAGTGTGGGTGCACTTTGCGATCCCATAATCTATCATCTCAAATCAGGACAGCAAGTTCCTCAGCACATTTTGGTCCAGCCTCTGGTCAATTCTGGACACTGAGCTCACCAAGTCCATAGCTTTCCATTCCCAAAATAATGACCAAACAGAGGTCGTCAATAGGATGATTGTACACATTTTGTGCATGTACAATTCAAAGCATCCATGCACATTGGATGAGAGCCTCCCTTATGTAAAACACAGTTATAATCGAGCTCTCCACAACTCAAATGGCCACAACCCCTTTCAGGTGGGCTTGGGATTCTAGCCACTATGTCCCATTAACATAGCCATGCCATTTGCGGCTACTCAGGTCGATTCGGCTCATGTCTAGTCTGAAGCTGACATAGCGAACAACTTCATAGAGCGCATTCAGCACATCCTCCAACAGGTTCATGACATATTGGATAGAGCCAATGCTAAGTACAAGCAACGACATGATCAACATCGGGTGCCACACAAATTCCAGGTGAGCGACGAAGTGTGGTTGTGTTTGCAGAAGGAGCGCCTCACTAGACCTCACCATAAGCTTCGCTCGCTCCAATATGGGCCATACACTATCAACAAGGCTGTAGGGACCAATGCCTTCAAGCTCAATGTTCCACCATTCCTTGGTTTGCACCCAATATTCAATGTGGACCGCCTTCAACCCTACTTCCCACCTCTACTGGACACTTCCAACATTGCAGAAAAACTCACACCAACATAGTTAAACCCAAACTGCATGGAACAGACCACCACAGATTGTATCATGGACATGCAAAGCAAGAGCATTCGATAACAAAAGATCCAAGTGTATCGAGTTGTCAAAGTTGGCCAAATCCTACACCAAGGAAAGTGGTTCACCAAGGACCAAGTTCAGCAGAAGTTTCTTCATCTCATGGATGAACTCAACGCAATGAGGACCATTGCTTCCTAAGGTGGGTGGAATGATCTAGGTGGATATTGGTGGCCACCAGCCTATTCCACTTGGGGCCCCACCATTGTTTCTTTTAGTTTTTCAGTTTCCTTAATTATAGCACAATTTACTATTTTTAGCAGTTTTTCGGGTCCTGAACTTCTAGAGTCGTTTTGAGGCCCTAAACGACGTTTTTTGGGAAAACTAGGAGCAACATCAGTTTATAGATCAATGCTACATGAGTTTATAGATTAATGTTTTTCACTCAAAAGTTGTAGTCCTCGGATAGATCTTTCTAACGAGGTATTGAGTGCATCAAACGGAGATCGTATGCCAAAGTTACATCTCCGGGAAGATGATGTACCAATTTACCCAAACGAGGCCCATAGTTTTGACGCTTCATCTCCTAGGGTTAGGTTTTTGAATGTTTTGGGTTTTCTATTGTTTGTCAATAATAAATAGGCCCTCGAGCCTCATTGTAACACAGTTCAGAGGCCTGTAGTCACTACATCTCTTCTCATAGATAAGCTACCAACGCCCTAGCTAGTTTATTTCCATTCTGTCTGTAAACAAATTTCAGTTCTTTTATATTAATGAAATGAAGTGTTATTTCTGTTGCATCTTTGTATTTATGGTTATATGTATATTCTGTTGTGTACCTGCATAGATCCGGATCACGGGAATGTTGAAGATAATGTAGAAACTTAATTAAAGAGAGTCGGTTCACTAGAACCTTAGATTAGGAGTTTGTTCATATTTTTTAGATATTGGTTCTAACTTCCCTATTTGTATGTAACGTATATATTGTTTGATCTGTAATGAGAATGTAGAGTGATGCAGTGCTTCATGGTGTAGTCTCTCATAGTAGAACTAACCAATAATACTTAATTAATTTGATCCTGCCATTTTTATCATTTACAACATATCTATCAATTTTTCCAGCGAATTCCTAGGAAAAAATATCTTTATAAAAGATATTTGTAAAGTGTGCAGATATATTATATAGAATTTAAAAATGGTGAAAAAAATTGAAATTTGGTGATATATATATATCGAAAAACATTAAAGTTCACCATGTAAATTGTTTAAATTTAAGTACAGTACTTAACACATGTGAACTTCGACTGATCAATCAATGTCACAGGGAAGCGATTTTGTTTCTGTCAATACAACTACCTCATTTAATGCTGTAATGAAATGAAGGGGACCTTATTGTTATTTTTTCAATAGAATAAATTAGAAAAATAAACTTTTATAATTTATAATCAAAATATTTACATAATATTCACAGTAACTTTTGAAAAGAAGAATTTGGTCCAGAAAAAACACAAAAACTTCAATGATTAACTGCTATCTCGACTCAAACTACATGAAACTTTATCATAATTGGCTCCCAGACAAAAAAATAATGAAAACTGAATCACATCAGCCTTTAGATTTCTGAGCTTCCATATTTAAAAACTCAAGCTTTTACGGAAAACTCTGATCCAGTCTGATGTGTCGATTAGATTACATTACCCTTTATCATAACAACTCCTGGGCCCAAAAATTTAAGCTTTTATGGGACGATTCCGACCCAGTCTGATTTGCGTGATAAATACTGTTCAATCTCTGTTATGAGGGACAGGTATGGCAGAGAAATGGACCACTGTGTCTTGTTCTATGTACTCTTTCATTCAATTATTAAATTGACACTTCGTGTCTGGTCCCCAGGGTTGGTGACAAACGCATGAATACATGCCCTGCCACACAAAATTTGAATACAGTACGTAATGGAAATTTGGCACTAGTCCAGCCACATAAAATTTGAATCTGGTTGTGCTAGATGGGAATACGAAATACAAAGTCAGAATAAAGGGAAATGTCCAGAAGGAAGAGGAAAAAACGTGAGATAGATTGGACGCGTTATTATTAGTAATTTGTTCAAACAAGGTAAGTTGGGATTTGCAAGTTGCATGTTGTGATTTTTGTGATGAGATGTTTGGAGTAGTTTTTGCTGTAGTCTTTCCACGCAACAGTTGTTAAACTTTAATATTTTGAGTGCCCTAAGGGTTTTTGGTAGTGCTGAATCCATTTCCAACTTCAAAAATGGATTCCAAACACTCCAAGTACCTGATTTCTTGAATTTTAGTTGCCCTGATTCCGGCAAAAAACTGCTGTCCAGGCTATTTCGTTGCCTAGATAGACAACTCCGTAGTTTTTAGTATGATTTTTTTTTGGAGTTTTTGGTGTTTGAATTTGGTGAAAAATTTGAAATAAAATTTTGATTTATGTTATTTAAACTGGTTTTTTTTTGTGTATATATATATATATGAATTCAGCGCTCTAAAAAATTCTTAGGACACTTTTATTGTGCAAAGTTACCATCAAACTTCTGTTTTCAATAGATTCTTTTATTTTCAAAATTATATGAGATTGATTCTCCAAAATGATTTTTATTTTTCAATATTTTTTTATAAATTTTAAAATTTAAATTTTTCTATATAATATAAAATTAGAAAAATTCAATTTTTTTTTTTATTTTATAAACAAACAAAATTACACATTATACTGAATTGTAAAATAAACCTCACACAACCATGAAACCAACTCCACCCTCAATTCTACCTTGAAATGGACTAATACAACCCAATTCTACCTTGAAATGGACTAATACAACCCAAGGAAATAGGGCCGAAGTTTCCAACCGACCAGCACTCAACTTATTCCAACCGGCTGTCTGCTCCATCCCCATCAGCTGCACAGTGCACTTGGTCGCATTAATTTGTTAATGTTTTTTTTAGTTTAAAATGGAGGCCGTTAATCTGCCACGTTCATTTATGTGAAACTGATTGAAAACTCGGCTTCATTAATCCACGGGCTGAAAATACTTTTTCCTGAGTAGCCCGTGGATCCTGGAATTTATCTTTAGAGATTTCTGAATTAGAAATTTTGAAGATAGATATTGGTATAATTTTATTTGGTTTCTGTGAATTATGACTTTGGTCATTTCTGATTTAAAGCAGCTAGATCTTTTAAGAATTCTGATCTCCAGTTTTCTTTTATTCAAGTTTTTAACTGTGTTAAAAAGGGAAAAAGGAGAACAATAACATACTGAGAAAGAGAAAAAAAGGGAAAAAGGAGAATAATAGCAGACTGAGAAAGATAAAGATATTGGACTTTTTGATGTAGAAAAATTGAAAGGTATATTATTTTTTTATAATTTTAATTTTGTAAGTGTAATTTATATTTATATTTTCCTATCAATGTGCGACTTTGTGTGAATTTGTATTTATTTAAAGAAAAAAAAAAGGGAAAAAGGAGAATAATAGCAGACTGAGAAAGAGAAAGATATTGGACTTTTTGATGTAGAAAAATTGAAAGGTATATTATTTTTTTATAATTTTAATTTTGTAAGTGTAATTTATATTTATATTTTCCTATCACTGTGCGACTTTGTATGAATTTGTATTTATTTAAAGAATGTGAATTGTATTTGTGAAATGCATTTTATTATTATAATAATAAGTGGAAGGTTGTTCAATTGTCCGCTGCAATGGAAGGAAGTAGCATGTTCTAAGGTTTTTTTATAGTGTTTTTTTTAAATGTTGTTTTGCATTTGTTTTTTTTTAATAATGTTATTTTATATATTATTTTAAAACATGAGGATTATATAAGTAAGTATTTTAGGATAAAAGTTCAATAAGCTTGAATTATACAAAAATCTTTATTTGTTAGTATATGAAACAATAAATTCAAATATATTTCTACCACATTTAATAGTAAGTTGCATTTATTGGAATAGAGAAATACTCCAGCAATGAAGCCCAATATCAATAGGATGAGAATCAAGATCACAATAATATAAAGCTATCCGATGATAACCAAGTTTCACAATACAATCAAATGATCCAACACCACATGCACTAAAGGGAACACAATAAACAATCAAACATCCAACACCACATACACTAAAGGGAACACAATAATCAGAAGAGAGTCATAACCACGACCATCCATTAGAAGAAGAGAGCCATAACCACGACCATCCATTAGAAGCAAATACCAAAGCACTAGCTTGATAACAAACCAACACTCCACCACTACTGAGAAACACGAAAGCACCTCCTTGAGTGCCCAAAACCATAGAAACTAGTCCATCATACATAAGAGAATGCGCCAAATCAAAATTCCAACAAGCACCTAGAACCATAGAACCACTAACCAATACATTACGTTGAAGCCAAAAAACACCCCCACAAGAGTAGTCTAGAACATATCGTATCAAAAGACAACCAAATTAGTATCCAAAGTGCCGCACAAAAGACCAGATGACCAAAAAACCAAAACCGACTTACTCTTCCTAGTCTAAGGAGATCACAGCAAGAGTCTAAACCCAATCATCTGTTGGAGGGTCAGTCAAATATCCAGAAGCAGAATCACTAAGAAATAACTCCTACAACTTATCCATAAGAGAATCAACGTTATCCAAGAAAAATCTAATATTATGAAGCATTGGCTTCATATCTTCCAAGGGAGAGAAAACATTGTAATTTTTCACCTGTTTATCTTTGAATTATTATTTTTAAATAACACTTCAAGTATTAGTGAGAGTAGTTGTATTAATGTTTCTCTTCTCTTTTCTTTTCTTTTTGGCTAAATAATTAGATACAAGGGGTTTGAACCATAGTTGTTTGTCTTTTTTAAAATAACTTTCAACAACCAACCATGAAAGTGGACATACTAATACGCTCTTGTTTTCCTTAGAGATGGAGGACTTCTTTATCACTAATATTAATAGTCACTTTATCGATTCAAAGTTATAAGGACAATAGTAGAGGTAAGGGTATTAATATTCATTGTCTACCATGATTAACCAAATGGAGGGTGGATTTACTACCAAAGATGATAGTGGTTGTAATAATACTTCCCCCATCTTCCTTAGAATAATCAAATATAAGTAGTTAGATGGAGGGTGGTTCAATTGCAAGCCACAATATTGGATGTATTAATATTGCCTAAACTTCCTTGGCAATGGATACTAACTCATTTTCCAACCATAATGATCTTTATTTTTTTTGTCTTCTTAGAATAATCAAGTGGAAGGTTGTTCAATTGCAGCTGCAATGGAAGGAAGTAGAATGTTCTATGGTTTCTTTTTTTTCTTTTTTTTCTAATGTTGTTTTGTTTTTTTGCTTTTAATAATGTCATTTTACATATCATTTTAAAATGTGAAAATTACATAATAATTTTAGGATAAAAGTCGAATGAGATTGAACTATACAAAAATCTCTATTTTCTAATATAGGAAACAATAAATCCGAACATATTTCTACCCCAATTAACAATAAGTTGCACCCACCGGAATATAGAAATACTCCAATAATGAAGCCCAATACCAACAGGATGAGAATCAAGATCACAACAATATAAAGATATGTGATGATAACCAAAGTTTCACAATACAATCAAATATCCAATACCACATACACTAAAGGGAACACAATAATCAGAAGAGAGCCATAACCACGACCATCCATTAGAAGCACATACCAAAAGCACTAGCTTGATAAAAAACCATCACTCCACCACTACTGAGAAACACG
Source organism: Pinus albicaulis (assembly GCA_034641835.2). Taxonomy (NCBI): domain Eukaryota; kingdom Viridiplantae; phylum Streptophyta; class Pinopsida; order Pinales; family Pinaceae; genus Pinus; species Pinus albicaulis. Next base: position 1,527,995,351 of record CM076584.1, on the reverse strand, counting down.
GAAGCGCCTCCTTGAGTGCCCAAACCATAGAAACTAGTCCATCATACATAAGAGAATGTGCCAAATAAAAATTCCAACAATCACTCAAAACCATAGAACCACTAACCAGTCCATCACGTCAAAGCCAAAAAACACTCCCACAAGAGTAGTCCAGAACATATCATATCAAAAGACAACCAAATTAGCATCCAAAGTGCCGCACAAAAGACCAGATGACCAAAAAAACTAGAACCATCTTACTCTTCCTGATCTAAGGAGATCATAGTAAGAGTCTAAACCCCATCATCTGTTGGAGGGTCAGTCAAATCTCCAGAAGTAGAATCACTAAGAAATAACTCCTACAACTTTTCGGGAAGAGAATCAACGTTATCCAAGAAAAAATTGATATTATGAAGCATTGGCTTCATATCTTCCAAGGCAAAGAAAACATTGTAATTTTCCACCTGTTTATCTTTGAATTATTGTTTTTAAATCACACTTCAAGTATTAGTCAAAGCAGTTGTATTAATGCTTCTCTTCTCTTTTCTTTTCTTTTTGGCTAAATAATTAGATAGAAGGGGGTAGTTAGAATAGTTGTATTGATGCTTCTCTTCTCTTTTCTTTTCTTTTTGGCTAAATAATTAGATAGAAGGGGGTTGAGCCATTAGTTGTTTGTCTTTTTCAAAATAACTTTCAACAACCAACCATGAAAGTAGACATACTAATACTCTCTTGTTTTCCTTAGAGATGGAGGAATTATCTGTCACTAATCTTAATAGTCACTTTCTCGATTCAAAGTTGTAGGGACAATTGTAGAGGTATCAGTATTAATATTCATTGTCTACCTTGATTAACCAAATGGAGGGTGGCTCTACTGCCAAAGATGATAGTGGTTGTAATAATACTTCCCCCATATTCCTTAGAATAATCAGACGGAAGTAATTAGATGGAGGGTGGTTCAATTGCAAACCACAATATTGGATGTATCAATATTGCCTAATATTCCTTGGCAATGATACTAACTCATTTTCCAACTATAATGATCTTTAATTTTATTGTCTTCTTAGAATAATCAAGTGGAAGGTTGTTCAATTGTTGGCTACAATGGTGTGCAATCGTCGACTTTCTTTTTTCTTTTTCTTTCTTTTTTTCTTTTTTTCTTTTTCTTAAATCTGAAGATTACATAAGTATTTTAGGATAAAATTCAAATGAGCTTGAACTATACAAAAATATCTATTTGCTAGTATAGGAAATAGTTAATCCAAACATATTTCTACCCTAGTTAACAGTAAGTTGCACCCACCAGAATAGAGAAATACTCCAATAATGAAGCCCAATACCAACATGATGAGAATCAAGATCACAACATTATAAATATATGTGATGATAACCAAAGTTTCACAATACAATTAAAAATTCAACACCACATACACTAAAGGGAACACAATAATCAGAAGAGAGCCATAACCACGACCATCTATTAGAAGTGGATACCAAAAGCACTAGCTTGGTAACAAACCAGCACTCCACCACTACTGAGAAATACGGAAGCACCTCCTTGAGTGCCCAAAACCATAGAAACTAGTCCATCATACATAAGAGAATGAGCCAAATCAAAATTCCAACAAGCACCCAGAACCATAGAACCACTAACCAGTCCATCACGTCAAAGCCAAAAAACACTCCCGCAAGAGTATTCCAGAAATATCGTATCAAAAGACAACCAAATTAGCATCCAAAGTGCCGCACAAAAGACCAAATGACCAAAAAACCAGAACCGTCTTACTCTTCCTGGTCTAAGGAGATCATAGCAAGAGTCTAAACCCCATCATTTGTTGGAGGGTCCGTCAAATCTCCAGAAGAAAAATCACTAAGAAATAACCCCTACAACTTTTGCAGAAGAGAATCAATGTCACTCAAGCAAAATCTCATATTATGAAGCATTGGCTTCATATCTTCCAAGGCAGAGAAAACATTTTAATTTTCCACCTATTTATCTTTGAATTATTATTTTGAAATCACAGTTCAAGTATTATTCAGAGTAGTTGTATTAATGCTCCTCTTCTCTTTTCTTTTCATTTTGGCTAAATAATTAGATAGGAGGGGATAGTCAGAGTAGTTGTAAGAATGCTTCTCTTCTCTTTTCTTTTCTTTTTGGCTAAATAATTAGATACAAGGGGGTTGAACCATTAGTTGTTTGTCTTTTTCAAAATAAATTTCAACAACCAACCATGAAAGTAGACATACTAATACTCTCTTGTTTTCCTTAGAGATGAAGGACTTCTTTATCACTAATCTTAATAGTCACTTTATCGATTCAAATTTATAAGGACAATAGTAGAGGTAAAGGTATTAATATTCATTGTCTACCCTAATTAACCAAATGGAGGGTGGCTCTAGTGCCAAAGATGATAGTGGTTGGAATAATACTTCCCTCGTCTTCCTTAGAATAATCAGATAGAAGTAATTAGTTGGAGGGTGGTTCAATTGCAAGCCACAATATTGGATGTATTAATATTGCTTAATCTTCCTTGGCAATGGATACTAACTCATTTTCCAACCATAATGATCTTTACATGAATTATCCATTATTCTTCCTCCAAATAACTAGATCGAGGGGATGTACTAAAACTCCCTTTGTGACCATTAGGACAATCAAATGGAGTATAGCTCAAATGCCACAATCTATAACGATGATATATTAATACTTCCCCATGAACCACCTACCACAATAATGACTCCCTTTGTGACCACTAGGACAATCAAATAGAGGATAGCTCAAATGCCATCATCTATAAAAGTGATATATTAATACTTCCCCATGAACCACCTACCATAATAATGACTTTTGCCAGACTAAACTAAACTTGAACTTCTAACATTTTTATTAGTAACATATCTTCAACGGATAGTTCAACTAATTGAATTAACCTTTTGTACTTCTTAAATATATATATATATATATATATATATATATATATATATATATATATATATAATTATTTGGAATATTTAATATTGTCGTAGCTTGTGAGTGAGAAACTATCTTTCTTTAAAAAAATATATATAGAGTAGAAAGTTCAATTTAATTATATAATATTTCAGAGTTTGGAAGGTTGTCACCATTTTAAGAGGAGACCATATCATGTTTTTATAACTCCATAGTGACACATTCCATTATTTTTTTGTGTTTTTTAATCTTGAGCATCCTATTTCTTTTGGTTTTATTTATAATAATGAATTAAACATTGCCCGATTCTAACATTAAAAATTGCATTTCTAATATAGATAAGTCAAGAAGTCCAGCAAAATAATTCTAAACCCTTTTTTTTTGTGAATACGCAAAAACTTAGGGTTATTTAATATTTTCCTTTAAGTCTACAAAAATGGTATGCTCACTCAACCATATGGTACAATAACATATTAATCTAAGCAATTATTTGTTTAGCACACAAAGGTCCCTATATTAAGAGGTCCCTATATATTAAGATGATGGTTAATGCGGTGCATATTTTTTCATGGATTTGATTCCACTTTGAGATTTAAAATGTAGTTACGGGTGAAAATGTGAAGTTGGGTTATACTTTTTGCCATTTTTTGAGAAAAAATTTTCATTTTTTTCGATTCTTCAACTTTCTGTAAGCTAAAACAATTTTTCTATTTAGAATTTCATTTTGTGATAAAAATAAAATTTGTCAGAAATTTTGTTAGCTTTCTGTTACTTATTTTTTGGAATTTTTTTATACACATTTGATATGTCAGCTTAGCATTTCTTTGAGTGTGTGCTTTTTAACAATCAACGGATTCATAAGAAGTCATGTTAATGCGCAATGTTGTATTCTTTGAAAAATTGTGTTTTTGAGAAACAAAATGTGTTACAACAATCTAGACAGAGTCTACTTCAGTTTCGTCATATTTACAAAGCCAATGGATGCATATCATAATTACTAGAATTTTTTGAATTGGTCCAATATGAAAAACCTGCATATTTTGAATACGTTTTGCGATGCAAGAAATTTCTTAACATATAAGTTATAAAATAAAAAAATAAAAGCTACCCATTAGAGACGACAGACTAATGTAATGTACCATAATTTTTTCAAACTTTTTTACAATGTATTTTGGAAAATACAAAATTTTGATTTCACTGAATCACAATGACTTTCAGAAATTGTTTGCATCCGTTTTATTACAAAATTAATTAAAATTAGTAAATATTTATGAAATTTCATAAAAGTTATATTTCCTGAAAGTAGATTCAATTCTGAAAATACTTGTCTTGGTTCCGATAGTTAATTCAGAATGTTTCACGGAGTTTAATCAGTCCAAAGTTGCATAAACGTATTCAGGGCTTGGCTCTGCGTAACTGGTGACGCATTAGTTTGGACGAACTCTTAAACAAAGTTCAGCCGAACTATTTTTTGCGCTGACGGCCCGTTAAGTCAAACAACAAAATAGTTCGGCAGAACTATTTCTAAAAAGTTCGGCCGAACTTTTACCTGAATTTCTGTCGGCTGGAAAGTACCGTCGAGCCCCTCCAAAAAAAATTTCGTGGCAATATAAATTGCCGTGAAATCATTCATTATTTTCGCACGTTTGGTCTGATTTTACAAAAGCCTTGATCTAATTTTGCAAAGAATTGTTTTGGGTTTAAGGGCTTTTCTTGGAGGTACATTCAAAGGACATTTCTTTGAGGCACATTATTTTTGTACATTTGGTCTGATTTTGCAAAGAATTGTTTTGGGTTTAAAGAATTTTCTTGGAGGTACATTCAAAGAACATTTTTGAAGACTTTTCTTGGAGGTACATTTAAAGGACATTTCTTGGAGGTATGTGAGACAATTTTTTGGATTTTTTTGGGCTTCATTTTTTTTTTAAAGTATGGATTTGGGGTTAATTTTCATTATTTTTTAGGATATGGATTTGGGCTTAATTACGAAAGGACATTTTTTGGTTTTGGGTTGAAGTAAATCTTTTATAATGATTTTTTTAAATGAGTTTTTATGTAACTTTTTAAATGAAATTTTTTTGTAGGACTTGGAAGGAAATATTTTGAGCTTCGTTTCATTTTTATAAGATATTTTTTTCCTGAATTTTTTAAAGTAAGTGTTTTGGATTGGAGTATGTATTTTTTGCAAAAATTTTAAAATGAGTTTTTTTTTTTTTAATTAAATATTTTGTGATGTTTTTATTAATTGAGTTTTTGTCTAAATTTTAGAAGGAAATTTTTTGAACTTCATACTCTATTATCATGGGAAATCGAAGGAATTGTACGAGAAAATATGGTCGAAAAGAGACTCTGAGGAATGTAGAGAAGAGACGAGACAATCTCGCAAAAGAAATATAGAAGTACTCTCAAATATTGAAGGGGAAAATCAACCTAAACTAGAAGTTGAAGCATGTATGTAAATATAAATATTATGATTTTGATATATTTAAAATTTTCCCAGTGTAAAATGTGAAGCTTAATTTTTATTTGATGAACTAATTTGAAAAATATTTTGTAATGTAAACAGAGAGAGATATTCCTCAAAACATTGATAATGAGATACAAAATTTTGAAAGAGAAATTGAAAGAGATATTGAACCAATGATTGAATATGGTGAAAATGTTGAAAGAAATTCAAGTGATGAAATTGAATCACAAGGTATATATGTGTGTGTGTGTGTGTGTGTTGAACAAATGCACGTATTATTGAAATTATACATATATTTATTAGTTTAGCTATTTATTGAATATGTAAACTTATTATGTACTATTCATTCGAATATTTACAGATGAAATAAATGTCGATGATGAGATGTTAGAAAATGTTGACACTCACACATATGGAGATAAAAACGCTAACCATTATATATGATATCGTGTTAACCACATTTTTGAGAAGTATTTCATAAAGGAAAAGGTGACAGTTCAAGCCCAAATGTTGAAAGGTCTCCTATCATTAAGGAAATTAAAAGAAGCTATGACTTTATTAGGTATTCAAAAATCAACCAAAGATTAAAAAAAAAAAAAAAATGAAGGAAAATGTGATACAAAATATAAATAGTGCTATAAATTCAATTAGAAGATCTAGACAGAAAAATGTTTCAGTTGTACGTAGAGAAATACATATGGCAGTGGTTTCATCAAGTATTAAAGAGAATCGCTTGGTAAAATATATGGCACAAGCATTAGGAACCTCGCGAAAAACTTTGCACAAACATCAGAAATTCCGGTTGCAAATAGATGTAAATGATGAACTCGCTTGTTGGAGAGCTATTTGTAGGCAACCATACAAAGATAGACTTGGAGAAAATGTAAAAAAAAATATATATATCAATATTGGAAGAACAATTCGCGTGTTTCGCCAACTGTAAGGCATGTGATGCGAAGAAGAATAGCACGAAATTAGTACGAAGAACATGAAAAATTTTTCTTAGAAACCACTCAAATAGAGTTGTTCAACAAGTTCAAAGAAGAGAATCGTGAAATTCATGTTTCAATCAATGCTTTTTTCAACAAAAACCATGGTATGTAAAACCTATCACCGTACGCAACACTTGTTTCCATTATCATGTGGAATCTGAGTTATATTATGACACATTCCTTGATTTTGGTAGAACATTTTGGAAGAATTCACCTCCTCCTTCCACTATCCGTGATTTCATATCTCAAATTCTATGTGAAAGAGAAAGCGATGAACTATTTTACGAAAAGAAATGTGTTGGTGGTAAAAAATGCGATGATTGTTGAAATTTGACTAAATTTAAAAACAAATATTGTATTGATATAAATGATCAATAATTGTCCAACATGAAAGTGAAATAGAAGAGATATGAATATATCCATACATCGATTCAAGGTGCAAATAATGTTAAAAGAATTGAATTACGAGAAGAAGAAATTTTTGTGATGACTTTTTGAGAAAGTTTGAGGCAGAAATTTACAAATACACCAAGCATTCCCATAGAGCTCGATGGCAATACTTGCAATTCAAAAAATCCCGTGAAGTTTCCCACCAAGGACCATTTTGTCAGTAATTGATTTTGCAGAAAACTACACATTTATTCCACAAAAAGAAATTCAGAGTGAATATTATCATTCTGGCCAAGTCTCCATGCTCTTCCATATTCTATATAGACATGATAAACAAAACGTCAATCATATAGAAAGCACTAGTGAAAATCGACGTATTATTAAAGAATATCACTTTTATATCAGTGACGATCGTACACATGATACATATTTTGTACAACATTGTTTTGGAAAAAATTATGATTCCTTGAAAAATTGTGGAATAACATTCAATGAACATTGGATATGGTTAGACGAATGCACAGGTCAATTCAAATTTGCACAATCTTTCTTTTGGTTGTGTTGTCTTCATAAGAAAACCTGCATTAAACATTGTTGGAATTTCTTTAAGACTGGCCATGGAAAAGGAGAACATGACGGTGTGGGGGCATGCATAAAACGAGCACTTCGAATATATCAAATGAACCCGTCTGCAAGCTGACTTGTGGACGTGAAAGAAGTTGTTCAATGGTGCATCGCTGCTCTAAGCCATGAGACTAACCGATCAAGGGAAGTGCGAAGGTACATTCAATTTAATTTTTATTGGATATCTAATTTTAAACAATGTACATTTATCACAATGATTATCTTTGATTGTATTTTGATATCATATTTACATTCTTCTTTAAATTTTCCATATAAAGTTTTTTTTGGCATATTAGGATCGAAGATGTAGATAGATCAATTGGAAATGACATTGAAACAATAAAAGGGACTCAAAAATTGCATTCAATTAAAACAAATTCGTCTAGAAATGTGTTTGCATTGGATAAAAGAAAATATTCTTGTTTTTATCATGTTTGCATAGGCAACACAAAATCCAATGATGTTTGTGAAAACAAAATGTATGTAAAATATTGGAAACATACAGAGCTAAATACAGAGGGAAAAATGTCCGTTGCAATGTTTGAAGAAATGCAATCAGAGGAGACTACAATATCATCTGATGGTGATCGAGTTTCTGATCTTGTTAGAGAAGGTAACATTTGAATTGCTTTCTAATGATAAAGATCTAGAAATAAATTTGAATATGTATAATTTTGTTAAGTTTGTTTTATTGTGCAGGAGATGTTTTTGTTGTAATTGCACCTACTAACAACGATGAAAATGTGAAGTATTATTTGATGCGTTGCACTGAACGAAAAATGAAATTATTAGAAGACTATAATGATCACGGATTTCCATATGAAAGAGGATCTATTATACTAAAAGGTTATTTTTTCAGACAAACTAATCAAAGTGGGGATTTTGTTTACTTTGAAGACTATGAATCTGATTTCATAAGTTTTCAATAAAGTCACTTGGTGTGTGCAGCATGCATAAAGTTGATAGAGGTTCAATCAAAGAAAAAAACGAAAATTAAGAAATGGAAAATGTCAAAATCCGATCATGAACGGATTATTGAAACTTGGAGCACTTCTCCGACTTTTGGTGGGATTTGACCCACATATCTATTCCTGATTGAAAATCTAGTACAAAATTTGTCTATCCAATGGTCGGATATGTTCTATGTGCATTGATGAAAAATGTTGTGCACGTATTGGATATATATATATGTGTGTGTGTGTGTGTGTTCTAGAATGTAATTAATTGTTTAAGTAGTTTTCCCATGTGCATTGATGAAAAATGTTTCACGTACTGAATATATATGTTCTAGAATGCAATTAACCGAATGTCATCAATTTACCAATTTATAAATCAACAAGGCTACCTAGTTGAGTGCATTAATGACATTGACCCCAATTCAACAAACATATATCTACTTCTTATATTTCCAATCAAAATTAAAGGGATTTATATGGGAAAGAGGCAAAACATATAGCCCATGAACTACTTTTTAGAGGTCAATGAAGGTATCATCACGTGGGAAAATGTTTTGAACACTTGATCGTACTTGAAAGTAATCTTAAGATTGTTTTCGATCTCTACATACTACATACTATTGTTTGAGTGAAAAATATTTACAATGAAAATAACATAGCTTTTCAATCCAACTAACCATATCAATTGAGCTCTATTTGAAAAAAAAGTAAAAAAAGCCAACAAAATAAAAACATTGAACTTTTAACATTATATCACATGCCAAATGTAGATTCAAACCATCCAAAACTTAGTTTTAAAAACTTTTTGATTGTATCACAACATTACTTCACATGCCTAATGTACTTCAACCATCCAAAACTTGAGTTTTAATTTTTTTTTGATTATATCACAACATTACTTCACATGCCATGCCAATTGTAGTTCAACTATCCAATAAAAACATTTAACATTATATCACATGCCAAATGTAGATTGAAACCATCCAAAACTTAAGTTTTAAAAAAAAATTGATTATATATCACAACATTACTTCACATGTCATGCCAATTATAGTTCAACTATCCAATAAAAACATTTAACATTATATCACATGCCAAATGTAGATTGAAACCATCGAAAACTTAACCTTTAATTTAACAAATAATTATAGATCACAACATTACTTCACATGCCAAATGTACTTCAACCATCCAAAACTTGAGTTTTAAAAACTTTTTGATTATATCACAACATTACTTCACATGCCATGCCAATTGTCGTTCAACTATCCAATAAAAATATTAAACATTTAACATTATATCACATGCCAAATGTAGATTGAAACCATCCAAAACTTGAGTTTTAAAAACTTTTTGATTATATCACAACATTACTTCACATGCCATGCCAATTATAGTTCAACTATCTAATAAAAACATTTAAGATTATATCACATGCCAAATGTAGATTCATACCATCCAAAACTTAAGTTTTAAAAACAAAACAAATTATAACACATCATTACATAACATGCCAAATGTAGTTCAAAAGAAAAACATTAATTTATAGATGACAACATTACTAGTAGTTCAACTATCCAAAACTTAAGTTTTAAAAACCAAACAAATTATATAACAACATTACTTCACATTCACATGCCAAAAGTACTTCAACCATCCAAAACTTAACTTTAAAAAACAAAACAAATTATATTAACACAATAAAATATGTCCAAAAATTGTAGATCTCACAAGTATCAAGTATCAAGATCTCACAAGTATCAAGTTATATATATATATATATATATATATATATATATATATGACTGTGCATCTAGACAATATATAAAAAAGTAAATTTAAGACTAGAAATCTCAATCAAATATAAAAATCATGTCCATCAAATACAGATGGATGTAGTGTCTTTCCTAGCAGAGTCTTAATCCGCGCGCTATCTTGCGAAGCATGGGGAACTTGTACACAATGCACGTACAAACATTAAAATTTGATGTTTTAAAAATGAGTGAGAATATATAGAACTTCATGTAAAAAACAAAATATAAAAAAAAAATCATGCAATACCTCATGAGGTTCCCTCTCCATTTGTTCGCCTGCTACAACTCCCCCCATGGGAACATCTCCAACAGTAAACTATATAATATACATGTACAGAAATATATATATATATTAAAAAAATTTAGATGAAAATGCGCATGTGTATATATAAACTTATTTTCAATAATATTAAAAAAAAAGTTAGACAACTTGTTCAAATGGTTGAAATGGTGTGGATGTTCCTATCTTTGTCGCTAGAGTCCGTGGATTAAAGAAATCTTCTATAGAAATCCAAAATTCAAAATTTTAAAAGTATAAAATAACTCAAGATCAAGATCTCAATTTATAATAAAACTTAAATAAACTTCAATTTATAAATTATAACTTAAAAAAAAACATATATATATTTAAAAGTGAAAATTTCAATACTTATGCAGGTGAATTTGGGACATCTCCTAAGAGAGGCTCCAAAAGAAAATCTCCAAAAACCTAAAATTCAAAAAATTTAAAATAACTCAAGATATATATATATATATCAATTTTTAATGGAAATTTTTGAGGTGGAATATATATATAACTTAAACATAAATTTTAAAAGTGAAAAATTGTCCATACTTGTTGTTGATCTGGCACATTTCCTAAGGAAGTAGAAGGTACATCTCCCAAGGAAGAAGGTACCGCCATCCCAAAAACATTGGATGAAATCGAAATCTGTTAAAACATTTTATTATTATATATGTACATGTACATGTGTGCACAATTATTTATTTTAAAAATATCACTTAAAAAACACTAACATTTGTCAACATATCTTGATGGTGAGACCCATATTCATTGTTTGAACCAGAGGCCCCGAATGTGATATTAACATTTTCGTCATTCATCATGCATGACAACTGCAAATGGTGTTTTAACATATAATGATACATTTTTTTTAGATTAATGTACATACAAATAAATGTATACATATACATATACATGCATTTATTACAAATTGTACACATGTATGTTTTAAAATAATTGAACCCTGAGGTCATTAACACATATCGTTCCTGTGCCCTCTTCCTCATGAAGAATTAGGTCTTGCTAACCATTGCGACAATTCTTTGCATATATTCTAAGATCTTCAACACTCATGTTGTTAATCTCTTCATCTGTACAATACACAAAATTGGCATGTGCATTCTCACATGCTTTTTATCAATTTAGACAAACATCGACTCCACCCAATCTGTTGTGAACACTGTCAATGATGGCATCCCTTGCTTCTCGAATTATTTGAGAAGTCGCATCCATCTCTGACCGCAAAGTTTCGACCTGAAAAGGTCGACTCACCAATGGTGGCTATGGGCGAGGCAATTCCACATCTCGCCTAGCGCCCCTACGATCACACAATCGATCTTTCAAAGGACCAAAAAATTATAATATAAGTTCATTGTAATTGGGTTTCATTTCCCAAAAAAAATTGCGGAAAACAATTTTGAAAAATAAACAGGTACCTCGTCGTTCCATGGGAGTCTTCCATAGGCTGCAAGGTGCCTATCATACAAATAGTGAGCTATATTGGGATGCTTGAAATATTGCACCTTCAGTATCTTTCTTTTTGGCCCTTCCTTGAAATTAAACATTGACTTCGCCATTTCCTTTATAACTCTTTGTTTTACATCCTCCCATTTATCGAGACCCATTACTGTTTCCTTTATCTTTCTCATGACTTCTACAAATGTATCAGTCGTTGGCCCAATATTTATGTACACTTTTAATAGTTCATCTAATGAATGTGTAACTATTTCAAGGCTTTGTCGACTCTCAGCAGGTAGAGTCAAAGCCACGATATCTCTCTGCAATTTTGCATGAAGTTGTTGACACCTTTATAAGGTGCATTGCACCATGTGTCTTTCCCATGGTATATCAGAAATGTCGGCCAGATAAGTTGTGGTGGGTAGACAACCTTCTTCTTGAATGTAGCATTCTGCCATGTGCCTATTTTGACCAACATTTGGAGCATTTTCAACCTCTTCATCAAGATATATAATTTTTTGTATATTATAAAAAACACATGTAAACAAATTTGTACAAATTAAATGAAAAAAATATTGAAAATGAGGGAAACCTCGACGTGGTTGGCTAGCATCTTCTCCACCTTGAAATTGTTGAGAACCAGAATGACCCTGCTAAGAACCAACACCACCAACCATTGACTGGCCTCCGGGGGAATAAATATCACCACCTTCACACAACCTACTACCACTTATTGATGGCTCTTTAAGGGGATTTGAACCAACACCAACCTCTCGAGAGGAGAGAGAAGCTTCATAAACAAATACGAATTTATAATCAATTGAAAAATACATGCATACATATAAATACACATACATATTCATTGATTAAATTGTGTTCAAACCATACCACGACTGGGTGAACCATGGGCATGTTCCATGGATGGAGTAGAGACCCTTCTCTTCTTATTAGCTCCTAAAAAATAAAAAAATGAAACTTATTAGTTCAACTAATTTAACTCAAAAAGTTGATAAAAAATCAATTCCATATGTACACACATGTATGGAGATTTAAGATTATATTTAAATACCATGAACAACCCTCGATCCCTGATCCCCCGCTCTCGTAGAGATATGGGATTCTGTGGATCTTCGTCATTCATCCTCCATGATATATATATCTACGATGGACATTTAAAATTATTTTTTTAAATAACTAATTTAAAATAAATTAAAAATAAATTTAAGAAAATTAATGTAATTTAGTGTAAACAAATTATGTAAAACACAACCTTTCAAAGCACTAATTGATGTGTGAAACTCAATTTAAGAAAAAAAAGTTATAAAAATGATAAGTTCACCAAATTGTGTTTTACATGGTGGGAACACACTTGATATAAAATTGAAAAAAACACATTTTCATTAAAAAAGAAGTGAAACTCCATTTAAACAAAAATTTGTTGAAGTCCCCACATTTTAATTTCATAAAAAATTGAAGTTCACCACTTGTTGCAAATGTGAAGTTCACCAAGTTGCGCTTTACATGTTGTGGTGGGAGCACACTTGGTATATATACATGAACTTGCTTGGACGACTTTGCTAGTCGCAATATTGGAAATCACATATGTAATCACTGCTTTCCCTGGATTGGGATAGAAAGAAAATTCTATGCATAATTTCCATTTTTCAACCATATTTAACGGTTTTATTATCCCTAAAAAATAAAACAAATTCAAAAAATATATATATTAAATTGACATTTATTGCAAATGCATGGGAGAAATGAAAAAATTATATTTAGATCTAGTCCAGAGATTGACTGTAGGGGCATTTACTAGATATGTAACCTTTCATAAAAGATGAGATCGAGAGGCTACCTAGCCCTTTACAGACTCTGCCTATAGAACTTGTAGAAGTTAACACTACCAGTCCCAATTACACCCTATGAAGGGAAAATATCACAATGATATGTTAATGTGCATGTGTTTTACATTAAATATTTTTCATTTTGTTAAGAATCTATTTTCAAAATATTTAAAACTATATACTTGGTTAAAACCTATGTTTTGTATCAAATTACTTTTTGTTTCTAAATACTATACATGTTGAATATAAAAGGTTTTTTCTCTCTCATTGTTTGAGACCATGGATATGAAAATGAAAAACTTCTAATTAGATCTATTTTAGAGATTGATTGTAGGGGAATTTACTCTTAGGTTAAAACCTATGTTTTGTATCAAATCACTTTTGGTTTCAATGGGAAACTTTTATGGATAATTTGTGTTTTACATGTTTAATATAAAAGGTTTTTTTCTCTCTCTCATTGTTTGAGACCATGGATATGAAAATGAAAAACTATATACTTGGTTAAAACCTATGTTTTGTATAAAATTACTTTTTGTTTCTAAATACTATACATGTTGAATATAAAAGGGTTTTTCTCTCTCATTTTTTGAGACCATGGATATGAAAATGAAAAACTTCTAATTAGATCTATTCTAGAGATTGATTGTAGGGGCATTTACTCTTAGGTTAAAACCTGTGTTTTGTATCAAATCACTTTTGGTTTCAATGGGAAACTTTTATGGCTAATTTTTGTTTTACATGTTGAATATAAAAGGTTTTTTTTCTCTCTCTCATTGTTTGAGACCATGGATATGAAAATGAAAAACTATATACTTGGTTAAAACCTATGTTTTGTATCAAATTACTTTTTGTTTCTAAATACTATACATGTTGAATATAATTTTTTTTTTCTCTCTCGTTGTTTGAGACATGGATATGAAAATGAAAAACTTATAATTAGATCTATTCTAGAGATTGACTGTAGGGGCATTTACTCTTAGGTTAAAACCTATGTTTTGTATCAAATCACTTTTGGTTTCAATGGGAAACTTTTTTGGCTAATTTGTGTTTTACATGTTGAATATAAAAGGTTTTTTCTCTCTCTCATTGTTCGAGACCATGGATATGAAAAAGGAAAACTTCTATTTAGATCTATTCTAGAGATACATGGCTAATTTGTGTTTTACATGTTGAATATAAAAGGTTTTTTCTCTCTCATTGTTTGAGACCATGGATATGAAAATGAAAAACTTCTATTTAAAACTATTCCAGAGATTGACTGTTGGGGCATTTACTCTTAGGTTAAAACCTATGTTTTGTATCAAATCACTTTTGGTTTCAATGGGAAACTTTAACGGCTAATTTTTGTTTTACATGTTGAATATAAAAGGTTTTTTTCTCTCTCATTGTTTGAGACCATGGATATGAAAATGAAAAACTTCTATTTAGATCTATTCTAGAGATATGGCTAATTTGTTTTTTACATACATTGAATATAAAAGTTTTTTTCTCTCATTGTTTGAGACCATGGATATGAAAATGAAAAACTTCTATTTAAAACTATTCCAAAGATTGATTGTAGGGGCATTTACTGTTAGGTTAAAACCTATGTTTTGTATTAAATCACTTTTGGTTTCAACGGGAAAATTCTATGGCTAATTTGTGTTTTACATGTTGAATATAAAAGGTTTTTTTCTCTCTCATTGTTTGAGACAATGGATATGAAAATAAAAAACTTCTATTTAGATCTATTCTAGAGATATGGCTAATTTGTGTTTTACATACATTGAATATAAAAGGTTTTTTCTCTCATTGTTTGAGACCATGGATATGAAAATGAAAAAATTCTATTTAAAACTATTCTAGAGATTCACTGTAGGGGAATTTACTCTTAGGTTAAAACCTATGTTTTGTATCAAATCACTTTTGGTTTCAATGGGAAAATTTTATGGATAATTTGTGCTTTACATGTTGAATATAAAAGGTTTTTTTCTCTCTCATTGTTTGAGACCATGGATATGAAAAATGAAAAACTTATATTTATATCTATTATAGAGATATGGCTAATTTTTGTTTTACATACATTGAATATAAAAGGTTTTTTCTCTCATTGTTTGAGACGTTGGATATGAAAATGAAAAACTTCTATTTAAAACTATTCCAGAGATTGACTGTAGGGGCATTTACTAAGGTTAAAACCTATGTTTTGTATCAAATCACTTTGGGTTTCAATGGGAAACCTGTATGGCTGATTTGTGTTTTACATGTTTAATATAAAAGGTTTTTTCTCTCTCTCATTGTTTGAGACCATGGATATGAAAATGAAAAAATTCTATTTAGATCTATTCCAGAGATTGACTATAGGGGCATTTACTTGATATGTCACCTTCTATAAAATATGAGATCTAGAGGCTACCTGGCCCTTTATAGACTCTGCCTATAGAACTTGTAGAAGTTAACACTACATGTCCCAACTATACCCTATCAAGGGTGTAGAATACACGTGGAATCACTCAAACTACTTTACATAGACATAAGGGTGTATACGAATGCATAAGAATGCATGTGTTTTACATTGAATATTTTTCATTTTCCTAAGAATCTATTTTCAAAACAATCAACTATATACTTGGTTAAAACCTATATGTTTTGTATCAAATTACTTTTTGTCTCTAAATACTATGTTTTTTACATTGAATATTTTTCATTTTATTAAAAATCTATTTGAAACAATTAAACTATATAAGGTTAAAACCTATGTTTTGTATCAAATCACTTTTGGTTTCAATGGGAAACTTTTATACCTAATTTGTGTTTTACATGTTGAATATAAAAGGTTTTTTCTCTCTCATTGTTTGAGACATCAGAGGCTACCTGGCCCTTTATAGACTCTACCTATATAACTTGTAGAAGTTAACACTTATTGTCCCAACTATACCCTATCAAGGGTGTAGAAGCCCCGTGGAATCACTCAAACTACTTTACATAGACATAAGGGTGTATAAGAATGCATAAGAATGCATGTGTTTTACATTGAATATTTTTCATTTTCTTAAGAATATATTTTCAAAACAATTAACTATATACTTGGTTAAAACCTATATGTTTTGTATCAAATTACTTTTTGTCTCTAAATACTATGTTTTTTACATTGAATATTTTTCATTTTATTAAAAATCTGTTTGAAACAATTAAATTATATAAGGTTAAAACCTATGTTTTGTATCAAATCACTTTTGATTTCAATGGGAAACTTTTATGGCTAATTTGTGTTTTACATGTTGAATATAAAATGTTTTTTCTCTCTCTCACTATTTGAGACCATGGATATGAAAATGAAAAACTTCTATTTAGATCTATTCTAGAGATACATGACTAATTTGTGTTTTACATGTTGAATATAAAAGGTTTTTTCTCTCTCATTGTTTGAAACCATGGAAATGAAAATGAAAAACTTTTATTTAAAACTATTCCAGAAATTGATTGTTGGGGCATTTACTCTTAGGTTAAAACCTATGTTTTGTATCAAATCACTTTTGGTTTCAATGGGAAAATTTTATGGCTAATTTGTGTTTTACATGTTGAATATAAAAGGTTTTTTTCTCTCTCATTGTTTGAGACCATGGATATGAAAATGAAAAAACTTCTATTTGGATGTATTCTGAATGCAAGCATAATTATGTTTTTACATATTAGAATATAAAAAAATTTTTTTCTCTCATTGTTTGAGACCATGGATATGAAGCGAAGAAAAACTTCTGTAAAACTATTCTGAGAAGATTAGTTGCAAGGGCATTTAGTCTTTGGTTAAAACCTATGTTTTGTATCAAATCACTTTTGGTTTCAATGGGAAAATTTTATGGCTAATTTGTGTTTTACATGTTGAATATAAAAGTTTTTTTCTCTCTCATTGTTTGAGACCATGGATATGAAAATGAAAAACTTTTATTTAGATCTATTCTAGAGATATGGCTAATTTGTGTTTTACATACATTGAATATAAAAGATTTTTTCTCTCGTTGTTTGAGACCATGGATATGAAAATGAAAAACTTCTATTTAAAACCATTCCAGAGATTGACTGTAGGGGCATTTACTAAGGTTAAAACCAATGTTTTGTATCAAATCACTTTTGGTTTCAATGGAAAACCTGTATGGCTAATTTTTGTTTTACATGTTGAATATAAAAGGTTTTTTCTCTCTCTCATTGTTTGAGACCATGGATATGAAAATGAAAAACTTCGATTTAGATCTATTCCAGAGATTGACTGTAGAGGCATTTACTGGATAAGTCACCTTTCATAAAATATGAGATCCAGAGGCTACCTGGCCCTTTACAGACTCCGCCTCTGGAACCTATAGAAATTAACACTACCTGTCCTAACTATACCCTATCAAGGATGTAGAAGACCCGTGGAATCACTCAAACCACTTTACATAGAAATAAGGGTGTATAAGAATGCATGTGTTTTACATTGAATATTTTTTATTTTCTTAAGAATCTATTTTCAAAAAAATTAACTATATACTTGGTTAAAACCTATATGTTTTGTATCAATTTACTTTTTGTCTCTAAATATTATGTTTTTTACATTGAATATTTTTCATTTTATTAAAAATCTATTTGAAACAATTAAACTATATAATGTTAAAACCTATGTTTTGTATCAAATCACTTTTGGTTTCAATGGGAAACTTTTATGGCTAATTTGTGTTTTACATGTTGAATATAAAAGGTTTTTCCTCTCTCTCATTGTTTGAGACCATGGATATGAAAATGAAAAACTTCTATTTAGATCTATTCTAGAGATACATGGCTAATTTGTGTTTTACATGTTGAATATAAAAGGTTTTTTCTCTCTCATTGTTTGAGACCATGGATATGAAAATGAAAAACTTCTATTTTAAACTATTCCAAACATTGATTGTTGGGGCATTTACTCTTAGGTTAAAAATTATGTTTTGTATCAAATCACTTTTGGTTTCAATGGGAAACTTTTATGGCTAATTTGTGTTTTACATGTTGAATACAAAACGTTTTTTCTCTCTCATTGTTTGAGACCATGGATATGAAAATGAAAAACTTCTATTTTTATCTATTTTAGAGATATGGCTAATTTGTGTTTTACATACATTGAATATAAAAGGTTTTTTCTCTCATTATTTGAGACCATGGATATGAAAATGAAAAACTTATATTTAAAACTATTCCAGAGATTGACTATAGGGGCATTTACTCTTAGGTTAAAACCTATGTTTTGTATCAAACCACTTTTAGTTTCAATGGGAAAATTTTATGGCTAATTTTTGTTTTACATGTTGAACATAAAAGGTTTTTTTCTCTCTCATTGTTTGAGACCATGGATATGAAAATGAAAAAATTCTATTTAGATCTATTCTAGAGATATGGCTAATTTGTGTTTTACATGCATTGAATATAAAAGGTTTTTTCTCTCATTGTTTGAGACCATGGATATGAAAATGAAAAACCTCTATTTAAAACTATTCCAAAGATTGACTGTAGGGGCATTTACTCTTAGGTTAAAACCTATGTTTTGTATCAAATCACTTTTGGTTTCAATGGGAAAATTTTATGGCTAATTTGTGTTTTACGTGTTGAATATAAAAGGTTTTTTTCTCTCTCATTGTTTGAGACCATGGATACGAAAATGAAAAACTTATATTTAGATCTATTCTAGAGATATGACTAATTTGCGTTTTACATACATTGAATATAAAAGGTTTTTTCTCTCATTGTTTGAGACCATGGATATGAAAATGAAAAAATTCTATTTAAAACTATTCCAGAGATTGGTTGTAGGGGCATTTACTAAGATTAAAACCTATGTTTTGTATCAAATCACTTTTGGTTTCAATGGGAAACCTGTATGGCTAATTTGTGTTTTACATGTTGAATATAAAAGGTATTTTCTCTCTCTCATTGTTTGATACCATGGATATGAAAATGAAAAACTTCTATTTAGATCTATTCCAGAGATTGACTCTAGGGGCATTTACTGGATATGTCACCTTTCATAAAAGATGAGATCCAGAGGCTACCTGGCCCTTTACAGACTCTGCCTATAGAACTTATAGAAGTTAACACTATGTTGAGGAGGTAAATCCCCTCTGCGGACAGAGGCGATCCCTACTAGCCCAGCAAGGGTCTAGCAACAATCATCAAATGTTACAACGCAAGTTCCTAGTTACGAATAAAAGACCAAAGATGGATGCCTACCTGGAATCCAATGCTATGATCCGTAGAAGAGAGCGTTCCCATTCCTCAGCCTTAGCAGATCACGATCCTCCCACGATCTCCACGGATGGACACCTGCACATGCAAGAAACAACACGAATACAAGCCTAAAATCCAGAATACGCAACTATATATCAGTCAGAAAGGATATAACTCATATTAACATAAGTGAAAACAGAGTGGAACCATAACCGTAATCATTCATTAAATAACAATCGAAAGAGAGTACAACCAATGTTCTGACGCCGCAGTCTCCTTCGGATGGGTCTCCAGTCGTTCACGTCTCGCAAAGCTCGCTAGGGAAAGGGAAAACCTCTCTAGAGTCTCTCGACGATAGTCTCCTTACTTGAGTCAGCCTTAAGGGAAGAAAGAGGGCTCTTACAGCACAAAGGCTCTTGGGAATTTGGAGATTCAAAGCTTAGGCACTTCAAGACTAGCTTGCAATGGAATTGAGCAAGCTTTTATAGATGGGGAAGGAGGGAGTTGGGATCCCTATTATTGTGGGATTGGCCCTATCATCAAGGAAGGTTCCATGGGAGGTGGCAAACCACTTCCCTTCCATGGAACTCCCGCAGCCAAACCTCCCAACTCAATATAGGCAATGGTTTCTGAATTTGTTGAAACAGAAATTCCACCATCTTTATTTAAAAAACACTCCTTAAATTGGCTGGCGTGACTGCTGCTCTGGGACAGAGCACCAGTTTGTGCGGCCTCTTTGTAGGATTTTCCCCATTGGCGCGAGTGATGAGTTGTCTGCCCGCGCCAATGCAAAAGGAAATGTTTTCATGGTTTTTTGCAAGGAGATGTCTTTAGGGAAATTGAAGCTCATGTTTAGAGGAATGCATTGATGATGATTTCAAGGCATGACAATGTTCACAGGTCACAAAATGGGTCCTCCATTGTGCGGGATGGGGAATGGTAGGGATGGTGACAAATTACTGTGTAACAGATGCCCCCTAAAGTATGAGGCCCGAGAGAGAGAGGGGTGAAATGCTTTACGAGAACATGTTCAACTGAAGGCCTACCGTCGGAAAACCTGCGCAGAAAAATACAACTGATATCTCAAGTACATGATGTATATGTGGTATGGGCGCAGCCATCCAAAACAGAGTACACTATAATCCGGATCCAGGGTATGGGCGCAGCCATCCAGCAAGGATCAAATAAATAGACTCAGGTATGGTCGCAGCCATCCAATCAATAAATCATATACATAATGATAATAATCCACAATCGCAGCCTGGATTACAACAGACACAATCTAGGGTCTTGCACTCCATCTCGACCCAAACAAAGTACAAGTTCAAGCATGCGAATATGTGAGCTGAAGTCGAACATGCAGGAACATCGTCTGATTACCAGCCAATGATGAAAGCTGTTAACAGACGCGAGAGGAACCACCAATAATGAAAATGGTTCTCAAGGTACTATAGGTACAATCTACGGCGTGTGAATCGATGAGTTGGCGTCGAACACCCGCAGAATCACTTGATCGGAGGCCAATGATGAAAACCTCACGTCGAATGCGACGAACCTGCCATTGAGGCATGCAGGCTCCAAGGTACCATGAAGGAGTCTCTAGATCAACTTCTTGGATAATGAGCTGAAGTCGACAGGAAGTGACCTTGATCGAAGGTGGGCCATAATGTTTCCCACATCATCGACACGAGACAGAGGAACATGATGTTTTTGTTGTGAATCAAGATCGTATGAGAATTAGAGGAAGGTTGATATTTGCAGAGGCCAACTTCTCTTGAACATATAAATGGCACGACAGTGGACTTGGCAGTATTTGACATCAACGGATCAAAGGTCATGGTGACGAGGCAATGAGCAGATGAGAGGTCAAAAGGGATTATCCAAACCCACGGAGGCAAAGTGAAGAAACGAGATGAGATGTCCCCAACCCGACACGAATGCAGACAAGTGCCATGTTCAAGAGCGACATACTGCCGACGACAACGATGATGGTTCCATTTTCCCCCCACCATTTCTGGCGAGTACCCCAATTATTTTTAATAACAAGCTTGAAGGGGATAGCATATGCTTGCAATATAAGTCCGCCCTTCGGGCGAATCCATCCTAGTGCATTTAACAAGTCCTAGGAAGGAGGAACTTGGAGAACGTCATTTCGACTAGATCTGATGTCATCAGGGTTTAACGAGTCTGACAAAGGAAGAACTCGGCGTCTTTTCATGTTTAGAGAGTTTGAAAAGACAGCAGAAAAGAAAACTCCACAGATCCCTTTTCGTAAAATAGTTCCCCAGATCCGAAAAGGTAGAAAACAATATCCGGGAAAACCTCCTAGTCGCGATAGGCTAGGGTATTCCTTTTTCGTAATCAATCCATCCCAGCCCGAAAAAGGGTTAAACTTATACTGGGTGGATGTCGATTCGCGTCCATTTTAACGAGATCGAAACGACAAGGGCCTCGGCAATCTTTTCATATTTAGAGAGTCAGAAAAGAGCTGAAAGATGACTCCAAAGTGACTTTTTCGTGTATTTACCGAGTCCGAAAAAGTATAAAATACAACTCGTTTCCACCGTTAAAGTCGCAAAAACCTGCTGCTGCACATACCAAGCAAGCATAAAACCCATTTTCGACATAACATATTAAAATATTTGATAAAAATAACTTTTAAAACCCATCCTATGTTGAAAAAGTTATAAATATGCCAAAATGGTAAAAACAAAATTACATTTACTATTTACCTTGGTAAAAAGCAGCAGTGGTCCATTTTGGAGTGCAAACTTCTGACGGTGATTGCGACAGATCCAGTTGACCATTCAGATTCTCGTCTGCTACAGGTAAGAGGTGCTTCCCTGTACTTCATTTCAATCCATTTTTTAATAGTTTTCCCTTATGTATCAGCCCTCTGTGGCCACTCTTTGAATTTTTAGGGCCGCGCTCATTGGCGCAGGTATCAGGCACGGACCCGCGCCAATGGGATTTTTTATGCAAAGGGCTCACGCCACGTGGCGTGACTATTCACAAAACAGCCGCGCCAGTGGCCGAACCTAAAATTCTGCCTAAAAATTTGAGATTTTAACCAAATTGAATGAAATTTGAAGCCTACCAGAGATCTAATCAAGGGTTTATGACCATGTGGATGGAGGAAATCAAGAAAAATGGTGATTGAGTGGAAAGAACAAGAGCATGGAGAAGAGGATGAACATACCATAGAAAGTGAGGCTTGCATGAATGCCCTCAGAAACTGTGGGCTAAAGAAGTTCTTCCTTACACCCTGTCTACGAGCTCAGCCCGAGCTCCTCCAGTATTTGATCAGTATTTGGGATGAACATGAACAAGTGTTCAGGTTGCGAGATCAGGTATTGGAGCTGGAGGTTTCTGATGTGTATTTTATCACCGGATTATCTCGCAGAGGTCCGATCCCTGTGTTGACTGGAAGCAGACCATCTGGCGAGAAGATGGAAGAAGTGATGGCACGAGTGTGCCGAGGAGCACAAATGGGATCAGGAAGCAAGAAGGTGGATATCCACACTATCCCTGATCTGGCATTGAGAGTTTTCCTACATACCATCACACGAGCTGCAGGGTCGCAGGCACCGCATGAGGCCACAAAGGCCCAACTCCTGCTGGCCTCAGAATGCATGAGTCCCTTACTATTCGACAAGGCAACAACAGTAACGATAAATATGAAAAGGCAGCTCACAAAATGCAAAAAAACTAAACTGAAACAGTTTGGCTATGGTTCCATCTTGGTATCGTTCATTCTGGAACGCTTACCAATCTTCCAGGGCCAAGGGGCCTCAGTAGCAGATCCGATACCACAAGAGCCAAGAATGGCTCGCTGGGCAGCATTAATGCCCAGAGCTGGAGGCGGCCAAAAGATGTCCTAGAGGCCAGAGTTCTTTAGGTGGTTACAACGCCAGCTGATTGTAGTGGAAGACTGGCCATATGCAGGAACTGACTTCATCGGAGACCCAGATCTCCCACTGCCAGAAGGAGATGACTGGGATGAGGAGTTGGGTAAGACCTCATGTTTCTGATTTTTATGTTTTATGTTTTTTTGTTAATACACATTCGTCCTAACACATTTTATATATGTATGCAGATGTGGGACCTAAGAGACCAGCTTGGATGTCTCCAATCTCACGGAGGACTCAACTCGCCCCTGATCCTCAGGGAGAGGGCACCGGAGGAGAGGAGTTGATTCAGAATCTTGAGGGCATTACCCGAGGGATTCCGGACTATGCTCAGCTGGCGGACGTACCGATGGCATACCAACGTCACATGGTGGGAGTTCCAAGTTAGATCCACTGAATCCTGAGACGCTTAGTGCATGAAATCACATGCTATCATGAGCACCATGCAAATTAGCTCTTAGGATTTATACCACACCTATTTTTTGAGAGACGTATCGTCTCCGGATGTACTTAAGACGATTATGTATATTTTTAATTTTATGTGACACACTCTATGTAAACATTTTGATATCTATATATATGTGCATATCTATTTCTAGATGGATCTTTCTTTACATGTAATGATGATTTATAAATTGCGCAAATGTCTGTCTAATACCAAATTTTCTACTGCATCTGTTAATGTATTCAAATGCCTGGGTATATGATGATATGTAATGTAGTCAAAATTTCTTTCCAGTAATCGAATACGCAGATACAGACGTAAGATGGACGGGTTCCTTACCGAATAGTGTCCGTTCAGTTGTAACACTACAAGTTGCGAATCTAGATACACGAGCAATTCACGGATACCAAGGTTTACTGCCTCGGTTAATAATTCTAACACAGCACTATATTCCGCGATATTGTTCGTAGCACGTCCTAGACACACTCCTTGCAGGTTGACCAACTCACCAGCAGGATCATAGATTACCCAGGCTGCTGAAGACAGATTCCTGGTACTGCGGGAGGCACCATCCGCGAAACCAACAAATGGATGAATGGACATCTGCACAACCAGGAAGACCCAATCAGCAGAAAGATGTTTACAAGGCACACCACACCATACATGCACACAAATGAAAAACACACACCTATGTACACACACCACACCAAGAAATCACTTCAGGCATAGTACTTTTTGAGGTACAACCCATTTCTAGGCTGCTCCAGTGGAAATCCTTCGTAATCTATAAGCTCGTAGGCACCATTTTTCAAAATGCGTTTTACTATATAGGGCCCATGCCACATAGGCTGGAACTTACCGGCTCCAAGCTTGTCATGTGCTTGATCGTACAGGAGGACGAGGTCTCCTTCGATAAAGGAACGAGGAGAAACAGATTGATCAAAAAGAGTTTTGACCCTCTTCTTTTGTGCTTCGATAACCAAAGCAGCCAAACGACGGGTTTCATCTAACCGTTCCAGATACAGAAGACGTTCTTCCTCAGCAGAATTATTAGGTAAAAGTTCCACAGCTAATTTCAACGAAGGAATCTCGCATTCAACCAGAAGAGTTGCTTCCAGACCATACACCAATTGAAATGGTGTGAACCCAGTTGCACTCTTTGCAGATGTTTGGTATGCCCAGAGAGCTGAGAATAGTTGGAGATGCCAATTAGATTTGTGAATACCAACTGTTCGCTGAAGCATGGTGACCAAAACCTTGTTCACTGCTTCAACCTGACCATTCGCCTAAGGGTAATATGGGGTTGAGCTGTCGTGACGCAAGCCCAACTTTGAAGTCAGCTCCGCCATCATATAATCTCAGAAATGAGTACCGTGATCAGTGACGATGGCTTGAGGAACCCCGAACCGTGCAATAACGTGGTTGAATATAAATTGAGCAGCCGTTTTACCGTCAGCAGCTAGTGTAGGCATCGCCTCAGCCCACTTGGTGAAGTAGTCGACGGCGACAATTATATACGCATGCTCCCCGGCCGAGTGAGGGTTACATGTCATAAAATCCACGCCCCATTTTTCAAAAGGGCCGACGGTAATAACAGGATGCAAGGGTAAAGGCGGCGCACGCATCTTGCGCTGAAATATCTGGCACGCATGACATTTACGGGCTGCAGTGATACAGTCTTTGAATATGGAAGGCCGGAAATAACCTGCTCGCAGAATCTTCTGGGCAGTAGCATACCCGGACATATGTCCACCACAGGCGCCACTATGGCAGTCATTTAGGACCTTTTCAGCCTCTTCCAAGGTTAGGCATCGCCGGAGCACCGAATCTACTCCAATGCGGTATAAGGTATCTCCTACTATACGGTAGGGCTGGGACTGATGCCGAATCCGACGGCGGGCAGCTTTATCCAACTTAGACCGAAATTTCGAGGTCTGAAGATACATTATTATGTCACCGTACCAAGGGTCACGAGTACTGATGAGGAAAAGCGTTTCGTCTGGTATATGATCTTCGGAGTGTGAGGGAACAGAGTCTGTAGGGAGAGAGCATATCAGATCCGCGAAGACCAGTGATTTAGTTGACTTAGCGGTAGTGAAATCTAAGTCAAACTCCTGTAGGATTACAATCCATTTGGAGTACTTGCCCCCCAATAATTGTCTAGAGAGAATATACGTCATAGGGTTGTAGTCTGAAACCACGGTTATCATACGCAAAAGGATGTAATGGCGAAAGCGCTGCACAACGTGTACTGCTGCTAATGCCAACTTCTCAACATGAGCATAACACGTTTCTAGATCGAGAAGGTTCCGTGACAGATAATAAACAACATGGTCATCACCGTCATCGTCATCTTGCACCAAGACCATGGCTATGGTGCTAAATGCGGCGGCAAGATATAAAGTGAAGTCGCAGTGGTAGTCCGGAGGACGAAGCAACGGAGCATTGACAGGCAACGTCTTCAGCTTCTCAAAGGATTGCTGAGCTATTTCGTCCCAATGGAAGGGAACGTTTTGCTTTAATAAACGAGTGAATACTTTGGCCACCTCGGCGTAATTCGGGATAAAGCGCCGAAGAAAGTTCGCTTTCCCTTGCAGACTCTGTAACTGATACAGGGAGGAGGGTGATGGGAGATTTATGATGGCCTCAACCTTTAAAGGGTCAAGGAAAATTCCGTCTTTCGAGACTATGAATCCTAAAAGACGGCCAGAATCAACGCAGAAGACGCATTTATGAGGATTGAGCCTGATGTTGTAGCGCCTGCAACGAAGAAAGATCTGGCGGAGATGCTCAGGATGGTCCTCTCGCTTACCCGAACGGGCTGGCAAGTCGTCCAGATAAGGCTGAACGATATGGCGAATGTCATGAAAAGCGTAGGACATCGCACGCTGAAAAGTGGCTCCAGTGTTCTTCAAGCCGAACGGGAGCTTTTTATACGCGAAAGTACCCCATGGACAGATGAATGTGGTCTTGTGTTGATCCTCAGGTGAAATATTGATCTGATTATATCCTGAGAAACTGTCCATTAAGGAGTAGATCTCACTTCCGGCACATTCGTTGATGATCTGGTCTATGAACGGAGTGGGATAATTATCCTTTGGACAGGCGTGATTGATGTCGCGATAATCAACACAGACTCTAATCGTACCCTGCTTTTTATCGACAGGGACAATGTTAGACACCCATTCTGTGAGGGGGATGGGATAAATAAAACCCACGTTCAGAAGTTTTTCAACTTATGCCTTAATGGCGGTGGCTTTCCGAGGATGCATGGGGCGTAAGCGTTGGCGCACGGGCTTCGCACCTGGATAGGTTGGAATCTCATGCACTACGATACTGGGATCAATCCCCAGCATTTCCTTGTAGGACCATGCGAAAACATCTCTGAATTCCTTAAAAAGCTCAGTATAGACTTGAATCTCATCGGGAGAACAAGTCACACCCACATGAATATTCTCAACGATCCCCGGTTTAACGGAGATGTTGATCGGGATGGTTTGAGTAATGTTACTCAGGTTACCCTCCGAAAAAATCTCGTGCGTCAAAATGGGCATTTGAAGAGGAGGGGTAGGAACCTGAGTAGCATAACGCTCCAGACAGTCAGTCATTTCCCCCAAGCTAGGCATAAAAGGGGAGCGATGATTTCCATCGCCCCAAGGTAGCTCCTCGAGAGACATAGTTTCAATGATAGCCTCATCGGAAGGAAAAGTCTCTTTGAGAGGATCAGGTGAATTGGCCTGACCAAGCCAGGGGGATTAAGAGTAGACGTCGAGAGCCATGCTCAAAGGAGCATGCTGAGGAGGTGGAGGATCAGATGCGGCAACAATTTCACAGTAGCTGATCTCTACTGGCGTCAAGGGCATTGATTCTCCAAACTCAAACACCAGCTCAGGCGTAGGAATAAGCCAGGGGTCATCGGACCTGGATATCATGTTGACTTGAGCGGTGTGCGGTGGCGGTGCGGGAAAAATACCCATGAGGACCGGGTCTTTGAAGAGACCAGGTCCTACACTGTCCAGGGGATTCGGGATTTGGTCCACGTATGGCACGTTGTTCTCAGAGGTAGAGGTGAAAAATGACAACTGATCCACCGTGACAATTTTTCCCTCGTGAGGGAACTTAAGAAATCGAAAGACGGTGGACGGCACGCAGAGCATGGCATGAGTCCAGCTACGGCCAAGAAGTATATTGTAGTTGAGTTTAGCGTCAACCACTTCCACTTCCACATTGACAGTTTTCCCTTGTAATGTGATCACTAGACTCTCGAGAACACCCAGGGGTTTGGATTTCCTACCATCAAATGCCTCAAGGGCATTGGGAGATGACGAAAGGGCTGGAGAGCCGATGGCCTTCCAGCAAGCGGAGGACATAACGCAGGTAGATGCACCTTCATCCACGACGGCCCTATGAATGTTTAGACCGTTAATCCTGACTTGAATAATAAGAATGATTTGATGTGGAAGCCGAGGAGTGAAATTCTATAAATCGAAGGTGAGAAGACTCGAGTCGGCGGGATCAATGCCCCCGATCGCAGACAGTAAAGCCTTCCGTTGCGAAGGACAACTTTGAAGAACTTCTAGCGCAGACATGGCAGACGGCGCCTGTGCAAAATCCTCAACGATGCTGTAATGTTGAGCGGCACGAGCATTCGGATTATAAGAAGATCTTCGAAGGACACCTTTAGAAGGTGGTTTCACAACGGGTTCAGGAGTAGGCTTCTCGATTTCCAACGAACTGGAGGTAGGTAGGGAAGGCGGTCCATCCACAACTGCCTTCTCGGGAGCCTGCCACGATTCGTTGTAATCCTTCGACCGCGTAGCGACAGAGATAGGTGCAACGCTCTTCATCATGAAAACCTGAGACCCAAACGGTGCAGATGGTGATGGCTGTTCGACCATATGGGTCTGCTGAGATGGAAATGGCTCTTTTAAAATAGCCGGAGTCCCTTTAGGGCCCTTGAGAAGTTGAATAACCTTGGATCGTCGTGGACAATCCTTAGTATAATGGTCCCCTTCACAAATGAGGCAAGGGTACTTCGGTTTATGCTGAGAGCCATCTTCAGTACAAGATTTAGATTTGCCTTTGCCCTTCTTTTTCCCCTTGGAGGATTTGTCCGTAGGATTGGCCTGAACGGAATTTACCTCCGCGGTTTTGCCAGAATCGGATGAGGCGGGATTAGCAGGAGCATTATTGGAAGAATTAGACTTTTGCTTCCCATTCGAAGATTTCTTCGAATTCTGAGAGACAGAACCAATGACACCGTCCACCGCAGGGGTAGGCGGAGCCTTAGAGGTTCCGGACCGCGGGGCATCAGGCAAGATATCATAAAGCGTGTCGGACTAAGAATATACAAGATCCAGATATTGGGCACGCGCAATGGCTTTTTCCTCCGTCACACATGCTCCCATCACAATATCCTGAGCGATTTTATTCAAAAATGAGGTGGTGAACCAGTGAGTCAGTATCTGATCAGGTATGTGAAACTTGATCTGTCTACGACGGCGCCGCCACTCATGAATGTGGTTAGAGATGTGAGTGGCTTTATCCTGCTTCAGAGAAGTCAGGAGGTGCATCCCGGCTTCATAACGAACCGGTAACTGAAAGTGCGTGAGGAAAGCCATGGCTAAAGAATTGAAATCTTGGAAAATGCCGCGGGATAACTCTATGTACCACTTAGCAGCAGCTCCAGTTAAAGTATGCTAGAAGAGGCGCAAGCAAATCGAATCGTCGGCCCAAGAGTTAGACGAACACCAAAGATGATACGTCATCACATGCGCCTGGGGGTCCTCTCCAGCTTTTCCCTCAAACTTGGGGCAATCACCTGGTATCTTGGTGGGAACCGGAGGCCAATATGGATTATGTAAAATCAGATCATTGGTCAACTTTGAAACATCCGGCAACTCCAAGGTGGCCAGGAATGGCAATGGCGGATTGACCGGCATGCCAGACCCAGGATGAGGACCGTTACCTGTACTCCACAATGGTTGTGAATATCCTTGCCCCCATGGGTTATGTCCCGTAGGATTCTGACCGTAGGGGGTGTAGGTCGTATAACCAGACTGATTTGGATGCTGGTAACCAGAGTGTGGGGCCTAATAACCAGGGTATGGACCCTGATTATATGTCGGCCTGGTGTAAGCAGCGTTTGGATTTGGCTGCTGAGTATAGGTAAAACCGGGTGGAGGAGGATAATACTGAGAGCCTCTGGGGTGGTTATAATTCGGTTGAGATTGACCATGAGGATAATAACCACCCTGAGGATGAGTAGGCTGCTGAAAAGTGGAACCCTGCGGAGCCTGATAAGTAGGGCGCAGCTGTTGATTTGGCTGCGGCATTGAATGAGTCGGCTGCTGAACAGGGTTAATAGAATGAGCGGGCTGCCTTGAGTGAACAGGTTGACCTGACTAAGAGGGCTGCCCTGAATGAACAGGTTGACCCGGATAAACAGGTGGCATCGGTTGAGCAGGCTGGCCTAGTTGTGAATGAGCCCCAGGTTGTACCGGATGGGCCGGTTGGCCTGGAGGCGGAACACCAGGTTGTACCGGATGGGCCGATTGGCCTGGTGGTGGAACAGAGCCAGGTGCTTGCTGAAAACCGATTTGACCCGAAGCGGAACCATAGGATGGTCCCGGCTGATATGCAACGTTAGAAAAAATAGGATACTGCGGTTGCATCGATAAAGAAGGCTGGATTTGTCCCCCAGGACCATAGACCAGTCCTGGTTGATACCCCAGCTGAGGCTGAGCAGGTTGACCGGCAGGGCTATAATACTGTCCTTGCGGACCGTACGATGGCCCTTGTTGGCCGACAGGAAAGCCTTGCATGGGCTGCCCCTGTGGATCATAAAGATAGCCAGGTTGGCCCACAGGTTGGCCTTGGAAAGGCTGTCCTTGCGGGTTATAAGCCTGGTTATAAGGTAAACCTTGAGCATAGAGGTAAGCCTCAGGAGCGAGTAGACGTAAAATCTCCCCGTGCTCATCATACTGACCTGGGAAAGCATACACGGGAGTACCATCCTGTGCATAGTGTGAAAAGTAAGAGCGGTTAGGATCTTGGGAGGATGGTCCAACCTCGGCGTTCGGCTGTTGCAAAGACAACCGATACTCCTCCGGAGAGATGTTCTCCGGTATAGCAGTCGCTAGATAAACATCTTCAGGAGTTGGCACAGCCCTCGCAGCGGATGCTGTGACAACAGGAGAAGAGGTGGCCACACAGACAGTGGGCCGGACGGGAACAGAAGTAACGGGCGTCTGAGGAGACACCCCGGGCGTAGTAGCAGCTGGCCTCGGAGAAGGAGCTGACACTCCCATAGAGGCTGCAGCAGAAATGATCTGACCCAAAGATCTGTATCCCTGTGGTAAAGAGGGACTGGCTGTTGACATGTCAGCCAGCTCAAAGTTGTCTCCCTGAAACAATCTTCGTGGGAAGAGCTGATAGTCTTCACCAGACGTTGGGATTTCCTCACCAGAATCACTCATGGTTGACCCTGCCATTAAATATCGCAAGAGACGACGAGGACTAGGAGGAAATACAACAGCAACAAAAGGCGAACCCGATGTAAGAGAAAGGAAATCAGCTCCTAATCTCAATTCAGACACAGGGTCCGAAAAGGGCCAATTGAACTCAACTGGTCCTCCAAAGGGTTGCTCAGCAAGAACCGGTCCCCCGTCAGGAAACTCGGAAACAATAGGCTGCTGCAGTTCAGCAGAGGATTGGGAAGCCTCTGAAGAATCGTCCGTGTAAGGACTACCAGTAGACGAAACCGAAGGTTCCGCCACTGTGGCAAACGACCAGAGAAAAAGAAGCAAACACACACATGGGCTGAAAAAGAGTCAAGACACACGATCAAACGGTCAACAAGAAATATCTAACAGGGCGTATAATCATGGGTGATTAATTTTTACCACATTGAAAAATAAGAAACTTCACCGTTTCATGTTTTAAGAGTCGAGAAATGATAAAAGATGACTCTATCTCTTTCGGATTTGACACAAGCGTGAAAGGACAAGCGCTTGACGGTCTTTTCAAATTTAGGGAGTCAGAAAAGACCAAATGACTGCTCAGGAATACTAGGCACAAAGGGTGTACCAAATAACCGTGAACTGCAATATACACCTTGGTTTTAATAATGAAAAAGAAATCAACCAAGGACTTTCCGTATGTGCAGGCAATCTCCCCGAATGCTGTGTTTGGTGTATCACGGGTATAGGGCAGTAGACTCGGCTTCCTATGGATAAAGGATTGAAAACCTAGAGGGGTCTCCCTTTATATACGCGACGGTACGGGGAACACAAGTCCGTACTAGCGCTGTCTAAAGCCAAAAGGCGAACCACAGCTGCTAGGTTTAAAGACGCCGGAACACGTCTCTAGCCTAGACCTCTAAATATGTTTCGTTAGATTTCAATGCTGCCTTAGTGTAAATTGAGTAGATTTTAAAGTTGATCTTCAATTACGTTTCAGTTTTCAGGCCCTAACGAATGTGTTGTCTCAAAAACTCCTAAATGCAAAGCTACATGCCACAGTACACCATTTCGTTCGATGAAAACTAGCTACAAAAGAGTTGAGAGTTTTTACACAAACAAAATGATCGGAAGACAAACAATGAGATCTCTAATGCAACTAATGAAATCGAAAATTTTTCATTCCAATCACTAATTACTAGTAAAATCGAAAAATTTCAATTTGCACTAATCAACCAAAAGAAAAAGAGATTTTTTTTTTGTAATTTTCAATGTTTGATAGCTAGAAGCACTAAAAAAATCGAAAACAAACGGAACAACTTGAGAAACGATATTGAGAGAGCAAAACGAACAAATTTCACTCAATGACACCAACAATCAGATCCCAAATTGACCAAAGTCTCTCAAAACCAAGAAAAAGACTCAAAGGCTCCAATGGACCGTGTGATCTAGGCCCAAAGCAAGACCAAACGAAATTTGAATGAAGAAACGAGCAATCACACAAAAATCGCAACAAAACGGTGAACGACTACTAAAAGAATGCAGAGGAGAAATCAAAGAGCTGACTGGATAAACGAAACACCAAAACTCCCAAGGAGGGCTCGATACACAAAGCCACTAGATGCCCTAGGGCTTAAAACGTGAAATCGATAGATAAAAGCAAACAACCAAAGGACGAAGGTAAATTCCCAGTCAAACAGGACCCCAACACACTCACATAGTCGAAAAATCAAGAAGAAAAACACTGACCAGACCTAGAGAGCTCAAAACTGAGCAAACTCAAATACCCTACAGGAGTGGCGCGACTGTAACGCTGCAACTGGCGCCAGCAAGCAATTGGCGCGGGCAATACAAAAGCAACATGCGCCAATTGGCGCGACTGTCGGGCTAAAAAGTGCGCCAGTTGAGTTTCTCAGCAAAAAACAAAAAAGAACTACTCCAGAAACAGATCAATGTAAACTAAGCAAACCAAGAAGCAAAAAACAGCAAAAGAACCCAGCCCAAAAGGCTAACCAAGCAAGGAAAATCATAAAACAATCAAAACGAGACAATCCAAACGAGACAGTGAAAACTAGACGATCCCCAGCGGAGTCGCCAAATTGTTGAGGAGGTAAATCCCCTCTGCGGACAGAGGCGATCCCTACTAGCCCAGCAGGGGTCTAGCAACAATCATCAAATGTTACAGTGCAAGTTCCTAGTTACGAATAAAAGACCAAAGATGGAGGCCTACCTGGAATCCAATGCTATGATCTGTAGAAGAGAGCGTTCCCGTTCCTCAGCCTCGGCAGATCACGATCCTCCCACGATCTCCGTGGATGGACACCTGCACATGCAAGAAACAACACGAATACAAGCATAAAATCCAGAATACGCAACTATATATCAGTCAGAAAGGATATAACTCATTATTAACATAAGTGAAAACAGAGTGGAACCATAACCGTAATCATTCATTAAATAACAATCGAAAGAGAGTACAACCAATGTTTTGATGTCGCGGTTTCCTTCGGATGGGTCTCCAGTCGTTCACGTCTCGCAAAGCTCGCCAGGGAAAGGGCAAACCTCTCTAGAGTCTCTCAACGATAGTCTCCTTACTTGAGTCGGCCTTAAGGGAAGAAAGAGGGCTCTTACAACACAAAGGCTCTTGGGAATTTGGAGATTCAAAGCTTAGGCACTTCAAGACTAGCTTGCTATGGAATTGAGCAGGCTTTTATAGATGGGAAAGGAGGGAGTTGGGATCCCTATTATTGTAGGATTGGCCCTATCAACAAGGAAGGTTCCATGGGAGGTGGCAAAACCACTTCCCTTCCATAGAACTCCCGCAGCCAAACCTCCCAACTCAAGATAGGCAATGGTTTCTGAGTTTGTTGAAACTCAACTTCCGCCATATTTATTTAAAAAACACTCCTTAAATTGGCTGGCGCGACTACTGCTCTGGGACAGAGCGCCAGTTGGTGTGGCCTCTTTGTAGGATTTTCCCCATTGGCGCGAGTGGTGAACTGTCTGCCCGTGCCAATGCAAAAAGAGATGTTTTATGATTTTTTGCAAGGAGATGTCTTTAAGGAAATTGAAGCTCATGCTTAGAGGAATGCATTGATGATGTTTTAAAGGCATGAAAATGTTCACAGGTCACAAAATGGGTCCTCCATTGTGCGGGACGGGAAATGGTAGGGGCAGATAAAATTCTTGTGGCACCCACTAGGCTGTCCCAGCCCATGCCTATCAACGGTGTAGAAGGCCCGTGGAATCACTCAAACTACTTTACATAGACATAAGGGTGTATAAGAATGCATGTGTTTTACATTGAATATTTTTCATTTTCTTAAGAATCTATTTTCAAAACAATTAACTATATACTTGGTTAAAACCTATATGTTTTGTATCAAAATACTTTTTGTCTCTAAATGTACTATGTTTTTTACATTGAATATTTTTCATTTTATTAAAAATCTATTTGAAACAATTAAACTATATAAGGTTAAAACCTATGTTTTGTATCAAATCACTTTTGGTTTCAATGGGAAACTTTTATGGCTAATTTGTGTTTTACATGTTGAATATAAAAGGTTTTTTCTCTCTCATTGTTTGAGACCATGGATATGAAAATGAAAAACTTCTATTTAGATCTATTTCATAGATATGGCTAATTTGTGTTTTACATGTTGAATTAATTTCTCTCTCTCTCATTGTTTGAGACCATGGATATGAAAATGAAAAACTTCTATTTAGATCTGTTCCAAAGATTAATTGTAGGGGAATTTACCCTTAGGTTAAAAGATTAATTGTAGGGGAATTTACCCTTAGGTTAAAACCTATGTTTTGTATCAAATCACTTTTGGTATCAATGGGAAAATTTTATGGCTAATTTGTGTTTACATGTTGAATATAAAAGGTTTTTTCTCTCATTGTTTGAGACCATGGATATGAAAATGAAAAACTTCTATTTAGATCTATTCCAGAGATTGACTGTAGGGGCATTTATTGGATATGTCACCTTTCATAAAAGATGAGATCCAAAGGCTACCTGGCCCTTTACAAACTCTGCTTATAGAACTATCAAATCTATTTTGGTTTCAATGGTTTGTTTATTGGCTAATGTGTTTTTATCAAATCACTTTTGGTTTCATTATATTCTGGAATCTTCTGTGTATGTGGATTATATTATATGTTTACAATCAATAAAAATCATCTAATAAAATAAAGTAAAATATTTTGGTGAAGAGATGAAATTTGAATTCGAGATGTGAATTATTGGAGAACTTATGTTTTACCTAGGGCTACAAGCCATAAATTATACAAAATTCAATAGGCATATCCATTTCTCAATATAAATACCTAAGAGATATGTTGAAAAGTTTGAAATGGAATACTATAAACCTAAGTGAATCTCAATATCAATTGGATGGAAGTTGTGTGCAGATGATGGATGATGAATGACCTAAGTGAATCTCCATATCAATTGGATGCAAGTTATGTGCAGATGATGGATGACGAATGAGGTGATGTTGATCATAACCTTTACATCTATATGATAGGAATCTTGATATACATAACAAGGTTTAGACTAGATATAATTTTGGAATTTATATTAGTTGGAATATTTCAATAAAAAACTAAACAGAGTCATCTATTACCAAAAAACAGATATTAAGATACTTGAAAGAGACTACAAACAATGGACTATAGTATCCAAAAGGTGAGAAATTTAATTGACAACATAGAGAGATTCAACTAGGCTTGTGTGGATGACATGAAAAGTACAAGTGGACAATGTATAATTCTACTTAGAAGAGTCTTTGGTTGCATGTTTAAGCAAGAAAGAGTCATTACTTGGACAATGTATAATTCTACTTAGAAGAGTCTTTGGTTGCATGGTTAAGCAAGAAAGAGTCATTACTTTCTCTATCTAGAGTAGAAGTGGAATACATAGTAGTTACTTCTTTTTGCAGACAAGTGTTTTGGATGAAATGGGCTCTACAAGATATTAAGGTAAATTTCAGTGAACCTATATCTATTAAGTGTTTCAATACAAGTGTAATAATAATTTCAAAAATAAAATATTCTTCTTCCTTCAATCACTAAACATATCATCATAAAGTACCACTTCCTCACACAACAAGTCTTTGAGAAAATAGTGAAGATGGAATACATACCCACAAAGCCTCTTGTTAGAGAACCATTTGAATATGTGAGAAAAAAATTAGGGATAGTTCTTGTAAATTATCGTCACTTATTTGACTTGAAAAGAAGAGACTAGAATATTACAGCGAATATGAAATTGAGTGCAATATCTATGTGGGAGAGTACACAATATCTAAGGGGGAGAATACAATATAAGGAAGGATTAAAAAGAGTAACAAGAAGCATATGATTGTGTCAATAATTTGAAGTAGTCAAGAAGCATAACAAAGGACCATCATCAAATTGCAAGATCAAGTAGTCTTCTTCATGAAGAAGCAACGTTAACTAGGTTCATCATTTAAAGGTTCATTTTTTAATGAAAATATTTATGAAAAAAAGTACATATGTATATATAAATTATATAAACATCTAAATAAATATTCTCAAATGTACACAGTAGTATTATAAATTTTCATATCTAATTAATAGATGTTGAAGATGAGTCTAGCTCATTCTTTATTGGCATTATCATAACTTTCTTAAAAGCTCCTCCTGAATCTAAAAATGAACATGGAATGAATCATTGTACATTATGATAAATCTTTTATTTAAATGACATTTGATATATGAATAAAAAATAAAATGGGATCTCTTCATATATGTGAGAAAAAAATAAAGGATAGTTATTGTAAATTATTGTCACTTATTTGACTTCAAAAGAAGAGCCTAGAATATTACAGAGAATATGAAATTGAGTGCAATATCTATGTGGGAGAGTACACAATATCTAAGGGGGAGAATACAATATAAGGAATGATTAAAAAGAGTAACAAGAAGCATATGATTGTGTCAATAATTTGAAGTAGTCAAGAAGCATAACAAAGGACCATCATGAAATAAGCATATGATTGTGTCAATAATTTGAGGTAGTCAAGAAGCATAACAAAGGACCCTCATCAAATTGCAAGATCAAGTAGTCTTCTTCATGAAGAAGAAACATTAACTAGGTTCATCATTTAAAGGTTCATTTTTTAATAAAAATATTTATGAAAAAAAAAGTACATATGTATATATAGATTATATAAACATGTAAATAAATATTCTCAAATGTACACAGTAGTATTATAAATTTTCATATCTAATTAATAGATGTTAAAGATGAGTCTAGCTCATTCTTTATTGGCATTATCATTACTTTCTCAAAAGCTCCTCCTAAATCTAAAAATGAATATGGAATGAATCATTGTACATTATGATAAATATTGTCTTTAAATGGAATTTGATATATGAATAATATGGAATGAATCATTGTACATTATGAAGAGTCATGAGATCTACATTTCCACCATACTATTTGCAAGTTCTATATGAAGATATGTATTCTAATAACTAATTAGTTATGATATTTGTGTAAATATGAAAACGGTTCTATGATATAAAGGCCAACATGGGATCAAACTACAATGTTACATTTCATTCCATCACTACTATTCCTCTAAATCCTTTAGCTTTGTATTATGAAAGAAAAATTATATATGCTATGCTATATTTGAATGCTAGATTTAAATGTATACAAATGGTGAATGGTTAAAGTATTAACGCAAAAATTGGTTGTAGGTCTTATAAAAGATAAACTTCATTTGCAGAAGAAGAATTAACATCCCATTCTTCATATCTCTCTAAGAGGACTATATTTATCACAATGTTTTGAGTAGGTCATGAAGATAATAATATAAAAAATGACATTTGGAAAAGGAAAATAAAGATCTAAATGCATATGATAGTCTATAAGGTAGTGCATAAATTCAAGCAAACAATGAAACAAAGCTCAAAGAAATACTAATATTGCAGGGGAATTTCATACATGCAATAAAAAAACGAGAAAAAGAGGGAAACAAAAAATTTCACAATTGGATATCATTGAAAGAGACACCACTAGTACTGATATATTGAATAACTTCATACATTGAACTACTACAAATGGAAATGAAGAAGCAAACATCAATAGACTCTAAATGGCCTTTCATACAATTATTTTTTTGACAGAACCCTCTAAGACTAAGACTAATGCCCTACAATGAAGTTTTCACTTACATCCAAAAACAATAAAAAACAATTTACATTCTAAAGAGAAAGAAAGAACCAACAAATATGTATATATCTGCAAAAATCCATGTATCTACATAGAAGGATTGAGAAACAAACAAAATAAAAGGGAGCAGCACACATTAATAAAAAAAACAAAATAAAAGGGATCAAGACACACTAAGTTGGGGTAGGAGGAGTTTTATATTGGGAGGAAAGTTAAAAAGAAATTGTTTCAAAGAAGCATTGGGAGAGGGTACACATAATTGGGAAAAACTGAAGTGTACCAAGTTATATTGTAATTTTTACCTCTAAATTGTAATTAGTTGGAAAGGACAAACAATCAATCCATTGACGATTGATTGGGGCTCGGGTCGTGTTTATAGAAAACAAAACAGATTCGAAAACTGGTATCAATCTAAAAACAGAACAGATTGGAAAACTGGTATCAATCTCAAAACAAACTGAACGGATTGGAAAACTGGTATCAATCTAAAAACAAAACGGATTGGAACACTGGTATCAATCTATGAATGAAAAAACATAACAGATTGGAACACTAGTATCAATATATGAATGAAAAAACATAACAGATTGGAACACTGGTATCAATCTATGAATGAAAGTAAGTAACTGCTGCACATGTCATGGCATTCGCATCTTCTCACGCAGCAACCAAACAACTATCGAACAATGTTGCAATCGGTATTTCAACCATGGCAAGGATTAGAGCATGGAATCGCAACAACCAAACAACTATCGAACAATGTTACAATCGATCTTTCAACCATGCAAGGGATTTAGAGAAATCAATGTCATTTTTCAGGAAGAACATTCGTTGGAGGCTCTAATTCTTCTTTAGAAGTCTCTGTTGGAGAAACAATGGGGCCTTTATTTTGATTTAACCAAATCAAGATAGCTTACAATGGTTGACAAGTTCCAAATGACATATTATATCCCACTATTTTTAGCTCATCTTAATGCAGATATGATATCCCTATTATGTGTACTGTGTTGTAGTAACGCATAGTGATGGTTGTCTCTCTCTTAATGCAGATATGTATGTATGTCATGAAGTGAAGAAGTAATTTTGTTGTCTCATATGTATGTATGCCATGAAGCGAAGAAGCGAATTTTTGTCTGCTCCCTAAAGTCGTCATATGGTTTTATAGTGTGAATTTGATTGACTAATTTCTATCAAAAATTAAAGCAATCAAAGAAATCTCATCAAATCAATCTCTCTTAACTATATTGGAAAACACCTCAGCTAATTCATTTCAT
The DNA here is from genome assembly GCA_034641835.2 of Pinus albicaulis. NCBI lineage: Eukaryota > Viridiplantae > Streptophyta > Pinopsida > Pinales > Pinaceae > Pinus > Pinus albicaulis. Next base: position 1,527,955,081 of record CM076584.1, on the reverse strand, counting down.
GGTTTTAGATTACCTGGAAATTTGCTCGGCGCAACTCCTGAGCAGCAATTCAGGGGCACCAAATTAGCAACAGAGCAGCAACAGCGCCACAGAAATGATTTGCAGGAGCCAAATCAGCAACAGAGTAGCAGCAACGCCACAGAAACGAACAGAAATGAAAATCATAGCAGAATCCCACGAAAAATAGAATATGTGAACAAAGACGCATGAAATTGAGAGCAGTTCGCGGGTGATATATTTATAAAATATGAGTTCCACCGAAATATTTTAAAATTTCGTCCAAACTATTGTTGCCAGTTTTCCCATCTCCGACCAAATATATATTTGCCCATGCTGTCAGTATGTCGTCAATCTAAACAGCAGAACAAGTTCGGCCAAAATTTTGAGAAATTTCGGCCGAACTATTGCGGAAAAATGTTTTCCGCCCCCAATTCTCACAAAAGTGTAACCCAACTTCACATTTTCACCCTATCATGATTCTAAAAAGAAATCATACCATATTTTTATAAGTGTATAGTTACCCGCTCTTTTTCTTCTTCTTTTTTAATTAAGAAAAAAAATTCTTTTACTTTATTGGAAATAATGACTTTTACAACACCCATTTTTAAACATTTTCCAATGTGAATAAGTGAGGAAGACCAACAAAATGCCTTTAGACTTTTTTTTTTTTAATACCCAAAATCCTAGGGTTATTAAATATTTTCAACTAAAACTACAAAGTGGTATGTTTGTTGTTGGACTATATCCTAAGTAACATATTATACTAGACTAAGCAATGATTTGTGGAGTACATAAAAGATCCCTATCTATTAGGATGATGACTAATGCATTGCAATTTTTTCATGGATTTGATATCACTTTGAAATTTGAAAGATTAGGATGATGACTAATGTATTGCATATTTTTTCATGTATTTGATATCACTTTGAAATTTGAAAGATTATCATGATCCTAAGAGGATATTATACCATGTTTAATTTTATTTATAATAACTAATAGACATCACTTAATTTCAGCAATAAAGATAATATTTTCAATGTGGATAAGGGAGATAACATTTTCAATATGGATAAGGGAGGGAAGCCAACAAAATGACTCTATATATATATATTTTTCTTTTTTAATGAATATACACAAATTTTAAATAAACAAAAGGAAATTAAATTTTAATTAAATTTTAAAAATGTTTAATGTTAATTTTTATGTATTTGAAGATAGGGATTTTTCTTTGGGAATATATTAAATTCATAAATAAATATATGGAAAGAAGAGAGAAACAAAGTTTAAATTAGATTAAAAATTTGTTAATGTTAAATTTTAAGTATTTGAATATAGAGTATTAGGAGAATTTTGAGGCTAAAAATATGTCATAAAATGAAAAATATACAAATAAAATCAATTTTAAGAGAACTAATATGATTCAAGATGATGAGGTTATCCCCAAAGGTAAATGTTTTTGGAGGGAAAAGAAGAAAATTATATTTTTTAATTGTATTTTTGGTTTATCTCTTTATACGTTTACTCAAATGTCAAGTGTAGGCACCCATCCAATGGGTACCTAATCTGCATATTTTTTAATAGGCCAACATTGAGAATAGTTGAAAATATTTGAAAAAAAATGTTTTTCTTTTACGAAACATAGCTTTTCATGTATATTTAGTTTTTGTCAATGGATCAAACACATTTTTTCATGTATTTTCATTTTTTTTAAATATGGATCAAACATTATTTTCATATATTTTCAAATTTTTTTATGTCGATGAAACACATTTTTCCATGTATTTTCATTTTTTTCGAGGTGAGTCTACTCAAAATTATGTAGAATAGGTACTCGTTGGGTGCATAATTAAATTATGCATCCAATAAGCGCTTACACTTAACATTTGAGTAAACCTATAAGGAGATAAGTTAAAAATACACTAAAAACATCACTTCTTTCCCTTTAAAATTCATAACTATTATTTTATTATTTTCCTTAAAAGATCCATTGTAAAAATCAAAATTTCTTGAATATTTGGAAATAAATAAATAATAAGATGTTGACTTTGGAAAACAAATTTCACATTATGGAAATACTATACCAGAAATTAAAAACAATTATGAGAGAGAGAGAGGAATCTAAGAAGATAAGACTCATAACTTGGAAATGTTAAAAATAAAGAAATAAAATAAAATAAATAAATAAATGTCAAAAAACTCAAAAATAGGTGAAGTAATAAATCGGCTTTAAAAATAATTAGAAGTATGGTGGATAGCAATGATGCATCAAAGAGGAAACTTAGTAAATTAATAAATTGGAACATTTAACATAATAAATGAGTTTCAAATCTTATCATTTTTTGTTGCGAAAGAAAATACTATTGATCCATAAAATGTTGTGGATATTTCACTAAAAGTTCGTCACAATAGATCTGATAATAATATATTAAAATAATGAATTTTTACACTATTACAGTTTTATTAAAATTCTAAATCTGCAGATTTAACTATAATCAATGCATTCATGCAAATGGAAATTATGCAGAAAATTAGAGAATGGCAAAATAAGCTCACACACACACATAAGACACAACATATGATCTCTGGGAAACCATTTCAGGAGAAACCCCAACTGGAAGGTGAGGTTGCAGGTTGCTTCACTCTTTTCTCTGTCTCGAAATATGGCCACAGATACAAAGAAGTAATGCATGTGGCCTATGGGCTGCTACAATGCACAGATTTTATTTTTTTTCTCTACCTCTTATCTCTCCTACCTATCTTTGCTCAACTATGGAACAAAAATCTCTTGAAAGAATAGAATGCCTCTTCCTCCTAGTGGTCCCGTTATAACACAACCTGATAGCCTACTAGTGGTTAAGTTTGACTATATCAAATCTTGACTTGAGTTACAATATAGACTCTGCTATATTATTTTACATAAAAAACACATGGCTAGCTCCTTTTCCATGAATAATGGGGGCTAACGCGACATCCTCTCAAACCATAGGTGTGAAAATAGGAAGGTCAATTTTTGAGTGGCATAACTTTTTCATATGGACTTTGATTGACGCGCTTCTTGTGTCGTTGGAGATTTATTTGTGTGTAAAACAGAAAATATGGTGTTTCACTAAATTGATAAATTTTTACCCCTAAAATTTTCATTTTATGCCTCAAAACGCTCCCGGAAAGTTTCAAACCTCATTTTTCCAAACTGGGGCCCGCTAGTAAAACGGTCCCATGAGTTGATTCCTCCACTTTTTCCACTCAAATGCATCAAGACAGATGAAAAAAAATATAATGATCTAATATGGATCACACCTCCCCATTTTTGGAGGCTTTTGGTCCCCAAATTCATTTATTGAATGAGGTGAGGAATTTTTTCCTCCACTTTTTCTCTAGTGTACCATTTAGCTTTTCCTGGAAGTTGTCCCTTCAACCCAATCTCCCAAAGTTCATGCTACCCCTGTCTTGTAGTTCTGGACCTCTTCCGCAAAATTGTATCTTCTGTCGACTATACTTGAGCATTTGGTGTTTTATAGAAGGCAGGGCATGTTCCTCTTCTTAATCTAGCATGGAAGGCTCATAGAGTTTCAAATTCTCTACATCCACAACTTATTAAATACACATATATGGTGGTAAACTGATTCGATAGGCATTATCACCCACCTTTTATAGTATCTCAAAGGGACCATACTTAAGAGCCTTGATTTTCTTACCAAGCCCCTGTAGCCCCTCCTTGTTCAACTATAACAATACTATGTATCCCACCCTGAATGACTTCTTTGTTCTATGTTGATCATGTCTAGCCTTATACTTCTCCTACGACTTCTGCAGTGTTTCTTGTACTTGTAGATGGATCTGCCTGATCTTCTCTATAAATTTTTCATCCTTCAAATAATATCATGTAAGATCTTCCCTCACTCCTCCTTGCTTCCCATATGCAATATCCAAAGGTGAAGTTGGAAAATATCCAAAAAATGTTTCAAACATTATGTGGATGGAACATTATAGGTACATGTAATGGATGATATAGACCCTATTTCTTGTTGCTAGGCTTTCTAGTACAACAAAACATGAATCCTCTTAAGAACATAGCTACCTACTCTTGCATCTTAGGCTAATACACAAACCTCTCCAAGTTAGCCACGGTCTTCCCTGTATCTCAAAGGGACCATACCTCAGAACCTTGATTTTCTTACCAGGTCCACACAGCCTCTCCTTGTTAAACTGTAACCATATGTTGTCTCTCACCCTGAATGAATTATGTGTTCTGTATTGATCATGTCTCATCTTATACTTCTCCTGTGACTTCAGCAGTGTTTCATGTACCTGTAGATGGATCTTCCTAATCTTATCTATAAATTTTTCAGCTCTCACAGCATCTCCTGTAATATCTTCCCTCACTCCTTCTTGCTGCCCATATGCAATATCCAAAGGTGAAGGCTGAAAATATCCAAAACAAGTTTCAAATGAGGACTCTCCTGTAGAATTTTGGACTACTTTTTTATAAGAATGTTGTATATATAACAAATTTTCATCCCAGGTCTTTGAATTCTTCTGGTCATATCACCTTAAAAGTTGCATCAAAGTCTTGCTAACTACTTTTGTCTACCCATCTGTCTGTGGATGCAACATTGTAGATATTTTCAACTTTATGTCCATCTTCCCCCGCAATGTAGTCCAGAATGCACTGAGAAATATTATATCCCTATCTGAAATGATCCTCCTTGGTATCCCAAAGTGCACCCAAACCTGTCCAAAGAACAATTTTGTTGCTTCTTTTCCATTGATGGTGTTTTTACAGGGCATCATAACACACATATTGTTGAACCTCTCAACTACCACGAACAGGTAGTCATGTACCTTCCTGGTTTTTGGTAAACCTCCCACAAAGTCCATGGAAATGCTTTCCTAAGGACGACTAGGTACAGGTAATGGATGATATAGACCATATTTCATGTTGCTAGGCTTTCTAGTACAACAAAACGCGATTCCTCTTAGGAACCTAGCTACCTGCTCTTACATCTTGGGCCTGTTAGCAACATATAAATATAGGATTCATAATTTGGACTTGACTGATGATAGTCTTGTAAATATGTACAAACTTTTCTTTCTGCAAGTTATTTTCCCATATTTTGTAAAAAAATAGAAAAAATAAAAAAAGAGGGTAAAAGTCCTAAAAGAAAAATCAAATGACTTAGAAAAAATAAGATACCCCAAAGAAAAAAGATGAATAAAACATGAAAGTGTGCAAGTTTAAATGCCACTACTTTTTGCAGTTGATTATGGTAGAGTGTCAATAAATGCCATAATCTGTGATGAGTTGAAAAATCTAATCTTGACTTATCACCTTTCAATTTCAAATGTTGTAGATAGAGAATAAAGAATTTTCATACAGTTTAATCATGACAATTCAGTAGTTAGATAGAGAATAAGTGAATCCAACAGTTTAATCTGGATTCCTGGATGAAATAAGTGTAGAATTAGATAGTTGTGTTGCTTTCAGAAAGAATAAATGTTGTAAAGGTTGCTAGCTCAAATGAACCTAATCAAAATGGAAGAAAAAATGCTAGCAGTTAAATTGGGTAGGTAGAAGAAGGTGAGAAGCATCATTGTAAATATTATTCACCAGTGCTGCAAATAACTAACTTCCCTTCCCCATATCCATTTATCATTCTAAACTATCAGTCAGAAATGCCCAAGGCATTTCCTTGACTTTTGTTGGGACCGGACCCAAGGCTCTATGGCTGATTATTTGAAAATGTTAAATGTCTGTATTAATCCCACAATTCACATCATTTTCCATTCATGCATTCATTTTCCAGGAAAATTCATAAGTAAAAACCTCATTTTTTACTTAATGATGCTCTAATCCCCATTTGATTAACTTCCTACATCTTATGAAGTATAAAACCCTCAAAATGACATTTTATCCTAAGTAGAAGTGATGAAACTATCATAAATGCAATTTTTGCTTTGATCTTCACTTTTCTTGGTTATAATTGTATGTTTTGAGTATTCACCTTTCCCTTTCCATATTAACACCTAACATATTTTATTAACTCCCTATCAATTATCCTAGTCCTATTAATATAATTCCCTTTTATTTAATATCCCAAAAACCCATTTAATATATGCTTTTGTGTCAAATTTATTAAGCACATGTTGAAAAACATCCCGAAGTTACCCCTTTGACACAAAACTACCCATAAAAATATTTCCCCTCTCCCCTATAGTTTTAGACCTTTGAAAAATATGAAACTATATAATAAAAATAATATTGCAAATGCGTTATTTATTTACACCATGTGTATATAGAACAACTACGAAAAGGAATTGTATTAACCTTTCCCCTCATAAGTTACCCATGGTGAAAGCTTTAGCCTTATCCCAGTTTCCCGATACATATTCCCCTACCACAATATTAAACCCTGGTTAATGTAATAACTCGTCCATTCCATGTATAAAATCCTTTTATACATAAATTTTATTAAACATAAATGAAGCCTCCTCGCATTCATTCCTGACCCTCTGATCATCCTAATCCCTTTCATCCGACGGTCCGAAATAAACCTGATAAATCCTCCCCGTCCCTCCCATTTCCTATCGGGTTAATTTTGAGCCGTCGATCTCCACTTATCAAATCAACGGGGAAGATAATACTACCTTGTCCCACCTTATTTCCCCGCATCTTCCCAATGCATCTCATCTGTTTGCTCCACTCCACCACATCCGACGGCGTGGATCCCATATTGCATTTCTAAAGTGACCGGGCAAAGTTGCCAAAAAATTTTGCGAAAAAAGTTGTTTCGTGAAACCGTCTTCCGCTACGTGTCCTAATTATATTGGATCACATTGCTAAAGCTAAAAACCAGTTACCTCTTGAAAGCAATGCGATAACCACCATTGTTTTTTGCTTTCAAATGAAAAACCACTCCCACCATTAATTCCAAACAGTAATTAATGTCATTTTTTTTTATAAGACTTAAGGTTTCGGGCTTAGCTCTTATTGTTTACATGCATTTGCACCTTCGACCTTCAGAAACTACTCACAGACACCATTGTTGAGCCTCCCTGACCAATTTTCCCAGAAAGCCCTGTTTTCGACTGTGAACCTTTTTAAAGCCAATTTCCTCAATTTTCACAGTTTAAAGATTAAATTCAAGGATCTGAACAACTAAAACCTCTGAATTACCTTGATATTCCCTGTTTTCAATCAAACCCATTTAGAAAACCTAATTGAGCAAAAAAGCCCAAAAGAAGCCATCCTTAGCCTAAATTTCTCAGTTTCATATCTGTTAAAGTGAATAACTCCTGCAAACAGTCTAATCTTGCAGTAGCTACCCAAAATGCCTAAAAAAAAGAGTTAAACGTCCACAGACTAATCTCATTCCACAAGTTTTTCAAAAAATCCTTCAATCACCTCCCTGCAGACCTGGATTTCATTAACAAATTGTTTGATTTTTGCAGGTTATTATCAGAATATGAAATTGGGCCAACAGTTTCAATACTAGTTGACAAAATTGTTTGCTCCAAATTCTCAGATTTTAAATCAAAAGCTTCATTCAACAAACAGTTTGTATACAAAGAAAGAATAAAATAAAGTCAGAGAGAGAACAGAATGATGAAATTTGCACAGTGAATGGCAAAATTGAAATCAGAATTCACAATGACATCGAAAACATAATAGTGAAAAAGAGTATCAGTGGTTAAAGTGTATCAGGTAAAAGTCAGAGTGAAAGTTAAAACAAAGTTACAGAGTAGTAAAAGGTAAACAGTAAAAGTGAATACAAGGACAGTAAATTGGTAAAAAGAGATGAAAATACATTCACCAACAATGAATTTTATCCAAAGTGAAAGTAAAATATTTAAAAGAACAAAAAAGGTTAAAAGATGAAAACATAACAAGAAGGAACATCTTTGCAGAAATTTCATGTTTTAGTCATTGTTTTTCAGAAACTATTGTGATCAATCCAAGATTAATTTTGAAAAAATAAAGGAGGTTTATTTTCTTAAGGTTTCCAACTACAAAAATCTCTCTCACTTTTCTAACATCCATTATGGATTGGGAAATATTAAACAATATTGAAAAGCACTTTTTGCAGAAAATTCCTGTTAAGTCATCATTTTGCAGAGAATATTGTGGCAAATAATAAATACAGGTTAACAAAATTAAGGAGGTTTTTGTTCCTAAGAGACCCATATACAAAAACCTATCTCACGTTTTGCACAGTGATTTCATAATGAGAGATACATGCACATCTTTACAGGCTATTTTTCAGACTCTGTAAAACTCTGTTTTACACATATTTTTGCAGAGCCTATTGTGAATAGCTGGAGAGGAATTTTCGGTAATGGAATGACATTAATCTCACCAACATATTCATCCACAATAACCTATTCCACCTTTTACATATCTATTTCGGATTGAGAAATACAAATGTATCATTGGACCCCAATTTGGCAGAATTGCTAGAGCAGAATGCACAAAGAAAGGAAACAATTAGTGACTTGGATGCCTCATCATCAACTAAGAGTTAGATCAAATTCGAATTCTCCTATTTTTCATCACCTATCCATAAAAAATAGTGCCAAATATATGCACTAGTTTTGAGTGTCCTTTAATTAAGTTTTATTTATGTAAAATAGTTTGAGATATTTTGTAAACCAATCTTGATATTTTTCAAGATATTTTAGTTTAGAATTTGTATAAATACTTCACTCTTTGAACTATTTTGTGTGGAATAAAATTATCAAGACTACTATAGACTTTTTTGTTGAAACATTGGGATTTTATGTGAGTTAAGTTGAAGCAACAGGCTGGAAACTGAAGCAAATAGACATCATAACTAATGATCCTCATGTTGATCAAATGAGTATTGTATCTTCTAGTTTTCATTTTTTATTTCTTTAAGTTTCATTCATACATCTTCAGTTTTTTTCCATCTTAAATGAATAACTACGAAAGGTATTACAGAATTAGTGTAAAAAGCTCTCTGTTCTTACTAGTTTTCATGTTTATGTTTTCTACTGATTTCCAGACTTTAGAATTCTTAATTGCTCTTTAGTCTCGTTTGACCTCAATTTCCCTCTTCCTTTTCTGTGATCTAAGGATTATTAATTGCCCTTAGTCCAGATCATATCACTTCATCAAAATAGCCTTTTAAAACCCTCTGAATATCATCTATCTTTCCCTTATTATATTTGTTCTTTTGACCTTAGTTTTCTAATCTTGTTTGCTATAAATTTGACTCCATTTCCCAATGGTTAGGTAGATATTTCTATGGTTTCCCTTGCAGTCCTTTATTCCTACCAACATTCAAAAAATCAAACCAAATTGCCCACTCATAGCTAGCCTAAAATCCATTACAAAACAAAGCTAAATCTTAAGGAGAGATCCCTCTCCGGAATTTAGGAAGGCTAGATCCTGAAATCTAAAAGAGGTTCTTGGTTACCCCTGGTTTTCTTTAACTATAAACCAAAATACCACAACCTAAGAATTACTAGGGTGATAACAGGGCCAATACAAAAACCTCTCCAAGTTAGCCACAGTCTTCCCTACACCAAATTTCCCTGCAACCTTGGAGGTGTGAAACTCTCTAATCACCTGCAATCTCTCACCTTTAGGAACACATAGTTTATCCAACCTGTAGAGTAACCTATCCTAGAGATTGTAGTAAACGGTGTTGTCACCATCTTGCACATGACTCTGAATTTTCAATTGTTGATACACCTCCTTGAAGTCCTCATCCTCTAAATATGCCTCTTTGTATGCATCATGGGTGATTGGCTCCATGTGCATAAGAGACCCCAAAGGTGTAATATTCAATGTGGGTGGCCTTGAAAGCATGTCAAACAACTTGTTTGTTCTTTCATTCTTATACTTGATCACCAAATTAAACTGTTGTAAAAAACCCCATTCACTTGTAATTTTGGGTCTGTTGTAGCTTACTCTAGGCCTCCAAGTACTATAACGGTTGGTTATTTGTGTGGATTATTGTCTCCTTTCCCATTAGATAGTGCTTCCAATTATTCACATCTTTCACCATCTAATAGATCTCCTTGTCGTAGGTAGGGTAGTTAAGAAATTCCCTATGAAAACTTTATAATGGTAACATACATGCCTTCCTCCCTGCATCAAGACATCTCTCATAGCATACCCACTCGCATATGTCTCCACTTCGAAAGGTCACTACAAGTTTGGTAAAGTCAGATATGGTGCTTAACTGGTCTTATTATTTTTCACCTCGAAATCCCTCTGCTTACCTTTTCCCCACTAGAAACTCTTGCCACTTGTTGTTATGGTAGTAAGTGGTGTCGATACCGCTGAAAACGAGGCTATGAATTTCCTTAGGTACTGTGTTACCCCAATGAAACTCCTAACCTTAGAAACATTAGTAGGCATCGACTATTTCATGATGGAATCAATCTTGGAAGGATCTATCTTTAGCTATCCTCCACCGATCACGTACCCCATATACACCAAAGACTGCTACGCAAACTCGCACTTCTTGAGAATTTCTAGCAGTTGGTGCTTCTTCAATGTTTTCAGCACTTGCGTCAAATGTGAAATATGATCCTCCTAGGTAGCACTATATACCAGTATATCATCCAAAGAGACAATAAAAAATGAATCTATAAAATGGCGCAATATATCATTCATTAATCTCATAAACATAGTTGGTGCATTACATAGGCCAAATGGCATAACTAACCACTCTTACAAATTGTTGGGTGCAGATTTTGAGTGTATTTCATATACCTTTTCCCCCCATCCTTGACCATTTCACCTCTGAACCTATGTAGTTTTCAGACCTTAATTACCTTTTTGCTGGTGATGAGACTCCATTTTTGTCATGACATATTATTTTGCCATTTTTGTTAAATATGACTGAGGTGATGTCTTTTGATGACTAATCAAGGTGATTTTAAGGGAATTTTTTTGGCTTTGTGTCTTTTAGGCATTACTCCAAGGTTCTTGAGCACTTGATACTCCAAACCATTGTTTTTACACCTCAAGCCATTGTTGTTACACCTCAAGCCATCATTGTTACACCTCAAGCATTGTTGTTACACATCACAAAAATTTTGTTACACCGCAGAAGCTGACTGTAGTACAACTGTCCAAGATCGTGTGTACTATTCCACGAATACAGTTTTCATATGAATTATATTATCTTTAGATAGCTAGGGAATGAAGATGGATGTGATTTTGATCGATGATGTAACAGTAATAAGCCCAGTATTTGGAACATATTTTAACTATATCTATTTTGAGCAGCATGAGAATCCTGAGATTCTCATAACTGATATGTTTTCTTATTTTTGGACATGTAAACCTATAAAGAGGACTTTGTCCCATGAGAAAAGGGATGAATAGAGAGTATAGTATCTTCATTTTGTTTCTATAATTCATGATCCTTAATACAAATAAAAAGTTGTTGATGTTTCTGAATATAGCATTGGGACTTTACTAAATTCGCACTTCTTCCCTATGCCCTACTAGGGAGGAAGGAACCTCCTCTTTAGCAGGGATTGCAGTAGTTGTAGTAGTGTTGTAATAGATCGATTATTGTTTCTTACAGATTGAATTGAGTATATTGTTCAGTTTACCAGCCTAGTCAGTAGCGTGGTGTGTGGCATGCCTTTTTCTTGGTAACATGAAGTGTGGTTTTATTTCTGTAAGAAAATTTATGATTTCTGCATGAGTGTTACTTGTTGAAATTAAATCCAACGACATTTATTTTTGTCTTCATTATCTTCGCTCTTGGCTGAAGTGTATCAGCACATATAGTGCATACTCCTTTGAAATAAAAAAACCTACCGTGGGTTGAAAATTGATGTTGTGGTTCAGCCAAATTAATATGTGATTAAATCAACACAACATTTTTGCATCGTTGTCAAGGAAGGCAATTGATGACACAATCAGCCAAGATGTTTTTTTAATGATATAGTGTCTAAAATGAATATTCATTGGGCAGTAAGACGAGATGTAAGAACCTGTGAATCGCTCTAACATATCTGGGCAGGATCACCACTGTGACCACTAGAACACTTAAGGTTTAATTTTAATTTTTCTTAGAGCGTGTCCTCAACTCTATAGTCGTTGGGTGGTAAGACGACAGGTAAGAACTTGTGCATCGCTCTAACATACCTAGGTGGGCTCCCCACTATAGAAGCTGGGACATTTAGGATGTGAGTTAATATATATAGGGTCCATGTGTGAAGATGTAGGAATAATAAAGAAACTGAAACACCCCCACTCTAATTAGTCATAGGAAAGACAGTGTGTAAGAAGGAAAATAAGAGTGTATATTTGGGGAAGAAGACATTTATTAGAGATATTATTTCAAAAGTAGAAAAATAATAGTCCATTTCAGACATGGACACAAGGAAAACATGGCCAAAAAAAGCTATTGTCACACCTAAGTCGAGAGCATCTAGTCCCTCTGTCTCCAGACCTCATCAACCCATAATAGATATAACCACTCTTAATATTGGGAGTCCGGATCAAGAGCAGCAGTGGGAAGCTACTGAACAAGATTTGAATCTTGAAGGCCAAGGGGATACTAGAAGGGAGTAGCAAGGGCCTGAGTTGCAAAAGTATTTATTTGGCTATCATCATCTAGACTCAGGCACTATGGTGAAGCAGCCAACTCCAGAGCCGCCCAACCTGTCATCTCATAGTCCCTCACCTATAATACAGTTTCCTGAACATTTTGAAGTTGGGCCATACATCGTGAACACTAGAGCAGCAAACAAGGAAGTGGGTGAATTGTTGAAACAAATGAATTTTAAATTGAGCTTCATGTGATATTATGACTCATTAGGAATAATTTCTAAGCTTATAGTTGAGCAGAAAACCACTCCATATGCACATACACCTAGACCGAATATAGAGCAATATGCTAATCAAGAGCAGTGGACATAGAACACTTTACAGGAGGTTGAAGAATAATCGTCAACCAAACTTCTCTGCAAACTCCTATTCCAAAGGACAAGGAAACCAAAATAATAAGGGAAAAAATGTCCCCCATTGATTTTGAGTCACATGATTTCTGGGCGTTCAAAAGAAGAAAGAAGACAAACCTTAAGGACAAAATCATCATTGACATTAAAGATGACACACAAGCCACCTTTAAAAAAGAGTCATCAGAGGAAAAGGAGACCCAATATCAAGCTACAGTGGTGTTAAAAAGTTTTCCAGTTACTCCTTTTCCATATTTTGAAGACATAGCACAGTCACCTGAATCTTATTCATCTCAAATGGCCACACAACAAAATATATTTTCTAGATACAAGGATATCAAGAGGAAGAATGAAGCCCTGAAAGCTACAACATACTCAAAATTCTGGAATAAGACTGCCACTACTCAGAACATGCTACTATCTGCATTTGACACAGAAAAATGGCAGTTTCAATTAGCCTTCCTAGAACCTATAGTTCCAGTGCCTAGGAGTGTTGAATATTATAAAGCTTAAATATTTTATATTGATACTAAGAAGGTTCACGCAATTGATCGAATCGATTTGCATAAAAAAGCAGGTGAGATGATTTATTCATCATTGACCACTTCAGCTATGGCTACCTCAAAGTTACAAGCATCTCTAAATAATATGCATTCACAACTAAAGATAGAGAGAATGTCTTCTCTGGCCAAGGACACTAGAACAAAATCTTTAGAAGACTTGATAATCAAGCTAGGATATGATCCTAGTAATGTAAAAGCAACCGAGGAGATAATCAGAAACAAGAATGCAAATATTCAGGCTCTTAGAAAGTAGCTTAAACTCCCAATTACAGGTCACCCTCAGGCCAAAGAAATAACAAAATTAGAGATTGAGAAAGAGAATCTGTTCAAAATAATAGTTAAACAAAATGTTCAAATCTAGAAGATGCAACAAGACATGGAAGCACTATTGAAGGAAAAGGAACAATTGGAAGTAGAAAGTACATCATCATCAGCAGGTATATCAACACAACAGGAAGTACATAAAACAACATAAGCATCCACTTCTGATTCTTTTGATAATATATTCAAATATTTGGGAGAATTATCATTAACAAATAAATAAAATGAAAATTTAATGACAACACTATCGAAGTTGGAGGAAAACAACATCATTTCAGATAATGCATACCTAGCAGAGGTGCAAAATAATTTCAAACTGGCCTAGCAAATTCAAAATTATGAGGATCAGTCTCTAACAACTCAAATGTTGGCAGAGACCAAAAAGAGTATGGAATAGTATAAGTGAAAATATCATATATTTATGGCCATCAGTTCATATCATATTTGAGCAGTAGGAGCAAGTGTAGAATTTCAAGGCAGCAGTTGAAAAAAAAAATATTGAGATAGAGCATAGGCTAGCAAAAGCAAATAGAATTATTAAAATGTTGAATTCTAAAACTAAGGAAGAACTTGAAGAGCTCCAAATTCAAGACAAAACAAGCATAATGATGGAAGTAAAAAGAGTATTAACAAAGAAGAATCCCATGGTGCAACTGGAAAACAAATGCAAAGAATTAGAATTGGAAGTTAAAATATTTAACTGAAAATTTTCTTTATTGCAGGAGAAAGGGCTTCCATCCTTAAGAGCTTCTACTAACAAATTGATTCCATTCAAAAATTATCAATATCAATTATGGAATATAGTTATAGATACATCCAAGTTTTCTAAAGTAAGAGGAAAAATTATTGGATATGCCTTCATGGGGCAACTATAGCATGAACTCTTCATTCATCATGAGATCCATCATTTGTTTATGAACAAGCCAACTTTTCAGGCATACATGGAAGTGGATGAGAGATTTAGAAGCATGGTAAATTATTCCATTCCAAGTGAAGAGCGATGAGATAAGTTGCTGGAGTTTATTGATTAAAGGTAAACATAAATCCTATAGTTTTGGGAGCAGACAAACAAAATAAGCCGAAAAGTAGCCACAATCAGCAACAACTTCCCTCTAAAGATTCAACAGAACAGTCGAATTTGTCCAGAAGTCCTGTTTTTTTGTTCTATTTCATAAATATCTATATCTTTGTTAGATATTATTTTGTAATCAATTCCTTTTTGGAATCTAAAGTTAGTTCAATATAAAGTCTATAAATACTTTGTAATAAGACTTAGAAAGGGTTGGAGAATGAAAAAGAGAAGGCATTTTATATTGTAAGTTGTGAACTTTACTTGAAATAATCAATTTAAAAAATACATAGGCAATTTTTCTCTAGGATTCTTGTGTCAAACAAATGGTGATGTTTTCCTCATGTTAATGTGTTCTTATTTCTAATTTTTCACATGGATTTCTTTTCCTAATTGTTGCAAGAAGATAAAGAGAATAATTTACTTTTTTTACTTTGCTCTGGCCTGTTTAAAACAATAAAAAAAAATTTCTTCTGAGATTAAATATAAAATTCATTTTAAGTATGCTTTATGTTTAATTGATCATATGTTTCTTCATCTCATCCACACCATAAAATATCTTAATATCTAGGAGTTTTCCTACCTCACCCTGTTTCAGCTACTCTATTATTTTGTCATTGGTTACTGAGAATTTTAATGACTCCATGCCCAATGGAATTTTCCTTCATTTTACAACCAAAACTTTGAAAAACATATCTTGAACTTTAATATCTAGCCTAAAATCTTGAAAGCAGAAATTAAATCATACAGAGAGAGCCCTCTCCGAAGTTGGAAGGGCTAGATCCCAACTTTAATAGTGGTTTGTGGTTACCTTTGTAATTTTCCTCCCTAGCCTAGCAAAAATACATATTTCTAATAGGCCCCGCTTGGGTGGGGTATATGTGTAGCCTATATTTTCTCTACAACAGATGTTTCATCTAAAAATATGGGGCATCTAGTCTCGGTGGCATTCTACACACATAAAATGGTCTTAGATTCTTATCTTTCTCTCTTTATGCCTATACTCTCTTTTAGCCTATAACCCTTTACCCAGACCACTTCCCAGGGTTACACTACCTTCTTTAGAATGAGTACACTGCACACCTTGAGCATGGATAGAGGGATGGATGGAGGGAAGCCTGATTTCTCCATAGACTTGTGTGTATCTAGCATCCAGGGACCGAGAAACATGTCAACAAAGGGTAACTGTTGACTTCCAAGATTTATATGGAACCGGATATAACATAAAATTCATTGCACGACACAAGGGGCTCAATCCAATGGGACCCACAAGCCTAGTTTTAACATGGCAGTGCCATAAATTCTACATAGATGCCACATAGGTGCCATGAGGGAATTAGGGTTGCTAGAGAT
The DNA here is from genome assembly GCA_034641835.2 of Pinus albicaulis. NCBI lineage: Eukaryota > Viridiplantae > Streptophyta > Pinopsida > Pinales > Pinaceae > Pinus > Pinus albicaulis. Next base: position 1,527,938,827 of record CM076584.1, on the reverse strand, counting down.
GACATGGCATGTCCATGTCGATCACACGTGGTGTCGTTTGGTTGTACCTCAATAACATGGCACAATTTAATTGGTAAAAACTTCAAATGGGCTTAAATCTTAATCCAGGAATCAGATTGATATGAAATTTATATCCTCGGAAAGATCTCGATGAGTAGGAAATGATGGTAGTATTATAATTTAATTCTACAAAGTTCTAAAAAGAAATATTTTTGTAAATCTATCTTCATAATGAACTTTGGAGGTTGGATTAGAACAATAAGTAACACCTTCCACAGCCCATGATAGCACAAGGGGGTGGAAGGGGGTGTTATAAAGAGGATCAAAAGGAAAAAATGCATGATGAAGATGTTGAAAATAATGAATAAATTTTATACCCAATTAGGAAATGATGTAATTAATTGAGAGTAAATTTATAATCTAATAACTAGCCCATGATGGATGAGTAAGTTTCGAATAAGAGTCAATCACTCTGCGCCATGAAAATTTCAACAATTAATCCAGGAAATTACACATTTAAAAATTCAGTTTAAAAAATAAAAAGGTTATTAGCTAATGGAATTTGGAGATGGAAATTTAAGACATGGATGCCTCCAATGTCTTAGAATTTCATGAAACTATGGGAGATGATTTTTCGTACTCAGTATCAAAATAAGAAAAAGAAAATATTAATTTGGAAAGAGAATAATTAAATTGGAGAGTTCCTTATTTCCAAACCCACTCTTTTTTGAACCATTAACCACTCTTAAACCAAATGAATCAAGCTCAAAAATAAAAAGAGATTTAATTATATTGAATGGAATAATAAAATATGTTGTTGATAATATCAACGAGTGGCTCACAATATTTTTTTAAGCATGGGAAGTAGCCAGGAATTCAATCACTTTGGGATATAGAATTGCATCCTTTATTCAATATTTGCAAAAGGATCTAGATGTTGAAAATCAATTTTATAAATATGATATAAGTATATTTTCTTTTAAAATTTTAGAAATGAATAAGACAAAGAGGATAGAACAAAACCACATAGTCTTCATCCATATCCTATTTTGTACTATTTTGTCCATGTGAATAAATGTTGTGGACTCAAACATGGAAGGAATTCGTTGGATTACCCATCATTAATGAATATTGTTAACCAATGCGAGACAACTAATTATTAATTAAAATGAGTTTCAAATTATGATAGTACATTCTCAAAGATATGAATAGATGCGTTGAAGTCGAGTCATCTATAAAATTTGATAGTTAGGAAACATTAACGTATTCCTATTGCCTCTAATGAGGAAACCTACCATTAATGGTAGCAATTCCAAAAGTACTATAAAATATATATGATATTGATTTGAGATAAGGTGTTGTGATCGATGGGACAAGATCAATTGGGAGGGCATAGGAAATCCCACATCATCCAACTCGAGCATTGAGCCAAAATGATTTAAAGAACCATAAATGAAAGAGTGAGCGACCATCATTAAGAAAACTTTAATTATGAACTTTTACAACCATAAACATAGTTTTTAATCAAAGTTCATGTACAATTGTGACAAAATCTTGGTTTTCATAATTAGGTTTATCTTTATGTTTACTATTTTATTTATTTATTTACACTATCCTACTTTATTTGGAAAATCGAACTTTTCCTCAAGTGTTGAAATATTTCCAATTCATCCACTTGCGTAACATGATCATAAATAGACTCATATCCAAGCTTGAAAATTATGACTCAATAACTGCAAGGATATGAGAAACAACTATTGTACTACATATGTTGTCAAGAAATGTTGAAGATTGAAGGAATAATGTGGATTGATAATTGTTTAGAATTGTGACTCAATGTATTCATTATTCCCTTGGTTCTCCTATCTGTTATCATTGCTTTACATGTATTCCTTTTTCATTCCCTACAAATATTAAACTATTTAGCTCTTTCATTCTTGAATGCATAAAGGATCCAGAAACAAACATGAAAAAAATTATTCAATATTTGGCTCCAGTGTTTACTCTCCATCAAATGTTGTCCATCGCTCTTTGACATCATCTATAGATTTACGAGAATAACCAAATGAAGCTTCTAGATTTTATTTTTTTAGATGTTACTGATGGAACCTTTTCTTTTCTATCACTTCCTAAGATGGAGATTTGTCTCTGATTGATACCAGGATTTGAGAAAGCGCTTAAAGTAGCATATCCTTCTTTACTCAACAAATTTTTAAGCATTCTTAAATTCTTCTTGCTATTTGATAGTTATAAATTGAATGCATCAAGATTTTAGATTACAGAAATTATGCATTAAGGTCATCTTTACATCTTACCGCCTCTAATCCTCCCAGTCTTAATCACTGGTGAAAAAAATAAAAGATAAGATATGTAGGTTTTAACCCTGAACATAAATTATCTACACACGAATCTTATAACAGAAAATAAACAATAGCGAGAGCATAAAACATAAAACAGATAAACACAGAGATTTTCCCCTGGATCCAAAATCGGGACGACCAGCTTGATTTTTCATTATATTCCTTTTAGTGTTACAACACATATATATACATGTCGAAGCATCCATAAACCCCAATCCATTAACCCTGGATTAGAACATAATCGTAGTTCCCTTGACCGGATCTACAAAATACCAGGGGCCGAAAACCATCGTACCCCAAAACCATGTGCAAACTCATGCACAAAACATGGGTGGGTCCGCCTATGAGTGGGTCCGCACACCAAAACAATTTTCACCGGGGCGCTGCCCCAGACCCCAACAGTGGGGGCTGCCTCCCCCCTTGTGACCCCCCTGCTGCGTCTGGCGCAATGTACAACGCGTGGGGCTAGTCGTGGAAAGAATATAACACATACCCAACATTCTCCCACTTGTTGTTTTCTTTCCATAGGGGGCCACAGGAGAGCTTAGTCATTGGGCCAATTCTTCAACACCCATTGTTTCTCTACACTAAGAGAACTTCTGAGTGCTGACAGACTTCGTCAATGCATCTGCAAAATTCTTCAAAGTGTCCACCTTTACCAGCAACACCCTTTTAGCCTCAACTATATCTCTAACAAAGTGATATTGAACATTAATGTGCTTTGTCTTTGAATGGTAAACAGGGTTCTTAGCCAATAAAATTGCACTTTGGCTATCACAGTCTATCCTTATAGCTTGTTGTACCAACCCCATACTTGAACACAATCTCTGCAACCAAACTACTTCCTTGCTTGCATGAATGGCTGCTATGTATTCTGCCTCTGTAGTTGAAAGAGCCACTACAGACTATCTTTTACTCATCCAACTGGCTGCGCCTCCAAATAGGTTAAACACATACCCACTTGTAGATCTTCTTTGGTCCAGATCTCCAGCCCAGTCCACATCAACAAAACCATGAATGTCCAACATTCTTTCCAATCCTGGTCTTCCCTGGTAGCACAAGCCATAATTACTAGTGCCACGTAAATATCTGAAAACCCGCTTCACTGCTGTCTAATGCTCCTTCCCTGGGTTTGACATAAACCTGCTCAATACTCCCACTGCATGTGCAATGTCTGGTCTAGTACATACCATTGCATACATCAGACTACCCACTGCACTTGCATATGGAACACGGGACATATCCTCCTCTTCTTCTTGTGTCTTTGGACACTATTCAGCAGACAGCTTTACACCTACAGGAATAGGAACATTCACTTATTTACTATCCTGCATATTGAACCTCTGCAATATAGTCTCGACATACTTCCTCTGGTTTAACCAGAGCTTCCTCTTTGCCTGATCTCTCTTAATTTCCATGCCCAAAATATAGTTTGCAGCACCAAGATCCTTCATGTCGAATTTGGAGAACAGTTGAGTCTTCAAATCTTGGATAATTTCTTTGTCATTTCCAATCAACAACATATCATCCACATACAAGACCAAATAAATAACACGGTCACCAATTAATTTAAAATAAACACAGTGATCCTCCTTGCTTCTGGTGAAGCCAAGTCCCCGTATATAGGTATCAAATTTCTGATACCACATCCTTGGTGGCTATTTTAACCCATACAGAGACTTCTTCAACCTGCATACCAGTTCTTTCTTACCCTTCACCATAAAGCCTTCAGGTTGCTTCATGTAGATCTCCTCTTCTAGATCCCCGTGAATAAATGTTGTCTTCACATCCATCTGTTCTATCTCAAAATCAAATGCAGCAGCAACAGATAAAAGTAATCTAATAGAAGTAACTTTGGCAACAGGAGAAAAAATATCACCAAAATCAATTCCCGGCACTTGGGAATAAACTTTTGCTACCAACTGAGCTTTGTATTTCTCCACCTTGCCTTCTACATTAATCTTCTTCTTAAACACCCATTTTCTCCCAATGGGCTTCCTTCCAGCCGACAACTCCAGCAGATCCCATGCCTCATTTTTGTGCAAGGATGCCATTTCATCAACCATGGCCTCCTTCCAGAGTTTTCCATTCTCGGAATCTACTGCCTCCCTGACAGTTCTGGGATCATCATCAGCTATAGTTAATGAAAAACTTGAACATAAAGCAGATGGACTATACCTTTCTGGTTGCCTTCTTTCCCGAACTGATCTTCTCAAAGCTGGAGTTGTGGCTCTTCCTCTTCTGAATCTTCTTCTGTTTTAGAGTCTGATTCATCCTCCTTTAGCTCAAACTCTATCTTCTCAGGTTCCTTTGGTATGATTTCATGTTTAACAACATCTTTCACCTCTCTAAACACCACATCTCGGCTATACATAACCTTTTTTGTTTTCGGGTTCCAAAGCTTGTAACCTTTTAAACCATCCTTATACCCAATAAAGATGCACCTTTCAGATTTATTATCCAACTTGGTCCTTTTCTCCTTTGGAACATGTACATATGCATCACATCCAAATACCCTTAGATGTGAAAGAGAGGGTTTCTAAACAGTCCATACATCATGTGGAGTCTTATCCTCCAACGTTGATGAAGGTGATCTATTAACTAAGTAACATGCAGTCTCCACTGCCTCTGCCCAGAATTCTTGTCCTAAACCAGTACCACTGAGCATGCTTCTTGCCTTTTCCATCAGCGTTCTGTTCATTCTTTCTGCAACTCCATTTTTTTGAGGTGTGTATGGAGTAGTCTTCTGCCGTGCTATACCACACTTCTTACAGAACTCTTCAAATTCCTTCTTGCAGAACTCCCCACCATTATTTGTCCTTAGCGCCTTTATCTTCTTCTCTGTCTGGTTTTCCACCAGAGCCTTAAATTCTTTAAATCTGTCAAAGACTTCAGATTTCTTCCTCAAGAAATATATCCATGTATTCCTTGAAAAGTCATCTATGAATGAAACATAGTACACAGACTTTCCCAGTGATGGAACTGACACAGGTCCAAACACATCACTGTGCACAAGTTCTAATATCTTGTTCGCCCTCTTAGAACCAGAAGGAAAACTCACCTGATTCTGCTTCCCATATACACAATGTTCACAGAAATCGAAATCCAGAGAACAATTAGACATACCTTCTACCATACCATCTCTATGCAGTATCCGAAGGCCCTTCTCTCCAATATGTCCAAGCCTTTGATGCCATAGCATGGTCTTTCTCCAGAGACAGCTAGGCTTTCCGCTCCACTTTCAGGGAACCACATAATTACACCCATCAATGCGGTGCTACCTTGTAGCTTGTACGAAGTTCGTCGGACTCCACACGTAATACGTGCTCCCCAAACCATCTTGCGGGCATCTTTCTCGAACAACATTTTTACACACACATCATCCATCTTGCTTGCAATCTATTTAGACCTGATAGAATATGCAGAACACCAGGAAGTGTTCTAATCCTTCCATCTTGCAGCTTCAGCTTGACCTTTCCACGTCCGACGATTCTGACCTTCCTATCATCCCTAGGAAGACATCACCACCATCATATTTCTCATACTCGCAGAACCACTCCCTATGGGGAGTGAAGTGAAAAGATGCACTTGAGTCAACCAACCATGACTCATGATCTACATGTGTATTTGAATAAGAAGCCAAATACACATCCCCACCTTCATCTGAGGTGGTTTTTTCCTCTGCAAAAGGAGCATCATCAGATCCCTTTCCTTTCTCAAGAGCTTTAGATCTGCCCTTTGCAGATTTCCCTTCCTTTCCGCATTTCCAACATACCTTTACAAACTTTCCAGGAGATTTAGATCTCCCTCTAGATTTGGATCTCCCACTTGAAACCTTATTCTTGTTTCTGTTTTGGGACCTTCCTCATACAGATAAGGCATCTCCATTCTGGCCCTCCATATTTCTCCGTCTCATTTCCTCCGACAGCAAGGCTGAGACAATGTCATCAAAATTCAAGGTAGTTGTATTGCTACCTCTTGCAATAACCAGACTATCCCATGAGTCTGGTAGAGAACAAAACAAACTAATGCACTTATCTTCATCTGAGATTTTAATATCAACAGATGACAGCTGACTTACCACAGTATTGAAGGCATTTAGATGCTCTGTCAACGAGTCTCCATCCTTCATCCTCAGGTTATACAGCTTTTTACGCAGGAGCAGCTTATTCACCAGAGACTTAGATTGGTACAAAATCCCAAGTTTTTCCCACAAATTCTCCACCGTAGCTTCCCCAGATACATTCAACAATACTGAATCTGAGACACACAACCGTATTGTGCTCTTAGCCTTCCGATCAAGTTTCTTCCAGTCTTCATTTGACATTGCCATTGGTTTAGTACCTAGATCTACCGCGATCCACTAATCTTTATCCACTAGCAGATCCTCCGTCTTGAGCTTCCACAACTCAAAACTCTGACCATTAAATTTCTCGATCTCTATCTTTCCGCCGCTCACCATCTTCTTTCACCGCAAGAATTGATCCCGCAAATCTCCCACTAAACAGGGTCTACCTCAGGCCCAAGCAAAAAACCCTCAGCAGCAAAGGCGTCCCCTTGAAGTCGAAACAGCTCTGATACCAAATGTAGGTTTTAACCCTGAACAGAAATTATCTACACATGAATCTTATAACAGAAAATAAACAATGGCGAGAGTATAAAACATAAAACAGATAAACACAGAGATTTTCCCCTGGATCCAAAATCGGGACGACCAGCTTGATTTTTCGTTATATTCCTTTTAGTGTGACAACACATATATATACATGCCGAAGCATACATAAACCCCAATCCATTAACCCTAGATTAGAACATAATCGTAGTTCCCTTGACCGGATCTACAAAATACCAAGGGCCGAAAACCATCGTACCCCAAAACCATGTGCAAACTCATGCACAAAACATGGGTGGGTCCACCTATGAGTGGGTCCGCACACCAAAAAAAAATTCGTCGGGGCACTGCCCCAGACCCCAACAGTGGGGGCTACCTCCCCCCTTGTGACCCCCCTGATGCGCCTGGCGCAATGTACAGCGCGTGGGGCTAGTCGTAGAAATAATATAACACATACCCAACAAGATAAAAATGAATGAACTATAGAATAAAACTATCAATTCTCTAATCCCTTTAGAGCCTCCCCAAAAAAAACACCAAAAGTGTTAGTCAAATTATATGGATAAATACTATAAATTAAATTGTAAATATGGAAGTTCATAGAATTACGAGATGCAATCAAAATGTATTCACAATTAGGTCGCTAACTCTAAAAATAATAAACTAATTCTAAAGAATTCAAAAGACAATTTTCTTGAGCCCATGAGGAGTAGAGTAGACGTTGGCGGGTTGTTCTGTGAAGGCACCCCGTGGTGTAAAGGTCACTGACTCAAAAATCTATGGGAAAATATCTATCCATGCTAAGGGATAGTGTGGCCCGGGCCGGGTGTTGAGAATGCAGCAAGATGATGGAGCTTAGTGAAATGAAGTCGCCTTCACTAAGTGGGCCCGCAGGCAAATTCTGGCGCAAAGTCTATTTTTAGACTATGTCTATTTTTTAGACATACGGAGCATAATTTGGGAATTCTACTTGGAGATTCTTGGAGTATGCGACATGTCGGTAAAAATAGATGAGACCCTAATTTTTAGGACCCGGGCTATTTTTAGACTGATCTCCTAAAAATATGGAAGTCAAATATTATTTACCCTTAATAATATTTTGACTATAAACAGCAGTTTACTCTCTTGGCGCACTTCAGTTTGAGTCATGGAGATGACTCATGCAACTGACACAAGGAATCACGTGGTTCCTAGGGTTTGATGGCATCTTGCATGGTTGGCTTCAGTTAGACTTCAGTGGCAGGAGTTTTGGAGGAGTTAACGGGATGGAGGTGACTCATGCAACTGACACAAGGAATCACGTGGTTCCTAGGGTTTGATGGCATCTTGCATGGTTGGCTTCAGTTAGACTTCAGTGGCAGGATTTTTGGAGGAGTTAACGGGACAAGTAGTGGAGTTGTGTTCTGTTTGTTTTAGTTGAACTAGTTGGGATTAGTTAACTAACTAATCAACTAGATATGAGTGGAGTAAATTAAATAATATTTAATTTACTAAATATTAACTCATTAGTCAACTCAAGAACACTCCAGTTCACTACAGTGCATGATCAGTTCAGTGGAGACCAGTGGAAGAGGTAGATGAAAGGGTGAGTAAAGCTATCAGTTGGTAGATTGGTTTTGCATGAGATTTGCATTACACTTGGAGGAATTGTCCATGACAATTACGCAATCAATGCAAGGGGATTCGAACCTTGAACCTCTTCATATACAGGCCATGATTGCGCAATAGAGGCAAGGCAATTGGCGGGGAGTTTTGAACCTCAGACTTGTTCAAAACTGAGTCCGATTGTGAGTAACTTCATGAGAGAGTACTGAGTACTTGTGAGGAGTATTGTACTTGTTTGGTTACTTGATTTCTCCATTATAATATACACAATAGCTGCGGGGTTTTCAGCTATAGGCTTTCCCCATACATACCGAGTTAATGTGTGATTGAATTGATGTGAGATTGCTTTTGTTATTTCCGCATGTGACAATTAATTGTAGAAGAAGGTTATGTGTTATGTATGCAATTCGAAATTGATATATGACCAGGTTAATCTTCAGTGAATAAGTGATTTATTCAGCTAATTTCTACATGGTATCGGAGCGAGATTAATTGTCGAGATCTATTATGGTGATTGCAAACTTATTTCCTCGGACAGAGTCTGCATGCGGGCCAGGTAGCCTCCGGAATATTCATCCTTCTTTGTAAGGTGAAAGATCTGGTGAATGCCCTTTGCAGTCAATCTCTGATTTCGAAATAATTTGTTTTCAAGTATAGATCGGAAGCGATAGAGCTTGGAGTTTGGAATTCGAATTTTGCAGAAGGTTGTTCTTCTTGGTGCCGGTGTTGAAAGATGTCTTCTTTCAATGGTTTGCGACTCGAATATGCTCTTGAAGGCAGTTCTAACTATATTGCATGGAAAGATCGAATGGAAGCAGTGTTAGAAGATAATGGTCTGAAGGAGTTCGTGGATGCGGATGTCCCAAAGCCCACTGATGCAGCTCTGGTCGATGCATGGCAAAAGAAGATCGCGAAATGTCGAAGGATCCTATTGGAGGGCGTCAAGGATCATATTGTATCCAGCCTGCATGGTAAGGCTACTCCATATTTAATGTGGAAAGCTTTGACGGATCTATTCCAGAGTAAGAGTGACCAAAGGAAGTTGGCGCTCAAAGACAAGCTCAGGAACATCAAGATGGAGAAGGGCGACAGTATCGCTAAATACCTCACGAAGTTCACTCAATGCAGAGATGAACTGGGAAGTGTGGGAGTTACTGTCGATGAAGAGGATATGGTCGACCTGGCTCTCCTTGGTCTTCCGAAGGCTTGGCACTCATATCAAGATAGTGTCAATGGTCGGGAGAAGCTGCCGGGATGGGAGCACCTTTGGCCGGATCTCATGCAGGAGGAGATAAGGAGGACTAATCGAGATGGATCTTCATCAAAGGGAGCTGATGAAGAAAACTGCGCTTTGGTTGTCAAAGCAAAGAAGTGGAAGGGTAAGAAAACCTCTCATTTTGGTGCAAAGGGAAAGAAGCAGGATATGGCGAAAGTGAAGTGTTTTCACTGCCATGATCACGGACATTATGCTACCAATTTTCCAAAGAAGAAGAAGAACAAGCAAGCGGGAAGATCTGCAGATGGAGAAGCTTTGGCTTCACAGTTCGAGCTTGACTTTTCACCGATTGCATGCTTGGTTTCAAGTGTGATGGGATCGGTGTGGTTCTTGGACAGCGGTGCGTCATTTCATATGACGGGAGATCGGGAGTTGTTCTCAGATCTGGAGGACAAGGATTTGGGTGTGCACATCGAGATGGGCGATGATGGTAGATACAGTGCGACTGGTATCGGTACCGTATCCTTTCAGAGGGAGTCTGGTAAAACCTTTGTCTTAAAGGATGTCATGCATGTACCTGGATTGAAGAAGAACCTGATTTCAGTAGCGATGTTGGAGGATAAGGGTTATGATGTGGTCTTCGGCGAAGGGAAAGCTTTCCTGCGCAGTAAGACTACTGGAGAGACCCGGAAGATAGGGGTTTGAACTCAGAATCCTTTATCATTGGGTGTGTAGATGATCACAGTTTGCGAGCAAGAAGTAATGAGATGTAGTGAGCTCAGATGATGAGGGCGTAACTATGGCCAGAGATTGGGCCATCTTCACCATGGAGCTTTCTTGGGAGATTCTAAAGAGATTTCACTGACTTCTATTAGGCACCCCTTGCGCGCCGTACTGGCGGCAAGGTGTATTTTTAGTAGGAAGTATGTGAGGGCCACTCTTTCACGAGAAGGATAGTCGCGCCACGATGATCCTTGAGAGAGTTCACACAGACGTGTGTGGTCCTTTCTCAGTTGCTTCGACAGCAAAGCACAAGTATTATGTGATCTTTGTCGATGATTTCTCTCGAAAGTGCTGGATCTTCTTCATGCAGAAGAAGAGCGATACATTCGCGAAGTTCTGTGAGTTTAAAGCACTGGTCGAGAAGGAGTCGGGGAAGAAGGTGATTGCCCTAAGGAGTGATAACGGTGGTGAATTCATCTCGGCTGAATTCAAGGAGTTCTGCAGCGCAGAAGGGATTCGGAGAGAGCTCATCGCACCCCATAACCCACAGCAGAACGGGGTGGCTGAGCGGAAGAACAGAACGATCGTGGGTGCTGCACGGGCAATGTTGCATGATCAGGGCCTACCCCTTCACTTGTGGGCCGAGGCATGCAATACAGCAGTGTATGTGCAGAACCATTGTCCTCACAAGGTTCTTGGCATGAGTACACCAGAGGAGGCTTATTCTGGCAAGAGGCCTGATATTTCCCATTTGCAGATTTTTGGTTCTCCTGTCTACATGCATGTGACGAAGGATGCGAGAAGGAAGCTGGATCCGACCGTAGAGGTTGGAATATTTGTGGGGTACACTAATACACCTCACAACTATCGGGTGTATTTGTCAGACAGTCGAAAGACTGTTGTGCGACGGGATATAAAATTTCAGGAGGAGAAAGCCATGCAGTGTTCGCTTGAGAGGGAGCTGCACTTGCATGCAGATGAGGAGCTGTTAGTTCCTAAGGAGGAGCTTCCGGATGTGGATCAGCCACAAGAGGAGGTTCAGGAGGTGGAAGAAACCACCAATGCAGCGCCAACCATCAGAGGGCGCATGCGCACTACAGAAGCTGAGCGACTGGCTCGGGATGCAGAGAAGGTTGTAGGACCACCTACAGCACAGCGCAGACAGAGACAGTCACCGGATCGGTACACTGGATACATGGCTCTTATGAGTCAATGTGTTGTGACAGAGCTATCCTCTTTTGAGGAAGCTGTGGAGGAACCCGCATGGGTTGATGCCATGATCGAAGAATATGATTCGATCATCAGGAACAGTGCATGGGAGATTGTCCCAAGACCAGTTGGGAAATCAGTTGTAGGTTCGCGATGGATCTACAAAGTGAAGCAGGCGGCTGACGGGAGTGTGGAGAAGTACAAGGCGAGATTTGTCGCCCGTGGCTTCTCACAGATCGAGGGGATCGACTATGAGGAGACTTTTGCACCTGTCGCAAGGTACTCTTCCATACGGACGATCCTTGCTCTCTCAGCGCAGATGGGTGGCACATTCATCAGATGGATGTGAAGACTGCGTTCCTCAATGGAGTTATTGAGGAAGAGGTGTACATAGAGCAGCCTGAAGGTTTTGAGATCTTCAGCAGTGAGTCGCATGTGTGCCGACTCAAGAGAGCACTGTACGGGCTGAAGCAGGCACCTCGTGCTTGGTACACTCGAATAGACAGCTACTTCACCGGGCTTGGATTCTCCAAGAGTGAGGCGGATCCAAACCTGTACCAGATTGTGGTGGAGGGGAAGCTGTTGATCATCGTACTGTATGTAGATGATCTCATTTTGACTGGCGACGAGCAGTTGATACTTTCATGCAAGGAGGATCTTGCACGAGAGTTTGAGATGAAGGACCTGGGCATCCTTCATTATTTCCTGGGATTGGAGATTTGGCAGCGCAGCGGAGGACTGTTTGTTTCTCAGGGCAAGTATGCCCGAGAGATTCTAGAGAGGTTCAACATGCAAGGCTGCAAGCCTGTTGACACTCCTCTTCCTGGTGGTTGGAGGAAGGATGATGTTACTTCAGCGGAGGTAGTGGATGCCACTGTCTATCGACAGTTGGTGGGGTCGCTTATGTATCTGGTCAATACACGACCCGATATATGCTATGCAGTTAACCAGCTTTCGCAAGCTATGGTTAAGCCTACCAAGCTTTTTTGGAAGGCAGGCAAGCATGTATTGCGCTATATTAGAGGCACATCGGGATATGGTCTATGGTACAGACAGGAGGATGGAGCGAAGCTTTCTGGCTTCACTGATGCAGATTGGGCAAGGAGTCCAACGGACCAGAAGAGCACATCTGGAGGAGTTTTCAGCATTGGGTCGATAGCAGTTTCCTGGTACAGCAAGAAGGTCGACAACAGTTTCCTGGTACAGCAGGAAGCAGAGATCCGTGGCACTCAGTTCAGCAGAGGCCGAGTACATGGCAGAAAGCTTGGCTGCATGTGAGGCTATTTGGATGAGGAAGATCCTCGCAGGTTTGTTCAGGTTGCATTTGGAGCCTACAGTGATCTACTGTGATAACCAGAGCTGCATCAAGCTCTCGGCTAATCCAGTTTTTCATGATAGGTCCAAACATATCGACATCAGGTACCATCATATCAGAGATTGTGTTGAGCGGAGGATCATGATGCTTTCATATGTTCCCACGGAGGATCAGGATGCCGACATCCTGACGAAGGCGCTCACCAGGAGCAAGTTCGAATTCCACAGAGGCAGGATAGGGATTGCAGATAATCCATATCTTGCTGAGAGGGAGTGTTGAGAATGCGGCAAGATGATGGAGCTTAGTGAAATGAAGTCGCCTTCACTAAGTGGGCCCGCAGGCAAATTCTGGCGCAAAGTCTATTTTTAGACTATGTCTATTTTTAGACATACGGAGCATAATTTGGGAATTCTGCTTGGAGATTCTTGATGGATGCGACATGTCGGTAAAAATAGATGAGACCCTATTTTTTAGGACCCAGGCTATTTTTAGACTGATCTCCTAAAAATATGGAAGTCAAATCTTATTTACCCTTAATAATATTTTGACTATAAACAGCAGTTTACTCTCTTGGCGCACTTCAGTTTGAGTCATGGAGGTGACTCATGCAACTGACACAAGGAATCACGTGGTTCCTAGGGTTTGATAGCATCTTGCATGGTTGGCTTCAGTTAGACTTCAGTGGCAGGAGTTTTGGAGGAGTTAACGGGACAAGTAGTGGAGTTGTGTTCTGTTTGTTTTAGTTGAACTAGTTGGGATTAGTTAACTAACTAATCAACTAGATATGAGTGGAGTAAATTAAATAATATTTAATTTACTAAATATTAACTCATTAGTCAACTCGAGAACACTTCAGTTCACTACAGTGCATGATCAGTTCAGTGGAGACCAGTGGAAGAGGTAGATGAAAGGGTGAGTAAAGCTATCAGTTGGTAGATTTGTTTTGCATGAGATTTGCATTACACTTGGAGGAATTGTCCATGAAAATTACGCAATCAAGGGAAAGGGATTCGAACCTTGAACCTCTTCATATACAGGCCATGATTGCGCAATAGAGGCAAGGCAATTGGCGGGGAGTTTTGAACCTCAGACTTGTTCAAAACTGAGTCAGATTGTGAGTAACTTCATGAGAGAGTACTGAGTACTTGTGAGGAGTATTGTACTTGTTTGGTTACTTGATTTCTCCATTATAATATGCACAATAGCTGCGGGGTTTTCAGCTATAGGCTTTCCCCATACATACTGAGTTAATGTGTGATTGAATTGATGTGAGATTGCTTCTGTTATTTCCGCATGTGACAATTAATTGTAGAAGAAGGTTATGTGTTATGTATGCAATTCGAAATTGATATATGACCAGGTTAATCTTCAATGAATAAGTGATTTATTCAGCTAATTTCTACACCGGGTGCATTCCCCAAGCGATCTTGATGGATTCGATGCTTCTGGGTCACGGCTACTCAAGCCAAAGGTTATGTGTGCCAATCATCTCAGGACTCACATAACGTAGCAAAGAAAAAATGACAACTTTCTTGAAAAATCGATTATGGGAATTGATATTAAATACAAGGAATATACTTCGCTCTTCAAACTAGTCATAGTTATTTCACTCCTAAAAGAAGTATTCATGTAACAATATTCTATATAGCTTGCCCAATGACTTAAACAATTATTGTAGCTTTACCAAGCACAAATACTTACATCAAATAAATCTCAAATATAGAAAATAAATAATTAAATTCACCTAAGGAAATAAATATTTGTGCAGTGCATACTAGAGTGAGGGGGGCACTACCTAACTTGAAATAATACTGGAATTCTTACCAAACTAAATGAGTCTTGAAATAAGATACACAAAAATGAATACATGAATTGGAGAAACCATCAAATTGTATTGAACTCAAAGCCAAGTCTTACAACATTGTTCTTCAAGTGTTATCCAAAGATTGATTGATTACCCCCATGCTCTCTAAATCATCATTTATATTTAATGTTTTACACTACCCTCTAAAACAAATTTTCTTATAGTGAAACCCCATAACACATAGGTCTCAAAATTGGTTACAATAGAAACTCAAAACAAAAGATTTATTGGAGATAGAGGATCTGATTTATCTTGAGAAAATTCTAATAAATTCACCTTTCAAATCCTTATGAATTTCATGATAGTATACTTGAATTGTTTTTTACAATCCAGATTCCTCTTGAACTTATTCAAAACTAACATAGTTTGAGATATCCTATAATGGCAATTTATTTGACTATTTTGAGATCGTTCTAATAGGTGGGTTAACCATCACATGGGGCTTACGAATAAAACCCATATGGCCAATTTGTTTTTGGAGGTGCGAAGATATGTCATTTGTCAACCTTGCTACAAGATATGAATGTTATGAAATTTGTATTGTGCATGATCTAGAACCATCATATGAACTAACCTTGGCACTTTTGACCTTGTCATTGACCATGGTCTAACACCCTCTCCTTTCAACGTTATTGAATCTAATGAGCACTGAACCATATCTAGGGAAGCACATATGATCTCCATGTGCCCAATTCCCATTTTCCCTAGTGACGTTATTTAAATCATCAACATGGTCACACGATCTATTTGTTAGTTACATAATCAATGATTCTTGCAACATGCAATTAGTAAACAATATTTAAAGACAATTTACCTATCCAAAATATGGAATTTAAGAAAACGAACAATTTAGTACCTTGAATTTATCTTGAAAGATAATATCATAGGTAATTAGGAAAAATAGGTAATAGTAATGGTGAGGAAGAAGGAATAAATAGTCAAAACAGAATAATTAACAATGAGAAAAGCTTCAAAATGGAGATCCAATAGTTTCTTTTTCATCCTTGATGTCATATAAAACACTATTGTAGAAAAGAAATAAATTCTTACTACTAGCATGGCCTTCTTACAAGAAGAAATATATTGTCATTAAAAGTCACTATATGCATATTCATCCTCCACATGAAGGCCTAAATTGGTATTAATAGCTCCATTTTTCAAGAACATGTACCAATACAATGAATTAAAAGATACTTTAGGGATACTTAACATTTCTTAAAACCTTGTAAAAGGATATTACAGCACAATCATCGCCAAATGTTATTGAAAATTGATAAACAAAGATGATGAGTAGAAGGGAAAAAATTTGTGGAGATTTTATTAATACTTTAAAATGAGAAAACCATAACTTCCATTGATCAATTTCTTACAAATGGTACTCAAAATTAACACAAGAAGAAAATGTTTCTAATGCTATTTGAACTAATAGAAATTCTAAAGCTAGTTGCATGACCAAACTTTTTTAGTTTAAGGAAATAATTTCCTATTGGGAAAAGAAGTTTAACAAAACCCAAATATTGGTACAACTTTAGGAGAAAACCATCCATTTTGTTTACTCCCAGTGTTTCTAAGAAGATGTTGCAACTACCCACCTCAAATAATACTCTAAAAATGTCTAAATTTGATGCCTTTATCGATATACAAGGTAGATAAATTAATATTTTGTAGACATTTCTCACTCATTTGTCTATTAGTTCAATTAATCTTGCTAAAATTAAGGTAAGTTCATTGGAAAATCCATACTGGAAACTTACATGGATTTTTGCACAAGTTAATCGACAAGACTCAATGACCTACATACCAAAAAATGTTCTCTATGTTATGAATTACTTTGTTGATGAAGGGGCTATCTTTAATTGGTCTCATGTCATTTCCAATGAAATATCTGACCAAATAGGGAACTATCATCAAACCAACCAGTTCTACATGATCTCCTATTTGGTTTATGCTTTGATTTCTTGTAATTTATGTTATGAATTTCCATGAACATAACATGAAACGTAGATTTTACCAAGAAACATATTCAATTTTGGGACCATCCCTATGGAAACATAAAGCCAATTTATTTTTTTACCAAATTCCTAATTGTTTGGTTCTGAAGTTCATAGAAATAATATTTGGTTCTATGATACACAAGTTCTCTTAGTCTACCCAAAATTTTCTCCAAAGAAAGAGAATATGTGAATATGACGCCAAATTCTCTTTTTTCAAACCGTTTGGATTTGAAAGGGTCCTTTTATTCTTCCATGTTATGTTCTTGATAATTGTTTTGTAGTGGAATTGTGAAAACAGTATAAACCCTAAGAAAATTTCTTTGATAAGAAAAGAAGAAGACAATTTATTTCACTTTCTTTTCAAATTGAAGATATCAAAATAAGGATTGTATCTCCTTTGAATGAGATGGATTCATATTCTGATTATATAAAATGCAAGAAGCTCAAGCCTACCATGGTTTTGACCTAGAAAAAGTTTTCTTCACTCATATTTTGTTTATTGGTTATGGTTCATCCCCTAACAAATCACTGTAGTTAAATTGATGTCGACGACACCGACAATCCTCGATCACTTAACCAAAATCCAAAGAAAAAAACCTTTAAAATCCATTTTTATTAATTATTCTACAAAATTTCTGACATGTTCTGCAGATTCATGAGGCCAGGTCAGGATTTTACGTTGATTCTTGGTTTAGCTGCTCTCGGCTAAGGTCGGCGCCAACCTCTCAGTGGGGCCTTTGAAATAGCAGGAACTCAGAGCTATCAAATCTCATTAGGTTGGAAGGTCTACGCCTGAACTTTATGATTTACTCTACGATTCAATGATTTTGACCCTGTATCCTACCCTTCGAACTAATTCAAGGAACACTCCAAGAATGAAAATCTCATGCATTAAGAGACGGAAGAACTTCCAACCTGTTCATCCATGTAATAAAAAGAAAATATAGTACTGCGAAGTAATGGTTCCCACTATTCAATGAATAGTTAAACAATTCCAGGACCGAAATATGAATTGAACAGGTGGGAAACAGATATTCTCTCTCTCCCTCTCAATTGGTTCTCGTGAAGGTTTAAATGAAGTCGCATCAATCTGATAGAACTCAACTAGTTCAATCCTAGAAATTAATAGTGTCAAAACACAATATTATCGAGATACACACACATAGAAGGAACTCTCGCCGAATATCCATTAAACCAACACACTCATTTCTTTATTTATCCATTACTGTCTTAATATACATTAATTTGGCCCTGTGTCAAAATCCGGGCATACTCTACTCTCACTCTCACTCTTTTGTCTCCTATATCCTATCACTAATGCCCTTATGCTTGCAATTTTAAACCCAAAGGATCCTAAAACCAGAATTAGTTCAGCTCTTATTATTTATTCACAAAAAAATCCTAAGATTCCTCATATCCACGAGGAAGATATCTAAAATCTCTCCCTCCCTTTCTAAATCTCGACAAATTCTTGACCCCCTTCCATTAATCAAAACCAATTACAACTTCTAAGACTTAATTTAAAGAGAAAAATAAAAGAATTAAATTAAGTGAACCCACTCCCTCTACTAAAATTGAAAAAACCCACCCCTTAGGCCTCCTCCAGATGACTAATTTTTGATGGGATTGCTCCTGCATCATAAATGAAGGCATAGGTGAAATTCAAAGTCTACATGAAAATTATGATAATAGATTTGATGAAAAAATTCCTCATGGTGATGTTCATACTTTCATAAGTACTAATAAGCAATATTAATTACATAGACATTCTACAACTAGCACTAGTGTTGGTTCTCTTCAAAGATCCCAAAAAGCTCCTTAACATCCCATAAAAGCAAGAAGAAGCAAACCATGGTTGGTAGTTCTAGAGATGGAGGAGCAAGAAACCCTTTGCAAAGGCCAACTGAAGAATCACACACCTCTTTAATTAGTTTAAAAATAAAAATAAATAATACAAAGGATAAGAGTTCAAGAGGATCCCAATGAAATAATGCATGATGAAGAGCTGAAAAAAATGAAGAAATTGTGATACCCAATTGGGAAATGATGTAGTTAATTGAGAGTGAACCTATAGTTGCATAACTATCCCATGATGGACCAATCATTTATGAATAAGATTCAATCACTCTGCGTCGTGAATAATTCAACAAAAAATCCAAGAAATTACATATGGAAAAAGTCAGTTTAAAAAATAAAAACGTTATTGACTAATGGAATTCATATAAAGAAATTGTAGACATAGATACCCCAAATAGTTTAAAATTTCATCAAACTATGGGAGATTCTTTTGCTTACTCAGTAACAAACAAGAAAAATAAAATATTGAGTTGAAAAGGAGAATAATTGAACTAGATATTGCCTTATTTCCAAAACCACTCTTTGTTGAACCATGAACCATTCTCAGACCAAATGAAATTTCTAATGAACTAAATGAATCAAACTAAATGGTAAAAAGAGCTTCAATTCTATTGAATGAAATAAGAAAATATGTCATTGATAATTCAGCAAGTGGCTCACCATAGTTTTCGAAGCATGAGAAGTAGCCATGAAGTCAATCACTTTGGGATCTAAAATTACATATTTTATTGAATATTTTTAAAAGGATTTGGAAGCTTACAAACAATTTTATAAATATGTTATAAGTATATTTTCTTTTAAAATTTCAAAAATGAATGAGATAAAGAGGAGAGAATGAAATATCCTATCTAAGATCAAACCTAAACATCTCAAAGCATGATGGTTGGAAAGGATTAATGTACTTCAATATTTAATTTCTAAGTGTGATACTCTTAAAGATAAACTAAGTGAATTGTTCCTCAAATACTTGATATAGTAAAATAATTGAATAATGGATGGTATATTGTTGACCAAGAAAGTAATGCAAGAAAAATTAGATACTCTAAAGGTCTCTTGGGAAAATGCTTTTGATGGTTCAAAAGATTTTTCCAAAGATGAAATAGAAAGGTGGTTAGTCAACTATCTCAATAAAACTGAAAATCAAGGAGTCGTCATTCGTCAAGTGGGTTTCAAGTTAAAATAAATTAAAGATGAGTTTTCAACTTCTATAATCAAGCAAAAGTAACGGTATCACCATTACATGGGTTTTTTGAACAATGGTTCAAAGATGTGGTATGAAAATAACGATGATCCCGAACTTTGCAAAAATGGTTGTGGCGGTTAATGCTTCCCAAGGTGTTATTTTTAAAAGAAACTTCAACAAATAATTGATCAAAAATTTTCGAGCATAGTATGTAAAAATAATCCAATTAAAATTTTGATAGAGATTTCCCTATTAGTTACCATCCAATCCTTCGCTTCAAAGTATTTTTGAATGCAGAAGGTCAATTTCCAATTACATTTCCTTCTTTCTTCTAGGACTTCTTCATCATCATATTTTTTTGGTCTGTGGGAGCCCCATCCCAATCCATTTGGACAAATGCATTTATTTGAATAGATGTTATGAAACCAGCTCCAAAAATAGAAGAAAAGAGAGATCAACGCCTTAGAAATAAGCCACTTCAAGGGGGTAACCTCCTTTACATTACATAAATGAACAATTCTTGGATGATACAAATGAAAAAACCTCCTTTTTATATATAGGAGTCCATGGGGTCACAATATAATCCTAGTCGACCTAAAAAAAATAATGCAAGGGCACAATAATAACAATATGGGGGTCATCCCGGATGCGGGTGTTTAATATTGTTGATCTGGAGGCGGGCTTTTGGGCTGGCAAGTGGCATAGCCACATGGCCACCCACAAGCCCCAACGGCGAGCATTAAATTTCTCCAGCCGCTCTCACACTCACCATTTAATTCTGTTTAGAAGCCGAGGTTGCTGCCATCACTTCAAAATGAAGGTTCAGAACTGTCTTCTTCCTCCGCCTGGTTATTCTCCTCGTCTGTCTGGTAGCTTGCCCCCCTCGCCTCAACCTTTGAGATGCAACTATCCCCCTAGAGTCACGGAGCCGAGCTCCCGCACGCCAACAGGGAGACGTTGCAGTCTTCTTTGCAGTATTGAGTTTCTCCCATGCCACCACTTCTCACAGAGCCTCCACTGTCAACTGAATTTTTCCCCAGTGGATAGCTTCACCCCAGCCTCTGTGCCTTCGGCCCTGTGGCGCCACCACCCTGTTGCTTCTTCGGCTCAGAGCACCCACCACCCTCACGGCTCCACCATGCCTCGTCTTCGGCACCGCATGCGCTGCAAACACGGCAGCAGCAGAGGGCAGGCCACTCGCTCTTCTCCCTCATCCCATTCTAACACCTCGCCTTCCTCCCTAGAGCATTCCCATGGCCCTTATCCTACTACCCACAGTGGGCATGGATGAATTACTGGCCAGTCCCGTCCTTCTGCTCAGCCTACCTCTGTCGTGACCACTCCACTGCCTCTACCCTGTCTAGAAACCATAGCCTCTCCGGATTCCACCTACTCGGCTCAATTTCACTTTCTCTTCACCATGGACCGCCCACGAGTCATAGCCACCATCACTATGTCTTTCAAAGAGGAATCCACCGAGGTGGTTGGCTCCCGCCCAACCAAATTGCATAAACTCTCCCACCGAGACGCCTCCTCTGCAACCGTGAAGAGCGACCCTGGTTCCGGCAGCCACAGTAAGAGCTCTGATAGCAGCAGTAGTTCTGGTAGCAGTAGGGATGATTGGAAGCAAGGAACACAAGCTCAGGGAAAATCTCGTGAGACCAAGGAGCACTAGCATGTAGAATACGGCACCCAGGACACGCAGGCTAACGACACCGACGAATATAGGTGTCTTATTATGGAAGAGACTCCTCCCACTCCTAATGACAATTAAGCTCTTAGGTTCTTTCTGTTTCATGTTTTTGGTTTCAAGGTCCTTGGTTACAAGGTTTTTTTAGCTTCTGGTATCAATGTCTGGCAAAAGTTGCAAACAATTATCAGTTTTCTATGTATAACATTGGTTTCCTCTCTCAAGGCAGCGAAACAAACTCTTATTGGACTATTTTTCCCTTCGTGGGCAGTCCCATTTTTGCAATTTTTTGAGAATTATGCATTTTAATTAGGCTATAACTGTAGAGGCCTGTGCCTCCATGCACTATTATGTTACACTAATAGAAAGTAGTCTTTTTAGAAAAAAACAAAAATAACAATATTGAGGTTACAGGGGTACAACAATAACAATAAGGGGACTACACTACAACAATAAGGGACTACACTAGTAATATAGGGACCTAACATGCCCCTCTCTTTCAAAAAAGTGTTGTCCTCAACACTTTATTAGCTCTGGATACTTTTGTATAAAATTCGCATCCTCCCATGTAGAATCTTCAGTGGGTAATTTCTTCCACTTTATGAGATACTCTGAAATTGATTGATTTCGTAGTTATCGAGTTCTTGTTTCCGTGACTGCTTCAAGTTCCAATATGATTTTTCCTTCCTCATCAAGTTCTGTAGATATTATTTGAACTTGAATTTTTTCACCTATAACCTTCATTAAGCATGAAACATGGAAAAATGGATGCACTTGAGAAGAAGCAGGAAGCTCCAATTTGTATGCCATAGTACCAATATTTTGCAACACTTTGTAAGGAACATAGTACTTTGGCAATAATTTATTATCCTTCTTAGCTTGCTTGAGGGACATTTGTTTTTATGGTTGTAGCCATAAAAATACCCAGTCTCCTACATCAAAATTCTCTCGGTGTGATGTTGATATGCATGTTGTTTCATTCGATTGTTTGCCAAATTTAGGTTATCCTTTAAGAGTTGGAGAACTTGTTGTTGATGCTCGATGTGATCTTCCACTGCTTGAACCTTATAATTTTCTCTTAAAGATGATGCGATGGATAGTGGATAATATCCATAAAGTGCCATAAATGGGGTCATTTTTGCTGCAGTATGGAAGGAAGTGTTATACCACCATTCAGCCAGAGGTAACCACTTGACCCATTGTGTTTGTTTATCAGATACAAAACAACGAATATATCCTTCCAAAAATTTGTTCACTATCTTAGTTTTCCCATTGGATTGAGGATGATAAGATGAGCTATGATCTATTTGAGTACCCAAACAAGAAAATAATTTTGTCCAAAAAATTTCAGTAAAAATGGGATCTCTTTCGCTTACAATAATCTTTGGGTTTCCATGTAGTTTTTTAATTGTTTCCATAAATGCAGTAGCAATTGTACTTGCTTTAAATGGATGAGGTAATGCACAAAAGTGTGCATACTTGGTAAGTTTATCAACTACCACCATGATGACTTAGGTAAACTTGTGATAAAATCCATTGAAATCTCCTCCCGACGTTGACTTGGAATGGATAAAGGTTGTAGAAGACCCGAGGTCTTAATTGTCTCAACTTTATTTTGCTGGCAAACCAAACATCCTGCCACAAACTTTTGAATATCATATTTAAGGCCATCCCAAAAAAAATCTTTCTTCACCATGTGGTAAGTTTTTAAAAATCCCGAGTGTCCTCCTAAGGAAGAGGTGTGCAATTCCACAAGAATATTTTGTTTTAGTTGGGAATTCTTACAAAGATATAAGCAATCTTTCTACCATAAGGAATAATTTTTCCAAATAAATGTATCATATGTACTAGGATCTTGCTACAACTTTTGAATGAGTGTCCACACGTCTTCATCCTTCTTTCATTCATCCCTTGATTTGTTTATCCAATCTAGTTGGATAATAGAAATGATAGAAAGCAATGCTTCCACCTCTTCATCCTTTCTTGAGAGTGCATCTACAACAACATTTAGCTTCCCTTTTTTGTAGATGATTTCAAAGTCATAAACCAAAATCTTTGGGACCCATTTTTATTGCTCTTCTGAAGATAGTCTTTGTTCAAAAAAAAATTAAGACTATCATAATCCGTTTTTACCTTGAAGTGTCTTCCCATTAGGTAAGGTCGCCATTTCTTTAGTGCATGTAGTATTGCCAACATTTCCCTCTCATAAATAAATTTCTGTAAATACTTTCCTTTGATTGGACAGCTTTCAAAAGCAATGGTTCTTCTTTCTTGCATTAAAACAACACAAATTCCATTTCCTAAGGCATCACATTCCACAATAAAGGTTTTTGTGAAGTTTGGCATAGCTAAGACCGATGCTAAGCACATTGCCTCTTTAAGATGTTCAAAGGCCTTAGTTGCTTCAGGAGTCCATGAAAATGCATCTTTCTTCAATAATGTTGTTAGATGTGCTACTATTCTCCCATAATTCTTAACAAACTTGCGATAATACCCCATTAACCCGAGAAATCCTCACAACTGCTCTATGTTTGTGGGGACTTTCCATTCTGTTAGTGTTAGTATTTTCATCCTTCCACCAGTGATCAAAACTAACTCTTTCATGTCATTATTAGGGGTCCCACTCAAAAAAAAATTATCATTCCACTAGGTCATGCAAAAATTTGGTCACTTGGTGCAGATTTTAATCAAGGTTCACTTGTTGGCTCACTTTGTCATTATGCTGAGTGTCCATTGTTCATGATTCTTTATCATTGTTTCAGTCATATCGTCATAAAATCCATTCAATCAATGTGTCCATTAGGTCTTAGGGTTTTCAAGGACCAATAAAACATCATTTCCATTGCATAAAAGACCAGCAAGGCTAAGAGTGATCAATAAATTCACTTTACTATGTAAAGTTGAAATGTAATATTCAGATATTATTCTATTATGTAATTTTCATTTCATCATGTAATTTTATGTTTTCTCAATATGTAATAAGTTCATGGTTCTAAGATAGCTGCCAACTCAAAGGTTTAATGTGCCAAGGAAGCTCAGAAGTTTTAAAGTCCAAAGTGTTCTCAATCCATCAAATGATCAATCTCCAAATATCAGAAACAAAAGTGAAAGGTAAAGATTTCAAAGTTTGAAGTAAATGAGAAGATGAAAAGTGGGTCCCAAAGGCAAATTCATTCAAATCATCAAGTATAAATACCATCACTAGGCAAATAAAGCCCTTATTTTCTCTCCCAACCATCGAGCTCACACTCCCTTAGCTCAAAAAACAAGTTTGCAGGGTCAAAATTCAAAATTTGGGTGGCGTTGCGATCCTGGTAAAGGCGATGCGCTCCTGGAGAAGGACTTTGCGCTCTTGGCAGTTAGGTACTACGCTCCTGCCCTTCAAAACTTCGTGCAAGAGCTTTAAACCACCAACAAAATGTTTTTCCACCTCAATACAAGTAAGAAACACCATTTGTCCCTCCTTGAATTTCCCATTTGCAAATTTAAGGTGTTAAATCTCTCATTCAAATTTGCAAAATTTTTAAGCTAAGAAACCCTATATTTCATTCCTACAGCCCAAAATTGTTTCCTAGACCCTGCATTCCCTTCCCACGTCATATTAAACCCTAATATTATCCCTACATCACTAAATCCTTGTCCCCAAACTACATTTCCAAAAACCCTAGCTCCTAGACTACAAATTTTCTAAGCAGCTTCCCTATACTTGTAATCAATTTCCCCATCTCATTTCCCTACGTATTTTAATTCCATATTAGTCCCCTAAGTTCCCTAAACCCCTTCCCTATTTCCCCAATTTTTCCTACCCCTGTCCCCACTCCTGAACCTATTTTCCACTCCCCTTTCCCTTCCGTATGGTTTCAAAACTAAGAACACCATGGAGGAGGAAGACAGATATTTCGTGGAGGAAGAGGAGGAAAAATAGGAAAGAAGACCTCACAAGGGAAGAAGAATTTTGAGGCTTGAGCCCACAAACACAAGAGAACTAATGGCCTCACCTATGATAGTCTCTTTCTTTTAATTTTTTGGTTGCCTTGATTTCTACTAAATGATCCAAAGAGTTCAACACCACGCTGTTTTGAGTAGAGTTTTCATTTCAAACCTTTAAAAACATTAGGTGACCCTTACAGGTGTGACCTTCACCATATCCACACCTATCATTGTTTCTACCATATGGATACCAAACATGGGTGAGAAGTGGTTTAAATACAAAGACCTGGATGACCAGTATTATGAACCATTCATCAAACCAAGGTACAGAAATGAGAGAAAGAGAGTCTTCCCTTTCATTTACCTTCTTGATAGGTATACCCCCATGATGAAAATCATCATGAAGTGCTTCTCTTGTGAAGCAAGGTTCTCCAGACTTTGCACATATCATATTAGACTGCTCATGCACTTCACAAGAGTCAAGTTGCTCAATATCCCATACTATTTGTTCAGGAGCATAGAAAAAATGGCCTACATAGTACAGAAGAGAGAATATGATCAGTGAATGAACAACCTCTTTCATCACTTCTTGATCAAAATCATTGTACTCCATCATCTATATCAGTTTCATATTTCATGGGAAACCTTCATTACCAATGATGTTTTGACTGCTCCACAAGCTCATCATATTGAAACCATCCCTCCTTCATCTCAGCCCTCTGCATCTATTCCTCCATCAGCTCAGCCTACTAGACCCATATCATCACCATCATCAGTATTTTAGAGTCATATTGGGTCATCCAATAGAGTTGTGGTCAAAGATCCTACAAATACCAAGGAGTTTGAGAAAGACAAACAGGTCAAGACCTATCAAAGGGGACCTAGGTAGGTGTTTTCTCCACATATTGTGGAAGGGGACTTGCCTTCTTCACTAGCAAAGAAGGTACAAAAGGGAAGGTAAAAGAAGAAAGAGGCAGTTGTGAATGAGGAATTCATGCAAGAGGATGAGGACCCTCATGATGAGGAAAAAAAATTTGACCTAGCTGGCTTGGATGAGGAAGATGATCATGAGGCCTCAAGCTTGATTTTCAAAGAGAAGGATGCCCAAATTAGAGAGCTGCAAACTAATTTGGATAGAGTTATGTTTTTCATTTCATTTCTTGAGAAGGCGAATAAGAAGTTGAAAGCTCAACAAGTACTTCTGGAGCTAGAGTTTCTCAAAACAAAAAGATGTAAAGCCATGATTCCACTTGATTATCCTAATCAAGATGACATCCAAAGTAGCAGAACAAGACCAAAGGCAAGGGGTCTAAAGATGGCTTTACAACAACAGAAGATTGAAGATAAAAAACTCACTTTTGAGGAGAGGATTTCCAAGGAGGTTGAAAATGACAAAGATATATGGTTTTATAGGGTCAACATCCACCTTGAGAAACTCCTCCACAAGGCAAACAAAGACAAAAAAATTCTCGGAAACATTTCTAACAGGTATATCACAAGAAACAAGGTTTATAGCATTAAACTCAAGCAATTGCAGGAGAAACATTAGCAAACCCTAGCCAAGAAAAAGGAAGGATAAAAGCTTTAAATCCTTGTTGAGGCATCCCTCATTTCTTATCACATTTCATTAGGCTTCCAGAGAATAATTTTGAAGCAATTTTGAGCAAATTTTTGAATTTTTGGGTTTTTGCAAACTTTTGACAGTTTTAGCACAACTAGACCGCTGGGAACACAATGCCCTAGGCGTTGCACTTCTTCTAGGTGGCCCCAAATTCAAAACCAAGTGTACCATTGGATTCAAAAAGCAAAAATAGTCAATTTAGGCACTTTTCTAAGCAAATTTGGGCAAACTAGTAGGGGAAAAGGTAAAAAAAAACACCCTTAAAATCATGTTTATGCCATGTTTTTCAATTAGGCGTCACGCTCCTAAGCAGTCTTGGTAGATTGAATTTTTTTAAGGGAAAAATATTATCATTTTTGGAAACTAGACAAGATAAGCTTTCCAATGAGCTATCCTATGCTCAATTTGGATAGCAACAACCCCCTCAAAAGTTTAGTTGAAGATGGCACTGTGCTCTTGACCATTCCCTTCTTTTCCTTATTTTTTCCATTTTTCTCAGTTTCACCATGGAAAATCATGTTTTTACCAATTTAATTGATGGATGTTCATGTAATTATGATGTTTTTGAGTTACCTAGGGGTAAATACATTTGGTAAAACCCTTTGTGAGGATTGATGAATCGGTTTCACTAAAGTTAGGGATGAGTCAGTTTGACCTCCCTTCACTTTAGGTTTGTAGTTCAGAATTTTGTGGATCAGCTCCACAATTCAGGTAATCGACCCCTGAGGTTGGGAAAAAAAATTTCATGCCTATATCTTTCATTTCTTGACTCATTTCAGAGGTTGGATGTTGTTGTATTGATTAGAGACACTTGTGTATTCAAATTTTGGCAGGAATATATTGGATGAGTTGCAGCTATTCTTTTGGGATTCAGGTGGTACTATACTTTGGCATAGTTTCTTCTTCTGTTGCATATGTATGAATTTTTTTTACTTTCCATGTTCATTCCAGTTCTATGATATGTTTGATTCTCAAGTTTGATAAGCAGAATACATATTTTACGCTCTGTTTTGGGAGAATCACCATAATTTGTTTCAGTTCTTTAGTTTAAAAATAATTCATGTAGTGTCATGCTCTTTTTATAACCTCACTATTCTGATCCATCTCACCTTAAAACCCTAAAGTGTTAAAGTTTCTACCTACCTTTCCCCATTAGATGTATGCAATTCTGATCTTATTTTCCCTGACCTAGTTTCCTCTTTGACCTAATTCACTCATCCAACACCCAAATCAACCAATCAAAACCCTTGTGCTACTATACCTAGCATAAAACCTAATTGATCTATCCCTCTTGGTTGTGATCCCTTGGAGAGATACCTCTCCTTCCTAGGAGGGCTATCTACTTGGCGAGATCTTGGTATGTAGTTACCTTTGTTGGTCTCTTCTCAACCTCAGAGATCTGGTGGAGTGCTAACACATTCCTTAATGAATTTAATTTTGTTATGGTCTACCTTAACACCCTCGTGAGATATAATATGACTTGGATATTCCACCTCTTGTACTCCAAAGAAACATTTGGATGGTTTTGCATATAATTGTTTCTCCTCCAATAGTTTGAGCACCCTGTCAACATGTTGAACATGATCCTTCTAAGGAAGGGTTTGAAAATGGAATTCATCAACCCTTAAAATTTAGAAGGTGCATTGGTAAGGCCGAAAGGCATGACCAAAAATTCATAATGACCCTCATGAGGTTGAAATTTTTTTTTTTTAATATCTTCAGTCTTCATTCTAATTTGATGATATCTTGAACGAAGATCCAACTTGGTAAAATAAATTGCTCCATGTAATTCATCCAATGATTCATCAATCACATGAATGGGAAATTTATCTTTAATAGTGAGCTTATTGAGCTCCTTATAATCCAGACACATGCGCCATGATCCATCCTTCTTGTGCACCAATACTACTAGAGCAGAGAAAGAACTTTGACAAGGTTGAATTATGCCAGCCTCTAACATTTCTACAATCATATGTTCAATTTCAATTTTTTGGACATAAGGATATCTGTAAGGCCTGATGTTTGGAGGAGCACTTCCTGGAATCAAATTAATAGAATGATCATGATCACGAATATGTGGGAGTACTTTGGGAGTTTCAAACACCTTGGAATTATTGTCTAAGAGTTTTTTGAGATCTAGAGAAATAGATGATTTTGATGTTGGAAATTCTAGTGAGAATAATTATGCAATTACGCCTTGTTGTTACTTCTTCAGAAGCTTTTTCATGACATTAGAGATTATTATCTATCCCGGATTCCCTACGATATCCTGTAATTCAACTTCATTTCCTTCCAAAAAACTTCAAGAAAAGTTCTTGAGAATTAAAATCTATTGTCCCCAAAGATTGTAACCATTATACTCCTAGTACAACATCAGCACCTCCCATTGGAATGGAAAGAATTGGACTATTCAATACATATTTCCCCATGGTTAGCTTGATATTATCGCATTTTCCAGAGAAATTTATAGTTCCTCCATTTGCAACCATCACTTGACATTCTGGTGTTGGGTATAGGAAGCAATTCAATTCCTTGGCTACCTTACAATGAATTAAATTTTGCGTACCACCCATTACCTTTTTCTTCTTGATAAGTCCTTCTATGAGGAGTGGTAATTCCTACCAATGCATTACACTATATGCTCAGACTCATTTCTTCTTTCTCTAGGAGTTGGTTCCTGGTGTATATCCTCTTCTTTTGAATTTTCTTATTCATTTTATTCCTCCTCTTCACAATCTATGTAAAATATTTTTTTCTCAACACACTTATGACCTTTAGTGTATTTTCTATCACAACTGTAGCAAAGCCCTTTTGCTCTTTTTTCTTCCAATTGTTGTGGTGTCAACCTTGTAGGTTGTGGAATTCTAGGAGTATCAATACTTCCGTCTTTATAGATGTGAGTGGTAGGCTTCCTTGTAGCCATAATTTTACATTCAATTTTTCTTGCCAACCTGAATGCCTTCTCCAATGAATCAGGTTCCCAAATGCGAACTAGATGTTGGATGTTATCCTTTAAAATCCCTATGAAGACATCAATCTTGTGTTCTTCTGGAATATCAGTTACCCTTATATTCAATTTTTGGAAGTCCTCAATGTGCTCCGCCACTGAACCCTTTTGTTTGAGATTTATCAATTGGCTAAAAGAGGTGTTTCTCTTTGTATACTCATAATGTGCTATCATTTCCTCCGTAAAAAATGACCAAGTGACAATTTATTTATGGAAGAAAAGCCATAGATACCATACAAATGTATTTTGTTATAAATATAAAGTTGCAATGCATACCTTTTGTGTGCTTTGCAGATTATTTAGATAAAAATATTTCTCCATCTGTAGTATCCATGTTAAGGGATCCTTTCCATCCAACTTCCTCGTATCACTACATGGAAAAGACCCTCTAGCGGAGGTTACAAAGGAGGTTTTTAGTGTTATAAAATTGGCCAAAATTGTCAGAAAAACATATGCTACCACATCCGTTTATGGTTATGGAGGTTTTGGCGGAGCTTTTAACGGAAATTCAACACAACAAAAAAAAAATGGGTGGCCGAAGGTTATTACGGATGTTTTTTTCATCGGTGTGCTAATCGGGATTTAACGCACCGATGCGTACTTGTGGATGGCGCCTCGGAGTGGTCTAAGGAGAATGAATTGGGCCGTTAAGGTATAAAACATCATTGGGTGTAGTGTTGGTGATACAACGCACGGGGCCGTTATAATTGGTCTTGGGAATTGAGCGGTGCCTATAAGTCGTATCAACGCGCCAGTGCTTAGACTTATAGAAACACATCGGTGCGTCCTTTCACACAAATGCACCGAGATTTATAATTGGTATCAGTATTCGTGTAGTGAAAATATGTCATACAAATACACTGGTGCGTATAGACTCTTAAACGCCCCGGTGCACAGTATCACACAAATGCACAGAGATTTATAATTGGTATCGGTATTCATGCGGTGCCCATAGGTCGTCTAAATGCACCGGTGCATATAGACACAAAAATGCCCCAGTGCATAGTATCACACAAATGCACTGAGATTTATAATTGGTATCTGTATTCGTGCGATGCTAATAGGTCGTAAAAAGGCACCAGTGCGTAGATAGACATAAACGCACCGGAGAGTCGTATTTCATAAACGCCTCGATATTTTTAACCGGTTTTGGTATTTGTGCAGTGCCCATAGGTCGTAAAAATGCACCAGGGTGCTTAAGAATACAAGTGCACCGGTGTAAGTATACATGCACCGGTTTTAATTTTTTATTTTTTAGAAACATCGACCTGTGACAGTGCAAATATTGTGGTTGTTTTAAATTCATTATTCATCAAAAGTCGACACATCTTATAACAATATTCGTATTAATTAAATTTTTATTAATGCATTTGAATGTGATGTTTGGATTAATTTGTTATATCATATCAAAATTATTGTGGTTTTTTAAAATTCATTATTCATCAAAATTCGACACATATATATCTTATAACAATATTCATATGAATTAAATTTTTATTAGTGCATTTGAGAACGAAAATGGAGAACACAATAGCGATAATGGAGAACGCAATAGAATAAATCAAACATATTTTATTATATATATATATGAATAAGACATTCTTTGTCATACAAAATGGGACAGTTATTGGTATCCCTTTGTCTTTCAATTGGGACACTATGTCCATTACATTAAAGAAAATGTCTGATTTCACAGACATATTTCAAAAAATACAACGCCTTGCTTTGATATCCAAACATAGTGATCATCATTCTTCGCTTGAACTGCTGTCACTGCTAGAGCTACTTCCATGACTTAGGTTATTTTCAAGAATGTTTTGTTCATGGTGTTGATTGTTTTCTTCTTCTTCACCTTCCATCTACAAACATAAAAATAAATTGTAATGAGTGTATATACATTGGTGAGAATAATGAAAATTGAAATATTAAATAATATACATCAATGTAAATCGAAAAGAGATGACGTACCAATGCAACAATTGACTCATAAACTATACACATTCTTTCAAAACCATATAACAT
Source organism: Pinus albicaulis (assembly GCA_034641835.2). Lineage (NCBI taxonomy): Eukaryota > Viridiplantae > Streptophyta > Pinopsida > Pinales > Pinaceae > Pinus > Pinus albicaulis. Next base: position 1,527,906,619 of record CM076584.1, on the reverse strand, counting down.
GCCATCTTTCAAGATTTGATCTGTTGGCGCAGTGCCATACTTTGCTTCCCGCAAGTTATATACCCCATAAAAAATCATATATTTAATATAAAATATTTATTTTTTCTATTGATTATAGACGGAGCTAAGTAAAACAAGATTAATATATGCTTACAAATTCCACAATTAAGTTCTGATATGCCAACATATACACACAACCCATATTTAACCCAATTTCAATCAATTCCTCTTATGGTTCTTCTTTGTATGTTAGCACCTGTTTGAAGACATTCAATGATGATTTTTGTAAAACAACTTAAAAAATACAAAAATGAAATCTATTTAAGTTGTTATAAGGAAGTAACAATTACTCACAAACTTATATATCAATCATTTTCTTCCTTGTCGTCCTGTTTTATGTGTTGAATGGGTTCCATTTTCTTTTCTTTTCTACAAGAAAATACTTGAAAATTAATATTTAATGCTAAATTTTTTATTTATTTTACCTAATGATCGAAAAAAACAATGATTACAGATTACATTTGAAGCAAGTTGTTGTTGAGATGGCTCCTCCAGCGATGCAATTTTGTCCATTTCTTTGACCATCTCCTTGTACACCTTTTGGACATTCCTACTGGCATATTTCTGATATCAGCTCGTTCATCTTTTGAGATTTTCATAATCTTCCTAAAAATGTAACATGACAATAAACTATTTAATTTTTATATTGATATACGAAAAGAAAGTATAACAAAAGTGATATTTTTAAATAATTCTAGACAAACATCTAAAGGAATATTACTTTTTCATTCCTTCTTCTTCTTCTTTTTGTACGTTTTTTCTATTAAAAGGCTGACATGTCTCATTGACCAATTCTCTGGAAACGCTTCCTATAGTTTACATAAAATTTGGTTCTTGGAATCATTGGATTGGTTTTTGTATTGTAAGTGGAAAGAACGTCTATACATTCATTCCACTAGTTCCCTCAAACTTTTGTAAAAGTTTTCCCCCCTTTCGTTAACCTATAGCACCACTCCAGATGAGCTAAGGACCAATTCATTTTCATTTGCATGTTCTATTTTTTTTCTTTTCTTAGAACAACATTCCTTTTCTGAGTTGTTGGTCCCTGTAGAACATTAAAGAGATGTGAATTAATAGACTTTTTGACACATGTTATCTAATAATTTTAATTATATTATTAATGAAAACTAAAGAAAGAAACTCATATTGGATCGATAGTATTTTTTTCATTCACCTAATTCATTCTTTTTCAATTTTTCCATCAAGCATTTACACTCTTCTGATCCTAGATTAGAAATAATCTTATCGAGCTTCGTCATTTTGTGGCTCTACATGATACACAGTAAACAATACATATTAGTTAAACTTACATATAGTTCAAAAATATTTTTTTTGTAAAAGCAATTGAACAAAGAACTTGCCTTTTTTTCTTTTCTTGATGTGTTATCAGTATTTTTGTTACTTGTCTCTTATCACTCATTTCTTTATCAATCTCAAACCTGTACCATATCATTCAATAATATATTTATAAATAAATTGTCAACTTTTCAAATTAAAAAAAATCTCAAAAAACCAGTGTGCCATTCATGGTTTATGCACCGACGCCGGTGCGTGTCTCTCTTCCAAACGCACCGCCATAACAGTATAATAGACCATACAGTGCTCTATGTCAACAAGGACCATCGATGTGTTACATGTCAATGACCGCACCAGTTAACCATGATAAAATAATAAAAATTGTCCAGTGTTAATTTTTTAGCAGAAATCGGTGCCATATTTTACATATGGCGCACCAATTAAAAAAAAAAAAAAATTATCACATTACATTGTGCGGTGCACTTGTAAAATAAAGATCCTCGGTGCGCTACGTAATCTAGGTGCACCGATAAAAAAATCTATTTTTTTTAATTCATGCCAGGGCCCACATGGATTGGAATCCGACTATGCTAATCGTCCCGGCGGTTGGATGTCTTAGGTCTATATTTAGCAATAAAAACCATATAAATCTAAATTGAAAAGCCCTAATTCTGAAATCACAGAAGGAGTAAGAAGAAAGGGGAGAAACAAAAAGAATGTAAGGTTTATATCTTCTTCTTCTTCTTCTTCTTCTTCTTCTTCTTCTTTTTTTCGAAACAGAACGTTCGTGGTGCACCATAATGAAATAGCGCACCGGCTGCATATTTTACAAATGGCGCACTGAAAAAAAAAATAAAAAAAAATTGACTAATATTTTATCATAGTACTTGTGCGGTGCATTGGGAGAACAGATCGCACCAGTGCGGTATTCCGCACAAAGCGCACTGACAACTTCTTTTTCTTTTTTTTTATGCAAGGGCCAACATGGATTGGGATCAGACTATGTAGGTCCTCCCATTGGTTGAATGTCTTAGTCTTATATTTAGCAATACAAACCCTATAAATATAAATTGAAAAGTCCTAATTCTAAAATCATAGAAAGTGGGAGAAGAAAGGGCAGAAACAAAAAAAAATGTAGGGCTTGTTTCTAAAATGGGATTTTTTAAAAACAGCACGTGTGCGGTGCGCCATAATGCAACAACGCACCGGTGCCATATGTTACATATGGCGCACTGATAAAAACATGTTTTATTTTTTTATTTTTTATCACTGTACTTTCGTAGTGCGCTGCTATAATCGAGCGCACCAGTGCGTTATGTTACGCAGGACGCACCGACAAAAAAAAAGTCTGTATTTTTTTAAGACTAACGCAAGGACCGACATGGATTGAGATCCGACTATGCAGGTCCTCCTGTTGGTTGGATGTATTAAGCTTATATTTAGCAATACAAAACCTATAAATATAAATTGAAAAGCCCTAATTCTGAAATCACAGAAAGTGGGAGAAGAAAGGGCAGAAACAAAAAGAATGTAAGGTTTGTTTCTAAAATGTTTTTTTTGCAAAACAGCACGTTGGTGATGTGCCATAATGCAGTAGTGCACCAGTTCCATATGTTATGTATGGCGCACTGATAAAAACATTTATTTGTTTATTTTTTTCACTCTACTTTCGCGGTGCGCTACTATAATGGAGCACACCAGTGCGCTCTGTTACGCAGGGCGCACCAACGAAAAAAAAATCTGTATTTTTTTAAGATTGATGCAAGGGCCAACATGGATTGGGATCTGAATATGAAATTCATCCCGTGGGTTGGATGTCTTATGACTATACAAACCCTATAGATCTAAATTGAAAAGAAAGAGGAAGAAGAAAGGGCAGAAACAAAAAGAATCTAGGGTTTTGTTTGTAAAAATGGATTTCTTTTTTTATTTTTGTTTTAGAAAACTGCATAAAAGGTTAAAAAAAACTGCAGGAAAAAAAAGGGTTAAAAAAACAATAAGCTTTGATTTTTTTATTTTACTTCATAAAAAAAACTATAGAAAAAAAGTAAAAAAAACAATAGACTTAGATTTCTTATTTTACTGCATAAAAAAAACTCTAGAAAAAAGTACAAAAAAAATATAAACTTACTCTCACATCGTTTGAAATTCTATGGTACAGGGTTTGACTAACCAGAGGTTTGGAATTTTGATTGTCTAAATACTTCTATTCGAACGTATTTCCCTGCTCCACAGTGCTCTCGTGCTCTGGTTGCTCCAGATATGTATCCTGCAAATCTCTGGCTGAATATTTTTGCAAAAATAGTGAAATAATGAAAAGTGTTTAGTATTTAAAGAAATTTTTTATGAAATTAGATTTTCGAAAATATTTTGCCGCCCATTTTTCAATTTACCGCTTTTTTTTCACTTAAAGAAAATAGGGTTTCGCTTTTTTTAATTGCGGTTATTCGTTTACTAGTGCGTCTTTTAATTTAACCATACCAGTGTGTTGTTTTATAAAACGATACTAGTGCGCAAAATAAAAAAACTCACCGGTGCGGTTATCTGTACATTACGCACGGAAATGACATTGAAGTTTGTGCACCAAAATTTAATGTTTTTTTGCTCAAATGCAGGGAGAAAATATCATATATTATATGATATGGACAATTATTCAAAATCCAGCTCGTTCCATAATATTTCTCGAAGTCTATCGCGGAGTTCTCCCTATCCATGTGGAGATGTAATATTTACTTCAAATTTGTTTTATTTTTCACTATCTAATTGAATTTGTATATGTTTTTTATCCAATGCAGTCAATCAGACACAACTTAATTAAATTTATAATTTATACAAATTTGTAGGTTCAAGCAGATTCAGCATTGAGTTCAGATGCACAAAATATTCAAACTACTCCAAAACGTCGGAAGTTCTTATCAGGAGCTGCATACTGCAAGGCGCATTTGCTAGATGAAAATGGACAACCGCTTCACCCTGCCAATTGTAACAATATTGCATCTTCTAGCCACAATCCCGGGACAATGAAGGTAATTATAATTATAATTTTTTGGTATATATATTGATTAATATGTAATTATTTCAACATCAAACCAATTTATAATCATGCAATATTGTCAACGTGGTTACTAATTGATATCATATATTTTGTACTAATCATGTTCAAATTTTTTTTTTTAATTATTAGGATTCTAGTGATGATGAACGACCTACCTACCATCTTCCGTTGCACCCCATGACAATGTCAAATCGAGAGAAGACTGAATTAAGAGAAAAAAATGGAGAGGAATGATACCAAGAATGGTTGAATCAACCACTGATTCAATTCTCGCTACGTCCAGATTCACCAATTAGGAATGACTACAGCAATAGTAGTTCTTCACAAACTGGCAATGGAGGCAATCAAATAGAGGTTGGTATGGATGATTACTTAAGGGATACGACTACCATGGAGACAATGTTGTTAGATGCATTCCAAAATGATGATCAGCTAGGGGATGATGCTCATATCGTTGACACCTTTTTCGAAAGCCTTAAATTTGCTTCCACCACCCCTCTCTTTGGACCTAGTGGTCAGTCAAAGTCTACCCAGTTGGGGACAACAATGTTATTGTACAACTTGAAAGCAAATTTTGGCTTGTCGAATGCATGTTTCTCGGAACTTTTGAGGTAAGTTACCATAAAGTACTCCCCTTGTATAAATTTGAAATATAATCAGTACACTACAATGAACATTACATATGTTAAATTTTATGAACGTTAATAATTATATCGACATTAATGTACATTTAATATTAATATATTTTTCCATGATCACCAACTACAGGTTATTCAAAGGTAAGGTTCTTGCGAGTGATAATGTCTTGCCGGTAGCTGCGAAGAGGCAAAGAAATTGTTGAAAATATTGGGTGTTGAGTACATATCATATCATGCATGTCCAAATGATTGTATTCTATATAGAGGAGAATATGCAAACAAAGAGATGTGTCTGAAATGTGGGCATGACAGGTATGATAAATAAAAAACTAAGGGTAAATCACGAACTGGTCCTCCTTTTAAGATATTGAGGCACATGCCTATAATCCCAAGGATTCAAAAGCTCTTTTGTTGCAAAGAATTAGCTATGTTGCAGGGATGGCATGCCTCACACAGAAGTGAGTTGGGAGTTATGCGAATCCCAACTGATTCAATATCCATGAAGCATATAAAGGATACATGGCCCGAAAAATTCAAGAGTGAAGTACGAAGTTTATGACTCAGCATAGCCATGGATGGCGTCAACCCATATTCCCTCCAGAAAACCAACTATTCTGTTTGGTCTGTAGTAGTGATCAATAACAATATCCCCCCACGTTTTTCCGTGAAGAATGAACATCTTATGTTGGCTCTCATAGTCCCTGGTAGAAGAAAAGTGAAGAATATGGATGTCTACTTACAACCACTGGTAGATGAATTGAAGGAATTATGGGATGGGATAAATGTATACAATGTATTAAGACCCATCATAGCAGAGAGGAGTTTTACGTTGTATGGCATATGTGCTTACATGACACATGATTATCTAGGCTTAGGAGTTTTCTCTGGTAAATTACATGTTTAATTTATTGATTTGTTTATATATAATGTAACAATATTCTTTCACATATTAGTTATTTAATTCGTTGTAATAATATTTGTTCTGATCTTCATGATATTATTTAACGTGCCATGCATATTAATTTAAGTATATAAATATAATCTCGTAGGTCTTGTAACAAAAGGGTATTTTGGATGTAAATGTTGTGCACCTTCTCTGAAAGCTAGATGGTCCAAGGACCTACAAAATCCAGTGTATGATTGCTCCAGGATATTCCTACCAGAAAAACACCCTTACAGAAGAGCAGCATCTGCTTTCAATGGTAAACGAGAGAGAACCCAAAGGCCTATAATAATGACACCATCTGAATGGCTTAGAGCATATGAGAGAGAGAAGGAGAAGGAGTCCATAAAAATGTTTGATTCAAATGGGGAGCGTAAGTTTGATGATCTAGATTTCTTCAACACCTATGTTGAGAAATTGCCCATTGGGATGAAAAGGAAATCTATATTTTATGACCTTCCATATTGGGAGCATCTTAAGATTGCCCACTTATTAGATCCCATGCATATATTTAAAAATGTTTCATCTTCTTTATGGAGGCACATATCATCGAAAAAAAGTGACACATTGGCTGTTAGGAAAGATATTATTACTTCAAAAACTAAAAAGAAATATTGTCCAAGATGATTAGAAAGTAAGGGATCAGAGGGAGGCGTTGATCCCCCTAATTCATGGTTTTTCAAAGAAGGTGATGTCCCATGGATTTTTAAAAAGGATGATATATCTTTGGCAAAGGAAGTTATAATGGATGTGAGGATGCCACCTTCATATGGGTCTTCACTACGATGCTGCTTCACCGTGGATGACCATTTTTAGGGGTTGAAATCACATGACCATTTGAATCTTCTATGAGTACGTATAATGTCAAAAGCATGATTTTATTATTTTTTATATTAATAGATTGAATCCCATGTGGGGATCATAAAACATAACTAATTTTGTATATTTTTGCACGTGTTTATAACTTTGCAGTGTCATTATCCTTTGTTTGTGTGTGGGTGTGTGAAACATGAATTCCCTCAAGACCTAGGACGTGCCATATCTAAATTATCTGAATTTGTACGTTGGATCATGTTAAAGGAGATTCATGTGGCTATCATTCCACGGTGGCGTCAAGAGATAGTTGAGATTGTTTGTATGTTTGAGAAGGAACTGCCGACGAGTTTCATGGACTTACGGGTTCATCTTCTAATCCACCTGGTAGATGAGGTTGAATTAGTTGGGGTTGTTTCTTGTCGTTGGATGTTCTTCTTAGAGAGGTACATGAAGAAATTGAAAGGTTTTTTTCGACAAAGGGAAAAACTCGAGGGGTCTATGGCAGAGGGGTACATATCATATGAGTCTTTCTACTATGCCAGTGATTACATCAATAAAATCAACAACAAACTAGGTGTGGTGATTTGGGACGATCAAATGGATGAATACAAAAGAGAAGGAGAGTTGCTCCAAACGAGTGGGAAAAAACGCTTGATAAAGAGTAAGCGACTTATAATTTTTCAAATTTACAAAAAGTAATTAATATTCATGTTGAACTTTGATGTAATGTATATTTTTATCTCTAAGTACTATATAATGTTGGTTTGATTTCATCAACGAATGCAAAAATTGAAGCGATCAATAAATTCATTCTTTACAATTCTGAAGCAACACAACCGTGGGTCACATTGTACGAACAAAACAGGGTGAAATGGGATAGTGACAGGAAATAATTCAGATGGTTGAATGGTAGAAGTGTGCCTTATCCCGATCATTTAAAAGAACATATGCCAAAAATATGCCCCAACAGTTGGGTTGTTGACCAAATCAGAGAGAAATACGGTGCTACCGGTCATTACCTGCGTGCTGGAGAGGATGCGCTAAACATAGGGATTGGGTGTAGCAACTCAGTAATAATCTTTTTAATTTATACGTAAATTTGAAACTTATATTAAAACATCTACATTTCATATTTTAACTACTGTTTGATTATTATTTTTAAGACACATGACACTATGATTTTTTTAACTTTTTATAATAGGTGCATTTGTTCCCATCTATGTTGGCATATGGACACCATTTTCGAACATAAAATGTCGATGTTGGAAACATCACAGAAGACTGTGGAGTGGAATTCGAGTTCAATCAATCTAATCAATCTAGCCACCGTGATCAACAACTAGTACGAGGGACATTAGGTTACGTCAGAAAGATACAAGAGATCATTGAAGCGGATTTTTCTTCTTTCCAATGTGTTATTTTTAGGTGCAAGTGGTGGGACACCTTTGATCAGAATAATGTAAAGGAAGATCGTGATATTAGGTTGATATGTATCAACTCTAGAAAGATGTGCGATGAAGCTAAAGAGCCCTATGTTTTCCCTAAACACTGCAACCAGGTGTTTTTTTCCCCAGATATGTTGGATAGGGATTGGTGGTTCGTATTGACACATGACCCTAGATCAAAACATATTTTTGAGAACAATAGTGTTATCATGCCATGCTAACTAGAAGATAATGAGGGTGATCATGAGAACCAAGAGTGATATGGTACATGTTTTATTTCATCAATATTTATACTTTTTAAGATGGGTTTTTTGAAATATTAATATAATATGTATTTTGAATTAATTGGTAATTTGCATTGTGTTATTGTTAAAATCAATAATTCACTTGATAATTTGGTATTATGTTGATCTAAAAAACAATGGCGTATTGTATAAATTAATTCTTTTTTTTTGTATCTTAGATCATAATAAAATAATTATAATTCTAAAGCACAGGAATTTATTTGCATTATTTTCTAAACTTTATTATGTTACAATAAATCATATTATTCTAGATTTATTATTTTACAATTTTTTAAAATTTACAAATTTTAATAAATTCATTTCACATTAATACAATTAAAATTTTACAAATATTTTACATAAAATTACAATTACAATTACAATTACAATTACAATTACAATTTTACAATTTCACGTACAATTACAATTAAAATTACAATTTTAGAATTTTACATATATACAATTACAATTTTGCAAATTAAAAAATTACAATTTTACAATTTTAAAAATTACAATTACAATTACAATTTTAGAAATTCACATATGTACCAGTACAATTAAAATTTTAGAATTTTAAATACAATTAGAAATACAAATATTACAAATTTACAATATCATGATCATTTGGTATTAAATTAATTAATAAACATCATGTTCATGATAACCATCGTACAAACATCATATTTGACTAAAAACACATTCAAAATCGCTAACTGCATCATCGTGATCATGATCATCTAACAAAACACAATTAACATTATATATTAACATCATCAGTACAACACAAACATCAAATATACATTTCATGCTATCACATACACATCTATCTGCAAGTTGCACATTAAATGAACATATCTAACATGACCTAACAACATACACATCATGATGATCACCAGCATGTAAATTAAGTACAACTGCAACATGAACATAAGATACATGGACCATATACATATAACTGAATAATGTTAAAAATATACAACTGTAATATAAATGTCATGGATCAGCTGGTGGTAGTACAACATCAATATCAATACAAATAGCCGATGGTCCAACCTCATCTCCATGATGACTACTAGTAGATGTTAATGGAGGCTCATACAAATATGGCGCGGCATGAGGCTGTGAATGATCATGAGATGATGGTATGATGCGGCTCGTAAGCTGTCCATCATGTGTTGTAGCTCGATTGTAACATGAAACAGTCCTCGTCAGTCGCGTAAAAGTTTTCGTAACTCCTACGACATGCCGCATCAAGCTGTACATGTCACATTGCATGCCTCTCCACAACCGTGATAGCCTATCATCGGCATCTATGTCTCTGAAATCAGCGGGCTTGATGCCCGCCTCAACAATCAATGCAATGAGTTGGTCGCCCAACTCCATCCTGTATCTAGCATCACTAAGACGTCGACCACACACCAACGCACCAGCAAGGTCAAGTCTCTAATCTGGACCAGCCTCCTTATGATCCTCGGAAATATCTGGCATGCCCTCATCCTCATCATGAGGATCCACACCTGGATCAGGTGGTGGTGGCGACATCTCCTCGCCATCAAAAGAGCCAATGTCTGCAAAATATATACAAGTACACAACAATAATTAGAGGATTTTATTACACAATTTAATAAAAAAAAGTTAAAGAACATGTTAGAATAAATTTAAATAAAATAGTAATATTACCTCTATCATCTGGCGGCTCATCAGCTGTGAAGAGGATGTTGGCACACCCTCACCAATCCAACCCCGCATAAGGACAGGGGACCAAAATGAAGGGATGCTCATCAACATTGGCTAGCAACTCCAGTGCATCATCTAATATCCTCGCTGGAAAAAGAGTCTCCTCCCTCTTGGGCATCATCTGCCCCCACATGTGCATACGTGCCTCAGTAATCGGCCTACGAGGCTGCCGAAGTAAAGAAGGCCTTGTCTCTGAAAACCTCTCAAAAAATAAACAAAAAATCCCTGAAGAAAAAGGGAAGTTGACCCTCCCTTGTGCATGAGCAAGGCATCTATCTAATGTTGTATAGAACTACCGCAAAAAATTGCAGACCACCTGACAACTCGTGGCTGTTGTAGTAAAGAATCAACATAATATAAAAGCTGGCAACTAATGCGTTGCCCGTCAATGGTGTTGTGTGAAATGGTCGAAATGATAAGTGAGAGACACTGGACCTCCTCACTACCAAATGCACCAATACGTAACTACCCTCTAGCGACCTGAAACTCTGCAGGAGATACTAAATTTTCTCCAATGTATCTCTAGGAGTAAACTAACTGACTCCCTGCCACACAGCTAGCTGGAACCTCGGGGAACGAGGGAAAATCCACCCCTCTCCTCGATAGCCCTGTAAGAAAATATACATCCTCCTTAGTGGGCATGTACCACTGGTTGATACCAACCCAGAAAGCCTGTTGCTGGTCATTCCACCTTCGGATAAGATGTCTCAAAAACAAACTATGGGACTTTAGGGAAGTAGCCTCCTCATAGAACTTGAGGAGACCTACCTGCCTAAGGAGCCCCTACGTCGCTGCTATAATAGGGCGAGGGTACACATCTCTCTCCCTCTCCCTTGCCTCCCATAGGCGAACCATGTTATATTGTTCTGACTGTTGTTGTTGTTGTTTCCCCTCTTCTCTCCTTTCACATCTATGAATGATTGACATATTAAACACAATTTTTTTATTAAATTCCACATGTATTTACAAATATAAGTATATATTTATTTTTTGAAAAATAAATAAAACAAGAGTCGGTGTGCCAAAAACACGGTCACGCACCGGTCCCGGTGTGTCACACCACAGAGTGCACCGGATACGGTGCACCTCATGATATAGACCACACCAGAAGCGATGCTCTAGAAAATGTTTTTAACGCACCGTTCAGGAGGCGGTGTCAGGAGGCCGGTATGCTAACTTCACTATCCGCTCGGGGCTTATAACTAAGTCAGCACATCGCCATCTTGCTCCCGTACATAGTCGTCGATGCGATATTTTAAGATGCCGCACCGTTGACCTAGGCCAAATACGGTAAGCCGTGCGCTGACAAAAATAGCAAGCCCAGGGCAGTTATCTCAGTCAATGCACTGCTCCACCACAATTGAACTAGGTCAACGATGGGGCCAGGTAGCCGATCGCACTGCTCTTTTTAAAGAAAATTAAATAACACGGTGCGCCTGTGGTATCCGCCCCGGAATCGGTGTGGATGCCCTTAGCACCAGTTTCCCGGCCCGAACCATTGACAATGTCAAATTGCAGTTTCGATGCACTGAAAACATTACCCGCCCCGGGGTTGGTCAGTCTGTCAATGCACCACGTTGCCGTGATACACCATTGTCAACGGTGTGGCCTGGTAATCAACCGCACTGCACCTTTTAATTTTTTTTAAAATAACATGGTGTGCCACGTCGTACCATGCCGGAATTGGTGCAGATACTGTCAGCACCGGTTGTGGTGCGGCCTATAAATTTATAGGTAGCACCACAAACCGGTGCGAGCCGAACGGCTCGAGCGCACCACGCGACAAATATATATATATATATATATATATATATATATATATATATATATATATATATATTTAATAGTTAATTTTAAGGTTTTTTTAAATTATAATCCGCTAAAAGGCATAATTATGGAAAAATAAGAAAAATACCTATACATTTACCCGTCAAGGAGGCAGATTGACAGTACAATTTGCAAAAGAAAATGTGTCCACTGTTTTATAAAATTCAAGTTGGAGATTGGTAGCAATGCACAACAGCAGTGCGTGCAATAAGTGCAATGGGAGCACGGATGTGAGTGCGGCTCAAACAAGGATAACTTGCACCGGTGCTTGAGGACTCTAAAGCACTGACAAAAGTAAAAAATGCGGTTTTTTGGCTGTGATTTTTTTTTATTTAACCCTGTTCTGGTGCGCAGGGTTTTTATTGGCGTATCGGTGCATTTTCACTATGCCGCCCCGGGCGGTTTCTATTTTTGCGCCTATTTAGGAGGCACCGGAGCAGCCTTGCGGTAATGCATCGGTGCTCTACAGTAATACGACACACCAGGCACGTTGTCCAGTGAACCAATGATTTGTGCAGTTTTTTGGTCGTAATTTTTTTTTTTAAAACCCTTTTCCGGTGTGTAGCATTAATGGGGCCCCGGTGCATTTAGATCATTCCGCATTGGTCAGTTTCTATTCCGCGCGATTTTTATGAGACACCCGGGCAACTTAGCGGAAACGCACCGGGAACGTTGTCCGGTGAACCAATGATTTCTGCGGTTTTTTTGCTGTAATTTTGTTGTTTTTAACCCTTTTCCGGTGCGCGGTATTACTGGAGCCTTGGTGGGTTTCAGTAATTCCGCACCGGGTGATTTCTGTTCCGCGCACTTTTTATGAGACACCAGGGCGGCTTAGAAGTAACTCATCGGTTCTCTACGGTAATAAGACGCACTGGGAATGCTGTCCGGTGAACCAATGATTTCTACGGTTTTTTAGCCGTAAATTTTTTTTAACCCTTTTCCGGTGCGCGATATTACTGGAGCAGCAGTGTGTTTCAGTAATTCCGCACTGGGCGGTTTTTGTTTTGCGCGCTTTTTACGAGACACCGAGGCGACTTAGAAATAACGCACCGGTGCTCTATAGTAATAAGACTCACCGGGAACATTGTCTGGTGAACCAATGATTTGTGTGGTTTTTTGGGCGTAATTTTGTTTTTAAACCCTTTTCCGATGCGCAGAATTTATGGGGCCCCCGTGTGTTTCACTCATTCTGCCCCGTGCGGTTTCTGTTCCGTGCCCTTTTTATGAGACATCGGTGCTGACTAGTTTACATGCATTGGTGTTGTTCCTTAATAAAAGGCACCGGGCAGGTGTGTACAGAGGGCACGGTTTCTGGTGTGCCAATGTTTTATGTGATTTTTTTGTCATTATTTTTGTTATTTAACCATCTACAGGTGCGCGCATTTTATGGACACCCCAGTGATTTTTCTTGATTCCACACCGGTGCTGAAGTTATGTAAAGTACCGATACTCTACATAATTACAACGCACTGGGCGTGTGTGTACGGAGCGCACGATGTCCGATGTGCCATATTTTTAACCGCACCGGTGCATTTTTCGGTGATAAGAGCACCGGATGAAATACATCTGCAACAACCTCTGCCCGCCAACCTCCTCTAGGAACCTCTGCTAGAAATGGATGTCTGGGGTATTTTTATAAGGGGTTCCTCAAAAACATCTGCTAGAGGGTCTTTTCCTTGTAGTGTATCGATATTTGGAATATGGTGGGTCTTCAATCCAACATTAGAGTTTATCAAATCACGATTAACATTTATTTAGTTCTCATCATGAGTTTCCTCTACTATATTTTTGCCATTAGGAATCATTTCTTGTATTAACTTTGTCAAAAAATGGTGAAAATTAGTGATTGGGCTACTAAAAAATTTAGTCACCGCAATTATTTCAAGTGAATTACTACTAAATTTGAGCAATTTTAAGTAACCGAACTAAAAATGACTAACTTAAACGACAAATTTAGTTTGTGGATAAAATATATGACTAGATAATAAGTGACCAAACTAAAAATGACTAATTTAGTCAAAGACTAAAATATATGACTCAATAATAAGTGACAAAATTAATAATGATTAACATAAATGGCTACTATAGTCCAAAATAAAAATATGACCAAATAATAAGTACAACAACTATATGAATTAGTCATTTATGTTAATTGTGTCACTCTGGAAATGGAAAATTGCAATTTCGATACTGAAGTGTTTCGTTTCACTATAGGGGTCTCTGAATCCATATGTAGTGTTAACATTTAGAGAAAAAGGGGTCTTTAAATCCATCTACAGTTCTAAAATTCTAAATACCCCTTTGTCTCTAAAATTTAATAATGTAGATGGATTCATATATTCTCAACATCAGTTTGACCTTCCTTCGTCGTCGGGGCAAGGCTCTCCTTCACCAGTTCATCGAAGGAGGGAAATTCCAATGACACTTGAGATGAAGGAAAAGAAAAAAAACAAACCAGAGAGAGTCATAACTTCTGAATCTTTTGAAAACCATAAGAAAGTCATAATACATTGCATGTATTTATTTGATCTCTAGGATGAAAGGGAAAAAAAAACTCAAAGCTAGACAACCCCAGCAAGAGTTTTGCAGCCCCTCATAAATGGGCTCGAGCCCTGGGCTGGCCGAAGCTAATATCTTGGTAAATTAATATAACTCTTGATTAATCTAAAGCCATATTATTCTATAAATAATTTTACAGATACGTGCATTACAAAAATATGCACAAATTCTAATAGTACATTCACATTCTTAGAATGTGCACACATTACTATTAGAAAACCATACATACTAGAAATTCTTGTGTCTCTTTATGTAGAATAACATTCCATGTCTTCCATATCCAAGTTGAAATATAAATATCCCTTAAAGAGTAGCTATGTGATTGTTTGAGGCCGGTTGCTTCATGTTTGAGGTACCTAGCCTAGTTTTGGTTAGGACATGGCAGTTAAGTGCAACACATGCAATACAAGTGGTTGGTGGTCATGCTTAACTAGTAAGGTCATATTGAAGATTCTTGGTGATCATGTTTCTTGAGTGGTATTAAACACTCAAGTGCAATAAAAATTCTAGCCCCATGACAAATGGTACTAAATCCATGTTTGAATGCAAATTTGTGGAATTGTTCTTCACTATCCACACCCATTTCATTGGATAATTTGATGGGGATGTATTGATGAGGATGCTAAAAATTCAAGTTGGGAAGAATGTAAGGACCTTCCTCGAGGTGCCATTGGAAATTTTATCCTCTATAACATGCTAAGAAAAGATGATAAAGGGTGCATGGCTATTTTATATGTTTCATAACCCTCATGACTGACTCGCAATGACCCTTGAGACATTTAGGATGATGTACTAGTTTGGTGTGGACTAGGAGGATGAAGGATGTCTAGCCTAATAAGTATGGATGATCAATGAAGTGTTGCAACACAAATTCACCAAAGGATCACACAATCTGGAAATGCGTTCAATAGTGTGGTATTCATGGCAAGGCAATGCAGTTGATGAGTGTATAGAAGATAATTGGAAGCTTGTTGCCACTACGTACATGACCTTTAGAGAATGCCAAGAATTGGTCTATATGGAAACAACATAGTCTTACACTAGGCGGTTAGTTAATATACTACACTAGAATTGTACTATAATGAGAATTAACTAAACTAGAATTATATTATAATGAGCGTCAACGAATGCCACATAAATTTCCCTATGAAAAATTATCTTCTGCCATCCCCACTCATAAAACATGACAATGATTTTTGGCTCTTCATTATAAAATTTTAGAGGGAGGAACTCATAATTCCCCGCTAAAATTTGAAAAACAGATGTCACCATATGAACACACAATAGTTCCATTACTGATGGCGGGTAAAAACCCACATTCCCAGTTTCTGATTATTTCTACCTCAATCTGTGTGTAGAATTCCTCCTAAATTTCTTTCCCAATCAACTTCACAATCTGGGCCAACTCAACACGTTCTTTACATGAGCCTACCATACCATCTAGACTCTCTCTATTTACTAAAACGCTACTCCCCACTAGCATATACAATTTTATTTTGTATGCGCACTGGAATATATAAATATATATATATATATATATATATATTAATCTCCTTCTTCTGTTATCGGAATCCTTATGACCAAACCCAAAAAATGTTGGACCCCACTACGATTAAAGACTCGACCTCGTTCATAGTTCGGATTTGATTAAGAAGAAATCCTTAACTAGCCACACCATACAATTATTCACCTTGTAACCTGGAACTTTATATAATGTTCGAGCTAACCATATATAATTAAACGTATGCCTTTATAAGAAATGGGGCCCACACATACAAAATGTAAACGGCCATACCTTGGTTTATCCTTCGTGTTACTTGATGAGCGACCACCATTCGATGAGCCGGCTCCAAATCGGATGGCGTACATCGATATCGCGATCATTCCATTGTCGATAGTTAATGCGTGATGAAAGCAGTTTCTCCAACCTGCTCAAGACCACGTGTCAGCCTATGGCATTGATTGCGGCCAAATGGGGAATACAGCTTACTGCCTTTGTACCTCGTGATATACTGCTGGGTTCAGCTCCAAACCACGTTCACTATTCACATCTTCGTGGTTCCGCTCCCCTTACTCCAGGTTCCATCTTAAGGTTCTGACGCCAAATACTTCATTTTTGCTCTCGCTTCAGTCAATTCACAACTTCGTTCCTCTGCCTACTCACGTTGTTTCGCCTTCACCTTTTGACCACGATTCATTCTACTCTAGACTTACAAGCTGAACGCCCCTTCACAAGGTTTAACCAAATCCACAATTGAATCTTACACGCAGAGCTCCGATCAATCTTCACCTTAATTGCATAGAATACCATGTTAGAAATGTTGTCATTGATGGCAAAGGTAAAGACAGGAGAAGCACCTAAACTATCCATGAGGCAAAAGAGACAGAGAGGTATCAGAGGAAGCAGAAGCAATAGAGGAATTAGAGACAGGGCAGTGGAGTTGAAAGGGCCTGAAGGAGAGTAATACAGAGGTTTATATCTTCACATATCCCAATCAAAGCGGGAGTTAGATCTATATGGAGTTGAAAGCGGGAGTTAGATCTTCAAAGTTTGTGAACATTGAGAACCCTGTGCAAAAGGGTAGATTTGTAATTATGTGCACGATCGAGCAAACCGATGTGAGTTTGTAAATAAGGGCTTATATATGTATCAAGATTAGATGTGCTCTGAAATGTTAGCCCCTGTATGGAGAGGCTTTCTCAGAGTCCCAGTGTGAGTGTTACAGAGCGGAATGCAATGAATATTACAACATAATGGAATACGAATGCAGTAAGGATGTAAAGGATCAGAACCTCGAAGTGGAATAGTTACATATATAACGAAAGGAGCGAAGAATTAGAAGCGAAACTCAGAATACGAAACTCTGACTAATGAACAGTAAAAATGGGTTGGCGTTAGTAACCGAATCACGAAAGGATGTGGAACCTTGAGCGAAGGTGAGGAACCACGAGGTGTGAACAGTGGTGATGGAACCTGGAGTAGAGGGGTGGAACCACGAAGGAGTAAAATTGGACGCAGTTTAGAGCGAACCGGTGGTTTTCATCGCACCACCATCGACGGGCAAGCGGTTTTCAAGAAATCGGACCGATTCCATAGAGCGACTGACACGTGGCATACGGAGGGATCCCAAAACCACTCACACTACGTTCCATTGCACGTTATTGTTCGTGCATCTTTTCCGAGCGATATTTGTCCGATAAAATGAGGCGGCACGATGCGATAACCACCGTCGGATGGAGACGACCGTTAGCGTTGGGGCCCATACGCATATATTAAAATTTGTGGATTTAACAAAATGAAATTAAGAGGGTCTATTCAAAGGTTGCCTTCGCATATGCCTGGAGCATTGATGTTTATTTTAAACCATACACATTTGAATATAAAATCCCAAGTCGAAGATTGAGATATGAAGTTTAGAACGAGTTAAGTTGGTGATATTTGCCATTGTCGAGCTCAGAAATGGTAACCAGAGTGCGGACTAAAAGAAGTGTTGTTAATAAAGGGAGAGTTAAGCAAAAAATTCACCATATATGTGATGTGTGGAAACCTGGTCATTTAACCAATGCTAAATTGATTGGTTCGAGTTGATTTGACTATGGTTTAAGCCATAGATTCTTCAAGGAGGTAAACTTCAACATAAATTCGAAACAGCTCAGATTGGAAATTGGGTTAAGTACTAAATTAAGTGCAGGTGATTTTATGTGCAAGTAAGTTTTAATTATTTAAATTGCCAGCCCAGAAAATAGAGTATTGAAATTTCCCAGATCGACAGTGGGAGTGAGTACAAATTTGTTGTATCCATTTTATATGCTCACAGAAAGAGGAAGTATGATACCTGACAGAGGTAAACAAAGATTGCAGAGTTGAAGAGATGTACAACAAAGGGATTCAAAAGTTCAGTGAACAGGTGGAATATGCGAAAGACAGTGAACAAAGTATGCAGGACAGCGGCATGACTGCTACAGAAAGGACAAAACTAGCTAGCCAAAGGCTGAGTGAAGTTTATATACTGTAAATGAAAATTTAAATGTTTTATTTGTTCTATATTTTTTGTGATGCAAAGGCAAGTATCCTAAGTAAAAGAAAAACTCCCACTGTAATATTGAAATTTGTACATATTGTTATATTTTTAATGAGTTGGATAAAGAATTGAGAAGGCTAAAGTCAAAGAGTCATGGCTGGTCACTCAAAATTCCTTGTGGAATACAAACAGTCATGTGAGGAACTCTATATATAATTTGATATGCATAAGTGAAATAGTGTGTGTAAGGGATAGAGAATAAAAAGCATAGAAGATTGAGGCAGAGAAGATAAGGAAGAGAGAAATAGAAAGAGATGCTACTGAACAGAGCTTATATCTGAGGTAAATCAGTAAACATTTCTTGTGATAAGTTGAGGAATTTGGAGCTTCCCTATCAAGTTGGAGCTTGATAGCTGTCAGTTGTAGTTGACTAAGGTTGGAACCTCCTGTAGGTTGATACCTGCAGAAAATTGAAGGGAGTTGGAGCTTCCTTGCAAGTTGTAGCTTGCAGAATTGAGGTTGGAGCCTCCTGTGGGTTGGTGCCTGTAGAAAAACAGTGGTGAGATGGAGTTGGAGCTTGCCTTTGCATCACAACAATAATAAGATGTGGTTTTCTCCCTTTATGGGTTTCCACTTATCTCTGTTGTCTCTATCTGTGTTTCCTGTGTGCTGAGATGATTTATCAAATCTGCTTAATGTTTGATGCTCTCATAATAAGTTTAATATCACATTAATTTAATACTTGCTGCAACATATTAAGATTGTTCATATACTAAGGTTGATTATAAAACTAAGTTATAAATAAGCTGATGAAAAGTTGAAAAATGATATTGTATGTATTGAACTGATTCACCCCCCCCCCCTCTCAATTCAACTAAAATTCAACAATTGGTATCAAATCCAGGTTCCTTTGTACCAGTTTAACAATTGAAAGGAGATTCTAGGTTCTCAGGATGGCTAGTAAAGAAGGATGCTCAACCAATAAATCCCCTTTCTTTACAGGTGCAAATTATGCCTTCTGGAAAAGCAGGATGAGGAAATACATAATGTCTCTAGGAATAGAGGTGTGGGGTGCTGTGGAATTAGGATATGCCCCAAAGGCAACTGACTCAGAGAAAGAATCCAAACAAGATTTTGTAGTTAACACAAAAGCCATGAATGCCATCTTGAATGGATTGTGTGAAGCAAAGTTTATCAAAGTAATGCACAAATACACTGCCAAAGAGATGTGGGATACTCTGGAGAACATCCATGAGGGAGACAAGAAAGTAAAGACTGCCAAACTTCAAGTCTATAGAGCCTAGTTTGAGAACTTAAAAATGAATGATGATGAAGACATTGACAGTTTCTTCCTAAAAGTTGTAGAAATTGTTAACAATATGAAAGCTCTTGGAGAAACCATGCCAGAAAGTATAATTTTGCAAAAGATTCTAAGATCTCTCCCATCCAGGTTTAATCCCAAGGTGTCTGTAATAGAAGAAACAGCTGATTGGGAGACTTTGACCATGAACCAGCTACTTGGAAATTTAACAGCATACGATATGAGGCTCACACAGAAGAAGCCAAGTATGAGGGAGGCAGCCTTTAAAACAGAAAAGAAGAAAGAAGAAGAGGAAGACATATTCTCTTGCTCGGATGAAGAAGAGGCAAAATTTGTCAAGAAATTGGATAGAGGCTCAGGTAAATACAAAGGTAAACTTCCTTTCAAATGCTTTAACTATGGAAGATTTGGACACTATGCTGCTAAGTGTCCTCACAAGAAAGTAAGGAATCAGGCTCAAGAGTCAGAGAAAAATACATCAAAGAACTGGCAGAAAGGAAAGAAGTTCAGCAGAAAATCCTTCTATGCTCAACAAGACAGCAGTACATCTGAAGATCCAGATGAACTCTCAAGTGAAGATGGAACCTCTAAATTTTTATTGATGGCTATAGAAGAACTTGAAGGTCTCTTACTAGAAGATGAAGAAGAAGAAGGTGAAGTCGACCTTGAGGGGGAGCTAAGAAGTGCTCTTGAAGAGATTGATAGACTCAAGCTGAAATGCAGAAAACAAAAGGACATTCTCCTCAAGTATGTACGATAAGAATAGAATTCAGAAGTCCTGATGCAGCTAAAGATAGAGCTTGAAGAATCCAAGAAGATAGAGGACATGTTACTTAAGAAAATCAAAGAAAAAACTCAGGAACAAGAAAATTTGGAAGAAGAAGTAGTATGTCTCAGGGAGAAATTAGAAAATTCTCAAAGGAAAGTGGTTATAAACTCTTCTCAAACAACAAGCTCTAGTAAGTTGAATGAAATTTTGGTTGCTCAAAGATCGCCTATGATAAAAACTAGAATAGGCTATGAAGGAGAATCAAGTAAAAACAAAGAAAAGGGAAACAGAGAGATTATTTTTGTAAAAGCAAAGAAGGATGATGAAGCAGCTCAAATAGTTCCTACAAAAGAAGAAACTTGTAAGGAAGGAGACAGAACCCAGAAAAATCCTCTAATAACAAAGAATGAAAGAAATACTCAAACAACAGGAAAAGATTTATATGCCCCTGAGTATGTCAAATTTGAAAGCCATCAAAGGAGATTATTCCCTCCTATGAAGAATGCCACTTGTTATGTCTGCCACAAGCAGGGACACATTGTTGCATATTGTCATGCAAGGAGGAGTAATTTAAACCAGCAAAATATGCAAACAGTGAAGAGACTGTCTCAAACAAACAAATGGAGAAAACAATCTTACATTAGGTATGCAAATAATTTCTACAGTTATTGTTTTTGTTGTAAGGAATTTGGCCATAAAATTATTGAATGTAGAAAGTATGAACAAAGATTGATGTTCAACACCTCAAGGAGGTTTATGAATCAAATAAATTTTGTTCATACTCACAATTCTGCAAAATCTATGATCAAATGTTGTATATGCAATCAAGTTGGACATATGCCTTCCAAATGTCCTCTAAAAGGATGTGATTCATCATCTCACAAAAGATACCAAACAAAAGGATTCCTCCAGTGGAAAAAGAAGGAGAATAAGTGTGACCTGGCTCTAACTGCTCAAGATCTGAAAAGCCAATGGTACCTGGACAGTGGCTGCTCAAAACATATGACTGGAGACAGGAGAAAATTTATAACTTTTGATGAAAGGAAAACTGGTAATGTTACTTTTGGCAATGATAAATTAGGAAAAATCAAGGGAAAGGGCTCAATCAGCTTAGATAATGGTAGAGGTAAGGCCCAAGATGTACTATTTGTAGATGGGCTAAAGGAAAATTTTCTGAGTGTCAGTCAAATGTGTGATAAAGGCTGCGAAGTTATTTTCAGAGCACAAGACTGTGAAGTCAGATCAAGCACCACAGGTAAGACTCTGCTCAAAGGTGTTCGAACAAAGAGCAATGTTTACATCATAAAAGAGGAAGATGAAGCATTCCATCTTAGCAAACTTGATGAGTCACGGTTATGGCATAGGAGATTGGGACATCTCAGCTTCGATCATATCATCAGACTGAGCAAGAAGAAAGCGGTCAGAGACATGCCAGAAATAAAAAGGCCTTCTAATACCATATGCAAATCTTGTCAATTGGGTAAACAGACCTGCACATCCTTTAAGGCCAAAGATGAGTTATCAACAAGAAGACCACTCCAGCTTGTGCACATGGATCTGTGTGGACCTGCAAGAACTAAAACACCAAGTGGAGAATCCTACTTTATTCTGATAATAGATGATTTCTCCAGAATGACATGGGTTGCTTTTCTCAAGAATAAATCGGAAGCTCTGGACAAATTCAAAATATTCAAAGCATTAGCAGAAAATCAGACAGGATGCAAGCTAAAATGCATCAGATCGTACATAGGAGGTGAATTCACAGATTATGACTTTCCAGATCTGTGCAATGAATATGGCATAAAACAACAATTTACTATTGCAGGGACACCTCAGCAGAGAGACAAAACAGATCAGTTCAACAAATTTCTAGAGCCATGATGCAAGAGAGTAATATTCCTCAAACCTTCTGGGCAGAAGCAGTACATACATCAGTGCATATCCTTAATAAATCTCACTTAAGGCCAAGAAGTGACAAGACTCCCTATGAACTATGGCATGGAAAGCCAGCTTCAATCAAATATTTTATAATTTTTGGAAGCAAGTGTTATATAAAGAATAATGATGAAAATCTTGGGAAATTTGATGCAAGAGCATATGAAGGGATTTTTCTAGGATATGCTTCCAAAAGTAAAGGGTTCAGGTGCTACAACAAGACTCTTCAAAAAATAGTTGAAAGTATTGATGTGAGATTTGATGAAGAACTTCCAAACAATACAAGAGATACAGACTGCTGCAGTCCATTAGATAACCATGAAGAAGAAAACCAGAATGATGATGAAACAAGCAAGACAACAGAAGATGCAGAGTTGAGCTCGAAAACCCCCTCAAGATACACTCAGAAGAATCATCCGAAAGATCATATCATAGGAGACAAGAAAGCAGGGGTCCAGACAAGAAGGCAGCTAACAGAACAAACAGAAGAGGTATACATAGCCATCTTATCACAGATAGAGCCAAAGAGATTTGAAGAAGCGTGCAAGGAAAAGTATTGGGTAAAGGCAATGAATGAAGAATTGGACCAAATTGAGAAGAACAATACCTGGGAACTAGTTCCTAGACCAATTGAGAAAAATATCATTGGCTCAAAATGGGTATTCAAGAATAAAATGAATGAACAAGGACAGGTAATCAGGAATAAATCCAGACTAGTTTGCAAAGGATACTCACAAATCGAAGGACTTGATTATGATGAAACATTTTCTCCTGTATCTAGAATGGAAGCCATCAGAATGTTTTTGGCCTTTGCATACCACCAAGACTTCAAGGTATATCAAATGGATGTGAAATCTGCATTTCTAAATGGAGATCTAGAAGAAGAAGTCTACATGGAACAACCAGAAGGTTTCTCTTTAATAGACAAAGAAGACCATGTGTGCAGACTGAAGAAGGCTCTATATGGACTGAAACAGGCTCCTTGTGCTTGGTACTCAAGATTGGATAAATATTTGCAAAAACAAGGCTTTAAGAGAGGTGGAGTAGACAACAATCTGTACATAAAAGCCCATGAAAATGAACTCCTGATTGTTGTAGTATATGTTGATGACATTATGTTTGGAAGAAATGGAGAAGAACTAGAAAAAGGGTTTGCTGATGAGATGAAAACAGAGTTTGAGATGTCTATGATTGGAGAGCTCAGTTTCTACTTAGGACTTCAAATTCAGCAAAAGAACACAGGTACATTCATCTCACAAGAAAAATACTTAAAATAAATGTTGAAAAAAATCAAAATGGAGGACTGCAAACCTGTGTCAACTCCCATGATCATGGGATGTAAGCTGTGTGCTGATGATGGATTTGTTGATATAGATCAAAAAATCTACAGATCCATGATAGGAAGTCTGTTGTATCTGATAGCATCAAGACCAGAGATCATGCTAGCAGTAGGACTAGTGGCTAGATATCAAGCAGCACCTAAGCAAAATCACCTTCTTGCAGTAAAAAGAATATTCAGATATCTACAAGGAACAACACTATATGGGCTTTGGTATCCTAAAGGCAAAAACTTCACTTTGAAAGCATACACAGATGCAGATTGGTTCAGCTGTGTGGATGACAGGAAAATTACAAGTGGAGGTGCATTCTATCTAGGAGAAAGTCTGGTGGCATGGTTAAGCAAGAAACAAACATCTTGTCTACAGCAGAAGCAGAATATATAGCAGCAGCAGCATGTTGTACACAAGTCATGTGGATGAAGCAAACCCTCCAAGACATGAAGGTAAGCATTGATGAACCTAACTCAATCAAATGTGATAATACAAGTGCTATAAGTATATCAAAAAAACCTGTGCTTCACTCAAAAATTAAACATATCCCAATCAAGTATCATTTTCTCTGAGAACAAGTGGCTCAGAAGGTAGTAAAGCTAGAATATGTACCAACAAAAGAAAAAATAGCTGATATATTTACCAAACCTCTTGCTAGAAAACCATTTCAATATTTGAGAGATAAACTAGGGGTAGTATCTGTAGATGCTACTCTTTGATATAAAGAGAAAGCACAGTTTCAGGGGGAGAACATAAATGAAAATATCATTACAGGGGGAGATCAGCCAGCAAGGAGAGCATGAAACAGGTCCTTAGGGTCAAAGGATTATGGAAAGAGTACACCCAGCTTAAAAGAGTTAAAGAAAAGGCTAAAGGGTCAAAATTTTAGATTTAATCCAAAGTTTGGAGCAGCAGGGTACAAAGTCAAAAGATCTCAGAGAGAGGAAATGCAGAAAGCAAACTAGGAAATGAGCAACCCTTTGCCATTTATGTCAAAGGGGGAGGAAAAGCAAAAAGGGGCTTCTATAAGGCAAACAGAGTAAGAGTATTTCCATCAATGCCAAAGGGGGAGACTGTTGGAAATGTTGTCATTGATGGCAAAGGTAAAGATAGGAGCAACACCTAAACTATCCATGAGGCAAAAGAGACAGAGAGGTAGCAGACGAAGCAGAAGCAACAGAGGAATTAGAGACAGGGCAGTGGAGTTGAAAGGGCCTGAAGGAGAGTAATACAGAGGTTTATATCTTCACATATCCCAATCAAAGCGAGAGTTAGATCTTCAAAGTTTGTGAACATTGAGAACCCTGTGCAAAAGGGTAGATTTGTAATTCTGTGCACGATCGAGCAAACCGATGTGAGTTCGTAAATAAGAGCTTATATATGTATCAAGCTTAGATGCACTCTGAAATGTTAGCCCCTATATGGATAGGCTTTCTCAGAGTCCCATTGTGAGTGTTACGGAGCGGAATGCAATGAATATTATAGCATAATGGAATACGAATGCAGTAAGGATGTAAAGGACCAGAACCTCAAAGCGGAATAGTTACATATATAACGAAAGGAGTGAAGAATTAGAAACGGAACTCAGAATATGAAACTCTAACTAATGAACAGTAAAAATGGGTTGGCGTTAGTAACCGAATCACGGAAGGACGTGGAACCTTGAGCGAAGGTGAGGAACCACAAGGTGTGAACAGTGGCGACGAAACCTAGAGTAAAGGGGCGGAACCACGAAGGAGTAACATTGGACTCGATTTAGAGCGAACCGGTGGTTTTCATCGCACCAACATCGATGGGCAAGCGGTTTTCAAGAAATCGGAGCAATTCCATAAAGCGACTGACACGTGGCATACGGAGGGATCCCAAAACCACTCACACTACACGCCATCGCACGTTATTTTTCGTGCATCTTTTCCGAGTGATATCCATCCGATCAAATGAGGCGGCGCGACGCGATAACCACTGTCGGATGGAGACGACCGTTAGCGTTGGGGCCCATACGCATATATTAAGATTTGTGGATTTAACAAAATGAAATTAAGTGGGTCTATTCAAAGGTTGCCTCCGCGTATGCCTAGAGCATTGATGTTTATTTTAAACCATACACATTTGAATATAAAATCCCAAGTCGAAGATTGAGATATGAAGTTTAGAACGAGTTAAGTTGGTGATATTTGCCATTGTTGAGCTCAGAAATTGTAACCAGAGTGCGGACTAAAAGAAGTGTTGTTAATAAAGGGAGATTTAAGCAAAAAATTCACCATATATGTGATGTGTGGAAACCTGGTCATTTAACCAATGCTAAATTTATTGGTCCGAGTTGATTCGACTATGGTTTAAGCCATAGATTCTTCAAGGAGGTAAACTTCAACATAAATTCGAAACTGCTCAGATTGGAAATTGGGTTAAGTACTAAATTGAGTGCAGGTGATTTTATGTGCAAGTAAGTTTTAATTATTTAAACTGCCAGCCCATAAAATAGGGTATTGAAATTGCCCAGATCAACAGTAGGAGTGAGTACAAATTTGTTGTATCCATTTTATATGCTCACAGAAAGAGGAAGTATGATACCTGACAGAGGTAAACAAAGATTGCAGAGTTGAAGAGATGTACAACAAAGGGATTCAAAAGTTTAGTAAACAGGTGGAATATGTGAAAGACAGTGAACAAAGTATGCAGGACAGCTGCGTGACTGCTGCAGAAAGGACAAAACCAGCTAGCCAAAGGCTGAGTGAAGTTTATATACTGTAACTGAAAATGTAAATGTTTTATTTGTTTTATATTGTTTGTGATGCAAAGGCAAGTATCCTAAGGAAAAGAAAAACTCCCACTGTAATATTGAAATTTGTACATATTGTTATATTTTTAATGAGTTGGATAAAGAATTGAGAAGGTAGAAGTCAAAGAGTCATGGCTGGTCACTCAAAATTCCTTGTGGAATACAAACAGTCATGTGAGGAACTCTATATATAATTTGATATGCATAAGTGAAACAGTGTGTGTAAGGGATAGAGAATAAAAGGCATAGAAGATTGAGGCAGAGAAGATAAGGAAGAGAGAAGTAGAAAGAGATGCTACTGAACAGAGTTGATATCTGAGGTAAATCAGCAAACATTTTTTGTGATAAGTTGAGGAAGTTGGAGCTTCCCTATCAAGTTGAAGCTTGATAGCTGTCAGTTGTAGCTGACTGAGGTTGGAACCTCGTGTAGGTTGATGCCTGCAGAAAATTGAAGGGATTTGGAGCTTCCTTGCAAGTTGTAGCTTGCAGAATTGAGGTTGGAACCTCCTGTGGGTTGGTGCCTTCAGAAAAAAAGTGGTGAGAGGGAGTTGGAGCTTGCCTGTGCATCACAACAATAATAAGATGTGGTTTTCTCCATTTATGGGTGTCCACTTATATCTGTTGTCTCTATCTGTGTTGCCTGTGTGCTGAGATGATTTATCAAATCTGCTTAATTTTTGCTGCTCTCATAATAAGTTTAATATCACATTAATTTAATACTTGCTGCAACATATTAAGACTCTTCATATACTAAGGTTGATTATAAAAGTAAGCTATAAATAAGCTGATGAAAAGTTGAAAAATGCTATTGTATGTATTGAACTGATTCACCCCCTCCCCCTCTCAGTTCAACTAAAATTCAACATACCATACACATTCAACCACCACGTTATCATGGATATAGAATTCTCTAAGGATGCATAGAGCGCACTCAAACACTAACTCACAGAATGCAACGCTCACAGTTCTATCACACGGGCTATACAACTACTTCTTGGGATGAATCCACACATTTCCAGTGGGTCTTAATAAGTGGATTTATCACACATTCTCATCACTGAATGCGCAGACAGACTTTTAAACAAATCACAGAGTCTTAATTACACCCAACTTACGGAGATACAGGCATTCTTCACACAGAATTAAACCAATAATTGCACATAAATACTGAAACAAATCTTCATTACACAGTGAATTAACTTACAAGCCTTTTAGCTGGCCAGATCTTCGATGAATTGGCCCTTCTCCTCTACTCTGTCTCTACTACAGTCCTATGCAGCCTATGCAGCTCTCTATGTAAGGTTGCCTTATTATGCCTGTAAGGCTTATTTTTATACAAACCCTAAATCGACTCAACTCCTCCAACGCTCAAACTCTTCATATCTCTAACTCTGAGACTAGTGCTCTGACAGACAGAGACGGACTCCTAAAATTAGCTTAACTTCTGAAACTGACTATCTCTTTAGGTTCCCATTAATCATTCGGGCAGTCATAATATTTTCTACATTAAACTAAAATCACTCGATTTATTCAGTAATTACATGACCAAGAAAATATAAGACCCCCCTAAGTCTACCTATATACAAAATATTGGTTTGAGCCTAATGCTCTTGCATCAGACTCCCCAGATTAAAACAGTTCATGATCTCTTGATCATGTGCTTCATCTTTATCTGCCTAGATCCCATAATTTGTTCTGCAACTGATCATCCGTTGCAGTGTTCTTCTTTCGCATTCCTCCTGGCTTCCATATGTTTGTCTACATCCTTGCACTTGCTATGCCCTCACAGTTTGTGCATGTCTTCTTCTTGCTGCTGTTGTTTCTTAGCTTTCTTACTGTTGTCTTTTTCTCAGTCACCTTTATCATCAACTTTCTTATAAATTTGATTTCTTGATCCAATGTGTCCTTTGACTACTGGACACCACTTCTCTTTGATTGTTGAACTTCAGCTGTGTCTGTAGCCCTTCTTACTTCTCCAATTCTTACTACTGCCCTAGCTGCCACCCAATCATCCATGCCCTCTTGCTTTTTTCAACAGTAAAACTCTTCCTGATTGTCATTTATGACAACTTCCTTACCCTCTGTCTACAGCAATTCTCCCAGCAACACTCCAATCAGCTGCTGCTCTGCCATTTCACCTTCTTTTATGAATGTTTCCTGCAAACATTCTCTCCATCTCCTTTGGCCAAACACAAATTCACTATGCTACAACTCAGTTTCAGCATCTTCTTCTTCTATCTTGGCAATCTTCAGGAATTTCCTTCCTTCTTCTTGATTTACTTCAAGCTCTTCCAGCTTTGCATTTTCATCTTTTTTCAGGGTGAAACTCTGGTTTTCCACTGTTGTAGCAGCCCCAACAATCTGCCATATAGCCCTCTCCCTAATCTTCTCTTGGCTATTCGAACAAACCAATTCCTCTCTGCTACCAGTAGCAACCAATTTCTGCCCATGAGACATGATTGTCTCATCTTCTTCCAGCTTCTCATCTTCATTCTGCAACAGCTCCTTTTCTTTTTCATCTGCAGAAACAACAAGTTCATTCACAAGAGGCATGATAGCCTCACCTTCCTCCTTCGGTAACAGTCCATCACCTTTCAGAACAACTTTAAAAGATGGATTTTTTTTCTGCTTTGCCTGTCAACACAGCCAATTCATCAGTTCCAAAACCCCAAGACCTAATGGTCCCAACTAATGATTCAATCATCAATTTCTCTTTCGGCAATTCTAAGTCTGTCCTAAGACTCAGAAAATATTTTTTGGCTTTATTCCTCTGTATCTTCTCATGCTGCAACCCCCAATTCCGAATTTGAGGTTCTTTCTCTTGTACAAGATTCTGCTGATTCAGCATACTCTCTAGCAGCTCAATTTCTCCATTCCATGGTTTAAAATCTTCCACAGAATTCTCCTTCTCCTTCAATTGACTGCCCCATGCTGTCAATTTATCTCCATCGGCATCAGCAGAATTTGCATTCACAAAGAAATTGTTAAAACAAAATCCACAAGGCCTCAGAGCCTTTCCTTCTTCTGTCAGCATCTCAGTATGTTGTCCCAACTTTTTTTTCTTCTCAATCAGCACATTAGAATGCTAATTCCAATTCTTCAAACATTTCTTGAGACTGCCAGTTAGTCTCTCCTCTGCACCATCCTCCTCAAGGATGCCTCTCTGTTGTAGTTCATAAAAATGAACTCTCTCATATTCAATCATCTATGTCCTTACCATCTGAACACCTTATCTCTGTGGTTCTGTCCTCTGCTCCAGAACACTTGATTCATGCCACAATCTTGGCATCTCCTCTGAGAAAACATCTTCAACATCTTCACTATCTTCTACTGTCACTATCTCCTCAGCCTTCATCAGAATAGAATTTTGATTCCCTATCTCTGCAAAAACCTCAGCTACCTATCCATCACTCCCTACTTGGCCATTTAACAAACGCAAACTGTAATTATCATCATTAATGACAAATTCATCTTCATTAAGTACAATTTCATTGAGACAATATCTTCCATTATCAAACTTATCATCTTCAGACATAGTTTTCGTGTCCTCATTGAAGCAATCCCTTTTATAAAAAACAAGGAATTAAGGAATTCCTTCTACTGCAATAATACCATCTGATCTTCATCTAAAAGATACTCATCATATCTTTCTTGGAAACATTCAGCTTCATTTGTCACAGTTCCATCATATGAACTGCCTTCATTAACACCTGCATTCACACACAACTTGTCAGTTGTAAAAACATAAGACCTCATGGTCTCATTTGATGATTTGATCACCAAATCTTCTTACTGTTCCAAGTCTTTCATATGCTTCAGAGATTCTTCAATAGTCTTCTCTTCTTCAATTTCTTCAAGTTGTTCAACCCCCAGCTTCTAGCCAATATCATAAACTAAAGCTCTTATGCTTCCAATATGTTGGAACGCAGGATCTTTCTCCAACTGTGCATGGACATCTTCAAAACATGTAGCTGCTCCATTTTCTTCCTCAATGACAACACCAACAAGTTGTTCTCTCTCACCTGTTATTCCTGCAAACATACAAAATATGTCAGATGTAAGGCCCTTGGACCCCTTGGTCCCACTTGAAGCTTCAGTCTCCAATTCCTTCTCCAGATACTCAATCACTCTGAGTATTTCCTTCTTCTTCTGAGCATTCATCATTTTCTCTTTCTTCCTTTGTAGCCTCTGCCACTTTATCTTCTTCTTCATGATCCAACCAACTCTCTGACTTTCTTCTATCCTTAGTTTCAATATGTTGAACTGCTCCCTGATCTCAGCTAATTCCTTCCACCATTCTTCATCAGTGAGTCTCTTCCTCATGCCAATTTCTTTGGAATCTTCCCTCACTCTTCCGCTGTGGCTTCGCTCAGAACCTCTGCAATCTCTAAAATATCTGCTATGGCTCTCAATAGCCATTTTCTTCTCTAGGATTTATTCACTCACAAGCTGCACTAAGCCTCTGCAACAGCAAGCTCTCTTGCTACAACTCACCTCACCAATCCCTTCCTCTGGACCCGGCTTTTGGCAAGTATTGGTCCCCTCTCTGCTGGAACCTTCTGAGCACTCTCTTCTGCTCTCTAGGCTTCACTCTGCAACTTCTCTCAAGAACACCTCTTTTCTTCCTTCATCCAACCTCAATTGGGAATCTTCCAGGTTCTGCCACACTCTTTCTGCACTCATAATCCCTTACTGGATTCTTCTATCACTGCTCTCAAAGCTTGTGATCTGTTTCTTGCTAAGATTCTTTCCTCACTTGCTTGCACTCTGTATTCTGCAAACAATACCTTCAACCATAGTCAAATAAGGCTTATCATCTTACCTCTCAAGATCCCTGACTGATCTTTCTTATTTTCTCACCTGCACTGCATTTCTACCTGCTGCAATCTTCAAGACACTTTGTCTTCAACTCCAGATTCTGTAAATCTGAGTTATCAACCTTCACTGCATATTTAGTCAAATTTGTAACTCTGTTAAACAGATTTAAACATAAAATTTATCACTGTTCAATATATGTGCATTTCAAAATAAAATTTTCAATGAGCTAATTAAATTCTAGCTCTGATACCACTTGATGGCAGGTAAAAACCCACATTCCCAGTTTCTGATTATTTCTACCTCAATCTGTGTGTAGAATTCCTCCTAAATTTCTTTCCCAATCAACTTCACAATCTGGGCCAACTCAACACGTTCTTGACATGAGCCTACCATACCATCTAGACTCTCTCCATTTACTAAAACGCTACTCCCCACTAGCATATACAATTTTCTTTTGTATGTGCACTAGAATATATATATATATATATATATATATCGCCTTCTTCTATTATCGAAAGCCTTATGACCAAACCCAACAAACGTTGGACCCCACTACGATTAAAGACTCGACCTCGTTCATAGTTCGGATTTGATTAAGAAGAAATCCTTAACTAGCCACACCATACAATTATTCACCTTGTAACCCGGAAATTTATATAAAGTTCGAGCTAACCATATATAATTAAACGTATACCGTTATAAGCAACGGGGCCCACACATACAAAATGTAAACGCACATACCTTGGTTTATCCTTCATGTTACTTGATGAGCAATCACCGTTCGATGAGCCGGCTCCAAATCAGATGGTGTACATCGATATCGCAATCATTCCATTGTCAATAGTTAACGCGCGATGAAAGCAGTTTCTCCAACCTGCTCAAGACCACGTGTCAGCCTATGGCATTGATCGGGGCCAAATGGGGAATACATCTTACTGCCTTTGTACCTCGTGATATACTGCTGGGTTCAGCTCCAAACCACGTTCATTGTTCACTTCTTCGTGGTTATGCTCCCCTTACTCCAGGTTTCGTCTTAAGGTTCCAACGCCAAATACTCTATTTTTGCTCTCGCTTCAGTCAATGCACATCTTCGTTCCTCTGCCTACTCACGTTGTTTCACCTTCGCCTTTTGACCACGATTCATTCTACTCCAGACTTACAAGCTGAACACCCCTTCACAAGGTTCGACCAAATCCACAACTGAATCTTACACGCAGATCTCTGATCAATCTTCGCCTTAATTGCATATAATACCATACACATTCGACCACCACATTATCGTGGATATCGAATTCTCTAAGGATGCATAGAGCGCACTCAAACTCTAACTCACATAATTCAATGCCCACAGTTCTATCACACGGGTTATACAACTACTTCTTGGGATGAATCCACACATTTCCAATGGGTCTTAACACAGGGATTTATCACACATTCTCATCACTGAACGCGCAGACAAACTTTTAAACAAACCACAGAGTCTTAATTACACCCAACTTACGGAGATACAGGCATTCTTCACACATAATTAAACCAAAAATTGCACATAAATACTGAAACAAATATTCATTACACAATGAATTAACTTACAAGCCTTTTAGCTGGCCAGATCTTCGATGAATTGGCCCTTCTCCTCTACTCTGTCTCTACTACAGTCCTATGAAGCCTATGCAACTCTCTATGCAGGTCTGCCTTATTATTCCTGTAAGGCTTATTTTTATACAAACCCTAAATCGACTCAACTCCTCTAACGCTTAAACTCTTCATATATATAACTCTGAGACTAACGCTCTGACAGACAGAGACGGACTCCTAAAATTAGATTAACTTTTGAAACTGACTATCTCTTCAGGTGCCCATTAATCATTCGAGCAGTTACAATATTTTCTACATTAAACTAAAATCACTCGATTTATTCAGTAATTACATGACCAAGAAAATATAAGAGCCCCCTAAGTCTACCTATATACAAAATATTGGTTTGAGCCTAATGCTCCTGCATCAACTACTCTTGACTTCCAATTCCTACCATTACTATGACGTATACCCTAGGTGATTGGGATATTTTCAAAGGATATATTGTCTCCACTCCCACAACATTGTAGTTTGATTTCCCTCTATGCGGATTGCCTATTGAAAAGCAAGGGTATATAGGGCTTCTCAAGGTCATGAAGCCTTACATTGAGGTTATCCACATTAAAAAATATGCAGGAAAATGAGTAAGCATGATGCCATTTTAATATATTCTATGCAATCCCCAATGCCTATAGTCACCTGAAATAGTTACTTTTACTTATTCCTAAATAATATTTCCTGTGTTTTTTGTAAGGTGGGCATCGATGCTTACTCATGGCTTCGCAAGGGAGGTAAGCCCATTTCCACACATAAGTTAAACATCTATATTTTTGGGTGTAGGTTTAGTGGGCGTTGGGCTAACCTTTTCCTGAATCAATACACCACATGTTACCCACTGGTGGTCCGTAAGGGGGAATGCTTTGACTCCTGCTAGATGCGTCTAGGTCTTGGGTCATTAGCTTGTTTCCTCACGTCTGATGAAAAGGAGCTCTACGCCAAATAAAAGCAGTTTTAGGACATATTCTGGGCCTCAATTTTTATCCATCCTTGTATTAATTATATTTTCTTTAAGACTAAATATGTGTGAATTTTTAAAAACATTTAAATTGATTTATATTCTAGTTACCAAATTTAAAATTATATAAATTATATCAATATTTTTTAATTTACAAAATATAAAAAATATTTAACATGAAATGGAAAATAACTATCAATTTAAAAATCATATAAAAATAAATAAATATAAAGCATCCTTCCATAATTAAAACATCAGATAAAAAATATATAAAAAAACCTCCCGCCACAATTAAAACATCATATAATTGTATTTTATTTTTAAACCAGAATCGTGGTTAGGCTAACAAATGTGGAAATTTTGCATTAATGTTACTCAATACCTAATAGCCCAACTCCAAGTTGAATAAAATCCATATAAAGAAGGGTCATCGACTTCTCGGGAGCTGACTGCAATTTCAGATTTCATCGAGTCACGAACTTCGAATTTGAAGCTTCCCCTAGGCTACAGGAAACATTCAAATTTTTTTTCTGGCTCCATTTGAACAAAATTCCTTAGAAATGGAGGGTATCTAGATTGAAAATCTCTGCATCAAAGGTTTTTAGTGTTCTTAATTTCATATGTCAGGGCCCTCACTATAGAATCACCTTACACCTAACTGCATCCTTTTCAACGTGAAGTTTAGTGAATAGTAAAATGGGTAAAAAGCATACAAAGCCATGCAAAGTTCCAAAATGGCCACTACTAGCAGGTCGAAGGAAATCCTAGATGGAATGGTGTGTACCCTTCCGTACCTTAATCCAAATTTTCATTTTTTCATATTTTTGAGGGGTGGGGGAGGTCAAATAAAGCTATGCTATAATGAAAATCAGGTAAATACTCATGTATTTGGCATAATGAGATATGATTTTTTGACACCTGCAATGACCCCAAAAAATTCAAAACCCCGACTTCTTTTAATTTTACAAAATCCAAATTTCTGATGTCTGTCTAACCCTTTTTGTGGCTGAATGCTATATTCACCGTCGGAATACTTGATCTTGAAGTTGGTTATCTAAAGTATTTTAGTGTTTTCTTTAAACTTGAGACACATTAGAACTAGCGTGAACACATTAGGCAATACAAGCAAATTACTTTCACGGGAGAGATGGTTGTTAAAGGGTGAATATTTAAACACATGCACTTTCATTTGGCTAAGTTTCCCCAACAGGGTGTACTCTTCTATGAAAATTACAAGGCTTACATGATTACATCATGCCTCAACAACTTAATCATGCCTCTGGGTATTGACCCTTGGCTACTGCCAAGTTATTTTCTGTCAAAATGACATAGGACTTGAAGGGAAAAATAAATATCACAAGAACTTTTAATAAGCTAAGTTACTGCACTAGGGGTTACTCTTTTGTCCAAATCTCCAAAGACTTGCATATAATTCTCCAAAGAAGTTAATGGTCAAGTTCAATGCAAGGTTTCTCCATTTACTCTTTTTTTTTGCATGAAAGACTAGGATTTTGCAAAGATTGTCATTGTATGTTGTTGCTGGAATATTATTTGTAGAAGGGCATTATTGCTCCAATAAAAGGAAGTTAGGACAAAGTTAAAAAGTTAAAACCTCTCCACTCTTTATGTAACCTCAGACGGTTGAAGATATTTGCTACTGGAATTCTCTGGTTATATTTTTTCATTCACAGGTTGAAGTTTTTGTAACTAATGAAGTAGGTTAATTGTGGTATGTTCTGGCTCCTTGATTTCGTGGTGAAATTAGATTTGAAGATATGATATGTTAGTTGATTTTTGATGTACCAATTCTAAATTATGCGAACTTTTCCTTCATAAACAAACTGTCTTTGACAAATTTTTACAACTAGATAGACTGCAATAATTTCGTCAAACACTTGGTGTGCATAGTAAGGGAAATACTACAGCAAGAGGAAATAAGAGTAAATCATTAATTTTATTGCTTAATTCAGAGAACTATTACAATATAGGTTACCATGGATGTCCGAATTTCATCTTTAAGGGTTTTGTGAGGCACTCGTGTATTTTGCACAAATGTATTTATTGTGGAAATCATGCTTACTTCAAAATGGAGCAACCATATTGTCAACAAAAGTCACATTTAAATCGTTAGGAAGATAATCATGAAGCACCACTAACAAAATAAGTGATTACATTATTGAGAATGGAGAAAGAAAATGTTGTTTATTGAAAATTGTGACATTTGTGGTAGTAAAAATGATCCACTTAATGATAGTGGTGTAAAATGAGTGTGCATATTCTATAAGCTTCAATACTTTTATCATATAACCATTAGGCAATTAATAAAAAGTTGCATAGCAGATACAAAAATGTCTTCGCATATAAACTTTTATTGCATGCCCTGACAAAGCAACTCTTGGTGTTGCATAGCCACCTAGTAATCTTTAATAGCATATGGAGAAATTTCGTAAAGGCTTAAACACTGGTACATCAACAAATATACAAAAATGTCATAAAGGCTTAAACACTAGTACATCAACAATTGTGTCAAAATTTATGTCTAGGGCCATCTTCCTCCATTGCATATCATAAACATTATGCAACAACCAAAATCATACCAATATCAATGGAACCATTATGCAACAACCAAAATCATGCCAATATCAACAATGACATGTCTTTGTCTTTGAGTAGGAGCCACCATGAACCCATATTTACAATCACCACTCAAAATCCTTGTGCAAGGAACACTTATAAATCTTGGTAAGAAAGCTAAATATCCTTCATAACTCAATTGTGAAAGCTCATGTTGTGCACTAACAGGGCTCCATACAAATTTTTCTCATGAACATCAACGAATGCCATCAACGAATAGATACCATGGATGCTCGACTTTCATATTTAATGGTTTTTTGAGGCACTCAAGTAGTTTGCACAAATTTATTTACTGTGGACATCATGCTTACTTCAAAATGGTGCATCCATATCGTCAAAAAAAGTCACATTTAACTCATTAGGAAGAGAATCGTGAAGCAACATTAACAAAATAAGTGATTACATTATTGAGAATGGAGAAAAAATATATTTTATCAAAAATTGTGACAGTTGAGGTAGTAAAAATTATTCACTTAATGATAGTGGTGTAAAACGAGTGTGCAAATTCTATAAGTTGCCATACTTTAAGCATATAACCATTAGGCAAGTAATAATAGGTTGCATAGCAAATACAAAAATGTCTTCACATATAACCTTTTATTTCATGCCCTGACAAAGCAACTATTGGTGTTGCATAGCCACCTAGTAATTTTTTATCTCATATGCAAAAATGTCTCAAAGGCTTAAACACTGGTACATCAACAAAGATACAAAAACGTCATAAAGGCTTAAAAATAGTACATCAACAATTATGTAATAATTTATGTCTAGGGCCACTGCATATGATAACCATTATGCAACAACCAAAATCATGCCAATATCAACAAAACCATTATGCAACAACCAAAATCGTGCCAATATAAACAATGGGATGTCTTTGTCTTTGAGTAGGAGCCACCATGAACCCATATTTACAAACGTCACTCAAAATACTTATGCAAGACACACTTATAAATCCTTGTAAACAAGCTAAATATCCTTCATAACTCAGTTTTGAAAGGTCATGTTGTGCCCTAATAGGGCTCCATACAAATTTTACTCATGAACATCAACAAATTCCACGTAAATTGTTCCATGCAAACTTATCTTCTGCCATTCCCACTCATAGAACATGAAAATTATTTTTACTCAATCCATCCTGTATTTATCTCTTCATTATAATGTTTTAGCGAGAGGAACTCATAATTCCCCGGCTAAAATTTGAAAAACGGATGCCTGCACGTGTGCACACAATATTATCACTACTCTTGACTTCCAATGCCTATAATTCCTATGACCTAAACCCTCGGTACTTTGGTTATTTTCAAACGATATTGTCTACACTCCCACTATGTTGTAGCTTGATTTCCCTTTATGCAAATTTTCTATTGAAAAACATGGGTATACAGGGGCTTCTCAAGGTCATGAAGCCTTACATTGAGGTTGTCCACATTAGAAAATATGCACGAAAACGAGTAAGCATGATGGCATTTTAACATATTCTTTTCAATTATGAATGCCTACAGTCAGCTGAAATGGTTACTTTTACTTATTCCTAAATGGTTTTTCCTATGTTTTTTTTGTTAGGTGGGCATCAATTCTTACTCATGGATTCACAACGGAGGTAAGCCCATTTTTTCACTTATTAAACATATATATATATATATATATTTGGGTGTAGTTTTAGTGGGCATGAGGTTGAAATTTTCCTAGATAAACCTATTCATGCAGTATGGAGATCTGTCAGCAAGCTCTGAATACTAGAAACTCCAAGCTCCCTTATCTACAATATTGCATACATAATATCAACATGCTTCGGTAGTACAAGGT
Source organism: Pinus albicaulis (assembly GCA_034641835.2). Classification (NCBI taxonomy): domain Eukaryota; kingdom Viridiplantae; phylum Streptophyta; class Pinopsida; order Pinales; family Pinaceae; genus Pinus; species Pinus albicaulis. Next base: position 1,527,867,951 of record CM076584.1, on the reverse strand, counting down.
GACTCCATTCGTTATGTTTTATGGTGGTCATATCCCATAAAAAATAACAACAAAAGAAGAAGACCAAAGATCTTTATTTTCTCACCAATTTGGGGTTTTTTTGTTATTATTGAGAAGCTCAAACTAGAAACGTACGTGTTATATACATGCTCTGGGGAAACTACTATATCATTTTTTGTTAATGGTTTGACTTCTAGGTCACTTATCAATATCAAATTTGATAAAAAGAGGTTTTATTGTTATTTTCATTGGGGAAAACCTAAAATTTCTATTAGTGCCATTGACATATAATATATGTTAAGCCATTTTAGGTCAAAAAAGTCTCTCCCTATTCATCCATGCAACTAAGGAAAGTGTATAAAATCTAGCCCCTGCTTTTATCTTTCAGTAAAAAAATCTGAAAATTGAATAGCTATAGGGTCCAACATCAAGAATTCATTTATTTAGTTAACCTTTCTCCTCGCAAATCTTAAAAATGCTATAGGAATTGGACAGTGACCAACTTGGTCATCTGCGAGACACTTCAAATAGATATTTATTATAACCAATGTTTCTTGAGGACAGACTGCCTTTGGCATAACAAACATCCATAAAACATGGCCAACAATTTTTGGTTTCCCACAATAGTTGCAGTTTCCATCTATTAATCCTATTTCATAAAAAAATCATGTGGTGAATACTTGTTTTCTTAATGTCCAATTATGAAAATTATTAATTCCAAGCTTGCTTTGCTTCCTTCATCACGAAAATAATATGGTATTAAGTACAAATCCATGCCTATTATATGAGTATTTTAGGGATATCTTATTCTTTGTTGGGATAATTTTTGGAGGTTTTCTATGGGATCATACTAGTGAATTACTTTTGGTCCCTAAGCCACTTGCCAGGAGTCAAAATTTATTGCCACTTTTACCCAAATTCAGTGTTGTAATATGAAGTGTTCCATTATTTTACATAAACTAATTGCTTTATAGATGTATGGGTGCATCTATAGGTGTGAGTAAAATCTAATCTCATTTAGCTATTGGTGTATTGAAATGATGATATGGCCTTACCATATAAATCTATTGTAATTAGTTGTTGTTCTATATTTCTTAGCATGAGAGATGTTTTCCTAGAACAAGCTAGAAACAAATTAGCAGAGGGAGATGTTAAAGGTGCTATTGAACTCTTCCAGGATTTTTTTCCAGAAATAAAAAATCTAGATTTGAAGTACATGTGAACCACATTCGTTTTATTGTTATTGTTTCTTGTGTTGAAGTTATACTTGCCTACAATTAGTGATGTTATGCTTCATCTATTTTCATATAGGATAGTACATATTACACCATCCATGGAAAATGAACTAATTTAGGTAGTGCTTTTGATATTTCTAGAAAGGTTCATAGGTTTTTCTGCCATCTACGTTTATGTTTGAGATGTTGCTAGTTTGAAGCTTTGTGTTGATTGAAATTTTAAACTCTTTCTTGATTTAGATCCTTAAGACATAAGGGGTTGAGTTTCTTCTTGCACCTTATGAAGCAAATGCCCAATTGGCTTACTTGTCTAGGTTGGAGCCAGAGAAAGGTGGAATAGTAGCTGTTATTAGGGCAATGATTTAATGGAATATGGCTACAATGCGGAAAGTCCTATATAAAATAGTACATTCATGTTGTCATTTTCTTTGGATAGAATATAGAATTTTTCATTTGGAAGCATTTATAACTTTTTTAACTGATTATTCTTCAAGGGAAGTTTGGTTTTGTTGGATTTAATAATTATTATTTTTGAAGGTGTTGTAAATAGGTTATTTACAAAATGGATCAGTTTGGAGATGGATAATAAGTTATAATGGACAAGGTGTTCAACTATTTGATTGCACCGGCTTGTGAACTTTCATTTAAATGTTTCACTCAAAAATTATTCACAGGTTAGACTTCTAGCTTCATAAACTCAGTAAGTATTTTGTTAGGATATCATTATTTTAGTAAGGATTGTTATTAAATGTTTTGAACTGCATACTGCAACTATTTAAACTCATTGTCCTTTATTTAGCCATTTCTAAGACCCAATGCACTTTCTTTGAAGTTTAGGTTTATGATAGTTTGTATCCCTAATTTCAGCTCCATGGTCTTGAGTAAGGAAAGTTAATTAACAAACAAAATCTTGCCTAGAGTGACAACGACTTAAAATTTTTCCTTGCAGGAATGTGTGCCCTTGTAGGTTGTGACTTTATTTTATTAGTCCCTGCTATTGGGATCTAATTAAAATCTTACAAACATATGGAATTTCACCAAGTTCCTTCGAACTCTGTAGAAAAACAAAGGAAAGTGACATACTCTATTCTAACCACCATTTAGCAAAGTCAACATGCATAAAAAAATTGACACTCCTGAAAACCAAAGTATAAAATCACACAAAATTGAAGCATAAATTCCAATTCCACAAGTCTAAGATTATTAAAAAATAAAATCCACTAGAGGGAAACGAGTTGTATTGTAAAAGATGCTTAGTTGCCTTGGTGGAGGATTTTCCACTTTGGGTGGTTCAGTACCCTACCTTGTCACCAAATTTGTCTATGTTCACACCCTACTTTGACCGATCTCTTGTATTTCTAGGTGGGATCAAATGTCTACATTTTTTACTTATGACCTTCCTATTGTAGATCACTTTCATGATGCCTTCCCTTCATTAGCGCATGGGGGGCTACACACCCACTCTTCCTGCTCTGTTTTGGTATCTTTCGCATCTGGTTTCTTGTTGTTGAGTTGTTGGGTCGTTAATTGTAGTATATGGGGCTTACTCTACTGCAAAGGTAATTCCGCTCGACTTTTCTTCCACTGGTGATTTCCTTGTGGACAGGAAATTTTTCTTTTTACCCCCTTTTTTAATAATAGCATAATCACCTATTGATATTTTTAGTTCTCGTACAAAATGGACAGTTGAGATATGATTTTATCCAACAATATTTAATATGTTATCATTTTTTCGAACTCTGTTTTTTCGATTGTTCTAGAGTAATGACTTTATTGAATTTATCCTAGTAAATTTTGAAAATTTTAGTTGAAGATATTATTGTTTGCCTTGTCACTAAATATGAACATTTATAGCTTTATGTTTGCTTCTATTATGTAACATTTTCCCCAATCTTGCTATATAAGTAAATAAGTTGACATTGAAGTTTCTAGCTTCCTACAGGCCATAAATTTCTTATTATTCAAATTTATAGAGGATTATTGAATGCCAACATACACCAGTCAGGAAAATTTCACTTGCTTGGATATGCATAATATGTTAAGACTCACGAAAATTAAATAGTCTTCGACTATGTGAAACATTTTTTTAAAGTCACAACATTAACTTCTTACAACAGATACAACTTTTGCTTGAATTTTAAACTTATTTGTTTGTAGTTCCTTAGGGATAGTGTCTTCTATCATACTGCTCGTTTCACAATTGCAATTTTACATCACCTTCTATAACCTTCTAAAATATGTTAATGTATCTCTTTGTTCAATCGATTTAGCCACATCAATTCTTTTCTTGCTTGATTTGTAGCAATGTACTATTTTTTAGAAATAACTTGAAGTATATCTATAAATGATCTGTTATCTCAAAATCATAACTGAATTTTGGCTTATACACTTTGATTCATGCCACGTGATCTTGAAAAATAGTATCATTAACATACATGGAAATATTTTTAATTGAGTGAATCTTTTAGTTGGCATGCATGCTACAATTATCCTTTGCTTGGACAAATACTAATGTCAGGGATGAATCTTAACATTTTTTCAACGATTCCTTCGAGCCCACATATGTTTTTATGCCACCTTTTTTTGGTGAAATGTACATCTTGGATAAACCTTCTAGGCACTTCATCTCATTCCAAGGGTAGTCTCTTACATGAATTGAACTTGGTTGGGGAGGATAATACTTCTCTCAACCACTTAAGCTAGATTCTATACCCAAGCACAACCTATTAGTTAAATGCTACTATTTCGATCAACAGTGAACGATGTCTTCCTTACAAAGAGAGAACATTGTCATTGTAGTTAATCTGTTTATCTTGGGTGTAACTCTTTTGCTATTGAACAGGCTTGGTATCTTTCAAATGTCAACTGTACCATCTATTTTGAATTTCAATTTGACAGTGTTTCCATCCAACAAATTTCCTGCCACATGGAAGTGTGGTTAAGGTCCACATACCACTTTTCATTAGTTAGTTATACTTCATTCAACTGCATGGTGGTTTTTTAATAGCTTGCATCCACGACTAAGGCTTTCGATATGTAGAATGCATGCCCATAATATTTCAAGGCTTTTTGGCTAGAGGCTTACACATTAAGTAGAACTTAAAATTGAATGTGATTGGTCACTATTGGTTGATTACTATTTTGTTGATATTGTTGAATTTTTCATTGTAGGATACATGGCTTCTTGTTGCTCATTATTTGATCTTTTAGGGCTCATTTACTAAACTTGGACCATTATTCAATTTGATTTGTCTTGATTATGTTTTCAACTCCTATGGACTTATTTACCTGATTAAATGTTCATCCTTGATAGTATTTTAGAGCCTCCATTTCTTGGAATAAACTTGGGGTTATTCATGCTTGATGGTATTTCAGAGCCTCCATTTCTTGGAATCATCTCATAACATAAGAATTCTTTGCTTTTTGGATAGGCTTACATGCTTTACTTCATTTTAAAAGTTGATAATGGTCAACCACTTTTGGGTTCTTTAAAACTTGTGCATCCCATTGAGTTTCCATTGTTGTACAATATGTGGCTTCTTATTGCTATCTCCAAGCCTTGAAGGAAAATTTAATAGATATGGATCTGATCAGGAGCTCAAGTCCAAGCCATGGAAAAAAAACTCAAAATTGAAAATGTTTAAAATTGGTTGAAACCAAGATGGCTTCATAGGTCTCGTCTTCCTAATTCCGGCACTGTAAATGGTTCGAAAAATGGACACCATATGAAGAAGTTATTGCACTTTTAGTGGAGTGGGTCCGACGGAGCACGGAGGGGCCAGCCCTCCTCCCATGGAACCTCATCATATGACCAGTGTGGGAGCTTAATGATTAAAAGCGCTTAAGGAGCCTAATCTCAAGTTTAATATTTAATTAAGCTTTAGTTAAGTGGAGTTTAATATGGCGGAGGTTCTGGAGGCGCTCCCAAATTTAGGTGGACTTCCACTTTTAGTGGAGTTAACTGGCAGTTGCCCCACATTTAGTGGAGGAAATTGGGGCAAAGTTGTTTTGGTCATAAATTTCTCATTACTCAACCTTTTGAAATGAATATTTTTTTTTTCATATTTTCTCAGCATTTTGGACTGAATGGCGCAGGTTTCAGAGCCATGGGAGCTCATTTTCAGCCTGTTTAGCTTCGGAGAAGCTTTTTGAGCCACTAGGGCCATTTTGGGTTTTGAGTTTGGTTGAGCTGTGGTTAACCTTTTTTGGTGAACCAAAAGTCATTTTCGACTATTTCCTGCATTTCAGAGCCATTGGAACAGGTCTTAGCTCTGTTTGAAGACTTTCAGAGGCCGAAAACCTTTAGGAGAGTTTTCAGGGCCACCATGGCCATTTTGGGGTTTGAGCTGTTTTGAGTTGTGGTTATCAGTTTGAGGTGAACCAAAGCTCTATTTCAGATAATTTAGACCTTATGAAGCCATTGGAAGTGGTTTCAAAGGAATTTGAGGACTTCTACAGCCCGAAAAGTTGCAGAGAAGTTCAAAGCACTAGCAGGACATTGATGAAGAAATCACTGTTTATGGTAATCTTTCACTGTTTAGTGAATTTGAAAAGGAATTATTAGCTTTTTCCTACCTTCTGAATCAGTTTATATATTCATATTTGTCTATTGAGACACTTATAATCTTGTATTGCATTTGAGAGCTTTTAATACAAGAGGACAAGCCCATTTTGGGAGGCTTGATCCAGGAGATGTAGCCCAAGAGTTGGGGTGAACTCCTATATCATATTGCTGTTGTGTTTTGATATTATATTGCTGAATATGTTGCTGATATACATGTTAAGTTTCAGAAAAAACAAATAAACTTAAAACACATAAACAGTGAAAATACATACACCATTTGCAAGCTAAATTTCCGCATAACGTCAAGTTTAAAGCAAGATCATTTTAATTAAATCTGAGTGTTTACTTCTATTATTTATTTAGGTAGAGTCTGTAAGAGGGCCAGGTAGCCTCTGGATTCATCCTTTCTTTGAAAGGTGAAATATCCGGTAAATTCCCCTACAGTCTATCTCTGTATTAGAAATATGAAGTTCTCACATTTTCAGATTTAAACTTAGTATTTTTGCACTCATTTACATAATTGAAAATGGATACCTTGCACCCTTTTCAAGTACCTTCCATTTTCAGATCAGATGGTATCGGAGCTTAGGTTAAGCTTGGTTGTGCTTAGGTTGAGCATTGGATGAGCATTTACTTTTGTGAAAAAGGTGTTAAAATAGTCAATCTCATTGTTTTATGGCTGCTTGATTAAGAAGGGGTCTTTACTAACATTTGGTTAAAAGCTTGTCATTTGTTGGAAAGATTTGACAACTTTTCTTTAGAATTTCCTTTTGTTAAATTAACCATTTACATAATGTCAACTTCTTCTACAAGTGAAGTTTCCTCCTTCATGAGATTCTTCAATGATGACATGAAGAATGAGTTCTTTAAGGTGAAGGACATGGTGCAGATTCTCATTGAGGATCAAAGAGAAAGTGTTAAGCTTCATGCACAATTGTTGGCTATGAAGGATGAGAAGGAAGCAATTCTCCAAAGGTTGCATGACATGGAGAAACAACTCCTTCAAGCTCAAGAAGCTTTGTCCAAGAACAAGCGTGAGGAAGAGGTTAATCGTTCCAACTTGTCTTCAATTTCCTCCATTGAAAAGTGTGTTGGTTCTTTTGAAAGACATACAAGAGGTATTGGGTCCAAAATTGATGTTGAAAATGGGCTATCAAGAAGCCAAAGGTTTGGGCAAGCATGCACAAGGAATTTTTGAGCCTATTTTTGTTATGGAGCATCCCAAGAATATTGGTCTTGGCTATGAGCAACTTAATGGCAAATCTTTGAGCACATGCATTCAAGAATGTGATGCAAATGTAAAGAGAACCTTTGTTCCAAGTTCTCAAATGCATTTATGTCAAAAATTTTCTAAGGATGATTGCCATTGTTTGAAGCCATCATTGCAGAAAGTAGAAGGCAAACATGTCGCTTATGGCGAGCATGAAAATGTAAGTAGTTTCCAAGACAAGAACAGTGATGAAAGTCTGAAAAGGGAAGTTGTCTCCTCTACTAGTTCATCGTCTTTCGAACACAAAAAGGATGGACATTTCATGCAGCGAAAGAGGTATAATTATTCACATGATCAATTTGATTATGTTTCAGCAAAGAATAATAATTATGCTTGTTCGAATGAAAGAAAATTTTGTTGCACATTTTGTGGTGGAGTTAACCATGTTGCTTCAAGATGCTGGTTGGAAAAGAAAGCACACAGGAAGCAGAAAAGGCAAAGAGAACTTTCTCAAAAAGTGCTTAAGAGTTTCACATTTTGTCAAAGGAAGGGACATGATGTCTCTCATTGTTGGTCCTTGCATCTAACAAATCGTCCAAAGCACATGCAGCTAGATGACAAAAAGCTTGGCGTAAGTGGATCTATGGAGTCCATTATCAATGTGGAAATGAAAGATTCACATGAAGAATTGTGGTTGCAACAAAAGACGCCATGGAGTTGGCTTGGTAGGAAGTGGATTAACTTCTTAATGAAGTAGGTCATACTCATTTTGTACATGCAAATTTCAGTTTGGTATGCATGTATTTCAGTTGAAAAGTTGATGCAAGATTGCATGTAAAAGCAGTTTCAGTTGAAGGAATTTCTTTGTTGTTGCAAAATTTTTCCATGGAGGTGTAAAAGATGAGTATGATACTCATTTATGTTGCAGCAATGTCTTTTGGTTCAGCTCTTAATCACCCACATGTTTTTGGGATGATGTGCTTGTTTGTATTTGAAAAGAAGAGTTGAAGTTGCACATGTACATAGAGGTTGTATGTGTAATTAGCAAACTGTATATAGTTCATTTTACATTATACATACACATATTTTTGTCAAGATGTATCTTGTTGTTTATCGACTTGTGTCGATTGTGTCATACATGCTTATCGACTTGTGTCGGTTGTGTGCACACTTTTTTTTACAGATTTTGTGTGTCATTTGTATAGCACATTTCATTGTCAACTGGTTGTTGATGTCGTATGTTGCACAAGATGCCTTTGGTGTCGTTTGGTGCAGAGAACGAAGTGTCAGTGCAAAGCAGTGCAAGATTCCATGAGTTGGAAAGGCATGCAAGCAAAGAGGGCACAAAGTTCAGCAAGTGTCATTGCTGGTTTCAGTATGGCAGATTGGTATGGAGAGAAAACTTGGTCGAGATTCGGCGCAAGTACGTGGCTCATTTAGCAAAATTCGCCATGTGAACAGTTGGCAATTCAGGAAAAATTTTGTAGGATGAAGAGAAGAGGATGTCATTATTCTCTCATTTTCTGTACTACAGTTCAGTTTCAGAATTTCAGTGAGATTTTGGGGTCCAAAAGCCTCTCATTTGGGAGGTGTGATTAGGAGCTCAAGTCCAAGCCATGGAAGAAAAACTCAAAATTGAAAATGTTTAAAATTGGTTGAAACCAAGATGGTTTCATAGGTCTCATCTTCCTGATTCCGATGCCATAAACAGTTCGAAAAATGGACACCGTATGAAGAATTTATTACACTTTTAGTGGAGTGGGTCCAGCGGAGCACGGAGGGGCCAGCCCTCCTCCCATGGAACCTCATCATATGACCAGTGTGGGAGCTTAATGATTAAGAGTGCTTAAGAAGCCTAATCTCAAGTTTAATATTTAATTAAGCTTCAATTAAGTGGAGTTTAATATGGTGGAGATTCTGGAGGCGCTCCCAAATTTAGGTGGACTTTCACTTTTAGTGGAGTTAACTGGCAGTTGCCCCACATTTAGTGGAGGAAATTGGGGCAAAGTTGTTTTGGTCATAACTTTCTCATTACTCAACCTTTTGGAACGAAATTTTTTTTGATTTCGTATTTTCTCAGCATTTTTGAATTAATGGCGTAGGTTTTAGAGCCATTGGAGCTCATTTTCAGCCTGTTTAGCTTCGGAGAAGCTTTTTGAGCCACTAGGGCCATTTTGGGTTTTGAGTTTGGTTGAGTTGTGGTTAACCTTTTTTGGTGAACCAAAAGTCATTTTCGACTATTTACTACATTCCAAAGCAATTGGAATAGGTCTTATCTCTATTTGAAGACTTTCATAGGCCGAAAACCTTTATGAGAGTTTTCAGGGCCACCATGGCCATTTTGGGGTTTGAGCTGTTTTGAGTTGTGGTTATCAGTTTGAGGTGAACCAAAGCTCTATCTCAGATAATTTAGACCTTATGACGCCATTGGAAGTGGTTTAAAAGGAATTTTAGGACTTATACATCCCTAAAAGTTGCAGAGAAGTTCAAAGCACCAGCAGGACATTGACGAAGAAATCACTGTTTATGGTAATATTTCACTTTTTAGTGAATTTGAAAAGGCATTATTAGCTTTTTCCTACCTTCTGAATCAGTTTATATATTCAGATTTGTCTATTGAGACACTTATAATCTTGTATTTCATTTGAGAGCTTTTAATACAAGAGGACAAGCCCATTTTGGGAGGCTTGATCCAGGAAATGTAGCCCAAGAGTTGGGGTGAACTCCTATATTATATTGTTGTTGTGTTTTGATATTATATTTCTGAATATTGTTGTTGATACCCATGTTAAGTTTCAGCAAAAACAATTACACTTAAGATACATAAATAGTGAAAAGACATACACCATTTGCAAGCTAAATTTCTGCATAACGTCAAGTTTAAAGCAAGATCATTTTAATTAAATCTGAGTGTTTAATTCTATTATTTCTTTAGGCAGAGTCTGTAAGAGGGCCAGGTAGCCTCTGGATTCATCCTTTCTTTGAAAGGTGAAATATCTGGTAAATTCCCCTACAGTCTATCTCTGTATTAGAAATATGAAGTTCTCACATTTTCAGATTTAAACTTAGAGTATTTTTGCACTCATTTACATAATTGAAAATGGATGCCTTGCCCCATTTTCAAGTACCTTCCATTTTCAGATCAGGATCTTAATTGCATGTGTCTCATGTATTCAACTTCCATTAACTTGTTCACCACATTGACTGGTATTGATTGGTTACATCAAAGAGATCATATTAGTTATTACTATGAAATGCAACATCATATCACATGTCCTAGAATCATGCTAGAATATCCAGACATGCTCCAAGGGTTTGTTACAAACACTAACCTCATAACTATCTATCAAGCCCTAACTTCTCTTGTTAGATCTTAGAACAATGTTTGGCCTTTGGTCTTCGTATTACATAAATCCATCCTTGAGGAGGTATAATTAGTAGATCTCTATTGAGAGTTGAAACCCTCAGAAAATTTTGTTGAGAGATTGTAAACCATCAACACAATGGAATCTGGAGTCTGGCATTCTATATTCAAATATCATGCATGCACTCTCCCTAGAAAGTGTTGAGATAAGATAATATGACCATGAAGCATTCAATCCCAACTATTGTGTTTGTCTTCCATTCCGAAGAGAATAGCTCTTCCATTAAGAGGCAAATAAAATGTTTGATAAAATTAAATCTTGTCTTGCACGGGAACAATGACAACCTAAATGGAGTTTGGACTAATCATATTTGGACTTAATCAATTATCTTCCAATGACGTTCTTGTACCTTCTTTTTCTTCTCCTTTTGAAGTTGAAAGCCAATGTTATCCATCAATTTCCTTTGTGCTCCTTCCAGTATTGTCTGCATTCGTTATTGAACTTTATCTATTTTGAGGGATTCTTCAAATTTGTTACCTATTTCCTTTTCAATTCTCTTGGTTGTCTCTTCATCTATGATCTTTTATTCTTTTGGGTTTGCTGATGATAATTCTTTTCTTTAATATTTTAACTTCTTCATGTAGTGTTCGAGTATGGTTTCATAATTTGGTATTTTTTACCCATAATATATTCCTGTTGAATTATCCTTTTCCTTATTGAATTTTCTCGCCTTTCATTATTTTAAGTTCATAATCTCCTAGCACTTGATTAAGGCCTTGCAACTTGAAGAATTGATTCTTTTTTTGCAAATCTCTTAGTTTTTCTTTTGCAATTTGAATACTTTGTCATTTTTCACTACAAGGAAAAGACCCTCTAGCAGAGGTTATAAAGGAAGTTTTTAGTGTTATAAAATTGGCCAAAATTGTCAAAAAAACATATGCTACCACATCCATTTATGGTTACAGAGGTTTTGGTAGAGCTTTTAACGGAAAGTCAACACAACTAAAAAAAAATGGGCGGTTGGAGGTTATTACGGATGTTGTTTTCCTCGGTGCACTAATCAGGCTTTAATGCACCGGTGCGTACCTATGGATGGCGCCCCAGGGCGGTCGAAGAAGAATGCACCGAGCCATTAAGGTATAAAACAACACCGGGTATAATGTTGGTGATACAACGCACAGGGTCGTTATAATTGGTCTTGGGATTTGAGTGTTGCCCATAGGTCGTATCAACGCGTCGGTGCGTAGACTTATATAAATGCACCAGTGCATCCTTTCACACAAATGCACCAAGATTTATAATTTCTATCGGTATTCATGCAATGCAAATATGTCATACAAATACACTGGTGCATATAAACTCTTAAACGCCCCAGTGCATAGTATCATACAAATGCAAAGAGATTTATAATTGGTATCGGTATTTGTGCGGTGCCCATAGGTCGTCTAAATGCACCGGTGCGTATATACACAAAAACTCCCCGGTGCATAGTATCACACAAACGCACCGAGATTTATAATTAGTATCTGTATTCGTGTGGTGCTAATAGGTCGTAAAAAGGCACTAGTGCATATATAGACATAAATGCACCGGAGAGCCGTACCGCACAAACGCCTCGATATTTTTAACCGGTTTTGGTATTTGTGCGGTGCCCATAGGTCATAAAAACGCACCGGGGTGCTTAAGAATACAAGCACACCGGTGTAAGTATACATGCACCGGTTTTCATTTTGTATTTTTTATAAACATCGACCTGTGACAGTGCAATTATTGTGATTTTTTAAAATTCATTATTCATCAAAAGTTGACACATCTTATAACAATATTCATATTAATTAAATTTTTATTAATGCATTTGAATGTGATGTTTGGATTAATTTGTTATATCATATCAAAATTATTGTGGTTTTTTAAAATTCATTATTCATCAAAATTCGACACATATATATCTTATAACAATATTCATATGAATTAAATTTTTATTAGTGCATTTGAGAACGACAATGGAGAATGCAATAGCGACAATAGAGAACGCAATAGAATAAATTAAAACACTTTTTATTATATATATATATATAAGACATTCTTTGTCATACAAAATGGGACAGTTATTGGTATCCCTTTATCTTTCAATTGGGACACTATGTCCATTACATTAAAGAAAATGTTTGATTTCATAAACATTTTTCAAAAAATACAATGCCTTGTTTTTATATCCAAACATAGTGATCATCATTCTTTGCTTGAACTGTTGTCACTACTAGAGCTACTTCCATGACTTGGGTTATTTTCAGAAATGTTTTGTTCATGGTGTTGATTGTTTTCTTCTTCTTCACCTTCCATCTACAAACATAAAAATAGACTGTAATTAGTGTATATACATTGGTGAGAATAATGAAAATCGCAATATTAAATAATTTACATCAATGTAAATCGAAAAGAGATGACGTACCAATGAAACAATTGACTCATAAACTATACACATTCTTTCAAAACCATGTAACATGCCATCTTTCAAGATTTGATCTGTTGACGTAGTGCCATACTTTGTTTCCTGCAAGTTATATACCCCATAACAAATCATATATTTGATATAAAAGATTTATTTGTTCTATTAATTATAGATGGAGCTAAGTAAAACAAGATCGATAGATGCTTACAAATTCCACAATTAAGTTCTGATATGCCAACATATACGCACAACCCATATTTAACCCAATTTCAATCAATTCCTCTGATGGTTCTTCTTTGTATGTTAGCACCTGTTTGAAGACTTTCAATGATGATTTTTGTATCACAACTTAAAAAATACAAAAATTAAATCTAGTTAGGTTGTTATAAGGAAGTAACAATTACTCACAAACTTAGATATCAATCATTTTCTTCCTTTTCTTCTTGTTTTATGTGTTGAATGGGTTCCATTTTCTTTTCTTTTCTACAAGAAAATACTTGAAAATTAATATTTAATGCTAAATTTTTTATTTATTTTACCTAATGGTCGAAAAAATCAATGATTACATATTGCATTTGAAGCAAGTTGTTGTTGAGATGGCTCCTCCAGCGATGCAATTTTGTCCATTTCTTTGACCATCTCCTTGTACACCTTTTCGGACATTTCTACTGGCATATTTCTGATATCAGCTCATTCATCTTTTGAGATTTTCATAATCTTCCTAAAAATGTAACATGACAATAAACTATTTAATTTTTATATTGATCTATGAAAAGTAAGTATAACAAAAGTGATATTTATAAATAATTCTAGAAAAACATCTAAAGGAATATTACTTTTTCATTCCTTATTTTTTGTTGTTGTACGTTTTTGCTATTAAAAGTCTAACATATCTCATTGACCAATTCTCTGGAAACCCTTCTTGTAGTTTACATAAAATTTGGTTCTTGGAATCATTGGATTGGTTTTTGTATTGTAAGTAGAAATAACATCTATACATTTGTTCCACTAGATCCCTCAAACTTTTGCAGAAGTTTTTCCCCCTTTCGTTAACCTCCAGCACCACTCTAGATGAGCTAAGGAGCAATTCATTTTCATTTGCATGTTCTATTTTTTTCCTTTTCTGAGTTTTTGGTCCCGGTAGAACATTAAACAGATGTGAATTAATAGAATTTTTCACACATGTTATCTAATAAATTTAATTATATTACTAATGAAAACTAAAAAAAGAAACTCATATTGGATCGATAGTATTTTTTCATTCACTTGATTCATCCTTTTGCAATTTTTCCATCAAGCTGTTACGCTCTTCTGATCCTAGATCAGAAATAATCTTATCAAGCTTCGTCATTTTGTGGCTCTGCATGATACACAGTAAACAATACATATTAGTTAAACTTACATATAGTTCAAAAATAATTTTTTTGTAAAAAATTTACAAAGAACTTGCCTTTTTTTCTTTTCTTGATGTATTATCAGTATTTTTGTTGCTTGATCTCTTGCCACTCATTTTTTAATCAATCTCAAACCTGTACCATATCATTCAAGAATATATTTATAAATAAATTTTCAACTTTTTAAGTAAAAAAAAATTCAAAAAACCAGTGCGCCATTCATGGTTTACGCACCGACGTTGCTGCGTGTCTATCTTCCAAACGCACTGCCAAAATAGTATAATAGACCATACGGTGCTCTATGTCAACAAGGAGCACCAGTGTGTTACATGTCAATTACCGCACTGGTTAACCATAATAAAATAATAAAAATTATCCAATGTTAGTTTTTTAGCATAAATCGGTGTCATATTTTACATATGGGGCACTGATAAAAAAATATATTATTTTTTTATCACATTACATTTTGCGGTGCGCTTGTAAAATACAAAGCACCGGTGCGCTAAGTTACTCCAGGCACACCGATAAAAAAAATCTATTTTTTTTAAATTCATGTCAGGGCCCACATGGATTGGGATCCAACTATGCTAATCGTCTCGTCGGTTGGATGTCTTAGGTCTATATTTAGCAATACAAACACTATAAATCTAAATTGAAAAGCCCTAACTTTGAAATCACAGAAAGAGGAACAATAAAGGGGAGAAAAAAAAAGAATGTAAAGTTTGTATTTTTTTTTCTCGAAACAGAATGTTCGCGGTGCGTCATAATGAAATAGTGCACCGGCTGCATATTTTACAAATGGCACACTGGAAAAAAATATTTTGTTTTTCTAATTTTTTATCACAGTACTTGTGCGGTGCGCTGGGATAACAAAGCGCACCGGTGTGCTATTCCGCACAAGGCGCACTGACAATTTTTTTTTTATAGTTTACGCAAAGGCCGACATGGATTGGGATCAGACTATGCAAGTCCTCCCGTTGGTTGGATGTCTTAGGCTTATATTTAACAATACAAACCCTATAAATATAAATTGAAAAGTGTTAATTCTGAAATCACAGAAAGTGGGAGAAGAAATGGCAGAAACAAAAAGAATGTAGGGTTTGTTTCTAAAATGGTTTTTTTTGCAAAACAGCACGTTTGCGGTGCGTCATAATGCAATAGTGTACCGGTGCCATAAGTTATATATGGCGCACTAATAAAAACATTTTTTTATTTTTTTATTTTTTATCACTGTACTTTCGCGGTGCGCTGCTATAATCGAACGCACCGGTGTGCTATGTTACGCAAGACGCACTGACGAAAAGAAAGTCTGTATTTTTTTAAGATTGACGCAAGGGCCAACATGGATTGGGATCCAACTATGCAGGTCCTCCTGTTGGTTGGATGTCTTATGCTTATATTTAGCAATACAAACCCTATAAATATAAATTGAAAAGCCTCAATTTTGAAATCACAGAAAGTGGGAGAAGAAAGGGCATAAACAAAAAGAATGTAGGGTTTGTTTCTAAAATGGTTTTTTTTGCAAAACGGCACATTTGCGATACGCCATAATGCAATAGTGCACCGGTGCCATATGTTACATATGGTGCACTGATAAAAATAAAATAAAATAAAATATATTTTTTATCACTGTACTTTCGTGGTGTGATTGTATAACCGAGTGCACCGGTGTGCTATGTTACGTAGGGCGCACTGATGGAAAAAAATCTATATTTTTTTAAGATTGACGCAAGTTCCAACATGTATTGGGATCCGAATATACAAATCTTCCCGTGGGTTGGATGTCTTATGACTATACAAACCCTATAAATCTAAATACAAAAGAAAGAGGGAGAAGAAATGGCAGAAACAAAAATAATCTAGGGTTTTGTTTGTAAAAATGGTTTTCTTTTTTATTTTTGTTTCTGAAAACTGCAGAAAAGGTTTTAAAAACTACAGAAAAATAAATAAATAAATAAATAAAAATAAAAAATAAAAAAACTTTGATTTTGTTATTTTACTTCATAAAAAAAAAGTAAAAAAAAAAATAGACTTTGATTTCTTATTTTACTGCAGAAAAAAGTATAAAAAAAAATAAATTTACTCACATCGTTTGAAATTCTATGGTACAAGGTTTGATTAACCAGAAGTTTGGAATTCTGATTATCTGAATACTTCTGTTCGAACGTATTTCCCTACTCCACAGTGCTCTCGTGCTCTGTTTGCTCCAGGTATGTATCCTGCAAATCTCTGGCTGAACCCACACCGGTGCGTTGTGTTATATAACGGCACCGGTGAGCAAAATAAAAAAACTCACCGATGCAGTTATCTGTACATTACGCACCGGAATGACATTTAATTTTGTGCACTAAAATTTATTGTTGTTTTTCTCAAATACGGGGAGAAAATATCATATATTATATAGAATGGACAATTCTTCAAAATCCAGCTCGTTCCATAATATTTTTCAAAGTCCATCACAGAGTTCTCCCTATCCATGTGGAGACGTAATATTTACTTCAGATTTGTTTTATTTTTTCACTATCTAATTGAATTTATATATGTTTTTTTATCCATGCAGTCAATCACGCGCAACTTAATTAAATTTATAATGTATATAAAGTTATATTAAATTTATTGGTAATTTGCATTGTGATCATTTTAAAATCAATAATTCACTTGATAATTTGGTATTATGTTTATCTCGAAAACAATGGCATATTGTATAAATTAATTCCTTTTTTTGTATCTAAGATCATAATAAAATAATGATAATTCTAAAGTACAGGAATTTATTTGCATTATTTTCTAAACTTTATTATGTTACAATAAATCATATTATTCTAGATTTATTATTTTACAATTATTTAAAATTTATAAATTTACAAATTTAAAAAATTTAATAAATTCATTTCACATTAATACAATTAAAATTTTATAAATATTTTACATACAATTACAATTACAATTTTACAATTTCACGTACAATTACAATTACAATTACAATTTTAGAATTTTACATATATACAATTGCAATTTTACAAATTAAAAAATTACAATTACAATTACAATTACAATTTTAGAAATTCACATATATACCATTTCAATTACAATTTTAAAATTTTAAATACAATTGGGCGGAAACGTGAAGCTGGGTTACACTTTTGTGAGAATCGGGGGCCGAAAATTTTTTTCGGCAATAGTTCGGCCGGCCGAACTCGTGATTTCGTTTAGATTGATGGCACACTGACGACATGGGCAAATAGAATTTTTGTCGGAGATTGGAAAACCGACAACAAAAGTTTGGCCAAACTTTTACTTTTAAAATAGTTCGGCCAAACTATTTTCTATAAATAAATCGCCCGCGAAGTTGGTTTGTTTACCGATTTCATTATTCGCACGTTTTTTGTCACTGTCGTTGCTGCTGTGTTCGTGTTGTTGCTCCTCCCATCCGCGATGTTTCTCCTTTCGTCGGGTATGTTAGACTCCTTTCGTCGGGTATGTTACAACTTGTATGACTCCCTTCGTCGGGTGTTTGTTTTCAGTGCCTGTCAATTTACGTTTTTATTGAATTTATGATTGTCAATTTGTTTTGTGTTGTGTATTAAAAAAAAATACAAGAGCTCTTGCAGTTTGGCATTCAGAGCTTTGACTATCAATTTACGTTTTTAGTGAATTTATGACTGTCAAAAAAAATTTGTGTTGTGTATTAAAAAAACGTCGGGGCTTGAATTTTGGTTTAAGGCCTTTTTGGATGTGATTTATGGAACCTCGTTTTTATTGTATCCTAATACTTCCTATCTACTAAATCGACGCAATATCCCTTTGAAAGTTAGACGACTTGCTTTAACTTTAAAGAACTCATCAAACTTCAGGACTCTGCACAAGAATTTCTGGAGCGTTAAACAGTAAAGTAATTTTCATTTAGGCTTAATTATGTGGGAATAATTTGATGGTTTTTTGAGGACTCAACAACTAACATAAGTTCTGAGAAATTTGAAAGTCTAAATGACTTTTCATAGTCATCATAAATCAACCATCACCACTGGTATAAATCTATGCTGATTTAAATAATTATGGAAAGATTCTGATATAAGGATCACTCTCATGAATGTTAAACTAAGCGTTTAATTTGTAGGTCTCATGATTGGGAATGTTTTCATCACTCACAAATATATCAGCTCTAGCATAATATGTTTAAAATCTAAGCACTTGGCACTTGAACAGTGTAAGTCTAATGTGATGATGGATGGATCTCAAATATCTGATATTTAGGTGGTTCATTGGATGCAGTCATAGGCAAGACAATCTCTTCATGGTTGAAACATTATATAACCACGTGCATGCTAACTGATCATTTTTAAGGGTAAATTTGATCTACATCCTTCAATGATTCTGTTGGTAATAGCCTTTAGCATACTCGCTATCATAATTTCTCGAACAAAACTTATTCAGGGAATCTATAATTCATATATTCTGGGAATCTATATATAGAGTTCTTGCAAGTTGCAGTTTGGCGTTTGTGTCTCATGCTCATCGTTACAGTGCTTCCTATTTTACAGTTTGTGTCTCATTCTCATCATTACAGTCCCTAGCAAAGTGTTAAATTGTAGCAACTTCATCCATCAATCAAAACTCGCATATTACCCTTACTCAGGAGCTGACGATGGTATTGCAAACTCAGCTCAGACAAAATTAAAAACCAATTTTAACATTCGTAATCAAATTATCTTTTCCATGGCCTAATTACTTTGTTTGGTATTATTATTGCACTTGGGGTGTACACGCATCATTTTCATAAACAAATTAGCTCATTAGTAGCGAAGCGATGTAAGATACCATCCATATCGATGAATATATGCTTTGGGTGGAAACGTGATATGAACATATATAATTTGTATGTTGTATGTACATTGATTGAATGTACAATTCATCCCTTCTTTATAGATTTTTGACGTCAGCCATTTATCGTTGCTCCACTTTTTCACATTCATGAATGAAAAGACTTTTATAGTGGATAGCCCATCTTCTCCCATGTTATTTGGAGCACTTGTTGAGCCATTCGACTCTTTTGCAAAAATTGCAAAAAGAGTGTGCAAGTAGGTAGCTTACTTTGCAGGATTGGATCATCTTCTTTTCTATTCTTTTTTTTCTATCTATGATGCTTGCCTCTAGCTTCCCCACATAACTCTCAGCTTCAGCATGCTCATTACCCTCTTCTATACCATTTTCTTGACACCATGGAGGGATTTGAATTCTCTCCATGACAACTTGGACATCTGCCTCTCCTTAATCAAACTATAAAAGTCTTGTTTCATGGCTGTAATATGTTTCCAAATCTGCAGCTTAGTTGCAGGTTTTATGATTTACATGTTTCTGCAAAAATTAGTGTTGTTATCACCTTCAGCGAACTAGATGGCTCTACTTTGAAGTCTTCATTGAACTGTTTCCTTTTCTAATAGTGCTTTCTTTCTCCCCTCCAAAATTTTCAAAGACTGCAAGTCTTTTTCAGTAAAAACTGCATTTACATTATTGTCAAAAAGCCTAGAAATGACCTCTTCTACTTCTAAAAGATCCTTTTTATCTTATGTTGCCTTCTTTTTAGACTAGTTAGCAGCCACTTTCTTAACTCTTTTGATATTGTCCACAAAGTGTTTCATTAAAGTCCCCCCAAAGCTTCATCATATTTTACGCAAATGTTTGTAATTAAGAATCCATCCATATCAATAAAGGTATAATACTTTGGTTCATATTGTCCATTATGTTTGTTATTCTATTTCCTTTTGTGATATCTTTGAGTAATATTTGTAAGTTGTAACTTTCGCTTTGAATATTTCTATTTGGCACACCACAAATAGGAATTTAAACTATTAAATTAAGTAATATAGATTTAATTTAATTTCAAATTTATCAAGAGGTGTTAATATGGATTTAAGTTACTGTAAATGAAATTTATAAATATTTTTTTTTGGTTCATTTCCAAATATATTTTTTTTAAGTTAATATTATTTAAAATTTTATAGAATGAGTAACTCTTGTCTTATATTTGACTAATTTTTTATATAATTGAAATTCAAAAATAAATGATTTTCTCCAAGTTTTAATTGTTTAAAATATGATTATTAGCTAATCTCTCTAGAGTTAGCTAAGACTTTAGCGTGTAAGGTTGCTATAAAAACTTAACTTCATACATTTTTCTCTCTAACTTCACACTCCTAGTTGTATTTTCAACTATGGAACAAAATACAATAACACAAAATGGAACTCTTATTCCTCCTAGTAGCCAAGTATTTAACATAGCGTGATAGCCAACTAGGTGTAAGATTTGACTCTGTCAACCATTAACGAGGTTTGTGATTTTAGACCTTTTAGAGTCTTGTTAAAATTCCACATGTAGCTAGCTTGCCATGCATGATTAATGGGGCTAAAATGTCATTCTCTCGTACCATGACCTGGTCAACATGATAGGTCAACTTACTAAAGGCATAAATTTTGAATGAACTTCATTTGATGTTTTCTTGCACCATTGGATATGTCTTTAAGTGTAGAATAATCATCAAGATTTTGGCGCAAGGGATAATCGTTTGACCCCCAGAAATGTCATTTAATACCTCAAAATGACTCCAAAAGGTTTTAGACCCCAATTCTCCACCCACCATTAAAATGACCCTACAAGTTGATTCTTTCAGTTTTTTCACTCTATAAGCATTAAAATATATGACAAATAATATAATTATCCAATTTAGATCATTATTTAATAATTTGTTAAAATTATGAGTAAGATATACATCATGGAATTTAAATAAATAGTGTTAATTCATTGAACACCCTTGTACATTCTTTGTTGATACTTTGAAAGTAATACGTTTTGAAAAATAATTTGTTTTTTGGATTCTTAAGATTATGTAACTTTCGAACCATAATTACAAATTTATTTATTTTTTTAATTATCATTTAGTTGCTAAAAGTTGAAGAATTTATGTTGGTAAATAATTAATTAGGTCTATTTAAATCATTTACCACTTTTGGGATTTTTGTTTTCGTGGTTTCATTCATAATTTCACTTTTTTTCAAATTGTCAATTTCAATTTTTCACACCACATGTGCACAATCAAAGGACCTAAGGTCTTTCCCCTACCAAAGTATGTTCTTTTAAAACATGTTTTCTTGGTGATATGGGTGATTTAGAAATGATTGGGAGAGCAAAATTCCTCATTTAATACACAATATGTTTGGTTCATGCCACTAAGCCAAGAATAAGGATGCACTCCCATTTGATTCTCATGATTAGGTTGTAATCATGAAGCTCTCGCTCAAGAGTGGACCTTCCCAAAATCTTGTGACGTCTTGTCACAAACAAAACCATCAAACTGAAAAACACATCATGCAAGAAACATAGCTCGCTGACATATCATTTTTCTCCTTCAAAGAAAAAAAATTCACATCATGTGAATATCTCCATGTACTCTTACATATTGGTTTACAAAACCATCAACCAAACACAAGTCGACAAAACATGCCTCTTCAAACAACTGACTCTCAAGTCAAATAATAGCTCATGTACAAATTTCCATATTTGTTGCATTTAAGTGTGTCAACATAACTCTACCTTCAACATCTTGCTTCATGCAACATGCACCATACTTTGAATTTGCAAAGAAATTCATGAAACATCAAAATACATGCAAGGCCTTAATTGGATAATAAATCTAACCATCCGTTACCTAACCATTTCAATGGCGCTTCTTTTAGTTGCACTTCATCATCTGTGAATCATCCTGACCCTCATCGATTATGGAATCCTATTTTCCATTCTTGTCATTATCTCTTTCCACATTCTTCAAATGTTGTGGATGACTTGTTGGATACAAAGTCCAACACTTGTCTACAAGGTGACCTTTCTTATGGCAATGAGTAATAAACAATTGCAACTTATTTTCAACATCATTTTCCTTGTCCAATGGGCCTTTGACTTTTTGCCTCATTTATTTAGAAAGTTTCATGTGCATGGATATCTTCTTCCAATATCTATAAACATTATGATTATTCAAACCACAAAAGGAACATGCAAGTTCTTTTCCAAATCTTATGTGAATATTTACCATGTTTGTCATAATCAAAAGAAATTTGATTAGAGGCAAATTTATACCTTGAACATTCACCGTTGTCGCCTTCTTGAGGAGGTGAATTTGATGAGGTAGTGACTCTCCTCTGAATACTAGCAATGAATTCAATGACTCTAGAGCTTTCAACATCCTCTTCTTTTACATTCTCATTAGCTACATGATTATTAACATCTTCTTGCAAATTGGGTGTCAAACTTTTCCATTCATCATGAACACAAACTTCACAAGCTTGAGGTAATGAACACGAACTAAAATTCCTTCTTGGAACAGCTTCATGTGCCTCCTTGGCTTTGGAGCATTCTCCATGTTTTCCATAACCAAGACCCAAATAATTAGGCCCTTCCTCAACAACATTTGGCTCAACTATGCCTTGTACTCAACTATGCCTTGTACATGTTTGCCTTTAACCCTTTACTTTCATAGCACATATTCATAAAAAATTTGGACCTTATTCCTCTAGTGTGTCTCTCAAAAGCACGTACACATTCATTTTGAGAGGAAATTGAAGACAGAAACCAATAGCTAATTCTTCTAACTAAACTTGACTAAAATGAGCTAAATTGTGCTTTGATACCAACTTGATTTGAATATGGAAAAACTAGTTTTGTTGGGCTATCTCCCTCATTAGTTAAATAAAAATGTGTTTAGGATCGTCTAAAGTTAGCCAATTTGGAAGGGGTTTATGTGTCAAGCTTTGAGTGTATTTTGTGAGAAATTAATGAGTTAATTAGCTTTTAAAAACTCATGTGTACAACAAATAAAATGCAAAATTTTTATTTTGGAAATTTTTTTCCCTCAATCCAGATTCCGATCATTGGACATGTAAGAGGAAGAAAGAGGGAATTCACTTTTCAAATTCTAGACCTTGTCTAAACCAAAATAAACTAGAGGTTCGGTTTTCAAATAAATTCACTTATTTGGAAAAGTTCTAGCTACCAAAAGTCCATATGCCAATCTACCTCCCAAGAAATGCATTTATTACACCACTGGTTAGTTTTTGTCTTCCTATATTCTTTATCAACCTCTTCTAGTGATTCTTGAAAGGTGGATACTTAAATCCTTCCTAAAAATTTGAGCTCTAAAACGAGAAGACATACAAGGTCATTTTAAGTCATTCCTCTATCCAATTATAAAAACCAAGTGAATATTTCTACATATTGATTTTTGTCCCATAAACTGTACAATATATGTGGAGTTTCCTTGCCCTAAGCGAGATGTTTAACAAACATAATAATAGAGAAAAAATTAGTGACGTCACCAAAAGATGTAGCCTCTTCAAGGTATCATATCCTCTCATCAAGGTCAAGAATCTATTCACCAAAAATGTCCTATGGAAATGATGGTTTAAGAAACAAAACCAGACAAAAACCTTCAGTGAGAAAAACAAAATCTAAAACCTCTTCAAGGTCTTCAATCTACTCGTAAAGTTAAATTGTGTCTTGATCAAGTCCAACAACAAAGAAACATTTAGTGACAACACCAAAATCTACAACTTCTTCAACGTCTTCTAAACTATCTTCAAATTCAATATTGTGTGCATCAAATTCCTCAACAAGGTCATCAATGGAGTCATCAAAACTACTATTTCAAACATCAATGCCAAAAATAAGTCAAACGAATTAAATTTCTCCTCCAAAACCTTCTTCTCTAAGCAAAGCTAGCATGATGTCGTCGAGAAATTCAGTAATTCCACGAGGAAATTATATCAAAGTTAAAACAAATCCTTTTCATCCATATTTAATGCCTACTTTTTCAGGTGGAACACCTCCAGATTTAAGGACCACAATGCCATAAAATACAACTTTACCTAATAGGTGTAGACCTAGAACCCCCAACTTTGTGTGACATGTACAATTGAAGATCTTATGGTAAGCAGTGTGAGAAGAGAGTCATGGTCACTGAGTTGAGCAAGAGAAATAGTTTGGTATGACAACCTTACTTGTGATAGGTCTAGCTAGAAAACTACCAAACTACATGGTAATGGAATTCAAAATGTGAAAATTCCCATTTCACTTGGAAATAAGATGGTAGAGAAAGGTATAGATGAAAGGAGATATCCATCTATGGTAAAGAAATCAAATAGTTCTATTAATTCCACCTTGCAACTCTAAGAGACATTGAATTAAATTTCATCTCAAGACAGGGCTTTGGGAGGACACTCTCAAAGCCAGCCTTCGTTATGGCTTTGAAACATATGGTAAGTATCAAGACTTAGCAACCTTATTTGCATAATTTTTTCTAGCATGGACCTTAATGTCATAGCCTTCTTTTGCCTAAAATGAATGCTAATTTCCTTGCAATTTGGCTTGCAACATTCATAATTCATGCTCATGGAACATGATTGTGTTGCAATTGTGATAACATCTGCTGTATGCAGAAGCTTTAATAAAAAATGATCGAAAATGACATTTTTGCTCTGTTTTTTTCAAGATTTAAGAAAAATTACACCAAGTAGCTTCCAGCCTCATATGACCATCATGTCAAACTCATCTCGGGATATTGTCCAAGTAAGAGCCACTTAAGCAAGAAATCTAGTATACATGACTCTCCAATTTCAATTAGCAGCAATGACAGTTCTAAGTATGGTGCAAACATTTCTCCAAATCCTCAATGGGGCATGTTTGATGACAATAATTTGGGGAGTGAGAGAGGGAGATGGTAGGAGAAAAAATTCAAGGAATCCACGGGAAATTGAAAAATATATAACTAATAAGGTGAAGAAGCTTTGTAACCTAAGAGAGAAACCTGTTAGGAAATGGGTGAAGTTGGTATTACACACCCAATTGGATAACCTCGAGGAGAAAATATTTCTCCCACTTTATTTGTTGGCATAACCTAGTAAGTGTTATTCACTAGCATGTATTTTGTAAAGGCCTTTCAACCTAGTTCCCATTCAACTCCATCCACCGGGTTGTAGAGGATTCCAAGCCTAATTTCATAAAAAGTAAGTTGGGGATGATCACATTGACTTGCTTGATGACATGTCTATGAAGATTAACTACCTTGAACTATTTTTTTGTGTAGGGAAAGAGACACATTCCCATGTCTGAGCATGAAAATGTTCTTTGATATTGTTAATGCCTCTAGTGTTTACTTCTACAAATTCTATAGGCAGAGTCTGTAAAGGGCCAGGTAGCCTCTGGATCTCATCTTTTATGAAAGGTGACATATCTAGTAAATGCCCCTACAGTCAATCTCTGGAATGGATCTAAATAGAAGTTCTTCATTTTAATATCCATAAAACACAACTACTTTAAGGTAAACTATGTACATGTGTCATTTCTTCCACAAACTAAAGTGTATAAGTGGTAAATTTTATACCAAGTGTGCTCCCACCATGTAAAGCGCAATTTGGTGAACTTATCATTTTTATAATTTATTTTTCGATTAAATTTAGTTTCACACATCAATTATTGCTTTGAAAGTTGTGTTCTACATAATTTGTGTACACTAAATTACAAATTGATTTTCTGAAATCTATTTTGTGTAAATTTCGACCAATAGATATATATCATGGAGGATGAACGATGAAGATCAACCAAATCCCATATGGAGGTTCAAGGATCGGGGGATGTTCATGGTATTTAAATATAATCTTAAATCTCCATACATGTGTGTACATATGGAATTGATTTTTTATTAAATTTGTGAGTTAAATTAGTTGTTAATAAGTTTCATATTTTAATTTTTAGGAGGTAAGAGGAGAAGGGTTTCTACTCCATCCATGGAGCGTGCCCATGGTTCAACCGATAGAGGTATGAGTGGTAGCAGGTTGCGTGAAGGGGGTGATATTTATTCCCCTGAAGGCCAATCAACGGCTGCTGGTTCTCAACAGGGTCATTTTCGGTCTAGTTCTCAGCAGGGTCATTCTGGGTCTGGTTCTCAGCAGGGTCATGTTGGAGAAGATGTTAACCAACAACATCAAGGTTGCCATCAATTTCAATATTTTTTCATTAAATTTGTACAACTTTTTTTACACGTGTTTTTTTCTAATATACGAAATTATATATATATTGATCCAGAGGCCGAAAATGTTCGAGCTAGTGGTCAAAATAGACGCAGGGCAGCCCGCTACATTCAAGAAGAAGGCTGTCAACCCAACACAACTTATCCGGCCGAGATTACTGATATACCATGGGAAACCAACATGGCGGAATGCACCTTACAAAGGTGTGAAAGACTTCATGAAAAATTGCAAAGAGATCTCGTGGCTTTGTCTCTACCTGCTGAGAGTCGACAAAGCCTTGAAATAGTTACACATTCATTGGGTGAAATGGTAAATGTGTACAGAAATCTTGGGCCAACGACTGATTCATTTGCAGAAATGATGAGAAAGAGAAAAGAAACAATGATGGGTCCCGATAAATGGGAGGACGTAAAACAAAAAGTTACAAAAGAAATGGCCAAGTCAATGTTTAATTACAAGGAAGGGCCAAAAAGAAAAATGTTGAAGGTGCAGTATTTCAAGCACCCAGACATAGCTCGTTATTTGTATGATAGGCATCTTGCGGCCTATCAAGGGCTTCCATGGAACGATGAGGTTCCTGTTTATTTTGCACAAATTTTTTATGCAGAATTTTGTTTGGGTATGAAACCCAACTACAATGACCTTCCGTCAGAATTTTTTAGCCCGGGGAAAGGTTGATTATATGACCGTAAAGGCGCTAAGCGAGATGTGGAGTTGCCTCGCCCTGAGCTGCCATTGGTGAATCGACCATTTCTAGTCGAAACTCTGCGATCAGAGATGGATGCGACTTCTCAAATAAGTCGAGGAGCAAGGGATTTTATGATCGACAATGTTCATAGCGGATTGGGTGGAGTCGATCTTTGTTTAAATCGACAAAGAGCACGTGAAAATGCACGTGCCAATTTTGTTTATTGTACAGATGAGGAGATTGACAACATGAATGTTGAAGATTTCCAAACATATGCAAAAAATTGTTGCTTATCTTTGCAAGACCTAATTTTTCATGAGGAAGAGGGCACCGGAACGGTATGTGTTAGTGACCTTAGGGTTTGAAATTATTTTTACATATACATGTGTATAATTTGTAATAAATACATTTGTATGTACATGTATACATTTATTTGTATGTGTACATTAATCTAACAAAAATGTACGATTATATGTTAAAACACCATTTGCAGTTCTCACACATGATGCGTGACGAAAATGTTAATATCACGTTCGGGACCTCTGGTTCAAACAATGTAGATGGGTCTGACCATCAAGATATGTTGGCAAATGTTAGTGTTTTTTAACTGACTTTAAAATAATAATTGTTGCCACACATGTACATGTATCTATATATATAATTTGATAAAATGTTTTAACATGTACTGATTCCGTCTGATGTTTTTGGGATGGCAGTACCTTCTTGTTTCTTGGGAGATGTACCTTCTACTTCCTTGGGAGATGAGCCACAAGTATGGACAATTTTTCACAAGTTTAAAATTTATGTTTAAAATTTATATATATATATATATATTCTACCTCAAAAAGTTCCATTAAAAATTGATATATATATATATATATATATTGAGTTATTTAAAAAATTTTGAATTTAGGTTCCTATAGAAGATTTCTTTAATCTGCGGACTCTAGCAATGGAGATAGGAACATCCACAACATTTGAACAAGTTGTCTTTAGTTCCTTTTTTTAATATTATTGAAAATAAGTTTATATATGTACACGTGCATTTTCATTTGAAAGTTTTTAATATATATATATATATATATATATATATAACTGTACATGTATATTGTACAGTTTACCGCTACAGATGCTCCTATGGGAGAACTTGTTCATCAAATGGAGAGGGAACCTCATGAGGTATTGCATGATTTTTTTGTTATATTTTGTTTTTTACATGAAATTCTAGATATATATATTCTCATTCATTTTTAAAACATCAAATTTTAATGTTCAAGTACATGTACATTGTGTATGTAGGTTTCTCATTCACATGATAGGGTGCGGACTGAGACCCTAATAGGAAAGACGCTAGATCCGTCTCTATTTGATGGACATGATTTGTAGATTTGATTTCAAAATTTAGATGGTCTTAAAATTTGTTAAACTTGATACAGTTTGATACATGTGAGATTTACAATTTTTGGACATATTTTATTACATTGTTAATATAATTTGTTTTATTTAATTTTTGGATGGTTTTAGTACTGTTGGCATGTGAATTTAAAGTAATGTTGTCATCTATAAATTAACGTTTTCATCTTAACTACATTTGGCATGTTATGTAATGACATGTGTTATAATTTGTTTTGTTTTTAAAATTTAAGTTTTGGATGCTTGGAGTACATTTGGCATGTGAAGTAATGTTGTGATCTATATTTTTTTGTTAAATTAAAAGTTAAAATTTTTGGATGGTTTCAATCTACATTTGGCATGTGATATTTAATGTTAAATGTTTTTATTGGATAGTTGAATTATAATTGGCATGGCATGTGAAGTTTTTAAAAATCAAGTTTTGGATGGTTTCAATCTACATTTTGCATGTGATATTAATGAACTTTAAATGTTTAATGTTTTAATGTTGCACGATATATAATCAAAAGGTTTTTAAAACTTAAAGTTTTGGATGGTTTCAATCTACATTTGGCACATGTGGTATATAATGTTAAATATTTCTATTGGATCTAGTTGAACTATAATTGGCATGGCATGTGAAGTAACGATCTATATACAATCAAAAAGTTTTTTAAACTCAAGTTTTGAATGGTTTCAATCTACATTTCACATGTGATGTTTAATGTTTTAATGTTGCACGATATATTATCAAATTTTTTTAAAATTTTAAAGTTTTGGATGGTTTCAATCTACATTTGGCACATGTGGTATATAATGTTAAATGTTTCTATTGGATAGTTGTTCACTATAATTGGCATGGCATGTCAAGTAATGTTGCACAAATTCCTTTTGGATGGTTGAAGTACATTTGGAATTTTAAGATTGCTTTTGATCTCTCCATGTAGTTTTGTTTGAATGAAAAAATTTCCAATAGGAAGAACATAGCTTTTCAATGCAACTAACCATGTATCAATTGAGCTCTAATTGAAAAAAGTGTTTAAAGAAGTAGATATATGTACAAATTATCCCTTTAATTTTGATTGGAAATATAATTCTAGTACATATATATGTTTGTTGAATTTGGGTCAATGTCGTTAATGCACTCAAATAGGTAGCCTTGTCGATTTATTTACATTGTGGAAACTTTTTACCAGAAAATCCAACTAGTTTTTCATCAATGCACATAGAAAAACTACTTGGAACAATTAATTGTGCATTCTAGAACATATCTATCCAAGACAAGTAAGATTTTTCATCAATGCACATTGAACATATCCGACCATTGGACAAGCAAATTTTGTACTAGATTTTCAATCAGGATTAGAGATGTGGGTCAAATCCCACCAAAAGTCGGAGAAGTGCTCAGAGTTTCTTGTCTGAAAGGAATTTTCGTACAAAACTATACTTCAAATGATTTATTTACACTGTGTCCATACTTTTTACCAGAAAATCCAACTAGTTTTTCATCAATGCACATAGAAAAACTAGTTCCAGTTAATTGCATTCTAGAACATATATATTGAGTACGTAAATAATTTTTCATCAATGCACATAGTAAAACTAGAACAATTAATTTCATTCTAGAACACACACACACACACACACACACATATATAACATTTTTCATCAATGCACATGTATAGAAAAGCTACTTTCAGTTGATACTAGAGCACGTGCTTGTACCAAAACAATTTGTACATGTGCAAACACTTGCACAAATAACATAAGCAACTCAATTTTTAGTTGAGTACTGGAAGTTCTAAAACATATTTAATCCAAAGAGAATAAATTTTTGGACAATTCACTCAAAAAAAATCTAATGGAATTCCATCTTCAATAATCCGTTCATGATTGGATTTTGACATTTTCCATCTCTTAATTTTTTATTTTTTCTTTGATTGAACTTCTATCAACTTTATGCGTGCTGCACACACCAAGTGACTATATTAAAAACTTATGGAATCAGGTTCATAGTCTTCAAAGTAAACAAAGTCTCCACTTTGATGAGTTTGTCTGAAAAAATAACCTTTCAGTATAATAGGCCCTCTGTCATATTGAAATCCGTGATCATTATAGTTTTGTAATAATTTCATTTTTCGTTTAGTGCAACGCATAAAATAATACTTCACATTTTCATCGTTGTCAATAGGTGCAATTACAGCAAAAACATCTCCTGCACAATAAAATAAACTTAACAAAATTATACATATTTAAATTTATTTCTAGATTTTTAAATCATTAGAAAGTAATTCAAATGTTACCTTCTCTAACAAGATCAGAAACTCTATCACCATCAGATGATATTGTAGTTTCCTCTGATTGCATTTCTTCAAACATTGCAACAGAAATTTTTCCCTTTGTATTTAGCTCTGTATGTTTCCAATCATTCACATACATTTTGTTTTCACAAACGTCATTGGATTTTGTGTTGTCTATGCAAACATCACAAAAACAATAATATTTTCTTTTATCCAATGCAAACACATTTCTGGACGACTTTGTTTGAATTGAATATAATTTTAGAGTCCCTTTTATTGTTTCAACGTCATTTCCAATTGATCTATCTACGTCTTCGATTCCAATATGCCAGAAAAATATTTATATGGAAAATTAGAAGAAGAATTTGTAAATATGATATCAAAATACAATCAAAGATAATCATTGCATGATAAATGTACAATGTTTAAAATTAGATTTCCAGTATAAATTAAATTGAATTTACCTTCGCACTTCTCTTGATGGGTTTCTCTCATGGCTTATAGCAACGATGCACCATTGAACAACTTCTTCAGCGTTCACAAGTCGGCTTGCAGAGTGGTTCATTTGATATCTTCGAAGTGCTCGTTTTATGCATGCTCCTGCACCGTCATGTTCTCTTTTTCCATGGCTAGTCTCAAAGAAATTCCAACAATGTTTAATGCAGGTTTTCTTATGAAGACAACACAACCAAAAGAATGATCGTGCAGATTTGAATTGACCTGCGCATCCGTCTGACCATATCCAATGTTCATTGAATGTTATTCCACGATTTTTCAATGAATCATAAATTTTTCCAAAACAATGTTATACAAAACATGTATCATGTGTACGATCGTCACTGATATAAAAGTGATATTCTTTAATGATATGTCGATTTTCGCTCGTGCTTTCTATATGATCGACATTTTTTTCAGCATGTCTATATAGAATATGGACGAGCATGGAGACTTGGTCAGAATGATAGTATTCACTCTGAATTTATTTTTGTGGAACAAATGTGTAGTTTTGTGCAAAATCAATCACTGACAAAATGGTCCCTGGTGGAAAAACTTCACGAGATTTTTTGAATTGCAAGTCTTGCCATCGAGCTCTATGGGAATGCTTGGTGTATTTGTAAATTTCTGCCTCAAACTTTCTCAAAAAGTCTATCAGAAAAATTTCGTCTTTTAGTAATTCAATTCTTTTAACACTATTTGCACCTTGAATCGATGTATCGATATATTCATATCTCTTCCATTTCACTTTCATGTTGGACAATGATTGATCATTTATATCAATACAATATTTGTTTTGAAATTTAGTCAAATTTCCACAATCATCGCATTTTTTACCACCAACACATTTCTTTTTGTAAAATAGTTCATCGCTTTCTCTTTCACCTAGAATTTGAGATATGAAATCACAGATAGTGGAAGGAGGAGGTGAATCCTTCCATAATGTTCTACCGAAATCAAGGAATGTGTCATAATATAACTCAAATTCTACATGATAACGGCAACAACAAGTGTCGCGTACGGTGATAGGTATTACATACCATGGTTTTTGTTGAACAAAAGCACTGAGTGAAACATGAATTTGACGATTCTCTTCTTTGAAATTGTTGAATAACTCTATCTGAGTGGTTTCCAAGAAATATTTTTCATGTTCTTCGTACTGATTTCGTGTTATTCTTCTTCGCATCACATGCCTTGCAGTTGGCGAAACACGCGAATTGTTCTTCCAATATTCATATATTATTTTTTTAGCATTTTCTCCAAGTCTATCTTTGTATGGTTTCCTACAAATAGCTCTCCAACAAGCGAGTTCATCATTTACATCTATTTGTAGCCGAAATTTGCGATGTTTGTGCAAAATTTTTCGCGAGGTTCCCAGTGCTCGTGCCATAGATGTTACCAAACGATTCTCTTAAGTACTTGATGAAACCATTGCCATCTGTATTCCTCTACGTACAATTGAAACATCTTTCTCTCTAGATCTCTTAATTGACTTTATAGCACTACTCATATTTTTTATCACATCTTCCTTCATTTTTTTTTATCTTTGGTTGATTTTCGAATACCCAATAGTGTCATAGCTTCTTTTAATTTCGTTAATGATAGGAGACCTTTCAACATTTGAGCCTGAACTATCACCCGCTCATTTAAGAAATACTTTTCAAAAATGCAGTTAACACGATATCGTATAACATGGTCAGGTTTTTTATCTCCATATGTGTGAGTGTAAACATTTTCTAACATCTCATTATCGATAGTGATTTCATCTGTACATATTCGAAAAAATAGTACATATTCAATAAATAACTAAATTAATAAATATATCTATAATTTCAATGATATGTGCATGTGTTTAATATATATATATATATGTGTGTGTGTGTGTGTGTGTGTGTGTGTGTACATACCTTGTGATTCAATTTCTTTATTTGGATTTCTTTCAATATTTTCACCATCTTCAATCATTGGTTCAATATCTCTTTCACTTTCTCTTTCAAAATTTTGTATATCATCATCAATGTTTTGAGGAATATCTCTGTCTGTTTACATTAAACAAAATATTTTTCAAATTAGTTCATCAAATAAAAATTAAGCTTCACATTTTACATTAGGAAAATTTTAAATATATCAATAGATCATAATATTTACATTTACATACCTGCTTCAATTTCTGCTTGAGGTTGATTTTCTTCTTCAATATTTTGAGGAATATCTCTTTCTGTTTACATTAAACAAAATATTTTTCAAACTAGTTCATCAAATAAAAATTAAGCTTCACATTTTACATTAGGAAAATTTTAAATATATATCAATAGATCATAATATTTACATTTACATACCTGCTTCAATTTCTGTTTGAGGTTGATTTTCCTCTTCAATATTTGAGAGGGCTTCTAACTTTCTTTTGCGATATTGCCTCGTCTCTTCTCTACGTGCCTCAGGGTCTCTTTTTCGATCATATTTTCTAGCACAAGTTCTTCGATTTCCCATGATAATAGGGTATGAAGTTCAAAAAATTTCCTTCAAAAAATTAGACAATAACTCAATTACAAAAAATATCACAAAAGATTTAATTTAAAAAAATTCAGTGTAATTTTTTTGCAAAAAATACATATTCCAATCCAAAACACTTTAAAAAATTCGAGAGAAAAATGTCTTATAAAAATGAAACGAAGCTCAAAAGATTTACTTCAACTCAAAACACGTACATACCTCCAAGAAATGTCTTTTGAATGTACGTCCAAGAAATTTTTTTAAGTTCAAAACATTTTTTTGCAAAATCGGGCCACCTCCAAGAAACTTCTTCCAAAAAAATTCTTTAAACTCAAAACAATTCTTTGTAAAATCAGTTTGCTTCCAAGAAATGCTCTTAAATCCAAACTTTGAAGAAAAGTTTTTAAACCCAAACCAAGATCTTTGTAAAATCAGATGAAACATTAGAAATACAAATATTACAAATTTACAATATCATGATCATTTGGTATTAAATTAATTAATAAACATCACGTTCATGATAACCATCATACAAACATCATATTTGACTAAAAAACACATTCAAAATCGCTAATTGCATCATTGTGATCATGATCATCTAACAAAACACAATTAACATTATATATTAACATCATCAGTACAACAAAAACATCAAATATACATCTCATGTCAAATATAGATCTCATGCTATCACATACACATCTATCTGCAAGATGCACATTAAATAAACATATCTAACATGACCTAACAACATACACATCATGATGATCACCAACATGTAAATTAAGTACAACTGCAACATGAACATAAAATACATGGACCATATATATATATATATATATATATATATATATATATATATATATATATATATATATATATATATATATATATATATATATATATATATATATATGTATATATATATATAATGTTAAAAATATACAACTGTAATATAAATGTCACGGATCAGTTGGTGGTAGTATAACATCAATATTAGTACTAGTGGTCGATGGTCCAGCCTCATCTCCATGATTACTGCTGGTAGATGCTAGTGGAGGCTCATGCAAATCTGGCGCAGCGCGAGGTTGTGAACAATCATGAGATGACGATATGCTATGCCTCGCAGACTGTCCATCATGTGTTGCGGCTCGATCGTAATGTGCAACAGTCCTCGTCAATCACGTAAAATTTGTCATAACTACTACTACATGCCGCATCAAGTTGTACATGTCACGCGGCATGCCTCTCCCCATTTGTAATAGCCTATCATCAGCCTCTATGTTTCTAAAATCATCAGGCCTGATGCCCGCATCAACAATCAATGCAATGAGTTGGTCGCCCAACTCCATCCTGTATCTAGCATCACTAAGACGTCGACCGCGCACCAGCACACCAGCAGGAGCAGATCTCTTACCTGCACCGGCCTCCTGCTGATCCTTGGAAATATCTAGCATGCCCTCATCCTCATCAAGATCCACACCTATATCAAGTGGTGGTGGCGGCATCTCCTCACCATCAAAAGAGCCAATGTCTGCAAAATATATACAAGTACATAAAAATAATTAGAGGATTTTATTACACAATTTAATAAAAACAAGTTAAAGAACATGTTAGAATAAATTTAAATAAAACAATAATATTACCTCTATCATCTGCTGGCTCATTGGCTATGAAGAGGATGTTGGCACACCCTCACCAATCCAACCCCGCATAAGGACAGGGGACCAAAATTAAGGGATGCTCATCAACACTGGCTAGAAACTCCAGTGCATCATCTGATATCCTCGCTGGAAAAAGAGTCTCCTCCCTCTTGGGCATCATCTACCCCCACATTTGCATACGTGCCTCAGTAATCGGCCTACAAGGTTGTCGAAGAACAGAAGGCCTCGTCTCTGGAAAGCTCTCAAAATATAAACAAAAACGCTCTAAAGAAAAAGGGAATTTGACCCTCCCTTGTGCATGAGCATGACATCTATCTAATGTCGTACAAAACTGCCGCAAAAAAATGGCAGACCACCTGACAAGTCGTGGCTACTATAGTAAAAAATCAACATAATATAAAATTTGGCAACTAATGTGTTGCCCTGTCACTGGTATTGTGCGAAATGGTCGAAATGATAAGTGAGAGACACTGGACCTCCTCATGACCAAACGCACCAATACGTAACTGCCCCCCAATGACCTGAAACTCTACAGGAGATACTAAATTTTCTCCAATGTATCTCTGGGAGTAAACTAACTAACTCCCTGCCACACAACCAGCTGGAACATCGGGGAACGAGGGAAAATCCACCCCTCTCCTTGATAGCCCTATAATAAAATATACATCCTCCTCAGTGGGCATGTACCACTGGTTGATACCAACCCAAAAACCTTGTTGCTGGGCATTCCAACTTCAGATAAGATGTCTCAAAAACAAACTATGGGACTTTAGAGAAGTAGCCTCCTCATAGAACTTGAGGAGGCCTACATGCCTAAGGAGCCCCTGCGTCGTTGTTGTAATAGGGCGAGGGCACGCATCTCTCTCCCTCTCTCTTGCCTCCCACAGGCGAACCATGTTATATTGTTCCTCCTGTTGTTGTTGTTTTTGCCCCTCTTCTCTCCTTTCACGTCTCTGAATGATTGACATATTAAACACAATTTTTTTATTAAATGACACGTGTATTTACAAATATATGTATATAATTATTTTTTGAAAAATAAATAAAACAAAAGTCGGTGCGCCAAAAACACAGTCACGCACCGGTCCCGGTCCGTCTCCCCACAAAGCGCACCGAATACGGTGCACCTCATGATATCCACCGCACCAGAAGCGGTGCTCCAAAAAATGTTTTTAGCGCACCATTCACTACGTGCGATGTCAGGAGGCCGGTGTGCTGACTTCACTATCCACCTGGGGCTTATAACTAAGTCAGCACACCTCCCTCCTACCAAAGTACATAGTCGTCGATGTGGTATTTTAAGAGGCCGCACCGTTGACCTAGGCCAAATACAGTAAGCCGTGCGCTGAAAAAAATAGCTGGCCCAGGGCTATTATCTCAATCAACGCAATGTATCACCACAATTCAACTAGGTCAACAGTGTGGGCAGGTAGCCGACACCACTGCTCTTTTTAAAGAAATTTAAATAACATGGTGCGCCTTTGGTATCTGCCCCAGAATCGGTGCAGATACCCTTAGGACCGGTTACTAGCCCGAATCGTTGACAATGTCGAATTGCGGTTCCGGTGTGCTGAAAATATTACTCGCCCCGAGGCTGATAATTCCATCAATGCACTGAGTTGTCGCGATACACCATTGTCAATGGTGCGGCCTGGTAACCAACCGCACCGCACTTTTTAAAAAATTTTAAATTAACACGGTGCGTTGCACGGTACTGTGCCGGAACCAGTGCGGATACCATCAGCACCGGGTGCGATACGGTCTGAAAATTTACAGGCAACACCACAAACCGGTGTGAGCCGAACGGCTCGAGCGCATCACGTGATAATTTTTTTTTTTTTTTAATGGTTAATTTTAAGGTTTTTTCAAATTCTAATCCGCTAAAAGGTTTAATTATGGAAAAACAAGAAAAATACCTGTACATTTACCCGTCGAGGAGGCATATTGGCTGTACAATTTGCAAAAGAAAATTTGTCCACTGTTTTATAAAATTCAAGCTGGAGATTGGTGGTAATGCACAACAGCAGTGCGTGCAATAAGTGCAATGGGAGCACGGATGTCAGTGCAGCTCAAACAAGGATAACTTGCACCAGTGCTTGAGAGCTCTGTAGCACTGACAAAAGTGAAAAATGTGGTTTTTTGGCTGTAATTTTTTTTTATTTAACCCTGTTCCGGTGCACGGGGTTTTTATTGGCGTACCGGTGCGTTTTCACTATGCCAGCCCAAGCTGTTTCTGTTTTCGCACACATTTAGGAGGCACCGGGGCGGCGTAGTGGTAACGCATCGATGCTCTATAGTAATAAGATGCACTGGGCATGTTGTCCAATGAACCAATGATTTGTGCAGTTTTTTGGCCGTAATTTTGTTTTTTTTAAACCCTTTTCCGGTGCGCAGCATTAATGGGGCCCCGGTGCATTTCCATCATTCTGCACTGGTGGTTTTTGTTCCGCACGCTTTTTATGAGACACCGGGGCGGCTTAGCGATAACGCACTGGTGCTCTACAGTAATAAGGCGCATCGAGAATGTTGTCTGCTGAACCAATGATTTGTGCGGTTTTTTGGCCATAATTT
The DNA here is from genome assembly GCA_034641835.2 of Pinus albicaulis. Taxonomy (NCBI): domain Eukaryota; kingdom Viridiplantae; phylum Streptophyta; class Pinopsida; order Pinales; family Pinaceae; genus Pinus; species Pinus albicaulis. The sequence goes on along the minus strand of CM076584.1, from coordinate 1,527,830,056 downwards.
TTTTTTTTTTTAAACCCTTTTCCGGTGCACGGAATTTATGGGGCCCCGATGCGTTTTCGTCATTCTGCCTTGCATGGTTTCTGTTCCGCGCGCTTTTTATGAGACACCTGTGCTGACGAGTTGACACGCACCGGTGTTGTTCCTTGATAAAAGGCACCGGGCAAGTGTGTATGGAGAGCACGGTTTCCGTTGTGCCAATGCTTTATGTGGTTTTATGCCGTAATTTTTGTTATTTTACCATCTATTGGTGCGCGCGTTTTATGGACACCCTTATGCATTTGCTTTATTCCAGACTGGGCAGTATCTGTTTTCACGCACGTTTTCAGAAGCACCGGTGTGGTAGACATGTAAGGAACCGGTGCTGTACAGGAATATGACACACTGGGCAAGGGTGTTAGGAGTGCAAGGTTCTCGGTGTGCCTATGTTTTGTGTGGTTTTTTGGCTGTAATTTTTTATTTATTTAACCTTGTGCCAATGCGCAGGGATTTCAGGGCGGCCCGGTGTGTTGGCGACCTAGTGGGTTTAAGGGCGACCTGGGCGGTGTCAGTTTTTGCGCGTTTTTAACGAGGCGTCAGTGCGGAAGTTATGTAAAGTACTAGTAATCTATAGAATTACAACACACTGGGTGAGTGTGTAGGGAGAAAACAGTGTCTGGTGTGCCAATATTTTAATCACACCGGTGCTATGTCGTCTTGAACGCACCAGTGCATTTTGTGGTGATAAGAGCACTGGACGAAATACATCCGCAAAAACCTCCGCCCGCCAACCTCCTCCAGGAACCTCTGCCAAAAATGGATGTCTGGGGTATTTTTATAAGGGGTTCCTCAAAAAATTCCACTAGAGGGTCTTTTCCTTGTAGTGTTTGTTTTCAATATCCTTCCTACTATTCAATTTAGTCTCTTGTAATTCTTTTAGAAGCTTTCAGTACATTACTATCTTGATTATCTATCTAACTTGAGAAAACATTAACCATAGGATTCCTCCTTGATGTCTATCTTTGAAATACAATTTCTTTACAATGATTATCCCAATTTTTACATACCTTCTCACAGATATTACAATCTATTTCCTCTTTTTAATGCCTTTAAAACCTAATTTGGAGACTCTAGAAAAGATAATGAAATTTTAAGTTGACATGTTGTTCTAGGCTTAACTTTGGGGAATGGTCTCCATGTTGACCTTGTAATTGAAATATCTCCAAGATTGGTACTCCAATTTCTAGGTTCTTTCAAATGGATATGGTTTCCTTGAAATCACAACTCATAATTTTTATATCAAGACTTATCTAGAACTACCCTGCCCTGTAACATGTTATTGGCCATTTCAACAATTGTCTTGTTTCTTCTCTCTGCAACGTCATGCTGCTTGGGTGTGTGTGCACAAAAAATTGTGTCTAGATGCATTCTTAAAAAAATTAACAAGTTGACTATAGTGGAACTCCACTCCATTGTTTGATGGAAGGATCTTTATACTTGTACCTTCTTCATGATATATTTTTTCCTTAAACATCTTAATTCAGTGAAAGCGTGAGATTTCTTATATAAAAGTGACCCACATCTTCTTAGAGAATTCATCAAGGAAAAGTAGGTACCTTGCAACAGGAATTAAGGTTGACGTTATAGGACTGTAAATATGCATTGGGAAGACCACAATGAGAATACTACAAATATGCACTGGGAAGACCACAATGAGAATGGAACGTCAATAGATGGCTTACTATTCCATTGACCTTACTAGGAATCCCAGTACTTAGCATCAATCAATTATTTGACTAAGTTACATGGAATTATAACCATTGATCCCAGAATTTTCTGGTTATACAGTTGTTTGTGTATCTTCTTAAAAATTTAATCTCCTAAAATCAAGGGGGATAAATTTGTTTTATAACTTATGTAGTATAGCTACTATTGAGGTAAATAAAATGGTACCCTTGAGTACTATCTTGAAAATATGATCTCTCTGCATCATTTAGTTCCCGACTGCTATGCTTATGCTTTTGTGAATGTTAGTTTCAAAATTGAATGATAAATTGGCATGTTTGTCACCCATACAAGCTAGTCTTAGTAAATTGGTTAATTAACTAATAGGAAAATAGTTTACCTATGATTTGAATTGGTTCTAATTAAATAGAAGGATTGGATTTTAAAGAGAACAATCTTTTGTACTTGCTCTAGTTATATTTTACACTGCAATGAATTAGGTCAAAAAAAATTTATTCACTTCCATGCTTGTATAGGACTGGCGGCAGATGATATGTTCCATTGGCAAGCAACAATTATGGGACTTCTTGACATTCCATCTGTTGGAGGTGTGTTTTTGGTGACAATTCATTTTCCATATGATTATCCATTCAAGCCACCTAAGGTGTATTTATTATTCATCATTTTTAGTGAGTGCATACTATGAACTGCCTCCAATATCCTCTAATTTTGTTCTTTATGTTGAGTTTTGATTGAAAATAATTTATATTGCCTACATTTAAAATCTAGATAATTTACTCCCAAAAATATTTGATGATTATCTAATGCATTTGAGCCTGGTGGTTTATCTTGAGTGGTCGGGTGTTGTGAATTTGCAGTAGGTTGTGGGGCCAAATCCTTTGGGTGGCTGCCTCTGTGAATATTATGGGTCTTACTCATGTCCCTGTCGGTTTGGGTTGCCAAAACTGTAACTGTACGGTTTACCCTAAGTACCATCCTCAAAATAATGAGAACTATTGGATGGGTTTCCATGGGATGTGCATTCGATTGGCAACAAAAAATATTGTAGCCCTTTGACCCATCTATCTATGTTCATTTTTCTGATGTATGATATAGAACGAAATAGTTTTTTGATGGGTATCTGACTGTATTAAAGGATAACTATTAGTGTTTTGTTCTGTTCATCTTTTATTCATCAGACGTGGTGTTCTCCCTTTACATAATACTAAATTGAGCATGGATTAAAAATTATTCTTTGTTTGTGTTACTTCCACACTATGATAATTAAGTTTTCCAGGACCACATCTGCAACATGTAGAGGCATGTGCAAAGGTTTCCATTCAATAAAATTGTAGTCAAGAATTATTGTATGCTTTTATACATTGATTCAGAGAACTGCAAAATAAATGTTTGTATGATTGGCATAAAGATACGGATTTAGTAGTACCATATCAAAGTGGAAATTATTATGGATAATGCAAACACACATCTATGACATGGGTATATTAAGGTTTCTATGGTTCAAAGGAATGGCATGCTCAAGATGTGGGTTGGAGATTCGATCTGACTTGAAATGCAGCATAGTTTGTGGGATGGAGACTCCCATGTGACTTCAAATGAAGCATATTTTGTGGGCGTTATGTAAAAAAAAAAAAAATATGATGCATATACCCTATCCTTCTAACAACTCTCATCAACAAGAGAACACATCCTCCAACAAAATGTTGGTCTGATATTGTCCTTGGGGTCTGTGCATGCATAGGGCTGGTTAGGGCACACAACAACCCCAACCCTTTGTCCAAACATTGTGTTTCCCTTCTCTATTGCTTCCTTCAGTCACTATCCTTGTCAATCTTTTTCTTGCATTTTCATGGACCTTGGGCACCTCCACAAGGCCTTCTTCAACTCACGGATTCATTACAGCCTTGGAATCTGTCTCCTAAAAGGGTTAGTACCCATGTTCTTCTTGCATAAGGCTTGGAGAAGTTTCGGTTAGGGAAGAGGAGCCTTCCTAGCCCTCTTAGCCCACACATATAACCCTCAACAACTCGTTGTAAATATAACTCCCTCTGCAGCCCATAATAGGTACTAAACACATAATAAAATATGCACATAACAACCCTTACCTCCCTGGTGCTTGCGGCCTAGCTCAGCAATGGAACCTGCATCCATTCTTGTCTTGTCCTTGTCCTTTAAGCCTGGTTATTGTCTACCTTCGGACCTTAACCGTCTGCGGCATGTTTCCACAGGAATTTCGCACCAAAAATAGTGAAAGGATCCTCCAAAGTTACCCCTTCTTGCCTCCTCGCTAGTTTGCCCCAAATCTGTTCTAAATCAGAGTTTTATTGATGCATTTCTCACTTGGATAGGTGAGAAATGAGGCTCCTCCTCATTCCCTTATATAGGTTCCTTAGGCTAACGTCAAGCCCTTCAAAGGTGTCTTCTACAAGTGAATCTGACTTGTTTTCTTAGGACAATTAGCTCACATAACCTTAGAAAATTCATAACTTTCTAACGACAACCAGATTCAGACAATTATCGATGCGTTGGAATTGTATCTTCGAGAATTATCATCCTCATCCATAAAACGTCATACCTCCATCATGGTTTTGACTCAAACATCGATGGGTGCAAAAACCCCAAGCTTGGATCTCAAGCCCACAAGCCCATTTGTGGCACTTTGACCTCCAACCCTTGATCACCAAGTCTTGGAGTACCTCCCAAGCTACACAAAAAAATCAACACTCCTCTTAGCAAGGGAGGTACTTCCAAATCAAGGAATAAATCATCATATTCGACGACGTCACTAGCCCATATGACATCCATCACTGCAACATACCTTGTAGATGAATCTGACAATCTCGATAGTTCCTCTGCCTCATCACATCTGAACCTAAAGATATAGAACCTCCATAGTGTTGCTCCCTCTGAAACTAGACTCCCTATGAGCCTACATGATCTCCAATGGCTCGGCCCTAAAAGCACTCATCCTCTTGGATCAAATACCACTCGTGAAAATCTCGCCAATCTGGATATGCAACATCATGATCCAGTGAAGTCTCTGGCTTGCTAATTTCCATTCCATCACATGAAGCTATATCAATCAACCCAATCTCGTTCATGCCAAAGAACCCTTCGAGCTATCCCAACCATCCATGACACATCAACGAAAGTCCATGATCAACAATTTTCCCTACAACAAACTTTTGTTCACCAGGCTCACCACCAATCCACCAGAACTCCCGGCCCATCTCACCATGTAACCTATCGAGACCACATCTCCATGTCTTCAGCTGCACAATTTGTTCCATGATCCAGACATCGAAAACTCCCTCTGAGTTGTTTTGTTGTGCACACTTTGATTCATTGTCCTCCAAAGTAGCTCAAATCCACTCTGAAATCATGTTGTATTTCCGTGATCTTGGGTCTAGGTTAGAGTCTTAAATCACTGATGCTACCAAACCAAGAATCTCAACCATTAAACTACTTTTCACATCGGAATTATAAAGAAGTAAATCATATATGAACAAATATACAGAGCTTTTGAATTTTTCAACCCAACTTCATTATATTAACAACATATAATACAACAGTCTAGGGCTCCTGTACTAGGGATAATGGCCCTCATACATCCACTAGTACAAGACAATATACTATGACCATCTGGTTGTAGCATCTAACAACTCCTCTCAGTTGTACCTTGTACCTTCCCAGTCCTTCGACTCCCGATCTGCAGCCCCTACCTCTATCAATGCTCCAAGTCCATCTGGCCACTGAATCTTGGCTGTACAATTTTCTCTCTAATTTTCCCTTCATCCATCAAGGGCACAACACATCAAGACTCATGTCGATTTGTTCACAAATCCAGTTTTTAACAACTCTCAATCTGCCCATTGTTGCTCCTCAGCTACTCAGGGACTTCAACTCACTATGGTCTTCTTGTGTGAAACGATGAAGACCAACATAGGGCACAAAGGGCTGCCACCTATCACTGCGAGATTTCCATCTCCCACAATGAACATGTGCTAGGAGTACTGCCCATCACCTGATATATAAGTCCTTCTCCACACACAAGTCTCAGGCTCCACGAACCTTCTCCTGGTTGATCATACTCTTGAGCTCCAACAACTGCCAGGATTAGCAATCACCTTTGTCCATCAAGGTGCTGCACTTCGGCTCCAACATGGATACTATCACGCTTTTCTCCAGTAAACCATAAGTGCCCAATATCATCCACACTTGGTCCTCTCTCACGCTGCCCTCCAACAATCGACAAGAGACCAAGTCCACGTTGTAAGATCTACTCCTAGTTCAAGCATCCCCACACCCGAGAGGCCCTTACACATGGCTGCCCACAGACTTCACCAATCTTCCCTTTTCTTTACAATAGAGGATATATTGTGCAAATATAGGCACCATAATATATGTCCTCACTTAGTACACCATCAATATATCGATCATCAAGTGAACATCTACAACACTCCTTGTTGTTGTACTCTTACCTTCCAATCTCATGTGCTTGTTGTCACCTTGGCTACTTCAAAATATTCCCAATAGTCCACGTGAGCACCTCCAAACAACTCCTAAGTTTTATTCATGCTACTCATCATCTGATCCAACTAATGATCCAATCATGGATTGCCACATGTGCCCACCTTCTATTGTACAGGGTCCTTTATGACATCAAGTCTAGGGCATCCGCAACATCTACCATTGATTAGGGAATCTCATAGTCCATGTTAGCCCAATATATCAGCTGCTATAGTCCTCCAAATCTAGTCCTCTCCTAGGACCCTATCCTTCTCTCATCAACAAGAGAACACATCCTCCAACAAACTGTTGGTCTGCTCTTGTCCTTGGGGTCTGTGCATGCATAGTACTGGTTAGGGCACACAAAAGCAACACCAACCCTCTGTCCAAACACCGTGTTTCCCGTCTAGACTATTTACTTCCTTTGTTGTCCTTATCAATATCCTTCTTTCATTGTCATGCACCTTGGGCACCTCCACAAGGCCTTCTTCAGCTCACAAATTCATTACAACCATGGAATCTCTCTCCTAAAAGGGTTAGTATCCATGTTCTTCCTGCGTAAATCTTGGAGAGGTTGCGGCTAGGGAAGAGGAGTCTTCCCAGCCCTTGTATCCCACACAAATAACCCTCCACAACTTGTTTTAAATACAGCTCCCTATGTGGCCCATAACAGGTACTAAACACATAATAAAATATGCACAGAACAACCCTTACCTCCCTTGTGCTTGTGATGTAGCTCAGCAATGGAACCCACATCCAATCTTGTCATGTCCTTGTCCTTTAAGCCTGCTTCATGTTTTCCTTCAGACCTTAACCATATGCAGCTTTTTTCCACAGGAATTCTGCACCAAAAATAGTGAAAGGATCCTCTAAAGTTTCCCTCCTTGCCTCCTCGCTAGTCTGCCCCAAATCTGCTCTAAATCAGAGGTTTTTTGATGCGTTGCTCACTTATATAGGTGAGAAATGAGGCTCCTCCTCATTCCCTTATATAGGTTCCTTGGTCTAACGTCCAACCCTTCAAAGGGGTCTTCTACAAGTGAAGCCTATTTATTTCCTTAGGACAATTAGCCCACATAACCTTAGAAAATTCATAAGTTTCTAACGACAACTCAGATTTAGATGATTCTCGATGCATTGGAATCGTATCACCAAGAACTATTATCCTCATCCATAATACATAATACCTCCATCATGTTTTTGGCCCAAACATCGAAGGGTGCAAAAGCACCAAGCTTGGATCTCAAGCCCACAAGCCCATTTGTGGCGCTTTGACTTCCAACCCTCGATCACCAAGGTTTGGAGTACCTCCCAAGTTGGAAACATGCCATCCATCAACTCACTCATTAATTTTGTGCCCCCTCTTCCCTCCTTTATCCTTTATTCCCTCACTCTATTCTTCTCCTTGGCTCTTTGCCCTTCCTCTTCGTTTTATCCCTTTCTCCTTCTTTTTTCCAAACCTCAAGTCTAACCCCTTAATCTGAATTATTTTCATCTCCTTTTTTTATGTTTATATATCCTTATTTAATTGTTTTCCTCCATAATTATGTTATTATTCTTCATTTGGTTTCCCCCAAAATTGGTATAGCCCCCCTTTCCCTTTCTCTTTCTTCCTATTCATTTTACCTTCTTTTCATATTCCATTCGTGTATACAAACACACACCCCTTAGTTTCATATTTATTTTTAATCATTTACTTCTATCTTGACATAATCTTTCCTCATTTCAATTAATGGTTTCTAATTCGTTGTCTTCTTGGTATTTTTTGTCTATAATTTCAATATAATAAAAAATTATTAATGTGTTTCATTCCAGTTTCCTTTTTTTAACTTTATAAGATTCCCTCTAATGACTACTTTTTTACCTTTAAATTTTAATTAAAATTTCTCTTTGTTGACCATTGACCCATTAATTATCTTGTAATGGCTACTTTGTGTCATTATCTATTTAAGGCTTCTCAACACTCACTAATCATCATCAAGTTTTCTAGTCTGTGATGATGGACAAACTAATCTTCAGACAACTTTCTTCCCAAATTTTTTATATGAATCACTGTGAAAACCTACATTCTCTTACATTCATATATTTTGAATCTCATATTTTGTATATTCAATCAAATGGAAAAATGTTGTGATCTGATCAGTGTCTTCCCCACCAAAAAAATGTTTATTTAATATTTCAAGCATAAATGCAAAATATGCATAGGTATGTGCCTTCGAGCACTCAGGTATTGCTCATTATGAGCATAAAAAATTAGAAAAAACTGCTAGTTATATTTTTACATTCATCCATATAGAGAGATTTCGTTAAGGATTTTCATTTAAAACATTTACATAATCATCAGATAACATCAGTTTTCTCAGCCACATTCTGAAGCTACTCTCATCTAGTATAATATATATATATATATATATATATATATATATATATATATATATATATATATATATATATATATATATATATATATATATAATATATATATATATATATATATATATATATAAACTTAAATGGAAGATTCTATATTAAGAAAAAGCTACAACAATGCTCACAACAATAGTACATCATAGTTTGTTTCAGAAGAGTGCCAACAAAGTCCAAAATGGTGCTAACTACCAACATAAATTTTTTCAACATAAGTAGTTTTAGATACATCACAGTCCAAAAAACCTACCAATATAAATTCTACCGAATTTTGAAATACCTTCAAACTTAACAGAAGACATGTCGATTGGAGGCTTCATTTTCTGCTTCCTTAGCTGAATCCAAATCTTTCTTGACTAATTCTTAATTATCAGGAAAAAAGATGGATTGTATCCTATTCCCTTTTTCTTCCACAATTTTAATTAACTGTTTGCACCTTGTTAAAGGCTCCAAACTGCTTACCCTTGGAGGAACTGCCTACCATATTCCCGCGTGTATTACATGTTGCCTCCACCACATTTATATAATGTTTATGCTCCACTAGGTTACCCATTGTAGTTGCAACTAGGGAGGTGACATGTTTGTAACTTTGTACTGCTCATATATTTTCTCAGTAGTGGTAAAAATTGAGCTTTGGTTGCTCAGTATTTCTTCTTCATTTCTCCGCAGTGCTTGTTGAAAGACTTTGAGTTCTTTGTAATCCATATGAACAGAGCAATAAGCCAAATCACAGAGCCAATCAAAAATTATGTAGGAGTCTTAATTGTTGAACCTTATCACAATAAGTAGGTCACTTGCAGTGTAGGAAGAGAAAAATTGGATCAAAATTGTCCCAATAAGTGCTACATGGACATAACAAACTAGTGAATCCAAGAAAGCAACAAAAGGTATAGGGTAAACCTTATGTACAGGAAAACGAGTAACAAGAAGCAAATAGCTAGTTATAATTCTAAGTAGATTCAAACCTGTTTTGAGTTTATCACACTTGAGGTTGCCAATAGCCAGGATTTAGGACAAAGTAGCTCGAAACCCACTATTACCATTAATGAACTGAAAATTCTTGAATTGAAAGATAGAATCCCCATTGAAAAACACATAAATAAGCTCCCCGAAATTGAGATGAGAAGCTAACCCAATACCTGCCACGCCATGAGGAAGAGAGGAAGAAGTTAATGGTGACATCTTACCTGTTTGAGGAGAGAAATCAAAACCATCAACCTGATAGGAGGCTGAAAATCACCAAACTGAGCCTCACATTGAAGAACTGCAGACACTATTTGAGATAACCAGACCATAAATACATAATACCCCAAAGCTCAATGGGAATAAGTTTCCAATGAATCATCCTATTATTCGACTTTAGTAGAAGCACCACTTTCTCTTGTAACAATTCTAGTTTCTTCTTCTTTTGGCTGCACTACTTTATGGGATGTGGGTATAATACCAACTTTTCTCCCTCTTCTCAAAGATTTGGATCCACAACATATACACTTGGTAACAACTATTGTGCATGTTATTGAGGCTTTTACGGACTATAGTAATCCTGTTGCAACCTCCTTTAGGGGTTTATGAGCCTTGGAAAACACCATAGCACATTTGAAGTCTGCAATTTTGAGGAGAAAGAAAGTAGAGTGGAGAATCACAATCAGGTTCCAAGGGCAAGTCTCCTTAGAACAATGCTACTAGGTCAGAGCCAATACAAATTTCTCAACCTAACACATTGATTCCTTATCATAGAAGACTTATTATGAAGGCTTTTCCTTGGGCTCTATCTCTTGGCACATATGCTCTTGGAAATACCACACGACTATATGATCTGAAGAGAATTCTTTGCCATTTTTATCATGCACTATATTCAGAAGATCAAAGGACTTTGGTGGTGGGGTATTTTCACTTACAAATACAGTCACAAGTGATCTTATTCACAAAGATCCAACTTGATATTCTGTTTTAGATGTTGTTGGTGTGCCTAATGCTCTTTTGGATGCCATCATGATTGGTGTCCTCCCTTCTGCAAATGCAGTAGCTTGTACACCAAAATGCTTAGATGCTTTGTGACTTAATAACCTAATACTTCAAGATTTTAATGATTGTGGTGCTCTAAGATCTTTTGTGAATTTTTTTACATCAAAATCCTACTTACGGTCTTTGGCAGGTGACATTCCTAGGTCCTTATCATCTGCCTTGGATGAGATGATACGACATGCTACTTCTTCAAGGAGGAATGGGGTGGATGTATTGATTGAAATATTAAATACTATTTCAAAAATTGGATTTGGTGCTGAAGTGTCCTCCCTGTTGCAAGAATTTCCCAGATCTTATGTGCTTGTTCCCATGGTGACCGATTTAGAACAAAAAACAATTAGTTCAATGGATGGAGATGAATCATCAAGGTGAAATTTTAGTTAGGGGTTGATACTTCTCCTGAAAAATTGTACTCAAACATGGAATCATTTCTCCTAGATTGTATAAGCAATGCTACACGTCACTTATAGAATATTTTGTATAATATAGATACAGGGGTGTTTGTTGAGAAAAAGGGTATAGAGGATATGTTGCAACTATTTGATTTACCTCTCTTACCATTGTCATTTCCTGGTGGCCAGAATATTGTTGTTGCATTTAATACTTTTTCACCGCAACACTCATCTCCTCTTACAAGGGTTGTTTGTACTACTTTGAGAGAACACATGAAACTTGCAAATGAATTCATGGATTTGTTGTCTAGAACAAAGTTGGCAGATATTGAGGTAGCACAACACCTAATAATTTTGAGATGCCATTCAAGTCTAGTTGGTATTTTATCCTTTTTAACACATTTACTAAAAAGAAAAACAACAATGATGCTTGAAATTGGTTCTGGGGATGAAAATATATTGAAGGATGTAGGGATGGTGTACAAATAAATAGTTTGGTAGATATCTCTTGCTAGTGATTCAAAAGTAGATGTGAATAAATAGGTTGCCAAAAGACTTGCAATTGAAAATTTGGCACCAAATGTAGCAAGTACAGAAGCTGGAAATGACACTAACACAATTTCAGTTGTTCGGCATGTGAACCTAGTGTCTATGAGGAATGAACTTGCTTCTAATTGGTCCATTGAACCCTAATATATTTTTGTTATATAAAAAAGACTTCATCACCATAAAAAAGGGACCATGGGATTTCAAGAATGTGTATTGGTCATCTTGGGCGACATGCAGATTAATCAGAGGTTGACATTGGAGGTTCTGTAAGTGCAGGAGAAACATCTCAAGCCTAGGAAATTAAAAGGATGTCACCTAATCTCTTGGACTTTGACACTACGAATAAGGTTGTGTCTACAATGTGATCATCTTATGTGACTCTTGTGAAGGTTTTGGTAGTTCACAATCGACATCGTGATAATATAGGATTGCTTAGTGCAACAACCAAGAGTGTAATACAACAATGGTGAATTATTTATATGATCATGGTACAATTAAAAGTCTTTTTGACTAATTTTGAAGAAACCCTTCACTTACTGTGGATAGTACCATTATCTCATAGCAAGGAATGGAAACAAGAAATGCCAAAGATATTTAAAATGACAAGCAAGACCATGCACCTTGGTTGTTAGAGACATACGAAGCTATTGCAGGCTTTTGGAGTACCTTGTGAATTCTTCTTTGCTGTTAATTGTGCCCTCTGCATCACAACTATTAGTGCAACTGATTTTTGGAGGCTTTGTCACCGTTCCAAGGGATCCAAAGGTTTTTTTTTGCACCCTACAAGCTCAAGTTCTAAATGGTGTTCTACCTATCTCGAGCAATCCAATGTTTTGTCACTACAGTCCAACTTTAATTACCTTTGTTTCCATTACTACCCTAACTAGGAAGAAATGTTTCAATTTTTTGTGAACAGGTAAGAGAGAAAAATATGGAATCCCTTTAGTGAAGTGGAAATCATTAGCTCAACCAAAGGAAGTTGGTGGATTGGGTTTATAAAACATACGTTCCTTTGGTAAGGCTTAGACAACCAAGAGTTTATAGAGGTTTATTTCTAAGAAATTCATACACAGGAAAGTGATTCTTCGTAAGTATTTAAAACCACTATCAATTGAATATTGGATCAAATAGGTTGTTTTGTTTATCGTCACATTGTAGATCTAGGAAATCCATTACTTGGCACAAGCAGCAGATCCAATTTCCACACCTATCCGGAAACAAAAAATCCATTACTTGGCACAACAACAGATCCAATTCCCAAACCTATTTGGAACGAGAGATATAAAAGTGAGGTAGAGTTAAAGTTATCTTAGAGGGAAGGAGAATAGTGTAAGGAATATCTAGTACAGCTTCAGAAGAATTACATTAGGCTTATAGAGGAGGAGGATTCTTTTGTCCAGTCAAAGAATCCTGTCATAGGGGTATAAACTCTGAGGCTAATATATAAAGCTATATTTGTAGATAATTCATGAGGAGAAACCCAGTAGTGGAAGAAGCTATAAAAGTTAAAAAATCTTCAAAAATCTAAGTGACTAGATGCATATATGCCTATGAGGGATATCGAGTCCAATTTAAAAAAAAAAAACGAGTTTGAATAAAGACTTAAATGGTTGTAAGGAACTGCATCTTATGGTGTTTTGATGTATTTGGCTTGCCAGAAACTCTAAGATCTTTCAAGATAAGGCTTAAACATCATTTTAGCATGTCTCCTGGTGATGACTGAGCTTTCAAAGTAAAAAATCCCATAACACTGGTAAAGAAAGGACATTGATCCATCCTTCTATTGTTAAGAGTGGGAATTGTGTTATTTCAATTTTCAACGGTGCTAGTCAAGGTCAATAAGCAGAATATGTTGCAGGAGCTATCCTATACCTTAGTGATTCTATTATACTCATATCTTCAAAATTTAAAGCAATTATTTGTACAGACTCTAACAACTGTGATGAAATAAAGGCACTATTTTTTTTTAATAGTAGCAGTAGAGGAGAGGTGATTGAATTCTAGGTCTTTGGGGATTCCTTGGTTATCAATTGGTTGAATGGTAGTTTTAGGATGGAAGAATTGTTTTCGCAACCCAGTCTAGAGTAGCTGAAGACAACCAAGGCAAAATTCTTGAAGATATCATTCCATCATATTTACAAAGAATTTAAGGCAGAGGCTAATGGAATTTCTAAAGAGGGCTTGTTGATGATGCAAAACTATGGTTTAGCATGGAAAAGCAGGTATGGTGTAAGCCTCTAGGAGAGGTCATTGCAAGAACTAGGCCCGTGACTTTATCTATATATATATATATATATATATATATATATATATATATATATATATATATATATATATATATATATATATATATATATGTCGGTCAAGTATTGTCTTGTGCTTTCGTTCTTTAGTCCCTTAGGTCCACCTTATTTAGTATCATTTCAACATTTGTACAAACTTTGTCAGCTGATAGGTACTCCAATAAGAAATTGAGCACAACAACATTAACACTTGCAGATTCAACATGTATGATTAGAAAATTTCTCATGAGTCATTCCTATTATAACTTTTTACTTCTTTTGATGCGTGTGAAATAACCGTTTAGGTTGACCCTAAGTACCACTAGTAGAACTACTGAATTTACACCATATGAAAATACTAAACACTATTGATGGAAAAATAATTTCCTCTTTTATTATAAGCATCCATTATATGTATATATTGTTCATAAAAATCAAAGTTTTAATAATAGGAGTGAAAAAACATCTTACCCAAAGCAATAATGTAATATCCCAAAATGGGAATGCAGCAATACATGAACACAATGCCAGAGTCGCAGTAAGAAATTAACTCATAAAATGTGTTAAGAAACACATAGCCATCAATTACATGTACAACAGCGAAAAATATGTCCCACTATTTTATCCCAAAGTGGGGAAATGCAGCAATATGTGCCTCAAAAACGTTATTTTTCGAGAATTACGCTATAATTGTGAGAAATGGGAATTGAAACCCTTAGTTCATACATCATACATCTCAAATACAGAAAGAGAGCAAAAAAAAATCACTCTAGCCAAGCTAAACAGAGCTCTCGGTCCAGATATGGCTTAAAAACATTGAAATCCCATGACTTGATCTATACAGTGTTTTCTTAAGCATGCACAGCGTAATTTTATGAGGGTTTCAGATGTAATATGGTATAAACAACATATCTGTAGTTTATTCAATCATAGCATGGAGAAAATTGGAGATCTAGCTCCTTTTACACATCAGAAAGATAACACGGCAAGGGTTTCATGAAAGCACTAGCACAAAACGTTATATATACAAATCTGGATCTGAAAAATGCAGTCTAAATAAATCTCTGTATATATACAGCTGAATAATACAAGAATTGAAGGAGTATTCTTCTTACAAGCCTTCCGTGAGAAGAGTTGGCCCTTTCCCTAAGAAACAAGCTCAAGATTGAGGGGATTGACCCTCACACTAAAACTCTGCAAGAAAGGACGCAGTTCTTGCAAGGGACTATGCTGTGGATGATGGAAGTGCTTTGGCCAAATGCCAAGATATGAAAATATGCTCCTGAGCCTTCCTTACTGATCTCCCAAAGGAATGGAGGCTCCCTCCTTTGAAAAATGAGTGCAGGAAGTGGTGTTGTGAACTCCCACTGCAACACCCTACAACAAAATGTTATACTGCTGCAAAAATAATGTTGTAGCTTAAGGAGGATGCTTGGCCATAAGCCTGGATGTGGGAAAATTAAGTACAAGATCCCTTAAGAGGCCTCTCTTTAAAGGAGAAGGAATTCCTAAACAGGAATGCCTTGTGCTAAACAGCATAGCAATCTCAACTAAACAGTTGAAGAAAGAAGAATAGTCTAAGCAGACACATCAAAATATCATTCATAAGATGTCTTGCTATGGCTATCTTGCCCTCCTTTTAAAAATGTGTGAGCCTTCTTGCCTTGGGCCCCACTCATTAGGGTTTCCTTCACCAAGGAATCTTCCTCCCACTATCTATGCGTTGTCTCAAAAGATGATCTCCACCTCCTATCCCAACATTGTTGACTTGGTCAAACTTGACCTTGTCCACATGAAAAGGTCCATGTTCACACATGAGAGTGTGGAATCCAGCTATCATGTTGATCCCCTTTCACACTATGAGGGATTTTATTCAATTTTTTAATATGCATGGGCCTACTTACCCATTTATTCAACTCCTAGGTGCAAAAGGAAAAAATCAATATTCCAATTAGTTGCATGCTAAATTTGGAATATTACAGTCCTCCCCTCCCAAATGTTGCTTGTCCTCAAGCAACTGCAAGGATAGAACTGAGAATTCTCCCCTCCTCCTGTTGTAGCATCTACATATGATATGCTCCTCCAAGGAATGAGATGTTTCATCAATAAATCTCCATATTGCCCCTCCCAAGCATGCAAGCTAGTTGAATAGCTATCATCATGAGCAAGTAAGGTACTCAAGGAGGCAATAAGGTGATGTCTAGAGGTCCTCTCAAGGCATGGAGTCTGAAATGTATTGGTAAACATCATTCCCATGTGGATCCTCCATCCCCAAGCAATCATCCATATAAAATGAGTCACCTCCCAACATGGCAACTCCTGAAAATGTTCCTCCACCTTGAGCTCATGTAATGTAGTTGGGCTGAAAATATGAACATGGTAGACAAAATAGCCTACCCCACGCTTTCCTCCTCTCCAATTAGGATAATTTTAGAGTATATGTTGATCTTGGGCTGCAATAATATTTCCCTAAAGTGGCAAGATGAAGACTAGACCTCCAAAGATCTCCTCTCCAACATTATGAATCATGCTGGCCCAAACCATTCCATATGTGATGAATAGGAAATCATCACCATATGAAATCCCATCAATCTCATGGACCACCTCATAAATAAACAAGTGTTTGTCTGTGGTGGCCATATCTCCTCACATGCTACCATTAGAACATGTAATGCAGAAAGTGTGGGGAAATATCTTTCCCCAAGGACACATCCAGTCAATGTGTCTCTCCCCAAATCATGCTCTCAATAGAAATAAGAACATCAGAAAATGAAACCATAATTATAACCTCAATGAGGGAAATACTAAATGTTTCACATGATGTTGGAAAGTACCAACAGTTTCCCAAGTGGTTACAGCGCAATTTTCCAAACTGCTGCTTCAGAAAATTACATGGCAAGTTGTTTATTGATACATGGTTGATTATGTATGTTATCACATCTACTAATGAATAGTAAATGGTTGGGTACATTAATTGAACATACATGAAATGGTAAAACACTTGCCCAAGGCCATATAAAAGATGGTTGTCTCCATCATACAATTTGGCCCAATGTTGACCATGGAGCTCAATGAAAAGCTTGCCCTCTTGTGGAGCAATGCACTGAATAAAAATGGTAACAGTATGCAAATATTGTGTTAGAAAAACAATAAATGCAAAAGCAATATTCTTACCATGTAATGAAAGTAAGATGATGATAGGATCCATGAAGAAGCTCTCCATAATGGTATGACATACTCTCATGAAGAGAAATAAATCATGTGCTGCATGAAGATCCTTCCTCTTATGCTTGGAAATCCAAGTCAAGAAGAACACATCACAGTAATAGATGTCTCCATCCACTACTCCATCTTTCTCATCTCCTCCTTGTCCATTAAGTGCATCAAGAGTGAAGTGATCCTGGGGACACTCCACCAATAAGTCCATGCTCCAAAGTGACAGCATTGTTGGTCTATGCAAATAGGCTCATGTCAACTCATAACTCCATTCTTTGACATGCTTATTGTCAAAGACATCTCCCATAATGTTGCTACATGCAGGAAGTTCCTTCCAAGGTGGAAGTACCTCCTGGTCATCTAAGGCCAAGGAGTATCCCCTTTGCACTATGATAGTGCCATTTCCTACTCCTGCAACATCATACAAAGTGTGAGAGAAAATCTTCCCTTGCTCTCCCAAGAACACCCAAAGCAACAAAATTTTTTGTTGCCTCCCCATACCTCCATCATACAAATCATGTGGTGAAAACATGGTGATTGATATGAAGAATGCCATATCAACACAATGTGTCCATACTCCTTGTTGTCCAATGATGCAAGTATCCTGCCACACCTTCTTCACCCACATACCCTTAGAAAGAGGATGATGGCCAAACTCTTTCAAGAGTATTCAATGCAGCCAAGCCTCATGCTGCCTAGTATCATAGATTTGCAAGTAGCTTTCTAGATTCTTGCTCATCATCCACATCCATTCATCCCTCTGTGGATGTCTCCTACCATTCTCCATCTTGGTACTCCTCCAAAGAAGACTACCATCCTCCCATATCAGATTTTTCTCATTGCATTTCATGTGATGTTGGAATGCAACTCCTTGGAGATCTCCTAGAAAATATCTCTCACCAATGATCATCTTGAATCCGTAAAGATCCAAGTGTGATGAGGGAAAATCCTCCTCAAACTGTTGAAGAAATTTTCACTTCATGATGTGTTGAAGTGGACCTCCCATAAGATCTCTCCATGAGACCTTCTTTTCATCAATGGCCTTCCAAACCCAATAAGGTTCTGGATCTGCTGCAGGTAGAAGTCTCTCTTTGAGCTGGGGAATGCTCATTGAGAAAGGGTCATCTAGAAAGGAGAAATATTTCTCATCTCAAGATGTCTACCATCTATCACTTCTTCCTCCATTGCTTCATGAATGAAGCTGCCATTTGATTGCTCCCATAAGGAATGGGTCCTTTTTTCTTCACTGCTACTCTTGTACAACACAGTGCTATTCTGGTGCTTTAAATCAGCAGTATGCAATTATGTAGATCCCTCCATAATATTTGCTGAAATGATAAGAGATGGAAACTTAGGCATACCTTGGTGAAATTTGGAAGCATTTTGTGGGGTTGCAAGAGTTTCCTCTTCAAATGTGTTGGCTTCCCAAACTGTTGAAGATGAAGGTTGCTCCTCCATAGTTGTGTTAACGTTGGTACATGCCTCTTCCAATGGTGGTGAGGGCTTCTCCTCCTCTGATTTCTCTTTGTCAAATTTCCTGATCAACCTTTGAGAAAACTTAGCAAGAGTAGACACTCTCACATGGCTCAAATGGATGAAACACCAAGTATATTCTTCACCTTCAAGGTGCAGCGCTGCAATTTATACAACCTCTCTTTCTACCACTGGATGTAGTAGGAAGAATGCTTCTAGCTTCATCACCCAAGCATTTTCTGCACATGTGAGTGATCCATCAAAATTGGACAATAAAAATCTATTGCCTCTCATCATCCCATTGCTATAGGGTCTCCTTTCTTCTTCCAGCTGAATGAACTGTGGTAAAGCTAGAGTCTCCTTGAAAGCTCTAGGTTTAGCTTTGTATTCAGCAAGGTATTCACTTAGAATTTCAGATTCCAAGTGTCCTTCATGCTTTGTCTTCTCCTCTTCGAGAATAGGAAGTGCATGGCCCTTCCTCTTCTTAAAACCCTCTAGGAGTTTCATTGCATCTCTTCTCCTTCATCTGCTTAACCTCCTTGGAGATGTTCTTCCTAGATATGAAAAGTGATGATACAAATCTCATTCTCCCCGTCATTTTGATCTACTTCTTCTCTTTGTCTTCTTCTAGCATAATGGCTGAAACTCACAGGCTGAGCCAAGACTATGCTCTAATACCACTGTAGTATCCCAAAATTGGAATACAGTAATACATGGACACAATGCTGGAGTATAAGTAAGAAATTAACTCATAAAATGTGTTAAGAAACACATAGCCATAAATTACATGTACAACAGCGAAAAATATGTCCCACAAAGTGGGGAAATGCAGCAATATGTGCCTCAAAAATGTTATTTCATTGAATTACACTATAACTGTGAGAAATGGGACTTGTATCTCTTATTTCATACATTATTCATGTCACATACATAAAGAGAGAAAAAAAATTCACTCTAGCCAAGTTAAACAAATCTTCCGGTCCATATATGGCTTAAAAACACTGAAATCCCGTGACTTGATCTATACAGCGTTTTCTGAAGCATGCATGGCGTAATTTTATGATGGTTTCAAATGTAATATGGTATAAACAAAAAATCTGTAGTTTATTCAATCATAACATGGAGAAAATTGGAGATCTAGCTCCTTTTACACATCATAAAGATAACCCGGCAAGGGTTTCATGAAAGCACTAGCACAAAACGTTAGATTTGCAGATATGGATCTAAAAAACGTAGTCTAAATAAATATCTATATATATACAGCTGAATAATACAAGAATTGAAGGAGGATCCTTCTTACAAGCCTTCTGAGAGAAAGGTTGGCCCTTTCCCTAGGAAACAAGCTCATGATTGAGGGGATTGACCCTTACACTGCAACTCTGCAAGAAAGGACACAGTTCCTGCAAGGGACTGTGTTGTGGATGATGGAAGTGCTTTGGTAAAATGCCAAGATATGAAAATATTCTCTTGAGCCTTCCTTAATGATCTCCCAAAGAAATGGAGGCTCCCTCCTTTAAAAAATGAGTGCAGGAAGAGTTGTTGTGAACTCCCACTACAACACCCTAAAACACAACATCATACTGCTACAGAAATAATGTTGTAGCTTAAGGAGGATGCTTGGCCACAAGCCTGGATGTGGGAAAATGAAGTACAAGATCCCTCAAGAGGCCTCTCTTGAAAGGAGAAGGAATTCCTAAACAGGAATGCCTTGTGCTAAACAGCATAGCAATCTCAACTAAACAGTTGAAGAAAGAAGAATAGTCTAAGCAAACACCTCAAAATATCATTCATAAGATGTCTTGCTATGGCTATCTTACCCTCCTTTTAAAAATGTGTGAGCCTTCTTGCCTTGGGCCCCACTCATTAGGGTTTCCTTCACCAAGGAATCTTCCTCCCACTATCTATGCGTTGTCTCACAAGATGATCTCCACCTCCTATCCCAGCATTGTTGACTTGGTCAAACTTGACCTTGTCCACATGTCCATGTTCACACATGAGAGTGTGAAATCCAGCTATTATGTTGATCCCCTTTCACACTATGAGGGATTTTATTCAATTTTTTAATATGCATGGGCCTAGTTACCCATTTATTCAACTCCTAGGTGCAAAAGGGAAAAATCAATATTCCAATTAGCTGCATGCTAAATTTGGAATATTACAGTCCTCCCCTCCCAAATGTTGCTTGTCCTCAAGCAACTGCAAGGATAGAATTGAGAATTCTCCCCTCCTCCTGTTGTAGCATCTACATATGATATGCTCCTCCAAGGAATGAGATGTTTTTTCATCAATAAATCTCCATATTGCCCCTCCCAAGCATGCAAGCTAGTTGAATAGCTATCATCATGAGCAAGTAAGGTACTCAAGGAGGCAATAAGGTGATTTCTAGAGGTCCTCTCAAGGCATGGAGTCTGAAATGTATTGGTAAAAATCATTCCCATGTGGATCCTCCATCCCCAAGCAATCATCCATACAAAATGAGTCACCTCCCAACATGGCAACTCCTGAAAATGTTCCTCCACCTTGAGCTCATGTAATGTAGTTGGGCTGAAAATCTGAACATGGTAGACAAAATAGCCTACCCCACGTTGTCCTCCTCTCCAATTAGGATAATTGTAGAGTATATGTTGATCTTGGGCTGCAATAATATTTCCCTAAAGTGGCAAGATGAAGACTAGACCTCCAAAGATCTCCTCTCCAACATTATGAATCATGCTGGCCCAAACCATTCCATATGTGATGAATAGGAAATCATCACCATATGACATCCCATCAATCTCATGGCCCACCTCATAAATAAACAAGTGTTTGGCTGTGGTGGCCATATCTCCTCACATGCTACCATTAGAACATGTAATGCAGAAAGTGTGGGGAAATATCTTTCCCCAAGGACACATCCAGCCAATGTGTCTCTCCCCCAATCATGCTCTCAATAGAAATAAGAACATCAGAAAATGAAATCATATTTATAACCTCAATGAGGGAAATACTAAATGTTTCACATGATGTTGGAAAGTACCAACAGTTTCCCAAGTGGTTACAGCGCAATTTTCCAAACTGCTGCTTCAGAAAATTACATGGCAAGTTGTTTATTGATACATGGTTGATTATGTATGTTATCACATCTACTAATGAATAGTAAATGGTTGGGTACATTAATTGAACATACATGAAATGGTAAAACACTTGCCCAAGGCCATATAAGAGATGGTTGTCTCCATCATATAATTTGGCCCAATGTTGACCATGGAGCTCAATGAAAAGCTTGCCCTCTTGTGGAGCAATGCACTGAATAAAAATGGTAAGAGTATGCAAATACTATGTTAGACAAACAATAAATGCAAAAGCAATATTCTTACCATGTACTGAAAGTAAGATGATGATAGGATCCATGAACAAGCTCTCCATAGTGGTATGACATACTCTCATGAAGAGAAATGAATCATGTGTTGCATGAAGATCCTTCCTCTTATGCTCAGAAATCCAAGTCAAGAAGAACACATCATAGTAATATATGTTTCCATCCACTACTCCATCTTTCTCATCTCCTCCTTGTCCATTAAGTGCATCAAGAGTGAAGTGATCCTGGGGACACTCCACCAATAAGTCCATGCTCCAAAGTGACAGCATTGTTGGTCTATGCAAATAGGCTCATGTCAACTCATAACTCCATTCTTTGACATGCTTATTGTCAAAGACATCTCCCATAATGTTGCTACATACAAGAAGTTCCTTCCAAGGTGGAAGTACCTCCTGGTCATCTAAGGCCAAGGAGTATCCCCTTTGCACTATGATAGTGCCATCTCCTACTCCTGCAACATCATGCAAAGTGTGAGAGCAAATCTTCCCTTGCTCTCCCAAGAACAACCAAAGCAACAAAAGTTTTTGTTGCCTCCCCATACCTCCATCATACAAATCATGTGGTGAAAACATGGTGATTGATATGAAGAATGTCATATCAACACAATGTGTCCATACTCCTTGCTTTCCAATGATGCAAGTATCCTGCCACACCTTCTTCACCCACATACCCTTAGAAAGAGGATGATGGCCAAACTCTTTCAAGAGTAGTCAATGCAGCCAAGCCTCATGCTGCCTAGTATCATAGATTTGCAAGTATCTTTCCAGCTTCTTTCTCATCATCCACGTCCATTCATCCCTCTGTGGATGTCTCCTACCATTCTCCATCTTGGTACTCCTCCAAAGAAGACTACCATCCTCCCATATCAGATTTTTCTCATTGCATTTCATGTGATGTTGGAATGAAACTCCTTGGAGATCTCCAAGAAAATATCTCTCACCAATGATCATCTTGAATCCGTAAAGATCCAAGTGTGATGAGGGAAAATCCTCCTCAAACTGTTGAAGAAATTTGCACTTCATGATGTGTTGAAGTGCACCTCCCATAAGATCTCTCCATGAGACCTTCTTTTCATCAATGGCCTTCCAAACCCAATAAGGTTTTGGATCTGCTGCAGGTAGAAGTCTCTCTTTGAGTTGGGGAATGCTCATTGAGAAAGGGTCATCTAGAAAGGAGAAATATTTCTCATCTCAAGATGTCTACCATCTATCACTTCTTCCTCCATTGCATCATTAATGAAGCTGCCATTTGATTGCTCCCATAAGGAATGGGTCCTTTTATCTTCACTACTACTCTTGTACAACACAGTGCTATTCTAGTGCTTTAAATCAGCAGTATGCAATGATGTAGATCCCTCCATAATATTTGCTGAAATGATAAGAGATGGAAACTTAGGCATACCTTGGTGAAATTTGGAAGCATTTTGTGGGGCTGCAAGAGTTCCCTCTTCAAATGTGTTGGCTTCCCAAACTGTTGAAGATGAAGGCTACTCCTCCATAGTTGTGTTAACGTTGGTACATGCCTCTTCCAATGGTGGTGAGGGATTCTCCTCCTCTAATTTCTCTTTGCCAAATTTCTTGATCAACCTTTGAGAAAACTTAGCAAGAGTAGACACTCTCGCATGGCTCAAATGGATGAACCACTAATTATTTGCTTCACCTTCAAGGTGCAGCGCTGCAATTTATACAGCCTCTCTTTCTACCACTGGATGTAGTAGGAATAATGCTTCTAGCTTCATCACCCAAGCATTTTCTGCACATGTGAGTGATCCATCAAAATTGGACAATAGAAATCTATTGCCTCTCATCATCCCATGGCTATAGGGTCTCCTTTCTTCTTCCAGCTGAATGAACTGTGGTAAAGATAGAGTCTCCTTGAAGGCTCTAGGTTTAGCTTTGTATTCAGCAAGGTATTCACTTAGAATTTCAAATTCCAAGTGTCCTTCATGCTTTGTCTTCTCCTCTTCGAGAATAGGAAGTGCATGGCCCTTCCTCTTCTTGAAACCCTCTAGGAGTTTCATTGCATCTCTTCTCCTTCATCTACTTAACCTCCTTGGAGAGGTTCTTCCTAGATCTGAAAATTGATGATACAAATCTCATTCTCCCCGTCATTTTGATCTACTTCTTCTCTTTGTCTTCTTATAGCATAATGGCTGAAACTCACAGACTGAGCCAAGACTATGCTCTAATACCACTGTAATATCCAAAAATGGGAATGCAGTAATACATGGACACAATGTTGGAGTATCAGTAAGAAATTAACTCATAAAATGTGTTAAGAAACACATAGCCATCAATTACATGTACAAAAGCGAAAAATATGTCCCACAAACTGGGGAAATGCAGCAATATGTGCCTCAAAAACATTATTTCATTGAATTACACTATAACTGAGAGAAATGGGACTTGTATCCCTTATTTCATACATTATGCATCTCACATACATAAAGAGAGAAAAAAAAAATCACTATAGCCAAGTTAAACAGATCTTCCGGTCCAGATATGGCTTAAAAACACTGAAATCCCGTGACTTGATCTATACAGCGTTTTCTGAAGCATGCACGGCGTAATTTTATGAGGGTTTCAAATGTAATATGGTATAAACAACAAATCTATAGTTTATTCAATCATAACATGGAGAAAATTGGAGATCTAGCTCCTTTTACACATCATAAAGATAACCCGGCAAGGGTTTCATGAAAGCACTAGCACAAAACGTTAGATTTGCATATATGGATCTGAAAAACGCAGTATAACTAAAGATCTATATATATACAGCTGAATAATACAAGAATTGACAGAGGATCCTTCTTACAAGCCTTCCGAGAGAAGGGTTGGCCCTTTCCCTAAGAAATAAGCTCATGATTGAGGGGATTGACCCTTACACTGCAACTCTGCAAGAAACGACACAGTTCCTGCAAGGGAATGTGTTGTGGATGATGGAAGTGCTTTGGTAAAATGCCAAGATATGAAAATCTTCTCTTGAGCCTTCCTTACTGATCTCCCAAAGGAGTGGAGGCTCCCTCCTTTAAAAAATGAGTGCAGGAAGTGGTGTTGTGAACTCCCACTGCAACACCCTACAACACAACATTATACTGCTACAGAAATAATGTTGTAGATTAAGGAGGATGCTTGGCCACAAGCTTGGATGTGGGAAAATGAAGTACAAGATCCATCAAGAGGCCTCTCTTGAAAGGAGAATGAATTCCTAAACAGGAATGCCTTGTGCTAAACAGCACAGCAATCTCAACTAAACAGTTGAAGAAAGCAGAATAGTCTAAGAAGACACTTCAAAATATCATTCATAAGACGTCTTAATATGGCTGCCTTTCCCTCTTTTTAAACATGTGTGAGCCTTCTTGCCTTGGGCCCCACTCATTAGGGCTTCCTTCACCAAGGAATGTTTCTCCCATTATCTCTACATTGTCTCACAAGATGATCTCCACTTCCTATCTCAGCACTGTTGACTTGGTCAAACTTGACCTTGTCCATATGCAAAGGTCCCTGTTCACACATGAGAGTGTGAAATCCAGCTATTATGTTCATCCCCTTTCACACTATGAGGGATTTTATTCAAATTTTTAATATGCATGGGCCTCCTTACCCATTTATTCAACTCCAAGGTGCAAAAGACAAAAATCAATATTCCAATTAGCTGCATGCTAAATTTGGAATATTACAAACAATTAGATCATACTAATAAGACAAGAACATTCAAATCATTAATGACACCATTGTGCAGAGATGTAGATAATTGGAATTTAACACATGCCTCAATCTTGACAAAACATAAAATTTTGAGTGATTGGTTTCTTGTAAATGTACTCCACAACATGCTATAACGTGACATGTGTATGCACATATTTTCTCAAGCTCCACACAGGAGAAGGTTTGAGAACTAAGGAAGAATATATATGATGTTACTTGTTTATAGATTTTAGAAAGCCTTAAGGGTTACAGTCAAAATCTGGAAATTTTGTTTCTTGGTGGAATGTGAGACATTCTTGGATTTGTATAGCACTTCAATGCTTGTTTAGGATCTAGATAAGTGTGAATGAATAAAATATTTTTGTCATTGTTCTACATTGGGTTCCCATTCTCTCTAAGTTATCAAAGGCAAGTGAAAACCTTATTAGACTAAGGGATAACATACTCCATTGTCAAACTTTAACCTTACAAGGAAGTGCACTACACTTGTTTGATACTTCCACACATTTTGAGGGCATGCCAGTAGAAATGTCAATGTTGTTGGATACATTGGCGTTGGTTAGTTTTAGAAAAGCTCTCTTTTTCAAATATGTTGTTTTCACGAAGTAATATTTCTAACCAAGAGGATAAAGACTTGGCATGCCTAGGACATAGTGGTGTTATTTCTTGCCTGTATCTATGATTTATTAGTATTCCACCACTAATAACTTCACTACATAGTTGTTTGTTTAGTAGTATATTACAATAGTGACTTGTTAAAGGAAAATGATTCCAGTTTGTTTGAACGTCATAAATTGGAAGGAAATTTAGCTCTGAATTAGAAAAATGGAATATATTCTAAAAAAATAAATAAATAAATAAATTAAAAATAAATTAAAAAAAATAAAATAAAATAATAATAATAAAAATAAAAATAAAAAATTTCCAAGTTTTATCGCACTGCCTGTTACGCTCTGCTAGGTTTCCAGAGTTTGTGACGACGGCCTCGGCCCTCTGGGCGTCTGGGAGGGCTTTGCTGCCCTCTTCCCGTGATCAGATCTCTTCATTGCTGCGCTGCGCCTCCCTGGCTGAGTGAGAAGAGTTCAACTGCGCAGCGTTTTGGCCCTTGGGATTTGGTATTTTGGATTTGCAGGGGTGCTGTATTGTGGGAATGGATTGAGTTTCTCCCTTGCTTCGTTCCATTGCTGTAGCCATGGGTGAACCCGGGGGTGGGGAAACCTCTCCCACCCCTCCACTTTCGTCTGAAGAAGCCTTTCGTCGCTTATTATCACGGAAAGGGAAGAAACGTCCTGCCCCTGAGGTTCCAAAATTCATTAAAAAACTTGAGGAAGTCCCTGAGATCGCTTTGCAAGAAGATCAGCCGATTAAAATTGCCCTTGCCCTAGCTGATAGAGGGCTGGTCGGGCAATTTATGGGGCGTTGGCCATCTACAAAAACCACGGATGATTGGATTCAACGCAATTGGAGGCCACAGCTGAAAAACAATGTGATCTGCTATGCGGTTGGTAGAGGTTTCTTCATTTTCGAGTTCACCACCAAAGAAGACCGAGATATGGTTTTCAGAAATGGATCGTATTTCATGGGAAATCAGGGTCTGTATCTCAATAAATGGACTCCTGACTTCGATCCCTCAGTGGATGTTCCTAAGGAAGTACCAGTCTGGGTTCGGCTCCCTAACCTCCCGATCCACTGCTGGAGCTATCAATCATTGCAAAGGATTGGGAACGGTCTGGACAGATTCATCGACAAAGCAGACAATAAAGGCCAATACACCTGTGCAAGAATCTGTGTGGAAGTTGACTTAGAGGCTGGTCTCCCCGAGGTGATTAAACTTACAGTGGGAGAATGGCATCACTATCAAAAGCTGGACTACGAGCAACTACCTTTCAAATGCAGAACGTGTCATGAACACGGACACTTCCAACGGAATTGCCCCAAATCCCCAACCGGGACTAAGGAGGACGAGGAAGGATGGAAAGAAATCAAAAGAGGCAAGGCTATCCCTAGGCCAACAGAGAAGAAAAATTCTGGAACAGTGAGGAAGCCTCAAACCAATCCAAAGGCCAATGAAGACCCAAAAGTTGGATCCTCCTCAGGTGGGAACGCAAAAACCACCGGGGCTCAAGAAGAACCGGAAGACTTGATGAAGGAAGTAAAAGAAACTGGTACTGAAATAATCACCCCCCTAGCAACAGGAGGCAATGAAGGAAATATAGATAAAGAAGAACATATCAGCCTGGCCACCGAATCTGATGAAGACTCAGAAGGAAGAACCTATGAATCAGACAGCTCACAACCCCTATCAAATCAGCCAGGGGTCGAAAATACAAGAAGAAACAGAGAGAGGAGAAAACTTATCTGGATGTTCTCCAAGGCTCTTAAAAAACTCTCAAGGGAATGATGAATACTAGATCAGGGCGCAAGCACGGCACGGCTCCAAAAGGAGCCACAATCTCCCAAGCCAATAAATAATGAAGTACGTCTCCTGGAATTGCAGAGGATTAGGCAGCAAGCTAAAAGAAGATGCCCTGAAAGATATAGTGAGAATGTATTCGCCTGAAATCCTTCTCATCCAGGAGACAAAGTTGGAGGAAACTCCCCTCCTCCATGCTAGCAAAACCTTCTGGCATAAAGGTATTGGATGTGCTGTCAGTGCAAGAGGCGCCTTCGGTGGAATCGCTACCTTCTGGGATAGCTCTATCTATGACCTGATTCAAAAAGATAGCTCCTCCCATTGGCTTCTCACGAAGCTCCTTCATAAAGACTCCGGCCAACAAGTAAGTATGTTCAATATATATGCTCCTGTTCTTCCTTCTGAGAAAAAATACTGTTGGGACTCGATTTTGTCCTATCTTTCACTGCACAATCCTGAAAACATTATCATAGCTGGTGACATGAATGTCACTCTTGCTGTAAATGAGAAAAAGGGAGGCTCCCTAGTCAGGGATCCAGCTAGAGAATGGGTTGAAGACCTCATGTTGGGATGGGAGTTGGAGGATATCAAGCCCACATCTGGGAAGTTCACCTGGTCTAACAAAAGGGTGGGCCCAAATCATATTGCAGCTCGATTGGACAGATTTCTGGTCCAATCCTCTTTCCTAACTTGCGGTCTAATGGCCTCGTCCAAAATTCTGCCTAAAAGCACCTCTGATCACAAACCCATTATCCTTGAGCTTTCCACGGATGAAAATCTTGGCCCTATCCCCTCAGATTCAGTTCATTATGGCTTCAACATGAGGGGTTCCAAGAGATAGTTTCAGATGCCTGGAACAGACCTGTTCATGGTTCCCTTTTCTACGTGTGGGAAGAAAAAATGAGGGGGCTCAAAAGAAGGCTTAAGGAGTGGGCTAGAACGCTGAAATCTCCCTCCTCCAAAAGAAAGGAGGCCCTGGACAGTCTTGCTGCCCACCAATTATCTTTGGAAAATTCTGTTGTTTCCCAAGACCTTCTTCAGAGAGAAGTTGACCTGCAAAAATATTTCCATAAATCAAGTAGGGAAGAAGAAGAACTCTGGAGGCAGAAATCCAGAGCTCTCTGGTTACAAGCCGGGGACAAAAATACTAGCTTCTTCCACAAACAAGCTGAAGCTCGCAAGAAATTCAAAACTGTTAAAGAAATTCACCACCAAAATGCAGTGGTTAAGGATTTCGAAGGCATCAAGCGGGCAGCTCACTCTCACTTCAAAGCTCTTTACTCTGCCCCCGATGATCCACCAATGGATCCCCATGTCTATCCGATGAATTTGATTCCTCAATGCGTTCAAGATCCTGACAATTCTATGTTGACTGCTCTAATCAGCATGAATGAGCTTAAAAATGCTCTGGACAATATGGAACCGGACAAAGCTCCTGGCCCGGATGGGTTTCCCGTCAGATTCTATCTTTCCTGTTGGGCCATAATCAAAAATGACCTTCTGAGAATGGTCAGGAAATCTCAATCTTGTGCAAAGATCGGAGGCAGCATCAATTCAGCTTTTCTGGCCTTGATTCCGAAAGAGAAAGGTGCAGCTGATTTCAGCAGATTCAGGCCAATCTCGTTGTGTAACTCTAGTTACAAGCTGATCACTAAAATCATAGCCAATCACCTCAAGAAAATCTTACCGGCCATTATCCCTGAAAACCAAGGAGGATTCATCAAAGAAAGAAAGATTCTTGACAACATTGTGCTGGTGCAAGAAGCTGTTCATTCAAGCTATCACCGAAAGGAGAAAAGTATGGTGATTAAGCTTGACTTGGCAAATGCTTTTGACAGGGTAAAGCATGAATTCCTGTTTATGGTTATGAAGAAAATGGGCTTCTCTTCATCCATCATTAACTGGATAAAAGCCTGCATTGCCTCTCCTTGGATAGCGCCTTTGGTTAATGGGTGACCTTCAGATTTTTTCCAAGCCTCTAGGGGCCTAAGACAAGGCTGCCCACTGTCCCCGCTTCTTTATGCCATTCAAGCCTCAGTTCTCAGCTTTCAACTGGACCATAATCAACAGACTCAGATCCTTCCTGGCCTTCGTATGGTTCATCATGTCAAAGACATAAATCATGCCCAATTTGCTGACGACACTTTATTGCTAGGTGGGGCAAGCATAAACTCTGCTAAATCCTTCAAGAAGGAGTTGGACATTTATAGAGAGGTCTCGGGCAGCAAGATCAACTTTCTAAAAAGCACAATCTATAGCTGGAACTGCTCGGTCAAGGAATTATCAGATATTGCAAGGATTCTTGATATGGAAGGGTCCTGGGCCTGGGACTCCTTTAAACACCCGGGGATACCAATCTTCAAGACCACTCCTAAAGTTGCCCATTGGATGCCCCTGCTAGACAAGATTAAAAGTAGAATCCATGCCTGGGGAGCTTCATGGCTGAATAATGCTGGGAAGATCATTCTGATGAAAGTTGTTCTCTCAAGTCTTCCGTTATATCAGCACTCCATCCTCCTTGCCCCAAAAACCTTCATCAACAAAATGGAAGCTCTTCTAAGGCATTTTATGTGGGAAGGGGGAAAAAACAACGAAAGAAGGCTGCATCTTGTTAAATGGGATACTATTAAAAATCCATTTATGGAAGAAGGTCTACAAATTCGCGATCTGGCTGCCCAAAATCTGGCTTTGGGAACCAAGCTGCTTTGGGACATTGTCTCTGGAAAATTAAGTTGGAGCAAGAAAGTCCTGTGGAGGAAATATTTTCATGGGAAGCGCCTTAGATGCTTGGACCAGCTTCCTAGAACCTCCAAAGGTTCTCCTGTTTTTAAACTCTGCCTCAAAGCTTTGGAACATTTCAGTCATAAGCTGTATTGGATTCCAGGTAATGGGCAAAAAATAAGAATCTGGGATGATCCTATTCTGGGTGATCAACCTCTGAGTAAGATGGAAGAACTTTCCAATATCAAAGACTGGCTCCAGGCTCGCAATTTAAACACCCTCTGGGACTTCTCCACTTGGACGGAGGATAGTCTATGGGACAGCTGGCAACTGGGGGAGGTCCCTCAGTGGCTGGAAGGTGAAGCCTCAGTTCTTTTGGATAATCTTCAAGGGAAAGCTCCCTTAAAAGCTTCAGCAAAGGACAAACGAGGGTGGGGATCTGTCTCAAGTTCGTATTCAGCATCTGAAGGCTACAAAAGTATTATGGCCACTCCGAATGTTCCTCCAAATCCTGCTCAATGGAAATTTATATGGGATTCCCCCTCTCTTCCCAAAATTGATTTCTTCTGTTGGACGTTAGCTCACAACAGTATACTCACTCGTGATAATCTCCGCAGGCGTGGTATGGAAGGACCATCCTGGTGCAATCTTTGTATGTCGGATGAAGAAATAGCTGATCATCTGTTCTTAACCTGCCCTTTTGCGCTAGAAGTCTGGAAGGGGGTCCTTATGCTAAATTCTGATAAATTCGAGCTCCCTAGGAACATTCCAAATCTTTTCCAAACCTGGAGCAAATTATCTCCGTTTGGTCTTTCCAAAAATCAACTTCTCAAAAATTGCTGGCTGTGGATCCCCAAGATTGTTTGCTGGAAGTTGTGGTTGGAGAGGAACAACATATTATTCAGAAACGAAAGCTGCAATTCGTCCAGAGTCATCACCAAAGTCAAAGCTCTATTGGGAGAAACTCTAGAAGTCAATTCTGCCAAAAAGCCTGGAAAAGCTCTGAACAAAGAGGAGGATCTCTGGTTGAATGGACTGGTCCCTAATCATATGGACTGTTCCACCCTTTCTGCTAGTGTCCACTCCATCTGGGAAATTAGGCTGGAGGAGCAAGAGTTCATCAAGTGGAGGTCGGCTCTGAATGATCATTGTCTATTTTTTGACGGGGCCTCCAAAGGCAACCCTGGTATCGCAGGAGGCGGTGGGGTTCTCTTGGGTCCTGATGGTTCTGATGTGCTCCGGTTTGCTTGGGGTCTGGGCAAGGAATCTAATAACAGAGCGGAGGCTCTTGCTCTGTGGCAGGGTCTACTTCAAGCGATCAAAGGTAACTTCCTCTCCATTTCAATCTTCGGGGACTCCAGGATCATTATCCAGGCGTTGAACACCAATAAGAATCCTTCTCAGCTCCATTTATCAGCCATCCTCAGGAAAATCAGACTTATTTTGCCTAAATTCCACAAGATCTCTTTCTATCATATTCCCAGGAAATTAAATACCTAGGCAGATATGGAAGCCAATCTCGGCGTTCTGCGGAGTAAAAGATCTCTTTCCGTTAACCATGTCGACTCCATCTGCAATATCCCTTAAGTCCTGTGTTCTCTGGGCCTCTTTTCTGCTAGGTATTCCTCTGATCCCTAGGCCCTTCCATCCTCCCTTCTGTCTGAACCGCAACAATATTAATGACCAACTGAAAAAAATCTTGGTTCAATCCCTAATGAAGCAGTCTAACCTTTACTCCCAGCTTCACGCTCTGTGTCATTTCCCAGTTTTCTCTGCTGTAATCATCCGGATGAGAGGAGGCTGGGTGATCAACTTCAGCATTATTGGCAGAAGCAAAAATGCTCTGTTTTCTATCCATAGAAAATCCAAAGGAAATAGAAAGAAGGGCTCCTCTTACGATATCCTGAAAAGCCAAATGAAGGACCTGATCGCTGATCCGGAGGGATTTCACGCCACCGGCTCCACTCATCTTCCAGCGTTCATCTGTGGACCTGTCAACAATCTCAACGTTTCTTATTTCGATGCCTTCTCCATCGCTCCAACCGATCACGACAGCACGGAGTTTAGAAATCTGCAGTGGGGTATATTCAATCTCTGCTACAACGTTTACTATCTCAAGAAGAAAACTATGCTCTGCGCTCTCAGCCAGAGCAGTACTGTAATTGCACAATGCCACTGTATTGGCACCCTTTAATAAAATTTAACCGATTCTGTCTAAAAAAAATAAAAATAAAAATTATATATATATATGTGTGTGTGTGTGTGTGTGTGTGTGTTTTCTGATCAAATATAGTCCCATTGCCTGATCATTAAAAAAACAATCATGAGAATAAGCAATGATTTTATACACGATGAATTACAACACTCTCCAACTCAAAAACATGTTAGCATATTCAGTTTTGTCTGCATCAGAGAAAAATGAATGAGTAACATTAAGTTTGCTTTGAATATTTATAGAATCATTTCAGAGATTCTAAATGGAAATTGCATGTGTTAATCTTGCTCAATTAATTAATAAGGGAAAACAAGGGGTATACATAATTTTTTGGCTTATGGGAATTGGATTCCTTTCCCCCTGGAGTAGTATGTTGATAATTGAAGATTACTATATTGAAGCTATATTCTCGATTAGTATCGCAATTTACGAAGTCTTGTCTTATTATTTTTTAGTTTCTTGTTGTAATCTTGTGCCAGAAATACTTTGCTCTACCCATTAGATTTCTATTGACCAATTTTATTGTTGAAGTGTCACTGTGTCTTATAGATAACTAGAGGAAACGATACAACTACAAAAATGGAGCATGAGATATTTTTAGTAGAAATTGCTAGCTCTATTGTGTTATTTGTGACATTTTATTTTCTTTGTTTATACAGGTCATATGGCCACATAGTGGCCACTATTTCCCAACTGAAGAAAACTTGTTCAAGTTTCTTACTTTTATGGGGAAAGATGACATTAAAAATAATGTTGATGTTGAGGCATATATTGTATAAATCCTCTATAGTCTACTTTAGTTTATATTCCATGGTTCATCATTGTTTTTTTTTTTTTTCCCCAGTAAAGAAACTAGGTATTGATGGTAAGAAACAAGGATTGAATAAAGAGGATAACAATAACACTAGAGCGATAAAATGCAAACTAATGAAAGAGAAGAGTATCGTTCTAGTGGTACCCGTAGAGTCAATATCCTGCATAAGATACACACATAGAGATTGATGGTCAAATCTTCAGAGTTGGTGAATTCACTTGTAATTCCTTGAAAAGACAATGATAATGTTTTAAAGTGATGAAACAATATTTCATGTGTAAAGTGTATTCCAACCAATATTAAATTGGAAACTCACATTGTAATACTTGACATTTTATATAATATAATTTATGTGGTTGGAATTATTTAAAGTCTCAATTGATATTACTTAGTATTGTAATTAACATATGTAACTTTGTGTTTTCATATTAGATGAACATGTACATTGTATGATATTTTTTTTTTTAAAATTTAGTTGCAAAATCATACTAATTAATTTATGTTTATTAATAGTGAACACATAAAATCAATCTAAAACTGCTAAATTAGTAGTTTATGTTTATTAATGATGAACACACATAAAATGAATATATGACTAAATTAGTTGCTTATAATGATTGTTAATGAAAGTAAATGAAATGAATATAAACAACTAAAGTTGTCATTTATATAATGAATATGAAACTACTAATAAAATAAATGACTACTGCAAAGATAAATTTGTGATTACAAATGACGACTAAATTTTGCATATATACAACTTTAGTAGCTAATTTATAGTATCTTATAACACGACAAAAATTTATTCATATTTGTTTGGTCATTAATTGA
The DNA here is from genome assembly GCA_034641835.2 of Pinus albicaulis. NCBI lineage: Eukaryota > Viridiplantae > Streptophyta > Pinopsida > Pinales > Pinaceae > Pinus > Pinus albicaulis. Next base: position 1,527,795,405 of record CM076584.1, on the reverse strand, counting down.
TGACTAAAATTTGCATATATATGTCAATTAGTAGCTAATTTACAGTATCTTATAACACGACCAATATTTTGGTCATATTTCTTTGGTCATTAATTGGTTTTCTTGGGTGATCATTTAGTAATATATTTTGTTGTATATTTGGTCATTGATTGTGGCAATTAAGGACTAAATAAATGAGCAAATTAATGATCAAATCAATGACTAAATCAATGATCAAATCAATGACTAAATTAATGACCAAATATACTACTATACAACAAAATTGAGACAACCAATTAACGACTAAGATAAAAACGATTAAAATTTAGTTGTGTTATAAGATACTGTAAATTAGCTACTACTAGTAATCCATCGAAAAATAGTCGTTTATATGCAAATTTTAGTCATTTTTTTAGTAACTAATTAGCCATTTTGTACTAGTGCATGTTTGCTTTTATACCATTATTCATGTCTTCCATTTTTTCTTCCATGCCATTCTTTAAACCATCCATCTTAGCTTCAACGCCTTTCTTCAAAACTTCCATTTCATTTTTTGTTACTCTTTGCGAGAACGAAATTTGGTGCACTTGCCCTTGTAATTTTGATATATCATGTTGCACTTATTCCTCTTCATGAGTCATATTAGAGTATTATGAGGGCTTAATGGGTGTTGAACTATTTTTAGGGGGAATTTTAGAACCAAATATTGATATATATTCTTCAATATGCCCTTGGAATCACTTCAGATTGATTTTTCAAACAAGACTTATGCAATTCAAAAAAAAAATACACACATTTTTCATGATTTTGAGGAGCTCGATATTGCAACTGATGTATCTCTGTAATTTCTGATCCCTGAGATTTTATTTTCGGTCTTGTAGTAGCCCTCTGATGTTTCTTTCTAATTCCATAGGTCTAGCCTGATTTGGATTCTTCAAGACAAAGTTATGACCAATCCCCCACAATGACCTAAATATGTACTAGTTCAGTAGAGCAAACTTGTATGTCATGCCACGTGTCAATGTTTCCTCCTTCGCCTTTGAAATTGATACACAAGAAACTACATTCTGTGTACTTTCGGCCGCTTTTTACATAATTCCAATATGATGCTCAGTGAGATATTTATGACAATTTTTCCAATGTCACCTCTTTTATATGCAATTCAGGAGCCTGCAAAAACCCTAACGTCCACTGACATATCTCCGAAAATATTGCTAACCAAGATCTGAAATTTTACATGCAATTCCTCAGGATTTCCTCAAAATTGGTTTTTGGTTTTAGTGTTTGAACCCTCGTAGAACAAAATTTATAGTGAAAAGGCCACGATGATCTGTTTGAAGCAGCGAAACCCTAGACTCCAAAGCTCTGATACCAAATGTTATGAAACCAACTCCAAAAATAGAAGAAAAGAGAGATCAACGCCTTAGAAATAAGCCACTTCGAGGGGGAAACCTCCTTTACATTACATAAATGAACAATTCTTGGATGATACAAATGACAAAACCTCCTTTCTATATATAAGAGTCCATGTGAGTCAATATAATCTCAATGAATTAACAATAATAATAATGTAAAGAATAAATAATAATAATAATAAAGAAAGGTGGTAAATAAAATAATAATAAAGACATCAATAAATAATAAGGATTTATACTTATAATATAGGGACCTAACAATATATATCATGAACTCTTTTACATACATTTAATTTTTGAGATTATTTAAGATTCCATAGAGAACTCTTATGAGCACATAGCTAGTGTGATATGTGACTTTGAGTTTAAGGCATATTATTACTAGTGTGTGTTTTCATTTCATTTTTATGATCTAATTGAATTATCTTGTCAAGTTCTTTGTGAATGTGGTCCATTTCATTTCATATACCTCAATGATGTGTTATGCTTTACTACTACGATGGAAATTATCTGTCATGCAAATATTGATCTTGTATTACTTCAAGTTTTGTATTATATATTCTAGTGTTTATAATCCATTTTTCTAATTTTAAAAGGCTCGATCTTATCTTAGGTATTTTTGTATTTTTAAGAAAACAGGATTAATACCTATCTTAAAAACAAAGAGTTGATTTACCTTCTAATGTTATCACCAAGACTGATAATATCTCAAAGATCAACAATAGACTATAGTATTATCGTGTTTAGTGTATGTATTTTTTTTTATTTTTTTGGATTTTCTTGCATTATCAATGATGAAAAAATTCAAATTAACAATTTTAAACCAATCATAATTTAAAAAAAAAATATTTTATTATTTGATGAATATATGTATTTGCATTTGATTTTGATCCACACACTTGAAGAAACCATATATATTTGGCGGTACAAAGTGTTAACAACTCGAAATCATTAATCGGATCATAAAGAGAGAAGCAAGTTATAAAGTTGGTTTGAATCTAGGGGAGGAGGATAACAACTTTCCTCTTGGCAACTCAACCTACACGTAATGGATATAATATGGCCTATATATTAAAAAATATATATTAGTTTTTTCATTTAAATTAAAATTTCTAATTATTATTATTATGAAGTTAATGCATTCAAATTTATCATTACAAAGAACCATTAAAGTGAAATATATCATTTATTCAAAACATCTTGGAAAACACTATATTTTTCAAAATTTGATGAAGTAAAATATCAAGGGAAGGTATAGTTTCAAGTCATTTATGGATTTTGTGAGTTTTTGGATCAATTCAAAATTTCTCAAAACCCCTAAAGGCATGTAAGGATTATGGCCCTAGAATTTAGTGGATGAAACTATGTGAGGCATCCAATCTCCTACTAGATTAACCACATGGAACTTCATCAAGAAGAGGGACATTTTGGATAAAGGACATCCTATATTGAATCATTAGGATTATTTAAATTGATCAGAAAAAGCAAAAGTGAAAATATATCGTTTGGATGGTCTTGAATTTTTTAATCGAGTGTTATATGAGCGAATAGATTTCACCAACCCAACAAACTATGAATAAAAAATGTACTAATTCCATTTATAAATATCCTTAAAATGATTATTTTTCTTTTAGTTACATTGTTATGTGTTTCATTATGAACACTACATTGCACCCAACAAGTAGATGTCTTCATTCATTGTCCATTATTTCATCCTTGTAACAACACTTTTCTAATCCCAAAATTTTGTAAATGTAATTAAAGGATGGTCATGTTGGAGGGAGAATATGGATTTCTTGCCAAGTATATTTGATTTATATCATATTTAACTAAATTATAAATTGTCAAAGCTAATGAGGAGGACAAGCCTATACACATCCCAATGTCTGAATGGATAACTTGCTTGAGGAAGCCTATAATGGAATTGGGCAGTTCCCATCTATCCTGAAATAAATGTTCTTGACTCATGATGTTTAAGCTAAACTACTTAACTACCAAGCAATTATGAGGGAGATGGGCGAGGAAGTTCCATACTACCCAAGCATGGGCTATGTGCTGTGTGGAAACCCTAGCTGACTCATTAGTTTGAGGATGGACCCCATACGTCTCATATGTGAGGCAATACTCATGGGGGAGTGTTGTGTGTTATTGTGTGGATGCAAATGGTAACCATTGGAGACAAAGATACACTATGTGAGAAAAGAACCCAAAACTATCTGTAAAACAGTGACATTTAAATTAGTGTGTGTATTGGGAACCATAGAGGTTATGAGAGAGTGACTCTACAAGGGGACTAGAAATCACCCCGAGATTCATGATAAAACTGTGAGGGTGTCCCTGTTTGATTTTTATTGGAAACCAATGAGAAGAAACCCTTATATTGAGTAAAGTAAACTAAAGGAATTTGGTTGTCTCGTTGTATCATGGATGAGAAGCATTGGAAAGAGGGAGGATTGTTGAGGGGACAATAGGAAATGGTGAATGGGTCTCCCTTTGTGTTGTGTAGTTCCCTTATGTCCATAGTTTATTGTGTGAATAACCCAGGCCCAATGATTGAGAGGAAACACTCATGTTTCCCGTCTCTTGTAAGTGAAGGAGAATGACATTCATACTATATACCCTGAATTGAATCTAATTGAAATTTTTTGAGTAAAGCATCCTTTAGACATTAGATCCAGCTCAGGCTCGACCAACTATAGTAAATTTGTAGTGTATTTGTTCCTAAGATTGGATGGAGAGTGGTTTCTCCTTCTTCAATTTCCAAAGAATTCAAGTGGAATAGATAAGTGTATCTCATCCTAGTAAACGTCATGTAAACATGTTAAATATTTCATGTTCATATATTATTCTAGATTTAATGTGTATGTATGCAATGAAAGTTTAAGACTATCAAAATTCCTTTTTTAATATGTATGAGAAGTGAGTTGAGTGTAATGTTCAATTACTTGAATGTTGAAGAGCATTCCTTTTATATGAATGTTGGGCACAAAAGAATCCTTTCATTTGTGTGTTATTCATGACTATTATATGTTGTATGTCCAAAAATAAAGAGGTTGGGATTGGCTAAGCAGATTACATTTATTTACTACTTCTTGAATGTTGGTATGTTAATTACAATGTAATATAATGATGCATTAAATTTGTATGTTGGGAGGCGCATAAGGCTTTGTATGTCCTTAGAGGTAAGCCAACTCGTGGGATTTTCCATTGTGATGAGGTAGGAAGGGAAAATCTAGATGCTACCTTGGTAAAGGGAAGGTGTTGACTTGTTTTGAAGTTGTTGGGTGGAAAAAACGAAATTGGGTAGGACTTCCAAAGTTTCTTTAGAAATTTGGAGGTTGGAGGCCTCGACCTTAAACCCTAGTCACATGGCTTGAGGGAGCCAACCAAAAAGAGGGCATATCAGGATATCAAGCCTAAGAGAGTCAATGAGAATACACCTTATATGGAAAAAATTCAATGTGCCATGTCCTAGGTGATGAACCATCACATGACGGCCCCATTTATGTTTACCAGGCTAGTCAAATAACTACTTCAGAGCATTGAAGTAACCAAAAGAATCAAAGGAGTGGCATCATGATGATGCCACAAATGATGATGTGGCTATTCCATGTGTAAGAAAATTATCACCCAGATTTGGCCCTTTTAGGTACACGAATTGTACAAATATGAGTGACACATGGCACACGTCAATAGTGCAACATGTTAGGTAGTGATTGGATGTCATATTATGATGTTGCAAACTGGGTTGTCATATTGATATATCTCTCTTTATTATATATGAGGTAGCTTTTTGATCTAGCCACCAGCCTATTGGCATGTTGATGAAATGCAATGATTTTTAGTTATAAAGCATTTTCCTATGGCTCCATCTACCATGTGGGTGTATCATCATATCGAAATACCAGTGGATTTGTTCACATATAGGATTATCTATGGAATTACTCCCATATTATAATATCACACATATTGACCATACTATCCATATCGACATATTGGGTATATTGGGACACCGATTTACCAGGATATTAAAATCTTTTGGATTTGGAAAAAGTGAATTTTAAGGAAATCGTTAATATGGAAAGGCTCAATATGATAGTCAGACCGAGGACATGGAATAATGTGGAAGCGATGTGTGGCCAAGGGCCACTATGTGTTAGCCACATGGTTTTACTGATGACTATGTGGCCTTAAAAGAGGAAAATATTCACATGGGAATAACTTTGTATGTGGAGCTTAGAATGAGATGAAATTTATATCATTGGAAATCTCTAGACAAGAAGAAGATGATTGAAATAGCAAAATTATTATTTGAGGTGATTAAGGAAAGAGGAAATTTGATAACCCCGTCTTCATAATAAACCTTGAAGGCAGGACCTAATTATGCTCCATATCCCTAATGCGACATTAGGGGGTTGAGTGTGTTACAACACTCCATGATCCACCTCACCATTTGTTTTGATTTGTCTTCTTGTACACACCCACCAATTAAAAATATCTAAGTTCATCATCAAGATGTTGATTATCATCATCCATTTCGATGCTTACAATCTATCAAGCATCCTAGAAGGTGAAATATTCAAGGGGATGGTAGTGGATGTTGTAAAGAGAAAGGTGACACATGGAAATATCTTATCATGGTGGGGATGGAAAACTATTTCAATTGTGGACCATTGCTGGGAAAATGATGACCTCCGTATGACAAAGGCAAGCAGCCTATCATAGAAGATGTTATTGATTTGTCTCTAGTAGCAGAGGAGGTCTTTGTGCAAAGGAAAGGTAAAGAGAAGATGGTGGAAAAAATTGAAGTGCAGGTACTAAAAGAGCAGTTAAGAGAGGCCAGAGAAGAGGTCATTGAAATCAAATTAGATTTACAGGAAGCCAAGGTAGACAGAAAGTTGATGGAAGATTTCAAAGAAGAATTAAATGACTAAATAAACCAATATGATTAATCCTTAACCAATTCCAAGAAGCTTCTAAAAAGGTCACTTCCTTTGAGAAGGGTAATGAAGCACACCAGAAACAGAAACTCATGGTTACAATTTGAAAGGAAGAAGCTCAAAAGCCAGGTCAAAGAGTTAGAGGATCAAATGGAGATGATACAGTCAAAACAGAAGAAAAGAGGCCTTAAAATCACAATGGTAAATGAACTTGAAGAGATTCATCCTCCTACTGCTAAAGATGAAGTTCCCAAGGCTTGAGGAATAGACTTAATACCTTTTTGATATTTTTCTAGCACTCAGAAATCAGCATTGCCAGTTCTAAAAGTAAAAATTTTGAAGAAAAGGGAAAATTTCGAGTTTTTTTCCAACTAGGAAATTTCGTAACAAATCCCAGGCTTGAAGCCCATATTTCGCTACGAAATCCCTGTACGTGACCTTTTGTTGAAAATAACAGTTTTGGTTGAAATCAAAAGGGGAGAAAGTTTGTATTTAGCCTATTTTTTCCAACAAACATCTCCAAATCAGAAAAGAAGGCTAACAATTGGCATAAATAGGTGAAGTGGATTTGCTACAAAATCATGCTATGAAATTGCCTTGTTTTCCCTTGTTTCTGCAACGAGAAACATTTGGTAGCAATTTGGTGTTTTGAAGTTGTATTGGAGGTCAGCCAGCCACGTGGACAGTTTAAAGAGTATCAGTGGAACATTCTGGCTGAGAGGTTTGGTCTTCGACAAAGTTGTTTTTTCACCAACTCGGCATAAAGACAGTCAGCAAATTAAGGAATGATTTTTTTCCTAGTTTAATGGAAGTAGTAAGGTCTTAATCATGGTTAGTGCCACTTAAGCACATAACCATCCTTTATGTAAATAACATGTCCTTCCAGTTAGTAGATGTAATAAATGAGATGAAGAGTCCTAACAGGTCTCTAAGTGATAAAGTCATTAGGTGCCTTTTTCATTCCCTATGTCTAGTTTCTTATTAAGATAGGTGTCAACACAAGTAGTTCGATGATATAGCCATGTGGGCAGATCCAATGAAAGGTGACTAAAGCCTATTAATAGGTAGAACTTCGAAGAATACAGGGTTGGAGGATGTTATTCTTCACTACTACTATTGTAAAGTTTTTATGATCAGTAATATATAGTGACTGTGTTTTTCTTCTTCACCAGAGATTCATTTGGTGTTTCATGAGAATTTATCCTATATTTCTTACTATTTTACTTTAAGTATCTTGATGTTTAATTACTCAGAATTCATGGAAATCATGCTCTTACTTCCTTTAAACATTAAGCTATTGTATATATGTGTGTGTGTTTTCCTTTCATTGAAACATTTACATGCCTCAGCTTCCATAAGGAGAACCATTGTCATTGAATTTCCTAACACTAACTCCATAAGCCCAAATCATAGTTACTTTTAAGAGAGCCCTCTGAGGCTGAAAAGGCTAATTTTTAGTTAGAAGTTGGTTTGAAAGAGTTACTATAGGTTGTCTGGTGGAGAAACTCATCTGTACCAACTTAGTGATAAAATTTTGGTGTCTTTTCCAGGAGTCTAAAGACATATTTCTTGAAGTTTATTCTCAAACAATGAATATGAACTCTTGGAGGTAGCATGAGCTCAGAATATTTCGAGGCTGCAGAAACTACCTTGGTGACTCCACTAAAGATCTTCCTCTTTAAAGGTGGCTTCAATAAAGAGATACACAAGGAGCAATCCAGATCCTAACCCACCTATAATTGTGGATAATATAGAAAGGATTCTTAGAGGCATTGGAAGCAGCTCTTCAAAATCAAGTATTCCATCACATTCAAGATTTTTGTCCTCTGAAATTATTCGAAGTCCTGAAGATAAAAAAAATTGATGATAAAATTGAAGAAGTATTGTTTAGGTATAAGACTGAAAATGAACTGACTAACATAATACTAGACCTACAAAAACTAGGTATTAACACATCATCCCTAGTATCAAAAGAAGAGAAAGAAGAATTCTGGAAGACTGTCACATCAGAGCTGTTGTTAGAGAGAGAGTCATTTGAAAATTTAAAAGAGTTGGATCATTTTGACTTGTTGAAGATTAAATCTGGTACACCTTTTCCTGAATCAAGTTCATTTGTATCTAGACTTCAAATACCATCCACACCATCTCCTAACACTTCAACCTCAACTACTGTGTTTTCCAAAAGTCAGAATTTAAGCACATCTATTATCCTTCCACATACCACAGTTCCTGTCATCATGGCTGGAATTTTTCCTCCCCCTGCTGGACCTGCAATATATGCTCCACTTGTCCTTCCTGATGTCCTTCATGACCTCCCAAATGGGTACTCAACTAGGATTAAAACCTTTGGGAGTGAAGAAGAAATATCAACTGAGGAACATGTAGACCAAGTTAATGATTTCATTGATAGAGAGGAGGTAGACCATGAGGACGTAAAAATGAGATTATTTGCTCAAAGTTTCATTGGTCAGGTAAGAAAATGGTTTAAGGCATTGGCTCCAGCTAGTTTGCAGAATTGGGACCAGCTAGAAGATAGTTTTTGACTAAATGGGAGAGTAAGGTAAATCCAGTACAAGCTTTGGCTGAGTATAACAAATTGAAAATAGACTTAGATGAATCTATCCAAGAATTTTCTAAGAGGTTTAACAAGTTCTATAACTCCACACATGCTCATATTAAACCTCCTTGAGGATTTGACCGATTACACTATGCAGAGGCATTTGATTATGAGTTATCCATATTTTTAAGGGAAAGAGAGTCTACTTCTTTAGAAGAAATGCATAATGATGCAATAAAAGTAGAGGTGAACATGGCAGCTGCCAAGAGGTCTAAGATGGGCAAAACAAATTGAAAGAAGAGGAGAATCCTTTTTCATCCTTAGATGCTAAGTTTGATTCCATGATGAAGACCATGGAGAAAATTATGGATAGACTTGTTCTTGGAGCCACTCCTTTGCCTCCTCCACAACAAGATACTCATATCAGAAATCCCCAATTTAGGAGACCTCAAATTTAGCAAAGATAGAGAGAAAAAATAAATCATCCCGACACAAAAGTAAGGCCTCCCTTTCAGTATAATTTACTTGATGAAGAGGAAGCACAACCTAAGTTCCAAGAGGATATTATTCATTTCTTAGATGAAGACATGAATGGGATGTTTCTAACTAAAGAGGAACATGATTACTCTAGTCATGATTTGGAGAAGAATGAGGGACAATTTGATTACTTAAAGGGTTATCAACATGCCAGCTTTGAAATTCAGAAACAATACAATTTGAGAAATAGGAATGTCCCCATTACAACAAACAAAGCTCAGCCGAAGAAAGATTTTCCTAAACCAGCTGAGCTAAAGAAGGATACACCACCACCACCTCCTGTTAAATCGGTTGAAAAAGCCTCATCTACTTTCAGTTTAGAAAATGATATCTCCAAAATCAAAATTCCAGTTCCCTTTAGAGAAATTATCAAGGTCACTGAATATAGAAGAAAAATTTTCAAGATGTTAAACTCTTAGCCCGGACCTTCGAACATCCTCAATCTGCAAGAAGATCATCCCATCATTTTCCTTGGACCAAGGGTAGAAGATGAACAAAATGAAGAAGTTCTTCCTTTTTATGTAAGTCTAAATATTCATGATATGACTTTGCACAATGCCATGTTAGAATCTGGAGCTTCTCACAACCTTATTCCTAAAGTGATTATGGAAAGGATGGGTTTAGAGATCACTATAACTTACAAAGATATGTTTTCTTTTGACTCCAAGAGAGTCCAATGTATAGGTCTCATTAAACATGGTGTTGTTGGCATAACAAAAGTACCTGCTAAAACATTGGTGATGGACATAGTGGTAGCTGACATTCCTCTGAAGTTTGGTATGCTTTTATCGAGATCTTGGGCAGCCAAAATTAAAGGGAATATGCAGATGGATATGACATATGCCACCATTCCAGTTTTTGGTGAGAAAAGGAGGTTGTATAGGGAAATTAGGATGGCTTACATGGTGAGTAGCAAGGAAAAGCCTCAAAATTTTCCTATTTATGCAGTTGAAACTGAATTGGGGTCCTCAATTTTGTTTAATGAACTTACTGATGAGGAAGAAATTGAAGAAAAGACAGAAAATCAGTAAGAATAAAATTAGGGATGTGTTGAAGAAAATGGAGAAGGCTGGTGAATTTTACACTTTGATGGATCTGCTAGAAGAGAGGGGGTTGGAGCAGGGATATGGATCACTACTCCTAATGTTGAAAGTAAGTTTTTCTCTTTCAAGCTTAACTTTGACTGCATAAACAATATGGAAAAGTATGAATCACTGTTTTTGGGTCTAGAGACTTTGAAAAAATTAGGCGCCAAAAATATATCAGTGTGTGGTGATTCAGAGTTAGTGATTAAGTAGGTTGAAGGGTCTTACCAAACCAAGGATGTAAGAATGAGGGCATACAAAAACTTAATCATTGAAATGCTTGAGAATTTTCAAGAATATGCTTTCATTGTCAAAACTATAGACCAAAATTTAGTAGCTAATTCTCTAGTTGTCTCTACAAGTTTATTTGTCATCCCTACTCATTTTAGTGAGAAATATGAGGTTGAGGTCAGACATAGGCCAACGACCCCTGATAACATCATTCATTGGCAAGTGTTTGATAATGATCAACAAGTCCAAAATTTCCTTGAATTGAAGGGTGAGTTTGAAAATATCCAAGGAGACCAACAAAATATGTTTGCTGAAATGAAGGTCAATCCTGAAGTCTTGCAGCTGAAAAACAATTGTATTCCCAAAGGCCTTATTCCCCTTGAGAAACTATTTGATCAAAATGATGTTTTCAAATATCCTAGTATGTAGGTTGATGATGAGGAGGTGGAGACTTGCAATCTTTGTACAACAAAATGGTAAAAATCTCTAAGTATCTAAGTTTCTTTCTATGGAGATGATACAGAAGTATGTGGATATGATGAAGAAATATTTATGTTTTTGCATGGAGCTATGCTGATCTGAAAATGTATGATCCTAGCATTATCCAACATAATATTCCCATCAAAGAGAATGAAACACCTTTCAAGCAGAAGTTGAGAAGAATTAATCCTTTGCTCACGCCTTTGATTGAGAAAGAGATTAAGAATTTTTTCGATGCAAATATCATTGTCCCTATAAGGTTTTCAAAATGGCTTGCTAATCTAGTACTTTTCAGAAAGAAGAGTGGTGAGATTAGAATTTGTATTGACTTTAGAAATCTGAACAAGGAATATTTGAAGGACAACTACCCTCTTCCCAAGATGGATCAGATTTTGCATAATATTATTGGATCTCAAAGAATGTCCATGCTTGATGGCTTTTCAGGTTGCAATCAAATATTGGTACATCCAGAAAATCAGGAGAAAACTGATTTTACCATGCCATGGGGAACATTCATGTATGCCAAGATGCCTTTTGGTTTAATGAATGCATGTGTAACCTTCCAAAGGGCGATGGATATTTCTTTTACTGAGGAGAAAGACAAATTAGCTATGGTCTATTTGGATGACATAACTGTGTTTTCAATAAAGGAAGAGGAACACTTGGAACATTTGGAGAAAATTCTGCATAAATGCAGAAAATTCGATATCTCTCTTAATCCCACCAAAATTTTTTGTGCTCTAACTTCTGGAAAATTTTTAGGACACATTATATCAAAAGATGGAATAAATATTGATCCTAATAGAGTTAGTGCAATTCAGAATATAGACCTTCCAAGGAATAGGAAAGAGATTTAGTCTTTTCTTGGAAACGTAAATTTTGTTAGAAGGTTTATCCCAAACTTTGCTGAGATTTTCAAGAACATTACCAAGATGTTAAAGAAGGAATCTGATGTTAAGTGGACTGTAGAAGCTAAGCAACCATTTGAAGAAATAAAGAAAGCCCTCACTCAAGCCCCAGTGCTTATAAGTCCTGACTTCTCAAGAGAATTTCTGGTTTTTACATTTGCTTCTAAAAATACCATTGCTGGAGCGTTATTGTAGAAAGGGCAACAAGGCGGTGAGCAGCCTATTTCCTTTTTCAGTAGGACTCTTTGCAACTCTGAATTGAAGTATAATATCTTGGAAAAACAGGCATATGCTTTAGTCAAAGCTCTTAAAGATTTCATAATTTACATTCTGCATTCTCACATTATTGCATTTGTGCCTAACACCGTGGTGAAAGATATCTTGACCCGAGCTGATCCTGATGGAAAAAGAGGGAAATGGATTTTCACTTTGCTTGAATATGACATATAAATTAAGCCTACCAAGTTGGTGAAGGGGAAGGTATTATCAAAACAGATGGCACAGTCAAATTTTGAATGTCTTGACATGAATTTCATTACAAAAATTTTAGAGCTAATAGAAGAAGAAGAATTGGTCCCTATTGAAAATAAATTCATCTTGTCTGAATGGTACAAAGATGTGATATTTTCCCTACATCATCATAAAGCCCCTCCTCAATTGACTAAGTCCAATCAAGGTTTGTGAAGCTGAAATCATTGAGATACTGCATTTTGAATAAAAACTTGTATTGGAAGGTTACCAGTGAAATTATTTTGAATTGTTTGCTAGAAGAAGAGGCTGAGAAGGTCATTGAATAGTTCCATAAGGGAGATTGTGGAGGACACCATTACTGGAAGACCACAGCCAACAAGATACTCAGAGCAGGGTATTATTGGCCTACCATTTTTAAGGACATCTATAAGAAGATCGATGCATGCCATGAATGCCAATTTTATGATGGTAAGAAGAAGATGATTACTTTACCTTTGAAACAAATATATGTTGAAGCTCCTTTCTAGCATTGGGGGTTGCAATTCATTGGCGAAATACACCCAGCATCCTCAGGACAACATCATTGGATTTTGATAGTCACAGATTATTTCACTAAGTGGATCAAAGCAGTCCCAACCAGGCATGCTACTGACTCAATCATCATTCAATTTTCAAAGAACAATATTTTTTCCAGGTTTGGCTGTCCTATGAAGATTATTACTGATAATGCACAAGATTTTAAATCCAAAATATTAATTAGCTTTCGTCATCAATATCATATCACTCTTGGTCATTCCACAACCTATTACCCTCAAGGTAATGGCCTAATAGAATAATCAAATAAAAGCATAGTGAGGATCATCAAAAAGGTACTACAAGAAAACAAGAGATCATGGCATCTAAAGTTGAATTTTTCTCTGTAGGCTGATAGATTCTTCACAAAGCGATCCATTGGTACATCTCCTTATGAATTGGTATATGGAATTGAATCTATCTTTCCCACTTCTTTGGGAGTTCCGGTAATGAAACTGTTGCAAGGACTTGAAGAGGATCTGAATGCCATCCAAAGGAGGATAAACCAACTCATAGTTTTACAGGAGAAGAGGGAAGAGGTGTATGACAGTCATCAGAAATCACAAAACAGAGTGAAGATAACTTTTGACAGAAAAACTAAAGAAGAAAAATTCCAAATCCAAGATGTAGTTCTAAAATGGGAAGCCAGAATTGAGGAAAAGGGGAAGCATGGAAAGTTTGAGAACATTTGGAAGGGGCCATTTTTGATAGCCGCATACCATGGAAACAACACTTTCTTGCTTCAGGAGATGGATGGACAGCTATGTAGAGGAGGACCTGTCAATGGCAGGTTTCTAAATCACTATTCCTCTTAATTTCTTTTACTGAATTTTACTCCACTGTACATATTTCATTTGATGTTATGATGTTTTTCTAATAAATATGAGTTCTTCATCAAGCTTGAGCCCAAGGAGAAGGCGATAAGGGTTTGGAGAAGTCTTAATCAATTTCAGAAATTTTTTGTTTTTTTGAAGAAAGGCACTGGAACTACAAGTTCTTTGTTGTACCACAGGGGCACACCATCCCCAGTGGAGCCACTGTTATCACACATAAATTTTAAATTTTTTTGATAGGGTCATTAACCTAGGTTTAATTTTGTCTCATAAAGTTGGTTCATGAGATTGATGAGAAATTCATGAAATGGTCTTTATCCTAAGTCTAAAACACTCCATTAGTCATGTCATGTCACTCATATCTATCAAGTTCCACCTTAGGCTCACGTGCATTTTTTCAAATTGAGGTAGTGGCCACATGTCTACTTTTTCACGGTTCTGCAGCGAATATAATTGCAAATAGGCAGATTTCACTACGGAATCACTTGACTAGTCCATAGCAAATCTGTCAGTTTTATAACTAAATACGTTGTGAAATCATGTTTTTCTACACAAAAATAGAGGATGATTAGCTGTCAGTTTTCTAATGGTTTAGGATAAAGGTGAGGTCATGTAATCAGTTATCACAATCATCCAAGCATGAAAAATTGTAAGTATCATCCATCATTACCTTTTCACCCCTCCCATTTGTCATCATTCCCTCCACATTTGAATTTCATTTTTAAAACTCATCTCCAAAGCACATCTCTGTCATCTTCCCTTTGAGCTTTGCATGTAGCCATCGATTATCATCTTTGAAGAGTCTAGTCCTATAGCAAGCAGCTTGTTGTTCAGTCTTTTTTGTTGCAGGTGTCATAGATCAAGAAGGCAGCATAGTTATAAAAGAAGAAGGCTATGAAGAAGAAAAGGAACAAAGGGGGCTCATGTGTGAGATATGAACCCATGAACCTCAAGCTACTCAATGAAGACCCCAACTTTATGGAACCTTTCAACAACGTCGGATGCCTGAAATTCTGTAAAAAAATTCAAGGTTTTCATGCTCAGATATCAAAGGATTTTGCTGTAAATTTCACAGTCACAACTTTGAAGGTGGGGGTTATAAATTTTATAGTGTCACTTAAGACCATTTATCAAGCCAAAAATATACCAAGAGAGGGTGAAGAGTGGTTAAAATCCACTAAATTCAAGATGCAGATTTGTGATGAACTTGTAAAACCAGAACACATTGGAGCTGACATGGCATCTGGGATTCCAAGGAGTTACATGAAGGGGAATTATTCCAAATTGTTGTTTTTGATTTAAAAGTAATTTACTTGTGAGGGGAGATTCCATATGGTTTACCTGTACCATTTCAGGCTTTTATGCACTTCACTAGTAGGCAGTCTCTTGATCTTCCATTTTTCTTGTTTAGGAGCTTAGGGAAAATGTATGACAAGGTTCAAGTAGAAAGCAGTGAGACATCAATTTTGAACCATGGTTTGATTAAACTCTTGGTGCTGGAAGAGTTGAAGAAATTAAACAAAGAATGGGCTACCTTTCTTTTCCTCAGTTGTTATGAGGTTGATCCAGTGACACCCATGAAAAACCCAAAGTCAAAAGCTACTCCATCAAATAAAAATGATAAATCTGCAACTGAGACAGAGGGTGGCCATGATTAAGAGTTAGAGCCCATTATCGAGCCAATGGATATTGAAACAAAACATGTGCAAGAGGCAGAAATTCCACAACCTTCACCTACAAGCAACAAACAAAAGATCAGTAAGCAAAGCCACAGAAGGATAACCAGAATTCAAACAAGTGGAAAGGGAAACCTTGAAGACATCCTTCAAGCTATAAATATTGAGGAAACTTCAGTGGTCAGAGCTGAGGATATTGAAGGTGACAAGAAGAAAAATAAAGGTGATATTGCTAAAAATCTTGATTTTGCAGGAGAAGATGTAGGTTTCATCTTTCAGCCAAGGAAACCGCTCACTAGGCTGCAACTTACAAAGGGTGTCATGGAAAATAATAAGACAGGAGATTCTGACAAAGGCAAACAACCTATCACATAAGATGTTATTGATTTGTCTCTAGCAGCAGAGGAGGTATTTGTGAAAAGGAAAGGTAAAGAGAAGATGGTGGAAAAAACTGAAGTGTAGGTACTAAAAGAGAAGCTAAGAGAGGCCAGAGAAGAGGTCATTGAAATCAAATTAGAGTTATGGGAAGCCAAGGTAGACAAAAATTTGATGGAATATTTCAAAGAAGAAGTAAATGACTAGCTAAACCAATATGATGAATCCTTAACCAATGCCAAGAAGTTTATGAAAAGGACACTTCCTTTGAGAAGGGCAATGAAGCATACTAGAAACAGAAACTTATGGTTACAATCTGAAAGGAAGAAGCTCAAAATCCAGATCAAAATGTTAGAGGATCGAATGGAGGTGATACAGTCAAAACTGAAGAAAAGAGGCCTTAAAATCACAATGATAAATGAACTTGAAGAGATTAAGCCTCCTATTGCTAAAGATGAAGTTCCCAAGGCTCAAGGAATAGAATTAATACCCTTTTGATATTTTTCCAGCACTCATAAATTATCATTCCCAGTTCTAAAAGTAAAAATTTGAAGAAAAGGGAAAATTTCGAGTTTTCTACCAATTAGGCAAATTTGTAGCAAATCCCAGGATTGAAGCCCATATTTCGCTATGAAATCCCTGTAGGTGACCTTTTGTTGAAAATCACAGTTTTGGTTGAAATAAAAAGGGGAGAAAGTTTGTATTTAGCCCATTTTGTCCAACAAACATCTCTAAATCAGAAAAGAAGGCTAACAATTGGCATAAATAGGTGAAGTGGATTTGCTACAAAATCATGCTACGAAATTGCCTTGTTTTCCCATGTTTTTGGAGCGAGCAACATTTGGTAGTAATTTGGTGTTTTGAAGTTTCATTGGAGGTCAGTCAACCACGTGGAAATTTTAAAGAGTATCAGTGGAACATTCCAGCAGAGGTTTGGTCTTCGACAAAGTTGTTTTTTTCACCAACTAAGCATAAAGACAATAAGCAAATATCATGATACCACTTTCCTTAAAAATAGGATGATTGTTTTCCTAGTTTAATGGAAGTAGTAAGGTCTTAATCATGGTTAGTGCCACTTAAGAACATAACCATCCTCGATGTAAATAGCTTGTCTTTCCAGTTAGTATATGTAATAATGAGATGAAGAGTCCTAATAGGTCTCTAAATGATAAAGTTAGTAGGTGTCTTTTTCATTCCCTAATATCTAGTTTCTTGTTAAGATAGGTGTCAACACAAGTAGTTCGATGATCTAGCCATGTGGGCAAATCCAATGTAAGGTGACTAAAGCCTATTAATAGGCAAAACTTCGAAGACTACATGGTTGGAGGATGTTATTCTACACTACTACTATTACAAAGTTTTTATGATCAGTAATATACAGTGACTGTGTTTTTCTTCTTCACCTAGGATTCATTTGGTGATTCATGAGCATTTATCCTATATTTCTTATTATTTTACTTTTAGTATCTTGATGTTTAATTACTCAAAATTCATGGAAATCATGCTTCGACTTTCTTTAAACATTTAGCTATTGTATATATGTGTGTGTGTTGTCCTTTCATTGAAATATTTACATGCCTCAACTTCCTCAAGGAGAACCATTTTCATTGAATTTCCTAACACTTACTCCATAAGCCCAATGGTAGTAAACCCTATACATTTTCACCTGCACACAAACACATTCAAGACACTATTACAGAGTTAGCCATATGATTGGATCATATTTGAACAAATCATAGTTACTTTTGAGAGAGCCCTCTCAGGCCATGCCTCAACTTCCTCAAGGAGAACCATTTTCATTGAATTTCCTAACACTTACTCCATAAGCCCAATGGTAGTAAACCCTATACATTTTCACCTGCAAACAAACACATTCAAGACACTATTACAGAGTTAGCCATATGATCGGATCATATTTGAACAAATCATAGTTACTTTTGAGAGAGCCCTCTCAGGCTGAAAAGGCTAATTTTCAGCCAGAAGTTGGTTTGAAAGAGTTACTCTAGATTGTTTGGTGGAGCAGCCCATCTTTACCAATTTAGTGATAACACAACCTATCACATATTTTTATAATATTTTTTTATAATCACATATTTTTATACTGATTTTTAAAATTTTAAAAGTATTGGTAAATAGTATGAGTCTAAAGCTAATTTAATTTCTGATACCAAGTATCTAGAGAGATCAAGTCTCTTTTCACTCTAAAATAGGTTTACATTTCAAGAGATTTGATCTCTCTGGACACTTCCTAGATTTGGAGTTAAGATGGATCTAGGATGGTTCAATTTCTCCCTTTATATAGGCTATATTCCACATGAATACCATAGGTCAATACCATCTGATAATAATATAAAAATTAATCAAAATAATAATTTATTTTGACCTACAGAGCATTACATTACATTACAAAATCTTTACCACATTGTGCAGGAGAGTGCCTCTTGGATAATTATTTAAGGGAAAAAAAAAACCTAGTTGAGTCGAGAGGCTCATTCTACAATCCAGTATGAGGGTCACGTGTCCTCAAAAAATAATATAAATAATTTCCACTAGTGTCTACCAAAACAAAACAAAAAAACAAAAATTAAATAACCATATATATAAACAATTAAAAATTGATTAATACAACAATTAATTGAGTTAGTTATATTTCACTTTCACTCTTCCAATAATAAATAAAATATTTCAATGTGGATGTTAAATAATTTTATATAACTTTAAGTAAATAGCCTTATTCTACACCCTAGTGTGAAGGCTATGTGTAAGTATGTTAGTCCCTCTTAAAATAAAAATAAAATATTCTCTAAATAGAAAATATAATTTTTTCATGAGAAATATCTTTATATTTCATATGAGGAGTATACATGTTTAGGTTCTTAAACAACTCTTTTTTTCTCCAAGGTTCTTAAGGAACTCATCATGTCACTTGCCAAAATTTAACTTGGGTGGAGAAAAAAATAATTATTCCTCCCACAGACCAAAAATAAATCCAATTAACAAAAAAACATAATTTAAAAAACACTTATAAAAAATATTATTAAAAAAATAAACTTTTACCAAAAGTTTAGCTCAGAAACATCTACCAATAATATTGAGAGCTAGCTCATCCATATATAAATTAAAGACACATCCATATATCAATTAAAGGCACATTCTAACTTATAGATGAAATATCATTTTTCATTGGATTTTGGAGCAATACAATTTCAAGTAAGAATGTGATTTTTTGTTGTTTAAAATACATTTTTGAATTCATAAATGGATTCAACACCCTCACACTAACTCAAGCTTTTAAAAATTTATGCTATATTTTTGTTAAAAATAACCAGAAAAAATATCTTGAAAAAGGTCATTTAGTTGCCTAAATTAAATGATTAGTAAAACGTGATAGACATAAAAAAATTACCTCATGATACCACATTGTCAAAATTTAAAAATAAAATAAAAAAATAAAAAATCATAAAAATTAAGTAAATTATCATTTCTTTGTGACTAGAGGGGTATTATAACCCAATGTGAAGGTGATGTGTGCTTCCGCTCATGCTCAAGGTGGAGTTGACACGTGCTTTTCAAAAAAAAATCTAAAAAAAACCAATTTCAGTCTATAATATATGTGTGTGTGTGTGTTTTAGTTACTTATATTTAAAACCATTATAAAACATCAATAGTACCAATTTCACTTTGCTTAATTAGGTTTTATTAGAAACATTATAAAACATCAATAATCCTACTCACTTTGTTGTGCCAAGAGGCATTTTACAACTCAATATGGAAAACGTTATGTAAGTGTTATGTAATGTAATGTTGACTCAGTCAAATATTTAAAATAAAATTAAAACTAAAAACATATTATTATTAAGATAAGTTTGAATTAGTCATTTGATGGGTTTGTAGATGGTGGTTTACAAGCCCATGGTATTGCATAACCTATGGTATTTGTCCCTGGTATTTGTTATGATAAAGCCTATTTAAAGGCTAGAGGATATCAGTTATGGAATATTGTATAAAGCAACTAAAAAACTGAATTCTTATAATTAAAATATTTCTAGTTTTACTATTTTATATTTTGGGCGTCTTTAAAGTACCAATTTTTCCTTAAATTTAGTAAAAATTTGTTGTAATTGCAAGTTTAACCTATGTAGTCTACACAATCCAAGTGCTCAAGGAAAATTTCAAAGTATTGAATCCATTTTTATATAAAAAATATAAGTTAAACAATAAAAAATTATATAAATGTATATATGTTTAACTCATATATTAATTATTTTGATAATTAATAATAATAATTTAAAACTAATATAGATCCATCTTAACCACTGAACTATCAAAAGTTGAGAGTGATCAAATCACTAGCTGCAAATATTTTTTCAAGTTTTACACTCTAAAAGAGGTTTGCATATCAAGAGATTTGATCACTTTGGAAGCTTGTTAAATCTGTGGTTAAGATGGATATATATTTTGGAAGATTGTTAGATCCCTGGTTAAGATGGATCTATACTAGTTTTAAATTATTATTTAACCATGGAAATTTACCCATTTTACCATGAATATTTTTAACTTGTAAATAAGTTTTATTACAATATGATGGACTTACTAATAACAAATGTTCAAAAAACGAGAACTCATGTTCATATGACATTTTTTAATTAATTAATTTAACTATTTTTTAGATAAATTTCAACTTTTAATTTGTGACTACTATTAAAAATATTTTAAATTATTCCATGAATTTTCATTTATTTATTTATTTTTTCGACATTATATTACTTCAAAAATAGAGTACATAGTTTTCCTTGGTGATCGGTGTTGTCTCGCAAGGAAACCAACCCATGAACACCAATTTAAAGTCTTCAAATTGCATATACTCTGCTTGACCAATGTGTCTTTCAAGACTATAGACAACTTTGAGCCTAGATTACACAAAATTGTTGTACTATCTTGACCATGACTTCCAAACACCAAAATTATAAGGATTTCCAAATACATATTATTACTTGACCACAAAGAGACAATTCAAAAATTCTAGGAACTTGGCAAAGAAGTGAAAACTGTTCATGGGCTAGAGGCCGCAACTAGTTGCACGATAGTTGTTCACTGACTGAGGGTTGATACCATCTTTGTGAAGGCTCCATGAGGGTTGTTCATCTTCATTGAAATGGTTGCTCCATAAAACAGTTTCCCTGTCAACGTGTTTCCACACCAGTCCCACAATGTTGTCCAAACTGTGATGTCACCGCTACTGTGAGCCCCCTGCTCTACCTTGGCCCTATCATGATTCCTTATCCCTGGTAAAGCACTAGAATCAACTCAGACCATTCTCATCCAACAAATGATGGTTAGGCTCGAGTACCGATATTGGACAATGGACATGAGGTTATGTCTCGTCTCTGTTGGCCTGAAGTGCCATTTCGCAACATTACAACTCCAATTCACCTCGGAGTGATAAGGGTGATGAACCAGTGGAGGGAATACCTTCGGCGTCGACTCACTTTCACCATGTACAAGAATGTCACTGGTTCCAACAAGGAGTGCACATGAGAGGTACAAATAATTGTGAGAATTCCAACCATTCAATGAATTTTCCCGAATGTTATCACTCCAACCATAGGCCAGAGACACCACGTGTTGAAGGATAGTTGCAGGGTTGGGTCTGTCTCCAATGAAGATCACAAAAAGTATGTTACCCTCTACAAGCCCCATGACCAGTGAACTGCTAGATAAATTCTCCATTCAGGAGAGAAAACCATAATTCCTAGTATTGGTGTTGAGTCAGATTGTTAGAGAACGACTGTTATCCCCGACATGGTTGCAGATGACCACCATATCCTTCAACAACAGAATTACCTCACCGAGCTCCATGCAGGGAGTTCTTTGTAAATCTCTTCCACACGCACATGCATTAAATTTCCATGGGATGATTTGAAGCAGATTGATCAGATAATAATAGTTTCCCATCATGCAAATATTATCGATGTGCTCGTCGACCGGAGTGGAGATGGCTTGCACCCTGCGAGAATTAATACCAATGTATGCCAGGGTTGGGGATGATGTATGTCGATCCGATTGGCATCAAATTCCGCCCATGGTGGTCTTGTCATGGTGATGATCCTCTATTAGCACCTACGGTGGGGGAATATTCCATGAAAATTAAATCCATACCATTCACATAATAATTATTAATAATTAAATTAAATTTTATAATAACAAAAAAAATTCCGTTTACAAATAATAAAAATTTCTAAATAAATGAGTTCAAGTTATATGACACAAATGTATTTTGTGCAAGATTGAATATATCTAATGGACACTCCACCCATACCAAAAAGACAACATATACATGTGGAAATCTCCATTCTCAAATGATCTAAATTCACACATTTTTAATTTGTTTTGAAGTTTTGCATTCTAAAAGGGTATGCACATCAAGAGATTTGATAGCCTTCAAAACTTATTAGATCCATGGTTAAGATGGATCTATACTGGTTTTAAATTATTATTATTAACTATAAAAATAATTAATATATGTGGTAATCATATATACATTTAAAAATATATATAACAAGATTTTTAACCATGGAAATTTAACCATTTTACCATGAAGATTTTTAAGTTATAAATAAATTTTATTACAATATCATGACTTATTAATAACAAAAGTTCAAAAATCTATAACTCATGTTCATAAGACATTTTTTTAATTAATTAATTTAATAAAAAAAAAAACTAAAAATACATAATTATTTTTATATAATTTCAACTTCTAATTTATGATTACCATTAAAAATATTCCATAAAAAATAAATCCATACCATTCACATAATAATTAAATTAAATTTTAAAATAACCCAAAAATCCTTTTACCGATAATAAAAAATTCTAAATAAATAAGTTTCCTTTCGAAATCATATAACTCAAAATATATTTTGAGCAAGATTGAATAATATCTGTTCCACATTTCTGTGGTAAACACTTCACCTATCATAAACCTATACCTCTGGAAATCTCTACTCAAAATATCTAAAATTTATACCTTTTTAACGTTCACAAAGTGTATTCTCAATCAACAATCTCGATTCTAGAATCACTTTCGGATCTAGTGACGAAAAAACAGTACATTTGAATATCGATTCTAGAATCACTTTAGGGTCTAGTGACCGAAAAAACAGAACATTTGAATATGTTAGCTCCTCCTCCTTGTGTAACCAAGCCTTCTTCACCAGGATTTAATCCATGTTTTATTATGTTTTATCGCAATCCGATAAACTCCAGTAGGTTTCATGGAAATAGTAGTAAGCGGAGTAAAGGAATGATAACATGGGCAGAGCGCCAACCAAATGGATTGAACGAGTCAAAACCTTTTCCAAAAAAATTGCTCCTTCAGGCTGCAATTGGAGTGTTCACATTGGGTTTTATTGATGCGGGGTATGTAGTGTTTTTTTTAAGTTTTCGAATTGAATATTTTTAACGAAATTTATGACAATTTCAGTGTTGATTTTCGCATCTGCTATTGTTAATGGCAAATAGAGTTATATTCTTAACATTTTCCTCTGATTCTTAGGTTTTTCTATCCATTTGAATGATTTTTAAGGTCAAAACCTCAGTTTTAAAGGGACCTCTAAAAGACTCACAATCCCTTTCGCGTTTCACAATTCTACCTGCTCTTCCTGACGTATGCCCATTGTTGTGATTATTGCATTTTAATTTGCAAGGGATTTATTCTAGAGCAAGGAGGACACCCAGTAGCTTGTTGCTAAGATCAATTTTGTCAAGCCAAATTATATTATAGTATTTCTGTCACAGCTTTTTATGCACGGCTTCATGCATTTAAGCACTGGTAACAATTCCTTATTGAGGAAAATATGACCTACATTAAATACCGATTTTCCCAGTTTCTGAATTCACAATTGAAACTTTAGGGCCATAGCCACATGAAGCGGGCTTAATATCTGCAGCAGTTCCATTGAGTGCACAAAAAAAGAATGGAGTCAAAAACAAGGTTTGTGATCTCTTCAACTAGTCCTTGGGCAAACTCTTACAAACTTATTGAATTCCAGATTCAACAACTATGAGGATTGGAAAAGTATCTATTCGTGAATGCATATCCAAAGGTATTTACACTGGTCAGCTTCGTGCAAGAATATGGAAGACTACATCTGCTGATGTTCGTTGTGAACCTAGTCAAAGTCCTGCAATTAGAAGTTTGTCTTATATCATCTGCTATCAAATTCATGAAAATTCATCTCTATGGACTTCATTTGTAGCTTGCCAGAGACTCAGAGGCAACATGATTGTACTTCTGTAGTAGTTTGTTGATTTTGCAAAATGTTAATCTTCTTTTGTTGCGGCAAATCTATGAATGCCTTCAAATGTTATAAAATTAATCTTCCAAAAAGTTTCGACAGAGCACGGCTTTTTAGTCATTATTTATATCACTATTTTGGGTGATCCCTGTGGAAGGTGTTTGGTTGTCAGTTAAAGATTTCTACTTCTTTTCACCCTTAGTCTGATAGCCAAACAAAAATGGTGAAGAAGACCCTGGTGACCCCGCTTTTCATTTATCATCAAACAAACCTGCAGTGTGATATCTCCACATTGTTCAACAAAACTATAATAGAGCAAATGATGTATCCACAAAACATTCACCTTTTGAAGTTCGTTTATGCTTTTCAGATAGTTGCATCCCATGACTTCCATTAACTTTTCCATTGCCAGCAACAAAGCATAAGTAGAAATATCAAGGAAAGGTTCCGTACAATAAATTTAGGGTCCAAATCTTTCCTAGCTTAGTGTCAAAGTCTAGCTACATTTTCACATACAAAGGTTATAAAACCAAAAACGCTACAAGCTCAAACCCATTCACATTCAATACGGACATTAAAGATTTTGCAAGCTATTTGACCAAATTCCTTCTACCTTGACTAATCTGCTCATTTTGGAGTCCATGCTGCTGCCTCAATTTATTGACTCATGATCGGATTGGATCATTATATTGTTTGACATCCATCTCGATGCTTTCAGAGTCGAAAAAGTGAAGGAATCAGCTCATATGACCATTTTTACCCGTGGCACCCAGTTTGGCAAATTGGGGTCTAAAACCATCTGTGAGCATTTTGAGGCATCAAATGATTTTTTTAAGGTAAAAATTTGTAGCTTTTGCACACCACCTTTTATTCATATTCTACACACAAAGACCTTCCCAACGACGCAAGAATTGCGTGAATCAGAGTCAGTATGCAAAAGTTATGCCACTTAGAAGTTGACTTCCCTGTTTTCTCCACCATAATTCAAAAGGATGCCACGCCAGCCCCCATTATTCATGGAAAAGGAGCTATCCACGTGATTATGATGAATGAGACTCTATAAGAGTCCATATTGTAACTTTTGTAAGTCTTGATGTAGTCAAACCTAACCACTAGCAGGCTTATCAGAGTGTGTTATAACCAGGCCACTAGGAGGAAAAGGAGTTCCATATTTTCGAGTTCATTTGTTCCATAAATGAGCAAAAATAGACGGGAGGGATAGGAGATAGAGCACACAGAGGGGATTTGTGCACCATATTAGCCCACGATGATCCAGGTGGATATTGGTGGCCACCCACCTATTCCATTTGCACTCGCACCATCAATTCTTTCAGTTTTTCACTTCAACACAACTTACTATTCTTAGTAGGTTTTCGGGTCCTACACTCCCGGAGCCGTTTTGGGGCCGTAATGATCCAGGCAGATATTGGTGGCCACCCACCTATTCCATTTGAACCCCCACCATCAGTGCTTTCCTTTTTTAAGTTGCAACACAACTTACTATTTTTAGCAGTTTTTCGGGTCCTGCACTCCCAGAGCCGTTTTGGGGCCTTAATGATCTAGGTGGATATTGGTGGCCACCCACCTATTCCATTTGAGCCCGCACCATCAGTTCTTTCATATTTTAAGTTTCAGCACAACTTACTATTTTTAGCAGTTTTTTGGGTCCTGAACTTCTGGAGCTGTTTTGAGGCCTTAAACAACGTTTTCTGGGAAAATTGGGAGCAACATGGGTCCATAGACCGATGTTGCTCACACCAAAAGTTGTAGTCCTCGGATAGATATTTCTAACGAGCTATTTAGCGCGTCAAACGGAGATCGGATGCCAAAGTTACGTCCCCGAGAAGTTGAAACACCAATTTACCCAAACAGGACCCATAGTTTTGGCGCTTCATCTCCTAGGGTTAGGTTTTTGAAGGTTTCAGGTTTTACATTGTTTCTCAACAATAAATAGGCCTTCGAGCCTCATTGTAACACAGTGGAGGGGTCTGTTGCCGTCACATCTCTTCTTAGAGATACGCTACCAGTGCCCTCACCCGCTCATTTTCATTATGTCTCATTGTAACACAGTTCAGAGGCTTGTAGCTGCCACATCTCTTCTCAGAGACAAGCCTATCAGCGCCCTAACTGTTTATTTCTATTATGGCTGTATTATAACACAGTTCAAAGGTTTGTAGTCGCCACATCTCTTCTTAGAGATAAGCTACTAGTGCCCTAGCTAGTTTATTTCCATTATGTCTGTAAGCATATTTCAGTCATTCGATTTTAATAAAAGGAAGCATTATTTCCGCTGCATCTCTGTGTTTATGGTTATATGTGTATTCTGTTGCACTCCTACATAAATCCGGATCAGTGGTATCAGAGCGGTCTGCTTTTTCTCTGTTTTTCTTTGCATGTCCCCAACGCGGTCAGGTATAATGAGTTCAAGCTCGATCTAGTTGAACAGTTGCAAGATCAGCCTCACAAACCCCGACGACCCCCCATGGCAGAAGGAAAGAAAGACAAGGGAGTAGTAGATCCTATCAAAATCTTGCTCGAGGAGGCCCTCGAGAAATAGAGGAATGTAATGATGGATAACTTTGCCCGGATCCTTCAACGGCTGCCCACCGGCGGCACATATACATACAACACGTCCACCAACAGGTCTGCGACGTCCTGGACAAATCCAATAACAAGTTCAGCAGAATTTTCCCCTCATGGAGGAACTTAACGCAATGGGGACCTTTGCTTCCTAAGGAGGGGGGAATGATCCAGGTGGATATCAGTGGCCACCCACCTATTCCATTTGGACCCGCACTATCAATTCTTTCAGTTTTTCACTTCAGCACAACTTACTATTTTTAGCAGGTTTTCGGGTCCTGCACTCCCGGAGCCGTTTTGGGGCCGTAATGATCCAGGTGGATATTGGTGGCCACCCACCTATTCCATTTGAACCCCCACCATCAGTTCTTGTCGTTTTTAAATTGCAGCACAACTTAATATTTTTAGCAGTTTTTCGGGTCCTGCACTCCCGGAGCCGTTTTGGGGCCTTAATGATACAGGTGGATATTGTTGGCCACCCACCTATTCCATTTGAACCCCCACCATCAGTTCTTTCAGATTTTAAGTTTCAGCACAACTTACTATTTTTTAGTAGTTTTTCTGGTCTTGAACTTCCGGAGCTGTTTGGAGGCCCTAAACGATGTTTTCTGGGAAAACCAGGAGCAACATGGGTCCATTGACCGATGTTGCTCACACCAAAAGTTGTAGTCCTCGGATAGATCTTTCTAACGAGCTATTGAACGCGTCAAACGAAGATTAGATGCCAAAGTTACGTTCCTGGGAAGTTGAAACACCAATTTACCCAAACTGGACCCACAGTTTTGACGCTTCATCTCCTAGGGTTAGGTTTTTGGATGTTTCGAGTTTTACATTGTTTCTCAACAATAAATAGGCCTTCGAGCCTCATTGTAACACATTGGAGGGGTCTGTCGTCATCACATCTCTTCTCAGAGATACGCTACCAGTGCCCTCGCCCGCTCATTTCCATTATGTCTCATTGTAACATAGTTCAGAGGCTTGTAGATGCCACATCTCTTCTCAAAGATAAGCCTAGCAGCACCCTAGCTATTTATTTCTATTATGGTTGTATTGTAACACAGTTCAGAGGCCTGTGGCCGCCACATCTCTTCTCAGAGATAAGCTACCAGTGCCCTAGCTAGTTTATTTCCATTATGTCTGTAAGCATATTCCAGTCATTTGATTTTAATAAAAGGAAGCATTATTTCCGATGCATCGCTGTGTTTATGGTTATATGTGTATTCTGTTGTACTCCTGCATAAATCCGGATCACACGAGCCACAAACGATACTTCTTTGTACTCGCAACCATTTTCTATTCAGAGAAAGAGAGTAGAGCAGCCTCACCTTCTAGTTGGGTTTTCTCCTTAAATGGTTTCCCAGGTCATATCTTGTGTCAAATTGTGATTTGTGAATTTTTATTTCATTGTTCTCTATTTTCTGCATAATTTTAATTTGCATGCATACGCAATTAATAGTAATCTACAAATCCAAAAATTAAAGAGATATAAAACCCTAATTGTGTAGATTTCAGATTTTTAAATATAGTTTTAACCTTTATTAGATTTGTTATGACGAATTGTCTAGTGGAATATCCATGGCAGTTTATGGATCATATTGGTATTAGAGTAGGATTCTTTGGGTTGTAAAGATTTTCAAGGGATCTAGATCAGCTAGGCCAAAAGTCATAATACCCTAATCATGGCTGACGAATTTGTGAATGACCCTCGTGGTCCTGCAGAGGAGAATTTTTCGCGGTTGCAAGCATAAGTTGCAGATATAAGACGTAATATGAATCTCATCATGTTGGCCTTGGAGAATATGGGGGTTCTAATGTAGAGGATAGATCAGAGGGGAGATCAGGAGATTGGGAAGAAATAGAGAACCAACCAAAGAAAGGACTCGAAAAGGATCAACCCAGTTCAAGTGTCATGAATCATTCACAACCCCTGTTCAAATGGAAGCGAAGGTCGATATCAAGTCGTACCAAGGTGAGATTGACCCTCTAAAGCTAAATCACTAGTTGTAGCAATTAGAAGTTTATTTCAACGTCCCTCATGTTGAGGAAGAACAAAATATTTCATTTGTGGAGTTGAAATTAGAGGGCCATGCCCTCATTTGGTGGGAAAGCCACACAAAGACCCTGAGGTTAGAGGGAGATCCTCCAATGACTAAGTGGGAGGAATTCAAAACCCTCATAAAGTCGCAATTTCACCCTATTGGGTATGTAGAAGACCAATGGATTAGGTGGCACTACTACAGGAAAAACCTAGGGCGAAGTGTACAAGAGTACACCACAATGTTCGGAAAGATGGCCATAATGTTGTGTATCTCCCCAAAGAACCTAGATGTACTCCTCAAGTATTTGGGGGTCTACACAACCATTTGCGAAAGCAAGTGATGTTGTTCAGGCCTAGATCAGTATACGAGGCTTGTTTTCAGGCACAGTACCTGGAGAACATAATCCTGAAGAAAGGGCAATCAAGTGGATCCAAGTAGAAGGAGCAACAAGACACTTCTAGGGAGGGGAAGAAGAAGTGGAAAGGGGGAAAAGATAAAAAGGTGACAACCACAACACACCTGTGCAAAGATCCCGATAACCACTGCAACCATTGCAACATTGACGACCATATGAAGAAGTGTTGGAAGTTACATCTAGAGCTTAACCCAAAGAAAAATAAGAAAGACAATAAGAAGAAGAATCTCGTGGCCATTCATTCAAGCAACTAAGTTGAAAGCACCTCGGACGTGGATGAGAAGATTGTTTGTACGTTAGTGCAGAAGGAGGTGAATCTGAGTAGCCTTCAACAACATGAAGAGAAAGAAATGACCAAACTCTTCCACATAAATATACAAGTCAAGAAGACAAAGATTGATGCACTATTTGACTCAGGATCGCAGGAAAATCTTATTGTAGCAGAGTTGGTGAACAAATTGGGATTGGAAGTTCGTGATCATTTGAGCCGATATCCATTGGGATGGGTAAATAAGGATGCAGAGTTAAAGGTAAAAAGACACTACAAAATTAGATTTTCTATTACTACTAATTTTATTGAAGAAGTAGAACTAGATGTGGTTCCCCTTGATGTATGCAGAGTGGTGTTTGGAAGTCCCTACATGTACATGCATGATGCAACATTCATGCGAAGAACCAACCAATACCGGCTCATCAAGGATGGAAAATCGTTTACCATCAACGCACACAAAGACAAGTAAATAATTTCACTAGTAAGTGCCAACCAAGCCAAGAAATTGATCACTTCTAGCAAGAAGTATATTTTACTATTTTTAAGAGAAAAATCAGTCTATAGAAGAGTTTGTAAGAGGCAAAGCACCCTTAGAGGGGTGTACTAAGAAACAAAAACAACAAGTGGAAGAGTTGCTACAAGAGTATAGGGATTTGTTCCAAGAGCCTAAAGGGTTACCACCCAAGAGGGAAGTGGAGCACGAGATCCAACTATTGCCGGACTCCCCATTGCCAAATATTGAGCTGTAGAGGAAATCTATTATAGAAGTAAGTTAGGTGAAGAAACAGTTGCAGTAGCTACTGCAACAGGATGTCATTCGACTAAGTACATCACCATTTGGGTCACCCATCATCATTGTGGCAAAGAAGGATGGGACTTGGAAGATTTGTATTGATCAAAATCACGCTCAAGAATAGGTACCCCCTACTTAGGATAGATGATTTGCTAGATCAGTTGCAACAAGCGAAGTATTTCACCAAGCTAGACTTAAAGTGTAGATATAACTAGCTTCAAGTCAAAGAACAAGATATCTGGTAAATCGCCTTCAAAACCAAGCAAGGTTTATATGAGTGGTTAGTCATGCCATTCAGCCTATGCAATGCACCGATGACATTAATGAGGTGATTGAATGATGTATTGTGCCCTTTTATAGATTCATTTGTTATTGTCTATTTGGATGATATACTGGTATACAATGCTACTTGGGAGGAGCACATTGCACATTTGAGGCAAGTGTTGGAGACATTAAATAAGCACCAACTGCTAGAAAATCTCAAGAAGTGTGAGTTTGCACAGTAGTATTTGGTGTATCTAGGGTATGTGATAGGTGGAGGAGAGCTAAAAATAGATCCTGCCAAGATAGAGGTCATCATGAAATGGTGTGTGCCTACTAATGTTTCTGAGGTTAGGAGTTTCGTTTGGGCAACACAATACCTAAGGAAATTCATAGCCTCATTTTCAGTGGTAGTAGCACCATTCCATGCCATAATAGCAAGTGGCAAGAGTTTCCAATGGGGAAGGGGTCAACAGAGGGCCTTTGAAGAGCCAAAGAAGAAGATCATTCAAACACTAGTTCTGGCATTACCAAACTTGCCGCAACCCTTCAAAGTGGAGACAAATGCGAGTGCGTATGCTATGGGAGCAGTCTTGATGCAGGGAGGAAGGTCTGTATGCTAACATTTCGAAGTATTTCATGGGGCAGTTCTTAACTACCCTACATAAGACAAAGAGCCTATGCCTTGGTGCAAGCTGTGAAGAAGTGGACTCACTATCAAATGGGAAAGGAGACAGTAATCCACACAGATAACCAGCCACCACAATACCTACAAGCCCAAAGCAAGCTACAACAAACCAGGGATTACACGTGGATGGGGTTTCTACAACCATTTCATTTAGTGATCAAGTATAAGAAGGGCAAGACAAACAAGTTGGCCGACATGCTTTCAAGGCCACCCACATCAAAAGATCACAACTTGGGGAAGTTTGATGTGTGAAAATTTCATCTATCACAACAACTGGAAATTATTCTCCTAATTGTTAATTTTATTTAACAATTTATTTGCAGTTTGCTACGACAAATATCAATAATCAAATAATTCACATTGTGATTTTCACAAATAAACTGCAAAAGAAAATAGCGTTGGAAACTGAGAAAATACTAGCACACACAAAAATTGACAACTTTATTTTTGGACAGATGTCCCCGAAAAAAACCCAATGTGGGAAAACCAATGCAACAGTGAGGGTTTTTATTATTACACAGTAGTGAAAATCTGAGTACAATCTATGGATGCCCAACCAACAATCCAATCAGCAAGTATCTGACATAAATAATTAGAGAGAAAATTTCTCTCACCCCACAAGCAATCCCAACACTAGCCTCTATAGAAAACTGGTCGTCCAAACCCCAGCGTGAGCCCTTTTGTGCTGCCTTTGCGCTGTCTCTCACACGTGTGGCTCATTTCTGCCTCTGAGCAAGCCGTCTAGCCTGCCACTGCTGCTGGAAGTGACTCTCTGGTCCTCTGGAAGAATTTCCCGACCTATGGAAACTGAATCGACCTTCTTCTTAGCTAAATCAAACTGCTTTGCATTAGCTTCTGCACAGTCTCTATGCTGCTTCTGCGTGGATCACTTCTGTCACTTGTTGCTGCCTCTCCGGATCTGGGAAGCTTCCTCCTGATCACTGTCCCTTCCCCTCACTAACTCTACTGCCTCACTGAAGCTCGATCTCTCCGGCAACTGACTACTACTACTATGGAAAACTGAATTCTCCAAGTGACTCTGGTGCATTCTCTATCACCACGTCGTTCCCTTCTTATGTCTTCATGTTGGGACTCCAACGACCAAGATTAAATCTTAATCGATGGCTCAGATCATTTCTGGATCGATCCGTGTGAGTTTCTAGATGATTCGCATCTTGAATTAATTAATTCTAATTAATTAGCCATATTCCCTAAATTTAGACTTAGGAATTATTTAAAATTCGGCTAATAATCTAATTAAGCCATCTCTAGGTGAAATTTTTAGAAACAATTTTTGGGTTTTGGAGATCTCATGTATTCTAGCCTCTCCACCAAATTTCGTGTTTAGAACACATCCGATGGTACAAAAACTAACACTCCCTCGTAACGAGGAATGTGTTCTAGTGTTGCACTCCTTGTCACAACACTCTGTCTCTGTACCATCCTCTGTCACGCTGATGATGCCTGGCCAATGGCCATACTTATTACTACCCACCAACCACTATGCAACTCTCATCTGTGTTGCATCTGTGATGCTGCTAACCTTGCTGAACTGCTACGAACACTGCATCTGCATTGCAACTCTGTTGATGCTGCAACTGCAACATTTGCAACTGAAAAACATCCAAAATTTTGAATTAACTGTGTTCAGTATGATGCATCTGTCACCCGAGTCTCGGACTGCTACTAGCTACTGCTTTGTCTACTGAAAGCTTTGCGTTGTTGCTTACTCTGCAATGTGCCACATGCACTACTTCCAACTATTGATTTTTGTAGCATCCGAAAGTGTTCCAAGTCTCAAACTTTGCAGGGAGGCTTGGACAGTAGCTTTCCAAAGAACCCATAAAATGTTTGTGGAAATTCCACTCAGTTCAAGAATTATTCAATGGAGACCCTAAGTCCAAACTTAGGAAAAGGAAATAATTAAAAGGCATTAATAATTCAGAGTGTGAATCTTCTAGAAAACATGAATCAAGTCAAGATTTAATCTTACCCCTTGATTAATCTTTTAATCTAGGTTGTTGGTTCTCCAACAGGAAGATTATAAAAGAAGGCTTGACGTTCACTTGGAAGACAAGTCGGGCACACACTTAGTACCTGAAGGAGATCCATTCTGATGTAGAATTCGATTTCAGTGGGAGAGTTGCAGGGCGAGAAGTTGCAGAAGTAGGAGGTCAAGAGTGATCGAGCCTAGGGTCGAGGAGCAGCGGAGGGTCACTGAAGGTAGCTTGAGGCTACAACGCAGAGACCCCACGCAATCTCCACACAGATTCACGCAGTCCACCTCTGGGATTGCGCAAAGAATCACGCAGACTGACGCAGGGGCTTGTAGAGGCTAATCTGGGTGTCAGAAATTTGTCCGAGAGAGCTGGGCATTCAGTCTCAGGTGGTTCAGAATTTATCTGCTGAATATTTCCCTGTAAAGATATCATTTTCTGAAGAAATAATAAAACCCTCATCTATTGCACCGGTTTTCCCACATTGGGTTTTTCCGAGGACATTTGTCCAAAAATAACTGTGTACACTGTACATGTGATTGATTCTTGTGCTTATGTTCTCTACTATTTATTTCTCTGCATATATAATTGTGAATGTTGCAGTAGTATTTATTTTGATATTTGCTGAAAGATTTCTGAATATCTTATTGACACAATAAGTAGGAGAAATAAATCTATCACTGCAACTGGTTGAGAATTTTCACATGGTATTAGATCCAGAGATGAATAACAGAGAGGGGGCATCTATCTGTGAATGAAGATCTATGCAGTTCTCCAAGGAAACAACGCAGAAGGGTTCACGCAGTCCTCCAAGAGGAGGGGTAAGCACGACAAAACAAAAGGATCACGATGTATATGTGTTGGCATCCAGATTAGAGGAAGATTTTGCTTGTGTATCAAGTACTACGTCCTCAGATGTCTGGTATATTGATAGTGGAGCCTCTGCCCACATGACAGGAGTACGGGACTATTTTTTTGACTACCAAGAAGAGTAGATGAATTTCAAAATAACCATGGGTAATAAAGCAAAGTGCACTCCCATTGGGAAAGGTACCATAGTTTTTCAGACCGAGACAGGGAACAGAATCTGGGCCACTAATGTATTGCATGTGCCGAGATTGGGGATGAATCTACTCTTAGTGTCACAGCTTCAAAACTGAGGATATGACATATACTTTATTGGCAATAGAGTCTATGTCAAGCACCCCAGTTGGAAGAAAAGGCACAAATTGGGGTAAAAAGCAACAAGTTGTACAAACTACAGCTTGATTCCCCAATGGCATTGGTTGGTAGCGCAGATGAAACGGATTTGAATGAGCTATGGCACAGAAGAATGGGGCATTTGCATCATGAAGCGTTGAGAACTCTCCAGAAGACTGTCACAGGTGTTCCAGAATTGAGCACCAAACGGGTTGATGTCTGCAAGGGATGCATATTGGGGAAATATGCCAAGGTAGCATATCAGAGAAGCAACAATAGGGCCAAAGGTGTGTTGGATCTAATACACTTAGATATCTGCGGCCGATGTCCACGAGAGCTCTTAGTGGTGCCGAATATTTCGTCACCTTCATTGATGACCATTCTAGGGAAACCTGGATCTACATCTTGAAGACCAAGGATGAAGTCTTTAGTCCATTTAAAGAGTTTAAAGCTCTGGTGGAGAATCTGACAGGGAAGTGGATCAAGGTATTGCAATCAGATAATGGAGGTGAATACATAGATAAAGAATTCACCAGATTCTGCGCAAGGGAAGGCATCAAAAGAGAATGGACAACTCCATACAATCCGGAACAGAATGGAGTGGCAGAAAGGAAGAACCATACTATTGTTGAAGCAACCAGAGCTATGTTGTATGACTAAGACATGCCCAAATTCCTATGGGCTGAAGCGTGTAATACAACTGTCTACATTCAGAACAGAACTCCTCACACTACACTGGGAAAGATCACACCAGAAATTGTCTTCACTGGCAGCAAGCCCGAAGTGAGTCACTTTAGGATCTTTGGCAGTACAACTTACTATCATGTACCCAATGAGAAGAGGAAGAAGTTGGAGATGACTTCTTAAAGGGGGTATTTAGTAGGATACAGTGAGAATGCAAAGGCTTATCTCATCTACATTCCTGAGAGCAGGAAAGTAGTGGTGCGACGAGATGTGAAATTTATGGAGGAGAGAGCCTTCAGAAGATCATGAGAACTGCCTTCTGCTACACAGTTAGAGGAAGAGCCTTTGGTCCAACCCTAGCAACCAGCAGCAGATTCAGTTGCCTCTCCAAGGCATAGTGATCCAAAGGATGGGTCTCCTGAGGATTTGCAAGAGGGAGAGCCGGTAAATCCACCCACCACTAGTGGAAGAACGAGTAGGGAACTTCGACAGATTCTGAAGGATGCAAAGGATTTTGTTGGAAATCCCAGGAATGAGAAGAGACAACATAAGCAGCTTGAGAGTTATCAAGCCTTGGTTGCTCAAGTTGGAGAACCCTCCAGTTTCCGGGAAGCTGCTCGACACTAGGTATGGGTTGATGCAATGGTGGAAGAGTACAGTTCCATCATGACAAATGATGTCTGGGAAGTAGTACCCAAACCATAGGAGAGATTTGTTGTAGAATCCAGGTGGATCTACAAGATCAAGCATGCTACAAACGACAGTATCGAGAAATTTAAAGCCAGGTTCATGGCTAATGGGTATGCTCAGAAGGAAGGAATAGACTACGAAGAGACCTTCGCCCTGGTAGCCAGATACACATCTATCAGGTCTGTAATATCCCTTGCTACGCAGATGGGATGGGAAATTCACCAAATGGATGTCAAGACGACATTCTTAAATGGTGTGATAGAAGAAGTGTTTATAGAACAATCAGAGGGCTTTGAGACACATGATCAGAGAACTCATGTGTGCAGATTGAAGAAAGCATTATATGGACTGAAGCAAGCTCCCAGAGCTTGGTATGGTCGAATTGACAACTATCTGCAGAAGATGGGATTCGTCAAGAGTGACGCAGATCCCAATCTCTACTATCTAAGAGTAGGGAGTGAGCCATTGATACTGGTATTGTATGTGGATGATCTGTTCTTGACAGGATCATCAAGGCTCATCACAGATTGCAAGAAGAATCTAGTTGAAGAATTTGACATGAAGGATCTGCAACAAATGCACTGTTTTCTGGGATTGGAAGTTTGGCAGCAGGTGTAGAAATTTCTGAATCTTAATTCTTATGCAGAAATTATTTCTGTTAATTCGGGTAAGCTTCTCCTACTTATTCAAGTTATCAACTGAATAAATTCAAGTTAACATCAAAGCAAAACACATAACAAATCTCTACCAATTCAGATCTAGAATAAGCACATGCACACACAGACAAAGTGACATAGTTATTTATGGACAAACTGTCCCCGGAAAAACCCAATGTGGGAAAACCGGTCTCTGGCTGCTGGAGGGCTCTATTATTAAGAATATTTCTGAATACACAACTCTAGGTTCCAGATCTGGAAAACCCTACAGAGAAAACTCTATATCTGCAGCACCTGGCTGATCTAAGACCAACAACACTGATTGATCCACACCCTCAAAAGGGATTTACAGAACTCAGCCAGATCTAGGCCTAGAAACCCCAGATCTGCACCTGAAAGACACTGAGTCAGCCTCTGAAGGCCTCCAAATACTCAACGCTGTCACTGGAAGAGACTGCGTTACTCCAGACCAGGTGACACAGTCACTACGCTGCGCCTAAGGGTCCCTGCGTAACCCCTGAAGGGTTTCCTGAAAAACACGCTGTCCTTGCTGCTGCCGTCTACTGCTGCTGCTACTGCCTTCATCTGCACTGTCTTTCCTGATCTCTTCTCTGCGTCTTGTGTATTCTAGACCTTGGGATCAGATCATCCCCTTGGTCTAAATTCCCCTCTCTGCAACTGAAACACTTGAGAATTCTTAGCAACCCTGCCCTAGAATCTCAGCTTAGCTTCAGTGCTCTGCCTCTACGTGTCTTACAAATGACCCCAAGTCTTTCCTTTATACTTTTCTCGTTGACAAATCAACGGCCAAGATTAAATATTTAATCCATGGCTAAGATTAAAAGAAAGCTTGATCCATGCGACTTAAGACAATTTCATCACATGTTTAATTAAATTCACTTTAATTATTTTATTTTCCTAAGTTTTAACTTAGGAAATACATTAAAATAATTAATTAATTTAATGTCTCTTAAACCAGATGAAATTTCCCAAATCCATTTATGGGTCTTGTAGATAAGGTGAAATCTAGTCCTTCCTCAAAATTTGGGACCTAGAGCACAATTGATGCTACCCCAAATACACAAAATCTCAACACTCCCTCTTAGCATCAAGGGTGTGCTCTAGCAATACATCACACTTATGCATTACATGATTTTGGGCACTGGTTCTGTGTTGTTGAAGCTTGGCCTCTTGCCACTCAACTTTGCACTGCTACTGCCATTCTGTACTGCTGCCCATGACTCTGCCACTGCCACTGCAACCACTGTACTGCATCTCCCTCTCAATATGCTGCATTTGTGTTGCTCATAGCACTGCCACTACTAATTTGCTGCACTGCAACTTTAGTTGTTGAGAGAAACCACTGAATCTCCTGCCCAATCTTTGACAAACAAGTCAGATGGGCTGCATCCTCATCACTGAAGCTCCATAGGATACAGATCTGTGCTGGCATCTAAAGAACGATGTACGACTACAGCTCTGCCTGCGTAATCAGACTCCTTCTGCACTACTGAAGTCACATCAGTGCCTTGTGCTGAAATCTATCACGCTGCTGCTGCACTGCGCTGTCCCTCTGAAGCTCTCTGCACTGCTGCAGCTCTCTGCACTGCTGCAGCTCTGCACTGCTGTAGCTCTGCACTGTATAAGCAACACTGCTTTGCGCTGCTGAAGTCACATCAGCCTTTGCGCTGCTACTGCTGCTGTGCTCTACGCTACTCCTCCCAGCCTCCAGATCTGCCTCTGCTTATGCCTCATCTGTGGTCTATGCACCCACTGCTCCACTTGTCCCGCTACTGTCTTAAGGCTGCCGTAGCTCGCTTGTGATACAAGAGATGAGTTGCTCAAGGATCCTGCCTTACTTCCATGTAGCTCCTCTACATGTCCATGTCACCCCACCTCCGTGGTTCATGAGCACTCATGGCTACATCATCTCCTGACCCATCATCTGCCACTGCTACTTTGGAAGAAGATGCTTCCTTGTCCTTCTTCTTTTCTGGACAATGGCTGGAAAAATGTCCCATTTCGCCACACTGGAAGCACTTGATCTTAGAAAGATCCTTCTGCTTCTTCGACTGCTTCTTTGAGGCCAAAGCTGCATCTTCCTCCTCTTCCTTCTTAACCTTGCTCAACGCAGGGTTGTGTTGCTTCTTGGTGAACCTTCGTAGTTCTTCTTGTCGCTGGATCGGCCACAAGCTGTCCCAATCTGGGAGGTCCGCTCTACCCAAGATACTTTGGACAAAGGTTTCCCACTCATCCATGACTGCATTGAGGGCAGTCCTGACTATCACTGCATCATCTACGGTTGCACCCGTTGCAGTCAACTGATCCTTGATTGACTGCAATCTGAAGAGGAAATGCTCGATGTCTTCTCCCTTGGTCATCATGAACGACCTCATTTGGGCCTCCAACAACATCTTTCTTTGGAATGATTTTCCCTCGTGTAGGGAAGTCAAGGCCTTCCACATCTCATTAGCTATCCTCTTCTCAGCTATGTGTGGCACAATATGATCCTTGATACTGTCCATTATCAACCGCTTGGCATGCCCAACAACTTCTCTATGTTTTCGTAGGAGATCCACATCTGTCGGTGTGGCTAGGGTCTGCTTTGCATGATCTCTTAGACCATATGCCTCTAGCACAATCAGGATCCTAGCTTTCCATACTGAAAAGTTTAAGAGGCCCTCTAGCCTATCCTGATCACGTAGTCCATGAGGAGCCATCTGCTCAGAATGTGTTGGAGCTCCTCTTCTCTATGCTAGACATCTTGGATCTAGGGTCCTTTTCGAACTGGGAACCCTCTGCTCCCTCTGACACTTGATTTCCCTCCTTGGAAATCTACCAAATCAACTATGATTCAGCTTCTTCTTTGATCCTCTGACCAAACTGCAAGTTTCCTTTGGCAAGAAACTCTCTGGGAAGCTGATCTTTAACCCCACCAGCTCTTTTGAATTTCTGCAACTTTTCTGCAGACTTTTTCTGGATTTGACAGATTCAAATCTGAATCACACTGGCTGGCTTCAGATCCAACCAGCGTTGTTTCTGAGCTGCCTTTGCGCAGTAATTGCGTGGGCTTGCTAGGACACAGTGCTGGACAGCGTCACCCTTCCCTTTGCATGAATCTCCTCCTAAAAACTGCGCTGCCCCTTCAGATCTGCTTTTCTGCTGCCTTTCCAACTACTTTCTGCAACTAGATCCTTCAGATGCTTCAGCTGATGACCCTTCTAGATTTGCAATTGCTCTGATACCATGTAGAAATTTCTGAATCTTAATT
Organism: Pinus albicaulis; assembly: GCA_034641835.2. NCBI lineage: Eukaryota > Viridiplantae > Streptophyta > Pinopsida > Pinales > Pinaceae > Pinus > Pinus albicaulis. The sequence continues at coordinate 1,527,755,500 of CM076584.1, read as the reverse complement.
CTTATGCAAAAATTATTTCTGTTAATCCGGTTAAGCTTCTCCTACTTATACAAGTTATCAACTGAATAAATTCAAGTTAACATCAAAGCAAAACTGTTAATATATGTAGATGTTCTATGCTTGATGCAATTTTACTTTTATAACAGCAATCACATAAATAGTTAAGTAAAATGTTGATAGAACATACCAATGGATCTATAGGAGACAAACTAGAAACAGGAGAATGTGTTGGTGCGTTACGGCGATCAGCAGGATGCTTCAACCAGCAAAGTCTTCTTGGTCGGCCAACCCAAAATGTGTCACAACAGTCCTCAAATCAATTATCCAGTCAACTCAAAGTCAACCGCAGAAAAGTCAACGCAGGGCAGCGACAAGAAAATCAATGCAGCTCCAACTTCGGTCAACTTTTTGACCTCGATTTTTGTGCCAATAAGTACGGCCTACAAAAATCGAACTCTCCACAAAATTTCAGCTCAAACGAACCATGCGTTGACCAAAGTCAACACTGGTCAAACTTGTCGAGAAACCCTAACTGCAGAAAATTTGCTGCGGTAAATTTCGTTCTTTAGCTGCAGTAGATTTCGTCCTTCTTCTCACGTGGGAGATGAAACTGCTTCTCAAATGCTTGTAGATAATGAGAAGTGTGTGGATGAGATGATTGAAAAGCTCTCCAACGTTCACTGTATTTATATCCATCATTGAGGTGTGTGACACATCTGTTGGGGGTGTAAAACCTTAAGGCTGGCTTGCACTTAAATTTATTATAAATAATAAATTCAAAATAAATGTTCTGCTCATCAGATTAAAATCAATTTTATATCGATTTTACACCTCTCCGAAAGAGGAATCCAATACAAATATTGGAATCTTCATCTGAGCATCACAAGATGGAGTTTTGACCTAGTTGTCCAAATTTAACACTCCCTCTCAACTAGGGAGAACTCCATCCGCCAGTGCAATCAAACATCGTGCGTCATCCCGCCGTAACTTGCTTTGCTGGCCTCTTTATTTCAGAACAGAAGTGGGTCAGTCACAAAGACATCATTCCCCGGCTGACAAATTCAGCCCAGAGGTCCGAAACCTCTATCGGACTCACAAAGAGTCTCCAACCAACCCGAAGTTGGTTCATCTGACCCGAAGTCAGGCGGAGGTCCGAGACCTCACTAGACTTGATCCCAGATCAAGTGGTTGGACCGTGCCATCCTAGATAAAGAGTACGGCAATCTCTGATGCGTCCATCAGTCTTTGCTACTGGTCTCTAGCTTTTCCCATCTCATTGGCCAAATGAGAGGTACTTCCCATGAGCCCTGAACTCAATGGGTAGGATGCATATGGGGCACAGATAATGAGAGGTGAACCAACTCAATAATCACAATGGTGGGGTCCAAGCACACCAACAAGGTTTGGCAAGCCTAGCCTTGTGGTTGCTCATAGCTCCGAGAAGTTGTCCCCAAAGCCCCCCAGAGCTCCTCGAGCTCATTGTCCAACAGGACCCACATCATAGGGTCGTTCCACGATACCAAGTCTCTCACGGAAGGTTAGGAACTTGACCTTCCCCAGGGGCTTAGTGAGAATATCCGCGACCTGCTCATCATTTCCTATATGATCGAGCCTTACGACACCTCGCTGTACCATATCCCGGATGAAATGATACCTGATATCAATATGCTTGGATTGGTCGTGGAACACATGATTCTCGGTCAAGCGAATCCCACTTTGGTTATCACAGAGTATCACGGTGGTATCTAGCACATGTCCAAACAACTCACTAAAGAGCTTTCGCAACCAAACTACTTCACAACAGGACATACTTGCTGCAATGTATTCGGCCTCTGCGGTGCTCAAAGCCACCGACTTCTGCTTCCTGCTCATCCATGAAATTGAAGCAGAACCAAGATTGAAGCAGTATCCCGATGTGCTCTTACGATCCACCACACTGCCAGCCCAATCGGCATCAGTATATCCAAGGAGTGTCACGCTCCTGGCATTGTATCTCAGCCCATGGTTTATCGTGCCCCGAAGGTATCTCAGAAGATTCCTGGCACCAACCCAGTGAAAGTGATGAGGCTCAACCATCTGTTGACTCAAAGTGTTCACTGCAAAACATATATCTGGACGGGTGTTCACTAAGAACATTAGAGCCCCTACGAGTTGACGATACTCAGTAGGATTTGCCAATACGGGCCCAGCAGCGCTGCCACTCAACTTCTTGAAGTTGAGTTCCATTGGTGTTGACACAGACTTGCAATCCACCATACCAAATCTTTCCAGAAGTTTCACATTATATTTTCCTTGAGAAAGGAAAATCTCTCCAGGTCTCTGCCAGACCTCCAAACCTAGGAAGTAGTGCATCAGTCCTAGGTCCTTCATCTCGAACTCAGCAGTGAGCTCCCTCTTGCATTGATGAATGAGAGGGTCAGCGCCTGTCAGGAAGAGGTCGTCCACATACAACACCAGAATGAGAGGCTTCCCTTGGACAACCTTGAAGTAAAGGTTCGGATCAGCATTACGTTGAGTGAAGCCCAGCTTCATCAAGTAGCTATCTATCCTCTCGTACCAAGCTCTGGGTGCTTGCTTCAACCCATAGAGGGCTTTCTTCAACCTGCAGACATGAATGTCCCGATCCTGGACTTCAAACCCCAGAGGTTGTTCTACATACACCTCTTCTTTTATTGCACTATGCAGAAAAGTGGTCTTGACATCCATCTGATGAAGACTCCATCCTTGCGTAGCAGCAAGGGCTATGATTGATCGAATGATGGTATATCGTGCCACAGGTGCAAATATGTCATCATAGTCTATTCCTTCCTTTTGAGAGAAGCCACAGGCAACAAATCTTGCCTTGAACTTTTCAGCACTTCCATCAGATCCATGCTTGATCTTGTAGAGCCATTTCGCAGTGACAACTGACTTGTCCTTCGGTCTTGGAACCACATCCCAAACATCATTCTTCATTATGGACTCATATTCTTCGTGCATAGCATCCTTCCAGACTTGATGCTTTACGACTTCCTCAAAAAATCCAGGTTCAGATTGTACAATAGTACTCATGGCAGTCAGATACCCTTGGTATCTACACGGCTTCTTGCTTTCTCGGAATGTCCCCCTTGGCGCAGCATGTCCCTCAACATCTTCGAGAGTGTCCCTGAGCCATGATGGTCTCTTTCTCTGTGAAGGAGATGGATCGATTGGGTCCATTGGTCCTTCAACATCGGGCATTGTCTCATCCTGCGGTTCTTCTTGATTTCCAGGCCTTGCTTCATGATTTTCCTCAGATCTCGGAAGATCTACTACTTTCTTCAGGGAAGCATCTTCGTCAAAAGTGACATCATGGCATATCTCTACTTCCCTTTGACTAGGTACATAGACTCTATAGGCCTTAGAAGTTTCGTTGTAGCCCACAAACATTCCTTTCTTCCCAGAAGCATCCAGCTTACTTCTTTTTTCTTTTGGCACATGAAAATAAACATGACATCCAAAAATTCTAAAATGTGAGACGTCAGGTTTCTTACCAGTGAAAACCTCTTCGGGAGTTTTGGAGTCCAGGGCGGAATGAGGGCATCGGTTTTGAATGTATACATCAATATTCGCAGCTTCTCCCCACAGAAACTTCGGTAGACCCTGGTCACATAGCATGGCACGGGCAGCTTCCACAATGGTCCTGTTCTTTCGTTCAGCGACGCCATTCTGCTCAGGAGTACAGGCAGTAGTAGTCTCCCTCTTAATGCCAGCTTCTCTGCAAAAGTCCTTGAACTCATTTGACTCATATTCAGTGCCATTGTCGGTCCTCAAAATCTTGATCTTTTTCCCTGTCATATTTTCCACCAAGGCTTTGAAGGTACGGAACCACATGAAAGCCTCATCCTTCTTCTTCAAGAAGTATATCCAGGTTTTGCGGGAGAAGTCATTAGTGAATGTCATATAGTAAGAACATCTTCCCAGGGATGTCACGGGTAGCATACCAGATAGATCAAAATGGACCAGTTGAAAAATATCAGATGTCTTTGTGACACTTGGGGAAAGGTCCCCTTGTATGCTTTCCTTCGGCACAACCCTTACATACACCTTCATGATTATTTCCAAAATCGGGCATCCTTGTCACCACCTTCCTTGCTTCGGGATGGGCCTTGTAATGAAGGTGTCCAAACCTCCGGTGCCATAGTTCAGTTTGTCGGATAGTATCACATGTCATAGCTCCCAATGGATTTCCTTCAACCTGGTAGAGTGTTCCAACTCTAAAACCAATCACGATATCTTCCTTGAGATTCTTCTTCCACATGCGCACCTTTCCATCAGTGAATGCCAGATTGAAACTTTTGTCTTCCATCGCTGATATAGACACAAGGTTCTTCTTCAATTTTGGTACATAGAGTACATCTTGCAAATGTAGGACTTGTCGTTGAGACAAGTGGAGGGTCACAGTCCCTGCCCCTTTCACGGGATATGTGGCATTATCTCCAAGGATAATTTCCAGATTAGTATCCTTCTCAACCATGTCAGAGAGTGCTTCCTTGAACCCAGTGATGTGTCTTGAGGCACCACTATCTATCAGCCAGACATCCACAGTGTCGGGCGGGGATGCAGTGGATGGAGGTTCTTGTATCTTACCTAGTACATAGTCCATGAGATCATGGTCTTCTAATTTGAGATCTAATATCATCCTCCAAGCATGGAAGTCATCCCTTCCAGTCAGATTGTCATCGTCCTTGAAGCCATAACTTGTGGAACTCATTTTTCTCTTTTGGTGATTGCTATAAGTTAGGGCTTGTCTTCACCTCAGCTCTGATACCATGTTAATATATGTAGATGTTCTATGCTTGATGCAATTTTACTTTTATAACAACAATCACATAAATAGTTAAGTAAAATGTTGATAGAACATACCAATGGATCTATAGGAGACAAACCAGAAACAGGAGGTGCGTTACGGCGATCAACAGGATGCTTCAACCAGCAAAGTCTTCTTGGTCGGCCAACCCAAAATGTGTCACAACAGTCCTCAAATCGATTATCCAGTCAACTCAAAGTCAACCCCAGAAAAGTCAACACAGTCCAGAAAAAGTCAACGCAGGGCAGCAACAAGAAAGTCAACGCAGCTCCAACTTCGGTCAACTTTTTGACCTCGATTTTTGTGCCAATGAGTATGGCCTACAAAAATCGAACTCTCCATAAAATTTCAGCTCAAACGGACCATGCGTTGACCAAAGTCAACGCTGGTCAAACTTGTCCAGAAACCCTAACTGCAGAAAATTTGCTGCGGTAAATTTCGTCCTTTAGCTGCAGTAGATTTCGTCCTTCTTCTCACGTGGGAGATGAAACTGCTTCTCAAATGCTTGTAGATAATGAGAAGTGTGTGGATGAGATGATTGAAAAGCTCTCCAACGTTCACTGTATTTATATCCATCATTGAGGTGTGTGACACATCTGTTGGGGGTGTAAAACCTTAAGGCTGGCTTGCACTTAAATTTATTATAAATAATAAATTCAAAATAAATGTTCTGCTCATCAGATTAAAATCAATTTTATATCGATTTTACACCTCTCCGAAAGAGGAATCCAATACAAATATTGGAATCTTCATCTGAGCATCACAAGATGGAGTTTGGACCTAGTTGTCCAAATTTAACACACATAACAGATCTCTACCAATTCAAATCTAGAATAAGCACATGCACACATAGACAAAGTCACAGTTATTTCTGGACAAACTGTCCCCGGAAAAACCCAATGTCGAAAAACCGGTCTCTGGCTGCTGCCTTCCTCTGCGTTGTCTTTCCTGATCTCTTCTCTGCTTCTTGTGTATTCTATACCCCGAGATCATATCATCTCCTTGGTCTAACTTCCCCTTTCTACAACTGAAACACTTGAGAATTCTTAGCAACCCCGCCCTAGAATCTCAGCTTAGCTTCAGTTCTCTGCCTTTGAGTGTCTTACAAATGACCCCAAGCCTTTCCTTTATACTTTTCTCGTTGACAAATCAACGATCAAGATTAAATCTTTAATTAATGGCTAAGATTAAAAGAAAGCTTGATCCGTGTGACTTAAGACAATTTTCATCACATGTTTAATTAAATTCATTTTAATTATTTTATTTTCCTAAGTTATAACTTAGGAAATACATTAAAATAATTAATTAATTTAATATCTCGTAAACCAGATGAAATTTACCAAATCCATTTCTGGGTCTTGTAGATGAGGTGAATTCTAGTCCTTCCTCAAAATTTGGGACCTAGAGCACAACTAATGCTACCCCAAATACACAAAATCTCAACAGCAGGATGGGGAGATCTTCCTTGGTCAAGGAAGATACACTACAAATATTCTGAAGAGATTTCAGATGGAGGATTGTAGACCCATGACCACTCCAATGATTACCAATTGGAGGAAAATTGACACGTCCAATGATGAGGAAGCTGATCCTATGTTGTACAGACAACTCATAAGGTCATTGACGTATCTGGTAAATACAAGGCCAGACATCTGTTATGCTGTTAATACCCTAATTCAGTTCATGGTGGAACCGAAGAGGGCACATTGGGCAGTAACCAAGCATGTTCTCAGATACCTTCGAGGAACAGTCGAGCTTGGATTGAAGTACACCCGTAACAATGATGTCAGGTTGAGTGGTTTTACTGATGCAGATTGGGCAGGAAATTTAGTTGATTGGAAGAGTACCAGTGGGTATTGTTTCAGTCTGGGATCAGGAATGACTTCCTGGTGCAGTAGGAAATAGAAGTCCATGGCACTGAGTTCAGCAGAGGGCCAGAGGCAGAGTATATGGCAACTAGCACAATTTCGTGCAAAGCCATATGGCTTAGGAAACTGCTAGTAAATCTACTCAAGGAGAAAATGGAATCGACCAACATTTTATGTGATAATCAGAGTTGCATAAAGCTCTCTAAAAATCCTGTGTTTCATGATAGGTCGAAACATATTGATATCCGGTGTCACTTCATCAGGGACTGGGTACAACGTGGAGTTGTTTAGTTGCAATACACTCCAACAGGAGAACAGGTGGCAGACATCCTCACCAAGGCTCTGGGAAAGACAAAGTTTGTTTACTTCAGAGAAAAGATGGGGATGATGAAGAATCCCTTCCAGTAGCAGGAATGGAGGATTCAAAATTCAGAGGGAGTTGTAGTACAGATGCAGCAAGTGACAGTGGCAGTGTTGAAGGTAACAGTACAGGTGGTGGCAACATAGAGGGTGCTTCAGGGTCAGAGCAGCATGCAGCAGGCATTTTGTTGGAACACTTTCCTCGCTAAGAGGGAATGTTGATTTTTGTAGCATCCGAAAGTGTTCCAAGTCTCAAACTTAGCAGCGAGGCTTGGACAACAACGTTCCAAAGAACCCAGAAACAGTTTGTGGAAATTCCACTCTGTTCAAGAATTATTAGAATAATTAATTATTTTAATGGAGATCGTAAGTCCAAACTTAGGAAAGGGAAATAATTAAAGGGCATTAATAATTCAGAGTGCGAATCTTCTAGAATACATGGATCAAGTCAATATTTAATCTTAGCCATTGATTAATCTTTTAATTTGGGCCATTGGTTCTCCAACAGGAAGATTATAAAAGAAGGCTTGAGGGTCACTTGGAAGACAAGCCGAGCACACACTCAGTACCCGAAGGAGATCCATTCTGATGTAGAATTTGATTTCAGCGGGAGAGTTGCAGGGCGAGAAGTTGCAGAAGCAGGAGGAGGTCAGGAGTGATCAAGATCAGGGTCAGGGAGCAACAGAGAGTCACTGAAGGTAGCTTGAGGCTACAACGCAGAGACCCCATGCAGATTCACACAGTCCAGCTCTGGGACTGCGCAAAGAATCATGCAGACTGACGCAGGGGCTTGTAGAGGCTAATCTGGGTGTCAGAAAGTTGTTCGAGAGAGCTGGGCATTCAGTCTCAAGTGGTTCAGAATTTATCTGTCGAATATTTCCCTGTAAAGATATCATTTTCTGAAGAAATAATAAAACCCTCATCTGTTGCATCGGTTTTTCCACATTGGGTTTTTTCGGGGACATTTGTCCAAAAATAACTGTGTACATGTGATTGATTCTTGTGCCTATGTTCTCTACTGTTTATTTCTATGCATATATAATTGTGAATGTTGCAGTAGTATTTATTTCGATATTTGCTCGAATATTTCTAAATAATAACTTATTGACACAATAAGTAGGAGAAATAAATCTATCACTGCAACTGGTTGAGAATTTTCACACCAACTTTGCACTGCACTCCTCAACATCTAACTGCTACTAGTATCTGCAACTTTCACTCTGGTACTGATTGCATCAATTGTCACTGATCCATCCTGCTACTGAAAACCATGGGCCCCCGTAGCTAGGTAATGATCCTGAGGTGGACTCCTCAAGGACCTTTCCCATCTCTGTCACTCTCTGGGGCTACAACTCCAAGTCACCCCACCTCATTCTTGGAGGTATGTGGGAAATCATGGAAAACTCTTCTTACAACCTAGAATATAGCTTGCCAATCTCTACGGACGCTGCCTGCTATTCCTGCTTCTCCTGTTTGTCCTTATTTTTGAGAGGACACTGGGTACTGTAGTGGCCAAACTCGCCACACTTAAAGCATTTGACCTTCGACAGGTCCTTCTTCTTCTTCTTCTGCTCTCCTTATGCCAGACTGGGGTCCTTGGATGCAAGAGCCACATTCTCCTCCTCACTTTTCACGCCCTTACTACTGATGCCACTGATGGTGCTCTTCAACAAAGCTCTCCTCAACTCTTCTTGTTGTAGACTGGACCACATCCTGTCTCACCTTGGCAAGGTATCTATGCCCAAGATACTCTGGACAAATACCTGTCAGTCCTCTAAGACACTATTAAGTGCCATTCGTACAAGCTCCGTAGGTTGAGGTGTTGACCCAACAACTTCCAGCTGATCTTGGACTTCTTGAATCCAAGTGAGAAAGGCATGTATGATCTCACCCTTCTGCATCCCTGTGCTCCTCAAATTCTCCTGGAGATACATCTTCCGCTGCTTGGAAGAACTCTGAAATAGCTCTGCCAAGGCATCCCACATCTCCTTGGCTGTTGCATGCCCTGCCACATGTGAGACGAGATGATCCCGAACTACGTATAAGATCATCCTCTTGGCCTTAGCCATCTCCTTCCTATACTCCTTGAGTTGGTTTGCATCCTGGGGAACTGCTACCACACTTTCTGCATAAGGCTTCAGAACATATTCATCCAGAAGGAATAGCATCCTTACCTTCCAGATGACATAGTTGGAGGCACCCTCCAATTTGCCTTGGTCTCTGAGCCTAGTTGTGGCCATCTCTAATCTAGTTTGGAAATTCCCTCTTCCTTTGCTCGATTACTGCTCTGCAACTTATACTCCCTCCTGGAATGCGTTGTTCTGCTAGTTGCTACTGCCAATTTGCAACACGGAAAATCAGATTTCTTGGCCAGAAACCCTCTTAGATAAATCTCCCTCTGTGTGTGTACTTTTCTCTTCCACTCGACGCTAGTTTTGCTCTAGAAAACTGTTGCAAAACCCTTTGCGTCTAGCCTGAAATTTGCTTAGCGAAAATCTGAGCTGTAACTGCTCCCTTTGACTGCTGGAATCTAATCTGGGCAACTTCATTTTCCTGCCACCATGCAACTAAAAATCAAACTACTACCCAGCAACTCGACCTGCTTGTCAGTGAACTATGTTGCCTCTGAAAATTTAGGCCTGTTGCTCCCTCTTAGCAGCAAAATTTTTCTCTTTGCCTTTGAGCTTCCCGACTGATCACTTGCGCTCTGACACCATGTGAAAATTTCATCTATCACAACAACTGGAAATTATTCTCCTAATTGTTAATTTTATTTAACAATTTATTTGCAATTTTCTACGTCAAATATCAAATAATTCACACTGTTATTTTCACAAATAAATTGCGGAAGGAAATAACGCTTGAAACTAAGAGAACACTAGTACGCACACACAGAAATTGACATCGTTATTTTTGGACAAATGTCCCCGGAAAAACCCAATGTTGGAAAATTGATGCAGCAGTGAGGGTTTTTATTATTATGCAGTAGTGAAAATACGAGTACAATCTATGGATGCCCAACAGTCAACTGGCAATCCAATAAGCAAGTATTTGACAAAAATAATTAGAGAGAAAAATTCTCTCACCCCACAAGCAATCCCAACACTAGCCTCTGCGGAAAAATGGTAGTTCAAACCCCAACATGAGCCCTTTTGCATTGCCTCTACGTTGTCTCTCACACATGTGGCTTGTTTTTTCCTTTGAGCAAGTCGTCTACACTGCCTATACTGCTGGAAGTGACTCTTCAACCCTCTAGAAGACTTTCTCGACCTATGGAAACTGAATCAACCTCCTTCTCAACTAAATCAAACAGCTCTGCCTCAGCTTCTGTGCAGTCTCTGCGCTGCTTCTGCGTGGATCAATTCTGTCACTTGTTGCTACCTCTCCGGATCTGGAAAACTTCCTTCATATCACTGTCCCTGTCCCTCGCTAACTTTGCTGCCTCACTGAAGCTCAAACTCTCCGACAAATGACTGTTGCTACTCTGGAATTCTCCAAGTGACTCTGGAGCATTCTCTATCACCACATTGATCCCTTCTTATATCTTCTTGTTGGGACTCCAACGACCAAGATTAAATCTTAATCAATGGCTCAAATCATTTCTTGATCGATCCATGTGAGTTTCTAGATGATTCGCGCTTTGAATTAATTAATTCTGATTAATTAGCCATATTCCCGAAGTTTAGACTTAGTAAATATTTAAAAATAGACTAATAATCTAATTAGCCATCTCTAGGTGGAATTTCCAGAAACAATTATGGGTTTTGGAGATCTCGTGTATTCTAGCCTCTCCACCAAATTTCGTGGCTAGAACACATCTGATGCTACAAAAACTAACATGATGCACATGGAGCCATTCACCCATGATGCATACAAAGAGGCATGTTTGGAGGATGAGGACTTCAAGGAGGTGTATCAGTAGTTGTAGAACCAGAGTCATGTGATGATGGTGACAACACTGTTGACTACCATCTCCAGGACGAGTTACTCTATAGGCTAGATAAATTATGTGTTCCTAAAGGTGAGCGTTTGCAGCTGATCAGAGAGGCTCACACCTCCAAGGTTGCAGGGCACTTTGGTGTAGGGAAGACAATGACCAACTTGTAGAGGTATGTGTATTAGCCCAAGATGTAAGAATAGGTAGCTAGGTTCATAAGAGGATGCATGCTTTGTTGTACCAACAAGCCTAGTAACAGGAAACAGGGTCTATATCATCCCTTACCTGTACCCACTCACCCTTGCGAAATCATTTTCATGGACTTTGTGGAAGGTTTACCAACAAATAGGAAGGGACATGACTACTTGTTCATGGTAGTTGACAGGTTCAATAAGATGTGTGTTCTGATGCCCTATAAAAAGATCATCACTGGGCAAGAAGCAACAAACTTGTTCTTTAGACAGGTTTGGGTGCACTTTGGGATACCAACGAGCATCGTTTCAAACAGAGACACAAGATTTCTTAGTGCATTTTGGACTACATTGTGGGAGAAAATGGACATGAAGTTGAAGAGGTCTACAACATTTGATCCACTAATGGGCAGACATAAGTAGTCAACATGACTTTGGTGCAACTTTTGAGGGGTTATAATCAGAAGCATCTAAAGGCGTGGGATGAAAATCTTGTATATATACAACACTCTTATAACAAAGCAGTTCACACTTCCACTGGTAAGTCCCCATTTGAAGCTTGTTTTGGATATTTGTTGCCTTCACCTTTGGATATTGCATATGGGTAGCAAGTAGGAGTTAGGGAGGATCTTACAGGGGATGCGTTGAGGGATGGAAAATTTGTAGAGAAGATCAAGCATATCCATATACAATTACAAGAGACACTACAAAAGTCACGGGAAAAATATAAGGCCAAGTATGATCAACACAGAATAGAGAAATTGTTCAAGGTAGGAGAGAAAGTATGACTACATTTGAACAAAGAGAGGCTACAAGAAATCAAGGCTCTGTGGTATGGTCCCTTCGATATATTGGAAAAGGTGGGCGATAATGTCTATCGACTTAGTCTACCACCATACATGACCATTTACTTAGTTGTGAATGTATAGAATCTGAAACTCTATGAGCCTTCCATGCTAGATCAGGAAGAGGAACAGGTCCTACCTTCTGTGGAGGATTTGTCACCAGATGCTCAGACAAAGTTTACAGAAGATGCAGTTTTTCAAAAGAGGTCTAGAACTATGAGACAAGGGCAACATGACCTTTGGCAGATGGGTTGAAAGAACAACTTCCAAGCAAAGCTAAATGGTACTCCCAAGAGAAGGTGGAGGAAAAAATTCCTCACCCCATTTAGTAGAAGCTTTTGGCGACCAAAAGCCTCCCAAAATGGGGAGGTGTGTTCCAGATTGGATCATTATATTGTTTGTCATCCATCTCTATGCTTTTAGAGTGGAAAAAGTGGAGGAATCAACTCACAAGACCATTTTTACTAGTGGGACCCAATTTGGCAAATTGGGGTCTGAAATATTCCGGAAGCATTTTGAGGCATCAAACAATGGTTTTTGTGGATAAAACATTGCTACTCTATTGCAACAATTTTTTTTCATATTCTACACATAGACTTTTCCAACAATTCAAGAATCACGTCAATTAGAGTCTGTATGCAAAATTTATTCCACTCAGAAGTTAACCTTCCTGTTTTCACCACCATAATTCGAGAGGATGCCACGTCAACCCCCATTATTCATGGAAAAGGGGCTATTCACGTGATTATGATGAAGAATACTCTAGAAGAGTCCATATTGTAACTCTGGTTAAGAGTTTAGGTAGTCAAACCTAACCACTAGTAGGCTATCGGGCTATGTTATAACTGGGCCACTATGAGGAAAAGGGGTTCCATTCTTCGAGTGCATTTGTTCCATAGATGAGAAAAAATAGCAGAGAGGGATAGCAGATAGAACACACGAAGGGGATTTGTGCATTGTAGTAACCCACGGGCCATAGGCCATTCTTCTTTGTGCTCGTAGCCATTTTCTATTCAGAGAAAGAAAGCAGAGCAACCTCACCATCTAGCTGGGTTTTTTCCCGAAAGGGTTTCCCAAGTCATATCTTGTGTCAAATCGTGGTTTGCGAGTTTTTATTTCACTGTCCTCTATTTTTTGCATAATTTGAATTTGCATGCATACGCAATTATTAGTAACCTATAGATCCAAAAATTTGAAGAGAAATAAAACTTTAATCGTGTATATTTCGGATTTTTAAATATAGTTTTATCAAATATGTTGTAACGAAATGTCTAGTGAAATATCCTCGGCAATTTACGGATAAACTCATCTTAGCATCTAGAACATAGGAAATATCAACAACCTTAAGCCTTATGGGACTCCACTTTCAGAAGAGAAGGTGCATATTGCACACCCACTAATATCGTCCCAGTGTTTTAGCCTCCACTGCTAGAGGGCACTCTTCCAAACTCTAAGACTCGCACCACTGGATAGAAGTATTTCACTACTTATCTTGTCGGTGAGGAAGGCATCTTATTCCCAGGCCAATCAGTTTTCATAATTCACTTTGAAGCAAGAATTTTCTAATTTATAGCAGAATTTGGGGACATTTTCCTCTCTAAGCAAGGAGGAAAATGGCAAGTGCTTTAGTCTAGGACATTAGCATTTTATGCTTATATTTTTTCATCAGTATCAAATGTTTGTGCTTTAGTAAATTTCATATTTTATTATGTATACCAGTTATTGGAGAAGAGGAAATGTAATCACTAGAATATCCCTTTGCTTCAAGAATGTCAGTTATAATTAGGTCTCACTTGTACATATTAGGCATTTCCTAATTTAAGGCCACAACCTGTTAGAAATTGTGGAAGTTAGTTTTACATGTTTAATGCAGTTACTTTGTTCTTGTGCAAGTCCTTTGTGTAATCAGCAAATCTCTCCTTTCTCATCTTGCTTCCAGAGTGTAAGCTAATTATAATGTGTTGTGTACTAGAGTATTGCGAGGATGTGTGTAGTACCAAGGCTTGACTTGCCTACATTATGGAATACACTGGTGAGATGTGTTAGGATTTGTAATTGCTCAATAATTTGAAGGAGAAGCTGATTGTTATCTAGACCATTTTTTAAAGGCGCATAAGGCAATAAATAGTCATTCAACTCTCAAATTAAATAATCTTGGGTTGAATCAGGAAGTCCCTTTTATGGGGATGCCTACAAACAAAAACCTTTCTAATATGCTGCACTTTCTTCTTTTCCATAGTTAAAATGACTTGCAATACTCGATTTCTGTGATCTTGAGTTTGTAATTGATAGGTTAGAGATCAGCACGTGCTTTCTTTCTTATGTCCTAGGCTGTAATTAGCACTCCAGTATCCAATATAAGACAGAAGGCCCATAGTAGCCTTTGCTAAGCAGATTTAATATTCTACTAAGGTCCAAATTTGCAGAGAGAGATGAAATCTTAATTTTCCAAGTATGATACATCTCTTGCTGATACGATTCATAGTACATGCTATATGTTTTTAATATAATGGGGCTTTTGGGGGAAAAAGTTTTGAAGGAATTCCAGGTTGCTGTATATTTTCTTGCAGTTCATGCAGGCTTGTATGGAGATGTGAAATTCTAGTCTGTGATATATTAAAACATTTCAGGTAGATTCATTTCTATAAAGGCAGATTTAATCTTGGAAAGGATAACATATTAGTCAAGGGTTTAAATTTCCACAATTTTATTGTCACAATAATTTTTTGATTATATGAATTCATGGCATGTTTTGGTTCATTCATTTCAGATACAGTGGTGACTGGTCTCGTATCGGGGTCATTTCTAAAGAAATTGAAGAAGTATTACAGATTGCTACATTCTTTGTGGTCCCTCTAGCTCTTGGGATGATCTTATATCTCTCTTACAAGAAGAATCAAGTCTAGTACTTTTTTTCTAGCAAGATTTTTATAAGCAAAAGTTAATGGTATATTTGTCAATCGAGTAAACTGTGAATCTGTTATACGCTTTCTCTTTGAACAATTTTTTGCATAAGTATTCATCTGGTATTCATAAATCTACACTGACATATACATTTTTTAAGACTAATGTTTCTTTCGGGTTTTTGAAAGCAGATGGAAATTGTCTGGAACATTTCTTGACATAAATTCATTATTGGCTGTTCAATCTTTTGAAATGCATCTAGGGCATAATCTGCAATATGGACACAATTTCCCTGCCATGATTTTTTTTTGGTTATTCATTTTGTCCCTAATACTACCATTTCTGGATCCCCTTTGAGATATTTTCCCAAGCAAAACCTTTTGGGGAATTTTTTAGGCAGTTTTTTGCATTTTGCAGATGGTACCTGATGCAAACCCGTCAGTGCCAATTATGGTGCCTAATCGATAAGGACATTAAGTAAGACATGCAATAGAAATAGCCAGCCTAGGGGATCAACCCCAGACCTCCTAAATGAAGCTCGAAGCATAATCACTCCAACTAGCACACAATTAATTTTTAACTGCACCTTATTTGTCACCCTATAATCTTTATTGCTGAATTTTGAAATAACAAGCCAACGAGTTCATCTTTTTAAACTCTAGGTTGTACCAGAGTCTACCATTCATCATGTTCCTATCTTGTTTGGTGCATAGTTTATGAAATAGACACCTTAGTTGACACCTTATGCTCTTTATTGCTAAATTTTGAAATACCAAACCTACGAGTTGGTCTTTTTAAACGCTAGGTTGTACCAGAGTTTACCATTCATCATGTTCTTTTCCTCTTCGCTGCATAGTTTATGCGTAGGTTTTATTCTTCTTATATAGCAAGTCCCTGAATCTTAACTTTGGAATTATTTTATGTTTTTGGTAATACACACTGTTTTAAAATATTTTGGAAGTGTTTCCAAATATTCTGGTATTGGAGTAGAATCCTATACTCACTATGTGATTATTTCAGAACTGTTACATTAAAATGGACACCTTTTAAGATAAAATTTCAGAGATCTCATTTAATATTTTGATGACCACTATCTGAGTTTTGCTACAAATCGACTCCTAATTTAAGAGATCTCATGTAATATTTTGATGGCCACCTCTGAGTTTTGCTACAAATTGACTCCTTGAAAAGTCATTAGTCATTGTTCACACATCAGAGGTCCCCCACTTCTTCCAAAGACGATGTTGAATCACCTAGAGGATTCATATTGTAAGTGATGTCTTGCTTTATGAAGACATTTTTTCTTCTTCTTCGGACTAACTTCTTTTCCTAGCTTATCCAAGTGCCCTAAAGTCTTGCCATGACCACAAAGGCTATTCCTCTCACCTCTGTTTTTGGAATCAGGATATATGACTAGGTAACCAGGTATTAGTTGGTCTAGCTCTATGCTACAGTGCTACTTGCCAGTCATGAACAAAAATTGGGTGGCTGACAGTTGAGTTCTTAAGTGCAGGTTAGTTTCATTTGTTTAACAATATCCTTTGTATGCTAAGCACTTGAGCAGAACTTTGATAATGATGAATCATCCTTCTAAATTAGGAAAATATGTGTTTAAGCCAGCATTTGTGTTTGTATTTGGGTTTTCGGATGATTTACACATCTAAATATTACCATGGTATCCTTACTGTCGTGCATCTCATCATACACATTGAACTATAACTTGCTTTACGCTGGTTTCATCTAACATCATGAAGAAGTTTCATCTAGCATCACGTTGGATAAGATTTGTGAGGAGAAGATAATGGATCCATAAGTACTTACTATTCGAGTCTTATTGTTGTGGAGCATATATATCCAGTCTATGATAAACAGTTCTGATATAATTTAATATAATGGGTTACATTTCCCAACTAACAAAATATCTTTGGCACGATTGCATGAAAGTAAATCACCTCTTCGTGATAAGCTTTTAAGAGTACATCAATGATTAGCAAAATATCTTTGGCACGATTGCATGAAAGTGAATCACCTCTTCGTGATGAGCTTTTAAGAGTAGATCAATGATGACCATAAGGAGAGACTCATCCTTTTTACTAAGGGCTACCCAATTTTTGTCGAGACTTGCACTCTTAGGGTTTTAATCTTGCTAATCGCTTAAGTAGATAAATTACTATATATCACTATGTATGGAGGCCATTAATAAGAAATAAGGCCCATGTAATAGTGTTGAGCACAATTATTGTAAGAAGGTTTCACCAATGACTTTACGAAACATCGTGTTAGTGTATCGTATTTAAACCCTGAGCAGTGGCAATGTGTAAGAATTCCCACAAAATTTATATTGCTTGGACTCAATTTATAGTCGATATTTATGGATGTTTTGACACCAATACACATCATCTTAGCCACTTGACCAAGCTTAAACAATCAAGAAGACTACATCATTCCTTCTAAATGTCTTGCTTTCTGAACTAAAGTCATGTCTGATGCCTTCTTCCGAGAATGCTTTATTATTCGTATGAAGGAAAACATTTATATCCAAGTTTTAATGGCTTACCCCACTATTTGACTTGAAGCCACTCAAAAAGATCGGGAATCCCAATAAGTTGTCCATGCTCAACTAAAAAAACATCTTGTTTTCCTTGCCCCCATCCCACCAATCCCTCTCCTTCCTCTCCTCTAAAGATCCACAAACTAACCCATGTTGAAATGGTGAAATGCCAACTTAAAGGCCTTGGCTATAATTGCATTGAAAATATTTTCCTGGGCATAAATGTGAGTAGAAATTTTTTATGGCCATTTTAGAGGACATGTCAGAGATAATCATGTTGCTCTCCCTCCAAATCGATGATGACCTTCCTCCCTCCAATCTACCAGATGTGGAACCCCAAATTTCCTGACAGGCTTTGATGGGTATTTCAACACCCCAAAGCCTTAAATTAATTGGCTACATCAAGCATCCTAAACCCATTGTCCTAATGGACAATGGTAGCATCCATAACTCTATTCCCCACTAGGTCACCTAGGAGATGCATTGTTATATCCACATAATGAACAACTTCCAAATCATGATTCAAAATGAGGGTCCATGAAATGTGGGGGGTATTGTGAAATTGTGTGCCTTCAAATTGGTGATTACTCTTTGAAATCCCACATGTTTGCCATTGAAATGGGTGACTCTGACATTGTTTTGGGTGTTGAATGGTTATGCACATTAGGACCCATCACTATGGACTTTAAGGAGTTATAAATGAGCTTCTAGTAGGTAGGGCATCATCTCACCTTCCAAGGAATCATGGTTGGTTCTCTCGAGATCATTAGTTCTCATTGTATGGAAAAACTCCTTAAAGAGGGACATTCTGGCATTATAGCCTAGTTGTTAATTTTAGCTAACAATGGTATGTTCTATGCATAGCACAATTACTTCAATGTCCTTTTAACAACCCAATGAAAATTTCCAATTTAGTTTTCCAATAGCAATCACATTAACCATAAATCACATTGACGTTAACTGTAAATTTCCATTAACAATAAAATGCAGAAGACAAGCCAAGACAAGAGAACACCAGATTTGGCGAATGCCAGGGAAAAAACTCAAGATGGGGAAAACCCTTCGATCAATTCTTCCTATTATTATATCAAATGTTCAGCAGAGAGAGAGAGTACAATAAAGTCAAAATTGACTTGTCAAATGATGATCAAAGAAGCCCTGTCAAATATGAAATTTTTCTGCAGTAGTCAACAACCCTAACCAAAAAGTCAACGCTAGTAAAAGCAACAACACATCATCCACTATGTAGCTCGGTCATACCCAGTCAAACTCGGCCTTCTTAGGTGGTCAAATTCAGCCCAAAACAATCATTAAAACAATGGTCAAACTTGGTCAACCTAAAGTCAACCATGCGGTCAAACGTAGGTCAAACAACCTAGAAAATCTCAATTTTTGTGCCAATCAATGCTTCATGGTCAAACAAAGTCAAACCCTCCAAAATCACAGTCAAACTTGGTCAAACAGTCGTTGATCAACTCTAGTCAAACCTTGCAACAATATGAAATTCAACCTCTAAAATTCGTCCTTCTTTGCTGCCACACGTTTGAGGAAAAGAGATTCCCAATGAGTTGTACGAACCAATCAGGTGAGGAGAGAGAAGAAGAAGTTGAGTTGATGAGATGCCAAATGAGCTTGGAGGTCTCTCTAATTTATACAAGTCATTGGGGGTCAAGAGACATGTACTTTGGGCTTCATGAGCCCACACGATGATGTGGCTGACCTTGACAATTTGCACGCATGGGATTGACCTAAAAAACATATTTCCTCTTATCCAAATTTGATGATCTTTAGGTCAATTTTGGTCTTCTTGAAAATAGGAATTCAATGCAATAATCATCTCCATCAAATGAACTATCCAAAGTGGAATTTGGCCCTAGTTTCCAATTTTAACACTCCCTCTCAACTAGGGAGAATTCCACCTGCCAATCCATCCATCATCATGTAATCCTGTAATCATGTACGATCTCTGGATCTCGTCTCTACTCGGTTGAACACTGGTATAGATAATGAAGAAGAATCAATCGAGAGTGAGTCACAATACTTTACCACTTTCCACTAACAAAAGTCATTCTAGGGGTAGAACCCCAACCAAACTTGATCCTGAATCAAGTTGTTGAAAATCATGCATCCTGGACATAGGGAGTACAACAGTACACAATGCGTCCATTTATAGTACTATGGTCCCTATCCTCTTTTCCCAACTCATTGGCCAAATGAGACACACTTCCCATGAGTCCCAAACTACATGGGTAGGATGTATGTTGGGGCATCCGTAGGAGAAGGTGAACCACTCATCCTGCTCATATGCCATAGGAGGAGGTGAGCCACTCATCCTATGCATATATCATCAATAGTAGGGGAAGGTGAACCACTCACCTTACACACATGTCAACCATCATGGGGTATTACAGGGGAAGGTGAACTACTCACCCTGTACACTTTGTACTTATAGGGGAAGGTGAACCACTCACCCTATGGTTGCTCAGAGCTCCAAGAAGTACCCCAAGCCCTCAGGAGCTTCTAGAGCTCAATGTCCAACTCAAGCGCGACTCTCATGGGAGGGTCCTTCCACGACTCCATGTCTCTCTCGGAAGGTTAAGAATTTTACCTTCCCCAAGGGCTTCATGAGGATGTCAGCAACCTGCTCATCAGTCTTGATGTGTTGGAGCCTTATTGCTCCCGGTTGTACCATATCTCAGATAAAGTGGTTCATGATATCAATTTTCTTAGCATGATTGTGGAACACGAGATTCTTTGAAATGTGAATCCCACTCCGGTTATCACAATAGATAACGGTGGCATCCAACACGTGCTCAAATAAATCACTGAAGAGCTTCCTCAACCATATAGCTTCACAACAGGCCATACTAGCTGCAATATACTTGACCTCGGCGGTGCTTAGAGCAATTGATTTCTACTTCCTTCTCATCCATGAAATTGAAGTAGATCCCAACGAGAAGCAACATCCTGATGTGCTCTTTCTATCCACCACACTACCAGCCCAGTTAGCATCAAAATATCCATGTAGCCTCAAATTCCTGGCAGTGTATCTTAGTCCATAGTTGGTAGTGCCACGAAGATATCTTAAGAGATTCTTTGCAGCAATCCAATGTATGTGATGAGGCTCAACCATAAATTGACTCAACGCATTTACAATGAAGCATATGTCAGGTTGGGAGTTTACGAAGAACATCAGGGCCCCCACAAGTTGTTTATATTCAAAAGGATTTGCCAATTCGGGCCCAAAAACACTTCCACATAGCTTCTTGAAGTTTAGTTCCATCGAAGTAGTCACGAACTTACATTCCACCATCCATCAGATTGAAGCAGATCCCAACGAGAAGCAACATCCTGACGTGCTTTTTCTATCCACCACACTGTCAGCCCAGTTAGCATCAGAATATCCATGTAGCCTCAAATTCTCGGCAGTGTAGCTCAGTTTATAGTTGGTAGTACCACGAAGATATCTTAAGAGATTCTTTGCAACAATCATATGTATGTGATGAGGCTCAACCATAAATTGACTAAACGTATTTACAACGAAGCATATGTCTCGTCAAGAGTTTACCAAGAACATCAGGCCCCCCACGAGTTGACTATATTCAAAAGGATTTGCTAATTTGGGCCCAACAACACTTCCACATAGCTTCTTAAATTTTAGTTCCATTGGAGTAGTCACGAACTTGCATTCCACCATCCCACATATTTCTAACAACTTCACTACGCATTTTTCTTGAGAAAGGAAAATCTCACCTGGATTTTGTCAGACCTCCAAGCCTAGGAAGTAATGCATCAATCCTAGGTCCTTCATCTCGAATTTGAAAGTCAACTCCCTCTTGCATTGATAAATGAGAGGGTTTGCACTAGTTAGAAAGATATCATCAACATAAAGGACCAAAATAAGAGGCATGTACTTTTCAACCTTGAAGTATAGGTTTGGATAAGCATAGTTGCTTGTAAATCCTAGCTTCATAAGATAATTGTCAATCCTTTCGTACCAGGCCTTAGAGGCTTTGCTTCGACCCATAGAGGGCTTTCTTCAGCCAACAGACATGTGTCCTCCTATCTTGTACTTCAAACCCCTGTGGTTATTCCAAGTAGACTTCCTCCTTAAGCGAGTCATGCAAGAAAGCATTCTTAACATCCATTTGATGTAGGCCCCATCCTTGATTGGCAACAAGGGAAATAATAGATCGGATAATGGTATATCGGGCAACCAGTGAAAATATTTTGTCATAGTCGACTCCTTCCTTTTGAGAGAAGTCATAAGCAACGAGCCTGGCCTTGAATTTTTCAGCACTTCCATCATCTCCATGTTTAATTTTGTAAAACCATTTTGAGGTGACCACAAATTTGTCCTTAGGTCTAGGCACCACATCCCAGACATCATTCTTCATGATAGATTCATATTCTTCATTCATCACATCCTTCGATACTTGGTGTTTTGCGACTTCTTTGAACGTGCATGGTTCAACTTGAACAATAGTAGTCATAGAAGCCAAATACGCTTGATACTTGTTTGACTTCTTACTTTTGCGAAATGTCCCTCTTAGAACAGTATGTCTTTCAACATCTTCGAGAGTATCTTTGAGCCATAGTGGTCTCTTCCTAGAGGTAGAGGGATCACTAGGAGGTGGATCAATAAGATCCATCAAATCATTAACATCAGGCATAGGCTCATCTGTCGGAGGTTCATCCTGTTTTTCGACAACATCATCATCCTTCCTTGGGATAGGGAGATCTTTGGCTTTCCTAAGGGAATTATCTTCATCAAAGGTGACATCACGACTTACTTTCACATCTCTTTGACCATTTACATAGATTCTATATACCTTTGAATTTTCACTATAGCCAACGAATATACCTTTCTTCCCAAAAGCTTCCAACTTATTTATTTTCACTTTAGGCACATGAAAATACACAGGACAACCAAATATTCTAAAATGAGAAACATCAAGTTTCTTACTAGTGAAGACTTCTTCGGGTGTCTTGAAATCCAATGCTTGACGCAGGCTCCTATTTTGAACATTTACAACGTCGTTGGAAGCTTCTCCCCAAAAGAATTTTGGCAGACCTTGATCATGAAGCATGGCATGGGTGGCTTCCATGTTTATTTGATTCTTTCTTTTAGCAACTCCATTCTACTCAAGAGTGTATGGAATAGTTGTCTCCCTCTTAATGCCAGCCTCTCTGGAAAAGTCATGGAATTCATTTGATTCATATTCGATTCCATTGTCGGTCCTAATATCTTGATCTTCTTCCTTGTTTGGTTTTCCACCAATTCCTTGAAAGAACATAACCATTTGAACACTTTATCCTTCCTCTTCAAGAAATAGATCCATGTTCTGCGAGAGTAGTCATGCACAAAGATTTCTTAATATATTGAGTATCCTCCCAACGATGTTACAGATAAGTAATAATGGACCAATTTAAGAATATCGATTGTCTTTCTTTCACTATAAGGGAATGGTCCCTTTGTATCTTTCCCAACTGCACAACCCCGAAAAACACCTTCATGATTCATGTTGAACTCAGGAATACTTGTGACCATCCTCCTTACCCCAGGTAATGCTTTATAATGCAAGTGGGAAAAACTCTGGTGCCATAGCTCAGAGTGAAGAGAAGTATCACTCGCCAAAGCTCGCAAAGGACTTCCTCCAGCTTGATATAGACCATAAACCCTAAATCCAAGAGTAAATTCATCTTCAGTGTTTCTTTGCCAAATAGGTACCTTTCCATCAATGAATGCTACCTTGAAGCCTTTGTCTTCCATCGCAGAAATAGATACCATTTTTTTCTCCAAATCGGGTACATACAAGACATCTTGTAGAATAATGGTTTGACCTTGATTCGAGTGAAGAGTGGTAGTATCTATCCCTTTCACAGGGTAGGTGGCATTATCTCCAAGTATAATTTCTAGATTAGTCTTCTTCTCAACCAATTTGAGAGGGCCTCTTTGTATCCATTGAAGTTCCTTGAGGCTCCACTATCAATCAACCAATGATCCAAAGGATCTGGAGGAGAGGTAGTAGATAGATCATAAATAAGATAAAACTCATCTTGTTTTTCTACAACATTACTTCTATCATACCTGACATTTCTTGTCCTCTTGGGAGGTCGACCATTTCCATTTCGAGCAGCATGAGCATTCCTCTTTCCTTTGTTGTTCCTTTGATTGTTATTTCCTTTGAAATTGTTGTGGTTTTTGTTGTCATCATCCCTTGGATTATTGTTTTTGTGAGGACACTCTCTAGCATAGTGGCAGAACCTATTGCAATTGTAGCACCTTCCTTTTCTTCCCTATATGAATCCCTTCTTAGATCCTTGACCCTGTCTCCTTGGACCAACATTACTCTTCCTTTTTGTATGAGCGGAGAAGGCAGTAGATTCATATCCATTGGAAGGCTTATCTCTCTCCATCATCCTTGTCTCCTCTTGAGTGTATCTAGCCAATAACTCATTGAAACCAGGTATCCAGTCATTGTTGAGAATAGTGGTGACAAATACACCCCAATATCTTGAAATACCTCCAAGTGCAATGGAAGTGAAGTCGGCCCCGTCAGTAATAACTTATCCCATAGATAGCAAGTCATTCTTGATTTGCGTTATTCTCATGAAGTAGCATTGGATAGACTCCCATTTATCCATCTCGATATCATTCAAATTGTTTTTGAGGAAGAGACTTTTTATTTTCTTTATTCACTTTGAACATTCCAACCAGCTTATCATATATTTCCTTAGAAGCTCCCAAATCAGAAACATAGGCAACCAAATGCTTTTGAATAGAGTCAATCAAATTTTTCTTTGCTTTGACCTCACTTTTCCCATGCTTCATCTTACCAGTAGTCGATGCCTTTGAAGGAGGCTCCACCACTTTTCCCTACACATATTCCAATGCTTCATGCTCCTCCAAATTTAGGTCCAAAGTCATCTTCCATGCATGATAGTCAGATTTTTCATTGAGCTTGTCCTTAGCCTTGAAGTAAGATGTAGATGCCATGGGGACTTGTCTAATAGATCTCTCTTAATGATTGCTTTTCTTTCCCTCTCTTGCTTGGGCTTTGTCTTCACCTGGGCTCTCAAGCCATGTTAATTGTAGTTAACAATGGTATGTTCTATGCTTAGCACAATTACTTCAATGTCCTTTTAGCAACCCACTGACAATTTCCAATTTAGTTTTCCAATAGCAATCACATTAGCCATAAATCACATTGATAGTAATTGTAGATAGGACATGAACAATAAAATGCACAAGACAAGCCAAGACAAGAGAACACTAGATTTGGAAAATGCCATGCAAAAACCCCAAGAAGGGGAAAACCCTTTGATCAATTCTTATTATTATATCAAATGTTCAATAGTGTCAGGCCATGAGGTAACTCCTCAAAATGAATTGTATTTTTCATTAGGGGCGCACACAAATATATACATGGAGGGAGATATTCTTGGGATTCATCTCCTAATGTGTCTTCATATTCTAGCTCTTTATTTTCTATTTACATTATTTGACATTTTCACCCAATCATTAAAAGGGTTGGTGCCCTTCTCTCATCTATTGTATACTATTATTAAAAAGGAATTGAAGTTCTCTTTAATTCTTAATATCATTATTATACATATCTCTTTGTCTTTAATTGTGAAGAATCTAACTGGCAATAATTAACAACTGAAAAGAAATACTAATTCACCCCCCTCTCAGTGTTTCCAACAATTGGTATCAGAGCCAACTTCTTCATTATCAACCTAACAGCTGGAAGAAGGATTCTTAGGCACAATGAAGAACATGGAAGCAATAGGGAAACTCCCTATCTTTGATGGAACAAATTTTAGTTTTTGGAAAAAGAGGATGTCCTACTATCTAATGTCTCTTGGCCCTGAAGTATGGCACTCTGTTTTGGATGGATACAAAGCTCCCACTGGTCTTCCAACTGATCCAGATGAAAGAAAAGCCTACATTGTTAATGCCAAAGCTTTAAATTCCATCACTAGTGGAATCACCGATTCCGAATTTACGAAAGTCATGAACTGTGACTCAGCCAAAGAAGTATGGGATAAATTGGTTTCGCTATATGATGGGGACTCCAAAGTTAAGAAGGCAAAGCTTCAAATCTATAGAAGACAATTCGAGAGTCTGAAAATGGATGATGAAGAAGATATTGCATCATACTTCCTCAGAGTAGCTGAAGTGGTTAACTCTCTTAAAGGACTAGGGGAAAATATTGAAGAAAGCACCATAGTTCAAAAAATCCTGAGATCACTTCCTGACAGATTTGACTCCAAAGTAAGTGACATAGAAGAAATGAAGGACCTAGATACTCTCAAGATGGATGAACTTCATGGAATTCTATTTTCCTATGAGATGAGGAAAGGGATCCCAAATTTCAAAGAAGAAGTTTTCAAAGCCTCAAAATCTACAAAAGAAGGAAAAGGATGGAATTACAATAGCGATGAATCAGATACTGAAAACGAGTTAGCTCAATTTGTACAAAGACTAAAAAGGGATCTAAGCTAAAAGGTAAGTACCCTCTTATTTGTTTCAATTGTGGAAGAATAGGTCATTACGCTGCAAAATGTCCTCATAAACATGATAGTGATGATGAAAGGACTCTAAAAGAATGATGTACAAGAAGAAAGGGTTTAATAAGAAGAAATTCTTCTCTAAACAAGATGAGTCTGATGAAGATGAATTCGTAGTCATAAAGAGGAAATCAACTAGAAATGTGCATCAGTACAAAGAAAGTGATGATGAATCAGATGAGGAAAGTAATTATGTTGGAAGCAAAGACATGCTATTCATGGCATTTACAAATGATGATGACTCAGAAATAGAAGATGAAAGAAACATGGATAGTTTGCTAATGAGTGCCATTGAAGAAAATGAGAATCTACAAAAGAAGATAATTTCTCTCAAAATAGAAAGAGAGGAAGAAAAAAGAAGGGAAGACTTCTTGAACATCAAGTTAAAAGAAAAGGATGATATTTGTGAAAAACATGAAGCTAAAATAGTGTCCCTAAGAAAGGAATTGGAGAAAATCAAAAGGAGTTGGAAAAGCTCTCTAGCTCTTGACAACATTCTTAACACTCAAAGACCTCAACATTACAAGTCTGGAATTGGTTTCAAAGGAGAATCATCATGTACGAAGAATAATGCCAGAAGTTATTCTGATGTACTCTCTTGCTATCCAAAAGAAGAAAAATCATCGCAGGAAAAAGGTCACATCTCAAAACCAAGATTTGAAAGAGTAACTCCATGGAAGAATGTTGATTCAAGCTATTGATACTACAACAGGTATCAAACTGTTTTTCTTGGGCATTGTTACAATTGTAAAAACTTTGGGCATCAAGCTAAGCATTGCAAGGCTCATAAGAATGAAGCACCAAGATTGAATAATCAACCAAACGAACTACGTGGGCCTAAAGAGCAAGAACAAATCAAAACTTACAATTCCTTTGATCCTTTGGCTAAGTTTGATCTGTCTTGCTCATTATGTGATGATTATGATCATAATGAACAAAATTTCCCTCTCAAAAGGGAAAAAGCTAAAAACGTAAATCTCAAAACTAATAAATGTGGCCTAGCTCTATGTGCTCATAGTGAAGAAAATCATTGGTTCGTGGATAGTGGATGCTCGAGACATATGACAAGTGACCAAAAGAAGTTTGTCTCATTGAACAAGAAAAATGGAAATGTATCCTTTGGAAGTGGATTTGCTAAAATCACTGGAAAAGGGACTGCTACCCTTGTCAATGGACTAGGAAAGGCTCAAAATACCTTGCTGGTAGAAGGGCTCAAACACAATCTCTTAAGTGTCAGCCAGATTTGTGACCAAGGACATAATGTTGTCTTTAGTACAAAAAATTGTGAAATAAGAAACTCGTCCTCAGGAGAGCTTGTGGCAAAAGGAGTAAGAACACCAGATAATGTTTATATTCTCAGTAGAATCCAAGAAGATAAATGTTACTTAAGTCAAACAGATGAAAGTTGGTTATGGCACAAGCGATTGGGGCATACAATTTTTGACAACCTAGTCAGCATCAGCAAAAATAATGCAGTAAGGGACATTCCAAAAATGTGCAAACCAAATCAAGTTGTTTGTGGCCCATGCCAACATGGAAAGCAAACCAGAACTAGCCACAAAACCAAGGAGTTCTCAACATCAACCCTTTGGAAATTATTCATGCAGATTTGTGTGGGCCAACTAGAACTCCAACTCTTCAAGGTGAAAGGTACTTTGCTCTATTTGTTGATGACTATACTAGAATGATGTGGATATATTTCATAAAATATAAATCCGAATCATTTGAGTGTTTTAAGAATCTTAAAGCTCTCATTGAAAATGAAAAAGATTCTAAGATTAAATTTTTTAGAATGGATAGAGGAGGTGAATTCACTTTGAAAGAGTTTGATAAATTCTGTAAAGAGCATGGAATCGAAAGAGAACTTTCTACTGCTAGGACACCCCAACAAAATGGAGTAGTTGAAAGAAGGAACCGAACCATTCAAGAAATGGCTAGGACAATGCTACTAGCAACCGATTTGCAACCAAAATTTTGGAGAGAAGCAGTTGGAACCGCAGTTTATACCTTAAATCGAACTCAACTAAGACCAAATAATGAAAAGACTCCTTATGAATTACGGAAAGGAAGACCTGCTTCAGTAAAATATTTCAGTGTTTTTGGAAGCAAATGTTTCATAAAAATAAATGATGACTCACTAGGTAAATTTGATTCTAGAGTTGACGAATGAATATTTCTTGGATACTGCACTAGGAGCAAAGCTTACAAATGTTACAACTATCGTCTACGAAGAATAGTGGAAAGCATTGATGTGAAGATTGATGAAGGCCTTCCAGAAAAAGGAATTGAAGATCATGAAGTTGAGCCTTTCTTTGAACAAAGTGAAGAAGAAGAACCTGAAAAAGAAGAGGAGAATGAAGAGCCTCAAAGTGCACCTCAAAATCAATCTTCACAAACTCCCTCCAAGATCAAGTTTGTTCAAAGATATCATCCAGAAGAACAGGTCATCGGAAATATAGATGAAGGAATCCAAACTCGAAGAAGGATGATAAGCACTCCTAGAAAAGATGATGTGACTCTATTATCTTTAATAGAACCTGAATTTTTTTCTCAAGCAAGCAAAGATCCTTATTGGATAAAGGCCATGGAAGAAGAAATGTCTCAAATCGAAAAAATTGAGACTTGGGAACTGGTACCTCGCCCAAAAGATAAAAATATAATTGGAACAAAATGGGTATTCAAAAACAAGATGAATGAAGATGGACAAATCATCAGAAATAAAGCCAGACTTGTCTGCAAAGGATACTCGCAAATCGAAGGAATAGACTTCGAAGAAACCTTTGCACCAGTAGCTTGAATGGAAGCCATAAGAATGTTTTTAGCATTTACTTGCTCAAGAGGATTCAAGGTTTATCAAATGGATGTAAAATCAGCATTCCTGAATGGAGATATCAAAGAGGAAGTTTACATGGAGTAACCAGAAGGATTTGATCTTGCTGAAGGAAAAGACCTTGTATGCAAACTAAAAAAGGCCTTGTATGGATTAAAACAAACCCCTAGAGCATGGTATGCAAAGTTGGATCACTATCTGCAACAAGAAGGTTTCAAAAAGGGAGTGGCAGGTAGCAATCTCTACATGAAGATGGACAAGGAAAAACTTTTGATCACTCTTGTTTACGTTGATGATCTAATCTTTTCTAGCAATGATGAAGAAATGAGCCATGAATTTGCTCTAAATATGTCCAAAAAATTCAAGATGTCAATGATTGGTGAGTTGTCTTACTTTCTTGGGCTACAAATATCTCAAACTTTTGCAGGCATGTTTATATCTCAAGCAAAATATCTTAAAGACATGCTTAAAAGATATGGGATGGAAGATTGTGCACCTATGAGCACACTAATGACCACAGATTGTAAATTAAGCAAAGTCGATGATACCCCCCAAATAGATGCAACTCTTTATAGGTCAATAATTGGATCTCTCCTATACTTAAATGATACAAGACCAGATATTATGCAATCAGTAGGAATGGTAGCAAGATTTCAGTCAAGTTCTAAACAATCCCATCTAGCAGGTGTGAAAAGAATTCTCAGATATTTGAAAGGAACGACTGATTTCGGTCTTTGGTATCCTAAGAGTTCAACTCTTATTGTGACAGCTTATTCTGACACTGATTGGGCCGGAAGCGTGGATGATCGAAAAAGCACCAGTGGAAATGCATTCTTTATGGGAGATTGTCTTGTATCTTGGCTCAGCAAAAAGCAATCATCTATATCCCTTTTTGCAGCTGAAGCTGAATATATCGATGTTGCTGATTGTTGTACACAAATTCTATGGATGAAGGAAGCTTTGAAGGACGTCAACATAGAAACTAAGCAACCAATTACTATTTTTTGTGACAATAATAGCGCCATCAGTCTTTCAAAGAATTCAGTGATGCACTCAAGAACCAAACATATTCCAATAAAATACCACTTTCTCCATGAACAAGTTGCTGAACACAATATCAGGTTAGAATGCGTCAATACAAAAGAGCAAATTACAGATATCTTTACAAAACCCCTTCCACGAGAAGCATTTGAGTATCTTCACCAAAAGATGGGGGTCATTGCTCTTGCATCAGATTAAATCAAGCAACATGTTAGGGGTACAGTATGTTAGGGGGAGCAACATGACAGGGGGAGTACTTGGGCACTCCATTTGCCATTGATATCAAAGGGGGAGAGAATTCTATAATATTTCCATCAATGACAAAGGGGGAGATTGTTGGTCGATAATTGACATTGATGAAATATAAGCTCTTTTGATGAGCTCTCTTAATGGAAAATTGATAGATGCTACATTATGACATATGAGGACATACATGTGCACTATCATATGATGGCATGATGCTATACTATCATGATGACATAGAAGACACACCATGATGAAGAAGCTCTAATGATCTCTTACTGTTCCAATCACCTTCTGCACTAAAATTTCATGAACAGTCACAAAGAAAAATAAATTTAGACACCTTGGAGGCATCCTTTCACAATGAATCCTAGACCATATTAAAGAGGATTTTTCCCTCTTTCCAATGAGCCTTTTCTTGCCCTGAAACTCCCAGCGGTTTGTGAGATATTGGATTTTTAAGTTTAAGAAAATATATTTTTAATCCAGTCGACCTAAGCCCACTCATTCTAGTTGGCCTCACCACCAAAGAGACATACCCGTTCACTTAAAAATATGTATATATAAAAGTTTGTGCTCCTTCACGCCAACACCTGGAAACCAATTAAAAATAAATTGGAACAGAGTGCCTCACATCCAGGAAGGAAACTAGAAAGTTGGAGAGCTTAAAATTTTATTGTTTGGGTCAATTTACATTATCAACAAGATATCGCAGATCGAGAAGAAGTGCTGACTAATAATCCTTTGAAATCGTAGACATGTGAGAACACTGACTCGTGGAAAAATCGTGGACAGGACTCAGGAGGAAGATTAAGGGTTTGATCCGGGCAGCTCCAAACTTCAGGAGTTCCCAGCGGGTGGCCACGATGTACGAGAACGATCTAGGCCGGACACTGCGAGCGTTCCGTATCGGGCCGTGAGCTGCCGTGCAGACTGTACTTTAGACTGTGACTCCCACCAACCACTGCAGAACCTCGAATATGTTCTCCGCTTGCTGTCCAAAAAATTGATTACTTGAATTTATTATCCACAGTCCGAAATATGAGGTTATACCCCACGAAACCAAGGTATGGAGGCACCAAATAGGACTGTTTTAAACACTGTAGTTCCGAGTTAACATATTCGAGGTTCTATGCAAATGGTTGGTTACAGGTCTGCCCTCCAGATCCTAAACTGAAATCTCTGCAATACGAGCTTTCCACTTGTGATCTGAACCTTCACGGATGTGCTTATCCGAGCCTAAGATCTGTTCTCCGTATATCCGTAATACCACAGGAGGTTTCCACAGAACGAAACAACAGTTTATTAAGCTATAGGTCAAACCCTTAATCTTCCTCCACAGACGTGTTCGCAATTTTTCCACAGGTATGAGCTGTTCTCACATGTCTTCTTTCAAAAGGATTATTGGTCCGCACTTCTTCTTAGTCTGCGACATCTTGGTCAGTATTCACCACAGAATTGACCCAAACAACAAAATTTTAAGCTCTCAGCTTCCTTAGTTCACGAGATGTGAACTTCCTTTTGTTTATTTTTCGTTGGTTTTCAAATTGGTTGACGTATCAAAGGAAGGAGCACAAACTTTTATATATACAGATTTTTAAGTGAACGAACATGTCTCTTTGGTGGTGAGGCCGACTAGAATGAGTGGGCTTAGGTCGGCTGGATTAAAAATATATTTTCTTAAACTTAAAAATCCAATATCTCACAAACCGCTGGGAGTTTCAGGGCAAGAAAAGGCTCATTTGAAAGAGGGAAAAATCCTCTTTAATATGGTCTAGGATTCATTGTGAAAGGATGCCTCCAAGGTGTATAAATTTATTTTTCTTTGTGATTGTTCATGAAAATTTAGTGCAGAAGGTGATTGGGACAATAAGAGATCATTAGAGCTTCTTCATCATGGTGTGTCTTCTATGTCATCATGATAGTATAGCATCATGCCATCATATGATAGTGCACATGTATGTCCTCATATGTCATAGTGCAACATCTATCAATTTTCCATTGAGAGAGCTCATCAAGAGAGCTTATATTTCATCAATGACAATTATTGACCAACATTAGGTGTCGACATTCCCCCCCTTAATATGAAGGGAAATTGGTGAGTCCAAGCATCGGTCTGAATCTTTCAAAATTTTCTCTTCCAACCGCTTTCGTGAAGATGTCTGCAATATGTGCATTTGTGGAACAATGGCATAGATGGATCGTCTTGGCCTCAACATGATGTCGAATTAGATGGTATTTTGTATTGATGTGCTTCGTTTGATCATGGAACTTTGGGTTCTTGGCCAAATTTATTTCATAATTGTTTTTGATCATGAGTGGAGTTGAATGCACTTGTTTCTCTTGCAAATATTCCAAAATTTTCCTGAGCCACACAATTTCATTTGTTTCTTTAGCTACTGCCGCATATTCTTCCTCAGTTGTGGAATATGTTGGATCTGATTGTTTGTGTGATCTCCAAGAGACAACTCCTGATCCAAGACTCATAGTATAACATGAAGTAGATACCCCAGTTTCTTTGTCTCCATCAAAGTCTGAATCAAAGTATCCAATAAAGCTGAAGTCGCCCACCTGTGTATACTTGAGTCACCTTCAAGTACTTTAGAATTCTTTTTGCAACAGATCAATGTTCCCCACAAGACTTTTGCATAAACCTGGAGAGGATTCCAACAACAAATGAAATGTATGTTTTGGTAGTAGTCAGGTAGTTGAGAATTCCTACAAGCTTTCAATATTTTGTTGCACCCTCAAATTGTTTTCCTTCAATGGATGTGAGCTTCAATTTTTGTTCCATTGGAGAAGTCAAAGGATTGCACTGAGCGATGCCAAACCTCTTCAACAGATCTCTAATGTACTTCTTCTGAGAGATTAATATAAACTTCGGATGTTGAGTTACTTCAATACGAATATAGTAGTGAACATAGCCCAAGTCAGTCATTTCAAAACCTTTCCTCAATTCTTTATTTACGGATGTAATGTAGCTCCCATTGTTCCCTGTCATCAAAAGATCACCTACATACACCACAAGATATACAATTGTTTTGCCAACTTTCTTGACAAACAAAGTTGCATCATCAAGATCATATTGTTTGAAGTTTAGTTTTAGAAGATGCTCAGTTAACTTCTCATACTAGGTTCACGGTGCTTGCTTGAGGCCATACAAGGATTTTACAAGTTTGCATACTTTGTGTTCTTGTCCCTTCACAACAGATCCTTTTGACTGGGACATAAAAAAAAATTCTTTTAAGTCTCCATTCAACAAAGCATTTTTTACATCCATTTGATGGATTTTCCAACTGTTTTGAGCTGCCAAGGCAAAGAGTGTCCAGATGGTAGCCCATTTTGCTGTGGGGAAAAAAGTCTCCTCATAATCGACCCTTTCTTTCTGTGTAAAACCCTTTTTCACAAGCTTTGATTTGTGCTTGTCAAGTGAGCCATCATCTTTATATTTTTTCTTGTAGACCCACTTGCAGCCAATTGGTTTTGTTCCCAATGGAGGATCAACCAACTTCCAAGTGCCATTCTTTATCAAGGCATCATATTCCTTCTGCATCGCTTCTATCCATTCATCATGAGAAGCAGCTTCTTTGAAGGAAGTTGGTTCAAAATCTATAGACAAATTCAATTCACAATTATAAGAAACATCCATATCAACAGGTGAATCAGAATCATCTTCATCACCTCCATTTTTCCTGGTGGAACTTCTTGTTCATGTCTTTCCAACCTCATTAAGATGGACATTTTCAAGATGTGGAATCTGATTATCAAATTATTGAAATGACTTTGCATGCCCGAATCTATCCAAGGGATCAAGTTGTCGCACAACAATATTGTTAGCCTTGGAAGATTCAAGAAAGGTAAGATCTCTAGATACTACAAACTTCTTATTAACTTCATCATAGAGACGATATTCTTTTGGGGGTATTTGAATACCCCAAGAAGATACACTTTCAATTCCTTGCACCAATTTTGTTTCTTTGTTCCTTAAGTATCAAGGCATAACAGGTGGAACCAAAGACCCTGAGATGCTTTACTAAAGGAATTTGTCCATGCCACATTTCATAAGGATTCTTATTTCTAATTGCATTAGAAGGACACATATTATTTATATACACAGCACATAGAACTTCATCAACTCAAAACATCAATTTTACATTCTTGAAAAACATCATGGAACGTGCCATATTTAAAATTGTCCTATTCATTCTTTCAGAGACTTCGCTCTGTTGGGGATTATAAGGCACGATTGTTTGGTGTTTGATCCCATGTTGGCGAAGATAGTTTTCAAATTCATTTGAAGTGTATTCTTTTCCATTATTAGTGCGAATATAGCCAATATGAGTTTGTGCATCATTTTCAATCCATGCATGAAAGTTCTTGAATGTTTGAAAAACATTAGATTTGTTCTTCAATAAATAAACCCAACATATTCTGGTGTAGTCATCAATAAATGCCATCATGTATTTAGTTCCATTTGTAGAAGGAACAGACATTGGGCCACAAAAATCTAAATGAATGAGCGCAAGTTTTCTATGCGCTCTAGAATGTGAATCATGAAAATATTTTTTGCTATGATTTCCTAGAATACATGCATCACATTGCTTAAGTTTCCTAGGAATTGTGGGCAAACCAGTAAAACCATTTTTCTTCAACAATCGAAGGTTGTCGTAGTTTAAGTCCAAATCTAGCATTCCATAAAAGACTTGATGAAAATGTACCTTCACCTAGTGAGAACTGTATACAATTTTTTGTGCACGAGCAGAGGTACCTTGCAACGTTAGAAGTATTTCTTCTTTTATCCCTGTCATGAAAAGTGAGCGATCAGATGCTTTTTTGACTTCAACCTTGCCATCAAACATATGAATGGAGTGTCTTTGCTGGCGGATGTGGACTAAAGACAACAAGTTTCTCCTCAACCCCAGGAGTTATAGAATGTCATGTAGAAGAAAGTCTGGAAGACCAAGTAGTTTGAGCCTAATTATGCCAAGCCCCGATGGCTTGAATTTTTATTTGTTTGCAAAGTATACTACTCCATCAACATTGTCAGTAAATTATTCAAAAAAAGTATCTTCTAAAAGTCATGGGGCATGTTGCTCCTGAATCAAAAAACCAATAATTTTCCCAACAAGCAAGTGAAACATTAAACAAGTCTTCAGTTACTCCAATATTACAATGTGACGCAACATAATGAGCAGATTCAGGTGCTTTACCTTTCTCTTTGTCATGACTTTTACCTTTGGCTTCATTTATTTCCTGCTCAATATTCTCCCAAGGCAACTTACATGTGGATGCATCATGTCCATCTCTATTGCAATGTGTGCAATGAAGATCAGACTTTTCTCCTTGAAATAGTTTGCCCCCCTGCCTCTAAAATTTCTTCTTCCTCTTCCTCTTTGGCCACCTCTTCCTCTAGAAGAATCTTGAGCATAATTCTTCTCTCTATGTGCAAGACACTCAACTTCTTTAGAAGACTGAGGAGTTGTCTTCTTCCCAAAAAAAATTTCTCTCTCAACAAACTTCTTCTCAAGGGAGTCAAAGGTAATTTGCTTGAGGTTTCCACTTGCTTACAATGACTCAAGATAATGTGAGTACGTGGGATATAATGCCTTGACATAAGCTATGAGAGGTATGTCTATTTCAATACCAATGTTTTTAATATAATGCATGATAGATCTTACTTCTGATGCTAAAGCAAGAGGGTTGTCATTTTTCAATTCAAGACCGAATAGTTTAATCATCAATTGGACAACTTCAAGTTCGAAGTGTGATTCATACAATTTTTTCAAATTCTTCAACTCATCATAAGCATTTGAGAATGTTGTAATATGGAGACTCACCTCTTCATTTACAGATGTTGCAATCAAGGCATAGGCCTTGCTCTTTTTGTTTTCCCAAATGATGATCTCCTTGGCTGAGGTAGGCTTTGTAGGTGCATTATCTCCTTCTCCTTCACAAATTCCTTTCCACAACTCATTGAAAATGAGAGTGTGATTTATTTTCTGAGACCACTCAGGATAGTTCTCCTTGCTAATGAGAACCCCTCCCACAATAGATATGAGTGAATGCTTTCTAAATATGTACTATGTAAAAAATAATTATACTTTACTACCAATACTGTAAAAAATATTGTGATTCTAGTGTTAATTATAAAAATAAAAATAAAAAACAATTCTGGGAAGCAGAGGTATTAGTTGGGAAAGGTAGTATATAGGGGAGGGTATATATGGGGGAGGTGGTATATGGGAGGGGATATATGGGGGAGGTATCAACTGGGCAGATGGAGGAGCGTGGGGGAGGTATTATATGGCTTGGATTATATGAGGGCAGAGTCATATTAACTATGGTATGAAACCAAGTGTGTCACGACGTATTAACTTTGGTGATGTTGGAGTCGTATTAACGGTGTTGATTCTGCAACATATGCAAAGGAGAGCGGACACCAGAGGCAGGCTAGGGGGTGGTATTACAGAGCACTGGAGGGAGCAGAGTTGGTTGTGGGCAGTCGAGGGAACCATAGTGCGGGAGTTCAGTGGGGATGCACAGTGGTATACTGACAATGGAGCGAAGGGAGGAGCGTATAACCGGAGTGTGGGCAGCGTGACAGGGTGGTGTGAGAACCGACATTGTGATAACACGTAGTGGGAGGTGGAAGGAAGGAGACACGACAGGTCTGGTGGAGGAGGACTGCAACCAGGTTGCGTTGTTGGTGACCTGCGTAGTGAGAGGAGGCAGTGTTATACAAATGCCTCTATTATAATTGAGGTATAGAGTGTCGCTGCCACAAAGGAGTGTGGTATGGGGTCGACTACACAGTGGGAAGATGTCGAGTCTAGGAGCGCAGAGGGGAGTTTGGGAGTGAAGTGGTATTGTATGACAGAGCGATTGTGTTGTATTAAAAGCATTCATATGCAACATCAAATACGATTCAACATAACAGTATTGCATTCAACATAGGACAGAGAATGTGAATATGACATAGGATGTCAGTTCTGCAAAAATGGGCATAACAGGAAGGAGTTGTTGGGAAGTCAAAAATGGAGTTGGCTTTGATACCATGTCAGGCCAGGAGGTAACTACTCAAAATGAATTGTATTTATCATTAAGGATGCACATAAATATATACATGGAGGGAGAGACTCTTGGGATTCATCTCCCAGTGTCTCTTCATATTCTAGCTCTCCTTATTTTCTATTTACATTATTTTACATTTTGACCCAATCCCAAGGATTAGGTGTCAACAAGCAGAGAGAGAGAGTATAATAAATTCAAAATTGACTTGCCAAATTATGATCAAAGTAGCCCCGTCAAATCTGAAATTTTCCTACAACAGTCAACAACCCTAACCAGAATGTCAATGCTGGTCAAAGCAGTAGCATATCATAAAAAATGCAGCACGATCATACCTAGTAAAACTCAACCTTCTTACGTGGTCAAAGTTATCCTAAAATAGTCATTAAAACAATGATCAAACTTGGTCAACCTGAAGTCAACCCTGCGATCAAACATGCGGTAGTCAAATAGGCCTCTGGTCAACGCAATTCAAACGACCTAAACAATCTCAGTTTTTGTGCCAATCAATGCGGCATGGTCAAACAAATTCAAACCCTCCAAAATCATAGTTAAAATTGGTAAAACAGTCCTTGGTCAACATTGGTCAAACCCTTTAATAGGTTTGAAATTCGTCCTTCTTTGCTGCCACACGTGTGAGGAAAAGAGATGCCCAATGAGTTGTACAAACCAATCAGATGGGGAGAGAGAAAAATAAGTTGAGTTGATGAGTTGCCAAATGAGGTTGGAGGTATCTCTTATTTGAACAAGTCGTTGGGGGTCAAGAGACATGTTTATTGGGCTTCATGAGTCTACATGATGATGTGGCCAACCTTGACAACTTGCGCTTGTGTTGGCTTGACCTCAAAAACATATTTCCCCTTGTCCAAATTTGATGATATTTAGGTCAATTTTGGTCCTCTCGAAAAAAGGAATTCAGTGAAATAATAATATCCATCAAATGAGTTGTCCAAAGTTGAATTCAGCCCTAATTTCCAATTTTAACACTAGTTAAATGTCATTCAAGCCTTAGGACCCCTTCCCAACCCATTCATTTTGAAATGCAGTTAGTCTTATCCAAACACCAAACGGTTTTTGAAAAAGCCCAAGGCTTCCCACCCTCCCTTGGTGGCATGATCATTCTATTCCTCTCACACTGAGTAGCCTTCCCTCCAATATGTACCCTTATCATCACTCATTTTCTCAAAAAAATGAAATTGAAAATATTGTTCAAGAATCGTTAGTTGTTAGTGCCATCTACCCTAGTACTAATCCTTATTCCTCCCCTTTTGTCATGGTACTAAAAAAAGAAGGCACTTGGTGCATGTGTCCTAATTTTCATGCTTTCAATAGAACCACTATCAAGGAAAAGTTTCCCATTCCAGTCATTAATGATCTCATGGATGGAATCAATGGTGCTCAATTTTTTACTAAACTTGATCTCTGTTCAAGTTATCACCAAATTCATATGGAGGCTAATGTTCCCAAAATTTCTTTTCACGCTCATGAAGGCCGCTATGATTTCTTGGTGATGCCCTTTGGCCTTTATAATGCACATTCCACCTTCTAAAGTCTTATGAATCACATATTTAAACCCTTTTGATGTCACTGTTTCCTCTTCTTTTTTATGACATCTTGATCTACAGTAAAACTTGGCAAGCACATGTTACCCATATGGATCAAGTCTTGTAACTACTATCTCATCATTAACTCTTTCTCAAATGGTCCAAATGTGCCTTTGTTGTCTAAAAACTAGAATATTTGGGCCATTATGTTACCAAGGATGGTGTAAGAGTGGACCCCAATAAACTTGAAGCCATGCATGATTGGCCCCATCTTACAACTCTTTAAATTATATGAGGTTTCCTTGTTTTAATAGGGTAATATAGAAAGTTCGTCCAAAGCTATGGAAAAATAGTTGCTTCCCTCACTACCTTGCTTAAGACACATGCTTTCAGTTAGAACGTGTGAATTTTTCAATCTGAAAATTATTACTGTAGTGATTGATTTATTTCACCTACTTATTAGATAAGTTATTAACAGACACTTCAATAAATTTTGAAATAAACACAGCTGCAGTAATTCACTCTAATCAAAAGCAGAAGAACAAAAATAACACATATTTCACAATAGAAACAACCATATGAACACAATTATTTTTGGACAATTGTTCCTGGAAAAACCTAATGTGGGAAAACCGGTGCAGCAAATGAGGGTTTGTATTTATCTTCAGCAGTGAAAAGAATGTTTACAGAAATCTTGACGATCAGAATCAAATGGCATGCGCCTGATGTGAATTTTCCGGACACTCCAGAAGAATTCCCGACACATGGAATGACCTCCTACACCTTCTACGTCAGTCTGCGTAGCCTCTCTACGCAATCCCTTCCTGGACTACATAAGTCTGCGTGGAGGGAAAGTGTTGCTGCTCAACACTGCCTCCTCCTCGTCCTTTGCCTTCTCCCTCTTTGACTCTGCTGACTTCTCCCTCCTCCTTCTGCCTCTGCAACCCTATCTCTACAAACTCACCCACTGAAATCGAATTCTCTTACTTCAGAATCAATTTCCTTCGGGTACTAAGAATGTACCCACTACAAGGAAAAGACCCTCTGGCGGATGTTTTTGAGGAACCCCTTATAAAAATATCCCAGACATCCATTTCTAGCGGAGGTTACTAGAGGAGGTTGGCGAGCGGAGGTTTTTGCTGATGTTTTTCGTCCGGTGCGCTTATCATCGTTAACTGCACCGGTGCATTCAACAAGAGAAAGCACTGGTGCACACAAAACATTGGCACACCAGACACCGTGCGCTCCGTACACACCCGCCCAGTGCATCGTATTACTATAGCACACCTGTGCTTTACAACTCTTCCGCACCGGTGCCTCATAAAAAAGCACGCCAAAACAAAAACTGTCCGGTGTGGTATTAAGCAACCACACCGGTGCACCCATAAAACACCGTGCACCGGAACAAGGTCAAATAAAAAAAATTACGGCAAAAAAACAACATTTTTCACTTTTCTCATTGCTCCAGATCTCTCAAGCACTAGTGCAATTTATCCTTGTCTGAGCCGCCCTGACATCGGTGCTCTCATTGCACCCATTGCACGCACTGCTGCTGTGCATTGCCCACCAATCTCCAGCTTGAATTTTGCAAAACGGTGGGAAAATTTTCTTTTGCAAATTCTATAGCCAATATGCCTCCTTGACGGCCAAATGTACAGGTATTTTTCTTGTTTTTCTATAATTAAGCCTCTTAGTGGATTAGAATTTCAAATAACTTTAAAATTAACCATTTAAAAGAAAAAAAAATTGACGTGTGGTGCACTCGAGCCATTCGGCTCACACCGGTTCGCGGTGCTGCCTATAAATTTACAGGGTGCACCGCAACCAGTTCTAACGGTATC
The DNA here is from genome assembly GCA_034641835.2 of Pinus albicaulis. Classification (NCBI taxonomy): domain Eukaryota; kingdom Viridiplantae; phylum Streptophyta; class Pinopsida; order Pinales; family Pinaceae; genus Pinus; species Pinus albicaulis. Next base: position 1,527,714,872 of record CM076584.1, on the reverse strand, counting down.
CGCACTGGTTCCAAGGCGGTACCGAAAGGCACACCATGTTATTTTAATTTTTTTTTTAAAGTGCGGTGTGGTTGTTTACTCGACTGCACCGTTGACCATGTGGAATAGCGTCAACGCGGTGCGTTGACTGAAATATACGCCTCGGGGTGGGTAATGTTGTCAATGAACCGCTTTTCGCATTTCGATAGGGTCAACGGTGCGACCTGGTAAACCGGTGCTAACGGTATTCGCACTAGGGCCGGGGCGGTACTGAAGGAGCACGATGTTATTTTAAAAAAATTTAAAAAGTGTGGTGCGGTCGGTTACCCGGCCGCACCGTTGACCTAGTGGAATAGTGGAAACATGGTGTGTTGACTAAAATATCCTCCCTGGGACGGGTATTTTTCTCAGCACGCCGCATTTCGTATTTCGACAGGGTCAACGGTGTGGCCTGGTAAAATACCACACCGTTGACTATTAAATGATGGCAGGAGGTTGGTCCGTTGACTTAACTATACGCCCCGGGGCGTAGAGTTTAGTCAGCGCACTGCACTCCTGACACCGTACATAGTGAACGGTGCGCTGCAAATTTTTAGGAGCACCATCGCCGATGTAGTGAATATTATTTAGTGCATTGCCGCTGGTGCGCTCCATAAAAAGACGCACTGGGACCGATGCATGACTATTTTTTTGGCGCACTGATTGTTTTTTTTTTGTTTTTCCAAAAAAATTTATATATGTATATTTCTAAATACATGTCTCATTTAATAAAAAAATTGTATTTAATATGTCAATCATTCATAGATGTGAAATGAGAGAAGAGGGGGAACAACAACAACAACAGGTGGACCAGTATAACATAGTTCGCCTGTGGGAGGCACGAGAAAGGGAGAGAGATGCGTACCCTTGCCCTATTATAGCAGCTACCCATGGGCTTCTAAGGAAGGTAGGTCTCCTCAAGTTCTATGAGGAGGCTAATTCTATGAGGAGAAAAGTGTCGCAATACCGACACTTAGAAAAAGTGTCGCAATTGCGACGTTTGGAGGAAGACGTCGCAATTGCGACACTATGCCCCAAAGCGTCGCTATTGCGACGACTGCCTCCAAATGTCGCAAGTGTGACACAATGTTGAAGTGTCGCAATTGCGATGTTTGGAGGCATCCGTCGCAATAGCGACGCTTTGGCCGCCGTCGGTATAACGACACTTATATGCCTTTGCAAAATCCCTGTCACTTATGGTTTATTTTTTATTTTCTTTTGCTTGAACTAAGTCTTATTTCCATGTGGATTGTGTAATTTCACTTTTATTGCATATTATAGAATGTGTTTGTTTATAAGATTATATGGTACATGTGAGATAAAGGTTTATTATTTATCATATATAAATAAATTTTATCAATATTGTACATTTACACTTTTATGAGGTGATGTTATAAGTAAATTCATAAATATCTCCTTTTAATCCTCATTTTACTCCATGAATATGTTTGTAAATGAAATTTCAATAGATTAATTTTCTCCTAACCTATGTATCATCAATATTGTACATTTACATTCTTAATTATGAGGTGATGTTATAGGTAAATCCATGAATATCTCCTTTTAATCTTCATTTTACTCCATGAATATGTTTGGAAATTAAATTTCAATAGATTAATTTTCTTGCTATTATATGTTTTACGAAGATATGGTAAGGAATTCTCTCTTGTTTTTCTTAGAAATAATTATATATATATATATATATATATATATATATATATATATATATATAATTTTTTTTTTTTTTCAAAATAGATTAAAAAAATTATATGAGAAAAATTATTAATTCATCAATATGTGTGTGTGTGTGTTGTGATGATGAATTTCATAGTTCAACTTAATGGTTCATTATATAATCATGTACATGTGTACAAAATCGATGTATACTCTAGAGAGTGGTTCTCATATCACTATGTAAATTTTTGTATGCTACTTCAACAAAATTATAAGATAAATTGTAATACACATCATATATGCACCATAACAATTTCCATACAACTAATTTGTTTTAGGATACATGTGGCATTCTAGGGGTAAATTCCATATGATGTGTATATCAATCTATTAGGTTTTGGTAGGTTGTGAGTATCTAAGAAATGATAAGGAATATCCATACATCATGATATTGTAATGCGATTATAAATTGTGTCTATAATTTCCATAAAATGTATAAATGATTTGTTTAAAAAAATCAACACAATCAACCCTAAACAATGCTCATGATGTGGAATGTCATTGGCGAAACCAAAATGATGGTCACATGTCCCATTTATATGGTAATGGTGATCATATATATGTTGTAGCAACACTTGATGAGTAATTAAATAAATCTCAGAGTGTGACTCATTGTGCCATATTTTTTTAAAGCATGATTTGTTTTCCTAGTTTTTACTAATTTGTTAACATATTTTGTTCATTTGGAAAGCTAATTAATGATGCTTTAAGTAATTAGGACCTAATGAGATATCATCTTCACATCTTCACTGAAATATATTTGGTAATTGTAGTCACTATATGAACCGCACATGCATGCTACTTAAGAAAAATTGAAATATAAAATATAATACACATCTTATATCTGCCATAACAATTGTCATACAACTTATTTACTTCTAGATACATGAAATACTTCAGGTAAATGCCATATTATGTGTATACCAATATAGTAGGTGTTGGTAAGTTATGAGGATCTAAGAAATGATAGGGTATCCACACATTAGTGCCCTTGTGAATTTTTTGCATAATTTTCTATTTGTTGTAATTTTGTTGCCTGGATTTGTTATAGATTTCAAATAATACAATTATCTACCAATTTTTCTTTATAAGGAAGAAGTACAATAAATAGTCACCTAAAAGTGAGCCATGTGAGAATATTGGTAAAATGAGTAACCTGGTAAGCTGTAAATGAAAAGTGAATAACCTCCACTCACCAACAGGTGGCAGGCAGGGTTGGAATTTGGATTTCTCTTTACCCGTCACACAATTTTTTTTGACGTTTTGGTCATTATTTTTCTAGTCAATAAACGTTATGTTTAAAATTTTGCACTTCATTAATGACGTTCTCGTAATAAATTAACCCTTCACCAATAAAAGTTTGATTAAAAAAATTGAACGCTCTTCCATTTTCTTTGGATTGTGGAGTGTGATATATCTGTGTCATGGACTTTTAATACCTAAAGTTTCAAGAGAAATAACTGATTCTTGTCAAACTAATATTTCCTCAATATATGCTATGATCTACTAAAAATTACTTCAAAAAGGAACCTTCCAATATAAAGAAAAAAACATGAACGAGCTTTCCCTAAATTGCAATAAATTTATGTTTATTATTAATATTGCATAATTTGTCTTATAAAAATTGCATAATCGGACTAAGAACAGATCCTCAGTGCATTTTTTATTGTTGTTGTGATTAAAATAATGAGCCAAAGAACGCTAAGGCACTCAGAGAAATCAATCTATGTATTATTTCTCACAAAATCATGTTGAGTAGTGGAGACTAAGCGCTAGATTTTTTTTTGTCCTCAATCTCTATTAATTATGTCTATGTAGTTATAAGAATAACAAGCCAAAGAAATCTCAGGCTTCCAGAGAAATTAGTCTCTGTGTGCATAAATTAATGATTACTGTTGACTAAATGTTATACCATTTGAAATTTTTGAGCGAAATTAATCAGGCCATGATGTACCATTTGTCAGTATCTATTTTCTCATGTATGAAAGTTGATGTACCATTGAAAGTTTAATAATTCTATTGAAATTTTAATAACTATAATAACTATATATATATATATATATATTATTTTTATTTTTATTTAATGATTAATAATAATTAAATTAAAATTCTTAAAAGACAAAATAAAAGCTTAATAATCACGAACTATTATGATAATTTAAAAATATAGAACTCAGGCTGAACATAGTTACAAAGATACCAAGAAAATAAGAGTGCATGTGCATGATAACCTCTTTCTTGAAAACCTATGAATGCCATTCTCAATGAAGACTCAAGACTCAACTGGATTGGATTGTGTATCAAAACAGTAGGAATGAATCAAAGTTCAATGAATGAATAACTTGATCGAGAAAATTTATAGGGAAAGGTAACTTGACTATCAATCTACTAAACCTCACTTCCATGATTAAAAAAACAACCCCACCTTCTCAATGGTCCCATCATGGTCCACCTATTGAAAAACAACCAACAAATATTATTTTTTATATATTTTTGCGTGGCCATTGGACAATGATTTACTATGGTTTTCCTACTAAATTCCAATGGATGATTATTCAAAAATATTGAGAATTAGTTTAGTCTCAAGGCATAGCCAAGAGTCTTAATGGATAATTATAGATTACCTCTCCATTGGATGATTGTACATTTTTCATCTACTTTTTCACGTGAGTTTCAGTTGATGCTAGATCTTTGCCTTCTATTTCTTTAGTGAAGCTAAGAGTTAACTTTGATCTTACATTAATAACTATACTTGCATGAATATCCATGCTTTTATCCTTCCCCACTATGGTCAATGTTGATGTATGGCCTTGGCCCATTGATCTTACAATTAAATCACTATTCATATTCAATTTTCTCCAGTTCAACCCAATAAAATAAGGAAAACAGAAAATGAAGTCTTGATTTTTCTTTCCAGTGCTCCTACATAATACAAATACTCTTAAAAACCAATTAATATATAAATTGTCATCATTCATGCTAAAATCAGTTTCAATTTTTTTAATGAATCTGCTTACAATTAATATATTACATTGCTCACAGAATAAGAGATAATTTAGAACTATGATTTCACAATAATAAATTACCCTAGCAGTTCAAACTTCGAACATACCTTATGAAATTAAAATATGGCAAGTTAATGAGCCAATCTAGTTTCCTCGGAGCCAATCTTGAGCTCGACCTAAGTCTGAATGCCTTGAGAGTGCGAGTGTAAGGAACTAGACGCCTAAAGCTTTTATTTTGTGCTTGTGTAATTCACTGTTTGACCATCAAGCCAAGCCACCAGCTATATTAACACTACTTCATGTTGGGGAAGATTGGCATTCTATTTTTTTAGTGCTATAGTCGTAATTTTTCACTGCTTCACTAATCACAACCTTGGAAGTTTGCAGGGCAACAGGGTTTATTCTTTCTTTGGTGTTTTATGTAAAAGAAAGGATTTGTGAACTTTTTGTAATAGGAAGGGGAAAACTAAATTGATTCTAATTTTAAAATATCAATAATGATAAGTGGTAATTCCTTTATTAAATTTTTTATTTTGAGTGAGCCAAAAAAGTAATTTTCCTTACTTTTTGAGTACAGCCTTGCAATTGCGAAGAGGACTAGTGTTGTAAAATTATTGGTAAGTGGAAATTAAAGGGTGTAAGAACGTTTTTGAAAAAATTTCAAACGTCAAAATTAAGTCTTCTATCCTTCCTAACATGTCACGGAAAATGGGAATCCACAAATTCTAGTCGTCAAATACGTGCAAAATGCCTTATGACGGGCAAAATGGAGGACTGGTCCTATGCTACTACATGAGTTAGGGTTTCATGTGGCAGCAGGGAACCTTGTATAGTTTTTCAAGGATAGGAAAGGAGAATATTGTCAGTTAATCATCACATGAAACTTCATCACCATTTGAAAATTGTGTCCTAATTTGAAACAATAAGACTACCCAACCATTTCATTATTTAATTTAGATTGTGTAATACAAAAAAATATCCTAGATAACTTAAATAATGTAAGCACTTTTGCAAAAATTTAGTGGGGAGAACCTTCAATTACATTTATTTTGAAGATCCACTTGCATTTTAAGCCATTTTAATTAGTCTTTCATGGCTATTCTAGTAAAAATTCCAACCTCTTGTAGAAATTTGTTTGTCACTTGTATTAGAAATGCAAAAATCAAATGTATATAAAAATGATTTGAAATGCAAAAATCAAATGCGCGCTACATAAAAATGATTTTATTAAAAACTACATTAACGTCTGATATCACACGCGCATTCGCCCTCAGCTCTTGCAGAACAGCATTCGCCCTCAGCTCTTGCAAAATGGTTAGTTCTTATTGCAAGCCCTTCCTCCTATAGTAGGGTTGACTCTATTTGGGTTTTTTTGGTCAATTCCATTGGATTGTGTTAGGCTATAGGGTTCTCTCTAGATGTCTTCCAATGTTCTTCCGGATGAGTTTCAAAGAGGATGTGTAAGATGTGTTTGTGCTTGCATGAATTTGACTCCACCAGTTTCATGAAGTTTAAGCTATGGATTTTAGTTCGACAAACTCATCCATCTCAACACCCAATAACAAATTTCCCTTGGTCTGATCTATATTGAAGGTGAAGTGCAAAGTGGTAGAGAATGGGAGATCGAAAGTCATCAACTTTATCACAAGGGTAGTACTCTAGATCAAAAGTTATGAGCTTTAGTTCTCCAGATTTGGGGATTTTCTGATATTTGGGGATTTTCTGATGACATACCAAAGGTCACATCCATACAACCATATCAAGGTCAATGTTGAGATCATTCTCATATAGATATAGGTCACTGATATATAGGGTTAATATCATCATCACTATCCATGGAAACCGAATGGTTACAAAATCTGTGATTGTGGTTGGCTCATTTATAATTATTACCCATTTACAGTAGAGCACATAAACACTAAATATGGCCCGAGCAGAGCCTTTACAATAGGCAATGAAATTGCAGCTTCTTCATCAATAACCAATAGCTCCACTTGAGAAAAATTTTCATAATCTTGGGGCTGGATATACTGCAGAGAAAACAATTGTAGTTATCATTCGTGTTCCAATATATTAATATAATTTTTACATTGAACTGAAGAAAGGGAAACAAGAAAATGCTAGCCATCATACAATGCTTTGACATAAGAGTTTTGAGTGACATACTTGAAAAAAAGAACTCATCCACCGATATTTATGATCATTTGAGTTATTCAAGTTAAACACAATGTCAAGAATCAAGATTCAATACCCTCTATTATCTTCATCACCCAATACAAGATTTAAATTTTTCCCAAAGAAACGCTTATTAAATTGGCACCCATTATTTCTCCCTGCTTTAAAAACCCTACATTTAAATGAAAACAAGCATTGCATTTCAACTACAAAAATATATTAGTGTTCAAGTGTACATGTGTGCATCACTTGTGTAGGGTATTCCTTTTCCACTTTCACATTATCCAAGAATGTGTGCAGTATAGTTCATATTTTTTTGTGATTTAGATTATCTTGAAAAAGGAAAGGTAAATTATTTCCCATGGAAAAAGAAGGTTTTCCTTTTTTACTACTGGAAATGGTACAACAAAGTTCCATTTCTACCTGAAACTCCTATGAAACAAGAACCAAATAAAGGCCATGTCCTCAATGGACATCATTTGGCTTTGAAAATGGCCATTGCACCGTGTTGTTTCTTATATTACATCACGATAGTTTCTTAGGTCATTTCTTGTTTCTTGAGATGAAAAACAACCAAAGAAATCATGAAGATCCTTTCAAGAAATACCATTTCTCAATCATATCTCAACTATTTTTTATTTTATTCAGTGGTTGCTTACTTTAAGAGAAATTTGACACTTTTATAGGGAATATAACATAAAAACACAAAATGGGAAGGAATTGATGAGGTAGATGACCTTTAGTTGTTGTCAATTAAGAATTGATAATACACGATGCATGTTTTTTTACTACAAACTAGATTCGTTCCCGGAGTTAGGACACAAAGTATTGAATCAAAGTTGTAGTTTCTAACTTCTTGTATTGGTTCATCAATCTTGAAATTCAAACATTGCATGTCTTCATTGCTTCATGTTTCAATAATTTTCATTATATCGTACAATAAGAAATTAGGAATTATGATTATTATTACTCTATGGATCTGTTAAGTTACTTTTAAGTTTGCATGGTTTAGTGTGAAATTATTCTTGTGTGCCCCTAGGCCCAGGTGAAGGAATGCCAAGGACTGAGAACCCTAGTTTTTAATTGGTATTGTTTCTTATACCTAAAAAACCCTCAACATCACTTCTTATTAGTTCTTAACAATAGTGTTGTAAACAATTTGAGAATTGATATAGAAAAATCTCGCACTTCTCAAGATAAATTCCTAAAGCTAAAGTGTGATACCATGTGTAATTCAATAGCCCCATTGTCACCTCACCAAACTCTTTTCACTTTGGGTTAGCTCTCCTCCAACTCAAGGAGGGTTCTCCCTAGTAGATGTTAGGGATCTAATGGCCCAACCAAACCAAGTCAAGAGCCCCCTAACTCTCTATGTTTACTACTATCAATCAAAATATTGAACAATAGGGTCAGACATGCATCGTAAAGATAAAATTTCCAGGGTATTTTTGGGTAATTTCAAAGGGAAAGTCTCAAAAAAAATATAATCAAGCAATTATAACGTGATTTCAAACATTAAATATCAACAAAATCGTTTAAAGGATATTGAAAGGAAAAATGTGATGGAAGATTGAAAGTGCCTTACTTAAATGCTCTAAGGATTTTTCAATAGTTGCTCCAAAATCTTCACTTCAAGGCCCTTCAAGATCGTCTCCAACAATGCTATACCATCATCTTCAACAATGTTGCTCCAAAAATGTCCTCAAGGTCTTCACAACAAGTTTACTAGAAGTTGCTCCAACAATATATTCAATAAGGTCTTCATTGTCAACTCGTCTCTTGCTTGGGTGCCTTAATGTGCAATGACATGTTTCCAGGACTGAATTCAATGCAAGGCATATTTGAAACTCTAACTCTGTCTTCCGGTGTCTTATTAGAAATTATTTCAGTTTTCATTTTGTGTTTTCAAATTAGATATTGTTTTCAAGTTTTTACATTTATAATTTTATTGCAATGTGGCAGACTGATCAGGGCAGTACAGGAACAACCCCGAGATGGGATAATCGCGGAAAGAGGCCAGTGGAAGAACATGTAAAGTGCCAGCATTGCTCTATCTTCAGGTATTTTATTTATTTACATAATTGAAATAAAATTAATTTTGTTCAAATATGCAGGCACCTAGCCATGGTACGCCTGATGATTCCCTCTATGAGGAAGAGTTTTATTCATCCCTATCTCCAGTGCTCTTGTTGCGAAAAAAGGCACGAAATGCAAGGTCAGAATTTGATACTTTGATAGACGCGTCTCAAACACCTGAAACATAAGAGAGGATAAAACAACTTATGACCCAACTAGAAACATATCAGGTAATAATAAAAAGTCAAAAGGATATTTTTTTTGTTCTGCATGAGATGAATTGTGATAGTTTGATTTTTAATTTTTACATTGACTAAACTAACAAAAAGTTCTTTTGTATGTAGCGTTTTCTGACACTTGCTGAACCCGGTGTTGGTGGTAGTGGGACAAAAGAGCAAGAGATTTCCCAACAACCCTCTCGTACACCTTCTACTCCTTTAGGTGTCAGCCAAGAAACACACCCTGCCCAAGCAGACACCCAGCCAACCGCTGAACGTGTTGGCAGTGATGAGGCTGATATGGCCAACTACATTATTGTGTTTCCTGGAGCTACACGTGTCAACTCCACAGGGACCATTAATGGCACGTTGTTGGTGAAAGATGAAGGTGTCCCTATAAAGCACGTACAACTCCCAGGTAAATTTTAATATTTTAACTATTTCATGTACTCTATCTAAAACATATTTATCATGATTTTTATTTTTAAATTAATGATAATATCTTTTCTTTTCTTTTTTTTCTGTGTAGGAAACAATGAGTTATATAGGTTTTTAGAGAGCCATGCGTTGGTAATTTTTGGCCCAACCACACGCACAAGGTGGAATTTCCAGAATTCCAACCTCAAAAAAGAACTTCTAGATTATCTAGAAGCCATTTTTGGGGTCGACACATTTGACAGAACAACGATGGCTTGGGTAGCCGGCAAATATTTGAAATATACCAGGGACACCTATAAGACGCAATTGCAATTTAACCCTAGATACAAGCGTCCTCTCACAGTTCCAGAGAGTGAGTGGAGAGCACTCATCCATGACGGAAAAGAGAAAAGGGCAAAGAAAGAAGGAAAAATGCCAACTGGACCTGCAAGGTAAATTACAACTTTAATTCAATAGCTTTAATTTTCTCTATGTCTAAAATAAAATTGTGCTACGTCATATCTGACTTCAATATTTTGATGATAGGTTTCCTGACACCTCGAAGACAACCAAAGCTAGGATTGAAAAAAAGGGCCATCACAAGCTAGGCCAGTGCGACTACTTGAAATTAGCCGCAAGAATTGTAATTAAGTAGCTAAACATCTTATAATTAATTGTATCGCCTTCCAACATTTTTGTAATCCTATCAAATATGATTAAAAATACACAATCATATGTAATGTAGGGTGATGACTTCGGAACACAAACTACAGAGGAAGATAAAAATATCGCTTTCCATTTCAGCTATTAAGCCGTAGTTGAACGTCGCAGAAGCTTGGGGCAGGTCCCAAGATCCAGAATGCCTGATAAGGTAAAACATTAACCTTCAATATGTTTGTTTTCATCCATAAATTTAATGTCTAAATTTTTTTAAATCAGGGGAGCAACACTAATGACGAGGCAAATAACCCAGTTTTAGAGCCAGATGTAGATGTTCCTCACGTGCAACCTGATCATTGTAGTGGGGACCAGGCCGACAATGCTACTATCAGTGAGGGCCGTGACGGTAATTAATTTCCACTTATAATTTTTTCTAATTTTACCTTGATGGTTGTCCTTATAACATTTTTTGTTTAAATGACAGAGAATGTTTCCCTTGAGGATCTTACCACCAGAGAGGAAGACAGGGCAACAGTCCCAACGGCGACAACTGGTGCACCAGGTAAATAATCTCATTGAAATTTTTTTTATTAATATTACCGAACTAGTTCAATGATATTTAAAAAATGACAATTAAAATTTAATATTATCTGTTTTTGTAGGCGATGCCCCGTCACTCGATGAGACCAGACATCGTGACTACGCAACTAGGTCAGTAGTGCGGGTCGAAAGGCACGAAACAGGAGCAAAGCATGATGATATATATGATGTAATTAGGAGCTTTAGAAATAGGAAGAAGAAAAAGAAAATTTGATAATGTGAGATATTGTATTATTATAAGACAAACGTTACCATACTTGGAACGTTTTTTGCGTTATATAAAAAACTCATTTATCATACTATTTTTATGCCAAGCATTAATTTCAATGTTTCCTTGCGTACTTTTTGTTGAATTGTTTTTTTATTAGTTATTGAATATTTTTTTTTATGCTCATGAAAGTAAAAAATGAAATATAGATTGGGTATTGGGGAATTGAGAGTGATGTGAGGGGTGGGGGAGGGGCCATAAGAGCTTCCACCTTCACGTGGTTGGCCCTGTTTAGTAGAGAATAATTTATTGGAGCGATTTAATCTTGGAGCAAACCTCCCTCGATCCAGCGTAGCAACAAAAAAGTCACCGTTGACTTAGTTGCTACTCTTTCAGATCGTGGGAGGCTTGTTCCAAGTTCATGCGACTCCAATAAATTGTTCTTGAAACGAAGAGGAGCTTATTCAGGTATGTTTTGACATTTTCAACATATGTTATAACATTATCATAAGAATGCATCTTAGAGTAAAAAATACTACATCAATTACTTGTATTTATTGTATAAATAATGATGGATTTTGATTGACTTGGCAGTGCAGGTACAAATCCTCTTGCATCATAAGCAATACAACTTGTCAACCAGGGTCATTTCCAGGATATTTTTGCTTGTGCGCTTGACCAGGTTCGTAATGTCACATTTTGTAAGTTCCTTTACCGTTCATAATTCAATATTAAGCTTGTTCATGATTATTATCTAGGTTTTTTGTATGTGTTTTTTCATCTATTTGATTGTAAGCAACTCTGCATGTTTCCTGTTGTTCACTATGATTTCTCCCATTACCACTCCCAAGATGAATCCAACTTTATTGTTACATAGATTACTTTATTGTTACTATGATTTATCCATTTATGATTTCTTAGGTTACATCATGTAAAGTTGTCAATCTCAGGTTGGTGATGAGCTTTAGTTCTCTAGATTTGGGGATTTTCTGATATTTTCTCCCTCATGTCATTCCTGCATCACCTCGTTGTTTGAGCATGCCAATTGTTTACCACTTGTACCAATTGGCACATGTCAATCTTTGAGTGGTGCCACATTTCACCTATTTTCGGCCCACTTGACCACCTGAAAAACTCAAATCCACACACCATGTGTCTTTATCATGGAGTGCCACATGTCCTAGATATTTAGGCCGATAGGCCTTCTGTTATGAAAGAGATCAATTTTTTTTTCGTCAACACTTCTTATCTAGGCACGGCACCTGTTACTTGTTTAATCTGACGGTCACAGTCTCTCGGGTTACCTTCTAGGTTTGACATACCACTGGTTTCTGGTATATTTCCATGGAATCGGTCTTAAAATACCAGCAACAATCCACACACCTGCAATCGTCGACAGACCTGCGGTTTTAGTAGCTGCATTTCCGCAACTGCCAATACACCTGTCGTTTTAGTTGCTGCATTTCGGCAACTGCCAATACACCTGCCGTTTCATTCTCCTGGACTCTGTGTATGGATATTTTTCATATAATTTTATCACGAAGTTGGCTGCAGTGCTTTGACATGCCTTTGAATATGTTTTCAGGTTATAAGACGTTTCAGGACAGAGTTATTGAATAGACTTGATGAGATAGTTGTATTTGATCCTCTTTCTTGTGATGAGATCATAAAATTTGCTAGACTACATATCAAATATGTATCGATTCGTCTTGCAGAGAGAGGTGTTGCTTTAGGGGTTACAGATGCTGCTCTGGATCTTGTTCTTCAGGAAGCCTACGATCCTGTAAGTAATCACTTTTTTTTGCTTTTTTTCTTATTCAGAGTCTATCTTGCCAGGGGATGTGCCTGTTATGGTTTGTTATGAGACCGTTGTCAATTTCATCACCGTCCCTCATAATATGTTTTATTTTGTTTATAAATAATAAACAATTATTACACCAAACAATAAAAATTAACTGTACTATGAGTAATATGATATCTTGAAATAATTCTCATTATAATTTCATAACCTCTGCTCTCACTTGGTGGTGTCTATATCACTAAGTGTGTTTTCTTTAAAATTATAGTTATAGCAGACAATGAACAATCAACTGCACTGTGAGTGATATATTTTAATAATTCTTATTATAATTTCCTAACCTCTACTCTCACTAGGTGTCTATATCACTAGGTGTATCTATTTTAAAATTATATTTTCAATGGTAGATAAATTGTTATCTTAAAATTATAGCTTTGATGGTGATACCTTGTGATTGATAATGCAGTTTGAAGCAGCTTTGGATTTGACTAATATAGTCTCAAGAACCTCTGAGAATACAAAGGTTGTGATTGATTACGGGGCACTGCCTATATTTGTGGAACTTCTTACCTCTGGGAATGATAATGTTCGAGAATAGGTGGCACGTTTATTTTAGAGGCATAAAATTATTCTTCCCAACTATCTTTATATGTATGTAATTTTGGAATTTGATTTAAAAAACTAGTACCCAAATTTGAGTTCAACTGGTGTTCGTGTAAGGCTGTTTGGGATTTGGGAAATATTGTTGGAGACTCTGCAACATTTAGGGATCTTGCCCTCAGTCATGGAGCTCTAAGGCAGGTGCTTTCCCAGTTGAATGATACTGCCATAATTTCAATGATAAGAAATGCTACATGGGCTTTGTCAAATTTTTGCCGTGGTAAACCCCAACCACTATTCGAACAGGTAAGCATAATACATTTTCTGCCTCTTCTTCTTAGTTCGTAGATATTGTGGATTTTTTTTATAGATCTTGGTGCTTGGTAGATTTGGACGTAATATGGACCTAGGCGCTTGTTCATTACAATGACTCTATCATCAGGTTTTAGAAAATGCTCAGAAATTTGGGTTTCACAAGGGGATTACCCTTGCTTGCAATTATCGATTATCAATCACATTCAAAAAAAGTCTTTTGTAGCATTTCTGAGCTCTTTGTAGGTGAATTTCCGAAGCAAATTCACAATATCTGAACTAAATTTTTCTATCCTTTTCAATACTCTGCGCTTGTAACAGAACCAGACAAACAATCTAGTGGCCAATGCAACAACAACAACACCTCCTGTTGCAATGCATGCAATTCACCCTCTCTGCACGCATGAATGACTATGGCACCCTCTTTTGTGAACATGTACTGGAGCTGAAGGTATTGGTTTCCATTAGGATCATGGAATTCAACATCCAAAATAGTATCAAATTCCACTGCAATAGTATTCCCCAACGAGGGCAACAGTTCATTGAGACCTATTGGACTCATCACCCCCAAATAGCCTCCAAGGCTACCCAGAGTGTGATCATTTGGAGCAATAACAAATGCTGATCCATCCCCAATTGAAACAAGAACAGGACCCACATTAAACACCATGTTAAACACACACATGGTGTATGAGAAAGATAAACACACACACACAATGAAACTCAACAACACACAATGAATGATAAGTGTAGCTCACTTATTTTCCATTATACAAAGATGTACATTTATAGTACAATGGTGTGACTTTTGGTTTCACATTCCAAGGTCACTTGGACTCCATTGTGACTTTTCGCATTCCACACCTACCCATGTAGGATTAGGTGTTCCAACATCCCCCCTTAATCCGAAGGGGTATGTGTGAGTCCAAGAAGAGAGTTGTGATACAAATCTACAAATTATACATGGCAACACTTGAGCTGAATCAACTCTTTGAAATGTTGGAAAAAAGAGGTGGTTTAAGGATGACCACAAACACTGGAACGCAAAACTTGTTGCAGTTCCCAGAACTCTTCCAAAACTGGCAAGAAGCTAAAAGCTTCTACTAGAGGAATTGTCCCTCATATAAAAGGGAGACCTTCAACCTGAAAGAAGGGAGGTCTACTACCTGTGATAGTTTTAGGATTACCAACAACACTGGAATGCTTGAAGCATTTTTTGGAACTCAACCAAAGCTGGCAAGAAGCTGAAGGCTTCTTCTAGAGGAAGTGTTCCTCATATATGAAAGGGAGACCTTCAACCTAAAAGAAGGGAGGTCTACTACCTGTGATGGTTTTAGGTTATCCACCAACCAAAGATGATGGTTTAAGGTTATCCACCAACCAAAGGCATGCTCATGGGCATCCGTGTCTCTGGCTACATCTCTGAATCTGGAATGACGAACTGTGGCTCAGGCTCGCTTGAACTGCTGTGTCTCTGGCTACAACTTTGAACATGGAATGAGATATTGTGGTTCAGGCTCACTTGATCTGTCGTCGAAGCTTGTACATGACCACCATTTTCCCCCCTGTCAGGGACAAGGTGAGATGATGATGAAAACTCAACTGCAAGTTTGCTCAATATCTGTGAACATGTTCTGACATGCGACTTAAACATCTTCTTGGCTGCTGATGCCCATTGCCAAGAAGCGATCCATCCAAGATGAATCTTGGTTCTTGCAGGAGGCTTATGTCTGAAGCATCTGTGTGAAGAATGAGTGTGCCGACCATAGTGCTTACATGGACGAAGATCAAAACAGTGATATTTCATATGGCCAACTCGATCATAGTGTTGGAATTTTACAATCTGTTGTTGTTGTGGAACAGGATCTGGAATAGCTGCAGGTGAACTGTCATACATGAATCCGGCACTCTGAAATATGATGGGTTTTGTGTAATATGGAATATGAAAGGACACATCCTTGTCATATCCAAGACCAATTCGGTGCTTTTTGTGGACAAGCTCTTCCCAAGGTCTGATGATGGGCTTGAGAAGTGCAGGTTGAACTGCTGCATCTACATGTACATCTGATCTTGTACAAGGAACTGAATGTGGATCAACTGCAACTTTACTGACTTGCTGTTGATGGGAGTCTTTCTCAATCTTCTGAACAGAAATAGGTTCAGAATGGTGACTCTTTTGCTGAAGTTCATCTTGTTGGAGCTGAGATTCCAACTGCAAAAACTCAATCTTCTCATGTGCATCTTGCAAACAACTTTGAATGTTACAAAGAGCATCCTTGCTCATTTTTATCATGTCATCAACATTTGAATGAATGAGGTTATTCAAGAACTCTAATGCCTCATTGATTTTAGCCATTTTCAACAACTTGGGCTAAAAAATGAAAGGGTGTTGGCTTCAACCGAAAATGCACCCATTTACAATGTGATTCAACAACAAATACAAATGACTCCAAAGAATTCTCAAAGTACAAAATCTGCTCCTCAAATGATGGAGGGCAATCAATAATCCAACAACTCAAATACTGATTGCAACTATGAATGAAGAAGCAATACAATGTTAGCTCAATACAATATGCAAGAGGCCTTTAAGGCAGATGATTTTTCTTCTTCAAGGAGTTGTTTGACACCAAAAACAACTCAACCCAACTCAACAAAAGGAGGAGGTTCACAAGCTTGGATGCTTGACCTTGCTGTACTGCAGAATGTAATATAGATTAAGAGAAACTCCACAAATCAGAAATTTTGTGTTCAAACAATGAATGCCACTGTTCTTCAAAATGAGGACCAATTTATCTTCAAATGCAAATCTCTTTAGAAAATCACCCTTCGATATATGCCATAAATCATTCAATGTCAAATTCGCTTTTCTCTAAATATAGTCCATGCCATTTCTTCAATTTCTGTTGTTCATACTCTCTCTCTGCTGTTTTTTTTTTTTTAATTAATTAATTAAAAATGAGAATTAATTAAAATGGGGTGATTTAAAAGGTCGAATTTAAAAACAATTGTGAGAAGTATTATAAGGGAGGGGAGTATTATATGGAGGTTAAAAAAAAAAAAAAAATGAGGCCGCAAGGGAAAGGGATTATATAAAAATGGGAATGTGGGAACGAATTTAAAAAGGGATGGGAATTAACTTCTAAAAAAAATTTAAAATTAAAAAATCGAATTTAAAATTGGTGTGGTGGAATGGAGTGATAAGGGGAATGGAGGCACGTGTGTGTAATAGCGTAGGGTGAAAGGAGCGGATTGTGAGCGGAGTGAGAGCAGTGGCGTAGGAAAGGGGCGTAGTGGAGTAGGGATGGGGAAAGGCTGAATCCACGGGTAGGGCATATAGCAAGGGGAGCGTAGGTCGTAGGGAGAGGTGGGTCGTAGGGAGTGGAGGGAAGCGTGATAAGGAGTTGGAGAGAGGGGTAAGGGAGCGGTGTGAGATTTGGGACGGCCGTGGAGTGATAAGGGTGAGGGGTCGAGGGTATGCGCAGTAGGGGGGAGCGTTTGGAGCCCGCGGGTTGCAGTGAGAGGGTAGATCGATGAGGGTGAGGGAGGTCGGTCAAAGGGTGTAGGGAAGATCCCCGAGAGTGGGATGGGGGAGCGCTGGAGTAACAAGGAGTGAGTGTTGTGCATAGGCGGAGGTGAGGGGTTGGGTTTGGGGATAGGGGGTATGGGAACGTGCGTGTGGGATAAGAGATTGTGTGGGAAGGGAGTGGGAGGCCGTGAGGGCCGAGGGGCAGAGTTGCCCATAAAATAATATATATATATATATTTTTTTTTTTTTTTTTTTTTAATTTTTTTTTAATTTTTTTTTTTTTCATAAAACAGCAGAAAGGATTAAAAGAGAAGTACAACAAGAATTTTACAAAATTTTCAACAGAGAACTTGCAGAATTTCCAGATGTATAGTAGAATCTTGTAGATTTGGAGTAAAAATTAATTTTCTCAGCAGCAAAGAATGAGAATGCCGAATTTTCTAGAAAATTTCAGTAGTAAAACCCAGAAATTTGCAGAGATTTTTCAATGAAAAACTCACAAATTTTCCTTTCAGAAACCAACTTTGAAACACTATTTTCCAGCAGCTCTTCAATGCAGAAATTTAATGGGCAGAAATTGCAGGGAAAAAATTCAGAATTCGAATAGAAAACCTACAACGCCAAGACGCACAATGCTGCTCTTCTTCAAAACCACTGTTGCTATTCTTCAAAACCACTTTCTGAATGTGGAAAAATGTCTGCTGCATAAACTCTCTAAATGCTGCAAAAATGCAGATATGCACAAGCCATAAACACAAATGGCTCACTCAAAGTTGAGCTGGTTATGGACGTATCAACTCTGATACCATGTTAAACACCATGTTAAATTCACACATGGTGTATGAGAAAGATAAACACACACACACAATGAAACTCAACACACAATGAATGATAAGCGTGTAGCTCACTTATTTTCCATTATACAAAGATGTACATTTATAGTACAATGGTGTGACTCTTGGTTTCACATTCCAAGGTCACTTGGACTCCATTGTGACTTTTTGCATTCCACACCTACCCATGTAGGATTAGGTGTTCCAACAGGTTACAGAAAACGAGAAACACGTTTTGAAAGAAGAAGAAACTTTTGTATTAGGGTCCAGAAATCTAACTGGTATATTGTACAATGCCCTACCTGCACTTCAAATTGGTACTCCCAACTCCATGCTAAGGCTCATTGTGCCATTTTTCAGATGAGCATCTTAACCTAAAGTTTGATTCCAAAAAACCCAAGTCCCCTGTTCTATGCCCAAGACCTCTGTTACAACGAGTAGAGTTCTAAGAGAAATACTTCACAATAGGAAGCAAAAGAAACATCACAAAATTGCTCGCTTTATATTGATAATTTTCTGTGAGAAAATTCAACTGTGGACAGTAAAAACATAATATCAAACACAACCAATCCACAATGGAATTTGAACATGAGGATTTATAACCAGAGAAAACCCTCTCTAGGTTAAAATAATTACAGAATGGCTTTAATATTATACTAATGAGCACTTACAACACCATAGCAATTACTGTCACAATGAAATCTGCTGGAAGAAAAGCCCTTGTACAGTTTTTACATTTCCACAGTGGAATCAAGAATCTTGCTATCTCTCATGATCTGGTTCTGTGGTCAGATCCTTTGCTATGGCTGTCTTGTTCTGCTAAACATGAATTTGTCTTAGCTTTGGCTCTGGTTCTCATTCAGGATCGTGGCTATCTGATCTTGCTGTGGCTTTGACTATACAAACTTGTTCAATAGGAAAATGTTGACTTTGCTATATATAGGAGCTTCAATGGGTGCTCTCAAACTGCTCTACTACAGTAGTTGGACTCTCAATGGACTTCTACAGCAATTGGCACCATCAATTTGCTTTGTTACAATGATGGATCACGTCAACAAACTGTGCTACAACCATTGGCACCATCAATCTTCTCTCTGCTTCGTCAAATGGTTGGCACCATCAACTGACTTTGCGCTCCTCGGGGTGATGACAGTGGCAAACACTTTTTTGGGTAGCTTTGTTTTGTCTCTGATTCAAGGTATAACTATGTTGGCCTTGTTTTTTTAGTCCTTGGAACTTAGTTCTCTCATATTTTCCATCCTATCCCCAGTTTTCTACCGAGAAATACATAACTTCACGATATCAAAATTGACTATTTTTTGCCATTTATCTTTAGTAATGGTACAACTTTAATTTGGTGCATTCGTACAGTATCTGAAGAGCACTCTCAAGCTGTTATTCAGTATTTTAGCATAACTACTACATTTAACTGCCATGCTCTAATATTTATATCAACCATAAGCATTCTTAAGGTAGTTCCACGTTTGTGAAGCAAAAGGAATGCTTCTGATAGCTTCTTATCATAGTGGTACAATTCTGTTCGCAGTTTATCTTTTATAAACCTCCAATTTTCCAAACGTAGTAGAGACTACAGTTTGCATATCAAATTTTGGACAAATCTGTTTAGTATTCTATAGAAAATGCATTAAGAATACAGTGCTATGTCTACTAAGCACAAATAATTGTTGTACTGAGTCATCTACACATCTTGACATCCTCGTTTTATATTCCTTTTCTGTTTTCGCAAAGTTTCCTCTGCTACGGAAAATGTAATTATATTAATTTTTTTCCATCAATATACGGATTGGATCTAATTAGATGTAAACCCTTTCTACAGTGGTTATTTGAATGGGTTAGAATGTGCATTGTTATTTGTTTCTTTTGAAATACATGCATTACCACTACATGAGATCTTTGCATTGATGTTTCCTCTGCTTGGTGGTGTCTCTGAGATTGAGCTGATCCAAAGGCAATGGATGTGCATCAGCGGTCGATTTCTCTTTGCTAGTACTGTAATCCAAATCCTCTAGCATGCAAATAGGTGCCGCAGCAATTATATCTAGGATTGATCATTTTTTTCTCACCTTCACTTTAGGCTTGGAAAACTTTGTTCCAGATTTTTTAACATTTGACTCACCTGATAGACAGTTATCTATGTGGGCATTTAAGGCTATATTGGATTTAGATGAGAAAGATCTACAAACAGGACAAACCTTTGGTATCATGGCCTCTGGAAGAGGTCCCGGATTCCCAAATTCTTCGTTCTTCCCAGGATCTGCCTTGCTCTTCTCCAAAGTTTGGATCTGCCTTGTAGGCTCCTCCCTCTTCTACACTGCTTAAATTGGAGCACCTCCATTATGATATCAAATCATCCGCCACTATGAAATGACATAGGTCGTAGATGCTTTGATAGACTTGCCTTTTGGGCACTTCACCGTGAACCAAGTTTTAAAATGTCACAACCCACTTGATATTTATCCCTAGCAAAAGTGTCACATGTGAAGATCAAGCTTTTGATGAAGCGAATAACTTGGTAAAGAGAATTTTTGATTACTTATGTATTCGACCCAACAATATAGATTTTGATGCACTGTCGTTTTTAACCATGTGCTGAAAAACATACAAAAAACTATGTTTTTAGTGAAATTTGAGTTCACAAAAATCGATGCCGGTCAAAATATAGACCTTGCTCCCAGCTTACTGGTAAAAGGCGATACTCATATTTCATGCAAGTAATGGAATGCATTTTTCGTTGTTTTATCTCGTCTTATTTGAACTTCCAAGTCTAGCATCAATGATTGTCTTATGCTTCAGAAAAATGGTATTATGATTTAGAGAAGTGTATCTACTTCTTATTATACTTCTTAACTTCCAAGTCTAACATCAATGATTATTTTATGCTTCACACATAATCTATTTTTCATTATACTCCTTGAAACATTTTTTATTAGTTGAATGAGACAAATTTTAAAAGGAGTAAGCTAATATATTAGCAAAAGGATTTCTGTCACAAATCTAAGATTCTTATAGGAATTCAATGGAAATTTCAGGCATCACCTGAGTAATCTTCAGTGTCTGCAAATTTTGACATCCAGAGATAAGTTTGTTACAAAATTAGGCAGCTCCTACTTGAAACATGTTGATGTTGATGCGTAGCAATCTCCTTCATTTATAGCCATGTGTTGGAATATTTGAAAATTCCAGAATAACAATGGAGAGAGTAATACTCTCCTCTTCTAACATAGAGAAAATATTGAAATTTCTTCACTGGAAACAGAGTTCAACACTTTGAAAATTTTCTATTCCTTCAAAAAAAAACTATTACAAATTCTTCCTCACTGATAGGGATTACAAAATGTGACTGTTGCAAAACGCAGTGCACTCAAAATTCTTCTTTGTCTCTAAAACTACGCACTGTTGTGCTCTTCAAAACACTTACACTGTTATTATGTGTAATAATAAACTTTACAACTACATTTCGAAACAGGCTCACAACCCTTTTCTTTTATATGCAACGCATATACTAAAAACATAACAAAACTATGAAAATAACAAATCTATTACAATGCTCCTGGGGTCCACAATTTATAAATGTTTTAATATATATATGAAATATATATAAAACATATATACGTCGCATTTAAAACAAAATATTGCCAAAACCAGTGTGGACCTTAACAAACAATAAAATTATTCCGCCGCACGTTATATAAAACATATAACAAAACCTTTGTCAAAACTTCAAACGAACCATTTAGACGTGGAGCCCGCTGGACTTCAAATAGCGATAAACCATAATTCAAACCAAATTCGCGTTCCAAAATAGCCTGCTGACGTCGGCCAATTTTGTGACGCGAAAACCAAATGAATTTTTCCCTAATTTTTTTCGGGTCCGAATTTGGGCTGGTGTACGGAGAGAGAGTTGTGACGCGAATTTCTTATCAAATTCGCCCTAATATTTTTCGGGTTCGGATTTCCTCTGCGCGAGCGGCCCAAACAAAGATCCGCTCCAATCAATTTCTGCCACGTGTCCTCCTCTGGCTTGTCGTGGTGCGGGACCACCAAAATTTAAACAAAACTCGCGCTTCAATCAAAAGTTGCCTTGTTCCCGGATGCGGGTGCATTGGATGATGTTTAAGGCGATGGGACATGGATGTGGCAAAGTGTGGAGACACCTGCCCACCCATGTCACGATTGGTAGATGATATTTAAGTTCCAAGGTTTTCATATCAATCGCATTAAGTTTTAACGCTGTTCAATTGGCGGATATTTAAGTTCCAAGGTTTTCATATCAATCGCATTAAGTTTTAATGATGTTCAAGATCGGACCTCCACTCCTGTTAGCGATTCCGCATGCTCCAATATGCTCTGGCCTTCGGCTCTCATCAATGAGAGATCTATGATGGGCATTCTTCGATGCCATTGCAGTCGGGTCAATAAAATGGCGTTTCGCTGTGGTTTCTCAGACGAGCCGCAACCTTTGAATTGCAGATGCTCTCCAGTTGCTGGGTTACACTGCCTGCGCACTGTGACGGGAAGGAGAAGCCAGCTGAACTTCTGCTTAGACCTTGGTGAAAATATGCATTTCTCTCGATCTGGTCTATGTCTGTCTTCCTCGGTTTCTTGGAATCCTGCTTCTTCGTCTCGTCTTGTGCCCACTGCTGAGACTACACCCATGCCTCGCATGTTTCAAAGGATGCATTGCCACAGGGATAGCACCAAAGGCCAACCCCTGCGTGCTCCCTCCAGCCCCTCAACCGAGTCGTCTTCCCACTCCAGTGATTATTACGCAGGCCGCTATCCAAACACTAGAAGTGGGCGGGGTTGGGTTCTAGGATCTGACCACCGTATGGGCTCCCTTGCTCCTCATTTCCCCACCGCTTCACCTTCTCCCACGACACGCACTGCACTTTTTTCCTTTAATTTCTCTCTGAACCACCCACGAATCACAACTTCAATCACCTTGGTTTTCCATGAAGAGGCCCAAGTGGAGGAACAATGCACCTGTCCGACGGGTCTGAGCTCAGAAAAAGCCCAGCTTTTGGGCCTTCAGGAGGGGAGCGTTGGCATGAATGTGCAGGAACCGGAGGCTCAGGTTCGTACGGCTCATGATGTGGAGATAGAGCCTAGAGATTCTAGACCTTTCATGTCTGAAGTTGCTCCCGCCATGGACAATGACATTTTTGCTGAAGGATGGTGCCGAATTGTCGAAGAACCACCGGATGAGTAGCTGCTTCTCTTTGGTTTGGTTTTCTTGCTTCGCGGCCCACTTAATTGGGCATGTTTTTGCTTATATTACTGTGTTGGACCTCTATTTTATTTTTGAATTCTGTAAACATTGTAATCGTCAAAGATATCAAATGATGGTTCCCCTGTGTGGACAATGCAACGACCTGAAAAACGTTCAAGACTGGTTTCCCCGTATGAGGGCAGTGTTCTTTTTTGATTTTTTGACAAATTTGCCATAAGTCTAGGCAATGTTTTTGACTTTGGTCATACTGTAATTTTATTCCCACTATTAATAGATTAACCTTACTTAGAAAAAAAAAATTGCCCTGTTTTTTTTTCTAAGTACGGCATCGGAATTGCGACAGCTTAAAAACGTTGGAAGAGCGACAGTATAAAAACGTCGGACCACATTTCATCGGAATTGCGACAGTTTACAAACGTCGGAAGAGCGATGGTATAAAAATGTTGGAAGAGTGACATTCAAAACGTCGGACCACATTTCGTCGGAATTGCAACAGTTTACAAACGTCGGAAGAGCGACGGTTTGGGAAACGTCGAAAGAGCGACGCTTGTTTGGAAGTGACGGAAAAAGTGTCGGTATTGCGACACTTTGTCAAGGCATCGGAATTGCGACGTAATGGCGAACCACGTTTTTCCCGTCCTCGAACTTTCGCTCTTGCGACCACTATGTGTCGGAATAGCGACGAAGTGGCCATCGGAAATTGGGCCAAATTTTCTAGTGCTACTAGTACTGCTTTTGATGATGTACCACCAGCTGATCCATGACATTTATATTACAGTTGTATATTTTTTACATTATTCAGTTATATATATATATATATATATATATATATATATATATATATGGTCCATGTATTTTATGTTCATGTTGCAGTTGTACTTAATTTACATGTTGGTGATAATCGTGATGTGTATATTGTTAGGTCATGTATGATATGTACTTCATTTAATGTGCAGCTTGCAAGTATATGTGTATGTGATAGCAGTTATTTCACCTGGGATGTATATTTGATGTTTGTGTTGTGATGATGTTAATATATAATGTTAATTGTGTTTTGTTAGATGATCATGATCACAATGATGTTAGCTATTTTGAATTTGTTTTTTAGTCAAATATGATGTTTGTACGATGGTTATCATGAACGTGATGTTTATTAATTAATTTAATACTAAATGATCATGATATTGTAAAATTGTAATATTTATAATTCTAATTGTATGTAAAATTCTAAAATTGTAATTGTAATTGTACGTGTACGTGAAATTGTAAAATTGTAATTGTAATTGTAATTCTAATTCTATGTAAAATATTTATAAAATTTTAATTGTATTACTGTGAATTGATTGTAATTGTAAAATTGTAATTGTATGTAAAATTCTAAATTTGTAATTGTAATTTTATGTGAAATTATATAATTGTAATTGTAATTATAATTATAATTCTAATTGTAATTTTAATTGTAATTGTAATTTTAATTGTAATTGTATGTAAAATATTTGTAAAATTTTAATTGTATTAATGTGAAAATTTTAATTATATTAATGTGAAATTATTTTATTAAAAGTTTTAAATTTGTAAATTTATAAAATTTTAAATAATTGTAAAATAATAAATCTAGAATAATATGAATTATTGTAACATAATAAAGTTTAGAAAATAATGCAAATAAATTCATGTATTTTAGAATTATCATTATTTTATTATGATCTTAGATACAAAAAAAGAACTAATTTATACAGTACGCCATTGTTTTTTAGATCAACATAATTGTAAATTATCAAGTGAAATATTGATTTTAACATTAACACAATGCAAATTAACAATTAATTCAAAATACATAATATAATGTTTCGAAAAAATCATCTTAAAAAGTATAAATATTGATGAAATAACACATGTACCATATCACTCTCGGTTCTCATGATCACCCGCATTATCTTCTAGCTCACATGGCATGACAACACTATTGTTCTCAAAAATATGTTTTGATCTAGGGTCATGTGTCAATATGAACCACCAATCCCTATCCAACACATCTGGGTAAAAAAACACCTGGTTAAATGTTTGGAGAAAACATAGGGCTCCTTAGCTTCATTCCACATATTTCTAGAGTTGATACATATCAACCTACTATCATGATTTTCCTTTACATTATTCCGATCAAAGGTGTCCCACCACTTGCACCTAAAAATAACACATTGGAAAGAAGAGAAATCCACTTCAATGATCTCTTGTATCTTTCCGATGTAACCTAATGTCCCTCGTACTAGGTTTTGATCACGGTGGCTAGATCGACTAGATTGATCGAACTCAACTTCCACTCCACAGTCTTGTGTGATGTTTCCAGCATCGGAATTTTCTGTGCGAAAATGGTGTCCTTATGCCTACATAGATGGGAACAAATGCACCTATTATAAAAAAGATAAAAAAATCATAGTGCCATGTGTCTTATAATAACCCAATAGTTAAAATATGAGATATAGATGTCTTATAAGTTTCAAATTTAAATATAAATTAAAAAGATTATTACCGAGTTGCTGCACCCAATCCCTACGTTTAGCGCATCCTCTTCAGCACGTGGGTAATGACCGGTTGCATCTCTGACTTGGTCAGCAACCAAACTATTGGGGCATATTTTTGGCATATTTTCTTTTAAATGATCGGGATAAGGTACACTTCTACCATTCAACCATCTTAATTCTTCATTGTCACTATCCCATTTCATCCTCATTTGTTCATACAATGCGACCCACGGTTGTGTTGCTTCAGAATTATAAAGAACGAATTTATTGATTGCTTCAATTTATGCATTCGCTAATGAAATCAAACCAACATTATATAGTACTTAGAGATCAAAATATACATTATATCAAATTTCAACATGAATATTAACTTTGTGTAAATTTGAAAAGTTATAAGTCGCTTACTCTTTATCAAGTGTTTTTTTCCACTCGTTGGTGTGTAACCAGCTCCAAAAATAGAAGAAAAGAGATATCAACGCCTTAGAAATAAGCCACTTCGAGGGGGAAACCTCCAATACATTACATAAATGAACAATTCTTGGATGATCCAATTTACAAAAACCTCCTTTCTATATATAGGAGTCCATGGGGCCATAATGTAATCCTAGTGGGCCACAATGTAATCCTAGCCGACCTAACAATAATAATTTAAGGCACAATAATAACAAAATGGGGGTTACAAGGGTACAATAATAACAATAAGGGGGTTACACTAACAAAAATAAGGGACTATACTAGTAATATAGGGACCTAACATGCCCCTCTCCTTCAAAAAGTGTTGTCCTCAACGCTTGAGTAGCTCTGGGTGCTTCTGTATAAAATTATCATCCTCCCATGTAGAATCTTCAGTGGGTAAGTTCTTCCACTTGATGAGATACTCTGAAATTGATCGATTCCGTAGTTGTCGAGTTCTTGTTTCCATGACCGCTTCAGGTTCCAATATGATTTTTCCTTCTTCATCAAGTTCTGGTAATATTGTTTGAACTGGAAGATTTTCACCAATAACCTTCTTTAAGCATGAAACATGGAAAATTGGATGTACTCGCGAAGAAGCAGGAAGCTCCAATTTGTATGCCATAGTACCAATCTTTTGCAACACCTTGTAAGGACCATAGTACTTTGGCGATAATTTATTATCCTTCTTTGCTTGCTTGAGGGACATTTGTTTGTATGGTTGTAACCGTAAAAATACCCAATCTCCTACATCAAAACTTCTCTCACTGCGATGTTGATCTGCCTGTTGTTTCATTCGATTTTGTGCCAAATTCAGGTTATCCTTTAAGAGTTGTAGAACTTCTTGTTGATTCTCGATGTGATCTTCCACTGCTTGAACCTTAGAATTTTCCCTTAAAGATGATGTGATGGATGGTGGATGATATCCATAAAGTGCCATAAATGGGGTCATTTTTGCTGCAGTATGGAAGGAAGTGTTATACCACCATTCAACAAGAGGTAACCACTTGACCCATTGTGTTTGTTTATCAGATACAAAACAACGAAGATATCTTTCCAAACATTTATTTTCTATCTCAGTTTGACCATCAGATTGAGGATGATAAGATGAGCTATGATCTAATTGAGTACCCAAACAAGAAAATAACTCCGTCCAAAAATTTCCAGTAAAAATGGGATCTTTGTCACTCACAATAACCCTTGGGCTTCCATGTAGCTTTTGAATTCTGTCCATAAATGTATTAGCAACTGTACTTGCTTTAAATGGATGAGATAATGCACAAAGTGTGCATACTTGGTAAGTCTATCAACTACCACCATGATGACACTATTTCCTTCGGACTTAGGTAAACCTGTGATAAAATCCATTGAAATCTCCTCCCAACGTTGACTTGGAATGGATAAAGGTTGTAGAAGTCCTCGGGTCTTAATTGTTTCCACTTTATTCTGCTGGCAAACCAAACATTCCGCCACAAAATTTTGAATATCAGATTTAAGGCCATCCCAAAAAAATTCTTTCTTCACCCTATGGTAAGTTTTTAAAAATCCTAAGTGTCCTCCTAAAGAAGAAGTGTGCAATTCCAGAAGAATCTTTTGTTTTAGTTGGGAATTCTTACAAAGATATAAGCAATCTTTGTACCATAAGGAATCATTTTTCCAACTAAATGTATCAGATGTACTAGGATCTTGCTGCAACTTTTGAATGAGTGTACATACATCTTTGTCCTTCTTCCATTCATCTCTTGCTTCAGTTATCCAATCTGGTTGGATAATAGAAATGGCACAAAGCAATGCTTCCACCTCTTCATTCTTTCTTGAGAGTGCATCCGCAACAACATTAAGCTTTCCTTTTTTGTAGATTATTTCAAAGTCATAACCCAACATCTTTGTGACCCATTTTTGCTGCTCTTCTGAAGATAGTCTTTGTTCCAAAAGTGTTTAAGACTATCATGATCAGTTTTTACCTTGAAGTGTCTTCCCATTAGGTAAGTTCTCCATTTCTTTAGTGCATGCAGTATTGCTAACATTTCCTTCACATAAATAGGTTTCTGTAAATACTTTCCTTTGATTGGACGACTTTCAAAAGCAATGGGTCTTCCTTCCTGCATTAAAACTGCACCAATTCCATTTCCTGAGGCATCACATTCCACAATAAAGGTTTTTGTGAAGTCTGGTGTAGCTAAGACTGGTGCTAGGTACATTTCCTCTTTAAGACGTTCAAAGGCCTTAGTTGCTTCAGGAGTCCATGAAAATGCATCTTTCTTCAATAATGTTGTTAGAGGTGCTGCTATTCTCCCATAATTCTTAACAAACTTGCGATAATACCCTGTTAACCCGAGAAATCCTCGCAACCGCTTTATGGTTGTGGGGACTTTCCATTCCTTAATGGCTTTAATTTTGTTAGGGTCTACTTTAACACCCTCGTGAGATACAATATGACCCAGATATTCCACCTCTTGTACTCCAAAGAAACATTTGGATTTTTTTGCATATAATTGTTTCTCCCGCAATAGTTTGAGCACCCTGTCAACATGTTCAACATGATCCTTCCAAGACCTGCTATAGATTAGTATATCATCAAAAAATACTAGCACAAATTTTTTAAGGAAGGGTTTGAAAATGGAATTCATCAACCCTTGAAATGTAGAAGGTGCATTGGTAAGGCCAAAAGGCATGACCAAAAATTCATAATGACCCTCATGAGTTCGAAATGTCGTTTTTGGAATATCTTCAGTCTTCATTCTAATTTGATGATATCCTGAACGAAGATCCAACTTGGTAAAATAAATTTCTCCATGTAATTCATCCAATAATTCATCAATCACAGGAATGGGAAATTTATCTTTAATGGTGAGCTTATTGAGCTCCCTATAATCCTGACACATTCGCCATGATCCATCCTTCTTGTGTACCAATACTACAGGAGCAGAGAAAGAACTTTGACTAGGTTGAATTATACCCGCTTCTAACATTTCTGCAATCATACGTTCAATTTCGCTCTTTTGGAAGTAAGGATATCTATAAGGCCTGATGTTTGGAGGAACACTTCCTGGAATCAAATGAATAGCATGATCATGATCACGAATAGGTGGGAGTCCTTTGGGAGTTTCAACACCTTGGAATGATTTTCCAAGACTTGTTGGAGATCTGCAGAAATAGATGATTTTGATGTTGGAACTTCTAGTGAGCATAATTGTGCAATTACGCCTCGTTTTTATTTCTTTAGAAGCTTTGTCATGACATTAGAGCTTATTATCCTTCCAGGCTTCCCCGCAATACCCCGTAATTCGACTTCCTTTCCTTCTGAAAAAAATTTCAAGAAAAGTTCTTGAAAATTAAAAGCTATCGTCCCCAAAGATTGTAACCATTGTACTCCTAGTACAACATCAGTACCTCCCATAGGAATGGAAAGCATTGGACTAGTCAATACATATTCCCCCATGGTTAGCTTGATATTATGGCATTTTCTAGAGAAATTTATAGTTCCTCCAT
Organism: Pinus albicaulis; assembly: GCA_034641835.2. Taxonomy (NCBI): domain Eukaryota; kingdom Viridiplantae; phylum Streptophyta; class Pinopsida; order Pinales; family Pinaceae; genus Pinus; species Pinus albicaulis. The sequence goes on along the minus strand of CM076584.1, from coordinate 1,527,684,974 downwards.
TTGCAACCATCACTTGACATTCTGGTGCTGAGTATAGGAAACAATTTAATTCCTTGGCTACCTTACAATGAATAAAATTATGGGTGCTACCTGAATCAATCAACACTATTACCCTTTTCTTCTTGATATGTCCTTCTATTTTGAGATTTTGAGGAGTGGTAATTCCTGCCAGTGCATTACACGATATGGTCAGATTCATTTCTTCCTCTTCTAAAGTTGGTTCCTGGTGTATATCCTCTTCTTGTTCATTTTCTTCCTCGTCACAATCTATGTAAAATAATTTCTTCTCAGCACACTTATGACCTTTAGTGTATTTGCTATCACAACTGTGGCAAATCCATTTTTCTCTTTTTTCTTCCAATTATTGTGGTGTCAACCTTGTAGGTTGTGGAAATATAGGCATAGAAACACTTCTTTATAGAAGTAAGTGGTAGGCTTCCTTGTCGCCATAATTTTACATTCAATTTTTCTTGCCAACCTGAATGCCTTCTCCAATGAATCAGGTTCCAAAATGCAAACTTCATGTTGGATGTTATCCTTTAAAGTACCTATGAAGAGATCAATCATGTGTTCCTCTGAAATATCAGTTACCCTTATATTCAATTTTTGGAAGTCTTCAATGTCCTCCCCCACTGAACCCTTTTGTTTGAGATTTATCAATTGGCTAAGAAGGTGTTGCTCTTTGTATCCTCATAACGTGCTATCATTTCCTCTGTAAAAATTAACCAAGTGACAATTTTTTTACTGGAGCAAAGCCATCGATTCCATACAAATGTATTTTTTTCTAAATGTAAAGTTGCAATGCGTACCTTTTGTGTGTTTTTCACATTATTGAGATCAAAATATTGCTCCATCTGTAGTATCCATGTTATAGGATCCTTTCCATCAAACTTCCTCATATCCATTTTTGGAATATGGTGGTTCTTCCCGCCAACATTAGAGGTTATGAAATCACGATTAACATTTATTTGTTCTCATCATGAGGTTCTTCTACTATATTTCCGCCATTAGGAATCATTTCTTGTTTAAGCTTGTCATCGAAGCCTTCCATGTATGCTTTTAGATCATTCTTCATGTTTTCCATGTTGTCTTTCATGTCATCCATCTTAGCTTCCATGCCCGCTTCCATGCCATCCATCTTAGCTTCCACGCCATCCATTTTAGCTTCCATGCCTTTCTTCAAACCGTCCATCTTTACTTCCATGCCTTTCTTCAAAACTTCCATTTCATTTTTTGTTGCTCTTTGCGAGAGTGAAAACTGTTGCATTTGCTCTTGTAATTTTGATAGATCATGTTGCAATTCTTCATCTTCATGAGTCATAGTAGAGCCTTCCGAAGGCTTAATGGGTGTTGAATTCTTTTTAGGGGCCATTTTAGAATCCAATATTGATATCTATTCTACAATATGCCCTTGGAATCAATTCAACTTGATTCTTCAAACAAGACTTATGCAATTCGGAAAAAAAATACACACCTTTTACTTGCTTTGAGGAGCACGATATTGAAATTGAATTATCTATGTAATTGAAAATCTTAGATATCTAAAATTCAGCTCTGTAGTAGCCCTCTGAAGCGTCTTTCCGATGCCACGGGTCTGACCTGATTTGGATTCTCCAAGACAAATTTGTGTTCAATCTCCCACAATGACCTAATTCTGGACTAGTTCAGTAGAGCGAAATTGTACGACTTGCCACATGTCACTGTTTTGTCCTTTGTCTCTGAAATTGATAGCCAAGAAACTACAGTCTATGTACTTGCAACCACTTTTTACAGCACTCCAATCCGATCCCCAGAGAGAGAGTTATTGAACTTTTCCCACGATCACCTCTTTCGGATGAAATTCAAGAGCCTGAAAAGGCACTACCTTCCACAGATCATATCTCCAAAAATATTGCAAATCAAGCTCTAAAATTTTTTGAAGAATTTCCTCAGGATTTTAGCTTCGCACCATATGAATTTTAGATTCTGAACCTTCGTAGAAAAAGGTTATAGCGCAAATTCCACGATGACCTGTTTAGGAGCTCGAAAAATACCCACCTACAAACATGATATTCCAAACATGTCAGAACTAAGCTCAAATTTTTAGACAACCTTTCTCAAGATTTCAGCTTCGCACCCTAAAAATTTCAGCTTTTGAAGCTTCGTAGAAAAAAATTTATAGCGAAAATGCCACGATGACCTGTTTGGAGCAGCGAAACCCTAGAATCCAAAGCTCTGATACCAAATGTTGTGTAACCAGCTCCAAAAATAGAAGAAAAGAGATATGAACGCCTTATAAATAAGCCACTTCGAGGGGGAAACCTCCAATACATTACATAAATGAACAATTCTTTGATGATCCAATTTACAAAACCTCCTTTCTATATATAGGAGTCCATGGGGCCATAATGTAATCCTAGTGGGCCACAATGTAATCCTAGCCGACCTAACAATAATAATTTAAGGGCACAATAATAATAAAATGGGGGTTACAAGGGTACAATAATAACAATAAGGGGGTTACACTAACAACAATAAGGGACTATACTAATAATATAGGGACCTAACACTCGTTTGGAGCAACTCCCCTTCTTTTTTGTCTTCATCCCTTTCATCGTCCCAAATCACCGCACCTGGTCTGTCGTCAATCTGCTTGATGTACTCACTGGCATAATATAAGACTCATACGAGATGTACTCCTCTGCCATAGACCCCTCGGTTTTTTCCCTTTTTCAAACAAAACCTTTCAATTTCTTCATGTACCTCTCTAAGAAGAACATCTAACAACAAGAAACCACCCAAATAATTCAACCTCATCTACTAGGTGGATTAGAAGATGAACCTGTAAGTCCATGAAACTCGTCGGCAGTTCCTTCTCAAACATACAAACAATCTCAACTATCTCTTGATACCATCGTGGAATGCTATCCACATGAATCTCCTTTGACGTGATCCAACGTACAAATGCAAATAATTTAGATATGGAACGTCCTAGGTCTTGAGGGAATTCATGTTTCACACACCCATGCACGAACAAAGGATAATGAAATTGTAAAATTATAAAAATGTGCAATAATATACAAAATTAGTTATGTTTTATGATCCCTGCATGGGATAAAATTTATTACAATAACAAATAAAAAAAGCATGCTTTTGACATTATATGTACTCTTAGAAGATTCAAATGGTCATGCGATTTCAACCCCGACAAACAGTCATCCACGGTGAAGCAGCACTGTAGTGAAGACCCGTATGAAGTTGGCACCCTCACACCCATTATAACTTCCTTTGCCAAAGAAACGTCATCTTTTTTAAAATTCCATGGGACATCACCTTCTTTGAAAAACCATGAATTAGAGGGACCTGCCTCTGATCTCGTACTTTCTAATCGTCTTGGCCAATGTTTCTTTTTAGTTTTTGAAGTAATAAGATCTTTCCTAAAAACCAATGTGTCACTTTGTTTCGATGATATGTGCCTCCATAAAGAAGATGAAACATTTTTAAATATATGCATGGGATCTAATAAGTGGGTAATATTACGATGCTCCCAATATGGGAGGTTATAAAAGATAGATTTCCTTTTCATCCCAATGGGAAATTTCTCAACATAGGTGTTGAAGAATTCTGGATCATCGAACATAGGCTCCCCATTTGAATCGAACATTTCTATGAACTCCTTCTCCTTCTCTCTCTCATATGCTCTAAGTCATTCAGCTGGTGTCGTTATTGGAGGCCTTTGGGTTCTCTCTCGTTTACCATTGAAATCCGATGCTGCTCTTCTGTAAGGGTGTTCTTCTGGGAGGAATACCTTGGATCAATCATACACTAGCTTTCGTAGGTCCTTGGACCATCTAGATTTCAGATAAGGTCCACAACATTTACATCCAAAATACCCTTTTGTTACAAGACCTATGAGATTATTGTATACAATTAATATGCATGGCACGTTAAAGGATATCATGAAGATCAGAACAAATATTACAATGAATTAAATAACTAATATGTGAAAGAATATTGTTACGTATATAAACAAATCAATAAATTAAACATGTAATTTACCAGAGAAAACTTCTAAGCTTGGATAATCACGTGTTGTGTAAGCACATATGCCATACAACGTAAAAATCCTCTCTACTACAATGGGTCTTGATACATCGTATACATTTATCCCATCCCATAATTCCTTTAGTTCATCTACCAGTGGTTGTAAGTAGACATCAATATTTTTCACTTGTCTTCTACCAGGGACTATGAGAGCCAACATAAGATGTTCATTCTTCACGGACAACCATGGGGGGATATTGTTATTGATCACTACTACAGGCCAAACATAATAGTTGGTGTTCTGGAGGGAATATGGGTTGACGCCATCCATGGCTATGCTGAGTCGTAGACTTCGTACTTCATCCTTGAATTTTTCGGGCCATGTATCCTCTATATGCTTCATGTCTATTGAATCAGTGGGGATTCACATAACTCCCAACTCACTTCTGTGTGAGGCATGCCATCCCTGCAACATAGCTAATTCTTTGCAACGAAAGAGCCTTTAAATCCTTTGGATTATAGGCATGTGCCTCAGTATCTTAAAAGGAGGACCAATACGTGATTTACCCTTATTTTTTTATTTATCATACCTGTCATGCCCACATTTCAGACACATCTCTTTGTCTGCATATTATCCTCTATATATAATACAATCATTTGGACATGCATGATATGATATGTACTCAACAGCCAACATTTTCAACAATATCTTTGCCTCTTCGCAGCTACCGGGCAAGACATTATCACTCGGAAGAACCTTATCTTTGAATAACCTATAGTTGGTGATCATGGAAAAATATATTAATAAATGTACATTAATGCTGATATAATTATTAATGTTCATAAAATTTACCATTTGTAATATTCATTGCAGTGTACTAATTATATTTCAAATTTATATAAGGGAATACTTTATGGTAACTTACCTCAAAAGTTCTGAGAAACATGCATTCGACAAGCCAAACTTTTCTTTCAAGTTGTACAGTAACATTGTTGTCCCCAACTGGGTAGACTTTGACTGACCGCTAGGTCTAAAGAGAGGGGTGGTGAAAGCAAATTTAAAGCTTTCGAAAAAGGTGTCAGCGATATGAGCATCATCCCCTCGCTGATCATCGTTTTGGAATGCATATAACAATATTTTTCCATGGCAGTCATGGAAAATTTTAGGGGCAAATTTTAGCCCAAATGCAAATTTTAAGGGATTTTAAATTTTAATAGGGCGAATTTTTTATATAAAACCCATTTTCTATAGTTTTATAAAATTAGCCCAATAGTTATTTTAAAAATAATTAATTATTATATATTAGCCCGCCAAAAAAAATGTGCATAAAACTGAAACAATGGAATTCGCTCTCGATTTTATTTGGTTGGAGGAGATTTGAATGGCATTCGCCTGGATTTACAGAGTCGGAGGGAGAGGTTGGAGTGATTCACCCCATTTTTTCACTGGTTCGCCGGGTGGTTGGGACTTGGAAGGGGCATGGAGTTGAATGGTGGTTGGGACTTGGAAGGGGCGTGGAGTTGAATTTTAGTCCTTCGATGTGCATAGGCTCGCCGATCTTCTTGCTGGCTGAGCGAGGGTATGGCAGATACCATCCCAAATAGCAAGCCCTAGAGCTTATTAGATTAGTCAATTTAGTTAATTAGCCCTAGAAGCCCAGAAACCCAATATAATTGCATAGGTACAGAGATTCAGCGAAGTTCTGCAGTGTCATTTGTTAGCCTATAAGCCATGGATTTCACAACATACCTTAAATTCCTATTTATTCTCACGGGATCTTTGTTGCTGGTGCTTTTTGTTAGGACTTGGGGTCATTTTCCTTCTCAAGCAAAGTTTGAACTGGATTGCTTTGAGTATGGGTCCTGGTGCACCTTTAAGAACAATGTTCCAGGCAGCAGTAATGGTGTGCTTATTCAGAAAGGAAAGCCTAAGCCGTAGCAGAAAGTTGATAAAAAAGAAGAAGTTGCAAACCATCAACTGGATCCTTTGACCTTTCATAAGATCAAGAAAGTACAAAAGATTCTACAGCAGTCCTCAATTTTCAATCATGGTAAGTTTGCACTTCACTCTATGGTCCTAGAAGAGCCCCCAAAAAAGCAAATCCTTTTATGGAAGGCAGGAAGTAGCCTTCCAAGCAGGAAGGCCACAATAATAGCTTGGGCTAATGGGCATGCTTATAAACTCATTGTAGACCTTGCATCAGGCCAGATTGTTGACAATCAAATCAGTCATGAAAATGGGTATCCTGCTATGACAATGGAGGATATGACTTTGGCCGTTCAAGTACCTCTGAAAAGCAAAAAATTCGTAGAAATTATATGGAAGAGAGGGGTTAACGTAAGTGACCTTTGATGCCTACCTATTTCTCTGGGCTGGTTCAGACCTGATGAAGAAGGCCGAAGATTGATAAAAAATCAGTGTTATTCAAGCGCAAGAACATCAAATTTCTACATGAGATCCATTGAGGGACTCACAGTTTTAGTTGATATGGATTCTAAGGAGGTCTTGAAAATCACACACAAAGGAAAAGATATACCCTTGCCAAAGCCAGAGGGTACAGACTATAGACTATCTGCCCAGAAGTATCCTTTGTTTCCCCCACTTAATCCTATCTCCATTGAGCAGCCCAAAGGTCCCAACTTTAAAGTTGATGGTCATCAAGTCAAATGGGGGAGTTGGGAGTTCCATCTCAAGCCTGATCCTCGTGCTGGGGTGATCATATTACAAGCATCTATTAAGGATCCAGACAGTGGAAAATTGAGGAGGGTTTTGTACAAGGGTTTTACCTCCGAGCTCTTTGTGCCTTACATGGACCCTAGTGATGCTTGGTATTTTAAAACCTATATGGATGCAGGTGAATATGGATTTGGACTGACTGCTATGTCTCTTGATCCACTTAATGACTATCCAAGAAATGCCTACTACATGGACGGGGTCATGGCTAGAGACGATGGGACACCTTATGTAAGACATAACATGGTCTGCATATTTGAGAAATATGAGGGCGACATATCTTGGCGCCACACAGAGTGTCCAATTTCAGGCATGGAGGTAAATAGTTTTTTTTTTCTTGAAATTTCTTTCCAATCTTTGTTTCCAAACTATGTAATCTTTGTTTCCAAACTTGCACTGAAGTCTTCTATGTAGTTTTGTTGAGAGTAACTAGGACTATCATCAACTAAGTTCATAGGTTTTCTGTCCCTGTCTCCAAATTCTCTATCTCTACAGAGATTCTTTGGCCTTGGATGCTAGAAGAGATGCTTTTGTTTCAAGATAGAATAGAAAAGGTTTTCCTTCTCCTCCCGCTTTTTGCTTGCACTGGTATATTGTTTCCTTGGTGGGTAATATTAGGTCACTGCTTGGTACTCATTGAAAATATCCTTGGCATTTAGATGTTTGCTTGGCACTTGTATAAACGTAGAAAAAAAGATGATGCTTTTGTTTGCACTGGTATATTGTTTCCTTGGCACATGTATAAACCTTGAAAAAGTTTCTTGCTTCTGTTTGCACTGGCATATTGTTTGTATTTCTAATTTGTGAAATCTATTGTGTGACATGTTAGCGCTCAAATCTACCTTAGGCTGAAATAAGGTAAAACTCAAGGCTACATCAAACCACGCTCAGCCTCGTAGCTAGCCCTACGAGGACAGGAGAGGGCTCTCTCCAGATCTATCTCGGCAAAGGATCTTCAAAGGAGCTAAGATGACTTATAATGAACACTGAATACTGATTTTAGGCTAGTAAAGAGATAGGAATGTTTGATTTTGATTTTTTGGGTTTTTGTTGGAGAAATGGGAAAAAACAATTTTGGGTCCGAGGATAAGGCCAGATCTTTGCAGAATTCGAGTTGGGGCAAGGTAGGAAATAGTCTTGATGCTTTTGATTTGAGTATATGGATGGATCAGAAAGACAAGGAGCTAAAAAGGGCAAGGATGAACATGGATCCTCTCCAAACAGGCGAAAACATACAAAACTAAATGAATTCAAAGGTAGAGCACTGTAAACAATGGATTCAACCTCATTTACTCATTCATTTTAGTTTCAGAAGCATAAGAAGGGATGGAATACATTAAACATGAAATAAATTACAATAAACTGAGAGAAAACACCATCAAGAACTGAAAGCCACAAGAATCCCAACAGGTGCTGCAAAACCTCTGATCTTTCCTTAGCCAAAATATGAAAAATATGTACAATGTGTGCCAAAGTTTCCCAAGAGTCCAACCTCTCCAACCTCTGAAAATGATTGAGAAATTACATCATATAGAGCATCCTAACCCCTTCCCATGCCTCTAGGGGTCGAAATCCTCCTTCTAGGAGCAGTTCCAACAAATTCTAATCAAGGAGCTAAAATCTAGGCAGCTAACAACTTGCCTCTAAAAGAGTGGAGACTGATTCATTTACATGATTTTCACTTTTTTGAGAGTGAATCTTCTAGAATAGGTAAAAATGAGCCAAAGTTACATGTCAACCATCAATTTACATCATGAAAACCCAAAAATTTCATCCACAAGAAAAACTGGTCCCAACTGGCCGAAATTCTGAGCTGGAAGTTGAAAATTCAGCCAAAACTCTAAGTGGGTAGCGCCCCTGAGCTGAGTGGGTAGCGTGCCTTTCAGCCTGATTTTGAGGCACTTTCTGGCATCCAAATTGAGCTCATGATAGCTCGTTGGAAAGCTCTGGATGTTGGCTATCCAACCCAAGTGGAATGTCTCAATTTGGAGCTCATTTTCCCCTCCAAAACTTCATTCTCCCAGAAGTACTTCCTGCTGGTGCAAAAGGTGGCAGCAAGGTGGTTTTCATGGTGTTTTTGAGCTTTTTGACCATCCAGAATCTGATGAAATGCTTCGGCAATGCCTGAGGATGCATAAATTACCATGAAAAATCCAAAAATGCAAATATTTCCTTCAGCAAGTGTCCCGAAAAAAAGTGAGCATATGGGCGCGCTACCCGCTTAACTGAAAAACCTGTTTTTAGACCAAAATATTTCAAAATGACAAATTTTTTTCCGAATTTGCTCAAATTCGGAGCGAAGACCCTCCATCATGTATCTTTCCCATCCAACGAAGCCTCGGCCAAAATCCGGAGTGGATCAGGCCTTTTCCGCCGTTTTAGTGCTTCGCTCAACCTCCTCTTCAGAATCTTCATTCTCGCTTTGCAGACATGCATGCGAGCCCAATAATGGCCTTTCATGTGACGAAGCATGTCTTTCTCTCTATTGGCCTTTGCCAACAACTTCTCCAGATGAATTTTAACATGCATGAGCTCAGTCTCTTGCTTAACTGGTGTCATATCACCTGGTCTTTTCCGGGCCAATTGTCGATCCTCACGGATTCGACGCAGCTCATAAAGTGTGTGCTCATCCTATAGCTGTTTGTTGCACTGCTCCAGATAGTTTATCACCCACTGAGCCTTCTACAATTGATCTTTCAGTGTGTCATTCTCGGCCCTTTGCTCCTGGATGATCTCTTTCAGCCTCGAGCTAGGAGAGCTCGCACCAACATCAATGATCGTGAAATCAGTGACCCGGCCTCTTGAAGGGCCCTCATCATGCATGGGCTTCTTGCCCCTGTCCTGGATCTGTACCTGTACTGAAGAAGAAGGCGAGACCCCTTCCACATCATGTGGAGATAATACTCGCTCTGCTGATGGAGTCGGCGAGACCCCTTCCACCCCGGGTGGAGATAATACTCACCGTGTAGCTGCAAATAAGGCCCTGTGGCCTCGCTGGTATGTCACAAACAATGGAGCACTGATATGCTCGACCTCAGGGATGTCCGGCTGATGTGAAGGCTCTCCCTCATCATAAACTACCCCGGGAGGCGGCTGTGGCGCTGTGAAGAAGTCACGGGAGATGAAATCCTCCCAAGTAATGCCCTGCTGTGGAATCACTGTCATACTCCTGCTCATAAACTGAATCTGTCTCTGACATGGCTCTGAAAACAAGATGTCTGCAATATGTATGTTGATATAGGTGTAATGAAGTCAAAGTTTCAATGTATGCTCAAAACCCAAATATATTGCACATGTACCAACACATCATAAGAAAACAAGTGACATTGGTAATAGCTCTGTTTAGTGGATTGGCATTAAAGACAGTCTCTGTTTTGATCACAAGTAAGTTGGAAAAATGAGTACCAAATGCAAATGTATGGTACAACTTTATAATGATGGCCAAAATTTGTCAAAGGAGCAAACAAGTATGGGACTGTGTTTATCAAATGGAGAATAGGAACAACATGACACTGACCATAGTGAAACAAATGGCCATGACAGTGGTAATAGAATGATGATGAAAGCAGCGATAAGATGATAAACAAAGGGCGTGAGGATGATATACACAACGTGCTAGGGCATGAGCATATTTACCATTCACAAAAGTTTTCAAACCCTTCACAAGACTGTCCATATATATTCAAAACCCTTAAGGAATAAATATGCATATAAATGTAGAGTTTATACATTTCTCTTCAACCAAGGCTTGTTTCCCAACATCAATAACACCACAATCATGCCAAAAATCTACTGAGCAACCTTTAGAAACCTACTTGCAAGTCGATGGAGGCGTTTGAGCTCAAAATCGGATGCAAAAACAAAATTTTCTGGCTCTGTCACTGTATGGGTAGCGCCCCTGCCCAACGGGTAGCGCCCGGCAAGTGGGTAGCGCCTGTGTTAATTAACACTGGCTGTTGGTGTTATGTGGGTAGCGCACCTTAAGTGGGTAGCGCACCTCCTGTATGGGTAGCACGCACTTTTCTATGAGTAGCTACATAGTGCATTTTGCAGGAGGATTTTGGAGGCCTTACCGGTGTCCAAATTGAGCGTGTGGTAGCTCGTTGGAAATCTATTGGAGTATGATTTCCAACCCAAGTGGAATTTTGCAATTTGGAGTTCATTTACCCTGTCAAAAATCAAATCTCCCAACACTTGTCAAAATGAGCAGAATGAGGCTGCCTCAAGGCAGAGCGCTATTGCAGTCAACTTTTGAAGGTCTTCCTCAACTCCAAATTGAGCTCATGATAGCTCATTGGAAATATCTTTGTGTCTAGTTATCCTTTGACTCATCAAGAAAGTCATTTAGCCAACCATGCTAGGAGAAATCTTGATTTTCCCAAGGTCACTTCAGAGGTGCATTCAATTCTCCTGAGGCAACGGTATTTTTGACATTTCTCTAAAACCATGATACCTGTGTAAAAAGTGAAAGAGGTTTTTCTTCCTTGGCATGTTTTGGACAAAAACCTCTCTCATTTTTCCAAAATTCATCTTTGATTGCTCTAAAACATCTTTTGAGTGAAACTTATCCCGATGTGTGAAACAAGGGATTTTGTCGAAATGAAGCGAAATGAAGGGGATAAGGGGCTTCTAAATTCTTGGGGAAATTTTGGAAAGTAGGGAGGGATGTTAGGAAGTAGGGGAAAGTGGAATCTCAGAGATTGAGTGAGGGGAAGGGGTCCAAAAGGGCAAAACACAGGCCTAGCCTAGAAAATTGCCAAGTTGTGGCAAGAAACTAGGGTTTGTGGAAAAATGAGGAATTTGGGGGATCTCAATGATGGGAAGTGTTTAATAAGGTATATTAAGGATAGGGGAAGGTGTGTGAACATCAGGATACAAGTTTTTCCGATGATTTGACCATCCAAGAGAAATTACCTCCAAAACCCTAGGAGAGGGAAATGGACCTTACCTAGGCACAACTGAAGCATGAACAAGATGTAAAATGACCCAATGGAACTTGACATGATGATGAAAACCCTCTGAATGATGGCACACTCAGCTGAATGGTGACATGGACCGAAATTTGGACAACTTTGACAGGAGTGAAAACAAACCCTAGACCTAATGCCTAGTGACCAAATTTTGCTTGAAGACTCATTGAAATGACAAAATTTGACCTTGACACCTTAAAATCACTTTGTAAGAGCATGTTTGATCACTGGAGGAAGGCTGCAAAGGCTGACTCTAACATGACAGATTCAAGAAGTCAGACCAAAGGTTACCTTAGTAGCCCGCATGGTAACATCTGTTGCAAACTATGATTATATTGTGGATTGGGAATTTCAAACTGATGACCTTATCCGAATTAAGGTAGGAAACTCTAAAATCTTTCCTTGAGAAAGCAACTTGTCAAGTTATTTTTACTAAAGCGCGGATTAGAAGGGCTAAGATTTTGACCATTCTATTTGGCACACAGGTTGGACTAAGTGGGATCTTGATGATCAAAGGTACAAAATATGAGAATGTCAACCAGATCAGATCTGAGGATGAGATTCATGGGACTTTGATTTCTCAGAATACAATTGGTGTCATCCATGACCATCATATTACTTTCTACCTGGACATGGATGTTGATGGTACAGACAATTCCTTTGTTCAGGTCAAGATGGGCAAGCAAATGGTGAAGAATGGACAAACTCCAAGAAAAAGTTTTTGGAAAGCAGAGAGACACATAGCAAAAACAGAGAAGGATGCCCAAATTAAGCTGAGCCTCTATCAGCCATCTGAGTTTCATGTGATCAATCCATCAAAGAAGACAAAGATTGGAAATCCAGTGGGATATAAAGTTGTCCCAGGGGGCACTACTGCAAGCTTGCTCGATCACAGTGATCCTCCTCAGCACCGAGGGGCCTTCACTGACAATCAGGTTTGGATTTGGATGCCCTCAAAGTTCGACTAGTTTTTGTTGTTGAAATTCACACTAAATAATCAAATAGATCTGCCAAAAAATCACATTCATGCATGGAAAATTTGAATGGAAGGAGAAAGGCTGAAAAAAAGACAAGAAAATAGAAGTCTTAGACGTAGAAGGGAAAAAAGTAAAGTACAAATATCATATAAATAGAACTATCCATAAAATTTAGCAAATATACAAGTTGAAAGAGCCAGGGAACCTGGAAAATATGCAAGAAGTTTTGTGACATTAGCTAGACCTTTCTATTTTCTCACCAAAGAACATTAATGGGAGGGACTTTTGAGGGATGGAGAAGCGGGGAAGGAATTCATCCTTATGTTGTGAGTGGCAGATCATAAAGGTGCCTGGAGCTACTCTATCTTTTGCAGACTTGGCAATGAGAATTACACTGGTTTAAACTCCAAATAGGTTGAACTCGGGGCTTATTGTTCCTACTTCCCGGTGGTATCATAGCCTAGCTAGGGGGTGGAGTTTTACAGCAAACTACCTGCAATTGGGAGGAAATTTCTTGGTGTATTTGGTTTTTTTGGTGATCCACATTTAAATCAGATAAGTATGCAAATTTGTTTTATTATTTGCACGTGGTAACATAATCCTTCTGATGCATAGATTCTTCTATAAAAATAATGTTTAGTCTTAGATGGAAGCCATAGCCTCTTCTCGAAACTACCTTTAAATGATTTCTAGAAACTTCATAAACTCTATTTCACACTCGGCTCACTCTATATGTATGTAGAGTAAGGCTGGGCCAGAGCCTAACGAGCAAAATTTATTTGGTAAAATGTGAGAGACGTCGAATAGAACAAAATATTTTAGCTCAAACACGAAAACGGTTTGAAACAATGAAAAATAAATTTTTGAGCTCGAGTATTACACTATTTCATACAAGAGTATTCAGAAATTATCTTTCTATTGCATTCCTATCGTTTTATTAGTGCTCTATTCAAGCATTAAGATCTCCAAATGCTTGAATATTGGCCTTTTCGCTGCACCATTTTTATTAGCATTGCCACTTATTTCAATGTTCTATCCCTGCACATAAATTCCATGAAAACTGGAAATACTATTATGGGGTTATGGTTTAATAATGCTGCAATCATCGTTGGAAATGGATCCCAAAGTTTCATCTACACAAATATTTGCTTGCTACTTTATTTCCTATATGCACACTTGGTTTTGACTTCTTTTTCGATTTTCTGCAAATGATAGACACAATCCAAAACTGTAAGTGAAAATCAAAATTTTCAATCATGATACTACATAATCAAAGTGGTGGACATGAGGTTTATTTTAAACATTAAGGAAATTTTAAAGGTAGATAGGAGGAATGCAACCCTGATTGGAGTAATACTCTGTCCACCTCCTTAGCAGGATGAGGTGATTTTTACCTTTTTCCTTTTTATATGTCTAAAATTGTGACTCTGCATTCTGGACCAACCAAGGGACGTATCTCATCATCTACTCCATTAACATTTTTATTGAAATATATCGAAATGATTCATGGTTCATACCTCGAAAGATTTAAAATAATTACAACATGGTTCCTTTTGATTTTTACTAAGAGGTCAAAACATTGCCAAGACAAAATGATCTCAGTTTATAATTTTGGATTTGCAGTACTGGAGACAGAAAAAAACATGGATTATGAGCATGAAAAACTGAAGTCCTGAAACCAAAGAAACTTTGGATTGGAAGTATTGGAGTCAGCAAAAAGGATGGATCATGAACATGCAAAGTTGAATTCCTAACAATGTTCTCTGTGAAAATCCTCAGATGAATGTGTTTCTCACTTGTTTATTTATTGTTCATATACAAAGTGGGTATTTGAGGCTTAGCTATAATGGTCAAAGTCCAATCTAGGCAATTGTTTAAAGGCTTGCAAGGAAGATTGTTTTGTAGCTTGTTTCAAGGCTTTCCCATGCATCTTTGTTTACATTATTTGGTGGGAAAGGAATTCAAGTGTGTTCATATCATTTGACATCTCGATGGACATTGTTGTAGGAATCATTGCAAATCTATGCAAAGGGTCCCAATTATGCCTCCATTAGATCATGATAATCTGTGGAGTTTATTTGATGGTGCTACACCGGGTCATCCATCAATTTGCATAATTGTAGTAGTATTATTTTTGAACAAATCACATTATATGCATGTTAAATATTCCCCAGGGTGCAGGAAAAATAATAATTCTGAATTTATTTCCTCGCTAACACTCTTTAGTATCCACTCTAACAAAATATCAAAAAGCTACAAGTTCTGAGAGATTCAAAGTTAGTAATTGATTGGGATAATAGGAAAATTGAGGTGGAAATGTTTGTTTGCAATCTCTTCTTTAGGACATCCAGGAATAAATACTCTCATTTGATTGGTTATTCATCTGTAAACATATCCTAAGAGAGCTCAATTCCAAAGCAATCACTCTTTCAAAGGAAGCACCAACACTTTTGACATCACTGAATATGTGGATAGAGAAGAACTAACTCAATGACCTAGAATTTTTGACCTTCAGGTCCGATCATAGAAATGGATGATATTTCTTTTTAACAACTGGAAAGTCACTACTATTTTTTTATTAAATAGGAGAAAGCTTGTGCAAGGTAAACATTTTGGGAACTCTTGGAATAAATTATATGATGGAATAATCAGATTTAGTAGAACTGTGCTCGCAGTTTGACTGGCTAAAATAGGCCATATGAATAATGTAGAATGGCTTTTCACATTGACACCAGCTCTTTTAACAGCAGGATTTTGAAAATGTTTCCTTTGGGAATGTTTTGCTCCATGTTTTCAAGATAATGAGAGTTGCTTGTACGGTCCTTAATGGCAGGTAGATGCAGATGCAGAGGCTCTTTTAAACAGTTTAAATATGCAGTCAAAATTCTTCCCTAACTTACCGAGGAACACATTTGAGGTAAAAAAATTGTTCTTTGGGCTCATTAAGTTTGCTATCATTTCCACTTTCTCAGTAAAACAGAGTATGGGCATAATGGCTTATTTCTATTGTAAAGTATCTTGGATGCTCATTTAATTTGATTTTGTTGGTTTACTTTACAGAGAGCATTGGCACTCTACAAAAATGCCTATGTCAAAATTAAGTCTTATTCAAGTCCTAGTGCAAATGATCCGCACAAGGTAATTGTGGCTTCTAAAAGCGGTAAAGAGAGTTTTTTTCATACTAAATTGTACGATGAAACAAATGCTGATGTTGATGTAACAATAGTATGTGATAACACATCAACAGATGTGACTTCAACCATTGAGTTTACCAATCCTTTAGAACATGCAGTGAATAATAATACACAGACTGACCAAGAAAACCCTTATATGGTTCTTCAAGATGATGCAAAAATGAATAACTCTATTATTTCAAGTCAAAACAGCCCAATTTTTGATGTGAAAGAACCAATGGTGAATGTAAAGGATGCATATTATTTGGTACTAGGATGGAATACCAATTCCAAAGGTTGTTCAGAACATCCTTTGGATGATGTTAATACTAGGGTGTTTTCAGCAGAACCTGAAGATGGTGTCACTGACCCAGAACTAGTGAATGATCATGATCCGAGAGGCTTCTCAGAGGAATCAATTCTTAATACCATAGTTTCTCCAGAAGAGCTTACTTATGGCATTAATTCAATGCACGTCTCAAAAGCACCTGTGGATCCTGTTGATGCAGTAGTCTTGTCAGAAGAGCAGGCTAACATTGTAGGTCCATTGCAAGTTAACAATGTCCCTTCCCTTATAAAACAAAATATTTCAATATTGAATACGGAAGAGCACAAGACAATGTCAAATAGACACACAGGAAACATTGATTTCAGAGTGACTGAAAAATCTTCCAGGGACTTTCCTGTACCAATAGATAGCTGTACAGATATTGGTGTCACAAATAAAGCTGCAGCATTTCTGGAAATTGCTAGTTCCCTATCCTTGAAGTTAGTGAGGGAATGTGAAGGAAAATCACATTCTATTTCTATGATGCCCAATTTAGAAACTGTTAGTCAAGTCTCTGAATTTAATGAGAGGCGTGATAATGTAGATTTGGATACTGTAAATGTCGGGTGCTTAGATCCAAATCAACAAGATGAGGATTTGTGTGGTGAGGCTGGAATTTAGCAGGATGAATCACCTGGAAATACAGAGACAACTCTGGAAAATGCAGTTGAGTCAGTGGATTCTAAAATAGGCATATGGATTTTCAGTCCATATAATCTTCCTAGAAGTACACATTGAGACAATCTAAGTATTTTTTTTCCCTCTTTTTGATGCCTTTCTTTCTCATGTTATATTTCTGGCATGCATTCCTTGTATATGTGGCCAAATTATGGAAATATGTCTCTTTCATAAAGTGCTTTTCATTGTACATATATTGTTTTATGTTTTCTTGCATGGTTTTGTTTGGACTGAGAAATTCAATCCACTTGCAGTATCTGTTCTTTGAGGTAAGTATAATTTCTCTATTATTAAGTAACCTTTATGTAGTATCGGCAATGCTTTAGACTTAGTGATCAAAAAAATACTTGTATTAGAATTGCTAGTCGTCCTATGTTAAATAACATCATCTTCTACTAGCTGTGGTCAAGTTTCTCAACTTTAATAATGTTACGAGTTAATACAGGAGCCAAAATTTTAATCTCTGTAAGTATGCTTAAAACACTTATGTATCTTCATTACCATGTTTCCTAGTATGGCCTTATTGTAGTCACTAACCTACATTTCAGTTAACCCATTTCGAGTATTCATATGAGGTTCCTTTGAAAAATGCCCGTATGATAGTTTTTCTCTAAGTATTGAGAGTTTGATACCCGCTAAAATCTATAGATGGTATTTAGAATGCAATGAACAGATCATGGAACCATGAAATTCAACTATTAATGATTTTTCTTGAGCATCTATGCTGCTGGTTATGGCTTAAAACTATTTTTTAGTTGGGGTCTGATAATTCTTTTAGCATGACTAGTAAGCTATCCTCTTAATCCACAATAATTACATTCTTGTTTTCTTTTCTGTGACACACATCCGTCCGTTGCTTATGTGCGCTTGCATACTGAATCTCGACACTGAAGAAATTAATTTTAGGGTGAACCTTTTTAGTTTTTTCCTGGTTATTGGTGGTTTTGAATCACTTGACAGTCGATAACATGTTGAGTGAGCTTCTTCATGCATAAATTGAATAACTTCTAGATGAAGTTGATCATGCAGCAACATTAAGTCAATGACCTCATACAAGGCATTGCAATTTCACCATTTATTCATTCCACTATTGTTAGTCTAATTTTCCAAATTTTGAAGAAAATTAAGTTTATTTTTCCATGACTCCAGACATTCAGCTTTTTTATACCTTTATTCAGCAATATATTCTATTTTCTAAATGATATTGTGGAAGCTAGTGGATAGAGTGGATCTGCAACTACCTAATGTTATGAGATACTAATGTTGTTACTCAGCATCATATCAGAGTCATTGATGAAAAAGTCATTGGTTAATAAATTTGTGTTCCAGTTTTTGGAAAGTTCTGGTAAGTTTACATTATTTCACATTTCCTTCTTTAGTGTGATTCCTTAGTTGTTTTGAGGGAGCTTTGAATTTGTATATGTAATTTGCTGCTACCCTACTTACACTAGTGATTATCACCTTATATTTTTAATATTTTGGGATGTATTTATTGCCTAGAGTTGAATTGGTATGTAAACTTGCATTGAACACATTTACTGCTACTTATATATGCCTTGTTATTGGTAATGTTTTTTACATTTCTTGATTATATCTTGTTTTCGTAACTATTTACATTTTGAATTGTAAAATTGGCTTAAGATTTGATCTTTCATCTACACTATGATTCCCTATTGTTACAACAAAACCTAGCACCAGCAAAAAGTATAAAGTCTCAATCACGATGGTGTTATTTTTTTTACAATGCAAAAATATTACCTACTCACTTTGAGTAGCTTTTCCTTTCTCTTTTGGTTGGCTCTTCTTCAACTCAAGGGGGCATCCCTAAAAGGTAGGATTGCTAGGCTATAGAATGGGGGCAAAAGGTGATTTAATAAGATGAGTGGTGGTTGTAGTGTATGAAATAGGATGAAGAAACAAAAATGGACAAAAGCAAGGAATGAATGAGAAGGAAGGAAATTGGTGCCTATCAGTTATGGGCTAATGGAGCCATAAGGCATTTGGATAAATGAGAAAAATTGTATGTCACAAACAACTACTTTGAAGTAGGTCATACGGTAGAAGATTTTTGTTTACCATTTTCTACCAATTAGTAGATGAAGAAACAATTTGATACATTCATCTTTAAGGTGTGTACTTGAGATGAAAAGGGCCTAATGTATGCATTTGATCCTTATGTGTTCACTGGAAATGTGTTGTAGAAAAGAAGTCTTCAAGGGCTAAATTGCTACTCATCAATCTGTTCATAAGGTGTTGTTTTATGGTTGTAGTATGCTTCAAAATCTGCAACATAGTTGATAGAAGAAAGGGAAACAAGTGCAGAAATAGATAGCCAATGTTAGGGTATCTGTGGTATTCCTGTTCTAATTATGCAATATTTCTTGTTCATAGTTATGGTACACATTAGCCAAGACACTGTCAGAAATGGCTGCATGGGTGCTGGCCATGGACAGAGGGTTGAATATGGTGACAATCAATGCATCTCTGATTGTGGGACCTGGTATCACATACAAAAGCTCAGGATCTACCATTGCATATCTTAAAGGTGAGGGTGAGAGATCTGCATACCAAATAGACTCTGTTCTAGAACATAAAAATATGGTATAGTAATCCCTTGGAGAGGATCTAATCTATTGGTATAGTAATCCCAATACCGTATCAGGTTTGGAAAACCGAGCACGTTTGGAAACCAAAGCTTCAGGAAACCAAACTTTGGATCAATGTGTCTTCTATCAGCATCTTTGGAACATGGACCTCAACTCTGCCCTTTGGCTCTGGATTTGGTTCTAGCTATCCAACTCTATTTCCTGGCTTCACTTGTTTCTGTAGTGCGAAAATAGTTAAATTTACTATTGATTCTCAACTCCAAGCAATCTTTAGATTTGGAACTATTTAATCAAAATACATTCCCATTTTATTCAAGTCCCTTTCAGTCTCAGAATTGGTGATAATCTATCTTGGTAGCTATTGGTTCCATTATTAAACCCTCACATTTTATCAGGGAAACATTCATGGGGCAAGATCTGGATGAACAATTACCTGAGATGAACAAATACAATCTGGTGTGAAGGATCTCATTTTTCTTGAGCTAGCTAGGTGAATATGTCGTCCATAGTAGGTCAAACCATATAAGACACACGTTATTTGAGATTTGAAATGTTTCTCAAAGAGTGCACCGCCATTAAAGCTCAGTCACTCAGCCAAAAAATCAATGCGAAGGAGACTCCAGGAGGTATGCCCCGCCATTATTTACTCGCAATTAATTCCTCGTGATCACTAGCCAACTTAAGTTCGTCAAAACATTCGGGTATGCATAGCCTTTCTTGCATTGAATCTTTAGTGGTCTCAAGCAGTATGCCTATTCTGTTCATGTCAATGCATCGACTTTAAGCTCAAAGAAATCTAAAATTCAGAATAAATTAATTCACAATGTCTTCAGGTGGAGGTGGCCATGATACACAGCAAAAATCAACATGATCTATAACTCAAAATAATGTGGTAGTAAAGAAGATCTCAACCGATTTTTATCTAGTGATTTAAAGCAACAATCTGCACAACTTTTTTGTAAATGACAAGTCTTAACTTTCTCCCCCTTTAGCCACTATGATCAAACCTATTATCTAAGAAGAAGCGTCGATATCAAATCAAATCAAGCGTCAGTGTTGGCTAATGCTAGGGTTCAAGGTGTTCCTGGAAGATGGTAAAAAAATTGGTTAGTAGTAGAATATCTGAACTTACAAGGAGATTTTTTTGTTGAATATACTCCCTACAGCTCATTACTATGTCACAATTTTATTTCTTTACAAATTTCATGGGATGAAATAGCATGCTTTTGGAATAAGGCCACAAGTATCCTTACATAAAAGTTAGGTTATGAGGCTTTATCCTACATGGATTTGTTGCGAGAAAGACATTGATGGTAGGTAAGCATCTGGAAGATTTCTTAAATTAGAACCTTCTCCTCGTTATCTCTATCAAACAGAATTCTGACCTGCGACAATTGACAAAAGTGCTATTGTAAGGGACCAAATCGTTGTATTTTCTGCAAATGTTAAGGTAAATTTGTGGATCACCTCTTTATTACGTGTTCATATGTTATTTTTGTATGGCAAGATGTTCTCCAATCTTTAAATTGCCGAGGACAATTTAATTATGGGTCCCTACTTCGGGGTCTTGAGACATGGTTTGCACACACTCAATTTTGAGCTCTTCTTAGCTATATTATGTGGGGCTTATGGATAGTTGGAACAAGTGGACTTTTGAGGATCTGGCAGAATAAGTGGACGGTTGGAATAATATAGAGAATCTGGCAGCGCATATAATTAGAATTTTCTATATAGAAAGTTGTAGAGATAAAAAGCCAAAGGATTTTAAGATAAATCATAATGAAGCAAGGGTTTTTGATGGAGAAAGGTATTCCAGAAGATGCGGATATGGTGTTGTTTTGTTTTTATCTCACCCATTACTCTACCTTAAATTTTGGAGCTGATCAAGGGTTCAAATAAGAAAATAGAACTATTTTCCTTGTAGATTTTTTTGAAGTCATAGTTTGCTTTAGAAAATGATATCAAATATTTGTAGGTACCAGGAGTTTCAAAGTTGAAAATTGCATTGGTTTAATGAGAAGTGACAAATCACTAATTTAGTGTTGTCTCCTTTGCTTCACAAAATTAGAGAGACAGGGTTCACTCTTTGGTCCGTTGCAACATCTGTATAGAGAATTTAACAAATCAGCCAATGGACTCTCAAAAAAAGTTATGGCACAACAAAAAGGTTTTCTCTTGTTTAAGGAGTTCAAGGGGGAAGCAAGCTTCCTAGTGAGATATAAAATCCTCTATTGACTTAGAAGAACAATGGGAGGTTCTCTAATTGACTTGTAACTCTTGTTGTCATGTATAGTGTATACCGATTGCAGAAGATGGATGTGGTATTTATTTGGGGTAAATCCAATGGTTAAGTTCCAATGTATTTAGACTAGTAGTCTTGTATGAAAGCGCAGACTTTTCAATGCATATTTTGCTTTCACACTTGAAATAGAAAACACAGTTTTTTCTTGGAAAAAAAATGTGTAAAAGACTAAAGATGTAAACAACTCAAAGATTTAGAATCCATGAAGGGAGCGTATGAAAGAAATAATTCATACTTTTGATATTTGATATTTGATAGTGAAATTATAATATGTTTTTTTTTTCTTTTGTAAGTAAGCGAGAGTTGTATTATATTATAAAATTCTGAAGATTACATTTGACTTCAAACGTGCTCGGTTTGCCACACCTCATACCGCTTCCTAATAGGTACAGAGCAATTAATTATTGTTCAGTTATTGAAATCACTGAAGATTATGTATCTTCAAGATTTAAATTGGGTTGCTTACCTAATTATATTTTTTCTTTAGCTATTATGTCACAATGAAATTAATCATACATAGATACTCTCCAAAGATAATCATGAATTCATTATTTATTTGATTTTTTTCATAATTTGGTAACAGATTTGAAAAACCAACGGTCTACCAACAACGTCTGAATAATAAGAAGCTTACTGGATTGATGGTTGGATATGGAAACTGTGCAACCCTAAGCAACAAACTGTAAGGGAAGGGGGGGTTTCCCATGTTACAGCTTAACAGTAGCCATGAATGAGGGGCACAAGAAAACTTGGGGAGTTTACATGTTCAAACTATATCCATTTTTGTACATACTGTAATGTAATTTTCACTTCAAGGTTTGGATAGTTGGCAATAAGTCAATTTCCATAACGACCAACATTTAAATTTTAGCCGGTGACTAAGGCTCTCTACCATATGCAGTTTTTTTCATTAATTTCTGATGTAAAATCAATTTCCTGATTTCTAGCAAGGACAAGTGCAAGTAAGTTGTTGATGGGTTGTTTGGTCTGTGAATAAAAAGTGGGATACCCCACACTTTGGAATTGTTTTATCATTATTAAAGTTCCTCCTTTTGTTTTACCATTATGGGAAGTTGCACTTTCTCTTATCATGAGTTGTGTTATGAATGGAATGAGAAGTTACACTTTCTCTTATCCTGAATTGTTTTATGAGTGGAGTGCATAATGTTCGTTTGATGGTATTTTTATATATTGGGATGTTGAATTATTTAATTACAAGATAAAAAATTGAATACTACTTTGCCTAGTCAAACTTTTATTTTTAAAGTTTTTAGTCAAGCACCATCGTCGGTCAAACTTGTGAGAGGCCACTGTTGTGAGAGGCTTGGATTGTGTAATAGTTTTGTAACTGCTGGTGCCTGTTGGTGATTATATGTGTGGAGGAGAGACGACCTCCATTGTTGCATTGGACTGTGGAGGGATGAGTTGAGCTTCATGAATTTATGATACCGGCCCCTCGAATTCCCCGATCCATTCCCACGAGAAAATTCTGCCATGAGCTGAGTCGGTTTGGATGTGCGTAGCAGACAGTGAGGCACAACTGTCAGTTTGGAGGTGTGTTGGGATTGTCGTATTGACTCTGTTTATTAGTTATTGGCGTTTTAATTTTTTTCGACTTGTTCTGCTCATTGAAGAAATCGGCAGAGGCATGGGCCTTTGTGTTGGAGGATTGTTGAAACAAAATGATCTGCAAAGATCGCAATTTGTTGAAACTCCTCTCCAACCTCAATACCAGTGCTAGTAGTAGCATGAGCAACAACACTACGCTTAGCAGAACTAGAAGAACACGTTTTCCAAACTGCATGAGAAATACTTCCCTCATGAGTCACCATGTGCCATGCTTGGTCTCGGTGGTTCTCTTCCTTCTACTCCTGGTTCAACTACCATATCTTCATTGGAACCAACAACCCAAACTCCACTAGACAACGATTCACCATTTTGTAGTAGTGATTCACCATTTGTACTGGTGATTTTCCATGTTTTTACAAGATAATATAATCTCATGAGAGATTCACCAAAAAATTATATATACATATTATATTATTAATAAAATCGCCTTCCATTTTTCCTATGTATCATGGGGATTCGCCTATTTATTATATATATAAATTTAGGGGGGTTATTAAAATTTTCCCTGATGGCAGTCGTATCCCTTAAGTAATCATCCATACCAACCTCTATTTTATTTTCTCCATTGCCAGCTTATGAAGAACTACTATTGTTGTAGTCATTCCTAATTGGTGAATCTGGACGTAACGGGAATTGAATTGGTGGTTGATTCAACCATTCTTGGTATCATTCCTCTCTTATTTTCTCTCTTAATTTAGTCTTCTTTCGATTTGACATTGTCGTGGGGTGCAACTGAATATGGTAGTTAAGTCGTTCATCATCACTAGAATCCTAATAATTTAAAAATATATATTTGAACATGATAAGTAAAAAATATATGATATCAATTAGTAACCATGTTGACAATATTGCATGATTATAAGTTGGTTTGACGTTGAAATAATTAAATTAATCAAAATACCAAAAAATTATAATTATTACCATCATTGTCCCAGGATTGTGGCTAGAAGATTCAATATTTTTATAATTGGCAGGGTGAAGCGGTTGTCCATTTTCATCTACCAAATGCACCTTGCGGTATGCAGCTCCTGATAAGAACTTCCAACGTTTTGGAGTTGTTTGAATATTTTGTGCATCTGAACTCGATGCTGATTCTGCATGAACTTGCAAATTTGTATACATTATAAATTTAATTAAGATGTGCATGATTGACATGGATAAAAAACATAAATTCAATTAGATAATGAAAATATAAATAAAATTTGAAGTAAATATTACGTTTCGAGATGGATATGGAGAACTCCGCAATGGACTTTGAGAAATATTATGAAACGAGCTGGATTTTGAAGAATTGTCCATTCGATACAATTATGGTATTTTCTCCCTGCATTTGAGAAAAATCAACAATAAATTTTGGTGCACACACCTAAAATTAATTTCGGTGCCTTAAAAATGGACTTCTTGTTATCGGTACTAATGTACAGATCACCACATCGGTGTGTTTTAGATACTGCGCACCGGTGCCGTTTTATAAACGGACGCACCGGTGTAGTGTTATTAAGTGATGCACCGGTGACGAATAACCGTAAATAAAAAATGTGAAACTCTATTTTCTTGAAGTGAAAAAAAAACGGTAAATTGAAAAATGGGCAGCAAAATATTTTCGAAAATCTAATTTCATAAAACAATTCTTTAAATACTAAACATTTTTCATTATTTCACTATTTTTGCAAAAAAAATCAGCCAAATATTTGCAAGGGACACACCTAGAGAAAACAGAGCACGAGAGCACTGTGGAGCAGGGAAATAGATTCAAATAGAAGTATTCAGGCAATCAGAATTCCAAACCTCTAGTGATTCAAACCCTGTAGCATAGAATTTCAAACGATCTCGTGATTAAAATTTGTTGTTTTTTTAACTTTTTCTGCAGTTTTTTTTACGCAATAAAAGAAAAAATTCAACGTTTATTGTTTTTTTACTTTTTCTGTAGTTTTCAGAAACAAAATAAATAAATAAAAATACATTTTTAGAAATAAACCCTAGATTCTTTTTGTTTCTGTCATTTCTTCTCCCTCTTTCTGTGATTTCAGAATTAAGGTTTTTTAATTTAGATTTATAGAGTTTGTATTACTAAATATAGGCGTAAGACATCCAACCCACAGGACGACTTGCATAGTCAGATCCCAATCCATGTCGGCCCTTGCGTGAATTTAAAAAAAACAGATTTTTTTCATCGGTGTGCCCGGCGTAACCTAGTGCACCAGTGCACTGTATTATCCCAACGCACCGCGAAAGTACTATGATTAAAAAATAAATAAATAATAATTTTTTATTAGTGCGTCATATGTAAAATATAGCACCGGTGCGCTATTTTATTATGGCGCACCGCGAACGTGTTGTTTCACACCAAAAAAAAAAAATCCATTTTAGAAACAAACCCTACATTCTTTTTGTTTCTGCCCTTTCTTCTCCCTCTTTCTGTGATTTCAGAATTAGGGCTTTTCAATTTAGATTATAGGGTTTTTATTGCTAAATATAGGCCTAAGACATCCAACCCACGGGACGACTTGTATAGTCGGATCCCAATCCATGTCGGCCCTTGCATGAATTTAAAAAAATTGGATTTTTTTTCATCGGTGCGCCCGACGTAACCTAGTGCACCAGTGCACTGTATTATCCCAGCGCACCGTGAAAGTACTGTGATAAAAAATTAAAAAACAAAATATTTTTTTTTCTCAGCATGCCATATGTAAAATATGGCACCGGTGCACTATTTCATTATGGTGCACCGCAAACGTGCTGTTTCGGAAAAAAATAAAAAATAAAAAATAAAAAATTAGAAAGAAACCCTACATTCTTTTTGTTTCTACCATTTCTTCTCCCTCTTTCTGTGATTTTAGAATTATGGTTTCTTAATTTAGATTTATAGGGTTTTTATTGCTACATATAGGCCTAATACATCCAACCCACATGACGACTTGCATAGTCGGATCCCAATCCATGTCGGCCCTTGCGTGAATTTAAAAAAAAAAAACAGATTTTTTTTTCATCGATGTGCCCGGCGTAACCTAGCACACTGATGCGCTGTATTATCTCAGTGCACCGCGAAAGTACTGTGATAAAAAAATTAAAAAACAAAAAAAAAAATTCTCAGTGCGCCATATGTAAAATATGGCACCGGTGCGCTATTTCATTATGGCGCACTGCGAACGTGCTGTTTCGCACCCAAAAAAAACCCATTTAGAAACAAACCCTACATTATTTTTGTTTCTACCCTTTCTTCTCCCTCTTTCTGTGATTTCAGAATTAGGGTTTTTTATTTTAGATTTATATGGTTTGTATTGCTAAATATAGGCCTAAGACATCTGACCCATGGGACGACTTGCATAGTCATATCTCAATCAATGTCAGCGCTTGCATGAATTAAAAAAAAAAAACATATTTTTTTTCATCGGTGCACCCGGCGTAATCGACCGCACCGGTACGTTGTATTGTCCAAGTGCACTGCAAAAGTACTGTGATAAAAAATTAAAAAAAAAAAAAAAAAATTATCAGTGCGCCATATGTAAAATATGGCACTAGTTTATGCTACAAAAACTAACACTTGACGATTATTATTGTTTTCTGTGTTAATCGGTGCGATGGTTAACATGTAACGCACTGGTGCTCCTTGTTGACATAGAGCACCGTACAGTCTATTATACTGTTTGTGTGGTGCGTTTATAATACCTCCACGCACCGACATTGGTACGTACAGAATGAATGGCACACCGGTTTCTTGAGTTTTTTTTTTTACCTAAAAAGTTGAAAATTTATTTATAAATATATTAATGAACGATATGGTACAGGTTTGAGATTTATAAATAAATGACTGACAAGAGATCAAGTAACAAAAATACTGATAACACATCAATAAAAACAAAAAATGCAAGTTCTTTGTAAATTCTTTAAAAAAAAAAAAAATTTTGAACTATATGTAAGTTTTAACTAATATGTATTGTTTACTGTGTATCATGCAGAGCCACAAAACGACGAAGCTCGATAAGATAATTTTATATCTAGGACCAGAAGAGCATAAAATCTTGATGGAAAAATTTCAAAAGGATAAATGAGGAGAATGAAAAAATACTATCGATTCAATATGAGTTTCTTTTTTTAATTTTAATTAATAATATACTAAAAATTATTAGATAACATGTGTCAAACAATCTATTAATTCACATATGTTTAATGTTCTACATGGACCAACAACTCAGAAAAGGAATGTTGTTTTAAGAAAAGAAAAAAATAGAACATGCAAATGAAAATGAATTGCTCTTTAGCTCATCTAGAGTGGTGCTGCAGGTTAACAAAAGGGGGAAAAACTTTTAGAAAAGCTTGAGGGATCTAGTGGAATGAATGTATAGACGTTCTTTCCACTTACAATACAAAAACCAATCTAATGATTCCAAGAACCAAATTTTATCTAAACTACAGGAAGAGTTTCCAAAGAATTGGTCAATGAGACATGTCAGACTTTTAATAGCAAAAACATACAACAACAACAAAAAAATGAATGAAAAAGTAATATTTCTTTAAATGTTTGTCTAGAATTATTTATAAATATCACTTTTGTTATATTTACTTTTCATATATCAATATAAAATTAAATATTTTATTCTCATGTTACATTTTCAGGAAGATTATGAAAATATCAAAAGATGAACGAGCTGATATCAAAAATATGCTAGTAGGAATGTCCAAAAAGGTGTACAAGGAGATGGTCAAAGAAATAGACAAAATTGCATCACAGGAGGAGTCATATCAACAAAAACGTGCTTCAAATGTAATATTTAATCATTGAATTGTTCAATCATTAGGTACAATAAATAAACAATTTAACATTAAATATTAATTTTCAAGTATTTTATTGCAGAAAAGAAAAGAAAATGGAATCCATTCAGCACATAAAACAAGACGACAAGGAAGAAAAGAGTTGATATCTAAGTTTGTGAGTAATTGTTACTTCCTTATAATAACTTAACTAGATTTCATTTTTGTATTTTTTAAGTTGTTTTACAAAAATCATCATTGAATGTCTTAAAACAGGTGCTAACATACAAAGAAGAACCATCAGAGGAATTGATTGAAATTGGGTTAAATATGGGTTGTGAGTATATGTTGGGATATTAGAAATTAATTGTGGAATTTGTAAGCATTTATCGATCTTGTTTTACTTAGCTCCGTCTATAATTAATAGAACAAAAAAATATTTTATATTAAATATATGATTTGTTATGGGGTATAAAACTTGCAAGAAACAAAGTATGGAACTGCGCCAACAGATGAAATCTTGAAAGATGGCATGTTACATGGTTTTGAAAGAATGTGTATAGTTTATGAGTCAATTGTTGCAATGGTACGTCATTTCTTTTCGATTTACATTGATGTATATTATTTAATATTGCAATTTTAATTATTCTCACCAATATATATACACTCATTACAGTTTATTTTTATGTTTATATATGGAAGGTAAAGAAGAAGAAAACAATCAACGCTGTGAACAAAACATTCCTAAAAATAACCCGAGTCATGGAAGTAGCTCTAGCAGTGACATCAGTTCAAGCGAAGAATGATGATCACTATGTTTGGATATCAAAGCAAGACATTGTATTTTTTGAAATATTATCCCATGAAATTAGACATTTTGTTTAATGTAATGGACATAGTGTCTCAATTGAAAGACAAAGGGATACCAATAAATGTTCCATTTTGTATGACAAAGACTGTCTTATATATATTCTTATATATATACGTTTTAATTTATTCTATTGCATTCTCCATTGTTACTGTGAAATGTAACACCACTGATTAAATGTATGGATGATTAAATATTATAATGAAGAGATGTGAAATTTGATTATAAGATATAACAAATTAATCCAAATGTTACATTCAAATGCACCAATAAAAATTTAATTCATATGAATGTTGTTATAAGATATATATGTGTCGACTTTTGATGAATAATGAATTTTAAAAAATCACAATAATTATGATATTATATAACAAATTGATCCAAACATCACATTCAAATGCATTAATAAAAATTTGATTAATATGAATACTGTTATAATATGTGTCGACTTTTTATGAATAATGAATTTTTAAAAATCACAATAATTGCATTGTCCCAGGTCGATGTTTCTAAAAAATACAAAATGAAAACCGGTGCATGTCAGTTACTGTACACCGGTGCGTTTGTATTCTGAAGCGCACCGGTGGATTTCTACGACCTATGGGCACCGTATAAATACCAAAACAAATTAAAAATATCGGTACATTTGTGTGGTACTGCGCACCGGTGCGTTTATGTGAAATTCCATACCGGAGCATTTGTACGACCTTTGGGCACTGCACAAATACCGATACCAATTATAAATCTCATTGCGTTTGTGTGATACTACGCATCGATGCCTTTATGTGTCTCTACGCACCAGTGTATTTGTACAACCTCTGGGCACCGCACAAATACCTATACCAATTATAAATATCGATGTATTTGTGTGATACTGTGCACCGGTGCATTTCTATAATTCTACGCACCGGTGCGTTGAGATGACCAATGGGTACCACACAAATCCCAAGACCAATTAGAAAAGCCCTGTGCGTTGTATCACCAACACTGCGCACGATGCGGTTTATACCTTGACGGCCCAGTGCTTTCTCCTTCTACCGGATTGAGCCACCTTCTAGATGTACGCACTGGTGCGTTGAAGCCCGAGATGCGCACCGATGAAAAAAACAACTGTAATAACCTTCGTCCGCCCATTTTTTTTTAGTTGTGTTGAATTTCTGTTAAAAGCTCCGCCAAAACCTTCATAACCATAAACATATGTTGTAGAAAATGTTTTTTTGACAATTTTGGCCAATTTATAACACTAAAAACCTCCTTTATAACCTCCACTAGAGGGTCTTTTCCTTGTAGTGACCTGGCTTTCTTTGCAAATGACTGTTAAGCCTTCTATTATAGTCTTCTCGTTGATGAATCAACGACCCTGATTATAACTTTAATCAATGGCTCAGATTAAAATATGACTTGATCTTCATTTTCTAGAAGATTCACACTCTGATTTATTAATACCCTTTAATTATTTAATTTCCCTAAGTTTAGACTTATGGATCGCATTAAAATAATTAATTATTTTAATAAAACAAAATCCGAGTGGAATTTCTACAAACGATTTTTGGGTTCTCTAGAATACTGTTGTCCAAGCCTCTCCTCAAAATTTGAGACCTAGAACACTTCCCGATGCTACAAAAATAAACACTCCCTCTTAGCAAGGAAAGTGTTCAAGCAAGGTACCAACTGTACTACTCTGATTCTGAAGCATCTGTTGCGCCGTTGTTGTTCAGGATGCTGCCTCTGAACTTTGTGTTGTTTCCCTCTGTACTGCTGCGTGTGGCACTGACTCTGCCACTACCTCATCCGTACTACATCTCCCTCTATCTCTGAAGACCATCCATTCATTTACAGGAACGGGTTCTCGACCATCCCATCTTTTCTCTGAAGTAAGTAAACTTAATCTTACTCAGAGCCTTGGTGAGGATATCTGCCACCTGTTCTCCTGTAGGAGTGTACATCAACTGCACGACTCCCCGTTGGACATAGTCTCTAATGAAGTGGCACCGAATGTCAATGTGTTTCGACCAGTCATGAAACACAGGATTCTCACAGAGCTTGAAGCAACTCTGATTATCACACATAATTTTGGTTGGTTCCATCCTCTTCTTGAGTAAGTTCAAGAGCAATTTACGAAGCCATATGGCCTCGTACGAAGTTGTGCTTGCTACCATATATTCTGCCTCGGCTGAGCTCAATGCGAGAAAATTTTGTTTCCTACTGCACCAGGAAGTCATTCTTGATCTGAAACTGAAACATTACCCACTCGTACTTTTTCGATCCATTATGCTTCTAGCCCAACCTGCATCTGCAAACCCCTGAAATGGACCTCATCACCCTTGGTGTACTTCAATACATACTAGGTTGTCCCCTTCAAGTATCTAAGAACATGTTTGGCTGCTACCTAGTGAGCCCTCCTTGGTTCCACCATGATCTGACTGAGGGTATTCATTGCATATCAGATGTCTGGTCTAGTGTTTACCAAATACATCAATGATCCGATGAGCTACCTATATAAGGTGGGATCAGCCTCATCATCCTTTTTCGTGTCTATATTCTTCCAGTTTGTAATCATCGGCGTGGCCATGGGTCTAAAATATTCCATCTGAAACCTCTTTAGGATCTCTATAGTGTATCTTCCTTGCCCAAGGAAGATTTATCCCCTCTATTACCAGACCTCCAAACCAAGAAAATAGTGCATCTGCCCCAGATCCTTCATGTCGAATTCGGTTGCCATATTTTCCTTGTAGTCTTTGATGAGCTTAGATGATCCACTAAGAAACATATCATCTACATATAATACTAGGATTAATGGCTCATCCCCTACTCTCAAATAGTAGAGATTGGGATCTGCATCACTCTTGAAGAAACCCATCTTCTAAAAATAGCTATCAACTCATCCATACCATGCTTTGGGGGCTTGTTTTAGACCGTACAGGGCTTTCTTAATCCTAGAAACATGAGTCTTCTGCTCATGTGTCTTGAAGCTCTCTGGTTGTTCTATGTACACTTCTTCCTCTATCACCCTATTCAAGAACGATGTCTTAACATCCATCTGGTGAATATCCCATCTCATCTGCATTGTTAGAGAGATGAAGGATCTGATAGAAGTGTATCGAGCTACAGGGGCAAAGGTTTCCTCATAATCGATCCCTTATTTTTGTGTGTACCCCTTAGCCACAAATCTGGCATTGAACTTCTCTATGTTGTCGTCTGCAGCATACTTGATCTTGTAGATCCACTTTGATCCTACAACTGATCTGTCCTGGGGTCTAGGGACTACTTCCCAAACATCGTTTGTCATGATGGAGGCATACTCCTCCACCATGGCATCTACCCACACCTGATGCTGAGCTGCCTCCCGAAAGCTAGAGGGTTCGCCGACCTGAGCTACCAGTGCCGGGTATCTATTAGGTTGCCTCCTTTATATCAGGGCTCCAAGAAATTCCTCCACATCCCTCAGAATTTGTTGGAGTTCTCTGATCGGTCTTCCACTGGTGGTGGGTGGTATTACCTGCTTTCCTACTTGCTCTTCTTCGGAGGAACTCTCCTCAGAATCCTTATGCCATGGAGAGGCATTTGACCCATCCTCTGTAGGTCATTGAGGTTGTTCTTGTGGATCCTCCTCAATCTGCGTATCTATAGCCATTTCCCGAGATCTTCTGACAACTCTCTCATCCATGAATTCCATGTCCCTCCTTACTATGGTCTTCCTATTTTTTGGAATATAGATGCGATATGCCTTCGCATTTTCACTATAGCCCACAAGATAACCCTTTTTTGCAGTTTGATCCAAATTCTTCCTCTTCTCATCTGATACGTGGAAATACACCATATTGCCAAATATCTTGATATGGCTCACCTCTGGCTTGCTTCCTGTGAACACACTCTCAGGAGTTACCTTCCCCAATGCTCTATGGGGTACCTTGTTCTGCACATACACAGTTGTATTGTAGGCTTCTGTCCACAAAAATTTGAGCATTTCTTGGTCATATAGCATTGCCCTTGCAACTTCTACAATGGTCATTTGCTTCCTCTCTCAGCAATTCCATTCTGCTCTGGATTATATGGAGCTATCCATTATCTCTTGATGCCTTCCTTTGCACAGAAACTGGTGAAGTATTTATCAATATACTCTCCACCATTATCTGACTGCAACTTCTCAATCTTCTTTCCGGTTGAATTTTCTACCAGCACATTGAAATATTTGTAATGCTCAAAGACTTTATCTTTGTTTTTGATAAAGTAGATCCAAGTCTTCCTGGAATGGTCATTAATGAAGGTAGCAAAATACTTTGCACCACTGAGAGAGGTCGTGGACATTGGACCGAAAATATCTGAGTGTATCAACTCCAATATGCTCTTAGCCCTGTTGTTGCTTTGTGGAAATGTTGCTTTGGCATACTTCCTTAGTATGCATCCCCTGCAAACCTCATCTCTCCTTGTGCTAAGTTTTGGAGCTCCTGTGATAGTCTTCTTGAGAATATTTAAAGCCCCATGATGTAGATGCCCCATCCTTTTTTGCCATAATTCATTCAAATCCCTTTCATCTGTACTGCCAATCGGAGCCATTGGGGAGTCAAGTTGGAGCTTATATAGTTTATGGCTCCTTACTCCAATTTGTGCCTTGTTTTTCTAGCTAGGATTTTTGAAATACACTTTGTTTCCAATAAATTATACGTCATAACCCTTGTTATGGAGCTGAGACATTGAGTGAAAATTCATCCCCAACCCTGGTACATGCAGAACGTTTGTGGCTCAAATTTTGTTGCCAACTTCTGTCTGAAATATTATGGTGCATCTTCCAACGGGGGTACACTTGGCCTTGTGTCCAATTGTAATCTGGATATTCATCTACTTTTCTTGGTATCTCGAAAAATATTCTCGAACTCCCTTCATATGAATAGATGCTCCACTGTCAATATACCAAACACCTAAAGGGGTCGTGCTTGACACACAAGCGAAATCCTCCTCTAGTCTTGATGCCAACACAGTCATGGCATGTTCCCTCTGTTTTTATAAGTGATTTGGAGGACTGCGTGAGTCCTTCTGACTGCCTGGACCCTTTCGAATGCCGGATGTTTGGTCCATAGCAGATCCTCCCTTTCTATCTTTAGCCTTTTTCTTTGATGCCATGTGAAATTTTCAATCTGAAAATTATCACTGTAGTGATTGATTTATTTCGCCTACTTATTAGATAAGTTATTTATAGATGCTTCAGTAAATTTTGAAATAAACTCAGCTACAGTACTTCACTCTAATCAAAAGCAAAAGAACAGAAATAACACATATAACACAACCATATGAACACAGTTATTTTTGTACAATTGTCTCCGGAAAAACCCAATGTGGGAAAACTGGTGCAATAGATGAGGGTTTGTATTTATATTCAGCAGTGAAAAAAATGTTTAGAGAAATTTTGAAGATCAGAATCAAATGGCATACACCCAATGTGAATTTTCCAGACACTTTGGAATAATTCCCAACACACGGGATGACCTCCTGCACTTCTGCGTCAGTCTGTGTAACCTCTCTGCATAGTCCCTACCTCTACTACGTAAGTCTGCGTGGAGGGCAAGTGTTTCTGCTCAACGCTGCCTTTCCTCGTCCTCTGCCTTCTTCCTATATGACTTTGCTAACTTCTCCCTCCTTCTGCCCCTGCAACCCTGCCTCTACAAACTCACCCACTGAAATTGAATTTTCTTACTTCAGAATCGATTTCCTTCAGGTACTGAGAATGTGCCCGACTTACTTTCCAAATGACCCTCAAGCCTTCTCTTATAGTCTTCTCGCTAATGGATCAACGACCCAGATTACAACTTTAAGCAATGGCTCTGATTAAAATATGGCTTGATCTTCGTTTTCTAGAATATCCACACTCTAATTTATTAATACCCTTTAATTATTTAATTTCCCGAAGTTTAGACTTAGGGATCACATTAAAATAATTAATTATTTTAATAAAACAAAATCCGAGTGGAATTTCCACAAACAATTACTAGGTTCTCTGGAATACTGTTGTCCAAGCCTCTCCTCAAAATTTGAGACCTAGAACACTTCTCGATGCTACAAAAATAAACAGAATGTAGTAGTGGATCATGCCTTCTAGGAATTGAAGGATGCTATGTGCCCAACACCCATCTTGCACTGTCAACTTCACTAAGACTTTTGTTTTGGAATGTGATGCCTCTAGAAAAAGGAACAAGTGTTTTTCTTATGCAAGAAGGCAGACCCTTGGATTTTACTAGTAAACAACTTTGTGAGTGAAACTTATGCAAATCCAGTTATGAAAAAGAAATGTTGGCCATTTTGGACAGTATGGATATATGATGTCCCTACTTTCTTGGACAATGTTTTCAAATTAAAATTGATCATTACATCCTCAACACTTTTTGGAGCTAAGGATTTCATACTCTAAATAACATAAATGGTTTACCATTATGTTAATATATGATTATGATATTATCTATAAGAAGGGAAAGGAGAATGTGGTAGTTGATCCTCTCTCTCAAAATATGAAGAGGAAGGGCTCATCTTTTCACTCTCCTTCATTGTAGCTAATTAAATGAATAAAGCTTGTAATGAAGGTTCATCCTTCCCATGAATTTCAACCTAATCCAATAACTTCAACATGATTCTAATACATCTCTAGGGTACACTTGGCGCAATGATGAGCTTTGCTATAAAGGTTGTCTATATTTGCTCAAGTAGTCAAATTTTAAATAATCATTTCTCTCTGAATTTCATGCATTACTAATAGCAAGTCATTCATCAAATTCTTGTTCTTCTGGGAAGGCATAAAGGACACATGTGATTTTTTGGTCGAATGTTACCTTTGCCAAAGATACAAGGGTGAAACATTGAAAACTACAGGGGTAATGCAAACTCTACCTATCCCCCTTGATGACAACTTTCTCTACTCCTAACAGTGACAAAGGACCAAAATCAAAGAGTAAGAAGATTGATAGACATTGCAACTATTATGGGAAAGACAATCATCTAGATTCCAAATGTTTTAAAATGATGGAGGCCTTGGAATCAACAAATAAGAAGAACAAAATTATCCCTGATTCTTTTTCTAACACTTTTTTTCATGGGCATGCACATTTTTCTTCCGGTTTCTCCTTCAGTGAAACCTCTACTTCTTCTTCTAATGAATGGCTGATTGATTCTAAAGCATCTTATCATACGACTAACGATAAAGCCATTTTTTATGCTCTTAACGATTGTAACACCAAAGAAATATTTTTTGGTCATGATAGATATCTTAGTGTTCTAGGTTCTGGAATAGTTCTATTAGATGATGGCCATTTCAATGATGTATTATGTGTTCCAAGTATTTCCTGCAACCCTTTATCAATATATCAAATCACTTATTTAGGTGAAGGTAAAATAGTAGAGTTTTCACCTCACCAAGTTGTAATGAAGGATTTAAAAGATCCTAAGCATGACCATGCCACTGAAATAGTTGATGATATTACTTGGTTGTACAAGTTTGACAACTTTGGGTCATCATCATTTCCCTTAGTTTTTATTGCTCATAGTGATAAATTGAGCAAACTTTGGCATGAGTGATGTATTCATCTAAACTATTTATCACTATAACAACTATGTAATCAAAATGTGGTGATTGGTCTTCCTCTTGTTTCTTGTAGAGATGGTGTTTGTTCCAGTTGTGTGCTTAACAAACATCATTAGAACAATTTTGAAAAACGTGCCTCTTAGAAAATATTAGTCCCTTTACAGCTTGTTCACATTGATTTATGTGGTCCATTTTCTTCTCCTTCCTCCCCAAGGTTCAAACACTTCTTAACTTTCATTGATGACTTCTCCATATTCACTTGGGTTTATTTTTTAAAACTTAAGAGCAAAGTTTTTTCCTTGTTCTTGGCCTAGAAGGACCTTGTAGAAAATTAATTTGGGCATCAATTACGAAGGTTAAGAATATATAATGGAGGTGAATATGTCAACAACAAATTCACAACTTACTAAATTGCACATGGCATTCAAATGCAACATACTATTCCACATACATCATAAAAAAATGTTGCTGCTGAAAGAAAGAATCATACATTAAAGGAAATGGTTATTTGTATGATTCAATCTAAGGGATTACATCTTCATTATGGAGTGGAAGCAATCAATTATGAAAATTACATATTAAATTCCACTCCCACAAAGACTTTTTGCAATATAACACCGGAAGAAGCATGGACTAACATTAATCCAGATGTAAGTGACTTTTGTATCTTTGGTAGTGTAGCATGGGCTGACATTCCTGATGAAAAAAAGAAATCTTTGCAACCCAAAAGTGAGAAGTGTATTTTTTTTGGATATTCCAAAGATGCAAGAGGTTATATAGTTATTCGACCTCACTCCAATGAAATAATCATTAGAAGATATCTTAAATCTAATGAAAATATCTTGGCTTGCAAGTCTAATTCGATGGTTGTGCCCTCTTTGGCGTGTGAGCCATATTTGGAATTTGTGCCACTTTTTCTTCCTATTCCATTTTATTCTTCAAACGATGACACTGACGATGAAAATACACCTCCACC
Organism: Pinus albicaulis; assembly: GCA_034641835.2. Taxonomy (NCBI): domain Eukaryota; kingdom Viridiplantae; phylum Streptophyta; class Pinopsida; order Pinales; family Pinaceae; genus Pinus; species Pinus albicaulis. The sequence goes on along the minus strand of CM076584.1, from coordinate 1,527,647,391 downwards.
TACTCACATTCCTCTAGATGAGTCTATTGAACACGAACCTCTGCCATCACCACAACTTCTCAAATGGGTCCATTCAACATGTGAATTAGTTGGTGATCTTATCAGAGATCCTACAAATCAATATTGTACTCATTCATAGTTCTATCGAGTCTCCTCTCTTTTGGCTCAAGTCTCAGAGACTCATGATCTAGAAACATTTTCAAAAGCTTTAAGCCATCCAAATTGGGAAAAAAAAATGAATGAAGAATAAGCTTCCTTGATGGCGAGCAAGTTTCTTCTAATGATATAATTCCTTATCATATTATTATCCATCATTAATCAATTACATAGAAGACATAAAAAATATATCATATATGACAGTAGGATCAAGAATATACAGCCAAACAAAGAACAAAAGAATTTATCTTGGGAAAATCCACATGGGGGAAAAACCCAACAACCTTTTCCTTAGAGAAATCCGTTAGACATGGCTAGATCATCTAGTTAAACATGGTCCACTGCCTCCTATTCAAGTCATGAGTTTTCCCACTAAACTTGATCTGATTAAGTTTGTTTTGTCTGAATTTCTACCTACTTCTGCACCCAATAAACTCAGTCCCACAACTTTAGTTCACCTCATAAACTCGATCTTATGGTGCCTTGGAATTTAGGTTTTTCATAGAGATAACAATTTTAGTTTTCCTCAGCCTGGTCTACCTCAAAAATATCTTCTTCGCTTGCCTCAAAATTAACTTATTTTCTTCCTCATATCCATCCTTCCTCTCTACCTCAAATTCGACCTATATATCAGCCTCATACTCGTCTTATCCTACTACCTCAAGAGTTCTGAATTACTTACTTGATGAGGAGGTCCAATGACACATACATGTAGTGATTATGCTAGTCGAATGGGTGCCTCTACACTGGGGATGACTTGGCATTACTTACTTGATGAGGAGGTCGAATGACACATATATACAGTGATTATACTAACCGAATGGGTGCCTCTACACTGGGGATAACTTGGCTTCTTAAAGCCTTTTTTTTTTAAGAATTGACATGAAGAACATGTAATCTATTTTTCTTTTTTGACGAGGTCATGAAGAACATGCCTTGTTTACTATTTCAAATGCATCAATAGTTAAAATTATAATTATGAAGACCAACCATAGATACAAAATTCAATACTCCCTTTTATCTAGGGAGATATTCATAATGACTATCTAGATGTTCTTATGTTAATTGTGACAACCCCAACCTAGTTTCCTCATAAAATGTCTTGTAAATATTTTTAAAAATATGTGAAATTTAAAAAAGGGGACCTAGTCAAAGAGACAAGGATTATAGAGTTGGGGAGGATGATTTCTTAGAGGCTTTCTTGTGCAGAAATTTTGAATTGTTGGACAACCAAAATTTGGTTGGTACATGAATTAATGGATTGGTTCCTAATTTAAATGGGCTGCAAGAAAAGGTACAAACCCATGTTACTTGAAAACAGTAACAAGGAAAAGAGAGGACTGAGTAGTAAATGTGAGCTTAGGAAAACAGGAAAAGGGAGGAAAATAAAGGCATTAGAATTTAGACTGAGGGAAGGGAGACAAAGAGAGAGAGAGAGAAGAGAATCAGAGAGACAAAGAAATTTGGGATTTGATCAAGAAGCACGTGAGGAGAGAAGAGAAGAGAATGGGATTGGCTCTAAGGTTCCCTGGAGGTTATGGGTTGAGTTTCTAGTCTCTGGAGCCCTGTAACAATTTGGGGTTCCCTAGAGGTTGTGGGTTGCGATAGGATCCTTGGAACCCTGTAACAACTTATGTGCTTGGAGGTTGTGGGTTGAGACAAGGTCTCTGGAGCCTTGCAACAACTTGGGTCCCCAAACGCCGTGGGTTGGGATGTAATCTCTAGATACTTGTAACAACTTGGGTCCCCTAGAGGTTGTGGGTTGAGATAGTAGGCTCTAGAGCCCTAAAAAACTTGGGAAGATACTAATCCTGAAGAACCAACATCAAAAGAAGACTTGAATTAAAGACCTTGGTTATTGCATTAATGCTACAGTGGATTCTAGACTCCCTAGAAGGGAGTGAGTCATTGTGTATACACTTGGGGTGAGGAAAGATCCTCTGGACTCCTTGTGCTGAGAAGATGGCAGCGTCAACTGGTGGGATTGAGGAAGAGACCCTTTGGATTCCTTGTTTCTGTTGGTCGTTTGTGTTCTAATCCCTTAAGAAAGCATCTCGCTTAGACTTTGGAATATGGCTCAGGGGTGATAGCTACAAGTAAGTGTGGCTGGAATTTTCTATGGTTGGGTGGAAAGTCCTTGTCCTAAACTTAGTCGCCTTGCAAATTTAAAAGATAAGTGATATTTTGTGCTTGTTTACATGTTGATGAATTTATGATGCATTTCTGGTTAAATGGTTTGGATTCTCTTAGGACTATATTTATCGTATTAACTTGATGAACATGTGGATGCACCTCTATGCATACATGACACTTATAGTTATGGGACTTACATATAAATTTGTGTGCACATAGCATCATGGAAATGAGCAGTGTTGATAAATAGATTGAACTGTTGCACATGCTTATTTACCTTTTAATGAGATGTTTTATTAAAATGTTAGTTAATGTTGTTCATGACCGCTAACATGCAACATAAATTAAAGTTCCATATACATTGGTTAGGTTGGGTTGTATCCCTGCGTTGAACCCTTTCTCTATGCAGCAAGAGCTATGGAGATTGAAAATAATATTTAAATAAATAACATGCCATGCTACAGGCCGTAGAAAAATCCATAAGAACTGGAATAAAAACTTGGAACATTAGGCATAAAGACTCTTTTTATTAATATGAAATAATTACATAAGATATCGCCCGCCTGGTAGGGTTTGTACATACACATGGATGTTCCTTCATTGAGCTAAAATCCCTTGAACCCGTGCAGAAGGTATTGTGTCAATGCTGGAAGGGTTATTCTTCCTTCAAGTGTAGGAATAACTGAAACCCATGCACATAGGCTTCATGTTACATCCCTATATTAGTAGTATAGTACCTTATTCTTATCAGTGTAGCCCCATTATTGTTATTTTTGTACCCATGTAGTCTCCATATTGTTATTATTGTGCCCCATAAAAGCCCATATTGTTATTGTTGTGCCCTTACATTATTATTTTTAGGTCGGATAGGATTATATTGAGACCCCATGGACTCCTATATATAGAAAGGAGGTTTTTTCATTTGTAACATCCAAGAATTGTTCGTTTATGTAATGTAAACCGCCCCCTCAAAGAGGCTGATTTCTAAGCCGTTGATCTATATTTTCTTCTATTTTTTTAGTTGGTTTAATAACATTTCGTATCAGAGCTTTGGATTCTAGGGTTTCGTTGCTGCAAAAACAGGTCATCGTGGCATTTTCATGATAAATTTTTTCTACAAAGTTTTAGACGCTAAAAAAAAATCCCATTTGAGCCGAAATCCTGAGGAACTTCGTGTAAAAATTTTAGAGCTTGGTTTGCTATATTTTTAGAGATATGATCTGTCGAAGTAACGGTTTTTGTAGGCTCCCAAATTTCATCTCAAAGAGGAGTCCTTGATCATCATAACTTTATCTCTGAGCATCAGATCTGAATTCTGTAAAAAGTGGCCGAAATTACACGGACTGTAATTTCTTATATATTGAATTCAGAGCCGAAAGACGAAACAATGACACATGGAACAACGTACAAGTTTGCTCTACTGAAATAGTCCATAATTAGGTCATTATGGGAGATTGGGCATAAATTTTCCTTGAAGAATCTAAATCGGGTCTGACCTATGGCATTGGAAAGAAGACTCAGAGGGCTACTAGATGACGGAAGCTCAAATATTAAGGATCTAAAATCAAAGAGATACATCAATTTGAATATCGAGCTTCTCAAAAGCAAGAAAAAGGTGTGTATCATTTTTTTTTTAATTGAATACCTTTTGTTTGAAAATTCAGTTTGAAGTGATCCCAAGGGCATATTGAAGCATATATATCAGTGTTGGTTTCTATAATTCCTCCCAAAAAGAATTCCACACTTGTTAAGCCCTCAGAAAACTTTACTATGACGCATGAAGAGGAAGAAGTGCAACATGATATGTCAAAATTACAAGAGCTCGTGCAACAAATGTTGATCTCACAAAAAGTAACCAAAAATGAAATGGAAGCTAAAATGGATGGTTTGAAGAAAGGTGTGGAAGCTAAGATGAATGGTGTAGAAGCTAAGATAGATGGTTTGAAGAATGGCATGGAAGCTAAGATCGATGGTATAGAAGGAAATATGGAATATTTGAAGAAATACATGGATGGTTTGAAGGAAGGTTTGGCAAAGTTGCTACAAGAAAAGATTCCTAATGGCGAGAAGGTAGTAGAGGAAACTCATGATGAGAACAAAATAAATGTTAATCATGATTTCATAGAATTTAATGTTGGATAGAAGACCCACCATATTCCAAAGGTCGATATGAGGAAGTTTGATGTCAAGGATCCCGTAACATGGATATTATAGATGGAGCAGTAGTGTGATCTCCATAATGTGAAAAACACGCAAAAGGTACGCATTGCAACTTTATATTTAGAGAAAAATACATTTGTATGTTATCGATGACTTTTCTCTAGTAAAAAAATTGTCACTTGGTCAATTTTTACGGAGGAAATGATAGCACATTATGAGGATACAAAGAGCAACACCTTCTTTAGCGAATTGATAAATCTCAAACAAAAGGGTTCAATGGTGCAGCACATTGAGGAATTTCAAAAATTGAATAAAAGGGTAACTGATATTCCAGAGGAACACATGATTGATGTCTTCATATGGACTTTAAAGGATAACATCCAACATGAGGTTCGCCTTTGGGAACCTGATTCATTGGAGAAGGCATTTAGGTTGGCAATAAACATTGAAAGTAAATTTATGGCGACAAGGAAGCCTGCCACTAACATCTATAAAGATGGAAATATTGCTACTCCTATACTTCTATAAACTAGCAGTTTGACACCACAAAAATTGGAAGAGAAAGGAGAAAAATGGCTTTGCTACAGTTGTGATACCAAATACACTAAAGGTCATAAGTGTGCTGAGAAGAAATTGTTTTACATAGATTGTGAAGAGGAGGAAGAAAATGAATAAGAAACATCAAAAGAAGAGGATATACACCAGGAACCAACCCTAGAGAAAGAAGAAATGACACCAACCATATCCTGTAATACATTGGTAGGAATTACCACTCCTCAAAATCTCAAGATAGAAGGACATATCAATATGGAAAAGGCAATAGTGTTGATTGATTTAGGTAATACCCATAATTTTATTCATTATAAGGTAGCCAAGGAATCGAATTTATTCCTATACCCAACACCAGAAGTGTGGACACTCATTCAAAAGTTGCAGCAAGATCCCAGTACACCTGATACATTTAGTTGGAAAAATGATTCCTTATGGTACAAATATCGCTTATATCTTTGTAAGAGTTCCCAACTAAAACAAAATATTCTTTTGGAATTGCACACCTCTCCCTTAGGAGAACATTCAGGATTTTTAAAAACTTACCACTGTGTGAAGAAAGAAATTTTTTGGGATGGCCTTAAATATGATATTCAAAATTTTGTGGCGGAATGTTTGGTTTGACAAAAAAATAAAGTTGAGACAATTAAGACCGCAGGTCTGTTACAACCTTTATTCATTCCAAGTCAACGTTGGGAGGAGGTTTCAATGGATTTTATCATAGGTTTACCTAAGTCCAAAGGAAAGAGTGTCATTATGGTGGTAGTTGATGGACTTATCAAGTATGCACATTTTTCTGCATTATCTCATCCATTTAAAGCAAGTATAGTTGCTACTGCATTTATGGAAACAATTCAAAATCAACATGGAAACCCAAAGATTATTGTAAGTGACATAGATACCATTTTCACTGGAAAATTTTGGACGAAATTATTTTTTTGTTTGGGTAATCAACTAGCTCATATCCCATCTTATCATCCTCAATCCGATGGGAAAACTAATATAGTGAACAAATGTTTGGAAGGATATCTTCGTTGCTTTGTGTATGATAAACTATTACACATCATTTTGTCATTGTCCCTGCAATCCCCATCTCATCCATTGGAGGGTCATTTCCATGATCAATAAGCAGTCTCATGCCTTGAAAATACCATCATTGAGTCCCTTTACATGAGAGTAACATTCCTTCTGTTGACAATTCCCTAAGCAGATACTCAAAAATCCATTTTTTTGCCTTGGCACGGGTAGTCAGTTACGCCCTCGCGCCACAGAGGAAGATTAACACTGGGCCCCACGCCAACTGGCGCTTTGTCCCAGTTAGCCACCTGCGCCAAGCTATTTATGGAATGTTTTTTAAAAATAGAGGCGGAGATTCCACTCCAACCACCTTGAGGATGAGTCATTGGGAGTGGTTGAACTGATAAAGCACGGACTCCCTCCTTTAGGTTTATGGTTTCCACCTCTTATGGGAACTCCCTAAAGGATAGGCCTCCCTCCCATGTTTGTATGGATCCTAACCTCTTCCTTTTCCTCTATAAAATAAGTTGTGTCTCTTAGAAAAAGTTAGCTGAACTTGGAGAATTAAACATACTATAGCTGAATGGTTAGAGAAGATATAATAAGAAGGAATTACGTTGAGGAAGCTTGAGTCCATGACTTCTGAGAGAGCTTGAGTCCATACCTTCATCTCATTCGAATTCCCTGACGAGCATCTGAGACGCTCTTCGCTTGAACCCCACTGGAGGAGACTGCGACGTCAAAGCATTGGTTGTAACTCTTCCTTCTATTCATTTATATACATGACTATTGCTTGGTTCCACTTTTGTGTTACGACGTTTGTTTAATGAAATATGTTTATCCCTTTTTGACTGGCTAATAGTTATGAATGAAATGTTGTTATATTGTATGATATTCTTGTTTCTTGTTCTATGTGAAGGTATCCAAGTGTAACGGTGGAAGGACTATGACTTTTCGAGGCAGGAGCGAGAGGCTACCACTACTACAGCAACGACAATAGCATTGGACTCCACGTAGGTTGATATACCGTGTCTTTTTTTCATTCAATAATTAGAAAGAAACACTTTAGCATGTCCCTTTGTTTCTAGACCCACTCTAGGGCTAGAGGGATTGTCTCTGTCCGTAGAGAGGATTTACCTGCATAGAAAATTGGTGACTCCACTAGGGAACAGTGTGTGTTTGTTGTTTCATTTTGTTGGGTCAGTTTCAATTATCGATGTAGTTACCTGTATTTTCCGGTTTTCTTGCTAGGTTTCTATCCTCTGTTCAACTCCAAAGTGTCAAGATTGACCTCTACTCATTAGGTTTTGGTTTTTCCTCTTTTTCCCATAGTTATCTGGCTTGGCACGGTTTTTCTCTGAACAGTCGCGCAGGTTGCTCTTTTTGTAGTCGCGCCAACCATTGTATGGTGTGGATTGCAGCCTTACAGTCGCGCCAACCCCTGTAGGAATTGGTTTGACCTCCTTGATGAGTCTTTTGGTCAATTGTGCTTGCTTATGGGTTATTTTTTATGCATAATTATGCCTTTTGGATTGTTTTGATTACTGTCGAATTTATTTTCTCAGTCGTTTGTCCATCTTCTTATCAGTGTCATTTGACGCCTTAGGGTTTCCAGGTGTCCTAGTGCACTGAGCCTTTTGTTCGAAAATCAAGTCGGTTTGATTGTTGTCAGTCTCATTTGTGGATTGATTGCACTTAGTTTTCTTGATATTTTTGAGTGTTTGCTTTGGTTGCAGAGTCATTTCATTTTTTCGATTGATTCTTCACCTTATTTCTCCAAGCATAGATTACATTTCTTGTTTTGGATCATTTTGAAAACTTTCTCTTGGTTTTAAAGATTGCAACATTAGTTTGAGTGCTTTCTTGTGTTTGTTTCACATTTTATTGAGTCATTCAATCTCAATTCCTACGCAACACTTAAGCTAGTGTTTGTTTTTGTTTTTTCATGTAATTAGTGCATCATGTGCTTCTTTTCATTGAAAATATTTAAAAAAAAAACATATTTTTTATTCTTTCTTTGCATTGAAAGTGAAATACTCTTTTGCATAACTAGAATTTGATTATCTAGGAAAGAGTTTCATTTTCGTTTGATTCTGTTAGATGCATTAGTGGATTTCTTCGCATAGTCTCATTGTTTGCTTTTGTCTGAAAGATCTCTATCTTTCTCATAACTAGCATTCATTGAATCGGAAATTATGTTCATTTGCATATAGCTTGCATTTAGGAATTTTGAGATCCAAAATCAATAGGACCTTAAAACTGAAACATAATCCAAGATCAACTTTAAAATTTATTTAATTAACCTAAAAAAACATTGAAACCTAACGAAACATTTGTAGTGGTCTAGGCTAGAGACGTGTTCCAGCGTCTTAAAACCTAGTAGTTGTCGTTCGCCATCTGGCTTTAGACAGCGCTAGTATGGACTTGTGATCCCCGTACCGTCGAGTATATAAAGGGAGACCCCTCTAGGTTGCAATCCTTTTATCCATAGGAAGCCAAGTCTGCTGCCTTGTAACCATGATACACTAAACACAACATTGAGGGACACTACCTGCACTTATGTTAATTCCTTGGTCATTTCTGTTTCATTTGATCACCAAGGTGTATATGGCAGTTCACAGAAACCTGGTATACCCTCTTGCTTATTATTCCAGAGAAGTCATTTTGATCTTTTCATGACTCTTTAAAAATAGAAGAGATCATCGAGCACTTTTCCTTTCACGCTCGTTTAAAATTGAAAGCGACTAGAGTCATCTTTAGCATGTTTCTCGACTCTTTAAAAATGAAACAGAAAAATATGGTTTCAGTGTCATCAAATTAATCACCTTCGATCACATGCCCGTTAAAGCTTTATTACTTGGCATGTTGTTTTTCCCTTGTTTTGATCTTGGAGTCCTCGATTATTTCTCCTTTTTCCTTTCTGTTTTGATATACGGTCACGGTGGTGTAACCACCAGTTTTGTTGTCCTCACTGCCTCCTAGTGGTAGTTCTTTCCCGGACGTTTCTTTTGAAACTCCTCAGTCCACTAGGTCTGCCGAGATCTCACAGCCTATTCTCCCATCTGTCCTGCCTCTTGCTATTCGATCTCCTCCTGAAGAGCCAGTTGAGTTCAATTGGCCTCCTTCTGGTGCTTGGTCTGGTTTTGGGGAAGAAAGAGATTTTCCTCCTCTTACGTCGGGCTTGCCATTTTTTGCTATTGCTGCGCCTCCTAGTCCCCGTAGTCTTTTCGAATATCTTATGGCGGAATCAGACATGGATTCATCTAGTCCTGTTGGTAGTGAAGGAGTGTCTGTTTCTACAGGAGAATATAAAAATTTTCCGGAAGATGTCTCTCATGTTTCTACTCATTCTTCTCCACCATCAGTGTCACTTCCGCTTGGATATAGGTCCATGAGTCAAATTATGTCTGGTGTTTCCTCCATTGCGCAATCTAGTACAGTAACTCCTCCTCAGAGTTCGGTACTACCTTCGTTAGTACTATAACCTTTGACACTTGGTTCATTGGTTACTGTTACATTTGTTCCAGTCCAACCGACGGTCTATGTGGCTTCATCCACACCTGTTGTTACCCATAAGTCGTCAGGATCTTTTCACACCTGTAGGTCTATTTTTCTCAATCCTACATGGCCTGTTAATCTCAGCCCAGGTAGCTCACAAACCTGTGCCATGGAAACGTCGTCTACCTCTACTGCGCCCATGGTTTCTACCTATGTGTTTGACAAGAAGATGTTGGATATTCATCGATGTTATGCTCCCTCAACGGAGGCCATGCCTGCTTATAGTGCAGTTTCCACTATTCCTGTGATTCCTAGTGGTCTTACTTTTGAAGAGTATCTATTGGCTGTTCATAAGTAGAGCTCTCAAGGTTCCTGGCAGCCCCAGGCTCCTTGATAATCCTATTTTTCATCACTATGATGTTGTCAGTAACCCTGTTTATTCATTTCTGATTCATTATGATGAACACGGTAATCCGGTCTATTTGCCTCCTAATGATCCTTATCTGACCGTTTCTCATTTTGAACCTACCTTTCCTGTGCAACCCTTTTTCTTGCAAGGACAACCCTATATGGGACAACCTTTAGCTCAGCAGGGCCCTACCTTTGGTTCGCAGGGACAACCATATAGTCCACAAAGCGAACCTTTACAAGGACAACCTTTGGTCCAACATGGACAACCCTTCGGTATTTTTCGATCAACATTCAAATCAACCAGGACTATATTATTCTCTTAGGGGGCAAATCTACCCACCACGGGGACAACCTGTTGCACCACAACAACAGCCACATGCTCAGTATGGCCCGAATGTTGTGTGACCAGGACAACCCTACGGTCCTTCTCTGGGTCAACCTAATTATCAAGGACAACCTAGTCCATCACAACCATCGGCCCAACCTTTCCCACAAGGCCAACCCGGTGGCCCTCAGTATTCAGTTCAACCTGCTCAGCAACCAATTCAACCTACTCCTCAGCCGATTCCATCGTTTCAGCAGCTTGTTCTACCTATTTATAGTCATCCAAGTTTACTCGCTCAGCAGCCTTCTTAACCTGCTCAGCTAGGTCTGCTTGCTCAACCGCAAGGCTCTTACTACCCTCAAGGTTCATATTGGCCGGTATATAGTGTGTGTATATCATCAACCTCAAATCCATGCTTACATTCCATATCAGACTCCTTACGCTGCTCAGAAAGGACCTCAGTATCTTGGTCCTCAACCCCATTATCTACTGAATTGTCTTGCTTCTAATCCCTATGATCCGAATCTTCCGGGACAGAATGTATGGGGACAAAATCCCGCTTGAACTGGGTGGAATGTACATGCAGGTCCTTATCAAAGACCTCTGATGACTTTCAACACTCAATTACCGTTTCTTGCTACATTGGAATTACCTGATGTGTCAAAATTAATGAACGATCCCATTCTTCATAACCCGTATTGGCCTCCGGTTCCAACCAAGATTCCTGGTGATTGTCCTAGATTTGAGGGAAATTCTGGTGAAGACCCCCAAGCGCATGTTATGACTTACCATTTGTGGTGTTCCTCTAACTCTTGGGTTGACAATTCTATTAGACTCTGTCTTTTCCAGCAAACTCTTACTGGTGCTGCTGCAAAGTGGTACATTGAGCTATCTCGTGGCGTCTTCCAAGATTTCAATTATTTATTCATGGCGTTCCTTACACATTTTCAGTTACCAGTCCGTTATGAGACCGGGATGCACCTCCTCACTTCATTGAAACAAGACCAAGCTACTCATATCTCAGATCATATTCATGAGTGGTGACGACGTCGTCGCATGATCAAATTTGAAATTCCTGATCAACTTCTAACTCATTGGTTCACCACCTCCTTTGTCAATCATATTGCTAAAGACATAGCTATGGGGGCATGTGTGACCGAGGAACAAGCCATTGCTTACGCCCAGTACCCTGATCTTGTGTACTCTCAATATGGCTCATTATATGATATCTTGCCTGATGCTCCCCGACCTGGAACTTATAAACCACCAGCAACTCCATCCGTCGATGGTATTATTGGTTCTGTATCTCATACTTCTCAGAAGTCTTCATCGTCTTCAAGCACTGGGAATCTGAAGTCTACTTCTTCCAATAATGTTGCTTCTCAGTCTACTTTGAATTGTGGTAAACCCGCAGAAGTTAATGTCGTCCAGTAAAATCCTACAGATAGTACTTCTAAAGGTAAAAAGAAGGGTAAAGGTAAGGCCAAATCCAATACCCCGAAACAGGATTCTCAGAAACCTCGTGCTAGCGATGGTTCTCAACATAAACTGAAGTACACTTGTTTGATTTGTGACAAATAACACTTCACCAAGGACTGTCCTCGACGGTCTGAAGTGAGCCGATTTCTCAAAGGCACTCAGGGAACTTCGTTCATTCTTAAATAACCTTTCCTATCTCTGTTGGAAATTGGGTTCAACGCTCCCCATGTGTTTCGCGACATGGACTAACTGCCTCTTGTGGATCCTAACTCTGGTGATTGTAGTAGAGACTAAGCCTGCGGGTTTTGGTCTAACAACAATCACGATCTTAACAAGTGGTATCAGAGCAATAGGTCTCGAGTTTGAAACTCACTTGGCTCGTGTTGGGGGGAAGATTGTTGGAAATTGGGTTCAACACTCCCCGTGTGTTTTGCGACATGGACTAACCGCCTCTCGTGGATCCTAACTCTGGCGATTGTAGCGGAGACTAATCCTACGGGTTTTGGTCTAATGGCAATCATGATCCCAACAATCTCAGCAGACTCAGATGGTATAGCAACCTTAGTCCTCTGCCCCAATTGGCTCTCAGGTGTTCATGATGAACGATTCTGCAGCTGTTTCTATTGCTACTCGGTCGAAATATTATACTGGATCTCGTTAGGCCATGGGGAAGGAGATCGTTGATGGTCCTCCTCCTCCATCTGTTACTGGTCCTCTTGAAATTGAAAGGCCCAATGCTGAATCCGTTGTGCGACCACCTTCCAAAGGTGTACTCTGCAAGTCTTCTTATAATCCCAATGCCCATACTGCTCACCATTACAATATTGTTGAGGATTTGGCTCAAGTTCCATCCACGATGTCCGCGTTAGAAGTACTTCGGAGTTGTTCGTCGTAGTGAAGAGCTTTGTTATCTGCAAATGGTGGGATTGATCATGCCGATACTAGGATTCTTGCTTTCGATCTAGAGAATTTCATTCCATGACTCCCGCGTCAGATTGCGCTCATTATTCAAGTTGTTATTAGTGGTCTCGACATCCATCGAGTAGTTGTGGATGAAGGTGCATCAACCTGTGTCATGTCATCTTCGTGTTGGAAAGCTATTGGTTCTCCAGCCCTGAATTCATCACCAAATGCCCTAGAATTATTTGATGGAAGAGAATCAAAACCTTTAGGTGTTCTCGCTAGTTTACCGATTACTTTGAAAGCTAAGGCAGTCAATGTCGAGGTCGAAGTTGTTGACGCTAAGCTCAATATAATCTTCTCGTCAGTCACATTTGGACTCACGCCATGTTATGTGTTCCATCCACTCTCTTTCGTGTTTTGAAATTTCCACATGAAGGAAATATTTTTACTGTTGATCAATTGTCTTTCTTCACCTCTTCTTCCGAGAACAACATTTCATACATGGATCAGATTCCTACTCCCTACGAGAGCATAGGGCCGAGTCTTTTTAAAGATCCTGCCCTCATGGGTATTTTTCCTCTCCCTCCGTCGAATACTATTCAAATTCATATGATCTCTCAGTCTGATGACCCATGGATTATTCCTTCACCTAAACAGATTGATTCCTTCGAAAATTCGATGCCTTTGAATCTGATTGAGATTGATTACTGTGAACTCATTGCTGCTTCGGAACCTCTGTCCTCTGATTGTGCTCCTTTGAGCATGTCTCTTGAAATTTATTCTCAATCCCCCTAGCTTGGTGATTTAGATTTGACTGATCCTTTGAAAGAAGTGTTTCCTTCCAATGAGGCCATCGTGGAAACCATGTCTCCTGAGGATCTGATGTGGGATGATGGTCATCATCGTTCCTCATTTATTCCTGGCCTCGTGGCCATGTTTACTTGTCTCAAGCATTTTGTATCTCAGTTTCCTTCTCCTCCGCTTCAATTTCATGTTTTGACACATGAAGTCTTTATAAAAGGTAACTTGAGTAACATTACACAGACGATGCCTATTGAAATTTCCGTTAAAGCAGGAATCGTCAAGAACATCCATATTGGGGTTACTCGTTCTTCTGATGAAGTCCAAGTTTATACTAGACTTTTTTGCGAGTTCTATGATGTCTTTGCATGGTCCTATGAAGGAATTCCCAGAATTGATCCTAGTATAGTGTTGCATGAAATTCCTACTTATCTCGGTTTGAAACCTATTTGCTAGTGTCTTCATCTAGTGCACCCTAGAAAATCTGCTGCCATTAAGGTTGAAGTTGAAAAACTTCTTAGAGTTGTTTTTATTTATCCGATTCCTTTGATAGAATGGGTCTCTAATATTTTTCCTATAGATAAGAAGCAGGGAACTATTCACGTTTGTGTTGATTATCGTGATTTTAATCAAGCTTGTCCTGAGGATAATTATCCTACTCCCTTGATCGATAAAATCATTGATGACTGTGCAGGGAGTGAGATATTTTCCTTAATGGATGGTTTTTATGGTTACAATCAGATTAACATTCTCCCGAATAATCAACATAAGACTGCCTTTATGTGTCCTCGGGGTACTTTCGTGTATAATAAGCTCCCTTTTGGCCTAAAGAATGTTGGGGCTACGTTTCAAAGAGCGATGTCGTATGATTTTTATGATATTCAACACATCGTTCAGCCATATTTGGATGACCTTCTCGCTCATTTAGATAAGCGCATGGACCATCCTGACCATCTTCATCAGATCTTTCTTCGTTGTTGACGTTACAATATTCGGCTTAATCCACACAAATGTGTCTTCTGCGTTGATTCTGGTAGACTCTTAGGGTTTATCGTATCAAAAGACGGAATTCACCTCGATCCACTCAAGGTTGAGGCTATTATCAATCTCCCCTCTACCTCCTCATTACATCAATTGCATATTTTACAAGGTAAGGCTAATTTTCTGCGTCGTTTTATACCTAACTATGCAGAAGTGGCTCGAGGATACACGTCATTATTAAAGCAGGGCATCCCATTTTGTTGGGATGAGGTTGTTCAAAAATATTTTGAGGCCTTAAACACGTTGCTTGTCAACGCTCCTCTGTTGCGTCCTCCTAACTATCATCGTGATTTTTCCCTTTATTTAGCTACCGCTTTCAGTACGATTGCCATGGTTCTGGTACAAGACGATGATGATGGTAACGAGCATGTTATTTATTACTTGTCTCATAACCTTCTCAACCCTAATATGAGCTATGCACATGCCGAGAAGTTAGCATTAGCTACGGTTCAAGCCGTTCAACATTTTCGTCATTATATTCTTTTGCGTACAGTGAATGTGGTTTCTGATTGCAACCCCATGACCTATATATTGTCTCGACAATTGCTGGGGGGAAATACTCAAAGTGGATTTTCATCCTCAAGGAGTTCGATTTGGAATTTACTGATGCCAAGTCGAAGAAGTCATTAGTCTTTGTTGATTTGATTTTTTCCCTCCCTTCAGACTCTCCTCCGTCTCGTTCTGAGGAATATATTCCGGATGACACGCTTTTCTTGATTAGCACCCTTGATTCGTGGTATGGTGATATCATCATTTATCTCTAGACTTCCACTTTCAGATCTGAGTTGACAAAGGATGCCCACCGACGCATTCGTCATCAGTCGCAACCTTATCGTATAGTCAAGGATACCCTCTATCGTGTCGGAGTGGATTCCATTCTCCGTCGATGTTTGACCCTCGAGGAAGCTGGGAAAGTTCTCAATGATTGTCATAGTGGCACCTGTGGCGGTCACATGTCTGGTTATGCCACTGCACAAAATATTCTTCATGCTGGTTATTTACGGCCTTCTATCTTCAAAGACTGCATTGTCGCAGTTCGTAAATGTCATGATCGTCAGTTTATCAACGCAAGATGTGTGCGCCGCCTGTATTTCTTCATCCTATCATTACCGTTGGTCCCTTTGCGAAATGGGGCATCGATTTTATGACCTATAACCCTCACTCAGCCGAGGGGCATGCTTATATTATCGTGTCGTAGACTACTTCACTAAATGGGCCAAAGAAATACCTACACTTGTCGTTGACAGTAAGACAACTTCTCAATTCATATTCAATCACATCATTGCTAGGTTTGGTGTCCCTCAAGCCATCATTACCAATCATGGTTCCCATTTTCGGCATTACATGGTAGCCGAGTTGACTTCCAAGTTGGATTTACGTCACGATAGCTCAACGCCGTACTATCCTCAGGCCAATGGCCAGGTTGAAGCCGTGAAAAAATTTCTTGTTACCATGCTTCAGCGTACGATTGGGATCCATAAATCCAATTGACATCTCATGTTATTTTCAGCTCTTTGGGCATACCGAACCTCAATTAAGAGTGCAACCGAATTCACCCCTTTTCAGTTGGTTTATGGTATGGAAGCTACTCTTCTGATTGAATGTGAAATACCTTCGCTTAAGTTGGCTATTGAATTACTGCCGAAATCTTCACTAGAATAAGAGTGTCTCCTTTATCTCAAAAGGTTAGATGAAACCCGCTGCTTTTTTGCTCTGGTTATTGAAGCACAGAAAAAGCAGGTCAAAGCTCATTTTGACCAATTAGTTTCCCCTCGTTCTTTCGTTGAAGGAGATCTCGTCCTCCTGTATGACCAAGCTCATGATAAGCTGGGGGTAGGTAAATTTCAACCCATGTGGCACGGGCCTTACATTGTTAAATGCGTATAGAATAATGGGGCCTATGAGCTCATTGATTACGAAGGTCATCCTTTAGAACAACCCAGAAATGAGTTGTATCTCAAAAATTATTATGCGTGAGTCATTCATGCATGATTTATGTACATAGGTGTTTTTTTCATTTTTGTACGTGTTTTGATTTGGTGTGCTTTGCGAGCATTTTCCTGCTTATTTGGGTTTTTCTTATTTTTGTAGATGTCTATTACCCCTTATGTTGGTTTCGCGGATGGTGCTTCCTGCAGTACCAAAATTTTGTCTTCAGCAGCCCGGGTAATCTTTGATCCCGCTGGTGAGTTGACAAAACTGAAAGGTATCTGTCTAGAAAAAACTACAAACAATGTCGTTGAATATAGTGTTGTCCTTGAACTATTAACCAAGGCAATCAATCTTAGCATATGCGCATTTCTTGTAAATCTAGATTCACAGCTTGTTGTTCTGCAACTCAATGATCATTATTCAGTCAGAAACCCATACATTTTGAGATTGTATTTATGTATTCGTTTGTTGGAAAGAAATTTTGATTTTATCACATATCGACATATTCCTCGATGAATGAATGCATTAACTGATACAATGGCTAACATTGTATTAGATATACATTTGCGTAATTTGTAAAATCATCATCATGTGAAAAAGATCCATATAAGAAAATAGATGTATATATATATATATATATATATATATATATATATATATATATATATATATATATATATATATATATATATATATATATATATCGTGAGTTTGCATTAGTGTGCATCATACATTCAAAAAATATGTGTGTTTATGTTACATCCCGAGACACCATGTATCTCAAAAATGCAGGTATAAAGCCTAGGTGTCTAATCGGCGTGATGCTCATGATAGCATGTCAGTGCCCGTACAAGCCGCCTTAGTAAGCGGTGAATACGGCTTGGAACCCCCACGGTATGTCTCTAGTAGGTGTGAGGAACATCGTCGAATCGTGCATAATCTGGGACTCCACGTGTGATCCCCTCTAGGTTACGCACGAGCTCCTATTCCTCGCTTCCCTCACCATGAGGGTCAAAATCACGAGGAATTTGCCTCGCTATCAAAGACATGCCCGCGGGTCTCTCTGTGCTGACATCTGCAAATACATGGATTTAATGTCAGAACATACATAGACAACAAAAAAAATTCATAACACTCATAAAAATTAAAAATGAGTCTTACCCAGATCTTCATCCCAATCCTCTCCCTTCGAGAGTGGGAGGTCCAGATCACCAGTAAAATCTGTACTAGAGTAGGGCTAGTCCTCCACGACGATCAACTGTAGGTGGAGACAATAAAAGAACTCCGGTCTCCACATCGTTTGACTGCCCCCTACCCTTGGCATTAGAGCCACCCATCGGGCCATATGTGCTTCTCTCGCTGGTGGTGTTGGGACTATGACCTCCTCATGCTAAAAAATTGGTAATCGTTCCAGGAAGAACGATACCAGGATAGACCCATAACCAAATTGCTTCAATTTTCCCTTCTTTAATTTTGTTAGCTGATGTTTCATGTTTATTGTCACAGCCTTTGCCCAATTGTAGATGATCAGTGTCAAACAATCTACAGCAAGAAGCGACTGTGTTTTTTTGCTTTGTGCGGTGCTTGCGATCCCGCCGCTCGTGTGATGGTATGAAGCACTACTTTTAGTTCTAGGTCTTGGATAGTTTGGATATCAAGTTTCCCACTTCCTGTTACCTTCTGTGCCCCTCAACATACTCTGTCCATTACCATGGAAATTCTCTCCATGCAAGGCCGGATATCAGTTAGGATCAGTGTTGCTCCCCTCTACGACAATCCTGTGATGAAGTAGACGTCAGAAACATCAATCTCAAGTTCCTGATCTCGAAGGATGAACTTTTCTTGGTCCTCATCCCATATGCTGATCAAATATTGTAACAGCTCTGGTTGAGCACGGAGACACAGTGTCAGGAAGAACTTCTTCAGTCCACAGTCACTGAGAACTTCCATGCATCTTTCATTTTCCATTCTTTCCATTCTATCACCATTTTGTCACTTTTTACCTGTAAACACATTCATATGAATGGTATTATCCTTTTTGAAGCTTGAAAATGTGAATTATTGGGATTTGTGACTTTGATTTTGCACAAAAAAAAATTTGCGCCAATGGTTGCGCCCTAGTATAAAAAATTGGGCAGTTGGCGCAACTCCATGCTCAAAACCCGTGCCAACCGCCGTGCCCTAATTTTCATATTTACTCCCCCATAATTCAAAATTGGAAGTTGCAGGTAGTAAGAAATGATTAAAAATGCAGGGAGATATCTCGGTTGTTACCTGGAATTGACGGATTTGATATTGGTCCGCTGGATTGTCCACTATTGTCGCCGCAAAATCACATTGTAAAATGGGTAACTATTTGCTCCACAAGTAAACAGTGAAAAGTAATTATTTCTACCATTTTTGGCATTTTATAACTTTTTACAACCCTAATTAGGTTTAAAGACATGTTTTTAGATTATTTTATTATATTATTTTCAAAAAATGGGTTTTACATGTGTCTCTTGTGCAGCAACAGGTTTTCAAGACATAGTGATGGAGTAACGAGTTAAATTTTATACTTTTTCGGACTCGGTAAAAACACGAAAAAGTCACTACTGGAGTCATCTTTCAGCTCTTTTCTGACTCTCTAAAATTGAAAAGATTGTCGAGCCTTTTGTCATTTCGAACTCGTTAAATGGCTACGAAGCGATATCTACTCAGTATACGTTTACCCATTTTCGGGCTGGGATAGATTATTTACGAAAAAGGAATACCTTAGCCTATCGCGACTAAGAGGTTCTTTCAGATATTGTTTTCTACCATTTCGGATCTGAGAGACTACTTATGAAAAGGGCCATGATGGAGTTTTACTTTCTGCCTTCTTTTCAAACTCTCTAAACATGAAAAGATGTCGAGTTCTCCCTTTGTCATACTCGTTAAACCCTGATGACATCGGATTTCATCGCCATGAAGTTACTCGAGTTCCTCCTTCCTAGGGCTCGTAAAATGTACTAGGTTGGATTTGTCCGAAGGAAAAACTTATAGCACAAGCATATGGTATCCCCTTCAAGCTTGTTTTAAAAAATAATTGGGGTACTTGCTGGAAATGGTGGGGGAAAATGGAACTAAGTTTTAGTTATGTTGGCAGTATGCCGCTCTTGAACATGGCATTTGTCTACATTCGTGTCAGGTTGGGGACATCTCGTTTCGTCATTTTTTCCTCCATGGGTTTGGATAATCTCTTTTGACCTCTCATCTACTCTTTTCCATGTCATCATGACCTCAGATCCATTGATGTCAAATACTGCCAAATCCAGTGTCGTGTTGCTGATATGTTCAAGAGAAGTTTGCCTCTGCAGTTTTCAACCTCCCTCTGATTCTCTGTTGGTCATGTTTCACTACTATCATGTTCCTCTGTCTTGTATCGATGATGTGGGAACATTATGGCCCACCTTCGATCAAGTCACTTCCTGTCGACTTCAGCTCATTATCCAGGATTTTGATCTATAGACTCTATTCTGGTACCTTGGAGCCTGCATGCCTTAATGGTAGGTTTTTTGCATTTGACGCAAGGTCCACATCATTGGCCTTCGATCAAGTGATTCTGTGGATGTTCGATGCCAGATCAATGTTCACATTTCGTGGATTGTACCGGTTGTACCTTGAGATCCATTGTCATTATTGGTGGTTTCTCTCATGTCTGTTAACAAATTTCATCATTGGCTGGTAATTATGCGATTTTCTTGCATGTTCGACTTCAGCTCATATATTCGCATGCTTGAATTTGTACTTGTTAGGGTTGAGATGGAGCGTAAGACCCTGGATTTTGTCTAATAAAATCCAGGTTGCAGATTTTGGTGGATTATCATGAATTATTGCATGAATCTTTTGATCAGATGGTTGTGACCATACTTGAGTCTATTTGTTGATCCTTACTGTTAGATGGTTGCGTCCATACCTTGGATCTCAGTTTTTATATATACTCTATTATGGATGGTTGCGCCCATACCACATGTTCATGTATCAAAGATATCAGTTGTATTCGTAATTACAGGTTTTCCAATAGTAGTGTTTGGTTCGAACGCCTTCTCATAAAGAATTTCACCCCTCCCTCTCCCTCGGACCTCATGCTTTAGGGGGCATCTGTTACACAGCATTTTGTCACTTTCCCTTTAATCCCCATCTCACCCATTGGAGGGTCATTTCCGTGATCAATAAGCAGTGTCATACCTTGCAAAGACCATCATTGAGTCCCTTTACATGAGAGTAACATTCCTTCTGTTGACAATTCCCTGAGCAGAGACTCAAAAACCCTTGTTTTTTCCCTCATGCCAAAGAGGAATATTAACATTGGGCCCCATGCCAGCTGGCGCTCTGTCACAGTTTTCCACCCGCGCCAAGCTGTTTATGGAATTTTTTTTAAAAATATAGGCAAATATTCCACTCCAACCACCTCGAGGATGAGTCATTGGGAGTGGTTGAACTGATAAACCACAGACTCCCTCCTTTAGGTTTATGGTTTCCAATTCTTATGGGAACTCCCTAAAGGATAGGCCTCCCTCCCATCTTTGTAGGGATCCTAACCTCCTCCTTTTCCTCTATAAAAGAAGCTATCTCTCTTAGAACAAGTTATCTGAACTTGAAGAATTAAACATACTATAGCTAAATAGCTAGAGAAGATAGAATAAGAAGGAATTACATTGAGGAAGCTTGATTCCATGACTTTTAAGAGAGCTTGAGTCCATGCCTTCATCCCATCCGAATTCCCTAACGAGCATCTGAGACGAGCTTCACCTAAACCCCGCTGGAGGAGATTGCGACGTCAAAGCATTGGTTGTAACTCTTCCTTCTATTCATTTATATGCATGACTATTGTTTGGTTCCACTTTTGTGTTACGACATTTGTTTAATGCAATATGTTTAGCCCTCTTTGACTAGCTAATAGTTATGAATGAAATGTTTGTATCTTGTATGTTGTTCTTGTTTCTTGTTCTATGTGCAGGTATCCAAGCATAACGGTGGAAGGATTGTGACTTGCCGAGGCAGGAGCGAGAGGCTACCGCTACTACAGCAACGACGATAGCATTGGACTCTAGGTAGGTCAATCTACCGTGTCTTTTTTTCATTCAATAATTAGGAAGAAACACTTTAGCATGTCCCTTTGTTTCTAGACCCACTCTAGGGCTAGAGGGATCATCTCTGTCCGCAAAGAGGATTTACCTGCATAACATAAAAAAACACAATGGGTCAAGTGTGTTTACCCCTGGTTGAATGGTGGTATAACACTTACTTCCATGTTGCAGCAAAAATGACCCCATTTATGGCACTATATGGATATCATCCACCATCCATCACATCATCTTTAAGAGAAAATTCTAAGGTTCAAGCAGTGGAAGATCACATCGCGTAATATTCCCAAATTTTCACATGATATTTGGAATATTAGAGTTCTTAATTTTCTTAATGAATTAAGTAAATAAAAGGGTGGAGGGACCCATAATCCTCAATATGAATAAATATCCACTTTTTATGTGTGAATGTGGATTGATTAAGCCTAGATATACATAATGGGGTAGTGGAGAAACTACTAATGTGAATGGAGTGGAAATCATGTCACATTAATGACATAGATCATGGAGGTTGAAGCAGTCAACTAAGATCATGGAGGGCATATAATGTAAGATCATAGAGCATTAATGATGAAGTGATGGAGGAAGTAGTGAAATTAATGCACACATGATGGAGTGGGTGTACATTGCATGAAGACATGATGGATGACTTGGAGAGACAGTGTAGTCAAACATGGAGGATTATGTCCACATGCACAACGTAGTTTATAGGTGGTCCAAGGCATGGGAAGGCTCATAAACTATATAGAGGAGATGAAGGAAACAATAGAGGCATGCTTTTGGTTATTCATGTAAAGGTATGTTTAGATCTGGAATTGTCATTTGACATTCCATGCTTTCTTTGCTATTTAGCTAAGATTGCAAGTGTTGTTTAGCACTAGGTGTTCCTGGTCGGGAATCCCACCTCTTTCATTGAGTAGGTCTTGGAAGAGGATTGTACTTCATTCTCATCAGGAATTGGTGCCACATTATTTCCATTCTCTACAGAACACCTACCTTTAGGAATTATGCAATTTTTGAAGATCAGTTTGGGAGGTCGAGGTTGTCTTTAGTGTTTCTGCTGGAGAACCGGTGTAGGATTATTCCTATCACCTTTGGCTTAAAGATCAGTATTCCCAAGGCTTCATTTCAGATCTAGAAGTAGGCCAAACATTATTGACCTCCTATCAGCAGCAGTCCCATCAAGGATTACGCAGTCCATCATTGCAGATCCAAAGGAGGAAGGAAGTTACTAGTATTTCAACTCGTAATCCTGTGAGGGACCATCAGGGAAAATTTTAAGAACCCCCCTAAATTTATATATATAATAAATAGGCGAATTCCCATGATACATAGGAAAAATGGAAGGCGATTTTATTAATAATATAATATGTATATATAATTTTTTGGAAAATCTCTCACGAGATTATATTATCTTGTAAAAACATGGCAAATCACCAGTACAAATGATGAATCACTACTACAAAATGGTGAATCGTTGTCTAGTGGAGTTCGGTTTGTTGGTTCCAATGAATATATGGTATTTGAACCAGGATTAGAAGGAAGAGAACCACCGAGACCAAGCATGGCACATGGTGACTCATGAGGGAAGTAGTTTTGTTGGGTGTGGAGCCTGATTATCTTGTTTACTTTGTATCACAGCATTGGACCCCTGTACCTTAAAAGGGGCGGCAACGCCGCCCAAAATTAATCGCTGCCGTGGGGGGTCCAGGGGGGGGGGGCAGCAACACTTTTCGGAGCCCTCCCTTGGCGGGGGTTTTCAGGGGCAGCGCCCCCGAAGCTAAAAACAGATGTAAAATTTCCTTATAAAAGTATAGTAATTTCTAGTCAATCTGGGCCGTTCATTAGGCAAATGATCTGACGGTAGAAGTTATGTTTAGATTAGGGTTTTTTGCCCTAGAAGGCAACCCCTCGTTTTTATGAGGGCATTGTATTGCGGCTGTGTATTATGTGTGTATTCTCGGAGCGAGAAACAGAGAGGGAGACTGTGAGAGAGAACAGAGGATATTACAGTGGATCTGCTGTAGGTTTTGTCTCTTCATTTTTGCTGGAAAATAAAAAGGAAGGACTGGCTGTTCGAGGTGGACGTAGCCCAACTGGGTGAACCACATATATCTGTGTCTCTCTAGTTTTATGTGTTTTGTGTGCTTGTATTTTCCGCATATTTTATGTGTTGCATTGCTCCATAATATATAATTTTCTAACTGGTATCAGAACCGAAGGTATATTTGGCTGATAAACTCGCAGGAAAGAAGGGTTCCTGGTTCGAGTGGGAGAAATGGTGGACGATGGTAAGTTTAGGGTCGAGAAATTTAATGGCCAAAACTTTCCACTGTGGAAGATGCAGATGGAAGATTATCTGTATCAGAAATATCTATACCTACCATTGAGCGGAAAAACAAAGAAGCCGGCGGCCATGACAGATGCGGAATGGAACATTCTCGATAGAAAGGCACTCGGAACAGTACGATTGTGCCTTGCGGCGTCAGTCACCTTAAATATTTCGAAAGAAACAACAACAGAGGGTTTGATGCAGATGTTGGCGAAACTATATGAAAAACCCTCAGCCTCAAACAAGGTATTTCTTATGAAACGACTATTTAATATGAAGATGTTGGAAGGTGGATCTATTGCAAACCATTTAAATGAATTTAATACAGTTACCAGTCAGTTAAGTTCTGTAGGGGTAAACTTTGATGATGAAGTTAGAGCTCTGTTATTCTTGTGCTCATTGCCAGAGAGTTGGAATGGTTTAGTAATGGCCATTAGTAATTCTGTCTCTGGATCTAGTACTTTAAAGTTTGATGATGTTGTTGGTGCTATCCTTAGCAAGGAAATGCGACGGAAAAGCTCTAGTGAGACATCAGGTAATTCTTTGAGTGCAAAGTCTAGGGGAAGAAGAATGGAAAGAGGAAAGAGCTCAGGATATTGCAGTAAATCAAGGAAAGGCAGATCCAAGTCCAGATTGGGGATAGTGTGCTGGAATTGCAGAAAGAAATGACACCTAAAGAAAGACTGTAGATCTCGGAAGGGAAAAGAAGGAGACACACAGCAAGAAAACAATCATGAAGCAAATGTGACAGGTGATGTGTTACAAGATGCTTTGATTCTTTCTTTCGAAAATGTTACTGATTCTTTGGTTGTAGATTCAGGGGCTTCATTCCATGCCACACCTGATAAGAAATATTTTCATGACTATGTTCAAGGAGATTTTGGACAAGTTCGTTTGGGTGATGATAAACCCTGTAAAATTGTTGGAATGGGTAAAGTTCTTGTAAAACAACAGAAAGGAAACCAATGGCTACTAAAGGAGGTAAGGCATGTTCCAGATCTGAAGAAAAATCTGATTTCAACAGGGCAGTTAGGCAGTGAAGGTTGTGTGACAACTTTCACAGATAAAACTTGGAAGGTCACCAAAGAGCGCTAGTAATAGCAAAAGGTGAAAAGGTTGGTACATTGTATTTATGCAATGGTATTTCTAACTCTGTTAATGCTTTAACTTCCAAAGGAGTAGATGTAGCATTATGGCATCATAGGCTCGGACACATGAGTGAGAAGGGGATGAAAATTCTTCACTCAAGAAATTTGCTGCCAGGTTTGAAGAATGTTGATTTGGATTTTTGTGAGAATTGCATTTATGGAAAACAGAAGAGAGTCAGATTTCTCAGAGTTGGGAAAGAAAAGAAGAGCGAAAAATTGGAGCTTGTGCATACAGATGTATGGGGACCTGCTCAGGTATCATCTCTCGGTGGCTCTCGTTATTATGTTACTTTTATTGATGATGCAACTAGAAAACATGGATTTATTGTATTCAGAATAAATCTGATGTATTTGATACTTTCAAGAAATGGAAAGCTTTGGTTGAGATTGAGACAGGAAAGAAGCTGAAGTGTCTCAGATCAGACAATGGAGGTGAATATTGCAGCAAAGAGTTTGATAGGTACTGTTCAGAGCATGGAATTCGTAGAGAGAAGATAGTTCCAAGAACACCACAAGAAAATGGTGTGTTAGAAAGGATGAACAGAACAATCATGGAGCGTGCAAGGTGCATGAGATTGCATGCAGGATTGCCTTTACAATTTTGGGCAGATGCTGTAGATACCGTTGTTTATCTAATAAACAGAGGGCCTTCAAGTTCCTTGGATGGTGGTATTCCAGAGGAAGCATGGACAGGTAAAAAGGTAAACTACTCTTTTTTAAAGCCTTTTGGTTGTGAGGCCTTTGTCCATATTAATAAAGAAAACAGAACAAAGCTTGAGGCAAAATCAAAGAAATGTACCTTTACTGGATATGGTGCTAATGATTTTGGTTATCGCTTATATGATTATGAAAATCACAAAATCATTAGGAGCAGAGATGTAATATTCAATGAAAAGGTCTTGTATAAGAATCAGTTGCAGGAAAAGAAACAGGAAAAAGAAAGCAAGGAATACATGGTTCTTGATGAGATAAATGAAAAAGTAAAGGTGCCTGAAAATAATAATAATCAACAACCACAGTAGCAACAACCACCACAACAGCAACATGCACCTCAAACACCTGAAAGTGGTGTTAGAAGATCTACCAGGATAAGTAGACCCCCTGAATGATACTCTCCTTCATTATATTATTTATTGCTGACTGATTCTGGTGAACCTGAATGTTATGAAGAAGCAATGCATGTTGAAAGTAGGAAGAAGTGGGAGCTAGCCATGGAAGAAGAGATGGACTCCTTAATGCATAACCAGACTTGGGACTTAGTCAAGTTGCCTACAGGTAAAACTGCATTGCAGAATAAATGGGTTTACAGGCTGAAGGAAGAAGATGGAGGAAAACAGAGGTACAAAGCTAGACTTGTGGTGAAGGGGTTTGCACAAAAGAAAGGTATTGATTTTGATGAAATATTTTCTCATGTTGTTAAGATGAATTCAATCAAAACTATCTTAAGTCTTGTAGCAGCGGAAGATTTACATCTTGAACAATTAGATGTAAAGACAGCATTTCTCCATGGAGACTTGGAGGAAGAGATATACATGCAGCAACCAGAAGGATATGAGGTAAAAGGGAAAGAAAAATTGGTGTGCAGGTTAAAGAAGAGCTTGTATGGCTTAAAACAGGCTCCAAGGCAGTGGTATCTAAAATTTGACAAGTTTATGTCTGAACAAGGTTATACTAGATGTCACTCTGATCATTGTGTTTATATGAAAAGGAAAAATGATGGCAGCTATATTATATTGTTATTGTATGTAGATGACATGCATGTTGCAGGGTCTAACATGCAGGAAATAAATGTGCTCAAAAGAAAATTGGAAAATTCATTTGCAATGAAGGATTTGGGAGCTGCAAAACAAATCCTTGGTATGAGGATAACTAGAGACAGAAAAAATCGCAAATTAACACTGTCTCAGAATGAGTACATAGAAAAGGTGTTGAAAATATTTAATATGCAGAATGCAAAACCAGTTAGTACACATTTTGCTAGCCATTTCAAACTTAGTAAGGAGATGTGCCCAAAGACCCAAGAAGACATGGATTATATGTCTAAAGTTCCATATGCATCAGCAGTTGGAAGCTTAATGTATGCAATGGTTTGCACAAGACCTGATATTGCACATGCAGTGGGAGTTGTAAGCAGGTACATGAATAATCCAGGAAAAGAACATTGGATGGCAGTAAAATGGATTCTCAGATATTTTAGAGGTACCACAAATCAAGCATTATGCTTTGGTGGTTCAAACATTTCTCTACAGGGATATGTTGATGCAGATATGGCAGGTGACAGAGATAACAGGAGGAGCACTATAGGATATGTATTTAATGTAGGTGGAACAACTGTCAGTTGGGTTTCAAAAATCCAAAGTGTTGTTGCACTTTCAACAACAGAAGCAGAGTATGTTGCTGCTACAGAGGCTAGTAAAGAAATGATTTGGTTACGAAGGTTTATGGATGAATTGGGTAAGAAGCATGATATGGGCACACTATACAGTGATAGCCAAAGTGCTATTAATCTTGCAAAGAACTCAACATTTCATTCCAGGACTAAACACATACATCTCAAGTACCATTTCATACGGTCAGTATTGGAAGATGGAGAGTTGAAGTTGGAAAAGATACACACTAGCTAGAATCCTGCAGATATGCTAACAAAAGTTGTAACCAGGGAGAAACTGAGAACATGCTCAGTTTCAATTGGTCTTCAAGGATGACGATGAAGATGAGAAA
Organism: Pinus albicaulis; assembly: GCA_034641835.2. Taxonomy (NCBI): domain Eukaryota; kingdom Viridiplantae; phylum Streptophyta; class Pinopsida; order Pinales; family Pinaceae; genus Pinus; species Pinus albicaulis. Next base: position 1,527,619,677 of record CM076584.1, on the reverse strand, counting down.
CAGCCAAGTCCAAAGAGGAGTCATTGTCCAGCAAATGAAGTAGCGGTGGAGTTGCTACAATCAGTCTCCAAGTGGGAGATTGTTGGGTGTGGAGCCTGATTATCTTGTTTACTTTGTATCACAGCATTGGACCCCTGTACCTTAAAAGGGGCGGCAACGCCACCCAAAATTAATCATTGCCATGGGGGGTCCAGGGGGGGGGCGGAAGCGCTTTTTGGAGGCCCCCCCTGGCGGGGGTTTTCGGGGGCACTGCCCCCGAAGCTAAAAACAGATGTAAAATTGCCTTATAAAATTATAGTAATTTCTAGTCAATCTGGGTCGTTCATTAGGCAAATGATCTGAAGGTAGAAGTTATGTTTAGATTAGGGTTTTTTTCTCTAGAAGGAAACCCCTCGTTTTTATGAGGGCATTGTATTGCGGCTGTGTATTATGTGTGTATTCTCGAAGCGAGAAACAGAGAGGGAGACTGTGAGAGAGAACAGAGGATATTACAGCGGATCTGCTGTAGGTTTTCTCTCTTCATTTTTGCTGGAAAATAAAAAGGAAGGACTAGCTGTTCGGGGTGGACGTAGCCCAAACTGGGTGAACCACGTATATCTGTGTCTCTCTAGTTTTATGTGTTTTGTGTGCTTGTATTTTCCGCATATTTTATGTGTTGCATTGCTCCATAATATATAATTTTCTAACAGTTCTCGTGCAGTTTGGAAAACGTGTTCTTCTAGTTCTGCTAAGCGTAGTGTTGTTGCTCATGCTACTACTAGCACTGGTATTGAGGTCGGAGAGGAGTTTCAACAAATTGGGATCTTTGCAGATCATTTTATTTCAACAATCCTCCAACACAAAGGCCCATGCCTCTGTCGATTTCTTCAATGAGCAGAACAAGTCGAAAAAAAATTAAAACGCCAATAACTAATAAACAGAGTCAATACGAAAATCCCAACACACCTCCAAACCGATAGTTGTGCCTCACTGTCTGCTATGCACATCCAAACCGACTCAGCTCATGGCAGAATTTGCTCATGGGAATGCCTTATGGCTCCATTAGCCCATAACTGATAGGCACCAATTTCCTTCCTTCTCATTCATTCCTTGCTTTTGTCCATTTTTGTTTCTTCATCCTATTTCATACACTACAACCACCACTCATATTATTAAATCACCTTCTTCCCCCATTCTATAGCCTAGCAATCCTACCTTTTAGGGATGCCCCCTTGAGTTGAAGAAGAGCCAACCAAAAGAGAAAGGAAAAGCTACTCAAAGTGAGTAGGTAATATTCTTGCATTGTAAAAAAACTAACACCATCGTGATTGAGACTTTATACTTTTTGCGGGTGCTAGGTTTTGTTGTAACAACAGGGAATCACAGTGTAGATGAAAGATCATATCTTAAGCCAATTTTACAGTTCAAAATGTAAATAATTATGAAAACAAGATATAATCAAGAAATGTAAAAATCATTACCAATAACAAGGCATATATAAGTAGCAGTAAATGTGTTCAATGCAAGTTTACATACCAATTCATCTCTAGGCAATAAATACATCCCAAAATATTAAAAATATAAGGTGATAATCACTAGTGTAAGTAGGGTAGCAGCAAATTACATATACAAATTCAAAGCTCCCTCAAAACAACTAAGGAATCACATTAAAGAAGGAAATGTGCGATAATGTAAACTTACCAGAACTTTCCAAAAAATGGAACACAAATTTATTAACCAATGACTTTTTCATCAATGACTCTGATATGATGCTGAGTAACAACATTAGTATCTCATAACATTAGGTAGTTTCAGATCCACTCCATCCACTAGATTTCACAATATCATTTAGAAAATAGAATGTATTGTTGAATAAAGGTATAAAAAAGCTGAATGTCTGGAATCATGGAAAAGTAAACTTAATTTTCTTCAAAATTTGGAAAATTAGACTAGCAATAGTGGAATGAATAAATGGTGAAATTGCAATGCCTTGTATGAGGTCATTGACTTAATGTTGCTGCATGATCAACTTCATCTATAAGTTATTCAATTTATGCATGAAGAAGCTCACTCAGCATGTTATCGACTGTCAAGTGATTCAAAACCACCAATAACTAGGAAAAAAATAAAAAGGTTCACCCTAAAAGTAATTTCTTCAGTGTCAAGATTCAGTATGCAAGCGCACATAAGCAACGGACGGATGTGTGTCACAACAAATAAAAAAAGAATGCAATTATTGTGGATTAAGAGGGTATCTTACTAGTCATGTTGAAAGAATTATTAGACCCCAACTAAAAAATAGTTTTAAGCCATAACCAGCAGCACAGATGCTCAAGAAAAATCGTTAATAGTTGAATTTCATGGTTCCATGGTCTGTTCATCACATTCTAAATACCATCTATATATTTTAGCGGGTATCAAACTCTCAATACTTCAAGCAAAACTATCATACTGGCATTTTTTGAAGGAACCTCATATGAATACTCAAAATGGGTTAACTGAAATGTAGGTTAGTGACTACAAGAAGGCCATACGAGGAAACATGGTAATGAAGATACAGAAGTGTTTTAAGCATACTTACATAGATTAAACTTTTAGCTCTTGTATTAACTCGTAACATTATTAAAGTTGAGAAACTTGACCACAGCTAGCAGAAGATGATGTTATTTAACATAGGACGACTAGCAATTCTAATACAAGTGTTTTTTTTATCACTAAATCTAAAGCATTGCCGATACTACATAAAGGTTACTTAATAATAGAGAAAGTATACTTACCTCAAAGAACAGATACTGCAAGTGGATTGAATTTCTCAGTCCAAACAAAACCATGCAAAAAAACAGGAAACAAGATATGTACAATGAAAAGCACTTTATGAAAGAGACATATTTCCATAATTTGGCCACATATACAAGGAATGCATGCAAGAAATATAACATGAGCAAGAAAGGCATCAACAAGAGGGAAAAAAAATACTTAGATTGTCTCAATGTGTACTTCCAGGAAGATTATATGGGCTAAAAATCCGTATGCCTATTTTAGAATCAACTGACTCAACTGCATTTTCCAGAGCTGTCTCTGTATTTCCAGGTGATTCATCCTGCTGAATTCCAGCCTCACCACACAAATCCTCATCTTGTTGATTTGGATCTAAGCACCCGACATTTACAGTATCCAACTCTACATTATCACGCCTCTCATGAAATTCAGAGACTTGACTAACAGTTTCTGAATTGGGCATCATAGAAATAGAATGTGATTCTCCTTCACATTCCCTCACTAACTTCAAGGATAGGGAACTGGCAATTTACAGAAATGCTGCAGCTTTATTTGTGACAGCAATATCTGTACAACTGTCTATTGGTACAGGAAAGTCCCTGGAAGAGTTTTCAGTCACTCTGAAATCAATGTTTCCTGTGTGTCTATTTGACATTGTCTTGTGCTCTTCCGTATTCAATATTGAAATTTTTTTTTTTATAAGGGAAGGGACATTGTTAACTTGCAATGGACCTACAATGTTAGCCTGCTCTTCTGACAAGACTACTGCATCAACAGGATCCACAGGTGATTTTGAGACATGCATTGAATTAATGCCATAAGTAAGCTCTTCTGGAGAAACTATGGTATTAAGATTTGATTCTTCTGAGAAGCCTCTCAGATCATGATCATCCACCAGTTCTGGGTCAGTGACACCATCTTCAGGTTCTGTTGAAAACACCCTAGTATTAACATCATCCAAAGGATGTTCTGAACAACCTTTGGAATTGGTATTTCATCCCAGTACCAAATAATCTGCATCCTTTACATTCACCATTGGTTCTTTCACATCAAAAATTGGGCTGTTTTGACTTGAACTGATAGAGTTATTCATTTTTGCATCATCTTGAATAACCATATAAGGGTTTTCTTGGTCAATCTGTGTATTATTATTCACTGCATGTTCTAAAGGATTGGTAAAATCAATGGCTGAAGTCACATCTGTTGATGTGTTATCACATACTACTGTTACATCAACATCAACATTTGTTTCATCGTACAATTTAGTATGATAGAAACTCTCTTTACCGCTTTTAGAAGCCACAATTACCTTGTGCGGATCATTTGCACTAGGACTTGAATAAGACTTAATTTTGACATTGGCATTTTTGTAGAGTGCCAGTGCTCTCTGTAAAGTAAACCAACAAAATCAAATTAAATGAGCATCCAAGATACTTTACAATAGAAATAAGCCATTATGCCCATACTCTGTTTTACTGAGCAAGTGGAAATGATAGCAAACTTAATGAGCCTAAAGAACAATTTTTTTACCTCAAATGTGTTCCTCGGTAAGTTAGGGAAGAATTTTGACTGCATATTTAAACCATTTAAAAGAGCCTCTGCATCTGCATCTACCTGCCATTAAGGACCGTACAAGCAACTCTCATTATCTTGAAAACATGGAGCAAAACATTCCCAAAGGAAACATTTTCAAAATCATGTTGTTAAAAGAGTTGGTGTCAATGTGAAAAGCCATTCTACAGTATTCAAATGGCCTATTTTAGCCAGTCAAACTGCTAGCACAGTTCTGCTAAATCTGATTATTCCATCATATAATTTATTCCAAGAGTTACCAAAATGTTTACCTTGCACAAGCTTTCTCCTATTTAATAAAAAAATAGTAGTGACTTTCCAGTTGTTAAAAAGAAATATCATCCATTTCTATGATCAGACCTGAAGGTCAAAAATTCTAGGTCATTGAGTTAGTTCTTCTCTATCCACATATTCAGTGATGTCAAAAGTGTTGGTGCTTCCTTTGAAAGAGTGATTGCTTTGGAATTGAGCTCTCTTAGGATATGTTTACAGATCAATAACCAATCAAATGAGAGTATTTATTCCTGGATGTCCTAAAGAAGAGATTGCAAACAAACATTTCCACCTCAATTTTCCTATTATCCCAATCAATTACTAACTATGAATCTCTCATAACTTGTAGCTTTTTGATATTTTTTTAGAGTGGATACAGAAGAGTGTTAGCGAGGCAATAAATTCAGAATGATTATTTTTCCTGCACCCTGGGGAATATTTAACATGCATATAATGTGATTTGTTAAAAAATAATACTACTACAATTATGCAAATTGATGGATGACCCAGTGTAGCACCATCAAATAAACTCCACAGATTATCATGATCTAATGGAGGCATAATTGGGACCCTTTATTTTTCCATTTGGATCTATCCTATATTCTTTGCATATATTTTCAATGATTCCTACAACAATGTCCTTCGAGATTTCAAATGACATGAACACACTTGAATTCCTTTCCCACCAAATAATGTAAACAAAGATGCATGGGAAAGCCTTGAAACAAGCTACAAAACAATCTTCCTTGCAAGCCTTTAAAAAATTGCCTAGATTGGACTTTGACCATTATAGCTAAGCCTCAAATACCCACTTTGTATATGAACAATAAATAAACAAGTGAGAAACACATTCATCTGAGGATTTTCACAAATAACATTCTCAGGAATTCAGCTTTGCATGTTCATGATCCATCCTTTTTGCTTACTTCAATACTTCCAATCCAAAGTTTCTTTGGTGTCAGGACTTCAGTTTTTCATGATCATAATCCATATTTTTTGCTATCTCCTGTACTTCAAATCCAAAATTATAAACTGAGATCATTTTGGCTTGGCAATGTTTTGACTTCTTGGTAAATATCAGAAGGAACCATGTTGTAATTATTTTGAATCTTTCGAGGTATGAACCTTGAATCATTTCGATATATTTCAAAAAAAATGTTAATGGAGTAGATGATGAGATACGTCCCTTGGTTGGTCTAGAATGCAGAGTCACAATTTCAGACATCTCGTATAGAGACAAAGATGTGTTAGAGTGGCAGGAGAAGTCAATTGGCAGAAAATACTCCAGACATAAAAAGGAAAAAGGTCAAAATCACCTCATCCTGCCAAGGAGGTGGACAGCGTATTTCTCCAATCAGGGTTGCATTCCTCCTATCTACCTTTAAAAGTTTAAAAGAAACCTCATGTCCACCACTTTGATTGTGTAGTATCATGATTGAAAATTTTGATTTTCACTTACAGTTTTGGATTGGGTCTATCATTTGCAGAAAATCGAAAAAGAAGTCAAAACCAAGTGTGCATATAGGAAATAAAGTAGCAAGCAAATATTTGTGTAGATGAAACTTTGGGATCCATTTCCAACAAAGATTGTAGCATTATTAAACCATAACCCCATAATAGTATTTCCATTTTGCATGGAATTTATGTGCAGGGACAGAATGTTGAAATAAGTGGCGATGCTAATAAAAATGGTGCAACGAAAAGGCCAATATTCAAGTGTTTGGAGATCTTAATGCTTGAATAGAGCACTAATAAAACGATAGGAATGCAATAGAAATATCATTTCTGAATACTCTTGTATGCAATAGCGTAATACTCCAACTCAAAATTTTATTTTTCATTGTTTCAAACCATTTTCGTGTTTGAGGTAAAATATTTTGTTCTATTCGACGTCTCTCAAATTTTACCAAATAAATTTTACCCGTTAAGCTCTAGCCTAGCCTTACTCTACATACATATAGAATGCGCCAAGTGTGAAATAGAGTTTATGAAGTTTCTAGAAATCATTTAAAGGTAGTTTCGAGAAGAGGCTATGGCTTCCATCTAAGACTAAACATTCTTTTTATAGAAGAATCTATGCATCGGAAGGATTATGTTACCACGTACAAATAATAAAACAAATTTGCATACTTATCTGATTTCAATGTGGATCACTAGCAAAACCAAATACACCAAGCAATTTCCGCCCAATTGCAGGTATTTTGTTATAAAACTCCACCCCCTAGCTAGGCTATGATACCACCGGGAAGTAGGAACAATAAGCCCTGAGTTCAACCTATTTGGAGTTTAAAACAGTGTAATTCTCATTGCCAAGTCTGCAAAAGATAGAGCAGCTCCAGGCACCTTTATGATCTTCCCCTCACAACATAAGGATAACTTCCTTCCGTGCTTCTCCATCCCTCAAAAGTCCCTTCCATTAATGTTCTCTGGTGAGAAAATAGAAAGGTTTAGCTGATGTCACAAAACTACTTGCATATTTTCCAGGTTCCCTGGCTCTTTCAACCTGTATATTTGCTAAATTTTATGGCTGGTTTGATCTATATGATATTTGTACTTTACTTTTTCCCCTTCTACGTCTAAGACTTCTATTTTCTTGTCTTTTTTTCAGTCTTTCTCCTTCCATTCAAATTTTCCATGCATGAATGTGATTATTTGGCAGATCTATTTGATTATTTAGTGTGAATTTCAACAACAAAAAATAGTCGAACTTTGAGGGCATCCAAATCTAAACCTGATTGTCAGTGAAGGCCCCTCGGTGCTGAGGAGGATCATTGTGATCGAGCAAGCTTGCAGTAGTGCCCCCTGGGACAACTTTATATCCCACTGGATTTCCAATCTTTGTCTTCTTTGATGGATTGATCACATGAAACTCAGATGGCTGATAGAGGCTCAGCTTAATTTGGGCATCCTTCTCTGTTTTGCTATGTGTCTCTCTGCTTTCCAAAAACTTTTTCTTGGAGTTTGTCCATTCGTCACCATTTTCTTGGCCATCTTGACCTGAACAAAGGAATTTTTTGTACCATCAACATCCATGTCCAGGCAGAAATTAATATAATGGTCATGGATGACACCAATTGTATTATGAGCAAGCAAAGTCCCATGAATCTCATCCTCGGATCTGATCTGGTTGAAATTCTCATATTTTTTACCTTTTATCATCAAGATCCCACTTATTCCAACCTGTGTGCCAAATAAAATGGTCAAAAGCTTAGCCCTTCTAATCTGCGCTTGAGTAAAAATAACTTGACAAGTTGCTTTCTCAAGGAAAGATTTCAGAGTTTCCTACCTTAATTCGGATAAGGCCATCAATCTCAAATTCCCAATCCACAATATAATCATAGTTTTCAACAGATGCTGCCATGCGGGCTACTAAGGTAACCTTTGGTCTGACTTCTCGAATCTGTCACACAATAGATTTCACAAATTATAAATACAAACAATATGCCAGTGCAAACAGAACCAAGAAACTTTTTCAAGGTTTATACATGTGCCAAGGAAACAATATACCAGTGCAAACAAAAGCATCATCTTTTTTTCTACATTTATACAAGTGCCAAGCAAACATCTAAATGCCAAGGATATTTTCAATGAGTACCAAGCAGCAACCTAATCTTACCCACCAAGGAAACAATATACCAGTGCAAGCAAAAAGAGGGAGAAGGAAACCCTTTTCTATTCTATCTTGAAACAAAAGCATCTCTTCTAGCATCCAAGGCCAAAGAATCTCTGTAGAGATAGAGAAGTTGGAGACAGGGACAGAAAGCCTATGAACTTAGTTGATGATAGTCCCAATTACTCTCAACAAAACTACATAGAAGACTTCAATGCAAGTTTGGAAACAAAGATTACATAGTGGAATTTATTTTAATCTGTATGAAATTGGAAAGCAATTTCAAGAAAAAAAAAAAAAAAACTATGTACCTCCATGCCTGAAATTGGACACTCTGTGTGGTGCCAAGCTATGTCGCCTTCATATTGCTCAAATATGCAGACCATGTTAGGCCTTAAATAAGGTGTTCCATCATCGCTAGCCATGACCCCATCCATGTAGTAGGCATTTCCTAGACAGTCATTGAGTGGATCAAGATACATAGCAGTCAGTCCAAATCCATATTCACATGCATCCATATAGGTCTTAAAATACCAAGCATCACTAGGGTCCATGTAAGGCACGAAGAGCTCGGAGGTAAAACCTTTGTACAAAACCCTCCTCAGTTTTCCAACGTCTGGATCCTTAATAGCTGCTTGTGATATGATCACCCCAGCACGAGGATCAGGCTTGAGATGGAACTCCCAACTCCCCCATTTGACTTGATGACCATTAACTTTAAAGCTGGGACCTTTGGGCTGCTCAATGGAGATAGGATTAAGAGGGGGCAACAAAGGATAATTCTGGGCAGATAGTCTATAGTTTGTACCCTCTGGCTTTGGCAAGGGTATATCTTTTCCTTTGTCTGTTATTTTCAAGACCTCCTTAAAATCCATATCAACTAAAACTGTGAGACCCTCAATGGATCTCATGTAGAAATTTGATGTCCCTGCGCTTAAATAACACTGAATTTTTATCAATCTTTTGCCTTCTTCATCAGGTCCAAACCAGCCTAGAGAAATAGGAAGGCATCAAAGGTCACTTACGTTAACCCCTCTCTTCCCTATAATTTCTACGAATTTTTTGCTTTTCAGAGGTACTTGAACGGCCGAAGTCATATCCTCCATTGTCATAGCAAGATACCCATTTTCATGACTAATTTGATTGTCAACAATCTGGCTTGATGCAAGGTCTACAATGAGTTTATAAGCATGCCCATTAGCCCAAGCTATTATTGTGGCCTTCCTGCTTGGAAGGCTACTTCCTGCCTTCCATAAAAGGATTTGTTTTTTGGGGGGCTCTTCTAGGACCATAGAGTGAAGTGCAAACTTACCATGATTGAAAATTGAGGACTGCTGCAGAATCTTCTGTACTTTCTTGATCTTTTGAAAGGTCAAAGGATCCAGTTGATGGTTTGCAACTTCTTTTTCGTGATCAATTTTCTGTTGCGGCTTAGGCTTTCCTTTCTGAATAAGCACACCATTACTGCTTCCTGGAACATTGTTCTTAAAGGTGCACCAGGACCCATACTCAGAGCAATCCAGTTCAACCTTTACCTGAGAAGGCAAACGAACCCAAGTCCTAACAAAAAGCACCAGCAGCAAAGATCCCATGAGAATAAACTGGAATTTAAGGTATGTTGTGAAATCCATGGCTTATAGGCTAACATATGACACTGCAGAACTTCGCTGAATCTCTGTACCTATGCAATTATATTGGGTTTCTGGGCTTCTATGGATAATTAACTAAACTAACTAATCTAATAAGCTCTAGGGCTTGCTATTTGGGATGGTATCTGACATACCCTCTCTCAGCCAGCAAGAAGATCGACGAGCCTATGCACATCGAAGGACCAACATTCAACTCCACGCCCCTTCCAAGTCCCAACCACCCGGCGAACCAGTGAAAAAATGGGGCGAATCACTCCAACCCCTCCCTCCGACTCTGTAAATCCAGGCGAATGCCATTCAAATCTCCTCCAACCAAAGAAAATCCAAAGCGAATTTCATTGTTTCAGTTTTATGCGCATTTTTTTGGTGGGATAATATATAATAATTAATTATTTTTAAAATAATTATTGGGCTAATTTTATAAAACTATAGAAAATGGGTTTTACATAAAAAAATTCGCCCTATTAAAATTGAAAATCCCTTAAAATTCGCCTTTGGGCTAAAATTTGCCCCTAAAATTTTCCATGGGGACCATCCCCTCACATTTCCACCACCATTTCCATCAGCCTAGAACTTATTGCAGCACACTTCAGCAAGCATAGAGCCTCTCGCTCTTGTACAACACAGTTTATGTAGCAGTTTCATATTCAGATGTTGCAACTTGAAGGAGGAAGAAGAGGAGACAAGATCTCAAGTTCCTAACTTGTAGATCTGAAAGAGGGATTAGCCCTCAAAGCTCAGATATATTTGTATAACATATTACAGCCATCTTTGGATCAGATCTAGCTTCAGATCTTCATAACCCAACAGTCAAAGAATCAAACCCTAGGAGGGTGATTTTCCAAAGTTGTAAATCTAGAAAATCCTTTCTGGCTTATCTCTGGTTCCCATCACATTGGCCAGATCTTGAATCTTGGCATCATCAGAGATCCTGAGCTCCATAGGTCTACATTTCCTTTTGCAGCAGCTTCATGTACATCAACAGTAAAAGGGACAACACAATATTGCTTCCTATAAGCTCACTAGTTACACAGTGCTAGTTGTAGCATGTTTGCAGGGTGATTCTAGGCCATGTCTTTGGCTAGATTCCCTCATCTTTTGTACATTGTGTAACTGAATCCTCTCCACATAATAAAAAGGCTCAGCTTATCTATATATTCTGATGTTGTCTTTAGATTTATTGTTTACTTAGTTTCAGTTCTTATATTGTGTTTCAGTATTACTGCATTCTCCCTTTTGGGATATTACAGTGGTATCAGAGCATGATCTTTGGCTCAGCTTGTGGACACTTCATATTTTGCATCAAAAGAAGAAGAAGATAGATGAGATATATCATGAAGGAGGATTATATTTTTTCCACTCCTATCTTTATATCCATGCAAGATCTCTCCTAGGAGGTCAATCAAATGAAGAGAGAAAGACAAAAGGATGATCAAAGAAGAATATTTGATGAGGAAGGTCCAAGCGCTTCCTATCAGCAACAAAGAAGACCAGAGAATCATAGATCTCCTCATAGATCCTATACCCACTTTATTTGAAGAAGGTGACTGGTATAGAAATGAAGAAAGAAGAGAACCTGAGACTCATGAAACTCTGATTCTGTATTTTTAAGAGTACAAAGCACAGTCTAGAGCATTCAAAGAGAGTCTAACTCTCCAATAATTATTCCAAATCAAGGAAGAAAGAGGATCATATAGCAACAATAGAAGAAAGAGGCACAATAGATTATATTTTCCTACATTTTATGGATCTTCCTCAAGCACTATTAAGTTCTGGAGGAAGGAGTTAGATACATTTTTCAAGCTACATCTTATGGCTGAAAAAGAGGTTGTCTAGATTGCAGAACTTCAACTTCAAGGTGAAGCCAATTATTAGTGGTTTGGTCACATGGATCATGCAAAGGTGACTAAATATTCATATTTCTTTCACAAGTTAAGGAAGAAGTTTGATGTGATAAAACCAGATATATGTCACAAAGAGACATTTCCTAAGGAAACAAAGGAGGATGTCAATCATGTCACTCTGGACAAGGGGTCACTACATTCACCACCAGCTACAGAAGTACTTGCATCTGGAGAAGAGACACTTGAACTTTTGCAAGGTAGTCTTGAGCTCTTGACACATAGATTCCCATGCATTATTCAGGAGATGCATGAGGAATAGGAGGTAGATTCTAGCATTGGTACACTTGGAGAAGAGCAGTCATCACTCTTACCAGTATTTGGAGACACCATTGTCCCGGTTGGAGGAACTCTTATGTTCTTGCAAGAGGTTCCCACACATTAGTTGATCCAAGGTATGCATACATCTTCATCACATATTATTTCAGTAGATCTTATTGAAACTTATGAGAACATGCCAACAGGACCAATGCATAACCAAGGGTTAGAACAAAATCTGGTTTGAAGCAGCAAACTATCACAGCGCAGAGGACCTTTGATCTAATCAAGGAGGAAATGAAAAGTTATCCCAATTTGTCATTGAATAAATACATTCAACCCTTTGAGTTTAAGTGTAGCGTTTTAGAAAATGGGATGAGCATGATCCTATGTACCATGATTGATTATGAGATCAGCATTGTGCCTTGATTTGAGACAACATATGTATTACCATGAAGATCTACAACACTGTCACTTAGTAGAAGTGATAAAGAAGGAGCCCCATTATTCTTGGAGCATTCTAAAGGTAGCTTCACTCATGAAGCAATGGAGGTTAAGATGATAAATGGTAGACATCTTGAGATGAGGAATCTTTTCTCCTTTCTAGATGACACTTTCTCAATGAGCATCTCACAGCTCAAAGAGAAACTTCTACCGGAAGCAGATCCAGAACCTCGTTGGTTTTGGAGGGCCATTGATGAGAAGAAGTTCTCATTAAGAGATATCATTAGAGGTTCACTTCAACATTCATGGAGTGAAAAAAATTTCATCAGTTTTGGAAGGACGGTCTTCTACAAAGGGAGGATACCGTGTTTATGCAGTACATCATTCATCATCCACATTGGGATGAGTGGGTGAGGATGATAAGAAAGGGGTTGCATGACCACTTGCAGATATATGACATGGGCCAGCAAGAATCTTGGTTATGTTGGTTTCTCTTGGGTGAGCTTGGTTACTACCCAAAGGCTCTTATTTCTTTGATCCATGCCCTGAAAAACACTCATGTAATGAAGAAGGAGGCATGGCTGCGTTGACTGCTCTTGGGTGAGTATGGTTACCACCCAATAGCTCATATTTTTCTGATCCATGACTTGTGTATCAATGATGGAATGCAAAAAAATAAGGCATGTTCATTTTGGTTTCCCTTGAGAGAGTTTGGCCATCACATGACATCTCTTATGTCTATGTGTTTTGTATTGTGTAAAACTTGGCATGATTCTCTCATGATGTGTATTGATGGTACTTGCTTTTATTGGGCTGATGTGACATTCCATATGTCTATCATTATGTTTTTATTCCATGATACACATGAGGAGGAGAGAAAGCAGCAAGATCTCTTGTTGCTTTGGTTGCTTTTGGGGGAGTTTGGCTTGTCCAACTTACATGGAGGAGATGGAGGATGGCAGCAAGAGGCCCTACTCCGGTAGTTACTATTGGGAGAATATGGTTTGAAACTTTGGTCTACCCATATGTCTCTATTTATTCTTTTTCATAATGTTGGAATGATGCTTGGAACCAACAAGGCCAATAGGGCCAAAGACGAGGGCATGTCAAAGCTCAATGTACTTAATGAAACATGGGATGAAGAAATGCTTTGTGAGATGGGACTTTTCCTTTGTGAGAAGAACCACTTTGTTTTATGTATCTCATGTATTGATGATGATGTTGGACATCATATGGTTGTCACTTGGTAATTCATGGTGGAAGGACATCTAACCATACAGTTGGAGGTCATTCTATGCATTTTTGAGAGACAACTTTGGGACCAAACATGCATGACACATTGCAGCAAATGGAGGAGGCCTTCCTTATGTGGATGCCATTTGGAGGGGGATGGATGGCTTTGCATCTACCTTTACAGTTGCTTGAGGACAAGCAACATTTTTCCGGGGAGGACTGTAATATTCCCAAATTTTCACATGATATTTGGAATATTAGAGTTCTTAATTTTCTTAATGAATTAAGTAAATAAAAGGGTGGAGGGACCCATAATACTCAAGATGAATAAATATCCACTTTTTATGTGTGAATGTGGATTGATTAAGCCTAGATCTACATAATGGGGTAGTGGAGCAAATACTAATGTGAATGGAGTGGAGATCATCTCTCATTAATGAGATAGATCATGGAGGTTGAAGCAGTCAACTGAGATCATGGAGGGCATCTAATGTAAGATCATAGAGCATTCATGATGAAGTGATGGAGGAAGTAGTGCAATTAATGCACACATGATGGAGTGGGTGTACATTTCATGAATACATTATGGATGACTTGTGTTACACCAATTTTTTGGTCATCTAACTCATTATCATTATATGAACCCAAGTACACCATGTAAGACCAATTTTACCCTAAGTAAAATTTCTTTCACCATGTCAAAAAACATTTGTCCATATTTCCTGGTCATATTTAACCCAAAACAAGGAATTTAATTAAATAAATCATTATTTATTTAATTATTTCTTAGGAATAAGTTATTTAAATCATTATTTAATAATATTCCTAGTTAAATTTGACTAAATCATTTTTAAATAATTAAATAAATCATTATTTATTTAATTATATCCCCATCATCTCCCTAAAATAATAAATAAATCATTTATTTATTTATTGTTTATAAATGAAGGAATTGACCAAAGTCAAAAGACCTTTTCCCTCCAACAAATATAATAAAATATTCCTAAAAGGTGTTTCTAGAATTTGATTAATAATATTTTATTCATGCAAAAAGTTCTAGATAACCCCAATATTTTGTTATAAATAGGAGGGTTTTCCCCATTCATTAGTCACCTTCATTGCATTAGATCACTCTGGATCTACTCTTGGTCACCATTTTCCATTTTTCTTTATGAACTCCCATTGAGTTCTATGTTTGTTTTTCTACACCAATAAGAGAGAGGAATGTTAGATCTGAAACACTGAGGACTTTCAAGAACCCATCCCACTGAGGAGAATCGGAAAACACCTTTCTTGTTTTCCTCTCAGGTGCCCCATTCTTTAATATAATACAAATAATTCTTTTAAACACTTTTTTCTTGTCTTGTCTATTGGATGCATGGAGCCATATTATATTTTATCTGCTTAATGTCTTTTGTGCTTAGATCTGAATTTGTGCAGCAGACTTAAAGATATTTTGCAGACATAATTGATGTTAGGGCTATTTGTTATGCGTAGCTAAAGTGATCTTTTACAGCCTGCTCTGGCTATTCAGCAACCTCCATCTCGCCCACCGCAACCTGCTCCTAGCTCTTCGCTTAAGTCGACCGAACCGTTTTCGCCTGGTCCTTCCCATCCACCTCCCACTCAGGAACCTCCCTACCCTCCTGAGTTGGTTCCCTTAGGTCCCCACCATATGGGAGCCGTCCCTCCTAGTCATTACTCGCCGGTCAAATACCTTTCCTTGCCCCCCCCCCCCCCGGGCGTCTATTCAGTCCCCGTCATGGCCACCCTTTCCATCCCTAATTTAACCTTTGGAATTCCAATATGGTATCTTACTCCTCCAACCGAGACCCCACCTGGCCACCCCAAACCATACATAGTCGTGACACTAGTGCAACCGATTCCCTTCGCTCCTTCCACCACCACTGTGCCCCTAGCCCCTCCGCAGCACCCTCCTAATGTTGCGACAGCTACAGGCAAGAAACGAAAAACTCGCAAGGGGGCATCCAATGACAAGGCCACCGCACCTAACCCTACCCCTCCCCCACCTGCCAAACCTTGTGCCTTGTGTGATGGTATCAGTCATCCCACCCACACTTGTCCTGAGTTGCCCCGTATCCAACCCATGCTTAAAGTCGCGTTCCCTGGATCTACGATCCCTGAAACCTTTGTTTCTTCCTCATCCGTAGCCAAGAACCCAAAGACTCTTCGCACCAACAAACCCTGTGCTCTGTGTGGTGTCCATGGCCATTATTCTCACCATTTTCCTCACCTCACGCATTACAGAGCCTCTTTAGAGGTCACCTGCGAGTACGAAGTTGAACAAAATCAATCAGCCTCTCCCATCCTTACTCAATATGCGTCCAGTCTACTCGCGGATCCCCCTGCTACCATTGACATTCCTCCCCCTGATGTTGAGATGTCGGACCCTGTTGCTTCCCTTCTATACCTATCATCATCCACATGCTCCCCAGAGTCCATTCCTTCTGAATCCACTCCACCTATTCTGCTTGATTCCCCTCCAGACACGGGTTCTTCATATTTTGACCTTCTTTTTACCTGTTCTTCTGTCATTCCCCGTGATGACCCGTATCTATTCCTCTCTTCCCATACTGATGATTTAGGTACCTTTGCAGCATCGTATGGTCTCCTTGACCTTTCCATTCCCTCTCCTAATCATGATCATACCATCCGCATCTTCGATGTCCGTTGCAGCCTGAGTGCCCACTCTTCATCCCATATTTCTCATTCATCTCCCTCTCATGGATCTATGAGTCCTAGACTTCCTACCCAGACTGCTCCCTCCCATAGCCGTCAGTGGATGTCTATCCTCTACTCACACTACCATCCTTTTTCTCATCCCTCCCATTTGTTTTCCTACGACACTATTACATCGACCCTCTCCACCACCCGTTATCTTGGCTATGCCGATGGGGCAAGTTGCTCTTCCCAGAATCTCACTTCGGTAGCATGGGCCATCTTTTCCCTCTTTCATACCCTGGTTCTTACAAATGGGCTCTGCATTGGTAATGCCAACAATAATTAGGATGAATATGATGCAATACGTGACCTCTTAGCCGATTCTCTCTCTCATCACATCTTCCATCTACATGTTCATTTAGACTCCCTGCTTCTTTTCTTACAACTTAATGGTGTCTATCGTGTGCATAACCCCATCCTATTTAGACAATATCTATGGGTGCAACTTTTGATACATGAATTTCAATTCATTACTTTCACCCATATCCCTCGACATCAAAATCACTACGTAGATCAAATCGCAAATCATGTTCTAGATTGGAATTTATCACACACAAGATAGAACATTTCACATCATAGACAAAATGTACATAAATGATATATATATTATATAAAATGTGTTTTTAGAGTCCATCTACTCTGAAACATACAACATGCCCATAACATGGTCCAAAAAACAAAACTACAAAATAGGGGGCACCACTTGCCCCTACATCAAGGTTGGGGGGCACCACTTGCCCTACATCTAGTCACTCTCTGGAAGGTCCCGAGCCAACAGCTCTGCTGTCGGAGCTCGTAGATCATGCATAGTCTGACCGGCCATCGCCATGCGTTACATGATACCTCGCCATTATGAGGGTAGCCCAATACATAACTCTATGTATTGGTCGTCTAAATCCGGCCAACCACGCTCCGACACACCGGTCAGCAGCCCCTCACATCTATGATGGATGTCCTCAACCAGAGCGGCCATATCCTTGTTCTATGCTTTCCTTGATCCACTAGCACCTGTAGCTCCTGCTGCTGTAGGTCATCCCATATATCCGGCCGGTTTCACCGGCGCTATATTTCCATACCCAAAAAATATAAAGATTAGTACCATGATTACTAGTAAAAAACTATAAAATGCACATAACAGATTAGTAGCTTGTCACTTACCATCGAGCCCCCACACTCGACCAGGCGGAAGCGGAAAGTTCGAATCTACACAATAACTCATCCCACTATAGGGATAGTCATCTATGTATAGTGGCATCTAATCCCAATGGGCGAAGAAATCTGGTCAAAACACCCGTCTGACTACCCCTCCTCCTCCTCTACATAGTAATCGTCCCCACCGACACATCCGAGGCTCTCTCGGATCTCCATCAGGCAACTGTATACGAGGTCACAAGGTCAGGATCTTCTCAAAGAAGAAAGAGCACAAAACCATCCCATAGGCACAATCATGATTTACTTGCCGCTTGCATAGCGACAGCTGTCGTTTCACTGACACCAACATCATCTGGGCCCACCCATAGTAGGTACCCCCCAACACACTCTCTACAATCATCATCTACCCTCCAGTGATGTGATGGAACGCCTGGCTACCAAAGATCCGCAACACTGCTGCGGCCACTACCCGGGTCTCCAACCTCTCTAGATCCCCAATAGAAATCTACGTCCCTTTAACTCGGACACCTGGTCGACAATGTCGATCAACAAACTCCATAATGTTACGCCCCCGTGGTAACACTGGCTGCGTATTTCCCACCTGGTGGGAGACCAGTCAAGAAATACAAATCCTGGACCGTCAGCTCGATCCTATGCCCCTGCACATGATCTAGATCCTAGTAACTGATAATCCGGGCCAACAAGGGCTCTCCAGCCCTCTTTAAAGGGGTCTCCAAAAATTTCAGAACCCCATACCTAGCCAGTGCACGACGAACACCCTGATCCGCTTGGATTTCCGTCCGTAATTTACCTAAGTCTCTCTCTCTCCACTTGATCCGTATATCTACCATATCTGCACAAAACCATCATTTTTGTCAGTCCCCCGATCCACAAACTGCATTACCTTACACCAAAACTCAATCTCAGCCCATGACAGCACTGAAACCTCCCACATTTAACAGGTCGCACTTTTTGGGCAAAACCTGCGCCAGGTCGCACCTTTCAGGCCCAAACCTGCATCCCAGGTCGCATATTTTGCCCCAAAAAAGTGCGACATGACCGTAATGATGAATTAGGGGCAGTTACTGAGATTTAAAACCCTAATCTACAATTTGAATCCATCAAAAACAAAGAGTAGGATTAGGCCTCTTACCTGCAACTAACGGATCATGATTCCAACAGTCGGTTTGTCCGCTACGATCGCCGCAAGATTTAGGGCCTTCTCTCCTCTCCACATTCACCACAGCTACACAAGCAAATGAATTATTTTGGAAGGAAAACGCCCTATTAGAAGAAAACCCCTATTTTTTCTTTCACCTGCTACGACCAAACCGTAGCCCCGTTTGACACACCATCTGCACCGTTGGAAAGCTCTCACTGAGCACTCAAATGGGTATCTGTCAGTTTTTCATGTTGTGATACTTCACCAGGACACATCTTGTCCATGAAGGGTCTATTTACCTCTTCTCAAAATCGAATTTCTTCACTTACGACACTTGTACTTGGGGCACCACTTTGCCTCCTTACTCGTCTTCGTTCGTGTTGATTTTCGTCATGAGCTACCCTATTGTACTCATGCTTTTATGGTCCCTCATTGGACCTGTACTATGAGGCAGCACCATTGAGTCACCCTTGTTTAGAGCATCCGAGTCAAGTCATCATCACATTCATGGAGTCTATCCCGAGTCCCTTCGTACCCTGCTATAGTCCTCCATCCCTTCTTGCTTAGTCCCTCTCTCTTGTCGCACATTATGGCCTTCAGTACCCTTCTCCCCTATCCCTCATGATATTGTGTCAGTCGCAGCCAAGCCATTCATGCCCTTTATGCTCTAACAAGAGAATTCGTCCAACCGCTCCTCTGTATCCCTCATTCCATCATCATTATCAGTTTCCACTTGTTCGTCGCTCTCCTATTCTCCCTCGTGCCTTCGTTGGGTTTCCCTTATTGCCTCACCTATGGCAGACCTACTTTTGTCGACATTAGCTCCTTCACTCCAGAAACCAGGTCTTGGGGGCAGTGTACCTTGGTTCCCGCTCTTCTCAGCATGATCATGATCTATACACTTGATGGTCGAGTGATGCAGTAGCAGCAATTCATGATCCCCGGGCATGTGTGAGATGTCCCAACCCTCATGAGGGGTTCGCCCTGCAGGTAGCCCCCCACATGCCCAGATGACTTCTTCATTTCCACCCTTGATGCAGCTCCTCTCATTTGATGATATCGGCTTCAACCGCTTGCAGTGCCTCTTCGATTTGCATGTATCAGTCAGATTTTGCGAGCCCTTCCCCGTGTGTAGGGGGCATTTGGGTATATTTGTATCTCATGTACTCAAAATCTTCTTGTATAAGTCCTTACGGTTATTCCAGGCATCATATGTATGTGGGATTCATCATTTTATTTCTCTGGCTCATGTTTAAGCCAGCACATGCTTCATTATTGCGTTTTGTGGTTTTCCAGGCACCTTATTCTATGTACTATTGTATCGGTGGGCATAGGTATGCCTCCCCCGCCGCCTTTCATACTGGTACCACTTCATCACCTAGAGACTTGTTGCACCTATAAGTCTCATCTCCTCTGGGTCTAGTCTTTTGGCACATTAAGACTACCTTACATTTCTCTCTCTCACTTCCCTCTTGATACCTAGTGATTGAGTTCTTACAACGTACTTCGGTCATACGATTTGCTCCTAACACTCGTACGTTGGGGGGAAATCTGTTTCACCAATTTTTTGTTCATCTAACTCATTATCATTAGATGAACCCAAGTACACCATGTATGACCAATTTTACCCTAAGTAAAATTGCTTTCACCATGTCAAATAACATTTGTCCATATTTCCTGGTCATATTTAACCCAAAACAAGAAAGTTAATTAAATAAATCATTATTTATTTAATTATTTCTTAGGAATAAGTTATTTAAATCTGTTAAACACCATGTTGAAGCACACACATGGTGTATGAGGAAGATGAGCACACACACAAGAGACTCAACACACAATGAAGGATAAGTGTGTAGCTTTCTTATTTTCCATTATACAAAGATGTACATTTATAGTACAATGGTGTGACTCTTGGTTTCATATTCCAAGGTCACTTCGACTCCATTGTGACTTTTTTCATTCCACACCTACCCATGTAGGATTAGGTGTTCCAACATCCCCCCTTAATCCGAAGGGGTATGTGTGAGTCCAAGAAAAGAGTTGTAATACAAATCTGCAAAGTATACATGGCAGCACTTGGGCTGAATCAACTCTCTGAAATGTTGGAAAAAGAGGTGGTTTAAGGATGACCACCAACACTGGAACGCAAAACTTGTTGCAGTTCCCGGAACTCTTCCAAAACTGGCAAGAAGCTGAAAGCTTCTGCTAGAGGAATTGTCCCTCATAAAAAAAGGAGACCTTCAACCTAAAAGAAGGGAGGTCTACTACCTGTGATGGTTTTAGGATTACCAACAACTCTGGAATGCTTTGAAGCATTTCCTGGAACTCAACCAATGCTGGCAAGAAGCTGAAGACTGCTAAGCTGAAGGCTTCTGCTAGAGGAAGTGTTCCTCATATATGAAAAGGAGACCTTCGACCTAAAGAAAGTCTCTACGCAGTGGTTTAGGTTTCGTGCCATACCAAAGATGATAGTTTAAGGTTGTCACAATGAAGGCTTTCCTCATGGGCATCGTGGTGTTTCCATGGTCTACCGAATGCAGAATGATGTGTAAGCTCAGGGCATTAAGTAATTGCTGGCTACAACTCTGAACATCGAATGAGAGATTGTGGCTCAGGCTCGCTTGATCTGTCGTCGAAGCTTGTACATGACCACCATTTTCCCCCCTGTCAGGGACAAGGTGAGATGATGGCGAAAACTCAACTGCAAGTTTGTTCAATATCCGTGAAAAAGTTCTAACATGTGTCGTAAACATCTTCTTGGCTGCTGATGCCCATTGCCAAGAAGCGATCCATCCAAGATGAATCTTGGTTCTTGCAGGAGGCTTGTGTCTGAAGCATCTGTCTGAAGAATGGGTGTGCCAACCACAGTGCTTGCATGGATGAAGATCAAAACAGTGATCTTTCATATGGCCAACTCGATCACAGTGTTGGCATTTCTCAATCTTTTGTGGAAGTGGAACAGGATCTGGAACAGCTGCAGGTGAACTGTCATACAGGAATTCGACACTCTGAAATATGATGGACTTGGTGTAGTTTGGAATATGAAAGGACACATCCTTATCATATCCAAGATCATTTCGGTGCTTGTTGTGGACAAGCTCTTCCCAAGGTCTGATGATGGGCTTAGGAAGTACAGGTTGAACTGCTGCATCTGCATGTATATCTGCTCTAGTGCAATGAACTGAATGGGAATAAACTTCAACTTTCCTGACTTGCGGCTGATGGGAGTCTTTCTCAATCTTCTGAATAGAAATAGGTTCAGAATGGTGACTCTTTTGGTGAAGTTCATCTTGTTGGAGCTGAGATTCCAACTGCAAAAATTCAATCTTTTCTTGTGCATCTAGCAAACAACTTTGAATATTAAAAAGAGCATCCTTGTTCATTTTTATCATGTCATCAACATTGGAATGAATGAGGTTATTCAACAACTCTAATGCCTCATTGATTTTAGCCATTTCAACAACTTAGGCTCAAAAATGAAAGGGTGTCGGCTTCAACTGAAAATGCACCCATTTACAATGTGATGCAACAAGAAATACAAATGACTCAAGAGGACTTCCAACTATGGAAAGTACAAACTCTGCTCCTCAAATGATGGATGGCAATCAACAATCCAACAACTCAAATACTGATTGCAACTATGAAGAAGCAATACAATGTCAACTCAATACAATATTTCTGCAAAATATGTGCAGCTGAAACACTAGTGCAAGGGGCCTTTCAAGCAGCTGAAATTTCCTTCAAAGAGTTGTTTTGCAATGATGGCAAACTTGTCTTCAAATGTCAATTCTTCAAAAAATCACCCTTATGCCACAAATCATAAAATTTCAAATCTGCAAATTTCTCTATGTGTACTGTCCATTTGCTTCATATGTCAATTCCTTCATTTCTGTTGTTCATATTCTCTATTTCCTCTCTCTCTCTCTTTCTTTCTTTCTTTCTTTATTTTTTTTTTTTTTTTTAATTAATTAAAAATTAATTAAAAGGAAGTTAATTAAGAATGGAGAGAGGGGAGGGAAATTAAATGGGAGGGAGAATTTAAAAAGGGTGGGAGAAAATTTAATTTAAAAGGGAAGGGGGATTAATTTAAAAAAGGGATTAATTAAAGGAAGCAAATTAAAAAATGAGGATTAATTTTAGTGGAAGGGGAGGGAAATTAAATTAAAAGGGAAGGGGATTATTATAATTGTGGGAGGGGAGATATGAAAGGGGTGAATATAAAAAAGGGAGGGCGTATGATATGAAAGGAATTTTATTAATGGAGGGAGGCTATATTTCAAAGGTCGAATTAAAAGATAATGAGAGAAATTTCAATTGGGGAGAGGTCGAATGTATGTATAGAGCATTGTGAGAGGGTAAGGGTAGAGTGTAGGGAGAGTTAGCGTAGGGTGTAGTGAATGGAGGCCGAGGAGGGAGCGTATGGGAAGAGGGTTGAAGCGGGTGCAGCGTTGAACTACGTTGGAGGGATGTGAGGCGTAGAGTTTGGGGGAGTGTGAGCGTATAGCGTTGGAACGAGCGCAGGCAGTGAGGGGTTGCAGGAGTGATAAGGGAGAGCGTTGGCAGATTGGACGCCGTGGGGATGGGCGTATTTCAATGATGAGTAGGGGCAAGGGTGTAGAGGGTGCTGTGGGTTGGAGCGATAAGGGTAGAGTGGAGTCGATTTTTGGAAGGGCGTGTACAGGCGTGGGAGAGAGCTCGGGTAGCGCGCAGTTGAGGGCGTATTGGTGAGTTGAGGGTGTAGTGTAATGGGTGAGAGAGGGGGGAGGCCAAAGGCCGAAAATTGATTTTTTATTTTTTATTTATTTTTTTTTATTTTTTATTTTTTATTTATTTTTTATTTTTAATTTAAAAACAGCAGAGGAGTGAAATTAACTTTAAAAATAGCCACATAATTTCCAGATATTGCAGAGAAAACTCAGAAATTTTTTCTAGTAGTCCAACAGCAGAAAATGGACTATAATAATGCAGAATTCTTCAAATGTATAGCAGAATAAATCCAGCAGCAGCAGAAAGTGCAGAAATGAGGGCAACTTTAGAATTTTAGTCTTCAAAACAACAGATTTTTTCAAATATACAGAAATATACTCCATTGCCGAATTTGACAGTATTCAGAAACCCATAAACTTGCAGAGATTTTTCAATGAAAAACTCAGAAATCTTTCTAGGAAAAACCCAGAATTTTCCAGAAACTCATTTTAAACACTTTTCCAGCAGCTCCAAAATAGTGCAGAAGTTAAAATGCAGAGATTTTTCAATGGAAAAATAAGCAGTGAGAAAACCTTCAGATGCTCAAGGTTGCGTTTCCAAACCAATTTATGAATGCTGCCAAGGATTTTGAATGCTGCTCCTTCTCAAAACCAATGCTGCTCTTCTTCAAAACACCTTTCCGAATCCAGCAAAATGTCTGCTACAAAAACTCTCTAAATGCTGCAAAAATTATCAGAATTTTGCAGATATGCATAGGCCATAGACAAAAATGGCTCACTCAATTTGGAGCAGGGCCAGCGATCGCCCGCTCTGATACCATGTTGAAGCACACACATGGTGTATGAGGAAGATGAGCACACACACAAGAGACTCAACACACAATGAAGGATAAGCGTGTAGCTTTCTTATTTTCCATTATAAAAAGATGTACATTTATAGTACAATGGTGTGACTCTTGGTTTCATATTCCAAGGTCACTTGGACTCCATTGTGACTTTTTGCATTCCACACCTACCCATGTAGGATTAGGTGTTCCAACAAAATCATTATTTAATAATATTCCTAGTTAAATTTGACTAAATCATTATTTATTTAATTATATCCCCATCATCTCCCTAAAATAATAAATAAATCATTTATTTATTTATTGTTTATAAATAAAGGAATTGACCAAAGTCAAAAGACCTTTTCCCTCCAACAAATATAATAAAATATTCCTAAAAGGTGTTTCTAGAATTTGATTAATAATATTTTATTCATGCAACAAGTTCTAGATAACCCCAATATTTTGTTATAAATAGGAGGGTTTTCCCCATTCATTAGTCACCTTCATTGCATTAGATCACACTAGATCTACTCTTGGTCACCATTTTCCATTTTTTCCTTGTGAGCTCCCATTGAGTTCTATGTTTATCTGGGTTTTCAACCATAATAAGAGAGAGGAATTTTAGATCTAAAACGATGAGGACTTTCAAGAACCCATCCCTTTGAGGAGAACCAGAAAACACCTTTCTTGTTTTCCTCCCAGGTGCCCCATTCTTTAATATAATATAAAATCATTCTTTTAAACACTTTGTTCTTGTCTTGTCTATTGGATGCATGGAGCCATATTATATTTTATCTGCTTAATGTCTTTTGTGCTTAGATCTGAATTTGTGCAGCAGACTTAAAGATATTTTGTAGCCATAATCGATGTTAGGGCTATTTGTTATGCGACAGTCAAACATGGAGGATTATCTCCACATGCACAACATAGTCTAGAGGTGGGCCAAGGCATGGGAAGGCTCATAAACTATATAAAGGAGATGAAGGCAACAATGGAGGCTTTCTTTTGATTATTCATGTAAAGGTTTGTTTAGATTTGGAATTTTCATTTGACATTCCATGCTTTCTTTAGCTGTTTAGCTAAGATTGCAAGTGTTGTTTAGCATTGGGTGTTCCTGGTCGGGAATCCCACCTATTTCATTGAGTAGCTCTTGGAAGAGGATTGTAATTCATTCTCATCGGGAATAGGTGCCACATTATTTCCATTCTTTGTAGAACACCTACCTTCAGGAATTATGCAATTTCTAAAGATCAGTTTGGGAGGTGGAGGTTGTCTTCAGTATTTCAGCTGGAGAACCAATGTAGAATTATTCCTATTGCCTTGGGCTTAAATATCAACATTCCCAGGCCTTCATTTCAGATATGGTAGTAGTACAAACATTATTGACCTCCTATCAGCAGCAGTCCCATCAAGGATTTTGCAGTCCATAATTGCAGATCCAAAGGAGGAAGGAAGTTACTAGTATTTCAGCTAGTAATCCCGTGAGGAACCATCCCCTCACCTTTCCACCACAATTTCCATCATCCTGGAGCTTATTGTAGCACATTTCAATAGGAATAGAGCCTCTCCCTCTTGTACAACACAGTTTCTATAGCAACTGCATATTCAATTGCTGCAACTTGAAGGAGGAAGAAGAGGAGACAATATCTCAAGTTCCTAGATTGTAGATCTAAAAGAGGGATCAACCCTCAAAGCTCAGATATGTTTGTATAAATATTGCAACCATATTTGGATTAGATTTAGCTTTAGATCTGCATAACCCAGCAGTTAAAGGATCAAACCCTAGGAGGGTGATTTTCCAAAGTTGTAGATCTAGAAAATCCTTTCTGGGTTACCTTGGGTTCCCATCACATTGGCCAGATCTTGAATCTTGGCATCATCAAAGCTCCTGAGTTCCATATATTTGCATTTCATTTTGCAGCAACTTCATGTACATCAGCAACAAAATGGATAGTGCAGTATTGCTTCCTATAAGCTCACCAATTACGCAGTGCTAGTTGTAGCATGTTTGCAGGGTGATTCTAGGTCATCTCTTTGGCTAGATTCCCTCATATTTTGTACATTGTGTGACTGAATCCTCTCCACATAATAAAAAGGCTCATCTTCTTTGTATATTCTGATGTTGTCTTTAGATTTATTGTATAATTAATTTCTATTCTTATATTATGTATCAGTATTACTACATTCTCGCTTTTGGGATATTACACATCAAGCATCGACAACAAGTTCTCCAACTCTTAAAGGATAACCTAAATTTGGCACAGAATCGAATGAAACAATAGGCAGATCAACATCACAGTGAGAGAAGTTTTGATGTAGGAAACTTGGTATTTTTATGGCTACAACCATACAAACAAATTTCCCTCGAGAAAGCTAAGAAGGATAATAAATTATCGCTAAAGTACTATGGTACTTACAAGGTGTTGCAAAACATTGGTACTATGACATACAAATTGGAGCTTCCTGCATCTTCTCGAGTGCACCCAGTTTTCCATGTTTCATGCTTAAAGAAGGTTATAGGTGACAAACTTCCAATTCAAACAATATTGCCAAAACTTGATGAGGAAGGAAATATCATATTGGAACCTAAAGCAGTCACAAGAACTCGACAACTACGAAATCGATCAATTTCAGAGTATCTCATCAAGTGGAAGAACTTAGCCACTCAAGATTCCACATGGGAGGATGAGAATTTTATATAGAAGCATCCAGAACTATTCAAGTGTTGAGGACAACACTTTTTTGAAGGATAGAGGCATGTTAGGTCCACATATTACTAGTATAGTCCCTTATTGTTGTCAATGTAGCCCCCTTATTTTTATTTTTGTACCCATGTAGTCCCCATATTGTTATTATTGTGCCCCATAAAATCCCATATTGTTATTTTTGTGCCCTTACATTATAAAAAACGAGGTTTTGTCATTTGTATAATCCAAGAATTTTTTATTTATGTAATGTAAAGGAGGTTCCCCCCTCAAAGAGGTTGATTTCTAAGTCGTTGATATATCTTTTATTTTATTTTGTGAACTAGTTTCATAACAATTCACCAACCTTGCATTATCAGCAACGTAGATATCTTCCACTAGAAGTAGGGTGTAGCTAGCCCGACCTTGGAAGTCTCTACATAGGGCCATGGAGTTTCTTACAAGCTTGACATGGATTTTGGTACTCTTGGCGTGTGGCAGGTGAGGTGGAGACCTTTCAGGAACCCACACCAAGCCTATGGTAGGTAAGGGTCGCAAGAGCGGCTACACCAGCATCCCTGGAATTCCCTATTTGAGAACGGGGAATGTCGATGGTCCAAGAACTCCTTGGAGTTGGATTGGCTCAAGATTAGGAAGGGTATCACCTCATGGCCCCTCAATAAACCATCGACGTTGGCACCAAGAAATGACGTTGACCCGAAGGCCTAGAAGATCTATGACATAGAGCCTTGGTTGAAATGGCCAACTTATGTAATCCATGGCAAGGTCGGGAATTTCTCTTAGGATATTCATATATATCCTCGTTTGATGCATTTCTTAAGGCAAGTTCAAGATCCCTTCGTCAAGCCATGGTAAAGATCAGGTGCTATTTTAATGCGACGGGGAGAGGAACACCATAAACTTATAACACATTTTAGCTAAACCCCACCCTCCCTTTGGAAGGTAACCTAGACATGGAGGCCCCACATTGGTGCGACGAAATTTCCCCTAACGTGTTTGGTCGCGAGTGTATTGACATGGCCTGGAGGTGGAACCCAAAAGAGTTATCCCATGAGATTTTTATGGGAAGTAATGGGGACAAACTGGGATGAAGCTAGTCAGGATGCACTGGCGAGAATGCCAGCCCAGAAGTTCTGTGATTGGTCATAGGTGGACCCTTAGGATAGGTCATCCATTTAGGTTCACCCCAAAACACTTACGAGGGCGCAAAAGGGAGAGATTTTCGGGTTAATGTTTCAACATGACTTTGGTAGATGACTTGGGTAGGCTGATGTGTGTCCGATAATAAATCCATTGGCCAAAAGGATGGCCCACTAGCCAGGTGGCCCAAAATAATTATCCTGGAAAATGGAAAGATGATGCATGAGGAAGCACTACGAACACAAAGGTAGGTTGACATCAACTAACGTCACCACAAAAGTCTTACCCCGAGGGAATTCTAGAGAAAAAGAATCAAGTGCGTCGAACAAGGTCTTGCGGGATAACGTAAGGTGGGTGTGTCGTAGGGCCAATGCCATTTTTTCATGGCTCAATTTATTGTAAATTGGCCCACCTGCTGATTCAGTATGTGGATTTCACCATGGAAAAAATTCTCACTGCTGCATAATAATAAAAAACATCAGTTGTTCCACCAGTTTTCCCAAGTTGGTTTTTTTTTGTGACATTTTTCCAAAAATAACTGTGTTGAACTTCTCACTCCTGCATAATAATAAAAACCCTTAGTTGCTACGCCAATTTTCCTAAATTAGGTTTTTTCGGGGACATTTTTCCAAAAACAATTCTGTAAATTTTTATGTGTGTGTTAGTATTTTCTCAGTTTCTAGCGCAATTTTTCTTCCTCGGTTTATTTGTGACGATCACAATGTGAATTATTTGATATTTATCATAGCAGATAAATTGTTAAATAAATTAACAATTACGAAAATAATTTCCAGTTGCTATGATAAATGGAATTTTCACATGGTATCAAAGCGTGATTGATCAACCATGAAGCTTAGAAGCGGAAGAAGAGAACTTTTTTGTTCAGAGGAAGCCGCAGGACGAAATTCTCAGAGGTTGCACAGTTCCTAGCCAGACAATGTGAATTGTTAGGCAAGGGTTCGATTTTTGGTTGTAGCGTGGCAAAAAATTCGAATTTCCCGAAATGGCAATTCCAATGGATAGAGGAAGAAATAGCAACTAATATTTTCACTGAGAAAATTCCTTGGTTGGGCGCAGAGGGTTTTGTAGCAGTAGAATCAGTGTTGGGTGGTGTTATCACTCCGTCGGATCTCTAAGGCTAAGAAAGAGTCCAAACAGAGGTAACCACATACCAATACTTTATCTTGGTAGCTAGCCCTACCAAGCTGGAGAGGGATATATCCAAAAAGTCACATCCAAGAGGGCTGGATGAATTAGATTTTTAGGCTAGGTATGAGTACAAGGGTTTGTTTGTTTGAATTGGTTTGTTGGATGGTTGAATTAGGTCAAAGAGGCTAGGTCAGGGAAAATAATATTAGGGTTGTAGAGATTCAATGGGGCAAGGTAGGTAGGAAGGCTAACACTTTAGGGTTTCAAGGTGAGATGAATCAGATTGATGAGGAGCTAGAAAGAGAAAGGAAAAGCATGTATTCTTTCTAAATTGAAGAAAATGAACAAATTATGAAGATTTTCCAAAAACAGAGCATGAGATATGTATTCTGCTTATCAACTTGAAAACCAGCATATAGTAGAGATGAAATGGATCATGAAGAAAAAACATTCATACACATGTAATAGAAGAATAAACTATGCTAAATTTCCATACCACGGGTATCCCAAAAAATAGTTGCAACTCTTATATTAATTTCCTGCCAAATACTGATTACACTAGAGTCTCTAATCAATGCAACAACATCCAACCTCTGAAATGAGTCAAAATTTACAAGATATAGACCACAAAACAACTTCTCCCAACCTTAGGGGTCGAATCCATGAGTGGAGGAGTTGTTCCACCAAAAACTGAACTGAAACCTAGAGTGTAGGAAGATCAAACTGACTCATCCCTCACTCTTTGGAAACTAATTCATTACATCTCATCAAAAATTTTCACCTAATGTATTTACCCTAGGTAAGTGTAAAAACATCAAAATTACATTTGTCAAAAGCGCAACACCAAGGTGAAAAATGGAGTGCCAACTTCAGCTCCTTTTTTGAAGGGGTTCCCGGTGTCCAAATTGATCTCGGGATAGCTCATTGGAAATATTGTCCTATATAGTTTCCAAATATATTCTCAGTTTCCAAAATGGTGTTTATTTGACCCTCCAAAATTTCATCCTCCCAAGACTGGTAAAAAGCACAGCGCCAGCCTTCAAAATAGGGCAGAAATGTGATTTTTTGGGTGTTTTTTGACATTTTGACTGCTTTGTTGACCCAAAAAAAATTTGTAAATTTTTTTCCTCACTATTTTTGGCCTTATGAATCGAATGGTGCTTTCATTTTGGCCATTGGACGTCCTTAGAAAAATCGCAGCACCTAGGGCATTGCGCTTTTGACAGTGTGACTGTGCAAAACTGCCAAAAATGAAAAAATTTCCAAAATTTCCCAAAATTGCTCAAATTTCTTCAAAATTTCTTCTGTGGGAGGCTAATGAGGTATTTTAGACAATTAGTGATGCCTCAGCAAGGATATAAACCTTGTACCCTTCATTTTTCTTGGTTAGGGTTTCAAGTCTTGATTTGGACTTTTGGAGCTTTGACCTTGCAATTTGATTTATTTTGCAGTAGTGTTTGGCCATATTCCTTTGTAAATAATTGTCCTTATTTTCCTTCTCCAAGAGCTTCTCAACATTTTCATTGGCCCTGTCAAGCCAATGCTCTCGGTTCTCATTGACCATGATGGCAAACTTATCATTTAAAGTGAGCTCATTGGCAAGTTGAGCCTTTTTTTTCCTCTCTAGTTCTAGAGCTCTTTTCAGCCCTCTAGTCCTAGGTCTCCTTCTTGGAACTTGTTCTTATTATGCATTTGTTTCACCATACCTCTCATAAGCCTCATCAAGCAAAGCCTTTGCCTTGTTTTCTTTTATTTTTTCCTTGAGAAGTTACATCTCCATGGTTGCCTACTTGGTTTTGAGTTGTTGATTTTCCTGCTCATAGTATGAAATCACAAACTTAGATCTCTCTAAGTTGGTCTAAAGCTCCCTGGTTTGGCCATCATTCTACTTGATAATCAAATTGGAGGCTTCATAATCATGTTTCTCATCCAAGTGAACAAGGTCAAAATCAGTTTCCTCATCATGAGGATCCTCATCCTCTTGTGTGGCTTCCTCATGCTCATCTGCTTCTATCATATTTTGTTTACCCTTATGTACCTGCTTTTCTGATGAAGAAGGCAAGTTCCCTCCCATAATCTGTGGTGCAAACACCTTCCTATGCCCTCTCTAATATGTCTTTGCCAATATTCCCAATTCAGCCCTCTTAGGCTTGTTGACCATAGCTATGTTTGGTGACCAATCTGAACATGAAATGGTGATGATGGTGGTGATGGTGATGAAATAGGTGAAGTGGACTGAGGTGGACACATAGATGTAGCAGGATGAGATGAAGAAGGCACATCTTCAGCATGTGGATCTTGTAGAACAGTGAATATGTCATTGGAAATGAAGGTGTCGCGTGATATGTTCAACTGGTCAAGGTGATGGAGAACAATGATTTTGATCAATGAGTGGTGGAAGAGGTTGTTCATCTGCTGGTCATAGTCTCTCTTTTGTACAATGAATGCCATTTTGTCTATGCTCCTGAATAGATAGTATGGGATATTAAGCAATCTTACTCTTGTGAAGTGCATAAGTAGTCTAATATGGTATGTGTAGATCCTAGAGAACCTTCCTTCTCAAGAGAATTACTTCATGATGATTTTCGTCATGGGGGAATACCTATCAAGAAGGTAGCTGAAAGGGAAGACCCTTTTCCTCTCATTTCTGTATCCTCGTTTAATGAATGTTTCATAATACTGATTCTCCAAATCTTTGGATTTAAACCACTTCTCACCCATGTTTGGAATCCCTGTGGCAGCAGCAATGACAGATGTATATATAGTGAAGGTCACACCTGCAAGGGTCACATGATTGTCTATGAGGTTTGAGATGAATACTCTACTCAACATAGGATGATGTTGGACTCTCTGAATCATGTTGCAAAAATCAAGGCAACCTACATACTCAAAACAACTAACAGTCATAGGAGAGGCCATCATTTCATTTGTGTTGGTGGGCTCCAGCCTTAGGATTCTTCCTCCTTTGTGAGGCCTTCGTTGTTCTCTATCCTCCTCTTCTATATAGTGTTTGTATTCCTCCATAGTTTTTGGTGGCCAAGAAACCCTAGGGATGAGGTGGATGGGAATGGGTAGTGGAGATAGGTATAGGGAATAGGGATAAGTCTAGGAAAATTTAGGGAGATGGGGGAAGGGGTTATGTAGATTTTGGAGGTGATAGGAGGTTAAAATGTCAAGGGATTTGGAAATTAAAATTGAATTACAAGTTTGAGGAAGTGGCTGCCTAGGAAATTTAGAAGCCTAGGACTTATGGTTTTAAGGGGAAAGGGATTTAGGGACTACGAAATTGTAGTGTAGGGGTAGGGATAGGTTTAATAACAATGTAGGAAGGGATTTCAATTTTAAATGGCATCAATTTTGGAATGAGGAATAGACTTAGGGTTTCTTCACTAGACCAAATGCCAATTTTACTTAGGAACAAAAACACTATGAAATCAATGCTTAGGAGTGCAAGGAGGAAATCAACTTGATGTACTTACTTGCTAGAGGGTGTTAGAAGAAATTTTTGAAGGTTTGGAAGAGTGTGCTTAAGTTTTTTTACTTGGAGAGCTCGTTGGAAAAAAGTGCAGCACCTTTCCCAGAAGCGCAACGCCCGTTGAGCAAATGCGCAACGCTGCCTGCTAAAAGTGAAACGCCTGTTGAGAAAGTGCAACGCCACCCTCTAGAAAGCGCAACTCCACACAAATTTTTCCTCTGACCCTACAAATCGAATTTCTGAACCAAGGGAGTGTGTGCTCGATCGATGCGAGAGAAAATGAGCTTCTTGCTTGTCTTGTGGTGGTCTTTATAATTGATCATTTGAATGAATTGGGCCTTGGGGCCCACTTTATCTTCTTATCATTCACTTTTCACTTTGAAACTATACCTTTTCATTTGAATTTTTCCTTTGACAGATTGATCATTTAATGACTTTGAGAACTCTTTGAATTTGATATTTCGATACTTTGGCATGTTGAAACTTTGAGTTAGCAGCTTGGGACTTATGAACTTATTACATTTTGAATGACATAAAATTACATATTGAAAATTAAAAATTATATCTTAAAACCAAAATTACATGCTGAAAAGAGAATGTTTTCCTTACAAATCATCTTCATATGGTGAAGAGATGTTGTTTGATCACTCCCTTACTTGCTGACAATATGCAATGGAAATGGTGTTTTATTTGGACCTCAAAAAACCCTAAAAAACCTAATGATAACCTTGAAATACTGGTCTTCATGATGACATGAATGATGTGATGGCATGATGACATTAACTTTATGGATGATGTACAGTCAGCAAGGTATGAAATTATGCCAGCAAGTAATCAAATTTAAGGAAGATTGATGTTTTTGGGCTAGGGCTACCATTCGTGACTAAATTTTTTAATGCAAACCTACTGAAATGATAAAAATTTATTAATGAGACCTTAATATGATATGAAAGAGGATTTTTGATCATTGATGGCAGGATGCAAATACTGAAACTAATAGATGGAAAAAAAAAGCACGCACGAGGGAAAAATTCTCTCAGAGGACTATAATTTTCAGAAGTTCAATTTTTATTTAGGAAGATTGGAAGTAGTTGAGTGCAGATTTTCTCACTCCTGAATGGATTGTGAGTATCATAACCAACTACCAAGCAAAGGGAAAGAGAGAGTATTTGACAGATTCATAGGTGACCACAATAGGGCTATGAGAACAAGATGGGTTGTAAGGAGCCTCCAACTATGTCATATGGAAGGATAGGATGTCCTTCCTTCTAGATGAATATGACTTAAAGACCTGTGCATAGAGTGTGGTAGAAATTCCCTAGGACCCTGATCATCTTAAGGAGTAAAAAAAGGAAATAGGGAAGGCAAAGAGGATGATTTGGATGGTTTCCAAAATCATCTGGTCTCATGTGTGGCAGAGAAGGGAACGACCAAGGAGATTTGGGATGTTATATCTGAGCTATTTCATAGTTCTTCCAAGCAGCGGAAGATGTTTCTCCAGGATAAGTTGAGGAGTACCAGGATGCAGAAGGGTGAAAACATAGATTCCTTTATCACTCGGATTCAAGAAGTCCAAGATCAACTATCAGTCATTGGGGAGGCGCACCAACCCACAGAGCTTGTACGATTATACTAAATAGTGTCTGAGAGAGTTGGCAGGTATTTTTCCAGAGTATCTTGGGCAGAGATACCTTGCCTAAGTGGGACAAGGTGTGGTCTGATTTACAACAGGAGGAGTTGAGGCAGGCTATGTTAAAGAGTACCATCAGCAAAAGCAACAACAAGGGACCGAAGAGTTGGGAGGATAATGTGGCCCTAACCTCTAAGGGTCCCATTCAGGGTCAAGGGGTGCAAAAGAAGAAGAAGAAGGACTTGTCAAAGGTAAAGTGCTTTAGATGTGGTGAACTCAGTCACTACAGTACGTAGTTTCCTCTCAGGAAGAAGGACAAGACAAAGAAGAAGGACCAGGCAATAGCATCAAGAAAGATTGACAACCTCTCATCCAGGCTGGAGGAAGAGTTTTCCATGTTTGCAACCATACCTCCAGGAGAGAGGTGGGGCGATTTGGAGTTGTATTCCCAAATATTGTAGAGATTGGGAAGGATACATTGAGGAATCCACCTCATGGATTATTACCTGGATACGAGGGCCCAAAATATTCAGTAACAAGTTGGATCAGTGTCATTAGTGCAGTCAAAATTCCATTGTGACAGTTGCAGATTAGTAGCAATCAGGTGCTGCGGAGAAGTGCAGTGTAGCACAATGTAGAGTCAACAACAGTGCAGATTCTTTAGTGACAGTATAGAGGCTAGTAGTAGTCAGGACTCGAGTGACGGATGCATCATACTGAACACTATTGATTCAGTATTTTGGATGCTTCTCAGTTGCAACAACAAAAAATGAGAGGGAGTTACGACGATGCAGAAAGGGCAGCACACGCGCAAAGGCCACAAATACCGTAGTTGCACAAAGGTTGGTGGCAGTGGCCGTACACGCTTACACTGCCGTACAGGCTGCAAACAAGGTGTTGGATCAACAATGGTGTAGCACTAGAACACCTTCCTCGCTAAGAGGGAGTGTTAATTTTTGTAGCATCAGAGGTGTTTTGGCCTCAAAACTTTGTGGAAAGGCTAAAACACATGAGATCTCCAAAACCCAGAATCTTTTCTGGAAATTCCACATACAGATGATTCAATTATATTATTAACCGATTTTTAAATATTTCCTAAGTCTAAACTTAGGGAATATGGTTAATTAATCAGTATTAATTGAGATAAGGTGAGAATTCTCTAGAAAATTTGTTGTGTAACCAGCTCCAAAAAGAGAAGAAAAGAGATATCAACGCCTTAGAAATGAGCCACTTCGAGGGGGCAACCTCCAATACATTACATAAATGAAAAATTCTTGGATGATACAATTTACAAACCTCCTTTCTATATATAGGAGTCCATGGGGCCATAATGTAATCCTAGTGGGCCACAATGTAATCCTAGCCGACCTAACAATAATAATTTAAGGGCACAATAATAACAAAATGGGGGTTACAAGGGTACAATAATAACAATAAGGGGGTTACACTAACAACAATAAGGGACTATACTAGTAACATAGGGACCTAACATGCCCCTCTCCTTCAAAAAAAGTGTTGTCCTCAACGCTTGAGTAGCTCTGGGTGCTTTTGTATAAAATTCTCATCCTCCCATGTAGAATCTTCAGTGGTAAGTTCTTCCACTTGATGAGATACTCTGAAATTGATCGATTCCGTAGTTGTCGAGTTCTTGTTTCCGTGACCGCTTCCGGTTCCAATATGATTTTTCCTTCCTCATCAAGTTCTGGCAATATTGTTTGAACTGGAAGATTTTCACCTATGACCTTCTTTAAGCACGAAACATGGAAAACTGGATGTACTCGCGAAGAAGCCTAACAAACTCACACCGATTGACTAGGAATTAATCTAGGCTCTTAATTAAGTTATAATATTGGTCGTTAGTGCTCCAACAAAGGATTATAAGAATTATTCGATGGGTAAATGGAGAACACACTTGTGAGAACTAAAAATAATTTTATTTCCTTGGAAGGTTCGATTTTCTAGAGAGCCAGTAGTGATGGGAGAGTTCTAGCTTCAGTAGGGAAGAAGAGACAGAGAGGGCCGGGGATGGTGAGTCCAGAGGAATTTTTTCCAGATTTAGAGAGCACATTACAGAGAGGAAAAAGAAGCACAGTGAGGCTGACGCAAGGGTTGTACAAAATCCTCTAGAGGCAATTTGATTTATCTAGAGAGAAGTCAAG
Source organism: Pinus albicaulis (assembly GCA_034641835.2). Taxonomy (NCBI): domain Eukaryota; kingdom Viridiplantae; phylum Streptophyta; class Pinopsida; order Pinales; family Pinaceae; genus Pinus; species Pinus albicaulis. The sequence goes on along the minus strand of CM076584.1, from coordinate 1,527,583,133 downwards.
TTTCAATTCCAGAATCCAGGAAAGGGTTCTCGAAGGCCGAAGATACAATTTCTTAGCCATTGGAAGACAAGATGACTAGAGGATCAGTTGATCTAGGTCATGTGTGGGAAGAGACTAGGAAGGGTGATGCAAACCTGCACATGCCAGTTTGGACGACTCACTTGGATTTGTAGTGAGAGCCGAGATTTTCCTATGCGGTGAGGAAAATTCCTCACTATATCTTTGCCAATTTTTTTCTCTATAGGATAGCCAGATTTGGCATCCAGATTGTACTCATAATTTCTCACTGCTGCATAATAATAAAAATGTTGAGTTGTTGCACCTATTTTCCCAAGTTAGGTTCTTTTGGGGACATTTTTCCAAAGATAATTGTGTTAATTTTTATGTGTGTGCTAATATTTTCTCAGTTTCTAGTGCTATTTTTCTTCCAAAACTTATTTTTGAAGATCACAGTGTGAATTATTTGATATTTTTCGTAGCAGATCATTTTTTAAATAAATTAATAATTAGGAAAATAATTTCCAAGTACTGTGATAGATGAAATTTTCATAGGTAAGGTAGCTCAGAGTATGCTAGGAATTTATGCCACAATAGAAAATCACCAAGCATATAACGAGGCATCTATCATTAAGATGTAACGTAAGATGTAAGGTCAAATTAAGGTAACTCAGAGTATGCTAGGAATTTATGCCACAATAGAAAACCACCAAGCATATCACGAGGCATCTATCATTAAGATGTAAGGTCAAATTATTTCTATTTTAATTTATCCAGGTTCTAACTGTAGCTATGTCAACCCAGATTTTGTTGAGAAATGTGGTTTGGGAAAGGATTTGCATAAAGAACCTTGGTTGGTTCAATTGGAAATTGGGACAAAGAGAAGGATCAACCATTGGGTGAGGTCACGTGTATTTGAGCTAAGTGGCATTCCCACAAAATCCACTTGAATGTATTTCCCTTGGGTGTGTATGGCATATTTTTGGGAATGGATTGGTTGTATTTACACCAGACCAAGGTAGATTGTTATGACAAAAAAACTTGGATGAACAAGGAGCAAAAGGAGTGTTGCAGGGTAGGAGAAAACCCATTTCAGTAAGACTGATCAAAACTATGCAATCCAAACGCAACAGTAGGAAGGGATGCATACTATTTGCAGTCCATGTTTCTAAGGACGAGAAAGTTGGGAGAGAGATAGAAGTGAGGAAGTTGCAATACTACAAAGGTACCATGTTTTGTAGAAGTACGTAGATGTCTTTCCAATGGAGGTTCCTAGATTTCCTCCTCACAAAGAGATAGATTTCTCTATTGAGTTGGTGCCTGGAGCAACAACAACATCCAAGGCGCAATATAGGATAAGCACCCTAGAGTTGGTTGAGTTGAAATTGCAGCTAAAGAAAATTCTTGACAGGGTATACATAAGGCCAAGTGTTTCCTCATGGGGAGCACCGGTATTTTTTGTAAAGAAGAAAGATGGAATGTTTAGATTATGAATTAACTACATGCAGTTAAATAAGGTGACCATCAAGAATAGGTATCCATTACCAAGGATTGATGATCTCTTTGATCAGTTGAGGGGATCAATTGTTTCCTCCAAAATTGACTTGAGGTCAGGCTACCATCAAGTAAGAATCAAGGAAGAAGACATTTATAAAACTGCTTTCAAGACAAGATATGAAAATTATTAGTTTGTAGTGGTACCTTTTGGGATTACCAATGCCCCTACCATGTTCATGTGCTTGATGATCAATGTGTTGTGTCCTTATTTGGACAAGTTGGTCATTGTGTTTGTTGATGACATATTGGTTTATTCAAAGAGATAAGAAGAGCATGAAAAACATTTGGTTGTAATGTTACAATTTTTGAGGGAGAACAAGCTCTATGCAAAGCTCAACAAGTATGATTTCTTCCAATCACATATAAATTACTTGAGGCATATCATCTCCAAGGAAGGAATCTCAGTTGACCCTAAGAAGATCAAATCCATAACGGAGTGGCCAACTCCAAAGAATGTGGATGAGGTTAGATCATTCATGGGATTGGCGGGATATTATAGGAGATTTATCCATAATTTCTCCAAGATAGGCCATCCCATTACAACCTTGCATAGGAAATGAAAAAGGTTTTATGTGGACAGCACAAAATACAAAAAGCTTTGAGTTTTTAAAGCAGTTTCTCACCAATTCACTAGTGCTAATAATTACAGATCCTGACAAGGATTTTGTGGTGTGTACAGATGCCTGCAAAGAGGGATCCAATGGAGTATTAAAGTAGAAATAGAAATTAGTATGTTATGAGTCCACAAAGCTAAATGAGCATAAGGTGAGTTATGTAACCCACGATTTAGAATTGGTTGCCATCATTCATGCCTTAAAAATGTGGAGGCATTACCTCCTTGGCAAGAAATTTACACTCATGATAGACCATGGTGGGATCAAGTATTTGTTCGGAAAACCCAAGTTAAATACTAGGAAAGAAAGATGGTTGGCCACGCTCAACGAATTTGACTTTGATATCAAGCACATAATAGGTAAAGAAAACAAGGTTGTTGATGCTTTGAGCAGAAGAATTCAAGTAAATCACTTTGCAGTTGTAAGTTCTTATACAACAAAACTGATAGAAAGCATCAAAAATGTTGGGTAGCTCCATCACAGGCATCATAATCATAACATAAAACTAGTACATCATAATTACTATCACATCCACTAATAATAAAAGTAATATAAGTGGATCTTCGACCTGAGGTCCTCAAAGAATAACGTATGAGCCCTAAGGCAATATAAAATCTAATGTAATATCAAAGTCAGTCAACCAGAGTGGGGAACTACAAGGTTGTTGTCACAATAATGCCCTAGGATTAAATCTTTATAGGGATAAAGCTTCATATAAAAGTTTGAAGTTTTGTGAGTCGTCAAATTTTGATGATCCTTATGTTAAAATGAACTTTACCACAATAATGAGGAGTGAAGTTTCATAACTCCCCAAACATTGACAAGTGCACACACATATATGTGCATGTTTACCAAATATCAATGGAAAGATTATTTTAGATTATTCATAGATACCCAAGTTAAGGAAGGGTTATTTACCATGAAAAAAATGTCATGGAATTTACTACAAGGTAATATCATTTTCTATTTCACGACAATTAATTCATATTGGAAATTCAAAGTAAGTGGATTTAATCTTATTTGCACTTTCACAACAAATTGATTCATATTGGAAATTCAAAGTAACTGAATTTCTTGTTGTATATTTGTTTTCAATATTTTTAAGGAAATTATTTAAGAAAATACTTAGTGATGGGCCTCCAAAATAGATACAATTCAATGCCAATATGACTATCCTTCAGCGCATCTAACCTCTTTTTTTGCATTTGAGGGCATATTTTTGAGCTATAATGTGTTCATTAGGAAGGTTTAGATATAATTGCATATTATGTGTTTAATATTGCTTATTGTTGTAGAATATTGTGAGAATATTGGGAAGCTTCTAAAGATTTGGAAGATAATATAATCTAGGGACTTGCTTCCTACTACAAGATGCAAAAAAAAAGAATAAAATATCATAAAATCATTGACAGGTTCCATAGCTTCGATGATTGAGAAAATCTAGGGATGTGTTCCCAAATACAGGAGAAGTCATATCTCGGTATTTAATGAAGATTCCTATTGTTGGGAACCAGATCCACTTTTTGAGGAATTTTGGAGGGGAAATATAGCTCTCTTTTAAACGGGGGTGATTCCTCATCTGTTTTTTTAACCACCAATTCGAATTAGCCTCTAGGGGCATGTATTTCTTAGTCTTCTTGGGAAGAAAACTTGTTATTTAGCAACTCTACTTTTATTTATAACGGAGATGTACTTGGATTGACTCTAATAATGAATTTTGGTGTCATTTTCAACTTATAAGATTTGGTTTCCTTCGTATGACTCTACGTATCCTTGGGCTTGGCCATCCCAAGAGCCTCAAAGCCCTTTTGTATAATTTCTTTATCTTCTTTGAATGTTTTGTTCACTTGCATTTCCTATTTTTGCACTTAATATTCATGTTCCATTTGTTATAGGTTAGATTGGTTAAATTATTGAAATAATTGGTTTTGCAAGTCATTTATACAGCTACAAGTATGATTCATCCTTAGGATAACTCTGCAACGTCATATTCATAATTAAGCTACTTGGATTGGTTTGCTAGTTCACAAATTTGGAATTTCTAGAAGTATCCTATAGAAAAATAGTAATAATTTTATGTTGAATTTTATCACGTATTAATGAGATTATTTCGAGTTGATTCCACTTTTATTTAAACATAAAAACATCCAATTTAATAATAAAAAATCACCCCATAGAATTTTCACTTTATTATCTTAGTCATTTGGGTACTTAGATCAACTTACTAGCTCATTGTTCTGAAATTTTTGGTTTTTAGAGTAGTAATTCTTTGCTAATTTTTAGCACATGTTAATAAAGTTATTTTTGAGTGATTCCACTTCAATTGGATTCCTACCCATCCCATTTTCATTTTATTTTATTGTTCATTCGGTGAGATAACTCAGAGGACATACTAGCTAGCAATCTTGTAGCAACCTGTAACACTTCACAAAATTGATCAGAACTCTGCCAATATTGCTTATTAAGCATATTTTTCATCAACCATCACCTTAAAACTTCCCCTAAGCCTTGGAACAAAATTGGAAGAAACCTTAGCACATTTTTACATCATCTTTTCATCATCATAGCTTTAAATTTGCAATTAGGGTTTATTGTTTTGTTCATGATTTAAATAGCATAGAAATAGTTTGCTTTGATTTCTTTTGAGCACTTGATGGTTTCTAAAAAATGGTCTCTACACTTCAATCCACTTCATTGCATCAAATCAATGAAAGAATGACACATTGCATGTTGCATACATAGTGATGGCACCTCGTAAGTTTATATGAACCTTAGGTTGATAATTAAAGTTGGTAGCCTTGGGAGTTGTAGCATTCTTGTTGCAATATTGGGGCTCATCACGCTTTGGCATCGTTATCAAGGAGGGTGTCAAAGCAAGCACTCTCTTGTTCTCAGAATGATTCCTTATTTCTTTTTAGCATTCATATTTTCTGCAAAAAAAAAAAAAAAATGCATTACGCATCTCTCATTGCATTAGCATTCTCATTCAAGTATTTTTATAAAAACAAAAAAATATTTCTTCAATACCACAAACCCCCCCACCATCCAATTTTGCGAGTATAAGAAGAATATGTAGCAAAGAATTTAGAAGGAGACTTGGAGAAACCGTTACTTTGTCTAACCATATCAACAAGGGTCTTATCATCCCCAACCTTTTCAACTGTATCAAGGGAATTATGTCATTCCTTCTTTTCATCCATATCAACACCAACCTCCTTAATATTTTGATGCATATCTTCCTCAATATTCATGGCCTTGTCCTCCCAACCTTCCATTCCTCCTTTACTTCCATATCAACACCAACTTCCTAAGTGGGGTGATCCATATTTTCCTTAATATCCTCAATCCCCATGTTCACACTAGCCTCCTCAATGGGGTGATCAATAATTCCCTCAATATCCTCAGTATCCTACACTCCAATTTCAACAAATATACCATCTACCTCCTCCAAAGTCATCTCAAATACCCACTCCCTCTCAAATACCTACACAAACACTTCCCAACCCCAACAATAAAATACCCCAGCCCCCTTACGATGTTGACATGAAATTTTCAAAAATATCCTCTTGATCTAAATGATATTCATCATCCTCTTGATCTAAATGATATTCATCTTAGATAAAGAATAGTATTTCAAAAATAAGGTTCCTCTATTGTCATTAAAAAAAAAACATCAAGAAGAAGAATATCCAGAGGAGAATAAAGAATCATGGACCACCTTTGATGAAGAGTAGACATTAGAACCCGAGATCAAGGAATTTCTACTATGCCTTCATGAGACTAACCAACAAATAGTAGAATATTTGAATGGCACAAAAAAAAAAAAAAAACATGAAGAATTATCCAGGTGAGTAAGTGAACCAGGGTCATCAAAGCTATATTGAGATTTGGTTCTAGAAAATCAACAAGATGGAGCATCACTCTCTTCTTCAACAGTACTTGATATCATCTCATTCAAAGCATTTGATCTCTCTAATTCTATTGCATATCAAATCATATATTTCAAACTTCAATATGAGTTCATTTGTCATTCGGGTACATGCATGGCTCCATTGGAAGTATTTCTATGGATATTTTCTTCTTGAAAAAATAAGGATAGGATAAAAGAAAAAAGAAAAAAAAAATATCAAATGAAAACCTCATTTTACAGGCCTAAGATTGGCTCACTGGTTGGAAACCTCTATGAGGCAACCAATGTGTTAGAAAAAAAGAGGAAAAATGGAAATAACATCCTATGTGAAAACCTCCTCTGAGGTGCTTAGGAAGACATACTGGTTGAAAACCTCATTGAGGCAGTTAGTAGACCTAAAAAAAGAAAAAAATTGATGAGAAAAGAGAAAAAATAAAAATAAAAATAAAAAGTGAAAAGGAAAAATAAAAAAGAAAGATCATTTTCTCCAATTATATATCTAGGGTTTGTCCAACTTGTGCGAGAAACAAGGAGTTGGTTAGAAAATCAAACATCTAGTTAAGGGAAATCAACATTGAGTTTTCCACCTATGTCAAGATGCTCTGAAATGGCTAATACAAAGTCCATACATCTCTTTTCATCCTCACAATGCATCCCCATGCCATTTCCCACCATTACCAAACCTTTCTCATTCATTTTCCTCGTTGTCCCGAATTGCTACAGGAAATTTTTGTTCTACTACATGATTGCTAAAATATGCAAAGCATAAATTTGTTTTGCCATATCTTGAAAATGATGTATCCATTGGCCAAGTTGTTTTATGGGGAGATGCATAAGGATGATGGTAACATTTTGAAAAAAAAATAGCAAATTCCAGTGCATATTTTTCAAGAAATTGGTCGCCATCACCTACAACTATTTTTCATTTTTCTCAAGATTCATGCATCCATTGGCCAACATTTTTTGTGAGGAGATGCATAAGGATGATGGAAACATGTTCAAAAAATATTAGGTGAATCCAATATACTATTTGTGAGATATATATTAAACAATTTTTCTACATGATTGTCCTATATTGCTACAAGATTGTCCCAAATTTGCTACAGGATTATGATGGGCATAGAAAAAGGGGTTCAGACATTATGTTTTTCATAGAGGAACAAAAGTAGGGGCCACCACGCCATCATCATCCATCCTCCATGCCATTTTTCCTCTTTTCTACCCAAATATCCACCTTTGTCTATAAAAAATCCTCATTTTAACCCCTTCTTTCATTACATTCACCACAACCAAGGCTTATGATCCTTGTCCATACAAATATCATGAATTATCAATATTTTTGGAAGAATTATATGAAGGATATTGTGGTCATAGATGGCTTTGTGTGATTGTTACATGATTAATAAAATATTGAAGCAGTCTACACAAACCCTACAAGACCACAGTTGAGTGCACCATAATGAAGAACCAACCATCATGAGGGCATTGGAGAGTCATTTCCTTGATCTTTGGAAGCTACAGGAGATTCAAATTTAGCTCCCCTTTTATCACCTAAATTATTTCCTTTGTTAACTCCCTTTTTAGTGTCGAATTTAGTGCCAAATGTGCCTAAATAGTTAATTAATTGAGGTTTTGGGGGTTAAGTGGATAGGGGATTTGAGGATTTAGGGATTTAGGGATTTCAGGTACAGGGATTAAGGGTTAAGGGATTATGGTTTAGGTTTTAGGGGATTAAGGGTCAAGAGTGAAGGGATTTGGTGCTTACAGGTTAGGTAGTTTAATGGTTAATGGCTTATGGATTATGGGTTAAGGGATTAAGGTTTTTTTTCTTAGGGAATAGGGGTTTATGGATTGAGGGATTAGGGATTAGGACTTAATTATTTAAGGGTATATGGCTTAGGGGTTAGGGTATTTAGGGCTTTTTCATTAAGGGATTAGTGATTAAATAGGGTAGATGAATTAAGGGTACTACTTTAGGGATTATAGCTTAAGGATTTAAAGGTCAATGCATGCTTATGGGTTAGGGTATTTAGTGCTTTATCATAAATCTCTTGAAATGTCATGGAACGTCTTCCAACATTCTGTTAGAAAAATTATATATTCCAGAGCAATGCAAAACATAAAATATGCGGAAAACTCAAACACATAAAACACATAAAACCAGAGAGATACAAATATACCTGGTTCACCCAATTTGAGCTAAGTCCACCCTGAGCAGCTAGTCCTTCCTTTATATTATCCAGCAAAATGAAGGAACACAACCTACAGCAGAGCGGTTGTAATATCCTTTGTTCTCTCTCATAGTCTCCCTATCTGTTTCTTGCTCTAAGAATAACATACAATACACAGTCGCAATACAAAACCCTCATACAAAATGAGGGGTTTCCTTATAGGGAAAAAAACCCTAAATTAAACATAACTTCTACCGTCAGATCATCTGTCTAATGAACGACCCAGATTGACTAGAAATTATAGTACATTTACAAGGAAATTTTACATATTTTTTTTAGCTTCGGGGGTGCTTCTCCTGAAACCCCTCTCCAGGCGAGGCTCCATAAAGTCGCAGCCCCCCCCCCCTAGACCCCCTAGGTAGCGTTTAATTACGGGCGGCATTGTTGCCCCATTAATAATAGTGGTCCAACATTGTGATACAAAATAAATAAGATAATCAGGCTCCACACCCGACACATTCCCATCACCAGTGACATCCACCGATGCCACATGATGAGCAGTGAATGGTGTGAACGTTGAAATTTCATCAAACTATTCTTGTATGCGTCGAAATTTGACATGGTTATACTAGAAACATGACTTGATAGTATGAAAGGGTTTCAAGACTCAAGGATGCTTGATATCCCTGCATAATTTTTGAGATCGTTCATGTTTGCATCAACATTCATCATGCAGTCTCATTGTCATCATTCGTCATTCCCATCTATGGAATCATTGTCGAAACTCTCTTGAAATTCCATGGAATGTATTCCAATACTCCCATCACCAATGTCATCCATCGAGGTCACATGGTGAGTAGTGAATGGGGCCAACATTAAAATTTATTCAAAATATTCCTGCATGCCTCGAAATTTGACATGGTTATAGTAGACACATGCCTTGACAGTATGTGAGGGTTTTAAGACTCAAGGATGTGTGAATTCCTCACATAATATTTAATGTCATCCATGTTTACATCAACATTCATCATCTAGTCTATTTTTTATCATTCTTCATTACCATATATTGAATATTTGACTAAAATCTCTTGAAATGTCATGGAATGTCTTCCAACACACCCAACCATATCTCATCCACTGACATCGCACGATGAGAAGTGAATGGGGCCAATGTTGAATTTTCTTCAAATTGTTCATGTATGTGTCAAAATTTGACATGGTTATACTATAAGGAACATGCATTGACAGTATGTGATGGTTTCAAGACTCATGGATGCCTGTCATCCCCGCATAATCTTTGATATTGTCAACTTTTGCATCAACATTCATCATGTAGTCTCATTGTCATCATTCCTCATTCCCATATATGGATTTTTTTACGAAACTCGCTTGAAATGTCATGGAACGTCTTCCAACACACCCATCACTAATGTTATCCACTGACGTCGCTCGGTGAGCAATGAATGGGGACAATGTTGAAATTTCTTCAAACTATTCTTGCATGCATCAAAATTTGACATGGTTAGACTAGTAGACACATGCCTTGACAATATGCAAGGGTTTCAAGACTCAAGTATGCTTGATGTCCCCACATAATCTTTGAGATCATCCATGTTTGCATCAAAGTTCATCATGCAATCTCTTTTTCATCATTCCTCATTCCCATGTATGGAATATTTGTTGAAATTCTCTTGAAATGTCATGGAATGTCTTCCAACACGCCGATCACCAATGTCATCCACTGATGTTGCACAATGAGCAATAAATGGGTTCAAAGTTAAAATTTCTTCAAATTATTATTGTATGCATCGAAATTTGACACGATTAGACTAGGCTCATGCATTGATGGTATGTGAGGGTTTCAAGACTCAAGGATTCCTGACATCCCCGCATAAACTTTGAGATTGTCAAAATTTGCATCAATGTTCATCATGCAGTCTCATTGCCATCATTCCCCATTCCCATTTATGGAATCTTTCTCAAAAATATCTTGAAATGTCATGGAGCATCTTCAACCACGTCCATCACCAATGTCATCCACCAACACCGCTCGGTGAGTATTGAATGGGGCCAACATTGAAAATTCTTCAAAGTGTCCCTATATGTGTCAAAATTTGACATGATTAGACTAGGCACATGCATTGACGATATGAGAGGTTTTTAAGACTCAAGGACATCATTCTTGATCATCATCATGGTTTTCATTTCCATCATGTTTAACATCTAGTTTAGCTTTTTAGATTCTAGTTTTGCTTCCTATTAGGGATTAAGGGAAATAAGGGTTAATTAGGTATGATATATATGGATAAGAGATTATAATGATTAAGGGTTAAATGTTATATATTTTAGAAGTGTGGGAATAAAATGGCTATGGGTTAAGGTTTTTAGAATTTAAGGTATTTTATAATTAGGATCATTGGGGATTGGGGTTTGAGGGTTATGGGTGACATAGGTGATACAACTATTTGGAATATATGAACCAAAGTTATATGGATTTGGTGTATAAAATTTGGGTTATTATGTCTTATAATAATTGGATGGGGATTAAGGGTCATAGGGGTTTTAAAGGCTGACAATTATACATAATAAGTGACATAGGAGTTTTTTCAAGGATTTTAGAAGGCAAAGGTACCAGTTCAAAGACATCATGGATTGCATGAAAGGTCCAGTGCGCAGAAAACAATGCTATCAGGGTTTCAAATCAGCAGAATGTTTCTTCCTGAGCAAGGACATGGTACACATTTTTGTTTCAGTCTATATTGTGTCCAAGTGAAGCTTTCCCCCCCCTACAGCAGTCCTATGCTATCAGAAGCATTTGTTGCGTAGTATGGCATATCCTAGCGTCATGATTCTACGTTTTTGTTTAATTCACCATTAAGGGTCATAGGGGTTTTAAAGGCTGACAATTATACATAATAATATGACACATATAAGTGATTGGAAATTATAGGGATTAGAAGTTACAAATTAAGTCGGGTGAGTAGTTATAGAGTTTATGGGTTACATAATTTAATGGAAATAGGGTTTGTGCATGAACAATTTATGGTTAAAGATTATATTAAATTAAGGGTTAGTAAATTTGAGGGGTTAATTAATAGGTATATATAAGTGGTTAGTGATTATATGGGTTAAGTGTTATATGTTTGGGGTTGTTAAGGTTACTAACTATAGAAGTCACCTTATGTGGGTTTATGAATATGAGTGATAAGGGTTATGGTTTGGGAGTTGCAAGAGTTAAATATTATATGGTTTATGGGATATAAGGTTAGTAAGTAGAGGTCTTAATCACTAGAAATTAGATTTTATATAGATTAGGGATTCAAGATGTTATACGTTACATAGTCTAAGGTGACAAGGGTTGGATGTCATGAGGACATTCAAGGTCATAATGGTTAGGGATTCATGGTTATAAATTAGGAGTGATAAGGGATTAAGGGTGATGAGATACAATATGGGTCACTAATGAGGGCTTATAGTGGTTAAGTGTTTGGGGATAATTCTTATAATGGATACATGTTATACATGTCAAGGGTTATGGGCTAGGGATTAGGGATATAAGAATTAGGGGTTAATAGTTATAAAATATAAGGTTATAACTTAGGGGTGATAATGGTTAATATATTTAAGGGTTAGTGGTTGGTGGACATAATAGGATTAAGGAGTGATTTCATCTACATAGACTAGAATTTAGGGTTAAATTTTATTAAGGTAAGGGATTACAATGGTTAATTAGGATTTAGGGGTTATCGTTAAGGATTATGTGATTTGTTTCAATGGTAAGTTATATAGGTTATGATTTATAGATATCACTAATTATAGGTTAACGTGCCAGTGAAAAGGGTTTGATGGGTCAAGAATCATAAGTGTTGGGGTGATATATTAGGGTTTTATAAGGGTTTGATGGGTCAATAATCACAAGTATTATGGGTGATATGTTAGGGTTTATAGGTGATGGGGATTAAAGGTGGGAAAATTTACGTGGGTTATGTTTTATAGATGTCACCATATATGGGTTCTAGTGGTTCATATTTAGTGAGTATGGGGATTAAGAAAATTGGGTTAGTTATTAAAGTTTATAAGGGATAAGGATAAGGTTTATAAGGTCACACAATGGGGTTTATTAGGATTTAGATACGTTTCAAACTATGGTATAGAGGGATTAAGGATTATGTGGGTTAGAAACTAGGGGTTATAAGGTGAGGATTTACAGGGGTCAAGAGTTTTCATAGTGTTAAATATTATAATTTAATATAGTATTTATCAACTATATTGGATATAATAATTTATAAATTTTGGTTATTAATTCCAAGTCCAAAGGATATATGCATTTAGGGATAGGGGTTACTTGGTTTAAGGTTTAAAAATGAAAAGGGTTTGGATGTGTCATACAGGTTATGGGTTCGGGCATATAGGAGTTAGAGAATATGTTTGTATATGGGATTAGGTTATGGATCATATATGTTACTATTTAACAAGTATACTTGTTATAACTGAGATTTTAATAGTGATAATGATTATATTTCAAGAGTTAAGGGTGATAGGGTTATGTTTTTTGGGATATAGTTGTTATGGTTACAATATATATTAGATAATAGACGTTAGGAGTCAAAATTAGTAGGCATTAATGGTTATAGAGGCTTGGGATTATAGTCGTTATGTGTTATACAATTTAGGGGTGATAAGGCTTGGACATTGTTGGGTCGTAGAATTATCATTTTTTTCCTACTTATTTTCCTATTTCTTGTATCACTTTTTGACCAACCGGACCATATCTTATCACTATAACAACCCTTATTCACCTAAGTATGTCCCTTTTCAAATGTCGTTTTCTAAGTCAAATTATACTTATAATTTGACATTAGAATTGTTGTCTTAGGCTGCTTTTTATCATAAAACTAATGTATGGGTTGTTTCAGGTTTGGATGGCCTATCGAAGCTTGTTATTAAAGGATTACATTTCAGTTCCTTTACTGATTTGGATTAATTAAGTTTCAAGGAGTAGTTGTTTTTACACAAACTGTTTCTTCAGCATGTGTTGTCTTTCCTAATCAACCAGATCTAGGAAATCTCAAGACCCTCCTACTGTGCATGTTATTGGCAAACTATTTGATTTAATATTAGTAAATCATGTTCCTACCAAGTATGATGACCTTGGTAACCCAATTGTAACCGTAACTATTGGTGAATGATTCTTCCTAATACCTTAATTTATTTATGGTTTTCCGCCAATATATCGTTGAACATATGAACAAGAATAGTCTGGTGTACTCTTTACTGCTGATAAATTATTTGTTGTTGTAGTATAAATCTTCATCACAGGACACCAATCAAACTTAATCCTTGAATTTGAACCAAAAATTAGCTTTCACAACATTCATCTGTATAGTCCCATGGCATCATGATGGTAAACTAAGGACTGGTATTCATAGTTTGTCAATTATTTGTGGATTTGGCACATGAGAAGTGTTAATCATAACAGTATGTACAAATGCTGAGGATGGTTGTTACAATAACTTGGGGGGTGGGAGTGCATCATTTAAATGATGCATGATGATTTCACCCAAATTTGTTCGTCCAATTAATACATACATGTCCCTACCATAATACTGCATGATTAGACTGTTCTAACACCCTTACTATTTACAATTAAACTGATGCAACCATCATCGTTAGTACCAATATTCCATCATCATTATTTTATTTATTTATTTATTATTCGTGTTGTTACATCTGAAGATTAGTGCAATTGTTTGGAAATCCCTTTTGATTTAAATGTTATGAATTGGTAATAAGAAGGAGTAACCCTCAATAATTCCAACACCTTGACATTCTCCCCTAAGCAAGGATTTGTGAACATTGAATCAACTATGTAACAAGTTCCTAGCAGTGTTGTGTAATGTGGTTGTGAGAAGCTATGGGTGGAGCAGTGGTTAGACATGAACCTGACTTCATTAATATGTTGTTACAACATCTGGAAGCATTGGAAATATTTCAAAGGGATGGATGGCTGAGTTATTTTGAAAAATTACATGGTTTCAGTGAATTGGTCTCTTTATAATTTTCCAAAACCTTAGTTGAAAAAAAAATTCTAGAAAGGGGCTTCAGAATTGTTGTTACAGAAAAATTTATCGCAAAAGTGGCAGAGTTTCCTAGGACAAGAGAATGGTGGCTCTCAAGGGAAGTGGACAATATTGAAGCTAAGGAAATATTCTTACAGGAGGGAGAATAATTGAGGCCCAAGGGTAGGGTTTTTGATAGAACATATATTCCTCACCCTTGGGATGATGTAGCCCTTTTCATCCAAAAAATCATTATGTGTGATGGTTGTGTTGGGATTATTTTCAATTATCACTTTCAATTACTAGCACACCTAAAGAAAAGATGGTTGATTAATTTACCATACTACTTGTTGAATTAATTACAACACATGGTAGAGGTTGTGAAAGGGGAAAAACATAGAGAAACTTGACTCACTAACCACGCGCTCATTAAATTAATCAACATGCATTCATTATAGAGACAAGGGAGATCGTGGCATGGTTTGATAATGAGAACTTGTGTTGGTGTGAATGAGGAGAATGAAGAGAGTGATGAATCAACACCCAGTGTTGAAGCAGCAACTAGCGTTGAAACAACACCACGCATTGAAGAAGCTCCTAGCACTGAAACAACACCTATTGTTGAAACTACTACATATTCCAGGAGAAAGACAATCGTTTCCTCTAAGCGGAGTAGGGATGATACACCTCCTATGAATGGTCGACTGAACATTAAGAGGTGGAGATCCATTAGAACTACCCCTATTTCATCCTCATAAGGAAAGGATACGTGGATAAAAGAACCTGTGGTGGTGTCTAGTGAGTCATCAGAGGAAAGACGAGGTGGGTGATCAGATTTGGATCAAGGACCCAAGTGATAGCTCAAATTTCAAAGTGTTCAAATGTGTGTCGAACCTGAGTGACCAGATAGATCTCGTCTTTCTGATTCTGGCGTCATGAACGATTCAAAAAACCGACACCGTATGAAGAAGTTATCGCGATTTGAAAAGTCCAGTAAACTGCAATTTTTGGCATTTGAGCAAGTTTGACTGCTCAATGGTACAGTTAGAAAAAAGAATATTCCTTCTGAGCCAGTCATATTTTGACAAGTGGTAGGGTATAATTATTTGTTTTGTTGTACGATGTTTTATTGGCCAATGAGAATATGCCACGTGGCAGGCCCGGAGGCCACCACGTGGCCCAGGATTGATGGTGTAAAATTATTATGGAGCAGACCAGATTCGACCCTGAGACCTCTAAGTGCACACGCCCACACCTTTACCACCCGGTCTACCAATATTTCTTAACCTATAGCAGTTGCGGCTTATACTTAAAAAGTGTTGGTTTCCATTTTGGGGAGCGGAGGGGCCAGCCCCTCCCCATGTGACCATAAGTGCAAGCCCGAGGGCTAAACCCCAAACGCAATTGTTTCACACTTTGGTTAACCCTTGTCACATTGAAGATTTAATGTGGCAATTATTTCAACAGTTATGTGGAGTTAACTCCAATTTTCAGTTCGACCGCAGTTCCCGCCAGAGGTTAAGGTTTGAAGACCGTGGGGTATGGGGGCCATGTGGCCACCCCGACAGTTAGGTTTAATGCTAACAGTTAGCATTGGTGGTTTTTATGGTGGAGGCACCAATGTTGGTGCAGATCCTATTTTTGGAATATTAACTTCAGTTCCTCCACTTTTAGTGGAGTTGAATTAGGGATCACTGGACAAATTTTGATTAGGCTCTATCTTCAGCTATATTCGTCCATTCTAAGAGTGTGATTAGTCAATTTCAACTATATCATATATTCTAGACTCACTCATGAGGGTTGCAGAGCCATCAGAGGATTTTTGAGCAGGATATTGCTTCAGATAAGTTCTAGGGGCCACTAGGGCCACCAAGAGCCAGTAACAGAAAGAGGTTTAGCCAATGCAGTTAGAGGCCTTTCTCAGTAATCCAATAGTCAATTTTTGATGTTTCAGACATTATGGAACTAATGGTGAGGTTTTCAAAACCGGTAGAAAACTTCTAAAGGTCGATATGCTTCAGAGAAATTTCGAGGGTCACTAGGACCACCACGTGCCAACAAGAGAATGAGGCCTATCCAGAGCAGCTAATATCCATTCTCAACAAACCAGTAGTCTATTCTGACTACTTTGAATCTTATGAATCCAATGGAAGGATTTTCAGAAGCTTTTTTGGACTTCTGAAAGTCAAGATGCTTCAGGGAAGTTTTCAATGACCCTAGAGCCAAGGGGTGCCACAAGGTGTTGGAGGCGAAACCGGAGCAGCCGGAGGCCAATTTCTGTAAGTGAATAGTCTATTCTGACTATTTTGGAAATTTTGAATCCAATGAAATGATTTTCATAGAAATTTTAATACTTCTGAAGGTCAAAGAGCCACAGGGAAGTTTTGGTCAACCCAGGGCCATCAGTGGATGGAGGCCTAGATTGGGGAGCCAGAGCTCATTTTGAGCAAATGAATAGCCTATTTTGGATGTCTGATGTATGCTGGAGACGGTAGAAAAGGTTTCAAGGACAAAAAATTATTTATGAGGGAGTTAGTGCTACAGAGAAACTCAAGTAAGCTTAAGGGCACTTACTCAGTGAGACAAGTCTAAGGGAGCCGAGGTTCATCTTCAGAGAGATTTCAGCCATTCCAGGGATATAAATGGTATTCTAAACCCATTGGTTCAGTTCAAATAACAATTGGAGTTGATTTTGTAACTTTTAAGAGAAATTTTCCGTCCTAATCCAAAAGAGCCAAGTTAGTTGACAAAGGCTCAAGGAGATGTAGCCCATGATATTCCAGTGAACTCCTATATTAAATTTGTTTTTATTGTTGATGCTTATTTGCTGAATTTTATGGTTTCTTCACATACTTGATATCAGCAAAAACAAATGTTCTTAAAGCACTTAAACAGTTTTTAAAAACATACACCTGTTTCAAGTATAAAATTCTGCACATTCATGTATAAGCACGATCATTTATTTTTTTAAATGAGTGGGAGGTGGTTGCACATAAGCATTTCAATTTATCCACCCGTTTTTAGATCATGTTGGTATAATAGCATAGTTTCTAGCTTGACAGAGCACTATGTTTCTTGTTTGACTTGAAAGGTGTTTAAACAGTGCAAAGAATTTGACTGCTTGCAAATTGATTGACGCTTACAAGTTTGAGTTTTCTAGAGGTGAAGGGGAAGCTATTGTTAGCTAAGTACAGAAGAGGACAAGAAGGAAGAAGAAGCTGAAAGCATTCTCCTTACCCAAAGGACCTCAAGGCAACCCTTGAAGCACAAGAGGGTTTGTTTGCAAAAGGTTGCTTGAAGAAGAGCTTGTCTCTACAACCATTTTGTTCAGAAGCTTTGTCAATTTTTTTTGAAAGATTTGTGAATTTTGTTGAATTTCCTTAATTCATTTACATAAGGATGACAACTTCTTCAAGTGAGGTTTCAAAATCCTCCTCCTTCACAATATTCTTCGATGAAGAGATGAAGTGAGACTTCTACATCCTGAAGGATATGGTGCAAATTATGTATGAAGATAGAAAGGAAAGTGCTAGACTTCGTGAGAAATTGGTTGATATGAAGTAAGAGAAATTTGAAATTATACAAAGAATGCATGAGATGGAGATGCAGCTCCATCAAGCCCAAGAGGCCTTAACCAAGAACATGCTTGAAGTAGAGGTAATACACTCTAATTTGTATTCAAATTCCTCTTCAGAAAGATGTGTAGGTTCATTTGAAAAGCACACTAGAGGTATAGGGTCCAAGTTGATGTTAAAAATGGGCTATGAAGGTAAGGGTCTAGGAAAACATCAGACGATTTTTTAGCAGGTTTTTGCTTCAGATAAGTTCTAGGGGCCACTAGGGCCACCAGGAGCCAGCAACAGAAAGAGGCTTAACCAGTGGAGTTAGAGGCCTTTCTCAGTAATACAATAGTCAATTTTGGATGTTTCAGACATTATAGAACTAATGGTGAGGTTTTCAGAACCATTAGAGGACTTATGAAGGCCGAGATGCTTCAGAGAAGTTCCAAGGGTCACCAGGGCCACCAGGTGCCACCAGGAGAATGAGGCCTATCCAGAGTAGCCAGTATCCATTCTCAGAAAACCAGTAGTCTATTCTGAATATTCTGAATCCAATGGAATAATTTTCAAAATATTTTGAGTACTTCTGAAATTCGATATGCTTCAGGGAATTTTTCAGTGACCCCAGAGCTAGGGGGTGCCACCAAGTGTTGGAGGTGAAACTGGAGCAGCCGGAGGCCAATTTCTATAAGTGAATAGTCTATTCTAACTATTTTGGACATTCTAAATCTAATGAAATAATTTTCAAATCCATTTGAATACTTCTAAAGGTTTAAGATCCACAGGGAATGTTTGGGCAACCTAGGGCCATCAGTGGATGGAGACCTAGATTGGGGAGCCAGAGCTCATTTTGAGAAAATAAATAGCCTATTTTGGATGTATGATATATGATGGAGATAGTAGAAAATGTTTCAGTGATAGAAAATGATTTCTAGGGGAGTTAGTACCACATAGAAGCTCGAGGAAGCTTAAGGGCACCAACTTAAAGAGACAAGTCTAAGGGATTCAAGGTTCATCTTCAAAGAGATTTCAGAAATTAGAGGGATATAAAAGGTATTATAAACCCATTGGTTCAGTTCAGATAGCCATTGTATTTGAGTTTGTAGCTTTTCAAATGAATTTTCCATCCTAATCTGAAAGATCCAAGTCAGTTGAAAAAGGCTGAAGGAGACGTAGCCCACGATGTTCGGGTGAACTCCTATATTAAATTTGTTGCTATGCATTGATGCTTATTTGCTTCATTTTATGGTTGTTGCACATGCTTAATATCAACAAAAAAAAATGTTCTTAAAGCACTTAAACAGTTGTTAAAAACATACACCTGTTTCAAGTATAAAATTTTGTATAGTCATGTATAAGCACGATCATTTATTTGTTTAACTGAGTGGGAGGTGCTTGCGCATAAGAATTTCAGGTTATCCACCCATTTTCAGATCAGTGGGTGCCCAATTCTAGAGAAAGTGTCAGAGGAAGAAACCGTTAGAACAACAGTTGTGCCTGAAACTAGAGTTGAAGAAGTGAAGAAACCTGAAGGGATGAGGGGAGTACCAAAAAAGGTAAAAGTGAAGAAAAGGAAATTGAAAAATTCCAATAGGTGGAAGAACACATAAGAAAAGGGTGTCAATAGTTGTTATACAAGAAGAGACTCAAAAACATACTGCTACAAGTGATGGGGAATGTGTTGATACAACTCAATCTAATGGGTTTGAGGAGCAACAGGATAAGGAAAAGAAGGAGAAGTATGCACAAGAAGGCCCCTATACATCTGAAATTCCACCTGTTACACTAGATCCTGAACAAGAACTAGAGAAACAACATGAGATAGAAGGACTGGTAACAAAAGAGCAAGAGGTTGTTACTTCACCAGGTAAGATGAAAATTGACCCTCTCGTTCAATTTGAAAATATACAAGAAGAGAATCAAAAACCTACTACTACAACTGAGGGGGAATGTGTTGATACAATTAGACCTAATGGGTTTGAGGAGCAATAGGACAAATAAACGTAGGAGACGCATGCAAAGGAAGGCCCCTCTACATCTGAAATATCGGTTGTTACTCTAGATCCTGAAAAGGAACCAAAGAAATAGCAAGAGACAGAAGGACCAATAATAGAAGAGTAGACATAAGAACAAGAGGTTGTTACTTCACCATGTTGGGTATGGAGCCTGATTATCTTGTTTATTTTGTATCATATCAATGGACCCCTGTACCGCCCGTAATTAAACACTGCTTGGGGTGTCCAGGGGCCCCCCTTGGTGGGGGGTTTTTGGGGCAGCGCCCCCGAAGCTAAAAACAGATGTAAAATTGCCTTGTAAAAGTATAGTAATTTCTAGTCAATCTGGGCCGTTCATTAGGCGGATGATCTGACGATAGAAATTATGTTTAGTTTAGGGTTTTTTTCCCTAGAAGGCAACCCCTCTTTTCTATGAGTGTATTGTATTGCGGCTGTGTAATTGTATGTGTATTCTCAAAGCGATAAATAGATAGGGAGATTGTGAGAGAGAACAGAGGATATTACAGTGGATCTATTGTAGGTTATGTCTCTTCATTTTGTTGGATAATAGAAAGCAAGGACTGGCTGTTTGGGGTGGACGTATCCCAAACTGGGTGAACCATGTATATATGTGTCTCTCTAGTTTATGTGTTTTGTGTGCTTGTGTTTTCCGCATACTTTATGTGTTGCATTGTTCCGTAACATATAACTTTCTAACAACTGGTATCAGAGCCGAAGGTCTATTTGGATGATAAACTCGCAGGAAAGAAGGGTTCCTAGTTCGAGTGGGAGAAATGGCGAAAGATGGTAAATTTAGGGTCAAGAAATTTAACGGCCAAAACTTCCCACTGTGGAAGATGCAGATGGAATATTATCTGTATCAGAAAGATCTATACCTAGCATTAAGCAGAAAAACAAAGAAGCTGACGACTATGACAAATGCAAAATGGGAGATTCTCGATATAAAGGCACTCGGAACAGTACGGTTGTGCCTCGCAGCATCAGTAGCCTTCAATATTTCGAAGGAATCAACAACAGAAGGTTTTATTAAGGCATTGGCGAAACTATATGAAAAACCCTCGACCTCAAACAAGGTATTTCTTATGAAACGTTTATTTAATATGAAGATGTCGAAAGGTGGATTTGTTGCAGACCATTTAAATGATTTTAATACAATTACCAGTCAGTTAAGTTCTGTGGGGGTAAACTTTGATGATGAAGTTAGGGCTCTGTTATTTTTGTGCTCATTTCCAGAAATATGGAATGGTTTAGTTATGGCCATCAGTAACTCTGTCTCTGGATCTAGTACTTTAAATTTTGATGATGTATCAGTGCTATCCTTAGCAAGGAAATGCGACGGAAAAGCTCTGGTGAGACATTGGGTAATGCTTTGAGTGCAAAGTCTAGGGGAAGAAAAATGGAAAGAGGAAAGAGCTCAGGATATCACAGTAAATCCAGGAAAGGCAGATCCAAGTCCAAATCGGGGATAGTGTGCTGGAAATGCGGAAAGAAATGACACTTGAAGAAAGACTGTAGATCTCGGAAGGGAAAAGAAGGAGACGCGCAACAAGAAAAAAATCATGAAGTAAATGTGACAGGTGATGTGTTACAAGATGATTTGATTCTTTCTTTTGAAAGTGTTAGTGATTCCTGGGTGGTAGATTCATGGGCCTCATTCAATGCCACACCTGATAAGAAATATTTTCATGACTATGTTCAAGAAGATTTTGGAAAAGTTCGCTTGGGTGATGATAAACCCTGTAAAATTGTTGGAATGGGTAAAGTTCTTGTAAAGCAGTAGAATGGAAATCAATGGCTATTAAAGGAGGTAAGGCATGTTCCAGATATGAAGAAAAATCTGATTTCAACAGGGCAGTTAGGCGATGAAGGTTGTGTGACAACTTTCACAGATAAAACTTGGAAGGTCACGAAAGGAGCCCTGGTAATAGTAAAAGGCGGAAAGGTTGGTAAATTGTATTTACACAATGGTATTTCTAACTCTGTTAATGCTTTAACTTCCAAAGGATCATATGCAACATTATGGCATCATAGGCTCGGACACATGAGTGAGAAGAGGATGAAGATTCTTCACTCAAGAAATTTGTTGCCGGGTTTGAAGAATGTTGATTTGGATTTCTGTGAGAATTGTACTTATGGAAAACAGAAGAGAGTCAGATTTCTCAGAGTTGGGAAAGAAAAGAAGAGCGAAAAATTAGAGCTTGTGCATAAAAATGTATGGGGACTTGCTCAGGTATCATCTCTCGGTGGCTCTCGTTATTATGTTACTTTTATTGATGATGCAACTAGAAAAACTTGAATTTATTGTATTCAGAATAAATCCGATGTATTTGATACTTTCAAGAAATGGAAAGCTTTGGTTGATATTGAGACAGGAAAGAAGTTGAAGTGTCTCAAATCAGACAATGGAGGTGAATATTGCAGCAAAGATTTTGATAGGTACTATTCAGAGCATGGAATTCGCAAAGAAAAGATAGTTCCAAGAACACCACAAGAAAATGGTGTGTCAGAAAGGATGAACAGAACAATCATGGAGCGTGCAAGGTGCATGAGATTGCATGCAGGATTGCCATTACAATTTTGGGCAGATGCTGTCGATACTGTTGTTTATCTAATAAACAGAGGGCCTTCAAGTTCCTTGGATGGTGGTATTCTAGAGGAAGCATGGACAGGTAAAAAGGTAAACTACTCATTTTTAAAGGCTTTTGGTTGTGAGGCTTTTGTCCATATTAATAAAGAAAATAGAACAATTATTGAGGCAAAATCAAAGAAATGTACCTTTATTGGATATGGTGTTAATGATTTTGGTTATCGCTTATATGATTATGAAAATCAAAAAATCATTAGGAGCAGAGATGTAATATTCAATGAAAAGGTCTTGTATAAAAATCAGTTGCAGGAAAAGAAACAAGAAAAAGAAAACATAGAATACACAGTTCTTGATGAGATCACAAAAAAATTAAAGGTGCCTGAAAATAATAATAATCAACAGCAACCACCACAACAACAACAAGCACCTCAAACACTTGAAAGTGGTGTCAGAAGATCTACCGGGATAAGTAGACCCCCTGAACGATACTCTCCTTCATTATATTATTTATTGTTGACTAATTTTGGTGAACCTGAATGTTATGAAGAAGCAATGTAGGTTGAAACCAGGAAGAAGTGGGAGCTAGCCATGGAAGAAGAGATGGACTCCTTAATACATAACCAGACTTGGGACTTAGTCAGGTTTCCTACAGGTAAAACAACATTGCAGAATAAATGGGTTTACAAGCTGAAGGACGAAGATGGAGGAAAACAGAGGTACAAATCTAGACTTGTGGTGAAGGGGTTTGCACAGAAGAAAGGTATAGATTTTGATGAAATATTTTCTCCTGTTGTTAAGATGACTTCAATCAGAACTATTTTGAGTCTTGTAGTAGTAGAGATTTTCATCTTGAACAGTTAGATGTAAAGACATCATTTCTCCACGGAGATTTGGAGGAAGAGATCTATATGCAGCAACGAGAAGGATATGAGGTCAAAGGGAAAGAAAAATTAGTGTGCAGGTTAAAGAATATCTTGTATGTCTTAAAACAGGCTCCAAGGCAATGGTATCTAAAATTTGACAAGTTTATGTCTGAACAAGGTTATACTAGATGCCACTCTGATCATTGTGTTTATCTGAAAAGGAAAAATGATGGCAGCTATATTATATTTTTATTGTATGTAGATGACATGCTTGTTGCAGGGTATAACATGTAGGAAATAAATGTGCTCAAAAGAAAATTGGAAAATTCATTTGCAATGAAGGATTTGGGAGCTGCAAAACAAATCCTTGGTATGAGAATAACTAGAGACAGGAAAAATCACAAATTAACACTGTCTCAAAATGAGTACATACAAAAGGTGTTGAAAATATTTAATATGCAAAATGAAAAACCAGTTAGTACACCTTTTGCTAGCCATTTCAAACTTAGTAAGGAGATGTGCTCCAAGACCCAAGAAGAAATGAATTATATTTCTAAAGCTCCATATGCATCAGCAGTGGGAAGCTTAATGTATGCAATGTTCTACACAAGGCCTGATATTGCACATGCAATGGGAGTTGTAAGCAGGCACATGAACAATCCAGGAAAAGAACTTGGATGGCAGTGAAATGGATTCTCAAATATTTGAGAGGTAACACAAATCAAGCATTATTCTTTGGTGGTTCAAACATTGCTCTATAAGGATATGTTGATGCAGATATGGTAGGTGACAGAGATAACAGGAGGAGCACTACAGGATATGTATTTACTGTAGGTGGAACAATTGTCAGTTGGGTTTCAAAAATCCAAAGTGTTGTTGCACTTTCAACAAAAAAAGAAGAGTATGTTACTGCTACAGAGGCTAGTAAAGAAATGATTTGGTTACAAAGGTTTATGGATGAATTGGGTAAGAAGCATGATATGGGCACATTATACATTGATAGCCAAAGTGCCATTCATCTTTCAAAGAACTCGGAATTTCATTCCAGGACTAAACACATACAGCTCAAGTACCATTTCATACGGTCAGTATTGGAAGATGGACAATTGAAGCTGGAAAAGATACACACTAGCCAGAATCCAGCAGATATGCTAACAAAAGTTGTAACCAGGGAGAAACTGAGAATATGCTCAGTTTCAACTGGTCTTCAAGTATGACTATGAAGAATAGAAACAGCCAGGCCCAAAGTGGAGTCATTGTCCAGCAAATGAAGCAGCGGTGGAGTTGCTACAATCAGTCTCCAAGTGGGATATTGTTGGGTATGGAGCCTGATTATCTTTTTTATTTTATATCATAGCGTTGGACCCTTGTACCTCAGTAATTAAACACTGCCTGGGGGGTCCAAGGGCCCCCCCCTACCGGGGGGTTTCAAGGGCAGCGCCCACAAAGCTAAAAACAGATGTAAAATTTCCTTGTAAAAGTATAGTAATTTCTAGTCAATCTGGGTCGTTCATTAGGCGGATGATCTTACAATAGAAGTTATGTTTAGTTTAGGGTTTTTTTCCCTAGAAGGAAACCCCTCTTTTGTATGAGGGTATTGTATTGCGGCTGTGTAATTGTATGTGTATTCTCAGAGCGAGAAACAGATAGGGAGACTGTGAGAGAGAATAGAGGATATTACAGCGGATCTACAGTAGGTTTTGTCTCTTCATTTTGCTGGATAATAGAAAGGAAGGATTGGTTGTTCGGGGTGGACGTAGCCCAAACTGGGTGAGCCACGTATATCTGTGTCTCTGTGGTTTTATGTGTTTTGTGTGCTTGTGTTTTCCGCATATTTTATGTGTTGCATTGCTCTGTAATATATAATTTTCCAACACACCAGGTAAGATGAAAATTGACCCTCTCGTTCAAATTGAATATATGAGAGAGTAAAATGAGGAATTAAATAAACGAATTGTGTTGTTTAAAGAAAAACTTCATTTTAAGAATGAAATTGGATTGGATATGTTGGAATAGGTTGTAGAAATGGCATCATCTACTATATCAAAAAAAAATTGTAAGGTTTGCCAATAAATTCTTGATGAAGCAGAAACCATAGAAAATGTTATTGTTTCAGTAAGAGTGCAGGTGGGGCAACAGGATGAAGAATTTCGACCTATTCCACAAGAACTTGTTTATGACGTTGTTGTTACAAAAGATCTAGCAATCGAAGTAGAGCGGGAAGAATAAAAACACTATGTTATTCTAAAAGAACATGTTTAAAATGTTGTTTTTACACAAGAACCAACAGTTGAAACAAAGCGGACAAAAAATAAAAAGACTGTTTTTCCACAAGAACCTATCGATGATGTTGTTTTTGCACAAGAACCAACAATTGAGATAGAGCAACATGATGATAAAGGGGATCATAAATAATATGTTGAAAAAACATCTGAAACAACTCACATTAAATGTGAATATATTATGAGGATAGCAGATCAGTGGGAGAAATTGGTGGTATTTTCTAAGGATGAAGTCATATTTTTAAAGGAGCACTCGAAAATGGTTAATAAGCTTAACAAGGAGTGGGCTAAGAAATTAAGAGTTGAATATTTTGTAAAAAAATAGAGGGAGAGGAATCAAGCAATGAAGCAGGTGAAGGAATCACGAGGAGAAGCTAAGTTGTTATAGCAAGAAAAGGAGTTCATATATGAGCTCATTAATGATTTAATATGTGTTATGCTTCCTTCTCATTCTTGCCCTTTATATTTTCAAGAAAAGCATTACCTCTTCCAATTAACATCCCTTAAGGAAAAGAAATCATACAAAATAAGGTAGATAGAAGACTTCCTGGAAACCTTTCAAAGTGCTAATTTCTCATAACAACATTTGTTGTGCCAATTGTACTTGCATGATCTCGCTTGCCTTACATTAATCATTTAATTTGACACCCCATGTGGGGGATTTAAACTGAGGGCTTGTGTTTCTTTTATGCAAAATAAGATAGGCTGGAAAGTTGTCTATGATATTGTAACAACTAATGAGGGATAGGTAGAATTTTATATTCGAGGAGAACCTGGCTTAGCTAAAAAAATTTCACATTAATACAATAACATATGGCAATTCTTGACCACAAAAACACTGCTGATGGATCATCGAGAATCAGTTTTACAAATATGCCAGAGAAATATACAAAGAATGAGAACTAGTGCCTTAGAAGGAAGCAAGTTGAAATGGGATCTTTCCCGACAATAATTGAAGAAGGGATACCCCTATTGTTATCATAATTTTGAACAAGCACTTTCCATAGTTCATAAATATGTTGATTGTATTAGGAGGAGTGGTGCAGGTTGGATAGGACTTAAATTCAATTTTCCTCTTGTTTGGTCACCCACCTATCAGTATCAACATCCATATAGTTTTACTAATAAGATTTGGGAGGAAGAATTGGTTATTTCTTGAGTATACAGGATCAAAGGTGAAGACATGGAAGGAACTTACAACCTCACACAACTTTACTCTCATCATGCCAGGAATCAATGGCATGAGTCTGCATGAGGAGTACATGTAGAAGCTTAACCTGGGGGGAATCTATTTTTTGTCACGTAAATGTCATCTTTTTCCTACTTATTTTCCTATTTCTTTTATCCCTTTTTGACCAACACGACCATATCTTATTACTGTAACAACCCCTACTCACCTAAGCATGTCCTTTTTCACTTGTCACTTTCTTATTCCAACTCTACTTATAATTTGAAATTAGAACTGTTGTCTTAGGCCACTTTTTATCATAAAACTAATGTATGGGATGTTTCAAGTTTGGATGGTCTATTGAAGCTTGTTATTACAGGATTACATTTCAATTCCTTTACCGATTTGGATTAATTAAGGTTCCAGGAGTTTTTGTTGTTACACAGAGAGCTTCTTAAGCATGTGATGTCTTTCCTAATCAGAACGGATCTAGGAGCATGTCAAATTCAAAAGAAATAACTCATCACTTGGAGATATTTTTCGAGCATCCATATCATTTGGTTGAGATATTTTGTATTTATATTTGTAATTAAAGGACACTATTATAGTTTTACCCCTTCCATGGAGATCATTATGTGATTTTTAAGATATATTTTATTTTAAAATCTCATGAGAATCGAACGATTTTCATGATGATCTTCTCATTGTAATTAAGATCTATAAAATAGAAGATTGTTTTCCCACGAGGGCCTGAGACCAAAGAATTGGAGAATATGATTATAAAGGGGAAACACTATAACTTTGTAATCTTGATACTTTTATTAATGTAAATATCAACTTTGTGGTTCAATAATTTCCACTTAGTAGTTTGTGTGATTTTTAGTGTACCAGCCCCTACTGAGCAGGAAAGGATCTCTTTCTTAGCAGGGATCACTGGTTAGTTAGAGTGGAATACGTAATTGCATAAATATTTCTCAGTTATGTGATTGTTGTTACTGTCGTTGTTACAGTAAATTCTATGCGTAATTTAATTAATTGTAGTAATATTTGGATGGTGTAACAGCTTAAGTCATGGACCGGCACCTCAGTTTAGTGTGGCAATGAATTATTTTCTTTGTTGTTATCGTTTGGATTGCACTTCCTTTTATGTCTGTAGATTGAATGAGTGATGGTTTTCACGAGTGTTGTGAGAGTGTTTGAATGGCATAATAGCTTATTCTACAGTATTTCTTCACATTGAATCTGTGTGGATTGTATAACAACTTTGTTGATTGTTGAGAGTGTGTGTGCAACAACTTTCGATTGAGATTATTTCATACTAGTCATAATCTTCCTTAGCATAGACTTTGCGCAACAGTCTTGTAAAAATTAAAGCCTACCTGGATCGATAATTAAATGTAAGATAAAGTCGACCAACATTAAAATGCAAACAATATAAAAATAATAAAGTTAACAAAGTTTATTATTCAAATCATTGTGAGATACGTGCATTAATATTTTATTAACTTTTATGTCTTCATGAACATATGTTGATACTAAATGAATGGAATAAGCATTCAAGTAATCCTAATTTTTTCTACCAACAATTCAAACCATATCTTGAACGCTTTAATGATATTAAAATAGGTAGTTTGTATTGACACAAATAATACTAAATGATTTCAAAGTATATGCCATAAGAATAATCACTTTTTAAACATGGATTACAAATAAAGTCTTGGTCATTAACATCATTATCTGCAACAATGTCATCTAGTGTATCATTGTAAAGGTTCATATGATATTTCAAGTAGTTAATATTACCATTATCCTCATCTTGACCTACGTCATCTTCATCATTATTGAAATCTAACTGTAGACCATCCATATTGTTACCATATGTCTTTGGATCATCATTTTCTATACCATCCATTTTTTGTCTTCCATAACATCATCTAACTCTGTATTGTTGTCTTATGGTGCCTAAACATAACCATCTTCAACATCATCATGGATGTCAATTTCTTCGATGTTCTCTAATATCTCTCTCTCATTTTTTTGGCCATCATTATTTTTCTCAGTATCCACTAATGCATCATCAAATACATGCCTTAATCTTGGATCATAATGTATGAAAAATATCCATTTTGGCTCTAGAATATCTTCCTAGAAAAATACCCGCACATTAATGAGTACAAACATATATTAGACATGTTATAACAATGTTATTGATTAATAAAAACATGTATATATTCACAATAAACAATTTATTAATAGATTATTGATCACTGCCACTTCTTCTTTGAGTTAAATAAATACATGCTCACAATGAATTGGTAGAACATAAGGCTCCTTATCCTCCAATAGGAACTTTGAGGAATCTATAGAAAACTATCAACTATGAATATCATGTCTTCATGTCCTCTCAAATGCTTCATACCATCTACGCTTAAAAATACAACATTTATAGAGTGGTAATCCACCTCAATAATTTCTTGTATTTTCGCAACATATTGTAGATTCCCTTCAATAATGTTCTTATATTTTGAGCTTGATTGAATAGATTGCTTGAAGTCAGCCATGATGCCATAACTGAAAAATCGTATCTTTACATCTACACCTTCTACACCTTGCTCATGAAAGACCATTTATTCAGTTAAAACAAACATAATAACAAATATTAAAATAGTTAATAGTGTCAAAACTGTAAGGAAACAATATTCTGCAGAATTCCAATTATGGCTTTCTTTCACATCTTCTAAACATGTTGATTTCATATTTTGTTGTGCTTGAATCTATACTTGCATCTTCTATTTGATTTTGAATTTGTTCAATAACCCATTCTAGTGTGCAATCTTTTCCCCATTCCCTTTGCAGATCAATAGGAAATAGGGTATTCCTTGGGTTTGATCTCTTAAATTTTCTCCTTGCTTCTAAAACTTCTTCTCTCTTTTTATCATACAAATCAGTCCATTTGTTCATAAAGTCCATGAGGTACAAAATGAACTTGTCGAGTATAGCACTTTCATCTACACCTATTACATGTCAACATGTTTATTTAAAGCTCTGAAGGCTATGTTGTTAATTTGACAAATAAATTACAAAGTAAATTAATGATTGAAATCAAATAAACCACAATGATCATGAGTTTACTTACTAATTTCTACTTAAACACCATTATATTGTGGTTTTTATCCTTCAATAATATCTAATGCTCATTCTTCATCCTAGAAGTGTGGCCCATCTTCAAAATACTTACCAAGGAATTAACATATGAAGAAAAATTCTTCATTCAATACATACCCTTCAACCATGTAACCCTCTAAATGTGCGTTTTTTTCAGACATATCTTTTTTGAGTTTTCATATACATCTCAAAGAAAAACATCCATCTCGTTGATACAACACCCTCCAATTCAATGTCATTGACTAGGTGAATAAGTAAATGGACTTGTAGGTCCATGAAACTTGTAGGGAGCTCCTTCTCAAATACACATACAATTTATACAATTTCTTTCTTCCATTTTGGTACTTCACATTCATGGATCTCCTTGGATATAAGAATAGTCAATTTGTATGAACCTTTATGAAAAAAATAAAATGCAATACAATATTTGTTTGTCTTTCTCACATGAACATTCCATACCACATACCTTGCAAACGCTGACAATCAACCTATGGCATTCCTCAAGTCAACGACAAGACAGGAATCCCCCCTAATTGGAAATGGCATGATATGATGTCAAACACATTTATCAAAGGTCATTAGTTATTTTTGTCACACAATAGAATATCATAATATATTTAGTACCTAATCAATTTTACCAATAAATGTTAAATGATGATATATAATACCTTCATAAAATTATGAAAATTATGTGTTTTAAATCCTATGATATGTCCATCAATTGTAAAAGCTTTATCTAATGATGACCCATGGCCAATAGGTGTCTTTATTGAACGTATGATATTTTTAGTTGGTCTAGCTCTTTCTTTTTCAAAATCCATGGAGCTTCTCCATATTTTTCATTTTCACTATTTGGCCACAAATGGTTTCTATCAAATTTGGCATGTGAAAGAGCAATATCTCTCCTCGAAGACAAGGTGTCTTTCTCCTTTGCCTACAATATGTCAAAAAAATGAATTTGTGACTTTTTTGAAGATGTGTATAGGATCTAATAAGTGAGATATTAATAGATCCTTCCACTATGGGAGCTCATAAAATATGGATTTCCTTTTCATTCCTTATGGCATCTTGATTACAACTTGTTCTGGTTCTTCAATAGAATCACCCCATCAAAAAAATCCTTCCAAGATTTCAATTCAGCATCTTCGTACTTCTTAAGTAAATCAGTTGAACCCATAATCATGGGATGGCCTCTATTTTAAAATTTTCCATTAAATTTATTCTTATGGAGGTTTCTAAACCTATTATATTGTGGTAGAAAAACTTTGTTGTTTGCATAAATAAATTTATGTAAATCTTTAGAATATCACCCTTGAAATTTTTATGCACATCTTGGACATGCAAATATACCCTTTGTTTGAATCCCTGCAGTTCAAAAAGAAAGGTTAATAACATCAAAATAATAGTATAAAACTAAGTATGAAAGTTGGGATGACAATAAATTGAGTGTAAATACGTAAAGCAAATGATCTTACTAGAACAAAAAAAAGTCCTAGGTAATCATGAATAGTCCAACATAGCACACCACAAAAAATGAAGGACCTATTTGATGGAGGACGTGATATGTCATACATTCTTTTGCCTTTCCATAACAGTTGCATGTCATCAATAAAAGGCGCAAGATAAACATCCATGTTTTTAACTTAATGTTTTCCTGGAATAATGAGATTCAACATAAGGTGATCCTTTCTAACACTCATCCATGGGGGAATATTGTATACTATAAATCCAACTGACCGAATCCTATAATTTGAGCTCATTAAAGAAAATGTGCACGCTCCATCAATTGATGACCAAACCTGACACTATGGTGTTCATCTTTGAATTTTCTTAGCCATTTTTCCTCTATGTGTTTCAATGCTTTAGAGTCAGCCAGAATTCACATGAATCCATCTGTACTATTATTCTTTGCATGTTATTCCATCAATTGTGCAAGTGACTTACAATAAAACATTCGTTGAAGTCTAGGTATAATTGGCATGTGACGTAAAGCCTTCTTTCAAACTATAGGACCTTGTACATTTGTATGATATCTCTTATCTTTGCATATAGGGCATTCTACCTTATATTTATATTCATCTCTATATAAAACGCAACTGTTTTTACATGTTTGAATTTTATTATATTCAATCCCCAACTCAACCAACAACCGACACGCCTCATTGCAAGTTGATGGCAACAAATTCTCTTCAGGAAATATTTTAGTTTTTAGTGCCCTATGAGATTGGAAAATATTAGATCAATTGAATGTTTGACTTATGATTAACATGTTTGATATGACCCGGATGCAGGGGTTTAACTTCGATTTGATGGGCATAACCGAGGAATGTAGCGCATGGCTTGCCCACTTGGCCACCTGCCACCAGCACTTATGCCTCATTTATGTTACACTGTCAAGTGCCCCTTCCAACGCCGTCACACTCCGCGGCATTTATGCCAGGGGGGTGGCCATGAGTACCCGCTTCATAACTCGACTTGGCTTGGCTCATCGTTCCCATTACGCAATTCAGTGTTTGGGTTCCTGGTGTGGGTTATTTGCAATTTGCAGGTTTTCATGTTCATGCCGATGCTCTTCAGGCCAGTGGCTTCCCGGTGCTCTCAAGACGCCGACCTGTTAAGCCGACGCACCTCCGTGGGTCGAAGATGCCATTTGGGTTGTTGTTTCAATTTACTTCCTGATTTACATTGGTCTCACAGTCCATTTTGCCCACTTCTCTCAGTTTCTTCGCCTGGATTCTTGGACCCTTCCTTTCCCCTGCTGTCTCCTGTCTGCCCGATTTCTCCTCCTCGCCGTTGCGTCGCCATGCCAAGACTTCGGCATAGACTACGGTGTCGCCGAGGCAGTGCCCGGAGCCGAGTCTCTAGCAGACACCGCTCTCCCTCCTCCAGCTCTCCTTCATCCTCCTCGGACAGCTTACGAAGACGCTCTCCCCCTGCGCGTTCTCGTCGTGGTAGGCGCTCAACCTCCTCCCCTCTGCGAGGTTCTGCCGACTCCAGGCCACCTATGGCACCCCGCCCAGCTGTTTCCACCACTCTCCATAGCCCCTCCACTGTTATTTTTCATTACCACTGTGAGTCCAATCGACCCCTGGTTATCTCTACCATCACTGTGTCGTTTAAAGAAATTCCTGGAGCCCCCCCGGATCCCCCCCTGCGCTGTTCCCTGTTCAACCGCAAGCACTCCCGTCTTCCTCGTATTTCCCTCAAGCCGTGGGCAAAAACATCACCCACAATGCTGGAGAAACTTGCTCGAATTTTCCTCAGGAAGCTGGTTTGTAGGTTGCTGGTTGTGAGGCGGACGTTCAGGTACCTCAAAGCGGTCCGAGCCACGACGACGAGAATGCTGGATGGTGCAGAATTGAGGAAGAATCGCCCTCCGGCGACTATGGTCTCTAGCGTCAACGTCCTGGTCCATGTAACTCTGCTCAATCTCCATGAATTTTTGCTGTTTCTAGTCACTACAAGTTTTGATATGTACATGATGCATGACTCTGTCGAGACAACTTTAAAACTTCTATTGGGTCGGTTCCTGTCTAATTTTGCATGTCAAGGCTGGTTTCCTCTGTTGAGGCAGCATTCAAATGATCTAAGAGCCGGTTTCCCCTTGAGGGCGGTTCACTTCTTGTTATTTTGCTGACTGTTGGCCTATGAAGGCCTTGTAATCACTGTATATTATGTTTCACTAATAGAATTAGACTTACTGAGAAAAAAAAAAACATGTTTGATATGAAAATATATATTATTACTATTCATCTACAATATATGGTTTTAAAATCCCCTTAAATAAATATAAATGAAGTTGATGAATGTTTACGAGTTATGTACACCAATTGACAATGCCTTGTAAGAAATAGATTTCAACTCACTTCAGTAGGGTGGTGAATCCTTTGTCGCACCAACCAAATAATGACTTGATTTCTAATAATATTAATGTGCATGTTAGTTTTGAGGTTCTACTTGCACCCTATTTGAACACATGTATATTTGTTGCTTGCTTGATGGAGTCTTTCAGGTTGTTATCAACAACATTATGTTGGTAGAAATTACCCCTTCTTTCATCGTTACTATCAACCATATGATCATTATTTTCAGCATTGTTTCCATCCCCAAAGAAACTTGTAAGCATTTAATTCAATCCTTCTTCATGCACTACATTTTCACCATCATGATCATCATCATTAATGTTAGGTGGCATGTCATCAATGTATGATAATATCATTCGTTGTTCAAATTTCTCAGGTGGTAGAGTTCTCTTTAAATATGCCCTTTTCACCTTGGTATGGTTTAAAGGATGGTTTGGATCATCTTGTCTAAATATTAATAGCCCAATTGGATCTTGTGTATTATTAGTAATTATTTCATCATAATCTTCTACCTATTGACAAATGAAACCATTATTTAATGTTTGGCAAGAATTCAATAAGTCATAAATGTATCAATTTCAAATAAATATAATCAAATATCGCTTAACAAATCTCATTCCATGATGTACTATAGTCTTTACTAACCTCTTCTTTAGTGCAATTTTTTGTTGTGACTAGAGGATCCATTTTCATATCCCCTTCCACCCATTGTGTTCTTCGTGATTTAACAATTTTGGGTCCAGTTTTCCTTTTGCTAGTTGAATTTTAGTTTGTGCACTTGCTCCAATATCCATCTGAAATATCAACAACATGCATTAATTTATTTCAAGATTGGATAATACACTATAAATTATAATAATATTGTGAAAAAGGATGGGTGTATCACAAAATTCTTCGTAAGTTAAGTCAAAATTTGATTACCTGGTGTCCTGTGACATCCTTTGTGTCCTTATTTGATATAACATGATCTATTGTAATGGCCTCGTATTGTCCCTATAATATATAACACGGTCAATGATTTTTAGTACACCTATTATATCATTTCAACCAATATGTTATCCAACACAAAACCTCACTTTACTCATATATTAGACATATTGATATCATGTTTTGGATTTGAAAAAAAACAACAACATAGTTTACATGACTTTATCTTGTTTATGTTGTACCATTTGTGAATTCATAAACACCATCCTCCTTTGATTGAGGTTGCTTTGTCTTCTTACCTTTATTGTATATGCAGATTCTATATCTGATTCTATGGCCACTCCCTTTCCTCTCGTTGATTTAGTAGGTCCACATTGTCCATGGTCTCCTCTAGATCCTGTAATACACAACAATGAAATTAGTCACATAACATCTATGCACTTCATTGTTTCTTCATCCAATTGGCTAAATGCATAATTGATTCAATCTCAGTTGGTTTTCACTACACCTTTCTAAATAAAATGCCCCTATTTTCAATATATACCCTTTTTGTTAACTTCCACTCCCACTATGGTGACACGACACAGCTCTTATAAGTCTTAGAAGAGGATTATGAAAAATAATGGACTATTTTTTCTTTTTTTCATATTTTAATTTAACTTAATTCAAACCCTTCATACATAATTTTAAACTGCCAAATATTTGTATTTTTGCATATTAAAAAAAATCCTTTGACCCTATATATTAGAGAATATACTATTTTCAAATTTTGATTTTTAAGTCTTCTAAA
This sequence comes from Pinus albicaulis, assembly GCA_034641835.2. Taxonomy (NCBI): domain Eukaryota; kingdom Viridiplantae; phylum Streptophyta; class Pinopsida; order Pinales; family Pinaceae; genus Pinus; species Pinus albicaulis. The sequence goes on along the minus strand of CM076584.1, from coordinate 1,527,547,605 downwards.
TGAACTCAATATATAATATAATAATTAGTATAAGTTAACTTGTGGATGAGAAATATTTTCATCACCGCCATCCACCCTATAAAGGAGTAAAGAGCGAGTGGCGGGATTGAAAATGTGTGTATCACATGTATACATAATCTCTAAGCAACATAACCTTTAAAGGTAAAAATATGTGTATGTGACTATAACTAGTGGATTGTCACATTATGAGTCACTGGCTGTCAAAATAAAATTATAAAGTTTGAAATCACACCAAATTCATTAGTGGGCTAGGAAAATATGACATAAAACACCCTCCATTGGGTTAAAACACCATTTATAGGGCTTTAAATCAACCAACATTTCAACTGTAGAAATTATACAACATGCATGTATATCTTGGATTCGCCTGATCTAACAATGTAGTAAAGTTAAATATTGAATCACTTCTACAAATATTTGTGCAATTAAAAACAACACAATTTCCAATCACATGAAGCAAAGAAGAATAGATCAAAACCACAACACTAGATATTCTCAGGGAAAGCTTACTGCTCAAAACCCCTCTATCATATATTGTATATTCCACAAGGAATCATGAAACAATTACATACAATTCTTCTCACAAGAATCCTCATATATTCAGCTAATTGTCTCACATTGTCTCGGATAAAATTGGGCCAATACTCAGCCAATTTACTGCCTCTAAACAGCCTACCTTGCTCACGTAGTTCATGATGAATGCATTCCTTAATCATAAATAATTTCAACCTTCCTCAACTGCGTTGAGTACCATGGGCATCCTGTGGTGTCTTAACTACACCTGGGTAGCCTGCTAATATAAAAATGATAGTTACACTTCACTTTCAACTTGTCTCAATTGGGTCTCCACTGGAACTGACATGCATGCAGCTAATAATAGTCAATCCTCAATTGCATGTGAGATCACTGATTGTGAATTAATTAATATTTAGTTCACTTGATCTCTCACTACTTGTATCTTCAGTTACAACTATCACAATTGAGTTTAACTCACTTAACTGAGTTAAACTATTTACAACTTGCACAAACTCATGCACCACCGCACTTCGAACTCTGTTACAACTAGAACTACTTTGCATGTCCCACCAACCAACCTCTAACTCGAAATTCACTTGCTAACTGAATTTTCCACTTCAGTTAACTATTTCAAGTCCACATTGAGAATAGATTACAGTTTAATTTCCATCTAAATTAAGGGATAATAAAAATATACATGCACTTAAAAATAGCCTATGTGGGCCCTACCCTATTGTAGGTGCTTAATGTCACTAGGATCATGAGTGTTGAATGTTGTTTCTGGATGCAAATTTCAATGTTTCTTGTTGCAAACTTCAACATCAACTTAACCCATGTACCTATGTACATTGCACACCCAATATTGGTACTCAAACCTCATAAAAATGGAAATAACATGGAAGCCTCCCACATTGACATTGCAAAGTCCAAAGATGATAATGAATACAAATTATACAGAGAGAAAAAAAAAAATGCAATATTATAGGAGCTAAATTAGGCGCAAATAGCGGCACATTTGGCGCCCCAAACTGAATACATTTTTTAGGCAATAGTCGGTGCTAATGGCGCACAATTTAGCGCCAACTATTCAACCAAATCAAATTTTAAAAAAAAAATCCAATCCATAATTTGCACGCACAGTGGATAAAACTATTGTGTATTCTGACTATTCAACCAAAACAATGTAATGCATTCACCATATTTCCATTCTCATACTCACCAATGGAAAATCGAGGGAGCTTTGAAGTTCTGCACAGAGTTGGAGCAAACCACGGTTGGATCAATGCATTGAGGCTATGAAAGAAAATAACTAATTGATTAAATATTTGTTGATGGTGGGCAGAGATATTGATGGGCCTCACCTCCCCTGTTTTGGATTCAATCAAAAAAAATATGATTTATGCGTGTAACTCGACCTCTAGCAATCATTAAATCAATTTTTGCATCTCATTCACCCCCTACCAAAGATGAAAATCAAACCCCTATCCATCCATTTATCACTACTATTGTTTAAAATAGTTAGAGGGAAGGGAGGAAAAGGTAGGGATAAAATAGAAGGTATTTTCCATATTCTAGAGGAAAAAAATTCCCTAGGATGCCAAAAAATTTCAAGCAGAAGAGGGAAGCAAGAAAAGGGAACTGATTCTTTCCAGAATGAGGTATTTCATACTCAATTTATAGATTTGTACATGTTTACATTGCTTGTTTGAATTGTATTTTTTAGTTTTTTATTTCAAAATTATAAAACAAGAAATTAGGGTTTTTTTTTCTAAATTTAAAATAAAAAAATGTATTGTACATATATAGGGACATGACTGTGAGAATTTAAAAGCGGAAATAAATTCTATATTGGGGGTAGAATCAATGAAAAAACTAGAAGGTATGGACTTGTCCATGCTTGCCAAATTCATGGAAGAATGATCTACTAAAGGCATTGAAACGGTCCAACCAAAGAAACCATGTCAAAGGGAGTCGATTGATTCCCCGTCCACTCTTGGGTCAAGCAAAATATCTAGGAAAAAAACAATCACATTAACCTATGATAATGTGGAGCAAGGAGCAGAGATGTCTGATGTCCTAGCCACTCATGGGACATAGATTTCTTCCACCACCCATACATGTTATGAATCTTGCATTGGTACATATGAAACCGAGGCAAAATATGATGTTCTCTTTGAGAATATCAGAATGAAATATGTTGGGAAAGTGTTCAATCATAGGTTGAAGGAATCATACCTTCAACGCTTCAAAGATCATCTACATATTCCATTATTGAATATACCCATGCACCTTCAAAAGGAAATCATCCATGACATGCAAACTGATTTTGGGATAGGTTGGTTAGTAAAGCAAGTAAAAAAAATGATTCAAAACTGCAAGAAATTCTGTTGCAACCAAATGAAAATGATAAAACAAATTCCTCCCAAGCTAAGGACCAAAACAAGGCTAGTTGATGTAAGCATGAAAGTATGGAAAGAGCTCATGAAAGCATATGATAGAGTAGATGCACGGAGGAGGTATGGAGAGGAGAGCACATAGGTATTTAAATTTGGCCATAATATTATTTCAAATTCATTAAACGATTTTTATATTTACTGGTGCATAATTAAATTTAATTAGTGTATGTTTCGGGACAAAACCTCAAAGGTCGAGCTTGTCAATTATCGTGCCACACATCACAGTGGCCAAACATGTTTAGAAGCCTTAATATGAAAATTTGTAAGTAGTCCATATGAAAATGATTGGATATTAATTACTTTAACTAGTCCATCTGCCATGTTTTGACGGGAGCAACAATATGGCCGTTATCCATCACAATTGGAATTTGATATGATACAAGACAAAAATTGTATGATTTTTTTATCTAGATAGAGAATAAGGTATCATTATTTGACTTTCAATAACTTCGTTGGATATTGTTATGTTAATATGTCAATTCGTGTTTCTTGTGTGGAGTTGTTTATTTATGTGTAGATTGAGTTCTTTTGTGCTCCCATCGGTCATAGGACCCTTATAAATTACCATCCGTTCACTATGATCAAGTCCTTAGAAATCAATATCCAATCATCGCTTTATCAAGTCATTTGCAAAAAACTCTAAGCCAAAGGAGAGATGAAAGACCATGTAATACATAACCTGTAGAAAATAAACCAAATTACATGGGATTGATTATGCAGGATGCTTGGGTTGAGAGCACATTACATGGGATTGATTATGGACCCAAGATACATGTGTTGAGGAGCATGGGATGATTGTATTGGAAATCAAGAAGCCTTGTGATTAAGAGAACTTGACACTTGCAACCCATGCTTAGAGAGTGCACCACCTGAGGATTTGTATCTTTACATGTATATCTTGGAGAGAGAGCAATTCACTTGGATAATTTATCTTGTGCATTAAATTAAATTACTTGTGTAATTAGTCCACTTTACCAATGTTTCTCTCCCTCGCCTAATCTATATATAGGGAAGAGAATGTCTTTGTCTAGAATGTACTTATTATTCCATCTATATAATTGTCATGGAGAATTCTTAGTGCTTGTGTGATGCAATAGAGGAAGACATAGAGTTTGTGACGTAAACCCTAGAGAATAAATGAAGATGAATGCTATCACTAGGGATGATATTGAGTCTTAGCACTTGTCTTAGCAAATATTTTCCATATGGTAGGATGAAGGGTGTATTGAGGTCTAAAACATGTGTTTTGTAGTGATATATATATATATTGAATGAATTAAGAAAATATGTAGGGACATGGCTATTAGAATATGAGCATTTACTATATAGGCCTATGTTGGAGCTTATTTGAACTTTGAAGGCTTGGTTTGAAAGAAAGGACCTGAAACTCTATAGGAAAATTCCCTTTATAGTCTTATGGGGAGTATGGTTAGCACACAACTTGGTGATTTTTCAAAACAGAATTCTTCCTACATTCTAGACTATAGCACAAGTCTGCTCATTATTCCACCTCTATCAATCCCTTATTAATCCTAAAACAATCATACAAGTTGGGAAGGTGACAATAGACCTTTACATGTAATGTGGACTATTTTTTGGAGAAATTAATGAATAAATTCAATTGGCCTACTTATCTGTGAGTAACCATGCTTCCCAAGGGAAATCAAATTTATGTGGAGGAGGAGCAAAGTAATATTTATCTGAAAATCATTCATTCACAATCAAAATTAGACTTGGAGCGGGAACAAATAACTATGTTGAATTGTAGGCACTCAACTTATTGTTGAGATTTGCTATGGAAGAAAGGAGTGGAACATATACAGATCTTTGGTGACTCTCTGTAGGTCATCAATTGGGTTAAAGGACTTAACATATGTCATTGCTTGACTTTAGTTCCTTTGTTTAATGAAACCATTACATTAAAATATAATTTTAATTCTTTCAGTTTATCTCATGTTTATAGGAAGCTCAATATAGAGGCATACACTCTTTCTAAAGAAGGCTTACGATTGGATAGTGGGTGATGGTTGATTGGCATGAAGTTGAATGAACAATTTTATGAGAAATATCATCGACCATCATTGAACTAGTACCAGTCTGAAGATGAAGCTAAAAATTTAAAAATGAGGTTAATTTCAGGAATCGTATGTCAAATTTTTCTGGAAGTGAATTATGTTATGCTCCTCAATTTCCTTTTTGTGGACTATTACTTCGTTATTGTTTTCCTCGACTTTACAATTTTTGTATTTTGACCTTTATGCATGGCATGTGTCAGTTATTTTTGTATTTTGACCTTTATGCATGGCAGGTTTCAATTTAGAGATCATATTAGTTTAGTAGATTTATTTTACAGAATCCCTGTTGAACATGGTTGTACAAAATGTAATTTATAATTAAAAAAAATTACGTTTTTGAAGAAAAAATAATATTTTTTTATAAAAATATGAAATCATATATGTATATAATAATAAATTTCTAATAAATAAATAAATAAAATATATATATATATATATATATATATAATTTTAATCAAATAAAATACAAATAATTGTTAAAAAATTTATTTTTATTTTTAAAAATTTAAAATATATATACATAATATTTAAAAATATATATACATAATATTTTGATTTCTATTTGAAAACAGAATATCAAATCATAAATATTTATGTTTATCATAATACACCATCCCCAACCGAACAACAAGCATTGCATATGATTATATCACCATTGACCATCGAAATAGGTTATTGGAAAGGCGATATTAATCCCATAGTTAGGTTGATGTAGACTAATGAAACGGCAAGAATCATTTGTTTCCATGACCATATAAATCATATTTAACAATATTGATTGCAATTTGCATTTAATGCCCATCAACATCATAACTATGATATGCACCGAATATAAATCAAAATCAATGATATGCACTAAATATATATCAAAATCAAGTATTAAATATCAGCCAAAGTCATATATTCAAATGTGTCTCATATGTGAAGTTTCAATCGACCTTTTCAAATTCAAGTGGGTTATTTGAATTTGATGTTGATGGAGTGACTTTTTTCCAACCATTGATATTTTTTGAGGCAGTTACTTTTTCACCACCTTGATAGTGGGTGTTTTGATAGATGTTGATAGTGGGTGTTTTGATAGATGTTGATAGAGAGATTTGTTTTCTAACTATAAAGGTTTTTCAAGATAAAATAGTGAAAGAATACCAAATTTAATTGGATAAATGATTTAATGACCATTATTGTTACTGCGAGGGAATTCAAATTATATATTTTTTAAAGTGTTTATAAGTTTAAAAAAAAAAAATGTGATTATAATATTAATATAATTATAATTATAATTTTATAATTATTAAAAATTTGATTTTTTATTTTTAAGATTAATCATTTTTGAAAAAAAAAAATTAGATGTTTTAAATAATATAAATTACTAAAGTGTATTATTATTTTTAAATATGATGATGATGATGATGATGATGATGATGATGATGATGATGATGATGATGATGATGATGATGATGATGATGATGATGATGATGATGATGATGATGATGATGATGATGATGATGATGATGATGATGATGATGATGATGATGATGATGAGGAGGAGGAGGAGGAGGAGGAGGAGGAGGAGGAGGAGGAGGAGGAGGAGGAGGTCCACTCAAACCAATCTTAGGTCTATCAGACCTAAAGAAAAGAGTTATTTAGTTTGATTTAAGATTTTATTCCTATGCTCAAAAAGCTTGGAGAGAAGACTCCCAAGCTCACTATAATTTTGACATCTTAAAAGGCTAGGAAGGTCAGTATTGCAACAAAGATTATGAAATTGAGCTCTAATGTGGTTGTACTTGGGGCACTCTAAGAGGAAGTGATTTTCATCCTCGATGTTCATATTCTCACAGAGATGGCAGATCCTTTCCATCCATGGTGTTTTAGGAACTGTCCAACGACCTGTTTCACTATGGAGCTCATGAGAGTTCGTTCTAATCTTGGTTATATTAATTTTCTTCTTTGAGCTAGTTAAAACAGAGAGATACTTTTGATCTTCTAGGGTGGGGTTGATGACCTCCTTATAATATCTTAATTTTCTTTTAGCTGCTAGATCTTTCTCACACCACATTTTTTCTTTGAACTTAGAAGTAACAATTTTTTTAATGTTATTAATGTTTTTCAATGTAACATTCTCGTCGATCTCCCAATGGTTTAACCAGGCCCTCGTGTCTTTATACCAACCTCGTTTAAGCCTTAGGTGGTTTTGGCTGGAATTTAAAGCTAGCTTAGGAAGTCTATGGTCTCCTATGCTATTGAGCTTGTGCTTGTACAACAAAAGCCTAGTCATAGCTAAGCTCTCGATAGGGGAAAGACCCACTTCTATAGGGAGAAGAGGATAGGGTGCATTACTTTTAATATTAAGGTTATAAGTTATAAAACACTTCTAGATTTGCTCAATATTTCTCTAGGATTCTCTAGAGATGCTGCAACCCCAAGCATCACATCCATATAAGATAACAGGAGTGACTAAAGTTTCAAAGAGGAACTTCTTTCTATCCCACATTACGAGGTTTGTCGTTTTACAATTATTTTCAAGACTAAAATAAGCTTTCCACCGCCCATTAATCCTTTTCTGAATGCTATAGTTCCATTTGAGCTTGTGATGAATATCAATTCCTAGGTACTTGTAAGAAGACACTTCCTCCAAGTTACTATTGTCATACATAAAATTAGTGTAAGTGTCCTTCTTGGATTTGATAATCATAACTTTTGTTTTTTCAGTGTTAACAGACATACCCATGGTAGAGCAGAAATCCTCAAGAAGTCTAAGTTGCTTATCAAGATCAGATGGGCACCTTGCGAGAAGAACAATATCGTCAGCATAGAGAAGAAGGATGATGACTATCCCAACTAAGATCGTGCCAGTACACCCTGCTTCCTCTAAACAACCTTCTAGCTTGTGGATGTAAATGCCAAATAGGGTAGGGGAGAGGGGGCAACCTTGTTTAACTCCGATATTACACTTAATATCTTTCGACCACCCCTCATTGCTCTTTAACTTGGAAATTACATTCTCGTATAACCTTATAGCGGTCGCTCTTAGCTCGAAAGGAACATTTAGCTCTTTTAATCTATTGCATAGGTTGTTTCTAGGAACTGTATCAAAAGCCTTTCTAAAGTCCACAAAGCAACATAAGAGATTGGATTTATCATTGCGGCATTCCTCCACAATGATCCTAAGCGTAACGAGGTGGTCCATTGTTGAGTGTTGCCTTCTAAAACCCACTTGACCTTTAGCCCACTTACCTTCACTTTCAAGCCAAATGCTCAACTTCTTTTCCAAAATAATACCATATAACTTGGCTAAGAGAGGGTTGATCATAATTGTCCGATAATTAGAGGGGTTATTTGTATCCCCACTTTTAAAAATAGGGATAATGAGGCTCTGAGTCCAAGGTTTAGGGAACCCTTGCTTGACTGCTTGGTTGAAAAGCTTGTGGATGTGGGGGATGAGGACAGGACCTACAATTTTTAAGATTTCTGCTTGGTAACCTTCAATGTCTTTAGCTTTCCCATTTTCCAGGCATTTAACTAATATATTATAATTAATATTAGTTAAGGTTTTAATCATCTCAATTTAATTGATTAAAAAAAACAAAACAAAACAAATGATAAATTTTTTTATTGTTTTCAAGATTTTTGTGGAATTTAAAAGAATGATATTTCTTATTCTTCATATTTACATACCATTTTCTTTATCAATTATGGTTCTAGATAATCCATACATATACATGTTGCATATTTAGTGTTTATAAACATTTTAGATAATAAATATTAGCTCTATTATAATCCATACATATACATGTTGCATATTTAGTGTTTATAAACATTTTAGATAATAAATATTAGCTCTATTTTCAAAATATTTATCAGGCAAATGATTTTATCTATAAAAAAAATGGACATTAAGAGATTAATGGTCCACAATGTTAATAAAAACTAAAAATCTTAAATACAAAGATTGTCTAAAAATTAAATTGATAAAAAATGACTTTAAGTAAATATTACAAAACCTTAGTATGAGGAAACATGATGCATACTTAGATATTTAAATTAAGAGTAAATATTAAAATTGTGTATTTGTTATATCATTTCACTTAATTCATATCCGTTGACTCATTAATTTCAAGGGTTTATACTCTTTGTTAATTGGTTTTATATTTGAGATATTATTGATAAATATTATTAAGTGACAATTATTTGATGCCACATATTATGATGTAGTCAATGAATTTTATAAAATATATAATCATTTTTTTAATTAATTGTGGTTGAAAGTATTTACTTTGCTAAAGTTATTCAAAACTTGTCTCTAGTCTAATCAATAACTAAGCATAACACATTTACCCAAAATGAACCTATCACCTCAAAAAAAATCTAATAAAATTAACAATAATATTCCACTTTCACCAAATTTATTCAAAATAAAAATCTAATAAAATTGACAGTAACATTCCACTTTTACCTAATATTCAAAATCTCATTTTTAGTTAGTTAGAAACACAATCCTTTACCTATAAGATTATTTGACAAATTTAAAAATAAAATCATATTAAAAAAACACACCCTTCCACCAAAAAAATCATATTAAAAAACATACCCTTCCTCTCTCTTCCACATTCCACCGAAATTTGAACAAAGAAACGTTAAATTTATTTTTCATACCCTTCCTCTCTCATAGATGGATTAAGAGAAAGCATGACAAAATATAATGGGTTAATCGTATAGCAAATGGATCTAGTTTGTTTTTTTTTTTCAAAATTTTGGAGTTATATGTTTGAATGAAATTATAATGTGAAGATGATTGAATAAAAATATAGGTGTAGAAATTTATTTACAATATAAAAAAACAGTTGAGTATAAATTTATATGATAGAAATTGTGATTTTTTATTATAAAAAAAATTATGGTTTAGTACATAATAAAATGATGACAAAAATTAAGTTTATAAATATAAAATGAAAGTGTACAATAATATTTTTTACATCCTCAAAAATGTATGTAAAGGAGATTGTTTGTTTTTTAATATAATAGGAAAAGTTATTATAAATTAGTTGTCAAATTAATAATTGGATGGTAGTCCTGGATGCGGGTGGCCAGCACGATGGATAGGTGGCAAAGGTGGTGGGCTGGCGCATGGGGTTCTACCACCGCCACCCTCCTTTGTGTCCTGTATGCCATTAATTGCATTAACAATCCTCTGTCCGGGGCATTTACGTTGCACAATTGCCCAGACTCGCACTCGATTCACAGAGATATGGCTTCTCCGGGACGCTTCAATTCAACTTTGTTGCCCTTTCGTTCCTGTTGTTCCTTGGCGGTCTCTGAGCCAAGCTCTCGGACTAACACTGGGCGCAGATGCTCGCTTTCCTGTTGCATTAACCTCGCTCCTGGGTTGCACTTCTCGCAAAGCTCCTTTTGCACTCAGAGATTTGGCACTCGCGCTGTGAAGATTGATTCTCATCCGCCTTTGGTCCTCAGTTTTGGCACGCCTGCCCTGACCCTTCCTTCGGCTTCCTATTCCTTCGAGTTCAACACCCAGCACCTGAATACCATGCCTCGCTTGCACCATAGAATGAGGAGCAGACGAGGTTCAAGTCGTGGTGGTCCTTCTCGACACCCTCCTCCCTCCTCGCCTAGCTCCTCTTCTCCGCCGTCTGAGTCCATGAGGGGTCGATATCCTGAGACTCGCAGCGGTCGTAGCTCTTTGGTTGGGCGTAGGACTGCTCTGCCCGCAAGAAGACTCTCCAATCTCCTCCTGGGTCAGCAGCACAGGGCTCAGTTCCGCTTCTCCTGTCTGCTCAACATGCCTATGGTCACTGCCACTATCACGATTGATTTCAAAGAAGTGCCGCCTGATTCGATTGTCGAGCCTTCCGACTCTCCTCCAGTGCAATTGACGACTGATAGGCCCTATTCTCCCTCTACTGCTGGTCAGAAGCGAAAGTTGGTTGAGGGCTGCTCCTTGCTGGACCCCTTCTTGGATTTTGAGACTGGCGGCTTCAAGAGAGGCTGTTCTTCTGCTCCGGCTGACGAGAAGAGGGCGGACACTACTAATCAGGATACTCCGGATGATAATGCTGCTGTGCTAGACGAGGATGACCCCGACGCTTATGCTTGCCGTGTGGTCGAGTCTCCTCCTTCCACTCAAGGTAATTAATGGCCTTTCTTCTTTCAGGCTTGTTTTTGGCTGTTCGTTGTGCCAGGCTCAGCTCTGGTAATCATATGCTGTCTATGTTTAGTTGGTTCTACTTCTACTGCTCTTTTGATTGCCGGTTTCCCCTTCGTGGGCAGTAGAATATCCTGTATAAGACCATTCATGTCTGCAATTCTGAAGCTAAATGTTGTGGGTTGATATGTTGTTCGGACTCTCTGGCCGGTTTCCCTTATGAGGGCAGTTTTTTTGTGGTAAGATGTTTGTCTGAGCTTCATTGTTGTAACTGTCTCTCGGCACTGTATGCTGATATTTTGACAAATTGGCTTAGCTGTACTAGAATGCCCATCTTTCGGGCCAGAAACTCTGAGGCCTCGGCCTCCATGTAATGCATTTTTGTATATTAATAGATTAAGCTAATTCAGAGATTAAAAAAATAAATAAATAAATAAAAATTGGATGGTAGTTATTAGTTGTTATTTGCTAATCTAGATTAACTCATCACCATTATTCAAGGAAAATCACGTCATTTGGAATTACTTATTGATAGTTTATAAGGTAGGAGGCTTTCACTCTTATCAGATGCCTCTATGTCTTGGACCATTAACGAGAGAAATTGTTTTACGGCCATAAAAGAAAATAATATCAACAAAACCACCATTAATATTAAATATAAGAGCACATAAATATTAATTTTATATATATATATATAAGCTTGGCAGGACTACATTTTCATCATGTGAACGGGTTATTTCACATCAAGAACAAAATACCGGATCACCATCTATCCAAGACCTAGTGGACATATATACATATGTGTGTGTCCACTATTAAAAATCTAAATAAGAAATATATAAATATTAAAAAGAAATAAATTAGATAATAAAATATAAAAACCATTAAATAACTAACTGAATACACCCTGCATAAAAAACATTGTCTTTCGTGCGTGGAAAAAAAAAAAACCATTTTTCTCCCAAAGATCTCCCAAATCCTAAAATAATAATAATAATAAAGATCTCCCAAAGCAAACATGTTTTATATTCCACCTCCCTATATTAAAATGTTCATATAATATAAGTGTATGTTAAGAAATTTAAAATGTTCATATAATATAAGTGTAAGTTAATAAATTGTTATTGATGAGGACTTTTGCAGAATTGCCTTTAGAACAATTGTTCTGTTCAAGATTTACTAAGCTTCAAATCCCTGAAAAGGGATGAAGAGTTCACCCTAATTTCTTTTTAGCATAATAATGATCGTAACACACATAAGTCGTCATCAACAAGTATAAATTAGCGAAAACAACTTCATCTTTGATTTTAGAAAGAAAAAGAGAGAAAGAAAAGACTGTTGTTCGAGCAAATTTGTAATCTCAATAAGCCTAAAATATTAAACTAAAATTAATAAAAAGATGAAATAAATAATAAATTAACTTTTTACAACCGTTTAAATAAAGTAAATTGACTTTTAAGGTTTTTAGGTTAAGTTATCACATTATAAGGTCTCTATATTGTTATTAAAGTTATTCATAACTTTAAACTTAGCCAGCGATTTTGAACTTAAATTTAAGTTTAAATGTAAATTTAATTATCTTGTTATTTGCTATCGCACTCACTCTTTCTTTTTTAATTAAGAGAAATTTATATTTTTTATATGAAATTTGATTGTAACTCTTTTGAATTCATAGAATTAAATATTAAAGGTTAATATAACACAATTCAGTAAATATGAGGTTGTTGAATCCATGTTTATTAAAAATAATAATTTTATAAAATTATAATTATAATTTTTTTGTGTTAAAATATTTTATTAAAATTATAATTTCATAAAATTATAATTATAATTTTTATAATTTTTTTAGTGTTAGAATATTTTATTAAAGTAAAATTAGTATTTTGATGATAATGTGTACAATAAGTGAGTATAATGATTTTTTTTTAAGGCTAGTTACATATGTAATTTTAAGAATTTATGATGATCTTTATTAACTTCAGTGTGAAAAGAGATTGTGGAATAGACTAAAGAAGTTTGGGAAGAATATGTGTGTACTTTTGCACTTCTGGAAAAGCAAAGCATTTCATTTTGGAATGTCATGCTTTCACAGACATCATGGACAATTATGGTAGTATGTTAGCATCAATTTCCTAGCATTGTATTTTCAGTGAGGGGATTGTTATAAAGTTGGGTCAGCTCATCATCAATTTGAGTAAGAAAATGATTGAATTGTAGAAGGAAAAAAACGAGGTTGGGAGTAAGAAAATGATCGAATTGCAAAAGGGAAAAAAAAACGAGGTTGGCATTCAACTCATCATCAATTTGAGTAAGAAAATGATTGAATTGCAAAAGGCAAAAAAACAAGGAGATTGATAGTCTCATAGACTATTTTTAGTCTCAGGTTAAAATATCATTCATTCATTATTCTCAATATTTATTAGTTGTTTTGTTTTACTACTCTAAAGGACACAAGGTCTTTGGACATGTAAATTCTCCAAAAGACCTATAGATACAAACAAAATTTAGAGTGCATAGCAGGTCCATTGTTAAGGAATAGTTGCCAAGGAAGGCAAAGATGCATGAACAAGGTGATTGATAACCAACTGTGAATCTCCCAACACCACTAAATCTTTGATTTTTGCTTCTTTGGCCATAAGGAGCCTTTGCAATAATCCAAATATATTTCTCTCATTATTTGTGCAATTGCCTAACCCCAACTATACTCATTTTCAAAATTTCCATTAAGATTGAGAATAACCCCTCCCACTCCTCCTACCACCTAAAAATCAAGATTACAATTTAAAAAAAATAAAAAAATGTTTAGCCAAAATTTAATAATAACAAATTGAAGAAAAAAAATACATATGTTTAATTATAATAAATTACTTATATAATAAATTAGGTCTAACTTAAATTATTGGGAAGAATGATTATTGTACTCTTTACTTAAATTTATTTTTTATAGATGATATGTTGAGCTCTTCAAAAATATATAGGCATAATGATCTTGAACCTTTTATATTTTTCCAAAAAATTATATATTTATATAAGAAAATAATAATAATATAAATTATATTATTAATATAAAAACTATATAAGTGAAATAGTAAAATATTATTGTAAATAAATTAGAATTCAACTCATAATAATAATAATAATATATAGGTAACATTTAAAAATTTGATAAAATAACATGCAGAAAATAATAATATATATGTAACTTTCCCAGATGCGGGTGACACACTTGAAACGGGTGGACAGCAAAGCCCAACTCACATGGACTGCAGAGATCTCCAAAGAAATTCCCCACCTGCAACGGATCCAATCACAGTTATCGCCTCGCACGATCCTCACAGAAACATCGATCACGCAGAATGGACAGGCCTGGTGTCACCTGACTCGGACCATCATCTCACCCTTACCTCCATTAATGACCATGCTGCATAATCAACAATGCAGCCACGCTTATCCCTATGCGCCTACCCAACTGCTTAAGCTCCACACGCAGATCACTCATGGCCTCTCTGACACGCCTCATCTGCAATCTTATATATCCTCCCATTCTCGGCCCCTTCCCTACCTCGCCTGCCCTCTACTGCATTTAGCTCTTCTGATTTGGATGCTCGCTAATACCAATCAGCTGCAAAGTCCAAGTCCTGGAGTGGAGTTGCGCATCCCCCCTCTTCCTGGTGCATTGCATCCTGCGCACCTGCCCCCCAGCATCTGCAGTATCTCCTGTCCTTGTGTTTCCCCTGCGACCCCTCCCAAGTGCACTATGGTTCTCAGGCTGCGGCAACGCACAATTTGTGGTGGACAGCGAGGGGCTCTCCCGAGCTGCTACCATCGCGGCGAAGACAACCGCCTCGAATGGCTTGAAGGCTCCTCATCAGTCTCCCCTGCTAGCCATCCTTTAGTTCTTGAGAAGCGCGCAGACTCCTCCAAGAGCCCGGTGCAAAGAGGAAGTCGGGGCGCACGGCAGTCCACCTCCACCCTCAAAGCTCCCTCTCCACAGAGCATTCCGGCACCCCCGAATAGTCCTGCGCAGGTTGATGAAGACACAGATATTTGGATCATGGATTTCGATGGCGTCTGGACGAAGGTTCCTAATGGAGTAGATCTAGACTCCCCCATCCTCTGCGCTCCTTCAAATTTCCCCATTCGCACTGCTGCTGAAGTGGAAGCTGCAAAGGAAGCGGTTGTCGCGCAAAGCCATGCATGTCCCATCTTCGAGGAAACTCCCCACTGCAGTGATGATGAGGATGAATAATGTTTGTATTATTGTTCAGTCCTATTTTGTTTTTTGCCACCTGTGCCCGCAGGGCCTCACTGTCATGTCCTACTCCTATGCTCCAAAATGTATCAGCGTTACTACGCACATAGTAATTCTTTCTCACAAGTTTTGTCTGAGCCAGCCCCCTCCCCCACGGCAGCCTAGAAACAGTTTAACAAATGCAGGGATTGGTTAAGCACAACTTACCAACCTTGCCTGTAAACTATGTATTTTTATGTTTCTGAATTAATAGATTAGCACAACTTACCAAAAATAATAATAATATATATGTAACTTAATCTTAAAAAAAAATTATAGAACCACATGTAGAAATGCGAACAAAATGTGAGATGCATTTGATTTTAGCAATATCTCTCATTATTAATACTTAATAATTTGAACAATACCTCTCATTATTGAGCCCAGAGGCTCATTCTATAGCCCAATAAAAATAATGTCCACTATAATTTAAAAAAAATGAATATGGTGTAAAGTAATTATAAATATATTAAAAAAAATGTTTGAATCATATCTTTAAACCTTATACTTTCCAAAAATATTTGAACAAAAGATTTAAATAAACTATCTGAAGGTCTATGTTACTATAATTTATGTCAATATCAACTTCATATATATCTATATATAAAAAACAAATTAAGTTTTTATGGTTAAATTTTTATTTGGTCTTATATATACTCTATTTACCATTCAAAAATACAATTTAAACAGTGAAAAATAACACATTATATTTTGCACTTTAAAAAAAGTTTGCACGTGAATAGATTTGATCCCTTTTGACTCATATTAGATCCATACTTAAGATAGATCTATATTAGTTAATACTTAAAATAATTTGAACAATAAATAATATTTGTTTACAAAAATGGAAATGAGAGGTTCATATTATGCTTTAAATTACTCAACACAATATATCAAACGTTAAATGTAATAAATATAAATATAAATAATAATTAACATAAATGATGAAAACAACTCTTTCCAATATTATGAGAATAACTTCCCATAATTTCAATAAAAGCAATATATATATTATTTTGCTTTATTGAATTATTGGAATTTATTTTCTTAATATTCAAAAGAGTTGTTTTTATGCTTTATGTAAATTATCATTTTTATTTTTATTTAGTCCATTAATGGTTTGATATGTTTTATTGAGTAATTATATCATAATATGAACATTTCATTTCCATTTTTGTAAGCAAGTATTATATATCATTTAAATTATTATAAGTATTAACAATGAGAGGTATTGTCCCCCGATGGGGTGGCATTTAGTACTTTCTTAGAAAGTGAGATAGAGGTGTACATTTATCTGTTGTTTGGAATGGCATGGCACAACAGAGGAGGGTGGACTTGGATTTTACACTTGGCGTCCTTTCATTTTAAATGCATGCACGTGGGGTGGTGGAGGAATTATGTTGTGTGTAGTGGAGGTGAGATGCAACCCTCACCCCTTGTCTCTAGTTTTATGGTGCTTTCGTGATTTGCATTGGTTATGCTTTATGGTATAGTCATATTGGCTTGTTGGTCATGGCATTGGTTCCTGGTGGTATAGAGGTTTTTCCTTCTCAGTGGCATGTCCATGTATTTTGTATTGTTCCTACATACCACGATGCAAGGGTTTGTTTTTTAGTTGGTGGTTGTTCTTTCAAATTTTCCATTTTCGGACATTGATTTTTTAAGTATTTCATACACATCCTCAGTGTTGGTATATGGTTGTTGGTATCCTGGTGATTTTTCATTATGGCTTTGAAGTATGGATTTTCCAAGGCTGGCTAAGTGTTTGTAATTCTTATCTGGTTTTTGAGTCGTTATCGTTTATATACTCCTTTGTTGCGTCTGGTGTTGGTGAATTTCAGTGCTAATCCTTTATCGTGTCTGGTTTCTATGAATGAAGGTGCTACTCCTTTGTTGTGTATGGTGTTGGTGAATTGGGTTGTTATTCCTTTGTTGCGTTTGGTGCTGGTGAATTGGGTTGCTACTGCTTTTTTGTGTCTGGTGTTAGTGAATTGGGGTGTTGTTTACCAATTTGTCAATTTTTCGGTTCAACTTTAATTAGGTGTCTTCTCTTCCCTACTATTTGGGGTTTGTTGACTTGAGTATACGAAACTAGGTCTTTGGGGTTGTTTAAATTGTTTTGTGGTATTCCGTTGGTGGTGTGTTTTTTTGGATTGTATTCCCCTCCCGTGTGGTGAGTTGCACTCCGCCCTTGAATTTGGTCCCTTGCTATGGACAATGGGGGATGACCTTATTGCGTTTCGGTAGGGATTAATTGGGGCAGTGGCTCATCCTTCTGTTTGTTTTGTCAATTGTGGCTCATTAACTGATTATCTCTCTTGCACTCTGGTCTTGGAAACCATGCTTCCCCGTCAATGTATGGTGAGTCGCAGGGGTGGAACTGGGTATGTGATAATTAAATTAGGTTTCACTTTTGTTGGTGACTCAATTGCTTCATATTTTGAATCAATACCTTTGGAGGTACATAGAGAAATATTGTTGTTTGAATGCAAAGAGTCGGGGGAGCGTCCATACTTCTCTGATTTAAAGGTTGGCGACGATGGCCTAAAATGGGTTGTTGACCCTGGAAAATTCCACAAAAGACGATTGTCTTTATTACATTCTCTCTCTATGCATTAACAATTGGATACTCTATTACGCTTGGTTTTTAAGGACAATCAAGTTCATAGTTACAATAATTTTTTTGGTCTGAAGGACATCAAGAAATTTCTAAGGAACATCAAATTTAAAATCAATGATATTGATGCTCACCTTAGCTGGGTGGAGAATAATTTTGTGTTGAATTCAACCTCAAGGGATCTATATGAACTGCCTAAACACCCAACCGATACACCGTTTTCTAGTTCTCCATCTCAATATCATATGCTTCTCATGGTGGACTAAGCATGTTGTTGTTCTATGACTATTACTCTTTGATGATGGTTGAAGTTGACAACCCTTTCCTCTGTTGTTGGTCATCTTCTTGGTGTTTGATGCCAGAAATTTGGGTGCACAAGTTGGCCTTTGTTTAATCAGTTTCATAGTTTATATGTCATGTTTCCTTTTTCTCTATGGTTTGATGCTCTGGACATTTTTGGGATTTATGGGTTAGCGATGGTTGTTTCCTCTTTTATTGGTCTTTATGTTATTTCGGTAAAACAATTATTGGCACGAGTATGATACTTTTTTTGGAAGTATATGGCTCTCTTTACAGTATTTGTTTTGATCTATGACTCTCCTTGTTAGTGAGGGTGGCGACTCACTCTAATAGCTTGGATATCATTGTATTTTCTTTATGTTTCTCTCTACAACTGTTTAGGAATCAGGGTGATGATTTTGCTATAAATTATGTACTTTGTTCATGACCATCTTTAGGATTGTTCTCGTGATGTCTACATTTATACATGTTGTTCTATAATATTTTTTTTTAAATGTTGATTTTTTTTTTGTAACTAGGTTGAGTTTAGGGTGTTTATTGAATGGAAGAATGATCTATCAATAGTGGGATGTTATCACCAAGATTTTGTGAAGCTCGATCAAGCTTGGACACCCATTGGAATAGTTTAGTTCCCCTCAAAGTGGCTTACATCCTCAACCCATCCCCATGAGGTTAACCTGAGACCTAGTGTGGACTAAACACCACACAAACCAACTAGTCTACACCTCATGGGTTAAAATGTTGAGATGTTATCTCTATGTTTAGAATGAACTAAATATTTTAAAACAATATTGTTGAGAGACCTTTTTGATGTCATCAAATCTCTTAGTTTTATGTGTGTAATATTTTAAGTTAATGCACTTTGAGTGAGCCTCTCCATCATCACAAAAACATAAATTAAACTAGTAAAAAAAAAATGTTACAAATGAGTGCAAAGGTTGTATATAACTATGTCATCTAGTGACATGTTTTGAATATGAGGAAGAGAACATAAACATCTTGAAAAAAATGTAGCAAGAAAGGCTCAATTTGACTTTAACCTTAGTCAAATTTAGTAAAATTGAATTTCCACATTAGAAGGACAACTTGGAGGCAGTTAACTAGTGTGACATGGATCTTGTCACTCAGTTAACTCAATAAATTTGAGTTAGAGGGATTGGATTTCAGTTATGAATGCGTGAATGCTAAATTTTAGCAATCTAGTTCAGTTATTTTCAATTGAATTTAGTTAACTGACCTCTGACTATTGATAGATTCGATTGAAGGTTAGTTGTGCAGTGGGACAACAATCTGTCAGTTAACTAATCAATCAACCCAAAATAGCTTATGCATGCATGGAATTTGAGTTACTTGGCTGGAGTCGAGATGACAAAGCAATGTAACTGATCTAAAATGGGTGGTTGACTTGTTATGCTGTGGAAGCACCTCCCACTCAGTTAAACAAATTAAAATCTTGCTTATACTTGATAGTGAGTAATTGAATACTTGAACCAGGTGTATGTGTTTTAATTGTGTTAAGTCTTTATGTGTGAGGAATTAAACATTTGTTTTTTCTGATTAAAAGCATGCACAACAAGCATAAATTGCAGCAAACTAATCATCAACACATAACAGCAAATTTAATAAACGAGTTCACTCGTATGTATTGGGCTACATCTCCTTGAGCCCTTGTCAATTTACTTGGCTCTTTGAGATTATTATGGGTAATTTCTTTTACAAGTAACTACTCAACTCCAATGGTTGTTTGAATTGTACCAATGGGTTTATAATACCATCATACCCCTGGTTTTGTTGCTCTCTCTCTGGAGATGGACCTAGGCTCCCTTGGAATTGACCTCTTTTATTCGTGCCCTTAAGCTTCCAGGAGCTTCTCTGTGGCACTAACTCCCTTACAAGTCCTTTTCTATCCCTAAAAAATTTTCTATTGTCTCCAGCATATATCATTCATCCAAAATAGGATGTTCATTTGCTCAAAATGAGCTCTGGCTCCCCAATCTAGGCCTCCAACCCTTGGTCGCCTCGAAACTTCCCTGTGGCTTATTAGGCTCTAGAAGTCTCCAAATGGCTCTAAAAATCCCTCCAATGGATTCAAAATGTCCAAAATAGTCAAAATATACTATTCAATTGCTGATAATGCCCTCTGGTTGCCTTGGCTAGGCCTCATTCTCCTGCTGGCCCCTGGTGGCCCTAGTGTCCCTTGGAACTTCCATGAAGAAAAATTTCACTAAGAAGTCCTTAGCCAGCTCTGTAAACCTCACCAATGGCTCCAAAATATCTAAATCATCCAAAAATTACTATTGGTTTCCTGAGAATGGCCTTTGGTTGCTCTGTCTATGCCTCATTCTTCTGTTGGCCCCTTGTGGCCCTTGGAACTTCTCTGAAGCAAAATCACGCTTAGAAGTCCTCAGCTAGCTCTGAAAGCATCACTAATGGCTCTGTAATGTCCAATAAAGTTTAAATTGACTATTCACACTCAGAATGGTCTAAATTTGGGCCTCCTACACTTTTTCCCAGTTTCACCTAGGAAAGCTCCACTAATTGCGGAGGACTCCAATTAACTGGAGTCAAATTGGCAACTCCGCCCTAAATCTAGGCACACTCTAAACCTACCGCTGAAATATCCATTAGCATTAAACGTGATAGTTTTGGTTGGGCACATGCACCCCCAAATCACGGTTTCGTAATCGTCAGATATGCGGAACTATAGACTTAAGCTATGGTTGCAATGTGGTTTAAACTCTGGTTGAGTTGGCGATAACCGCGTGGAGTTGAAATTTTATTATGTCCATGTGAAAACTATTGTGAACGGTTAATTGTTTCATTTTTATCAATTTCGGTTAACACTTATTCGAACTCCGGTTGCCTTTAACTGTTTACAATGTGAACACATGTGGGACCACTGGCGGTTTGGGATCGTCGGTGGTCCCCAGCCCCCAAACGTCATCCCATTAAACTTTAAGTAGAAGCCGCCTCCCATATAGGTTAATAACTACTTGTGTGGCGTGTTGGCACGCGGGCGCGCTAATCAGGGGGAGGTCTCACATTCGATTCCTACGGACCCAACCAAACTTTTACACAGTGGTTCAAGGGCCACGTGGCTGCCTTAGGGCTAGCCACGTGACAACTTCTGATTGGCCATTCAAATTCCACCAAATGAAACCGTGACACTTGTCAAGGCCCAATTGGCTTAGAAGGAATATTTTGAGGAATATTCCCTGGAATAATCTTTTTTGCTTGTTGTACCTTTGCCCAGTCAACCCTGGTCAAATGTCAAAATTTGCAGTTTACTGAACTTTTCAAAACGCGATAACTTCTTCATACGGTGTCGATTTTTTGAACCGTTCATGGCGCCGGAATCAAGAAGACGATATCTATTCGATCTCTCAGGTTCAACACACTTTCAAACACTTTTAATGAGCTATCACTTAGGTCCTAATCTAAATCTGATCACTCCTCCCCATTGGGAATATTTTGGACCCCAAAAGACTTGATTCCCTATTCAGTAGATGAGAATACAGCTCCCTCACCTTTCCAATCCTCTATCCACTTTGCCTTACTTGGCTTAGTGCCTTTGAGCCCAAACTCAAAGGTAGTCAACACTTCCCCTCTTGGATGCTCTTGTCCTCCTGTCAAGAATTGTATATTCCTTAAGCTCATCCAGAAATTCTGGCGAGAAAAAATCAATTGAAGGGAGCTAAACATTAATTCCTTGATCATTGATCAAAGGTGGCTCAAACAAACGTAAGTTTTCAACAGAAATACATGCATACATGACTAAAATTTTCATATGTACAAATGAATGTATGTCTTACTGGGTCAAGAAGTCAAACCACTTCTTACCAAGCCACTTCCATGGAGATTTTTCTTGCTGAAAATATTATTCTTGTGAATCATATAGACTCACATCGATGATGGAATCTTTGGTTCATTTTTCGCCATTCTTTCTATCCTCTTGCTTCAAATGCTTGGGATGATTGGTTGGATGCAGTGTCCAACATTGGGCAATAAGATGTCCCTTTTGCTGGCAATGTGTGCAAGTCTTTTGCATCTTCTGTGCAATTTTCCTTCGCTTCAACTATTTCCTATATGCCTTCAATCTCTTCCAACATCTTGAAACTTCATGGCTAAACAAACCACAATAGGAGCAACAACTCTTTCTTCCATTCATGCATGCAGATTTGTCATGTTTAACATAAACATAATCAACTTGACTATGGGAAGAATTACACCTCAAATTTTTCTTTGCATGTCCATATTTTTTACCTTCTTGAGGAGATGAACTTGAAGAAGTTCCATCTTTCTTTTGAAGACCAACATCTATGTTCATGTCTTGATAGCTGTCATAACTCTCTTGCTCGCCATAAGTTGCATGTCTACAAACACCTTGCTGCAACATATGCTTCAAACAATGGCATTAACCTTGAAAACAAACTTGATATGTTTGTGGGTTTACACTTGCAACAAATTTCTTCTTGGAGTTGTCTCAAATGCCTTCATGGTTGTAGAGTTTTTTCCATAATATTGAACATAGCCTAGATCAAACTTCTTAGGCCTTTCCTCAACCATAATAGGCTCAATCATGCCTTGTGCATGTTTTCTAGACCCTTGTCTTCATAGCCCATTTTTAACATCAATTTGGATCCTATACCTCTAGTGTGTTTTTCAAATGAACCTACACATCTATTTGAAGAGGAAATTGAAGAAAAAATTGAGTGATTTACCTTTGCTTCATAGATTCATCTCCATCTCATGCATTCTTTGAAGAATTCCTTCTTTCTCTTGCTTCATAACAACCAATTTCTCATGAAGTATAGTGCTTTCCTTTCCATCTTCATACAGACTTTGCACCACATCCTTCAGAATGTAGAAGTCCCGCTTCATCTCTTTATCAAAGAGTCTTGTAAAGGAGAAGGATTTAGAGACCTCACTTGAAGAAGTTTTCATCTTTATGTAAATGAATTAAAGAACTTCAACAATAATTGAAAAAACTTCAAAAACAATTGACAAAACTTCTTAACAATTTGGCTGTAGATTCAAGCTCTTTTCTGCAGCTTGTATCTATATTCGAGCAACCTTTTTTTGCAAACAATCCCTCTTGTGCTTCAAGGGTTTCCTTGAGGTCATTTTGGTAAGGAGAATGCTTTCAACCTTCTTCCTTCTTTTCCTCTTCTGGACGTAGCTAGCAGTAGCTCCCCTTCACCTCTAGCAAACTCAAACTTGTAAGCATCAGTCAATTTGCAAACAGTTAAATTCTTTGCACTGTTAAACACCTTTCAAGTCAAACAAGAAACCTAGTGCTCTAATACCACCTGATCTAAAATGGGTGGTTGACTTGTTATGCTATGCAAGCACCTCCCACTCAATTAAAAAAATTAATATCTTGCTTATACTTGATAGTGTGGAATTGAATACTTGAACCAGGTGTATGTGTTTTAACTATGTTAAGTCTTTATGTGTGAGGAATTAAACATTTTTTTTTGTTGATTAAAAGCATGTACAACAAGCATAAATTTCAGCAAACTAATCATCAACACAAAACAACAAATTTAATAAATGAGTTCACCCGTATGTCTTGGGCTACGTCTTGTTCAGCCCTTGTCAATTGACTTGGCACTTTGGGATTATGATGGATAATTTATTTTACAAGTAAATACTCAACTCCAATGGTTGTTTTAATTGTACCAATGGGTTTAGAATACGATCATACCCCTGGTTTGGCTGCTATCTCTCTAGAGATGGACCTAGGCTCCCTTGGAATTAACCTCTTCTGTCGGTGTCCTTAAGCTTCCCTGAGCTTTTATGTGGAACTAACTCCCTTATAAGTCATTTTCTGTCCCTAAAAACTTTTCTATTTTCTCCATCATATATCATACATCCAAAATAGGCTGTTCATTTGCTCAAAATGAGCTTTGGCTCCCTAATCTAGGCCTATAACCCCTGGTGGCCCCGAAACTTCCCTGTGGCTTTTTCAGCTCTAGAAGTCTCCAAATGGCTCTAAAAATCCCTCCAATGGATTTATAATGTCCAAAATAGTCAAAATAGACTATTCACTTGCTGAGAATGCCCTCTGTTTGCCCTGGATAGGCCTCATTCTCTTGCTGGCCCGTGGTGGCCCTTTGAATTTATCTAAAGAAAAATCCCACTCAGAAGCCCTCAGTTGGCTTTTGAAACCTCACCAATGGCTCCAAAATGTATGAATCATCTAAAAATGACTATTTTTTTCCTAGGAATGGCCTCTGGCTGCTCTTGCTATGCCTCATTCTTCTACCGGCCCCAGTGGTCCTTGGAACTTCTCTGAAGCAAACTTACGCTCAGAAGTCCTCATATGGCTCTGCAAACCTCACCAATGGCTTTCTAATGTCCAAGAAAGTCTAAATTAACTATTCACACTCTCATAATGGTCGAAAATTGGGCCTCCTACACTTTTTCCCAGTTTCACCTAGGAAAGCTCCACTAATTGTGGAGGACTCCAGTTAACTGGAGTCAAATTGGCAACTCCGCCCTAAATCTAGGCGCGATATAAACCTCCCGCAAAAATATCTGTTAGCATTAAATGTGATGGTTTGGGTTGGGCACATGTACCCCCAAATCACAGTTGCATAATCGTTAGATAGGCGGAACTATAGGCTTAAACTGTGGTTGCAATGCGGTTTAAACTTCGGTTGAGTTGGCGATAACCGCGTGGAGTTGAAATTTTATTGTGGCCATGTGAAAAATGTTGCGAATGCCTAATTGTTGCAGTTTAATCACCGTCGATTAACACTTATCCAAACTCTGGTTGCCTTTAACTGTTTGTAATGTGAACACAGGTGGGACCGCCGATAGTCCCCAACCCCCAAACGCCATCCCATTAAACCTTAAGTAGAAGTCGCCTCCCATAGAGGTTAAGAAATAATTTTTTGTCGTGTTGGCACCAGGGTGTGCTAGTCGGGGGGAGGTCTCACGTTTGATTCCTGCAAACCCAACCAAAATTTTACATAGTGGTTCAAGGGCCACGTGGCGGCCTCAGGGCTAGCCACGTGGCACCTTCTGATTAGCCATTAAAATTCCACCAAATGAAACTGTGACATTTTTCAAGGCCCAATTGTCCCAGAAGGAATATTCCCTGCAGTATTATTTTTTTATGACTGTACCTTTTCCCAGTCAAGCTTGGTCAAATGTCAAAATTTGCAGTTTACTGGAATTTTCAAAACACAATAACTTCTTCATACAGTGTCAATTTTTCGAACCGTTCACGGTGTTGGAATCAGGAAGATGAGGTCTATCTGTTCGCTCAAGTTCAACACACTTTCGAATACTTTGAAATTTGAACTATCACTTAGGTCCTTATCTAAATCTGATCAGTAACATGAGTTGTATACTAGTTTGAGTGTACAGGTGTTGCATACAATGAAGAGATCGATCCTTTGGAATTGCACAATCAATTAGGAGGAAATTCCTATCTTTTAGGGTTTAATTTCCTCAGGATTTGCGCAAGGAAATAGGAAGCTAAGTGAGAAAATAATTGGCTAAGTGTTGGCCAGAGTTTCTCATTGAGCAGAGAGAACATTTATTCTTTTGTAGGTTTAGCTCAGAGTTGGAGCTAGAAATTGTAATAGTTTATTTATTCAACTAATTAATGAAAAGAGTATTGAGGGGTTTTTATGAGTTGGGTTCCCCTAGAAATCATTGTGTACTTGTGGTTTTTCTTATTGCATGTTGTTCTAAATTGTGACTTCCATTCCGCAAATTAGTAGAGTAGAATTGTGTCTCTTGTTTTCAGTTCGAAATCTTGAGCAGTTGCAATTTATATCAAAGTCATACATGGTATCAGAGCCCTAAAATCACATTAGAACCAACATTTTGAACTTGTCTCTCAAGAATTTCGAATTTGCAGCTTTAGTGCGATAGTTTTTCTTCAGGATCAGGAGAATGTATTTCAACAAACAGTGATTGGAGTATGCCCTGGAGGACAACTTGAATTTCATAGCCTAGAAGGATCGAATGGAAGCAGTGCTCAATGATAATGGTGTGTTAGAATATATTAAAATTGATATTACAAAACCCCAACAGTCGGATGCACAACAATTAGCCCAATGGAATAAGGTTGTTACAAAGGGAAGGGGAATTATTTTGGAAGGTGTGAGAGACCATGTGGTCTCAAATATCCATGGAAAAGAGACACGATTTGCTATTTGGAAGACATTGACTAAGTTAATCTAAAATAGCAGTGACCATATAAAATTAGCCCTGAAGGACAAACTTCAAAACATAAGGATGCAGAATAATGATACCATTCTGCAATATCACTTCAGATTTACTCAAGTTCGTGATGAGCTTGGAGGGGTTGGGGTGAATGTTGCAGAAGATGTCTTGGTGAGCCTAGCTCTTCTAGGCCTTCCAAAATCCTGACACAACTACCATGTCTCTATGAATGGAAGGGAAAATTATCAAATTGGGAAAGGTTGTGGTCTGATTTGGTTCAAGAAGAGTTCAAGAGAAATACCAGAGATGAAACTTCATCCAAAGCATAGGATGAAGAAAAATTTTCATTGATTGGAAAGGGGAAGAAGGGAAAAGAAAAGAAGAACCCAAGAAAACGTGAATCCAGCCAAAATAATGGAAAGAAGAAAGATTTGAGCAAGATAAAGTGTTTCCACTGACACAAATTTGGGCACTATGCAATAATATGTTCGCACAAGAATTCTACCAAGAATCCTTCAGGAGGAGCAGGAGGTGAAGCATTGGCTTCACAATTCAAATTAGACTTCACCCTAATAGCATGCATGGCCAACATTGTTATGGGAAGTGTGTGGTACCTTAATTTAGGTACCTCGTTCCATATGACAGGGTGCAAGGATTTTTTTAGTAGCCTTGAGGAGAAGGATCTCCATATGCATATCGAAATGGGGGATGATGGGAGGTACAATCCTATAGGAATTGGTACTGTCCTCTTTGAGAGGGAGAAAGCCTCTCCTCGATCTTCGCCTTAAATATGTTATGTTTGTACCTTGGTTGAAGAAGAACCTGACATTTTTAGCAGTATTGGAGGATCGTGGCTATGATATCATTTTTAGTAAAGGAAAATCCTTTCTGAGACACATAGCTACCAGGAAAGTGACGCAGATTGGGGTTTGAGTGAAGAAACTATACAAAATTAAGGTGGGAGATTGTAATGCATTGAGTAGTAAGGTTGAAAAAGTGCAAAGTCAATATGTTGGTGAAATTTTGGATAGGAGATTGAGTCATATACACCATGGTGCCTTAAAAATCATGTAGCAAATCACCACCAGTCTCCCTAAAGGCTCCCTTGATCAGCATGATGTCTGTAAGGGCTTCACATTGGGGAAATATGTAAAATACACATTCCATGACCAAGATAGCAGATCAAATGAAATCTCGGAGCGAACCCACTTTGATGTTTGTGGAACCTTTTCTATAGCCTCCACAACAAAACATAAGTACTATGTAATTTTTATTGATGATTACTCTAGAAAATGTCTAATCTTCTTCATGCGGAATAAGGATGAAGTTTTCTCAAAATTTGTTGAATTCAAGGCATTAGTTGAGAAGGATATTTGGAAGAAGGTGAAGGCTCTCAGGAGCGAAAATTGAGTTGAATTTGTTTCACATGCCTTCAATTATTTCTATGCCAAAGAAGGTATTTAAAGAGAATTGATAGCACCCCATAACCCACAATAGAACGAGGTAGTTGAAATGAAGAATAAGAGCATAATGGGAGAAACAAGGGCCATGTTGCATGATCAGGGGATGCCTTTACATATATGGGTAGAAACATGAAACACTATAGTCTACTTGCAGAAATTGAGTCCTCATAGAATACTTGGTATGATCACACCCGAAGAAGCTTTCTCTGGGAGAAAGCTTGATGTGTCTCATTTCGAATTTTTGGAGCTTCAATTTATTGTCATGTCTCCAAGATTCAAGGAGGAAACTTGATCCTACAACATAGTTGGGAGTTTTTTTGGGATACAACAAAACTCCGTGACACAATTACCGGGTGTATTTACCTTCATTGAGGATGGAAATTGTGAGGAGAGATGTCAAGTTCGATGAGGAGAAGGCTATGGGATTCTCTCTGGAATGAGAGTTGAGTATCCCACAAGAGAAGGAGCTTATAGCTCCAAAGGAGGAGCCTTGGGATGAGATTCAGGAGGTTGTGGAGAAGCCACATGTAGCAGAGTAGACAGGAGGCAAAGTGGCACCCAATCAACCAAAATATTCTAGATAAGGGAGAAAGAGAACCAAATAAGTTGATATATTGTTGCAGGATGCAAGGGAGAATGTGGGAGCCCCCACCTCACAGTGCAGGAAGAGGAGGTCACCTTATAGGTACACTAGTTACATGGCTCTCATGACATAGCTCATTGAGACAAATCATTCTTCATTTGAGGAAGCGATTTCTCAACCTATTTGAGTTTATGCCATGGTGGAACAATATGAATCCATAATGAAGAATAGTGTATTAAAGGTGGTGTCAAGACCAGAAGGGAAATCAATGGTTGGTTCTAGATGGATCTACAAAGTGAAGCATGCAACTGATGGGAGCATAAAAAAGTATAAGGGAATATTTGTGGCCAAAGGATTTTCTCATATTGAGGGAGTTGACTATGAGAAAACATTTTCCCTTATGGCAAGGTATTCTATCATCAGATCAATTCTTGCATTGGTTGCGTATATGGGGTGAAAATCCACCAAATGGATGTGAAGACCACCTTTCTCAATGATATTATTGAGGAGGAAATTTACATAGAGAAACCAAAAGGATTTGAGACATATCATCGGGAGTCAAATGTGTGCAAACTCAAGAGAGCATTGTATGGTCTCAAATAGGCGCCTCGAGCATGGTACACTCAGATCAAAATTTATCTTAGTGGATTGGGCTTCACCAAAATTGAAGAAGATGTGAACCTCTATCATATTGTGGTATATGGTAAGTTGATTATTCTTGTTTTGTATGTTGATGATTTAATATTGACAGGTGAGGAGAAATTGAGCCACTCTTTCAAAGAGGACCTTGCAAGGGAGTTTGAGATGAAAGACATGGGCCTTAGATGCATTACTTCCTCGAGTTGGAAGTATGGAAAGGTGATGGTGAATTTTTTGTGTCTTAGGGGAAGTATGCCTCTTAAATACTTCAGAGGTTTCACATGGAGAATTGCAATCCCATGGACACACCTCTAATTGCAAACTAGAGGAAGAAGAATGCCACTTCAGGTGAAGAGGTTGACGCTACCATTTACAGGTAGCTTGTGGAGTCTTTGATGTATCTTGTGAACACAAGCCCCAACATGTGCTATGTAGTAAACTAGTTGAGTCAAGCTATGGTGAGGCCTACCAAGTTGTATTGGAAGGAAACAAAGCATACACTACGGTACCTCAGAGGCACTACCAAGTATGGATTATGGTATAGGAGGACATAGGGAGTGAAGGTCCAAGGCTTCGCCGATGCAGATTGGGCAGGGAGTCCATCAGACAGGAAAATGACATTAGGGGTTATCTTCAGTGTTAGGTTCGCAGTTATTTCATGGTACAACAGGAAGCAGAGGTCTGTGGTACTCAAATCAACAAAGGCTAAATACATGGCTGCAAGTCAAGCAACATGTGAGGCCATATGGATGAGGAAAATACTTGTGGATATTTTCAGTTAGGAGATGGACCCGACGATGATATATTGTGATAATCATAGTTGCATTAAGCCCTCTGAAATCCAATATTTCATGACAGGTCCAAGCACATTGATATATGGTATCATAATTTGCGAGACTGTGTGGAGAGGGGAATTATGTTACTACAACACATTCCAATTGAGGAGCAATATGTTGACATATTGACAAAGGAATTTCCAAGAGGTAAATTTGAATTCCACAAGTGTAGGATAGGGGTGGTGAAAAATCCCTTTCTTGCTAAGAGGGATTGTTGAAAAAAATGTAGCAAGAAAGGCTCAATTTGACTTTAGCCTTAGTACAATTGAGTAAAATCGAATTTCCACATTAACAGGACAAATTGGATTGGAGGCAGTTAACTAGTGTGTCATGGATCTTGTCACTCAGTTAGCTTAGTAAATTCAAGTTAGAGGGCTTGGAGTTCAGTTATGCATGTGTGATTGCTAAATTTTAGCAAACTAGTTCAGTTATTTTCAGTTGTATTAAGTAACTAACCTCTAACTATTGATAGAGTTGGTTGAAGGTCAATTGTGTAGTGGGACAATAGTATAACTCAGATATCTGTCAGTTAACT
Source organism: Pinus albicaulis (assembly GCA_034641835.2). Taxonomy (NCBI): domain Eukaryota; kingdom Viridiplantae; phylum Streptophyta; class Pinopsida; order Pinales; family Pinaceae; genus Pinus; species Pinus albicaulis. Next base: position 1,527,516,929 of record CM076584.1, on the reverse strand, counting down.
GATCAATCAACCCCAAATAGCTAATGTATGCATGGAATTCGGGTTCCTCAGATTAAGTGGAGATGACAAGTTAGTGTAACATGACTTGTATACTAGTATGAGTGTACAAGTGTTGCATGCAATTAGGAGATCAATCCTTGGAAATTGCACAATCAATTAGGAGGAAAATCCTATCTTTTAGGGGCTAATATCCTCAATAATTGTGTGGGGAAATAGGAGGCCAAGTGAGCAAACCAGTTTTTCTCATTGAGCAGAGAGAACGATGATTATTTTGCAGGTTGAGCTCAGGGTTGGAGCAATCAATTATAATATTTTCTCTATTCAAATGATTAATGCAAAGAGGCTTGAGGGGTTTTTCCTCATTGGGTTCCCTTAGGAAGCATTTTGTACTTGTGGTTTTTCTTATTGCATGTATATGCATATTGTTCTAAATTGTGATCTCCATTCTGAAAATTAGTAGAGTAGAATCGTGTCTTTTGTTTTCAGTTTGAAATCTTGAGCACTTGCAATTTCTATCAAATTTTACAAAACAAAGACTCACGAGTAAGAAAACTAAAAAAAAAAATTGAATTGCGTTAAAAATGAAAGTGAAACTTCCCATGTTTGTTTTTTTTCTTCTCATATGAAAAATTTCACTAGATGATACTATTATATACAATATCGTTATATACTATTTTCACTTTGATGCTATAATGATCAATGACGATAATTATGAATGTGTGGATGGGGATGGGGAAAGATATTAGGGAAAACATATTATGTTTTCCTTGAGGGTGGGGCTTGGGGGAGATATTAGGGAAGTGTAATATGTTTTTGCGTGGGGATGAGGGAGATATTAGGGAAAACATAATATATGTTTTCCCTAATATCTTTCCCCATTATGAAGGTTTTTTTCTACCCCACCCCCACCCTCACAATATGATTTCCCTAATATATTCCTCCACCCAACCCCCATATGAGTATGTGTTCTTTAACAACTCCTGTTACCCGCACCCCCATCCTCATAGCCATGATGTGGGGAGGCATGTTTTCCTTAATATCTACACCCACCCTCACCCTCACACCCATGGCAAGGGAAGACATGTTTTCCCTAATATTTTCCCCCATATGCCACCACCACTGTAACAACCCTAAGTTAAAAGTTCATGTATTAAAGTTAATAAGGGAAAAATAAGATCAAGGTCATGGGACATGTATTCCAAGCTAAATGTTGAGAAAAACATCCTAGTGTGTGTTCATTTGGTTTATTATGGCTAAGGGAAATTGACAAAGGCAATGGCAAAGGCATTGCAAAAGGAAAAGAGACATTATTTGGCATTTATTTATGAAAATAATGGAAATTAGGAGAAATGAAGGTGAAAGGTCACAGGTTGCATGTGAGGAGGAAAATGAAGGAAAATAATGGAAAATTGAAGAAAATAGAGGTCTCAATGATAAAAAGGCTTATGAGGATCAGTTCACAATTTTTTTTATTTTTTTATTTTTATTTTTTATTTTATTTTATTTTATTTTATTTTTTATTTTATTTTATTTTATTTTATTTTTTATTTTATTTTATTTTTATTTTTTTATTTTATTTTTTATTTTTATTTTTTTTTGAGTGCAAGATTTTATCAGTTTTGTTTGGAGATCTCTCTTTATTCTCTCTCTGTCTCTCTCATACTCTTGCTCACTTAAATCGTTCTTGGAGCACTCTAGCATTAGAGAAAGGAAGGAAAAGGAAAGACAAAGAGGGAAAAGGGAAGCAAAGATCAAGCAAGGAAGAGTTGGATCAAGCTACTACAATGAGATTACTTGCAGGTACTGAGTAGCATGTATGATATCCTTGCTAATTTTTGTATGCATGGTATATGCATCTGTGTATTTGGTTCTCTTGCTATCATTGGCATGCATTTTCCCTGGTGCAATAGTGGCTTCAACCTTGCCTTTCCATTTCCAGGTAGCCATGGTGTGATGGGGTTCTTTTACTTGGTTGAGCTGGATTGTCAGATGGTTTCAAAACTGAGTGGGGTCATCTAAGGAAAATTCCCAAAGGCCTAGCAATCCCTTGACTGGTAATGATGAGATACAAGGTAAATCCTGAGGGTGTAAATGGGAAAATTCCTCACGGTTTAGGTGGAGAAATCCATAGGCATCCATGCTTGTTTAGGTCATAGTGATCCCTTGACCTATATATGGCGTGATTGCGGTAAATCCCGTAGTGTATGTTTATTGTTTGGCCTAGGAATCCCTTAACCGATAATGGGAGGATACACGGTAAAGCCAAGATGTACAGAGGAGGGTTTTGAGCCTTTATTTGAAAGGAGTGTATTAGTTTTGTTGTGCTAAGTGTCCTTTCAGTAGTATAAACATGTACAATTTGTCTCCATATGTTTGCTTAAGGAATGAGAGTTTTAACCATGAAAATTAGATGAATTAGTGAACTTTAAGCATGAAAATAAGCCTTAAAAACATTGAACATCAGTGCACAACATAGAAAAACATTCACACATAAGTTTTACACAATAGGCATGATGAAGCAGTTCACCCCTCCTGGGCTACAACTGCTAGTCCAGCTCCCAATGACATGTCCCTCTTTGTCATTATGCTCAAATTTGTAAATTACATATGTTTATAGGCCTCTAATGGTTGTTTTATCTGCACCAATGGCTCCATAATTCTCAAATTAGTCTAGGTAGAATCTTGTTTCACCAAAATTGGTCGAAAATTGACCTCCCTATGCCTTTTTCCCAATGTCAGCTAGAAAAGCTCCACTAAATGTGGAGACAGGCACTTAACTGCAATTAGTTTTAGTGGAAAGCCCTAAAATTAGGGGCATGCTCCAGAATAGTCGGACGGTTAACATTAACATTAATAGTTTAGAGGCGGGGTGGTCACATACTGACCCCATTGTAACCTCTGCTCTTGACTGTTTAAAACTTTGTGTTATCGGACGGAACCGGGAGTGTCATTATTACGCAACTGTATCATTTAAAACTTTGAAGCCCCACGCCATATGACAGGTCTATTCTCCGCCGATGAATACGGTTAACCGTTGGTTTAAGGCCACAGTTCCAGCGCTTGGGTGCATGGAGTGGGGGCTGGCCCTTCGGGGCTGGCCTCCCAAACCCCGGAATGTAAAACGAATAAACTTTAACATGAAGCGACATCCTTTGTATGGTAAGTAACATTGTGTAGGCGAGTTGGTAGACGATCTTTGCTACGGGTAGGTGGTCGCAGGGTCGACCGCCCCCCCGACTCCATAAAATTTTTGATACATGCTCCCGAGGACACGTGGCAACCTCCGAGTTGGCCACGTGTCGCTTATCCATTGGTCAAACAAAAACCCATCAAATAGTCCAAAATAAACTCCATACCACATACAATCAACCACCCAGATTGAGCCACATGGCGCCATCTCGTTGGCTGTGGAAAAATGGAATATTCCAGGAATATGCCTGTTGACTGTACCTGCTTGCTGACTGGGCATCTAGTCACAAAATTTTGCTATTTGGGAAAATAGACAGAACACGATATCTTCCTCATACAACATTGGTTTTTCGAACCGTTTGTGGCGCCAGAATCGCAATGACAAGACCTTTCTGGTCGCTCAGGTTCAGACCTGTTTCAAACACTTTCAATTTTGAGCATAACACATATCTCTTGATCACACCTCCCCACTGGGAAGCTTTTGGACCCCAAAAGCTCTCTGGATTACTGAACATGAAGATGAGGAGACTGTGTCCCCACTCTTCCAATCTTTATCCACTGAAATTTCTCTAATTTCATTAATTGGAACTTTTCATGAAACAACTTTTTTTTCCTTGATTTCGTTGACCAACCATTGCTATTTTTGACATTGTCATGCTGCACATTTATTGAAATTGCATAACAAAAACCTAAATTTGTAGTAAACATCTTGTTTATACATTGGTATATAATCAAAGGAAACTTGGAATTCCTCTCACCTTGCATTTTGTCCTTATGGTGATTTTTTGTTGAATTTTCCTTGAAGTTTCTTCGCCATTGTACCATGCCATTATGAAACCAACAATGAACATTTATGAGTCTTGTGCCTTCTTTGCTAAGTTGCTTTGCCCTTTATTTTTCCTTTGCATCTTCTTGCACTGACACTTTTTTTCAGCACCATTCAACACCAATGTCAACTGCTGCAACTGCTTGTCATCTTCTTCCAAAGACAACCTGCTTTCAAACTGAAACAACCCATTACATACATCAGCATTTGTTTGAAAAGGATTATGTATAACTTCTCTTTGTTTAATCATCATCAATGTCAAGTTTTGACTTGCATTGATGAGCCTCTTCATCTGCCCTGCATTAACTAAATAAGTGTCTAGTTTTTTGCGATGGGCTCTCACAATATACTCCTTGCCATATTTTAATAAATGGTATTTTTTCTCATGGCGATGAAATATTGCTTTCCTATCATACAAGTAAGGACTGCCCAACACCATACCTGTTATATCAAGCGGAACAACATCTAATTCAACCGTGTCAATGAAATGTGTAGTTGTTGCAAAGCGCAACATGCACTTCTTTGAAACCTGTAAATTTGCATCCTTACAAATCCAACCAAGTTGATATGGTTTTGGATGTGGAATGGTCTCAAGATTAATTTTCTTGACCAAGTCTTCAAATATTAAATTTTCTTGTGACCCACTGTCAAACAATGTGTCAACCTTGGTATGTTTGGAAATGACCCTCACATGAAATAGTTCAATTCTCTTTTCTACATTTGGAGCTTGTATGTGATAGTTAGATATACTAGAACTGGGTTTATTTTCAATCTCTTTCCCCTCAAGTTCTTTAGTCCCATAGCTATGATTTTTGTTTCATCTCCTGAATCTGACCCTAGGTCTTGTTTAGCTATTGCAACAATTTTGCCTTTCTCCTTGGTTTTCTCTTTGGCTTTAAAACTTTATGGTTTCAACTCTGGATGAAGTTTCCAACAATGGTATTCATCATGGCTAGTTTTGGAACAATGTTTGCAAAAGAATTTTCCCTTCTCTTTTTTGACATTTGCATTTCTCTTTTTCTTCTAATTACCTTTAAACTCATTTTCCCCATTCTCATCTAAGTTTTGTTTTCCCCTTGCCTCTAAATGTGTGGCTTGAACACAAACCTCATCTAGGCTTGTAGGGTTAAACATGAGGATTGTATGTCTTAGGTAGATATGTAAGCCTCCTATATAATTGAGCAAAGTGTCTTGGCTATGAAAATATACTCCTAATAAAATAGCTCTTCTCCAAAATTCTTGAGCATACACTTGTACATTTTGTCCTTTCAATTGTTTAAAATTTTTCCAGTTCATTATGGCTTTCTGCATGTGAGCTAATGGATAAAAATGGTGTTTTATTGCAGAAATGAAATTAGTCCATGATAAGATAATATTACCATATTTCTTGATCTCCTCCTTTGTCTTGGCTTCCCACCAAACAAGTGTTGCACCTTCCATTCTTAATGAAGCTAGTTGGATTTTGGTTTCATCATCATGAAAATTTTGGATTCTCAAATAAACCTCCAATTGCCTAATCCAATTATCTAGCTTTTCTGCATTAACTTCACCATTAAACATTGGCAATTCAAACTTAACATCAATTTTTAGAAAAGGAATTTTACCCATGTTCTTTGACTTATATGGATGATGTACTGAAGATGAAGTAGAGAATGATGAGGATGAAGATGAGGGTGATGATGGTGACTTTCCACTGTCTCCATTTCCTCCATTGCCCTTCTTTGATTTATCTTCGTCATTGTGGCCTCCTGATGATCCTTGTCCTTCCTTGTGAAGTTTGGACCTTTCCTCTTCTAGTTTATCCTTCCTTTCTTGATAAAGGACTCTCACCATTTCAGTGAAGTCAAGAGATGCTTTTCTGTACACTCTTTCTTCCTCTTTGGGATGCATCTCTTCATGGTTTTCTTCTTCTCCTAGAGGCATGCTTGATGCCGCTTCTGCTTCTTTTGGAGGTGAGCTAGGTGGTGGAGAATGTGGAAATCTTGCCCTCCTTTGCTGTGGCTCACTTTGAGAACCTCTTGCTTCCACCAATTTTCCTTCTCCTCTCTTAAGCTTGAGCCTAGTAAGCATGAAAACCCTTGCAAACAGTTAACAAATCTTTGCACATAAAAACACCAGAGATTAAACTCTAGCTCTGATACCAACTTGATCTGAAAGGAGTGTATTAATTCTGCTGTGGTAAGTGTCCTTTCAGTGATATAGACATGTACAATTTGTCTCTATATGTTTTCTTAAGGAATGAGAGTTTTAACCATGAAAATTAGATGAATTAGTGAACTTTAAGCATGAAAATAAGCCTTAAAAACACTGAAAAATAGTGCACAACAGAGAAAAACATTCACACATAAGTTTTACACAATAGGCATGATGAAGCAGTTCACCCCTCCTCGGCTACATTTGCTGGTCCAACTCCTAGTGGCATGTCCCTATTTGTCATTATGCTCAAAATTGTAAATTACATATGTTTACAGGCCTCTAATGGTTATTTTCTCTGTACCAATGGCTCCAAAATGCACAAATTAGTCTAGGTAGACTCTTGTTTCACCAAAATTGGTCGAAAATTGACCTCCCTGTGCCTTTTTCCCAATGTCAGCTAGAAAAGCTCCACTAAATGTGGAGATAGGCACTTAACTACAGCTAGTTTTAGTGGAAAGCCCTAAAATTAGGGGCGCACTCTAGAATAGTCAGACGATTAACATTAAAATTAATAGTTTAGAGGCGGGGTGCTCACATACCGACCTCGCCGTAACCTCTGCTCTTAACTGTTTAAAACTCTGTGTTATGAGAAGAAATTGGGAGTGTCATTATTCCGCAATCGTAACATTTAAAACTTTGAAACCCCACACCATGTGACAGGTCTATTCTCCGTCAATGAATACGATTAATCGTTGGTTTAAGGTCACAGTTCCAATGCTTGGGCGCATGGAGGGGGGGCTATCCCTTCGAGGCTGGCTTCCCAAACCCCTAAATTTAAAACAAATAAACTATAACATGAAGTGACATCCTTTGTATGGTAAGTAACATTGTGTAGGCGAGTTCGTAGATGGTCTTTGCTGCGGGCAGGAGGTCACGGGGTCGACCACCCCCCCCCCGAATCCATACAAATTTTGACACATGCTCCTGAGGACACGTGGCGGGCTCCGAGTTGGCCACGTGTCACTCATCCATTGGTCAAACAAGAACCCATCAAACAGTCCAAAATCAACTCTGTACCACATACAATCAATGAACCAGATTGAGCCATGTGGCGCCATTCCATTGGCTATGGAAAAATGGAATATTCCAAGAATATGCCTGTTGACTGTACCTTCTTGCTGACTGGGCATCCAACCAAAAAATTTTGTTGTTTGGGAAAATAGACAGAACACGATATCTTCCTCATACGACATCGATTTTTCAAACAGTTCTCGGCGCCAGAATCGCAACGACGAGACCTTTCCGGTCACTCAGGTTCGGACCTGTTTCGAACACTTTCAATTTTGAGCATAACACATGATCTCCTGATCAAGCCTAGGAATCCCTTGACTGGTAATGACATGATACATAGTAAAGACTGAGGAAGCACTGGTTGGTTTTGTTGTGAGTCCCACATTCAGGCTCGAAATATGGCACATGAGTGATTTTCTAAAAGAAATATTTGGTGTGATTGGCTAAAAGAAAGATTTGGTTCAACCCAATCTAGGGGTGGGTGGTACGTGGAAGTCCTGACTTGGTTGGCTTTTGCATATGTTAATAATATCTCTTTTCATTTTGTATATTATGAGTAAATGTACTAGTTAGTATGTGGCTTTAATGGTTGTTTTATCATTGATATTTCTTTGGTTATATGTTGGTTATAAGCATGGTTTATGACAAACTTGAGTTATGGCTTTCATCATGTTTTTATTAGTGAATGAATGGTTAATGAATGTAAGACCTAATAGATGATTTTGCAGGTATTATGAGAGGGCACCAAACCTTTTTAACGAACCATAGATTAATATGAAGTTCCTATGTTCAGATGTGTTTTTATGACCTGTACATTACATGTCCATGATGAGTTTGACAAAATGCCTACATGGTTAGGGCGAGTCAGGTCAGATCCTTGTTCAAGTTTTGCATTAGAGGAATTTTCTTCTTATTATTTATCATTTCTGAGAATTTAATCAAGTTTTGGGCAAAGGCCTGAGTCCTAGCCCTAAAAAAGTGGCTCAGAATTCGGGGTCACTGACACAAAACTACTTGAAAAAACTACAGTTGCATGGATTCCCTTGTTATGGGAGAAACTAGATTTGCATGGAGGGCTTTTCATGGGAGCGAATGGGGGTCTAACTCAGTCAAAAAGTAGGTTAACTCAGGGGTTGGGCACCTGGAGTGGTTGGTTAGCCCTTGGGGGTCCTGTAGCTCTTGAGGAAGGTCAGTTTGGTTTTGATTTGTCGATTCCACTTCCTTAACTGTACATGGGGAGTTGAATCATACCATATTAACTCTTCGTCACATGTTTACCTCGATGGAACAATTAGCTTGGGTAAATGTGGGAGGAGAGTCTTACAACCACCCTCATATGGGCGAAGCATATGGGTGGGGGTGGAGAGTGGGGAAATATTAGAGAAAACATAATATAAGGGTGTGAGTTGGGGATCGAGGGAGATTATTATGTTTCCCCTAATATCTTCCACCACCTCATATGTTTTCCCTAATTTCTACCCTCACCCTCACCCTCACCCTCATATGCATAAGAGAGTGGGGTTGAAGAGAAGGTGTTAGGGAAAACATCCCACCCTCGTATGAGGGTGGAGACAGTATGTTTTCCTTAATATATTTCCCCACCTAAGGCTAATATATCTTCCCTAATAATTTTCCCCACCCTCACTCTCATATAGGGGAAATTATTATATTTTCCCTAATATCTCCCCATCTCCATTTGTTTTCCTTCATATCTCCCTCCAGCCCCACTATGCCATGCATACAAAGAAATGGAATGAAGAGAGATACTAAAAAACATAAGAGAATTGAAATTGAAATAATCAAATCGTTTACCTATTTGATTTATGAAAAATTAAGATAATATTCATAAATGATCACAAATACAAATTTCAAAAAATTAATAAATAAATGTATTTAATAATTATTTAAAAAATAAAAAATCAATTTGATATAATTAATTTTAAACACTAAAACATAGTTCAACTGTTAAAATTATGTTTCCAAATATGAAATGCATTACCCATACAATATATTCAAAGACCACCTCCTCTAACCCTTTGACACCTACATCTTATAGACCACCTCCTCTAACCCTTTGACACCTGTATCTTATAAGCTTCCTTTTGACTTTGCGCATAATCTAATTCATCTTATGAAACTCCCTTTAACTTTATTATTCTTCTAACTCTTTTAATCCTAATCTATCGGAACAAGTTAATATAGACACAAAACTTATTAAAAATCGAGTTGTCTTTAGTGAGACTTTTTGGAAGTTTTTTCGGTGGTTTTTTCTGGTCTAATTTCTCTAAAATCCGACAGAAATTTATTGAAATCACAAGCTTGATGGGTAACCCTTGCACAATCGAAATGCCCTAAAAATTTTTCATGACGCTTAATCCATATATACAGTAAAAAAACCAGTTTAAATAATACAAATCAAGATTCCACCTCAAAATTTTCCATTAAATTCCGACACTCAAAAATCTAAGAAATCACACTAAAAACAACTCCATTAAAAAACCTATATAAAACTAAACAAAACCATATACTTCAAATACTTCAAAGCATTAACTTCATTCCTAATATCACAACACCCCAAACAACCAATAAACAATATCCTTCAAAACTAATGCATCTCAAAACCTTCATTTGGCTATTGATACCTCCTTAAAAAAACAAGCCTCCTCATTCTCCTCTCTCACTAGAGCAACAAGTCAATCCAACTTCCTAAGGTGGAACAAGTCAATGTAGCATTAAACTAAAGGAACAAGTCGAACAAAGTCTGTCTATCAAGAAACTTGAAAAAAAAAAACAGCTACTTAGGTATCAAGTTTCATGGGAAGAGTGCCTTGTGTTATTTTATTTATCCTAAATGGCATATTTCTAAAAGTCATTTATTAATTTATTATTCTTGATGTTGACTTGCAATTGAAATATCAAAGAAATTGAAAACAAATAAATTAAAAACCCTAAATTTACCTGCCTTTCACCCTCCCACGCTATTCAAATGTCGTGCGTGCACTAGTATAATAGATGACTCTGGGCCACAATTTCTAAGGTCCCGCGTTCGACTACCTCGGAGCATAAAATTCAACCGAAACCCCGATCACCCTGATCTCACGGATCCCCCTATTGTAATCGTTGCAGAAGAACGAAACAAGCGGATGAAAATAAAGCGACGATCGCAGTTAAAAACGGCCTGAGAGTGAAAGCATTGCAGTTAGTGTTGAGAAGCGCAAGGATCGGGCTCGGTTGCGTGGAGTAAAGAAGCCCTCAACGTGAGCTTAAAGCTACAAATAGTTCTGAATTTCTCATAATAATATATACATTGCAGAGGGCCGAATGTTAGTGCTTCCATTCATGATCGATGGATCGTTTGCAAACTCCTCCATGGGGACTTCTCAAGCACTCGTTTGAATTCGGGGACCGATGGGGATTAGAACCAAGGTTTCTTCGGCAGCTGAGATAGAGCGGATGCGGAGCAAGCGAAACAAACACAAAAACGCCCCCAATAAACGCTGAAAAATTCACCAGGGGGCGTGAGAAAGTAAAAGAAGAGAATATACGGGTTAGGGGGTTCGTTTAGCTGAGATCCTGTTCAATTTAGCGGGGGGTTTTGTTCGTGAACGGGCACGACGGGGGCCAAGTCGTCAAAGCGGGGGTCGGGGGATGGAGGGGGGATCGGGCGACATTACAAATTTCTCAGCTTTGTGTCCGGGGCTTACTACATTAGAAACCTCGTTTCGAAGAAGAGGAGGAGGCTCGTCGTGGCCGGATTCGATCTCGACATGTCGTATATTACTGATCGGCTCGTGGCCATGTCGTTCCCGGCCGAACATATGCGGGCGATGTACAGGAATCCGCTCTGGCAGGTCAAGAGAGTGCTCGAAATGCGTCATGCCGGGCATTATAAGGTGAGTGAGTGCCAATGCTCTTTTAAAGAAAAGAAAAAAATCTAAAACAGAGAGTTTGCTGTAGGAAAGAAACACAGCCCTTAAAGCAAATTCTCATTTGATCTGGTAACAGAGTTTAATTTTCAAAAGAAATTGTCGTAAGGTGTGATTTATAGTTAAATCTATGTTTGTCACATGATGTTTTTTACATGAAGCGTTTAGTTTCTGCCTTCTGATTGGATTGTTTCTGTTAGCATATAGGACAAATTATCTGTCTTCGGAGAACTTTTAGAGAACACGTTGAAAACATCTAGTATCCGTTCTTCATACCAGATCCATCTTTTGTAAAATTGCCAGACGTTGTTCTTATTGTGCCTTAAAAAGCGAAGTGCATTCTACAGTCCAGATCATGGTGGGGATCCGCGGGGTAATCAGTCAACTTTACAGTCCAGGTCATGATGGGGCGATCCACCAATGGTCCGTTGTGTGCATTGAAATGGACTTATGTGTAGAACCGTCTCAGATGCTTCTGATGTGCACCTCAGGGTTGCGAAGCTTGAGGATACATATCTCTGCCTACACAAGTTTGAACAAATAACCGATGCATCAGGTCATGAAGGGGCGATCCACCAATGTTCCGTTGTGTGCGTTGAAATGGACTTAAGTGTAGAACCGTCTAAGGATGCTTCTGATGTGCACCTCAGGGTTGCGAAGCAAGAGGATACATATCTCTGCCTACACAAGTTTGAACGAATGATCGATGCATCAAATATTGGAACTCTAAAAAATGGCAATCTTGAGCATGACAACTTAAGGTGCATATCAGACTCAGGGTTAGATGGTTCTCGACTCTCTGCTAGTTTGAATTAAAATTGTCAGTTGCTGTAAGGACCGAGGTTTTGATTCTGATTTTGAGCTGCAAAGGCTTGTGGCTGAAAAGATACTCCATATTTATTAGGTGCCCATGTTCTCCCTGTGGCTAAAGGGGTCTGCACCATCCTTATGGGTTTTTCAATCATCACAGTTTATCTGCTTATGATTTCATCCTTGGTCCAGGTGACCAGGGGCACTCCTAAATCATTTCTTCAAGAGGTTCCCGAAAAGTCGCTCAAAGGGGGAAGGGGTTCGCTGAAGTCTCTTTGCTATGAGCCTGACTATTATGAACCCAAATGCTACCTGATAGTAGATTGATGTTATTGAAACAATAAATCAAATTCATCCAGGTCTACAATAATGGATTCTGCAAATTGTAAAATAACAGATTCTAGATAATAACAGGAACAGTAGGGAGTAATAACAACATTTATATATTATAAAATACAGGACAGTGAATCTTCAGAGAAGCAGTCTGAATAGCAGATATAATTTTTGGATTGAACAGAACTAGTAATGAATCTTAACAACACAAGATGCTCTCCTGATATATGGTATAATTGCAAACTCAGGGCCAGAATATGTAAAGCCAGTATGAGCATTACACTTGACCCAATTAGTCTCCCACCGACCACCTGCAAGAAAACCAAATTCCACGCATACCCGTTATGTAACTTAAAGGCCTATTTAGAATTCATTGCCCCCCTCTTAGAGTCTTACCCATTCGTCCCTTGCACGTGAAATAAATTCTATAAATGTTGCTAACTCCTAAGCTAGTCTATTCAAAGGCTGCCATACAGCCTCTAAATCACAGTTAACCTATGTGTAACCCATTTAACATACTCATGCAAAATTGGGTGTAGACTTAAGTTCTTTACTGATGATCGTGAAGATTAACATTCTTCTTTGGGCTGAAAGTGACGGTATGAATGCAGGTGCAGCATATACAGCAGACAATCCAGTGTCCTCTTCATTCCCAAGTGCTGGTATCCAGCCACCAATCATGTTGGTAGCAGTCGTATTATCTGTGGGCATCGTGATTGAAGCGAGGGCACTGGATATTCGTCCATCATTGTTCCGCCCCTGCATGCACCACAAAGATATGTCAGGCCTACCTGTATGGTCGTCAGCTAGTTTTTTCATAGCTCTGTTTTGAGGGTAGAGATTAAAGTGCTATATCTTGATTTCTGTCTATGTACTTGAAAATGACGTGGATGGATTTTGCAAGATAAATATTTTCCTGTTGTGTTTCTTGGTTTTCCTGTATGTGTTTTGGACATTTGCAAGTTAGGAGACTTCTATATGTTTCTCTAACTTTAGAAATATGTATCACCGCCTGCAAATGCTAGAATAACTTGGAATCTTTGGCACCACTCAATGAAGTTGCAATGCTTTTAAATGGAAAGCTTTTAGAGGGGATGGTGTCCAAAACAGTCTGGTTGTTATCAGTGCTACAGCTCTATAAGATATTAAGAAACATGTGAGATGATTAAAAAATAGACGAGATTTTTTTGTTGTTGAATAGCTGGGTTAGGGTTTGTTTTTCATTTTTATTTTCCAAGCTGGACCTGTAAGGGCACACTACTGGTTGAGTGGGTTCCAAACCAGGCCCGCCACAGACTTCTTCTGCTGCACAGTGGGGACATTCAGACATCCCCGATTTTGGCAGGGAATTCAACAGGGGTGTTTGGAATGCCGCCAACATCCTGGAAGACGTTCCTGGCCAAAAGGGGACGTCCTTCTCATCCCCAAGGACCCTGGAACAGGGAATGGGTTCCCAAGGTGTGGAGTCAAGTTCTGTATAACGACGGAAGAAGAAACATTATTTACGCAATGGTCTTTGAGTTACGTTTGAATGTAGGTAAATATGAAAGTTCATGGAGATTATGCATGGCAGAAGGTATTTGGAGGACTGTCACAGCAAAAACATAAATTGCTCTGGACATATTTTATATGTTTAGCAGTACATTTCTTTTGAATTATATCTCAGGATTGAATTGTTTGATAAGTGGGAAGGGATGAGAATAGTCCCCAGTGACTTTGAAGATGTATGTTAACCACATGATTATTTATGCATGTGTCATGTATGTTAAGACACCCTTATATTATTTGGACGGCGGCATATTATGCATTCAGGTAACGTTTGCTTAAAACGCCTCAAGAGGCACTTGAAGGTTCCTTTTTGGTCAAGGTTTACCGTTTATTGAGGACAAATGCAATGTAATTCTGATAAATATCTTTATTTGTGAGTTCATTAAAAATATCAATGTTAAACTAGTGCCTTCTGGAGGATATTTAGTCATCTTCGTCTGCCATTGACCTGCTTAAAGGATTCTATGGCCCTTCATCGTCAGGCATCCAAACTCATCTAACTCGTACAATCTATTCTAACTTCTAAGCATGTATGTCAAACTCATCTAACTCGTAAAATCTATTCTGATCATGTATGTCATGCCGGACATATAGTTGATTCCTTAAAGGCCATCTATTGATTACTATGACTATTAATTTAAGCATGATATTTAGACATCTCATTATATGGCCGTTACTGACTAATCATGTTGACATACTTCTGTGTTTGCTGCCTTTCATCACCCAGTTTATTCTCTCTATTACTGTTGTCGTCTGAGGTAGTCTGAAACACAGATTTTAAAACTTTGTTATTTCTGCTTCAGCTTTCTACAGTAAATTAACACTAACCAAATTTTAGGTTTGTTAGGCACAGCATGAAGAAAATATCATGATGTCGAATGAATTATTAAGCACCGCTCTCTGCTTACTTCAACTAGATGGTAATGCCAGTATAATTTTATGTTTTGTGCCTTTACTTCGATTTCATGACGTTGGTAACAGAAACAGTAATCAGTTCGCTGATAAACTCTTATGCATTTTTTTCGGTAAAACACTCAAATATATCTCTTTAGACTTGGGCTCTTAAGAGTGTTTTCTTCTCGGTTGGCTTGTTGTTGCAGGTATACAATCTCTGCATAGAGGAATCATATGATCCGGCACATTTTCATGGTTGTGTGGAAGTTTTCCCATTCGATGACAACCATGTACCCCCTTTGTCAATGATGAAGTTGTTTTGTGAGAGTGTCCATTCCTGGCTTTCGAGTGATCCTCAAAATGTTGCAGTTATACATTGCATGGTAAAAATGACTAAACTGACATTTTGATACTTTTTGCGCTCATACCTCCTGCTATATTTTCCTGCTGTTGTTGTTGTTATGGTAAAGGCCTGGAGAAAATCCAATCCATAGCATTTTGAATGTATATTGCTGACAGCCAAATTTGTGGGTGCCCTCTTCCATCGTTTCCTGTAAATCTCATTGATACCCTAAATAATGAATGCGTGCTTTTGACAATCTAAACTTGTGTCAGAATTACCCTCTGTTACTTATCACGATTGTTTTCTCATCTTCCGTTGGCAGGCGGGTAAAGGCCGAACAGGTTTGATGGTATGTGCATACCTTGTCTACACAGGAATGTCGGCAGACGATGCACTCCAGTTGTATGCAGAACGTCGAACAACCAATAATGAAGGGGTATGCTTCTTTTGCGAATCTTCTATACTTGGGTTGAAATTTGAATTATCTAAATTTACAAAGATCCAGGGAAATTAATATTTTTTTTTTGTCTACTCCCCAGGTTTCTATTGCAAGTCAGCGGCGTTATGTAGGGTACTGGGCCAAGGTGCTTTTGTTCCCAAGTGGGACACGCCTTGGACCTCCTGAAGTGCACCTACGTCCTGTTAAAAAAAGAGAATTAAGAAGGATTCGCTTGTATGATACTGTCAACATTAGTTCTGTCCTGTTTGTCGTTTCAGAGTTGAGAGAGGTACAAGCTGGATATCTTAATGGTGTATTCCTATCATGCATTTGACTTATGTTTCTGCATGTCCAAGATGAGGCAATTTGTATTTTTGTTGTCAGCACCTTTAAAATAGGTGCTTTAAAAAAGCCTGCATCAAAGCGAGATGTTCCTCAAATTCTCATTTTTCTTCATTATTTTCTGTTTTCATATCCTTTGCACCTAAGTTACTAGGAAACAGATTGGGATCCAGATTCAGATACGGATATGGATCCACCGTATATTTGAAAAGTTAGGATTCGGATATGGCGGGGAAATACCATGTACAGAAAATACAATTAAAAAAAAACATATTCAAAGTTACAAATCAAAACCATTCATGAATCACAACATTATAACTGAAACCATTAGATAATTAAATCATAATGCATCATGCTTTATACAAAAAGCATAAGCTTTAAATACAAAGTTGAGTGTCTCATGAACGATGACTCTATTGATATGATCTAGAGTAGGTCTAACTACATGTGACAACTATCCACAAAAAAATAAAAAAACTCTAATGTTATTTGCTTGGGCTCTGGCATGTGAGGGCTAGCTGGCATAGGATACATTTCCAGGTTTGAAGGATCTGTTTATGTGGCAGATCCTACACGGATCTCGGGATCCATATCTGTATCAGTATCCAAAATGTGGATCCACAGATCCAGCATCATAGCCCTGTGGATCCGGTAACACAGCTTTGCACATAGAGGATGTAAACAACACTTACAATTTCGAAATCTTCAGAAACACACTAAAATGCAAATTGATAGCACAATAAATATTGGAAATGGAATGTTTTTCTTCATCATGATTAAATCAGTTTCTTACTGTCTCACAGTAAGGGCATTGGCTTATTGTAAAACATCTGATTAGCATTATATTCTGTTGCAGTTTGTTCCACCCAGTCACCAGAATGTTGTTTTGGATATTTATGTACTCGTGACAGCATTAAAGGTTTTTTTAGCAGGAGTTTTAAACATGTAATGAAATGGTGGGAGTAAAAAAACTTCTCAATGCATTCATAAAAGTTATATGCATTTTATTTCACATGTTATGAATGTTTCTCATGTTCGTACAGGTACCATCGCAACTGTATCAACCAGCAGTAGAAATTGCTCGTAACTACTGCAGGCCTGTCAAAAGGGGCTACTACAGGACCAGCAGCCCAAGATATTATCTATCTTTCTTGGGCAAGGATGAGGATGGGAGAAAAGTTGACCAAGAGCAACCCCATGTTGTTGTGCAAATGGATACAGAGCGCTCTGTGAGCTACAAGAAAACCTGCCTGGATTACTATTTTGAAAAGCCTCTACAAGTAAGAAAGTTCATAGAACTATTTCTTTGGGATATTGTAATGCTAGTGACGTTTTTGGCGAGATAATATTGAATTATTGTGGATTTGACAGGTTGCAGGAGATGTAAGGGTGGTTTTTTATGAAAAGAGTATAGGTGGGAGGTTATTTTATGCATGCTTCAACACTGCGTTTATTACAA
Source organism: Pinus albicaulis (assembly GCA_034641835.2). NCBI lineage: Eukaryota > Viridiplantae > Streptophyta > Pinopsida > Pinales > Pinaceae > Pinus > Pinus albicaulis. Next base: position 1,527,499,613 of record CM076584.1, on the reverse strand, counting down.
ACAGCTTACTACAGGTATCCTAAGCTAGATTGTTGCAAGATGGGCATAATCTAAAATTCGGTAATTTCTTTGGAAGTAACATGAATAATTACTGTAATTTATGCATACTTTTGCGTTTTTGCAGTTCTCTCAACAAGATCTGGACAAAGTAGGGCGTAAAGGAAGATCTATATGTGGGCCAGGTTTCTGTGTGGAGTTGTTTTTCGGACCTTCTGAAGCTCAATACAGCCCAGGATTGCCTTTGCACGAAAATGCTGAAGATTCTTTCTAACCCATATTTAAAGACCAACAATTCTGTCACCGAACCTAATCAATGTCAGCTGACCCGAGAACTAAAAATTACCCGTCACGAGGCTTAACAGCAAACAATGTTCTACAAATAACACAAAGCCTAACCATACTGGGAGCTTGTATCATTACAATTTCTGTATTGCTTTTTCTTAACTTAGGATAGTCTTTATTTATCGTCACTTTGCATGGCAAAGCTTGGTCAACTTGCTTCGTTCTGGCAACCTTTCAGTCAGTGATAACTCATGGTGTCTTCCATCTTACTCGCAGGGAGACGCATACATACATAAAGGGCACTATACCTCAAAGTTGTGCAGGCATGGTTATGGTATATTTTGTTGACTGGCTTATATCTATAATGATTAGTGTCAAATCGTCAATTTATGTGGGAAGTATTTGTAAATAGATAAAATTTCTGCTTTTTTCTAGTTCCTTCTACAGCATGTATGTTAATAATATAACCACTTATTTGTTTATTGGGAAGTTGACAATTTATTAGTTAAGTAAGAAATTGAACTTTCATGGTTTGCCTGCCACCATTTACTGTAAAACTTGACTTTATTGGCCATATATCCATTCAAAGTACATCATTACTTATTTTTGTGAGAAATTGAACCAAGTGGGTGGTTGCCATATCACTATCTTTACCATGAACCGTGACCTTATTGACCATATGCCCATTTCAAAGTGCAAATCATTCCAAATATCTTTTATCTTTTTTGAAGTGCAATGGAGGAGACTGAAAAGTAATCACCTAAATTATCTTTCAAACGAAGAATTTAGTTAAATTGTTTCTGTGCATGTCTATTGACACGGACTGGCAGATTGAGGCTGTCAACTTTCTATGATTGTGAGGGCAGATCACAAGTGTGGTGTTTTGCCTTGACAAGATTATGGGTCCACAACTTCGGGTGGCTTGTTAACGCAGGTCCTGTGCTGCCTGGTGAGGTGACAGGGCTCCATTGCTTGGTTGCGGAGTGGAAACTTATGGTTTGTTTTTTGAAACGTTTTAAATTATAAAATATTTCTGATGAAAAATAAAATGCATTTTATCTCTATGGTATTTCAAAAGTAATAATAACGATGAAATATAAATAATGTGTAAATTTTATATTTCTGAATGAAAATATAGATTAAAAAATTTAATATCCAAAATAAAATTGAATATGAAAATTATATTACGTGATATATAGGATTAAGTAAATTTAGTACCATATTTAAAAAATCAAATATAAATAATATAAATTATTCATTCTTAGAAATTAATAAAAAATTGAATGAAATATATTGTATAAATGTTTATAAATTAAGTTTTTTAATTAATTAATTTTTGTTTTTAAGGTTATGGTTAAGTTGGATATCAAATTGGTTTATGGGATTATTTTTGTGGGATACGGGATTTGTCTAGGTGAAGTAATTTCATTGTTAAGGTCTATGAAGGTGGATATACTCGACTTTTTTTTTGCATTTGAACCTATAATCTTTTACAATGAAACACATGTTCTTAACGATTAGGTCTACTCAAGGTGTACTTATAATCTATTTATAAGGTCATTGGTAATGCTAGATACCAAATTGGTGTATGAGATCCTTTTGTGGGACAAGGGATCCACCTTTGTGTATCAATTTGATTGCTAAAGTTTACAAAGGTATACAAATACAAGTCCCTTGTCCAACAAACAAAGAGGTCTTGTACACCAATTTTATTTAACTTTTAAGTTTACAAATGTGCCTCTCAAGTTAGTAGCTCAAGTGGTTGGGAGCATGATTTGTTCTCCCATCATCTTAGGTTCAACTCTAAGTGACATGTTTACCCTGTTGTGACAAGGCGATAAGGCTCAAAGAGCAAGTAACATGTGTTACGATAACAATTACAACTAGAAAGTTTGATCTTGGACATTGCCCAAATTACTTCACCATGGTAAAAAAGAAATGAAATAAGTTGCCAAAGTATATATACTCTCCCTTTCTAAATTTGAATATATAGCTTTTGAAATAACACATAAACTTAACCATTAAACTTATTATTACTTCTATATTTAAATTGAATATTTTTAAATTAAAAAATTTAGATTTAAAAAAGTTAAAATATTATATGATTTAGATATTAAAAAACCCATCAAATTTTAATTATATAATTTTACTTAATTCTAAACTTTTAATAATGATTATAAAATTTTGAATAGTGTATTAATTTCAAGGGTGAGTACATTGAACTCCATCAATTTTATTTTTTCAAAATGATCTCCATGTCTTATTTCTACTTTAATAGTCTTTATTGCATCCCTCATTTCTATTTTACTTGTCTTTATTATATGGCACACTCAATGTGTTTAACATTGAGAATTTTTCAAGACATACAATACTTCCACATTGAGAAATTCTCATGAGATGTAATACACAATATTTGATGAACTTCACTTTTTTCCTTTTCGTTTTTTTCTCTCTTTATTTCAATTTTCAATTTTAATTTTATATTTGTGGTTCATTGTGTTGAAGATCTATATTAGTTACACCCACGGGAAACCCACTTGTGTTTAAGTAAGCAACTAATCTTCCATGTAAAGATGTCTCCCAAAAAGCAGGAATGTCAATATCGGTGGGACTGGAACCTGAGTGGGGAGGACATAATGACTCCTCCCTATCCCTTGAACTAACACCCCCTTGATAGTTTGATGAAGTTTACTATGATTTTTTAATATAAAATAACATTATATATATATATATATATATATATATATATTAAATTAATTAAAAGTTTAAATTTGTTTTTCTATTAAGATTGACATTATGAAATGATTAAACAAAAGAAAAAGGGGAAATAAGTGCAAGAGGGTTATTTGTAGGTCCAAAGAAAAAGTCACACATGAATGAAGCCTTGGCACCATGGTTAATAACAAAGTTGAAGTTTATTCTCTCGTGTATGGATTAATTTGGTTTAAAACTCAAATGAAAATTCTTATTGTATAAGGAGACTTTTGTCTAGTCATCAAGCATATTATTTTCAACGCTAATTTCACACATGCCTTCCATTTGGAAAGGATATAATAAAATTGTTGTGACTTTGAAGCAATGAACTGATACAAAATACTTTGAGAACATAACTCGATGGTGAAATCTAAAGCCAATAAAGCCTAGAGGAAAAGAGGGGGGGGGGGGACGGAGTTGGGGGAATTATATATCAATGTTTGAGCATATGTTCAACGTGTACCTTAACCAATATCCCTCACCACACATCATCAAATCAAGGCAAATAATGTGAACCATGACAAGTCATTTTCACATAGTAAGTAGCGGGGGATAAGACTCAACCGCCTTTGTTACATGCTCCTCTTAACTACCATGATCCCTAATGAAGGCTCAACTTCAAATAGCAAACATCAAGGTGGGATAATGGCATTGTCAGTCATGATCAAAGGTATCACCACCTTTTTGGTCTTTAGTAAGGGGTTCAATGTTTTGTTTGGCAAGCCTTGGCGCTTTGGCTCAAGTCTTACATTATTGTCAGTTGAAATCATACATGGAGCTAAGTCTATTGTCATAGAAGTATTCTTGGCATTTTCAACATAGAGGTATTCTCTTTGCCTACTCACTATTTCAAGCTTGAATTAGACTTCTTAGTTTTAGTAGTCAATGGGCCCATAGATTGCTTATATTAATGATGGGTATATGCTCAATCCACGACTTAACCCACCTTCGTCACCACACACCATGAAACTATCAAGGAAAATGGTGTGAAGCACGACAAATCATTTTCACATAGTAAGGATAGGGCAGGATGAGACTTGACCGCACTTTTAACATGCTCCTCTTAACTCCCATGAAGCCTAATGAAGGTTTATCTTCTAATGTTATGGGTCAAGGTGGGATAATGGTGTTGAATTTCATGGTAGAAACAGTGGCTATATTTTCAATGTTTGGGAAGGGGTTCAATGTTTGGTTTTGGTAAACCTTGACAGTTTGGTTCAAACCCTTCTCCATTAGTGTTGATTGAAGTTGGACATTTGGGCAAGTCTATTGTCATTTTCAACATACAGGTATTATCTTTTCCTGCTCACTGCAATTTTGAATTGGATTTTTTAGTTTTAGAGGCAATCTATGGGTCCATAGACTGTGTCCATTAATGATCAAACATATGTTTAATCCATTCCTTAAACCATCTCCCTCACCACAGACCATCAAATCATCAATGCAAATGGTGTGAAGCATGACAAACCATTCCCACATAGTAAGGATGGGGGGATAAGACCTAACCACCCTCGTCATACGAGAATAACTCCCATGATCCCTAATGAAGGCTCAAGTTCATAAATTAGGTGTTGAGGTGGGGTAATGACATTGCATTCACAGTGGAAGCCATCACCACATTTTATTTTTGGGAAGTTTAGTGTCTGGTTTTGGTGAGTCTTAGCACTTTGGTTCTACCCCTTCTCCATTAATGCCGGTTGAATTTGTACATCTAGCCAAGTCTGTTGTCATTCTCAACATAGAGGTATTCTCTTTGGCTCATTGTTTTAAATTTTAATAGGATTTTTAAGTTTTAGAAACAATCTATGGGTTGAAACCGGCAAGAACAAACTAGGCTTAGGACGATTGGTATTATTTCTTTTATTGATGTTTTCTCCCTCTTAATCTCACAATTTAGAATTTGGAAGTTCCCATGCAGAGAAAATGAATTACAAAGAATTAAGGGAAGCATGCTTCTCTTTGCAATCAACACATTGAATTTTGATCTTTAGTCCTTTCTTGAGGCCTTGGGAAAGCACGAGAGTAGCTTTAGTGTCAAGGTTGAAATACTAATGGGTATGTTGTAGCAAAAAGGAAGTGGATGCTTTGGAATCAGTGATTCAAGAGCTCAATCACAATAAAGGAGTAGTTACAACAAAACAACAAGATGAATCACTAGTAGGCCTTCAATGTATTCAATTGGCACTTGCATTGTGTTGACTTTTGGTAGCTACGGTCAGTATTCTTCAATTACAAGAAGCAAAAATTCAAATTTGAATTCAAGTCGACTTTAAAATAAAGAGGGAAAATTTAAATTTTGAATTTGAAATTGCCTCCAAAATTAAAGTTGGCCCATCTATGGGGCACACCAGTTTGGGCTCCTTAAACCATTATAAATTGGCATTCAACCTCACCTCTTGAGTGAAAATTTAGATCATAACATAAGCATCTAATCTTCTGTTCACACATGCGAAGGATTCTAGTAAAAAAGCCGAGTTTTTTAAGGAAGAAGTTATTTTGTGGAAATGAAGTTTATCCACCTTTTGCATTGCATTGACCTCACTCGTGTGGATGCAACAATAGATTGTTTGACTAAAATTCTTCTGGGCAAGTTTTGGGTAGTTGACCAAGTTTCTGGGTAGCATATAAGGTTTATGGGCAGCAACAACATGCTGAAATTCAACCTGTCTCTGGGTTGTTTGACTATAGGTTGACTGAGGCTATTTTTGGGTAGTTTGATTAGGTTTGACCTGTGCTAGTTAGTAATCCTGTTTGACCTAATTTGACTACAATTTTCAGATTATATCTCTTGTTGAATTGAACAATTTCTCATCAGAAATTTTTATTGGGTTTTTTCCCTAGTTGGGGTTTTCCTAGAGTAAATTTATGGTGTCTACTGTTCATTGTTGTTCTGCAGTGATCTCTATTGTCCTTTTGCATTTATGGTTGAATTTTCTGAAGTATAATTGCTGAATGATAATATGAAATGTGCTAAAGTAATATCAATTTCATTGGAAGTAATTATTAGTAGCAGAAAATTGTGTTTATCTATATTGCATTTGAAAAATCAGCAAGGTATCAAAGCTTTCGTGAAGAAAGGGCATTGAGATCACTCCTTGACATCTTTTTTTTTTTTTGAAATCTAGTCTGTGACCAGATCTCTAGGAAAATGGCTCCCTCTCTTAAGGCTGAGAATAAGCTGGAAGATGCAAAAAACTCTAGGGCTTGGAAGACAAGAATTGATCTCATTCTTGAAGAGAAAGATGTCATGGAATATGTAAAAGGAAAGGTCACTGAACCTAAGGATGACGAGGGAAAGGCCAAGCACAAGAAGAATGAAATCAAGGCTAAGAGGATTCTTATTGAATCCATCAAGGATCACTTAATTCCTTATGTTGCACAACTACAAACTTCAAAAAAAATGTATGGTTCCCTAGAAGGGCTATACACCATCAACAACATTGGTCAAAAGATGTTCTTAAGGAATCAACTTTGTGATTGCAGATGACTAGAGTAGATATTGTGGCTTCCTACTTCATGAGTAGCTCTCAATTGAGGGATCAACTCAAGGCTATTGGAGAAAATATTAATGAATAAGAACTTGTGACTATATCTCTCAATGGGTTGCCTGATTCATGGGTTTCATTTGCATCTAGCATTTGTGGCAGATCAAACATTCTAAGTTTTGAGCAGTTGTGGACTTCTTGTACCTAAGAGGAATTTAGACTAGTATCACAAGAAAAGATTCAGGGACCTCAAGATGTAGAGTTCCAAGAATTTGTAGCTCATATAAAGAATGGTAAAGGAAGAAGAAACTTTCGAAAGTTTTAGAAAGAGAATTCAGTTAGAAGACCTACTCCTCCAGAGAATAAGAATATGTCAAAGATTCAATGTTTTCGTTGCCACAAGTTTGGTCATTATAAATACAGGTGTCTTGAAGGGATGGATGATAGGAAGAGGAAGGGAAAGAAGCATGCTTCAATAAAAATATTGATGTTGATCATACACATTAGAAGTCAAGGAATGACAGTACAAGCGATACAAATTATTTATTCTTTTTTTCCCTAACATGTACAATTGTAGATCACAATGACATTTGGTTAGTGGAAAATGGTGCTTCCATACAAGTAACCATGACAATCTCTCATAATTGGTAGAAAAGAAGTCAACACAGACACTGGAGCTTGGTGATAATAACAAGCATGTAGTCAAAGGCATTGGCTCAACATATTCCCAATTGGAGTCAGGAGGTAAGATTAATATAAATGATGTATTGTACATGCCTATTTTGAAAAAGAACTTGATTTCTACTTCATCATTGGAAGACAAAGGATATAGAGTGGCATTCATTGATGGACAAGTTCTTGTATGAAAGAAGGGTTGTAGCATAGATTTTGCAAAGGTGATTGATGTTCGAGTGGGACACTTGTACAGACTCCTACGATGGTCAATTCAAGCATTGGTACATGATAACACCAATCTATGTGAATTATGGCACAAATTTTCTCACATTCACTACAAGGCTTTACTAGGATTGAGGAAAATGATTACAGGTCTTCCAAAGTTCCAGGTAGAGCATGAAGGAGTTTACAAGGGTTGTGCACTTGGCAAGAATGTCAAGGGATCCTTTCCAAACAATGACAACATGTCCAATGGAAACTTGGATCTAATACATTCAGATGTATGTGGACCAATGTCAGTAGCATCCTTGGGTGGTTTCATGTACTATGTGACTTTCATTAATGTTTTCTCTCGAAAGACATGGATCTATTTCATGAAGACCTAGGATGAAGTCTACAACAAATTTCAAGAGTTCAAGGCTCATATAGATAATTTGACATGGAAGAAGATCAATATTCTAAGGTAAGATAATGGAGGAGAGCACACTTCCAAAGAACTCATTGCCTTTTGCAAGGAAGCTAGGATTAAGAGGGAGTTGATAGTCCCTTACAAACCTCAACATAATGGGGTTGCTAAAAGGAAGAATCGATATACCATGGAAGCTTCTAAGGCAATGGTTCATGACTAGGATTTTCCCATGTTCTTATGGGGAGAATCATCCAAGACAATAGTATGTGTTCAAAACAGAAGTCCTCATCGGATATTGGGGAACAAAACTCCTGAAGAGGCTTTCACGGGTGAGAAAATAGAGGTTGGGAATTTGAGGATATTTGGTTGTCTTCTTTACATTCATGTACCCAATGAGAGAAGGACGAAGTTGGAGCCTTTTGGGAAGAAAGAAACATTTGTTTGATATAGTGAGTCATCAAAGGCGTACATGATTTATGTTGTAGGGAAGCGAGGTCAGTCATGATGTTACTTTTGATGAGGATACAACCTTCTATAAATCCAAATAATCTCAGATGGATATTGATAATGGAGTATGAAGCTCCCAAGGATGTAGGTTCAGGGCCTTTTGTACTTTTCGAACATCCTTCAGACCATCAACAAGAGCTAGAAGGGCCCATTGAGCTTGTAGACCCACCTAGGGTCATTAATCCAGAATCTAAGAAGAGGCCAACGTGGCTTCGAAGCACATTACAGGAAGAAGAGGGGTATGCAAATCCCCATGGCACTTTTAAAGAAAGAAAACGTCCTACTAAGTACTTAGGATATGCATCACTAATGAGTCATCTCATTCATTTCGAGTCATCCAACTATGAGGAGGCAACAAACCAACAAGTGTGGAAGGATGGCATGATGGAGGAATATCAGTCCATCATGAAGAATGATGTGTGGGAAGTTGTGCAGAGACCTGAATGTTGAAATGTGGTTTTCATTGATGTAAACCCAAACAACACTGAAATATGCCCCACTTGTGTTGACCAAAATGACTTGGCAAACCATGATGTCTCGAGTCCGGATCATATTTGTTGAATTCTTCTTGTCAAGCTAATTCTGGTGATATATGGCACACCACTAGATCCCTCTCGGTTTGGGAGCTACATTTGTTTGAAGTTGAAGCCCCCAACTTGTGGGCATAAACCCCAAAGGGTGATGATGTGGCACCCATCGTTGGCCAACATATTACTCCAAGCATGAAAATATGATTCACATCAAGAATCCATGGTTAAAATATTTTATGGAGATAGTTGTTGAATTTACTAATCATAAGAGAGTTTTTGATTTCAAAAAGAAATTATTCATTATCCCCTTTGGAAAACGACCTATTAGTTTGTCTCCTTTCAAAAATTAAAATTTTAAATATTATTCTCCCTCCACATTCCTAATTTGGATGGCCCATTTGAAGCCCCTCAAACATCTATGAAAAGGATCTATAATCCCACCTCTAAAGAAATGAAACAAAATGATTATCATTTGTGACTAGCTTTGAGTTTTTTGGCCCCTGTGCAGTTTATGATGCATCAATGGATAGGGTTTTGGTGAAGTTCTTTTAAGGGATTTCTTTGGCTTATTCTTGCAAAGGGACATTCGGGTACAAGACCTGAAGTAACGAAGTTCTCTTCCATCGTTGGGATAAACTTTTCATTGTAGGTCACTGCTCTCACTAGGGCATTGAATTAAAGCCTAAAGTGACTATTATGTGGGCAATTTCTTGATCAAAGTTTTATGTAACAAAAAATCTTCATTTCTGCGACATTGTATCTAGAGAATTTTGGCATTTAGAAGGTATAGATCTGTGTGGTCTACTCTGAAGTTTCGGCCTAGGGCTTCCTCATATTCTTGTGACTATTAATGTTGAAAAATGCAACAAGAAAGTCTCAATTTGACTTTGCCTTGGCTAAATTGAGAAAAATTGAATTTCCACATCAGTAGACAACTTGGATGTAGTTAAATTATGTGACATGGCCCTTGTCACTCAGTTAGCTTAGTAAATTCAAGTTAGAGGGCTTGGAGTTCAGTTAACCATGCGTGATTTCTAATTTGTAGCAATCAAAGTCAGTGGTTTCAAGTTGTTTTCAGTTAAACTAGTTCTAATTGTTAATAGAACTAGTGGAAGGTCAGTTGTGTATTGGGACAACCGTCTAACTCAGTGATCATCCAATTAATTGACCAATCAACCCAAAATAGCTAGTGCATGCAGAAAATTTGATTTCCGCATATGTGGTGGAGATTCCAAAGCAATGTAACATCAATTGTAGACTAGTCTTGACTGTACATGTGTTGCATGTAGTGAGATGATCAACCTTGGGATTTGTGCAATCAATTGGAGGTAAATTCCTAAATAACAGGGGCCTTATTCCTCAATATTTGTGCAAGGAAATAGGGGCTCAAGAAGAGGAAAAAATTGACTTAGTATGGGTCATAACTTCTTAATAAGCAAAAGATATATGTTATTCACTTGCAGGTTCTGCTCAGTCTGAGCAAGAAATTGTATTACATCTCTATTCATCAGATTAATGCAAGCATACATAAGGGTTTTTTAGTAGTTTCTTTCCCCTGGAAAAATACTGTGTGCATGTGTGTTATTTCCTATTGCATGTTTGTGATTGATTTTCGAAATTATGAATTGAATTCCACATAGCATTAGAGTAGGATTGTGTCTTGTGATTTAGATTCAAATTTCATGAGCAGTTGCAATTCTACACCATAATTTCTACATGGTAGCAAACCAGGTTTCACATTATAATAATAATTTCAAATTTGTTTCTCAGTAGGATCGAATTTGTAGTTTAGTGTAGTAGGATCTCTTCAAAGTTGGGAAGATGACCTTCAACGCGCTGAGATTAGAGTATGCCTTGGAAAGTAACTCAAATTTCATTGCATGGAAGGATCACATGGAGGATGTGATGGATGGCAATGGATTGTTGGAATTTGTCAAGAAAAATATTCAAAAACCAAGATCAATTGATGCCCAAAACCTAGCTTGGTGGAAGAAGATGTAGCCAAGGTGAGGAGAATAATCTTGGAGGGAGTACGAGATCACATTGTCTCAAATCTCCATGGGAAAGAAACTTATTTTGAAATGTGGAAGGCATTGACAGAGTTGTTCGAGAACAACAGTGACCATAGCAAGATGGCGCTCAAGGATAAACATAGAAATATCAAGATGCAGAAGAATGAAACTATTTCGTAGTATCTGAGCAGATTTACACAAGTTCATGATGAGCTTGGAGGGGTTAGTGTAATGTTGCAGAAGATGACTTGATAAGCCTAGATCTTCCAGGCCTTCCCAAAAGTTGACATAACTACCAAGATTCGATGAATGGGAGGGGGGAATTACCGAATTGGGAACACTTATGGTCAAATTTGGTACAAGAGGAGATAAGGAAGAACACCAGAGATGGGACTTCATCAAAGGGCGAGGATGAAAAAAAAATTGCATTGGTTGGAAAGGGAAAGAAGGGAAAAGGGAAAAAATCTCAAACCAAAGCAAAATCCAGCCAAGGGGGAAAGAATAAAGACTTGTCTAAAATAAAGTGCTTCAATTGTCATGAATTCAAGCACTATGCCCCAAACTGTCCACACAAAAAGTTTAGAAAGAAGAACTCAAGAGGAGCAGCAGGGGAAGCCTTGGCTTCACGGTTAGAGCTTGACATCATTCTTATCCCATGCATGGCAAGCACAATGATGGGGAGTGTGTGGTATTTGGACTTAAGTGCCTCATTCCAGATGACAGGGTGTAAAGAGTTTTTTAGTGACTTGGAGGAGAAAGATCTCCTAATGCACATTGAGCTAGGGGACGACGAAATGCACCATTAGAGGAAATTTCAGGTCTAAAATGGGCCTCCTAAGGAAATTATAAAATAATAGTGGAAATAATAAAATAAGATTAGATTACATCATCAAATTTTAGAGGGAAAAAAGAAAAAACTAATTTTTCAACTCGTATTTTCAATTTATCTCCCTATGGGTTTACTCAAATTTCAAGCGGGAACACTCATTGGATGCAGAATTTGATTCCTCATCCAAGGAGTATCCATGCTGCATAGTTTCTATGGACTCTACTACACGAAAAATGAGAAATACATGAAATACATGGTTGTACATTTTTCTTAGGAGGCCCATTTTAGACCTCAAAAGTTCTCTAATGAATGCGACCGAGATTGGTACAATCACCTTTCAGAGGGAGTCAATGTCAGGGCCTTGAGACGGTCAAGCACCCGTGACGACCACCGGCAGGCAAGAGAGTAAAAAAATCGATGAGTTCAGGTGCGCTTGAGTTGTGCGATGGACGTGTGGACATAGTGGCAGGCATGATGTAGTGACGAGCACCCGTGTTTGGTTAAAGGCGACTTGGGTAGGAGGGTGTTTGGTTAAATGCATGCGACCGTAGTATGGGTGCACCCATGATGTGCGACGGGCGCTCATGTTTGACATGTGATGTGCGACAAAAGTTGGGCGATCGGGTGGTGCAACGGGTGGGTGCGTGCGGACGAGCGAGGGCGCCCACTCGACCGAACGAAGGTCGACTCGTGACCTAGGAAAATATGAAGTGGCACGTCATGTGTTGTGGCCAGGTCGACTGCGCCTACGATCGATGGAGATGGCCAAGAGATGTGACACTTGGAAAAATGGATGGGAAACGAAGCATATATATTGGTTAGGCATGCCACTTATATGGACAATCATTCGACAAGAAATTTGTGAAGTCTTTTGAAGGAAAGCGAAGTGGGAAGTGGATGAGCCCATAGGGCAGGCAGACGAAGTGAACGAAATCGGGTGAAGCCGTGTAGGGTGGGCGAGTCATGTAAGTCATTCGAGTGAGTCGAGCGAGTCGTGTAGGCTGAACAATTCATGTAGGGGTGAAGTTGTTCGGGTGAGTTGGGCGAGTCGTGCAGGCCGAGAAGGTCGTTAGGGGTGAAGTCGTTCAGGTGAGTTGGGAAGAGTCGTGCAGGTTAGCAGGGCATCGGGAAGATTCGTGTAGGTTAATAGGGCGTGCCAGGGTGCAACAAAGCATCTAGGAAGGGTCATGTAGAATTGGGCAGGACATGCTAGGGCGCAGTATGACGTTTGGGTAGGGCGACTTGAACGGTTGAGTGTTTGAAAAACCGGAATTTGGGGTTTAAGCTAGGTAGGGCCGCTGTGAGGTAAAAAAGTGCAGTTGTGCGATGGTGCATGGGAAATCCATGCACAACCTTATGTAAAATATTTGTACTTGTAATATTTTCAAAATTATATAAGTATTTCGGCAAACTTGTTCGGGAGTTGCCCCTCCCTTCATGAATGGGCATAATTGGTGTTACTGTTTTTTATGAAGTATACTTGATGAAAGTTAAATGAATGTATTTCCACTACATTATTAAAGAAAGTGAACACTTAACGAAAAAAATCGAAGTGTTGGTGATAGGAGTAGTCCGTGAATCGTATTAGTAAGAAAATAAAAAGGTTGGTCAGTGCCGCACATTGCCCACAAGTGGAAATCAAGTCACCAATAGTGTGTGAGTGTGACAATAGGGATCCCCCCTTCGACTGAAGGATTTCATGTTCATTCCATGACTAAAGAAAAATCTCATGTTTGTAGTAGTTTTGGAAGATCGTGGTTATGATGTGATCTTTAGAAAATGGAAATTATTCTTGAGACACATAGCCAAAGGATAGGTGAAGCAAATCGGGGTTCATGTGAAGAAACTGTAAAAGTTGGATGTGGAATATTGTGCTGTATTAAGCACTACGGTAGAGAAAGTGCAGAGTCGCGATGTTGGTGAACTTTGGCACAAAAGGCTTGGCCATTTGCATCATGGCGCCTTACATATTATACAACAAATAACCAGTGGAAACCCTAAAGGATCACTCGAGAAACATGATGTTTGCAAAGGTTGTACCTTGGTAAAGTATGCAAAATCCACATTCCATGATTGGGACAACAAAGCGCACACAGTCTTGGAAAGAGTCCACTCTGAAGTCTGTGGACCTTTATCGACAACATCCACTATCAAACATAAATATTTTGTCATTTTTATTGATGAATTCTCAATGAAGTGCTAGATATTTTTCATGCGGAAGAAGGATGAGACATTCTCCAAGTTTTTAGAATTCAAGGCACTGGTTGAGAAAGAGACCAACAAGAAGGTGAAGGCTCTCAGGAACAATAATGGAGGTGAGTGTTTCAAATGAATTCAAGAATTTATGTGCGAAAGAAAGCATTCAAAGAGATATGACAACACGCCACAACCCACAACATAATGGGGTAGCAGAGAGAAGGAACCATAGCATTATTGGAGTTGCGAGAGCTATGTTACATGACCAAGTTCTACCACTACGTTTGTGGGCAGACACATGTAAAACAACAGTCTACTTGCAGAATTGAATTCCTCATCAAATTCTTGGTATGATTACTCCGGAGGAGGCTTTCTCAGGGAGAAATCAAAATGTGTCACACTTCAAGATTTTTGGAGCCTCTTCTTACTTCCATGTCTCCAAATAATCAAGGAAGAAGCTTGAGCCGACAATAGAGTTGGGGGTTTTTGTGGGTTACATCGAAAGTCCACACAACTACCATGTGTACTTACCTATCCTCAAAATGTTAGTTGTGCAGAGGGATGTAAAGTTTGACGAGGAAAAAGCGATGCGATGCTCTCTTGAGAGGGAGCTTTAGATCCCACTAGAAGAGGAGCTTTTAGCTCCAAAGGAGGAACCCCAGGAAGTTGTGTCACAACCACAAATTGAGGAGCAAAGAGTGGAGATATCCACTCAAGCAGAACCATATAGAGAGGGTAGAAAAAGAACCAGGGTAGTTGATAGACTTGTGCAAGATGCGAGGGAGAATGTAGGAGCTCCTTCAAATTTGCATAGGCAAAGGAGGTCACCTGAGAGGTACACTGGCTACATGGCTCTAATGAATGAGCTTGTAGAGACTGATCCATCCTCTTTCGAGGAAGCAATAGAACAAACTGTTTGGGTTGATGCAGTGGTGGAGCAATATGAATCCATTGGGGAGAACATTGTTTGGGAAGTGGTCCCAAGACGAGCAGATAAATTAGTTGTGGATTCAATATGGATCTTGAAGGTGAAGCATGTAACAGACAGAAGCATAGAAAAGTATAAGGCCGGATTTGTGGCCAAAGGATTCTCTCAAGTTGAGGGAATTTACTATGAGGAAACCTTTGCTCCAGTAGCAAGATATTAATCCATTAGATCAATTCTTGAACGTGCTACACATATGGGTTACAAGATCCACCTAATGGATGTAAAAAAATATATATTTCTCAATGGGGTTATTGAGGAGGTTATTATGTACATCGAGAAAACAGAAAGTTTTGAGACATTTTATCGGGAGTCTCATTTGTGCAGATTCAAGCGAGCATTGTAAGGCCTCAAACAAGCACCCTATGCTTGGTACACCAGGATCAACAAATATCTCACTGGTTTGGGCTTCACCAAAAGTGAAGTGGATGCAAACCTCTATGACATCTTGGTAGAAGGTAAATTGCTTATTAGTGTCTTATATGTTGATGATTTGATTTTAACTAGTGATGAGCAGCTGATCAGATCTTGCAAGGACGACCTTGCAAGGGAATTTTAAATGAAGGACATGGGTCTCATGCACTACTTCCTCTTGTTGGAAGTATGGAAAGACAATGGGGATTTTTTTGTGTCTCAAGGAAAGTATGCAAATTTCTGCATGGATAGTTGTAAACCCATGGAGACACCTCTAGCGAACAACTGGAGGAAGAAGGATCCCATTATAGGTGAAGAAGTGGATGTTACCATTTATTGACAACTAGTGGGTTCACTGATGTATCTTGTGAACAAACAACCAAATATGTGTTATACAATCAACCAATTGATCCAAGCTATGTTTAAGCCAACCAAATTATATTGGAAGGAAGTTATGCATGTTTTACAAGTACCTCAGAGGCACTACCCAATTTGGACTATGGTATAGAAAAAAAGAGTGAGTGAAGTTATGTAGGGAGTCCATCCGACTGAGTATATCAAGTGGAATTTTCAGCATTGGGTCTGCAACGGTTTCCTGGTACAACAGGAAGCAAATATTTATGGCGCTTAACTCGATAGAAGCAGAATACATGGCTGCAAGTCAAGCAACATGTGAGGCGATATGGATGATAAATATACTTGTGGGACTGTTTGGTTAGATGATGGATCCAATTGTGATCTATTGTGATAGTCAGAGTTGCATTAATCTCTTTGAAAAATCTGGTATTTCATGATCGATCCAAGCACATAGATATATGATATCACCATTTACGGGTGTATGCGTAGAGGCGGATAATGTTGCTACAATACATTCCAAAAGAGGAAAAATATGGAGACATTTTGAAAAAGAATTTGTCAAGAGGGAAGTTAGAGTTCCATAGGTGCAAGATAGGGATGGTTAATAATCCCTTTCTTGCGGAGAGGGAGTGTTGAAAAATGAAGCAAGAAAGTCTCAATTTGACTTTGCCTTGCTCAAATTGAGAAAATTCAAATTTTCCACACCAACAAACAACTTGGACGCAGTTAACATGTGTGACATGGCTCTTTTCACCTAGTTAGCTCAGTAAATTCGAGTTAGAGGGCTTGGAGTTCAATTAAGTATGCGTGATTGCAAATTTCTAGCAATTAAGGTCAATTATTTTAAGTTGTTTTCAGTTCAACTAGTTCTAACCTTTGATAGAATTAGTGGAAGGTCAGTTGTGCGGCGGGACAAAAATCTAACTCAGTGATCATCTAGTTAACTGATCAATCAACCCAAAATAACTATTCCATGTAGAGAATTCGAGTTCCAAAACTGTGATGGATATTCCAAGAAAGTGTAACATCAGTTGTAGACTAGTCTGAAGTGTACAGGTGTTGTATGCATTCAGATGATCAACCTTGGGAATTAAGCAATCAATTAGAGGTAAATTCCTAAATAATAGGGTCCTAATTCCTCAGGAGTTGTGTAAGGAAATAGGGACTCAAGTAGAGACATAAATTGACTAATTCTAGGTCAGAGCTTCTCAGTGAGTAGAGAGTTAGGTTATTCACTTGCAGGTTGTGCTCAATCCGAGCAAGAAATTGTAATACATCTCTATTAATCAGATTAATGCAAGCATGCATAAGGGGTTCAGCAGTTTCTTTCCCCTGGAAAAATACTGTGTGCATGTGTGTTATTTCCTATTGCATGTTTGTGATTGATGTTCTAAATTGAGAATTGAATTCCATAGAGCAGTAGAGTAGGATTGTGTCTTGTGATTTAGATTAAAATTTAATGAGCAGTTCCAATTATACACCATAATTTCTACAATCAAGTCTAGTTCGTGCACAATTATAGCATCAATGGTTGGTCTCCTGAAGCTCTTGCGGCCTTGTGACAAAATGTTAGAAGCCTATTTGTATTTTCATTGAACCATTGTTCACATGCCTATATATATTCAATGTGGTTAGGGCTTGTTGAAGGAGCACAACCTAATTCAAAGTCTGGGCTCAACTCTGTTTACATCATCAAGGTTCGAAGCTCCTATTTTAGTCTTGTGGATAAGATACCAGATTTTAGTTTTCAAGCCATGGAACAATAACTCTTACGACCTTAGGACTTTAATGTCTTCATTTCTGGAATTGGTTGAGATATGAACTATCACAGTGTGGAGGTTTATATATATATATATAGCCGAATTTATTATCTTACAAGCAACAATACATTTGTAGATCATTTAGTTAACTAAATTGAGCACTGATCTTACGGAGCTAGAGCACCATTAACCTATTGAAACATTGTTTCCTCTACTAGCATCTTAGTTCATATCTGAATGTTGAAGAAGGATTGACACACAAGCTTGGTAAGTTTGAAACTTTGGAGTTTAATTTTTGGAATATAATGGCATTCTCTTTTGAAGATGAAAAATTATAGTACTATGGATCGTTTATTGAAGACCGTGTGATATCATCATCAACAATTTTGACTTCATCATTTCCCAATTGGCTCATCATTATTAGAATTGAAACTGGGCATCTTTAAGGGAATCAAATCAAAACATTGGTAGAAAGAATTGATGAAAGTAAGGAGTTCTTATATTGCATGATTATTATATCAAGGAATTTTGTGATTGGGGTTTTTATGATTGATATTGATTATCATTTGGCTACAAAAATGTATTCATCGTTACATCATCTTTGTAGCAAAGCTTTGTCTTCGATCATTATACAACAATAATGGTGTCTTCTATTCATCATCTTACAAGCATACATATCAAAAGGTACAACCAATTCATTGGCATTATGACTACAACAATTTGGCAGAAATAGCCACTTATCATCAGTTGAAATTTGTAGTAAGGGATTTGTCAGGGTTTTGTAGTAAGGTTTTCAGTATTTGGGATTTCATTGTTATATCTTTTGTTTATTAATTGGGTCATTTCCCTTGCTATGAGAACCCACAATAGTTAGTACAATCTATTATCATTTTCAGCGTGGTTGGGTGGTGCTAGGAAAGCGGTTGAAGTCACCTTCAAGTTGTAGCCTTAAAATACTTCAGGGTTGTAGTGTGGTGCAAGGGAAAGTTAAAGCTTCTAGGATGTTGGAGCATCCTTCCAGCGGAAGCTGGTAAAGTAGGGTGTAGGAGATTCCTTTGAGGAGTTGGAGCTTCCTGATAAAACTAGAACACTTTATCTAGAGTACTAGGGAGTTGGGGCTACCCTTTTCAGTTGAAGATGAAAGATTGATGTACTCATAAAATAATTAGAGAAGCATTTGATGATTTTTCTCCCGGAAGGGTTTCCACCAAAAACAAAATTGGATCAACTGTATTTATTCTATGCATTATTGTTTTATATTTATTGCTAAAGATAATATATGTTTTGAAAAGATAAATTAACCAATTGTAAGTGAAGTATTGATTCACCCCCCTCTCAGTATTTCCAATAATTGGTATTAGAGTAAGTCCCTGTACAATCAGTATAACCACTGAAGGGAGATCATGGAGTGTACCAAGAATTAAGTTCCTCTATTTAATGGGTAAAACTATGCCTATTCCAAGTGGAAGGATGTAGGTATATATACTTGCATGAGAATATGATATTTGGGAAATAATCGAACATAGATATGATGCAAAAGACTCTCTTCCAACAAATGAAAAAGGTAAGAAACTTTTCGAGTATGATGCCAAAGACAAGAATGCCATTATGAGTGGACTCATTGAATTTTTATATGTTAAGGTGTTGGGTTGTAAAACAACTAAGGAGCTTTGGGGCAAGCTTCAAAACATATATGAAGGATACTCAAAGGTCAAGGAAGAAAAACTTCAAATTTGGAGAGCTCAATTTGAGCAACTGAAGATGAAATAAGACGATAACATTCGAGATTAATTTCAACGAGTGGATGAAGTAACAAGTGCCTTGGAAGGACTGGGAGAACTAACAGATAAAATGGTTATTGGATGAAAATTCTTGAGATCTCTTCCAACAAGATTTAACCCTAAATTTTTTGTCTTGAAAGATAGATGTTGGCGAAAAATAAGGTCTCGCGGGCAAGACCCAGGTTCACAGGGTTGTGGCCAACAAGGGTCCGGTGTAGTCTAGTAACACGCCGGCATTTTCACCCTGTTCGGGAAGAACAGAGCATCTCACCCGAGGCGTGCCGCGACCACATGGGAAAGGGGAAGAAATCACAGACGAGGAATAAACCCGCAACCATAGAAATAAAGAGAATCCGTTACATATACCAAAATATTCATGCGAGATCACCAATCAAATATATTGACAGTCGCAACTTAAAAATTTTAAAGCATGGTAAACGCATCATAACACATAAACATAAAGACAACAATCCTTCTTTTCATTAGTCTTCAGCCAAATACAAGATTACACAGCTTCCTTCTCTGATAATCCATATATCAGATACAGATGGATCTAAGAACAGAGAATACAAAACATAGGGAGTAGAAACCAATTGCGAGAACAAGTCTAATTCCTCCGCGGCTGCTCCTACATTCAATCATCCCGCAACAGCAACCGATCAACCAATCTCTGTCTTCTGCAGCCGGGTGATTGCCTTTTATTCACCCGCTTGCCGCGACTGGCGGCTTCTCTGCGTCTTTGCTCTGGCTTTTCCCGACTTCTCTTCTGATATCTGCATGTTCTACTTCCTGTTTGCTACTGTATCTCTTTCATCTGTACTTATTTCTGTTCCATCTTCAGTTATCAAGTGCTTCCGCACCGCCTTGTTAGCTCCGCAACTTCTGGTCGCGCGGTGAGGTCGCGTTAGCTGTGTGTATTCCCTCCGCAACTCAAAAAGAGTCCAAGTTCAAAATTCAAAACTTAAACAAAACAAGGGCCCCAACAGGCCCCGACCACAATCCTTTGACTCGTCCGCGAGTCAATCACAAATGACAATCTCTACCTCCATACCTTCGCCGGCCTCTGTGCCCTGCTCTGCTGCTCTTTCTTCTTCTGCCCTTTCCTGTTGTACTCCGCCACCTGCTGATTCAAACAAGGGCCCCAACTCCGGGACCCGGCGGAGTGCTGCATCTCGAAGCTCTGTGAAAGTGGCAACTGCTTGCTCCCATTCCTGCAGAAGCAAGTCAGCGTCTTGAACAATTCGGTTGGCGGTAGCTTCGTCCATGGGCGTCGGTGCATCCCCGAACAGTGTGGTGAGTTGGGACTCGGCAGTGGCATCCAGCTGATGCATTGCCTCGGCATGGCTGCGAAGGGGCGGCCGCATCTCCCGGATGATGTGCTTAGTTGCGGCTGATGCGGCCTCTGTCGTCTGCATTTGAAGTTCCAACTCGTCTGTCTGAGCGTAGAGCTGGTCCAATCTGGCCTGGTCCGTGGTCGCCCGAATCTGGGTGGCGAGTTGTTGCAGTTGAGCAGCAATGGGCTGCGTTTTGACTGTCAGTGCGAGGGAGCACTCCTGCAAGCTTCGTAGAAGGGCCGAAGCCGCTGCTGTCGTGGAATGGAGAGTCCCTTGTAGATCGACTGCCTGTGCCTGTTTGGCAGTGGCCGGTCCTGAATAATCAACGGGTGGATCTGGTAGGGTAGGCCGTGCGGCCAACGCCGCTTGTAGTTCCTGGTTCTCTATGCAAATGGTGGTGAAGATATCCCCGAGCTGGCGAGCCTGTAAGGCTATGCTGTCCTGTTCGATGTGAGCAGGGAGTGGAGCATGGTGAGCCCGTGCCTCCGGCCATACGCTGGAAAGCGCCTGATTAACAATGTCGGCCTGTTCCTGGAGGTAGGTCTTCTCCTGCACTAGCTGATTGCGCTGTTCAGTAAGCGCCGTGATTTGGTTCCCCTGCTCAGTGCATCGCCGCTGTAGCTCTGCATGAATCTGCTCGGCCTGGCCGGCCGGCCGCTGAATGAGCAAAAACAACCGTGCTGGACTCAGTTGTGCTGCAGTCGTTGTGCGCGGGGCATCCTGCTGAGGCGTTGGTTCCTGTAACAACGGTCCTTCGGCCGCTGCTCGGCCTGCAGTCTCTGGAAGGTGGACCGGCGTCTGTTGTTGTACCGAAGTGGCCATATCAGGCTCTGGCCGGTTCTGCTGTGTGGTTGGCGCTGTGGAAGGGCTGATGGAATCAACCCCAACTCTGTCTGGCTGAACAAATGTAGTGGCAATGGGCTCCTGGGACGTGGCCACGGGGTCAACAGAAGGTACCACCGCGGCAGTACTGGAGGTGACCTCCCCCCCGTGGTCACCGCCGAAGAGGTCCTGGATCAAGGAATCGGACACAGTGGCTGAGGAAGTGGACGGATTGGAGGAAGTGGCGTGTGGTCTGCTGGTGGAGGGGGCGGTGGATGGAGTGACCGAGGAGGGAGGGAAACGAAGGTTGAGGAAATCCGCCGGGTCAATCAGCGGTTCCTCCAGGATCAAGGTAGCTGTGGGCGGCGTGACTGGCGGATCATCCTCCGTAAGGTCCACCACGGGATCTGCAATACGGGCCCGCTTGGGAGGGGGTGGCCCAGAGGAATCGAGTTCGGGCCCCGGTTCACCCATTGTCGTGATGATGGGGGTGGCAGAAGTGAACAGGGAAGTGGGAATTGGGGAAGTGAGGGAAGCAGTGTGGGAGAGACCAAGTGACCGGTTAAGAAGAAATTCATTAAACGAAGGAAATATAGGGGTGGTACTAGAGACAACCTGGGTGGCCACGTTGAGTCTTCGGACCTGGTCATTCATATGCTCCACAATGGGGACCAGCGCTTCGGGCAGGGTCGCTGCGCTCCCGGCCGCCTCTGTGGTTGTCGCTACCGCAACTGTGGAAGATCCGCCTGCACTGGTCGCGGCAGGCTGCTGGGCAGCCCGCATCCCATCAAAGTTATATCGGATGACTCCATCCTGAACGTGCTGAACGACCCCTGGCCATGATAGAACCTCTCTGTGGAAGATACTGTCGGTCAGCTGAAACCGCAAGGGCGCCATGTGAAATGTGTGGTGCGGGACACAAGCCGGCCGGATGAAAGTGTGATTGTGGCTGACGCCAAACCACACTTGTTCGCTGTATACATCCAGCAGGTTCCGGGGTACCCGCTGCGTAGAGGCCACCACAGCGACCATCATCCCGTACCATTCGCGGAACGCCTCCGCGTTCACCTGCTTGCTGCTGGGGGCCGTGGACACCTGCCAGGGGGAGTATCGCATCGCGAACGGTTGGCCCCCGTTGAGTTCCGCTGGTGTCCGTATCGGAGGAACATGCCATTTCCACATGGCGAAGGCGAGGAGCAAGTAGCCGTAGATAAAACTGGTGGTCCGTCTGTAATTGTCTTCGCAGGCCGCGAAGAGTTCCTTCAGCACGAACGCGCTCCAATTCAATCGGGCCCCTTTGACGCAGTGCTCCGCAATAGAAATTGTGTCCAAGGTGCACTCGCCCTTGGTGTAATGGCGCATGGTCTTGCTCGCTATCAGATAGCAAGCAAACCGGATTTCTGGTACATTGATCAAATCGATCTTGGCACCCTTGCCACCTCGGCGAGTACCATATTTGGTGTATAGGTCCGCCTCGGCTGATTTCCGGGCGCGCTTGGAGGCCGTCTGCCCTGGAGAGGAAACATCTGCCCCAAATTGACACAGCCCCGTAAGTCGACTAATATCTGCTGCATGGATTGGAATCTCCTCGTTCAACCATAGAGACCCGTTCTGCACCCGACTGAGGAGACACCGGGTGCATTGCAGAACTGGGCCAGTAGTGCCGAAGACAGGGAGACTGCGTAAATTCATCAACGTCGACTGCTGAAGACCCCGGAATTCGTCCTTCATCCGTCTGTTAGAGCTGCTCCCTGGTGTATAGCGGTGTTCCATGAACGTCTGCCAATGCAGATGGGGAAACTCAGCCGGGTCGGACAAGTTAGCGTCCATGCAGGGCGCATTGTCGTACTTGCCGACCAGTGATGATTCGAGCCGGTGAATTCTGTGATCCAGCACCGGTTCCGGGACAGAGAGAACAGCTCTCGGCATCTTGGCGCGTCTCCGATAGACCTGGACGATTCGTCTGGAGTTCCCTGCTAAGTTCTGAGTTCTCTGAAGCTGCAAGTGCTCGGGAGTCGCTGAAGTTTCTAAATTGAATTGGTCTGTCATCCCGGCGCCGATAGCCTTCATGCAAATTGGGCCATCCGCTGGCACGCGCGGGGTTGATGAGACTCCATAATGGCATTTAATTCTTGCTATTATGCTTGCCTGCGATCATCGTGCGATCAATCGCAGGCCTGTGTGTAAACTGACAGTTGCTGACGGCGGCATTGGACGATGGGCGTACCCGACGGCGGAGAGAACTGCGGCTGATGGGGAATGATTACGGGATGATTACTGTCCATTAAGGGCATTTATGACCAAAATCTGAGCTATCCTACGGACTGACAAAAGGACTAACGGTTATGACCTGGACTGACGCTGGCACGAGGACAGATCCTTCGTGCAGGACACGCTGGATTGG
The DNA here is from genome assembly GCA_034641835.2 of Pinus albicaulis. Taxonomy (NCBI): domain Eukaryota; kingdom Viridiplantae; phylum Streptophyta; class Pinopsida; order Pinales; family Pinaceae; genus Pinus; species Pinus albicaulis. The sequence goes on along the minus strand of CM076584.1, from coordinate 1,527,475,858 downwards.
GAGCGGCGTCCTACTGGGATGGCGCGCCGCCACGCTGGACTGGCGTTGTGACACGCTAGACTGGCCCGCTCCGACCCTGGTCTGTTGCGGTATGGATTCCGCAACTGACGGTTTATTTGACTGACTGTAAAGGAATGGAAATGACTAACTATGCTCATCCCGGTTGCGGGAGAGTTATTCAACTACGCTACGCTACGGGTGCTCTCGGTTGCGAGAGTTATTGATGGAAAGAGAGAATGTACCTACTCCTAGTAGGGCTTCAGGCGTGCGCCATTCACCCATCCTGGAAGAACTGAACCGTCCAATTGTGCCAATCGAACGGCTCCTGAGTCGCGGATCTCGATAACAAAGTACGGTCCCAGCCAATGCGTCTGGAGCTTGCCTGGAAACTTCTGGAACTGGCTGTCGTACAAAAGAACCTTGCCGCCAACTTGGAAAGTTTTAGCCTTGATGTGGCGGTCATGCCATGCTTTCTGTCTGGCCTTCTGAACCTTCTGATGGAATTCCGCAAGAAACCGAGCTTCGTCCAACTCCTGCAGCTCGTGGAGTCGTTCCTGCAGCGACGCATCCTCTGAGAAGTGAAGGGACGTTGCGATCAAAAGGCTGGGGACGGTGAACTCGGCGGGAATCACAGCTTCCCGGCCGTACACCAGCTGGAATGGCGTCTGGTTTGTCAACCATTTTACCGTGGTCCGGTAAGCCCATAATGTCGCTGGTATCCGCTCATCCCAATCATCCCGCTGAGCGTTGCAGATTTTCGTCAAACCCTTCTCCAGAATCTTATTGAAGGCTTCCACCGTGCCGTTAGCCTGCGGGTGGTATGGACTGCTCTTATGATGTTGTATCATAAATGTCTCCAGGAGCGATTTGACCGTGGCATTAATGAAATGCGTGCCTTGATCACTGGTCAGGCTGCGTGGGCAGCCAAAGCGGCTGATGATGTTTTCAAAGATGAACCGAGCAGCGGTCTCGGCGGAGCAGTCGCGTACCGCTGCTGCTTCAGCCCATCGCGTGAGATAATCAGTCGCCGTAATGATGTACCGAGCTTTGGAATGGCGAGCAGCTGGTGCAATGGGCCCTACAAAATCGACAGCCCACTTCTCAAATGGCCGCAACACATGCACGGGGTGTAGCGGAAGCTCATCTCTGTGCGAAGGCCGTCCCGTCCTCTGACAAATATCGCAACGTTTCACGTAGGCCTTACAATATGCATGCACCGTCGGCCACCATAGACCAGCTTGAAGTACCTTCCTTGCGGTGGGTTTAGCCCCCACGTGTCCTCCCGCAACTCCGCTGTGACATTCCCACATCACCGCTTCCCGTTCATGGTCAAGAACACACCTGCGCAACACCTCATCCAGGCCCATCTTGTACAGCTGCCCTGCGATCAATTGATAGTCGGCCGCTCGGACAACCAAGTGGCGTTTCTGAAGCGGCGTGTAATCCTCGGGGCACTGTCCTGTGGTCAGATATGTGGCAATGTCAGCCAGATAGTCTGGAACCGCTTCAACGCGAAACAGATCAGCATCCGGAAGCTGATCATCCAACGGACCATCGTTTTCCCCCGACTCTAGTCTGGATAAATGATCAGGCCCGACATTTAGCCGGCCCGGTTTGACAATTACATCGAACGTAAACTCTTGAAAAAGGAGAAGCCACCGGCAAATCCTTCCCTCCAACACAGGTTTATTGACCAAATATTTTAAGGCCGAATGGTCCGTAAAAAATGTAAACTTCCCGCCCAGGAGGTAGTGACGGAACTTCTGGAGAGAGTACACCATTGCCAGCGCCTCCCGCTCGGTCGTGGTATAATTCTTCTCCGCATTAGATAGGCGTCGGCTGGCGAAGTATACCGGGTGGTCAACTGTGGTTTCCCCGGGTTGCGCTAATACGGCGCCAAGTGCAATCCCGGATGCATCAATGTGCACATGGAACTGCTTATCCCAGTTTGGATGAACGAGAATGGGTGCCGTCGCCAATTTCTCTTTCAATGTGTCCAGTGCCTTCCTGCACTCTGCTGTCCATTCAAAAGATTCTGACTTCCGCAACAGTTTCTCCAGAGGGGCGGTGATTTTGGCGTAGTTGCGGATAAAACGCCTGTAGTATCCAGTGTGCCCGAGTAATGCCCGCAACTGCTTCACGTTCTCGGGGGCCTCCATGTGGACAATAACGGCGACCTTGGCGGGATCAACACAGACCCCTTGCTTACACACCACGTGACCCAAGAGGGTGCCGAATGGTACTGCAAAAATACATTTCTTCAAATTCAAGGAAATCTGCAGCTGGCGACACCGATCGAACATAACACGCAACAGGGAGGTGTGTTTCTTCAGCAAGCTGTAAACGGTCCAATCATCCATATAGACTTCCAGGAATTTGTGAATATACTCCCGGAAAGCAGCAATAACAATCCGAGAAAACACAGCTGGTGCGTTCTTTAGTCCAAACGGCATGACATGGTATGCGAATGATCCCCACTCGGTTGTGAATGTTGTCTTTGCCTTGTCCTCTTCAGCGATGCGCACCTGATGGTAGCCCGAGAACCCATCCGTGAAAGAGTAAGCTTCGTGTCCCGCGACATGATCTAGTACTTCGTCGCTGAAGGGAGTGGGAAACGGATCGTGAATACAAGCATTGTTCAAACTCCGATAATCTACGCAGACCCGAATCTCTGCTTTATCCTTCTTGTTCTGGATGACAATGGGACTTACCCACTCCGCTTCCTCTACCGGAAAGATGAGACCTGCAGCCAGCATTTTATCGATCTCCATCTTTATCTTCTCTTTGATGCGTGGATTTAATCGGTAGGGTCGGTGCTTGACCGGCCTGGCTCCTGGTTTCAGTGTGATGCGCATCTCACCCAAATCCCCTTTGATCCCCTTCAGGTCCGCAACTGAAGATGGGAATAGGTCTTCATACTCCCGAAGGAGGCTGAAAATTTCCCTGGTCGTCTCCGCGTCCCAGTAATCTCCCACTGTTGCCAGTTTCGGTTTCTCCTCCGTTCCTATGTTCAACTTCTTTGTCTTTAGGGGTTGCAAATGGACTCCTTCTGTCGTTGGCTCGTCGCGGACACTCCGCTCGCCCTCCTTCTCGTCAAAATGGAGATGCCTCAGGTCCTCCAAACTGTCGTCCCCTGGTTCGCCGTCAACCCGTTGGCAAACCAACTCGCTCTTCACCCCTGAGCGTGACGCCACCGGTCCCTCATTGGGCTCGGGATGGTGGAAAAATAGAACCTCCTTAACGGCTTGTAGGGCCTGAGATTCCTGTGCCGTCTCCCCTTCGAATGAGAAACTCTGGACGAACTTCTCCGCAACTGCTTGCCAAGAGCGGGTTCCCCGTCTCCGCTCTTCTGCTAGGTACCAGGCCTGGGGGATTGTACCCAGGGAGTGTATAAATCTGTGGACCCATAACTCCTCAGGGTACCTGGCGTTGCGCCACTGTTCCTCGCACGCCCGCAAGTGCTGTCGTGGGTCTGAGTCGCCATGGTGCGTAAGTGTAATACAGGGCCCTTCATCCTCTTTGAAGCGTGCCCGCAAGGCATCCGCCACCAGCTCCCATCGCAACAGAGTGTTGCGGTGATTGTTCCACCATCGTCCTGACGTTGACTTCAGAGCCACATTCATCAGGGGTATCCGGCGTTCTTCTGGGACCCGGTCCTCCACCTTGAGGATAAAAGTATTCACTGCTTGCATGTTTGACAAAGTGGGGTACCCGCGGATCTCGGTCCCCACCCACCGGACCTGCGCGATGGCGGCACATCGCCGCGTGGTGGTCTCGTATCCCCCCTGCTGCCAATCTTCCCACGCAAGCTCGGATCCGAGTTCCGAGCTCTGCACACTCCGCCAACTGATAGATCCTGTTGTGGTCGGGTTAATATAATCTTCCCGCCTTCCGGCGGTCATCTGATAGAGGTGGTCCATCATCTGAGCGTCCTCCCGACTATCCACCGGTTCTGTGTATTGCGGTCCCTGATACGGGTCGAGAGGCTGAGTCACCCGTACTTCCCCATCCTCGAAAATCATCAGCTCCTTCTTGAGATCGATGATCGCATAATTCTCGAAAGCCCAAATCACTGCCAAGTAAAGCAGGATAGGGGTCCTTATCGCCCATGATATCAATAACTTCGAAGTCGGCATAGGTCTTTACCCCCGCAACATCAACCTCGACACCCTCGAGTCGGCCGATTGGCAAAATACAGTACTGGTTCGCCATTCTGAGTTGGATCAGGGAATAAGCGAGCCGGGGCTTTCCAAGAGCCTCCCATGTCTTTCGCGGCAATATGTTGACGTCGGACCCCAGGTCCAACATTGTATCGCTGATTTGGAATCCTGCGATCTGTGTGTTAAGTCGAAATTCTTTGCCCGTTCGCTGCTTGTTTCGCTTGACACGCTGTACGTATTGAGGCGTAGTGTCCACCAAGTTTCTGGGTTCTGCCCGGTCCTGCAGCGCTCCGTCCAATACCTGTCTAAGCTGCTGCCGCAGCACGGTGTCATCAACAATCTTGAGAAACAGCCGGAGCCAGTCCGCAACTACAGCATCTGCGGCGTTCTGATCCCCGGTTTTCGGCCGCTGAGGCTCCTCCAGCCCTCCTTCCTTTCGCAGCTGGGCGAATGCCTCAACCGCCTCCTGAAAGTACTTCTTCTGCACCTCGGGCCGAATCAACTTCTTCGGGGATGCCGGCCTCACCACTCGTACTGGCTCCTTTTCGTGGGCATCCTCACCAGTCTTCTTTCCACCTCGCGTTATTATCGCAACATTCTGCATGTCAGGGGTTGCGACCCCTCGCGGTTCTGAGCCTATCAGATTCATGGCCCTCTGCCGCGCCCGCTCTTCCCACTTTTTGATGAGTTCTGGGCAGTCTTCGGTGGCGTGGGCGTTGACCCGGCACTGGGAGCACCAGGGTCGTCGCGGAAGAGGACATTCTCGAGCCACATGACCCTCCTGGTCACAGTTGTAGCATTTTCCCGGCCCGCGTCCTCCCGCTCGGCCTCCCCGCATGCCGCCACCTCTGCCCCTCGCGGCCTCGTTGACCCCACGAGGGCCGATCCGGGGCCGATCCGCGCGCGTCTAACGCCCTCGCATCGGCCGTGTTGTGTGCAGCGCACGACAAAATTCGGGCAGGAAAGCATTATTCGCCCCGTATAATTTTGCAATATCGGCACATCCGAGGAGTGGAGGGTCCGATCGTTCCTCGCGCATTTCGCGCATTCTCGGGGTGGAGGACCCCGTTGCGTGAAAAACCCCCAGCGTCCGTGCTATGCCTCGGTACACCCCCCCCGCGGATCCGCCACGTGCCTCCCCCTGGTGGTGGCCCCCCCTGGATAGCCGCAACTGAGTGTCCAACTCCCGCGCCGCGCAACCGAGGACATTCGGTTGCGACGTGCCCCTCGACCAGGCAATGAGTACACCAAACATTCGGTCGCGCTGGTCTTGTTGGCTGAATTTCTTTGAGCTTTTCAGTTAAACTAGCGATCTAATGTTGCAACCCTATCAGCGAAGGGTCTTGCGGAGCCAGCCCCCCCCTGTATTCCTGGGGGTATCCCGCCATGGCTTCAATCTTCATGGCCTCGCCCGCAGCATCCGCGTTCTATCAATCTTCTCACCGGGAGGAGAGGGTTCGGCCAAGGGAAGTTGCAGAGCCCTGACAAAATCCACCGTGTTTGGACTCCATCGGGTAGCCCGCCTTCCCGATCGCGTCCTTGAATCGCCGCATCAACTCCTGCGGCGGTCTCGCCTTCTTCTCGCTTAATTTCTCACAGTCGCGACAGACCCTGCCTGTCCGTCCGGGGAAGCCTTGAATTACCGGGACAAAATCCCCGCTTTACGTCCCGTCACACCGACGATTAGGCGTTACCATGACCACTTGATGAACCACCGCAGAGCTCTCTCTCTGAGCGTGGTTTGAAACTCTATCAACTTCCCTGCATCTGGTGTCTGTCGAGCCCTCCAGATGGCTTCGCACAGATACCAGTGTTGTTCTACATCGTCGTTTCCCCGGCCAGAGAACTTTGGGTACCGGGTGAAAGATCCAGCCATGTATACTGGCAGTGAATTAACCAAGATAAAACCTCCAGGTCCTGGTTGCGTAACGGTCCCGCTAGGGAAAAAATTACTACTCGTAACGCTGCTGCTACTGGGCGTTACCGGCGCCGCTGAACTTCTAGATAACTGACTTAAAGCTTGTAACTGAACAAAAATATTTTTTAAAGGTTGATAAAGTACCAGGGGAAGGTCGGGATCCTGGCCATGCGGAAGGTGGGACGTAGGGCTGCCTGGAGGGGTGGTTGCCGTCTGATCCTGAAACATCTGCTGCATCACGTCGTACCATTCATCATCGGAACTTTCTTCGGGCTGCGTCTTTTCCTTATCCGTGTTAATCGTTACTGCTCTTTCTCGCATCCTCGGGCTCCCATGCACCCGCTGTACGTCTGCTGCTGTCCCGTCCCCTGTCCGGGTATCCAATCCCATGGTTCCTGTCCTCTGAGGCGCCTCCTTCTGGTTCTTCTTCTCAATCTCCCTTCTCTTCAAATCTCTCATTACCCTTCTTCGCCCCCTATCGGCGATTTGTGCCCGCCGATGTGCACGTAACTCCCGCAACTTGCATGCGGTCTCCACGTCCATCCCCCGTTCCCTACTCCTACAGTCTACACAGCATCGGTCCCTTCAATCCTTCCCCCAGTACGGTTGGTTTACGCTTCCATACTCGTTTTGTGGAATTCGATCAACCCTTCGTCCACCATTAGGGCTTTGATCCACAGCGGAATTTCCTTCTGCAGTTTTCCCCTCAGCCCTGAGTGAAACACAGCCTCAGCCTTTGAGAAAGATTGGTAACACTCAGCGGCAAACTCCACAACATATCCTTCCAACGTAGTCTTGACCCAAAATTCCACTGCGCGGGTTAGTTCAGTATCTTCCCGGTGTAGCGCTACCAAGTCTTCATGCGCCCACCTGCGGTTTATCTCCCGCAAGCCTTCTTGGTCCGCCTTCGTTCGTAACCTCCACAACCAGTTGTAAAGATCCGTGGGAAACCTTCCCCAGAAAATTTCGTACGTATCGCTAGCTGAGTCAGAGAAAAGAACAAGCTCTCTGACCACCTCCTCCTTTTTCTTGATCAGCTCCGCCTGCTGAGTAATAAAATGGTCGAGATGATCATCCCACCATCGCCGTATTGCTCCTTCAAAGATCCTCGAGACCATGATCTAGATCCCCTCAGAACATGCGGGTCCCGGCAACGGAACCATTTGTTGGCGAAAAATAAGGTCTTGCGGGCAAGACCCAGGTTCACAGGGTTGTGGCCAACAAGGGTCCGGTGTAGTCTAGTAACACGCCGGCATTTTCACCCTGTTCGGGAAGAACAGAGCATCTCACCCGAGGCGTGCCGCGACCACATGGGAAAGGGGAAGAAATCACAGACGAGGAATAAACCCGCAACCATAGAAAGAAAGAGAATCCGTTACATATACCAGAATATTCATGCGAGATCACCAATCAAATATATTGACAGTCGCAACTTTAAAAAATTTAAAGCATGGTAACCGCATCATAACACATAAACATAAAGACAGCAATCCTTCTTTTCATTAGTCTTCAGCCAAATACAAGATTACACAGCTTCCTTCTCTGACAACCCATATATCAGATACAGATGGATCTAAGAACAGAGAATACAAAACATAGAGAGTAGAAACCAATTGCGAGAACAAGTCTAAGTCCTCCGCGGCTGCTCCTGCATTCAATCATCCCGCAACAGCAACCGATCAACCAATCTCTGTCTTCTGCAGCCGGGTGATTGCCTTTTATTCACCCGCTTGCCGCGACTTGCGGCTTCTCTGCGTCTTTGCTCTGGCTTTTCCCGACTTCTCTTCTGATATCTGCATGTTCTACTTCCTGTTTGCTGCTGTATCTCTTTCATCTGTACTTCTTTCTGTTCCATCTTCAGTTATCAAGTGCTTCCGCACCGCCTTGTTAGCTCTGCAACTTCTGGTCGCGCGGTGAGGTCGCGTTAGCTGTGTGTATTCCCTCCGCAACTCAAAAAGAGTCCAAGTTCAAAATTCAAAACTTAAACAAAACAAGGGCCCCAACAATAGATCTTACTTAAAAAAACTTAGTGTGGATGAGCTAAACACGATTCTTACAACTTATGAAATGAGGATTGAATAAGAAGATCCATCTACAAGTGAAGCAACATTCAAGGTCTCAAATAACACAAGCAAGAATAAATAGGAATCAACACAAAAGTACAACCAAAGCAACAATGAGGACTCAAATGAAGAAGTAGCCAATCTCGTAAGAAATATCAAGAGAGGAACTGATAAGTAAAAAGGTAAGCGCCCTCTAAAATGTTTTAGTTGTGGAATAAATGGTCATTTTTCTCTAAAATTCCCCTATGAAAAACTATTTGATAATGATGAAGAAGACGAAGCTCCCAAGAAAAATATAAATCAAAAGTGGAATAAGAAAGAAGGTAAAGAGAAATTTCCTAAGAGAAGATTCTACTATAAGGAAGACAATTTTGCATCTGACAATGACAGTGATAGAGATAGTGGTTCAGAATAAGTTTTGTTTATGGATTTTGAAAATAAATTATCCCTGAAGATGGAGAAAATGTGGAAGGAAAATTTCACCGAAAAGGCAAATTGATAAGTGCGCTTGATGTTTTGAAAGGAAAAAAGAAAAGTGTCAAGAAATAGAAAAAGGAACCAAGTAAGCTAAAAGAAAAATACGAGGTCTCTGAAAAGTCTATCATTATCGATTTGAAAACTTGATTAGAAGAAGCAAAGAAGATTGAAGTAACACTTAGCAAGGAATTGGAAGAAATATCCAAGATGAGATAAAAAATGGAAGCATAAATAGTCTCCCTCTGAAAGGAATCCCAAAAGAAAAATGTGCAACAAAATTTCATGAAAAATTCAAAAATACTAGAAGAGATCATTGAAAATCAAAGGTCATATGATGAGAAAACTGGGTTAGGATATAATACAAACTTTGTTAAGGGATCAAGCTCCATGACAAGGAAGGAAGTTGAAAAAAAATGTGATGGTGAAGCTGTAAAAAAACAACAATCATCTACAACTCAAGATCAACCAGCTAGAAGAATGCTCAAGCAACAACCAACCAAAAATTCACAGGAAGGATCATGTGGAAGTGCACCACCAAGAAGATTCTCTTCCTCTAGGTATCACGCTATTTTCCTTGGTGTTTTTTATTCATGCAACAATTTTTGACACAAATTTGTGAATTGCAATGCTAGAAACAAAAGAACATATGAAACTATGATGAAAGACCTCGTTAAGATAACAATAAAAACTACAAGATCACAATCAAGACTGTCGGATGAGATCTCCTTTGGAAGAGACAAAGTTAGAATCTAATGCTTCTTCAAAGGTATGGAAAATGAAAGATGAGATATGAATTCTCGCGTTCACTGCAGAATGAAAGAAACATGAATGGTTAGTTGACAATGGTTGTTCAAATCATATGACAAGAGACAAGGATAGGTTTATATGCTTACAAAAGGACAAATATGTAATCATATCATTTGGAAATTATGGATCATCCAAAGTTTTGGAAAAGGGCATAGTCAAGCTTGGAGGTAAAGGGGCCAAGGAAGAAAATGCCTTTCTCGTTGAAAATTTGAATCAAAAGTTGTTGAGCGTTGGCCAGATGTGCAATCAAGGGCACACAATTCGTTTTTATTACAAAAGGTGTGAAATAAGGAAGAAAGAGATAGGTAAAGTGTTGGCTACAACATATCGGGGACATAAAAACCTATATTATCTAGATACAATTGGAAAGGAAACATGTTGCATAAGAAAGGAAGATGAAAGTTGGCTATGGCACTGAAGAATGGGTCACATTCACTTTGAAAGCATTGTCAAAGTCAACAAAAAGGAAGGATTCAAAGAAATATTTGAAATAAAAAAGCCAACAAATGTCACATGCAAACACAGTCGACATGGAAAATAGACCAAGGTGGAATTTAAGACCAAAGAAAATTCCACATTAAAGCCATTGGATCTAGTGCATACCTAATTTTGTGGACACATGAGAATTAAAGTGCTGAAAAGTAAGTTATACTTCATATTGCTCATTGATGATTACACTCGAATGAAAATTATCAATTGCATTAAGAATAAATCAGAGGCCTTTAAGCATATCAAGATATATAAAGAAATGATGGAAAATGAAACTGATGTAAAGATCAAATGCTTAAGATCGAAAAACAGAGGTGAGTTTACATCTAAAGAGTTTTAGCACTACTATGAAGAACGTGACATTACAAGTCAATTCTCAGTAGTTAGGACACCTCAACAAAATAGAGTAGAAGAAAGAAAGAATAACACTGTAGTTGAAATGGATAGGACCATGTTGAGTGACTCAAAATTAAGCAACATCTTCTAGGTCCAAGCAGTTGAAGCCACAATTCGTATTTTGAACAATGGAATGTTTAGGAGTAACAATGAAAAAACTCCTTATGAATTATGGAAAGGAAGACCAGTTGATGTCAAGCAGTTCAAGGTCTTCGGGAGGAAATGCTACATAAAAAGGGATGAAAAGAAGATTGACAAGTTAGATTCCAGAGTAGATGAAGACATATTTGTTGGGTACTCCACCAAAAGAAAGGCTTACAAATATTACAATTCGAGACCCAAAAAAATAGTAGAAATCATGAATGTGACTATTGATGAAGGTTGTAAGACACAAACAAAACAAGATTCAACAGGACCAAAGATAGAAAAATCGAGAAAGAAGAAAAGGTGAAGGAAGAGCCATTAGAAGTTGAACCAGAGGAACCACTATATAATCAAGAAGATACTGACCAACAAACATCTCAAGCACCTTCCAAAACACATAAGAAACGGTATCAAAATAATCATCAGTTAGAACAAATAATTGGAGACAAAGATGTAGGATTTGGGACCAGAAGAAGGCAACAAGCACATGTGGCAGAAGAAAAACATTATGCCTTGCTATCCACCTTTGAGCCTAACATTTTTTTATGAAGCTAGCAAATATGAACACTATTTCAAGTCCAGGAATGAAGAACTTGATCATATTGAAAAAAATGACACATGGGAACTTGTGCCAAGACCAAAGGACAAAAATGTCATAGGAAAAAATTGGGTCTTCAGGAACAATATGAATGAAGATGGACAAGTTACCAGGAATAAATCCAGATTGGTTTGCAAAGGATATGAACAGGTAGAATGAATTTATTTCGAAGATACTTTCACTCTCGTAGCTTGAATGGAATCCATATGGATGTTTTTGGCATATGCTTGTTGCAAAAAAATAAAAGTATATCAAATGGATGGCAAAGAGACCTTCTTGAACAGAGAATTGGAAGAATAAGTTTACATAAAGCAACCTGAAGCATTTCTGCTAATAAGAAAGTCTATGGCTGCAAGTTAAATAAATCACTATATGGTCTCCAGAAAGCCCTAAGAGCATGGTATGTGCAATTGGACATATATTTGCAGCAACAAGGTTTCAAAATGGGAAGTGTAGACAACACCCTATATTTTAAGATTGAACAAGAAAACTTGACGCTCATAAAAGTATATGTGGATGATATCATCTTTGGTAGTGACAATGATAGGTTGAGAAAGAAATTTTCCAATGACATGCAGAAGGAGTTCGAGATGTCCTTACTTGGAGAATTAAATTTCTTCTTGGGACTTCATATTTCTCAGGAAGAAGATGTAATATCCATCTCTCAATTCAAGTATATTAGGGATATGTTAAGGAAATTCTGAATGGAGGATTGTAAACCATTTAGCACTTCCATGGTGACATGATGCAAGCTAAGAAAAGACGATGAATCTAAGGAAGTTGACTAGAGATTATATAGATCCATGATTGTCAAGCTACTATATGTAACTACTTCTAGACCATATGTGATGCAATTTGTTGGGAAATTTTCACGATTCCAAGCTGCACCAAAATAATCTCATGTCCTTGTTGTAAAAAGGATCTTCCGATATCTCAAAGGGATAGTTGATTTTTGTTTATGGTATCCTAAAGGGAATGAATTAGTCATTTCAACTTATACTGATGCATATTGGGAAGGTTGTGTTGATGATCACAAGAGCACTAGTGGAGTAGCATTTTAGTTGGGTGGATGTATTGTATCATGGTTTAGTAAAAGGCAATCTTCAATTTCCTTATCTACAACAGAAGAAAAATATATAGCAGCCACAACATGTTGTACCTAAGTCCTCTGTATGAAACAAATGTTGCAAGATCTACAAATAATGGTTGATACTCCCTTTGCGATATTCTGTGATAAAACCAATGCCACAAGTATCTCCATTAATCCGTTCATGCATTAAAAAACAAAGCATATTCCTATCAAATACCATTTTGTCTGTGCGTTGTTGCATAAAGGAAGATTAAGGTAGAGTACATTGGGAAAAAGGAGAAAATTTCTAACATCTTCACCAAACCTCTACCTTGTGAAGCTTTTCAGTATATTTGGTAGAAGATCATAATTTTACCATGTCCCCATTAATTTCTTTTAGTTTGGTAGACATGGGGAGCAGAGGCAGGTTACAGGTAAGCAACATCAAACAAGTTGTCAGGGGGAGTCACCCTTTTCTATTGATGTCAAAGGGGGAGAGAAAGCAGGTCAAGAAGATCAAAGGCATGAAGTGAGGGGGATAAGTGATCGCAGGGGGAGTATGTCTGTTGCCATCATTGAAAAAGGGGGAGATTGTTGAAATGTGGTTGTCATTGATGTAAACCCAAGAAGCACCAAAAGATGCCCTACTTTTGTGGAAAACAAAGACTTGGAAAACCATGTGGTTGGCATTGTTGACAACCCAAGAAGCACCAAAAGATACCCCAATTTTGTGGAAAAAAATGAGTTGGAAAACCACGATGTCTCGAGTTTGAATCATCTTTGTTGAATTCTTCTTGTCAAGTTGATTCTGGTGGTCTATGGCATGCCAGTAGAGCCCTCTCGATTTGGGAGTTATGCTTGTTTGAAGTTGAATCCCCAAACATGTGGGAATAAAACCCAAAGGGTGACACCCCATCATTGGCCAACATATTACTCCAAGCATGAAAATATGATTCACATCAAGAATCCATAGTTAAAATATTTTATGGATATAGTTGTTGAATTTACTAATCATAAGAGGGATTTTGATTTCAAATATAATTTATTCCTTATCCCCTTGGGAAAACGACCTATTGTTTGGGATCCAGTTAAAATATTTTATGGATATAGTTATTGAATTTACTAATCATAAGAGGGATTTTGATTTCAAATATAAATTATTCCTTATCCCCTTTGGCAAACGACTTGTTATTTGGGATCCTTTCAAAAATACAAAATTTAAATATTATTCTCCCTCCAAATTTATAATTTGGCTAGCCCATTTGAAGCCCCTCAAACATCTACAAAAAGGAGCTATAATCCCACCTCTAAAGCAGTGAAACAAAACGATTATCATTTGTGACTAGCTCTAATTATTTAGGCCCTTGTGCAATTAATGATACATCAGTCGATAGGGTTTTGGTGAAGTCATTTTAAGGGATTTGTTTGGATTATTCTTCCAAAGGGACATTGGAGTACAAGCCCTGAAGCAGTTTTGTTCTCTTCCATCCTTGAGCTTCATTCATCCCGTGCTATTGGGTTTATGGATTAAAAGGGTTTTTCATTGGGATAAACTTTTCATTACATGTCACTTCCCTCACTAGGGCATTGAATTTCAATCCTAAAGTGACTATTATGTGGGAAATTTCTTGATCAAAGTTTTGTGCAACAACAAATCTTCATTTCTATGGAATTTTATCTAGATAATTTTGGAATTTAGAAGGCATTAATCTATGTGGCCTACTTTGAAGTTTTTCCCTAGGGTTTCCTCATATGGTTGCTGCTATCAAGTATGGTTCGTGCAAAATTATAGCATCAAAGGTTGGTCTCCTGAAGCATCTTTCGGCCTTGTGACAGAATGTTAGAAGCCTATATGTATTTGCATTGAACCATTGTTCGCATGCCTATATGTATTCAATGTGGTTAGGGATTTTTGAAGGAGCTGAAACCTAATTCAAATTCTAGGATTAACTCTTTTTAAATCATCAAGGCTCAAACCTCCTATTTTAGTCTTGTGGATAAGGTAACACCTTTCAGTTTTCAAACCATGGAACAGTAATTCCTTGCGGCCTTAAGAATTTAATGTCCGGCAGCCATAAATGCCTTCATTTATGGAATTGCTTGAGATATGAACTATCAAAGTGCAGAGGTTTCTACACACACACACACACACACACACACACACACACACATATATTTGCTACAGTGAAGCCAATCAAGGTGTAGTCGAATTTATTATCTCACAAGCAACCATCTATTGGTAGATTATTTTTTTAACTGAACTAAGCACTGATCTTACGAAACTGGAGCAACATTGACCTGTTGAAATACCATCACCTCTAGTAGCATCTTAGTGCATATATGAATGCTGAAGAAGGATTGATACACAAGCTTGGAAATTTTGGAACTTTGGAGTTGAATGTTTGGAATTTTGGAACTTTGGAGTTGAATGTTTGGAATTTTGGAACTTTGGAGTTGAATGTTTGGAATACAGTGGGATTCTCTTTTGAAGATTAACAATTGTAGTACTATGGATAATTTATTGAACAGTGTGTGATATCATCATCAACAATCTTGGCTTCATCATTTCCCAATGGGCTCACAATTTTTACAATTGAAACAAATTATCTCTAAGAGAATAAAATTTAAACATTGGTAGAAATAGTTGATGAAAGTAAGGACTTATTCCATTGCAACATTATTATATCAAGGAAGTCTACGATTGGGGTTTTTATGTTTGAGATTGATTATCATTTGGATACAACAATGCATTCATCATTGCATCATATTTGTAGCAAAACTTTGTCTTCAATCATTGTACAACAATAAGGGTGCCTTTCAGTCATCATATTAAAACCATACATATAAAAAAGTACAACCACTTCATTGGCATTATTACTACAATAGTTTGGCAGAAAGAGTCACTTATCATCAAGTGAAATTTGCAGTAAGGGATTTATCAGGGTTTTGTAGTAAGGTTTTCAGTATTTTGGATTTCATTGTTATATATTTTGTTAATGTAAGTGGGTCATTTTCCCTGGTATGGGAACCCACAATAGTTAGTCCAAACTATTATCATTTTCAAGGTGTTTGGGTGGTGCTAGGTAGGTGGTTGAAGTCACCTCCAGGTTGTAGCCTAAAAATACTTCAAGCTGAAAGGGTGATTCGGGGAAATTTGGAGCTTTCAAGGCATTGGAGTGTCCTTCCAGTGGGTGCTGGTAAAGTAGGGTGTAGGAGTATCCTTTCAGGAGTTGCAACTTCCTGATAAAACTAGAACATTTTCTCTAGAGTACTAGGGAGTTGAGGCATCCCTTTTGAGTTGGAGCCAAAGGATTGTTAGAGGAAATATTAGCCTAAAAGTGCCCATGAAAGTTTCACATACATAATATGTAAACCAATCAAAATCCTTTAAATTTAAAAAGAGGTACTTGTAAAATATTTTGGAGGGAAAATATTAAAAACTACCTTTTTTAATTGTATTTTTGGCTTATCTCCTTATAAGTTTACTCAAATTTCAAGTGTATACACTGGTTGAATGTGAAATTAAATTATGCATCCAACAAGTACCCATTATGCATACTTTTGAGAGGACTCACATTGATAAAAAATGAAGATACATTTAAAAAATGTGTTCATCACGTTATTTTAATGTATCTTCTATTTTTATCAATGTGGGTATCTAAAAAGTATGTATAATGGGTACTTGTTGGATGCATAATTTAATTCTAGATCCAACGAGTGTCTACACATAAAATTTTGAGTAAACCTATAAGGAGATGAACCAAAAATACAGTGAAAAAAAGTAGTTTTCTTCTTTTCCCTACAATATTCATAACTATTATTTTATTATTTTTCCTTAGGAGGCCACTTTTAGGCTAAAATTTCCTCTAATGTGATGTAATCGTAAAATTATTAGAAAAGTGTATGGTGGTTTTTCCCTTGTAAGGGTTTCCACTTAAAAAAAATGTCTACTATCTTGATTCTATGCACTATTGTTTTATATTTATTGTCAAATACAATTAATACACTGAAAAGATAAATTAACTAATTTTAAGTAAAAATATCGATTCACTGCCCTTAGAGTATTTCCAACAATTAGTATCAGAGCAGGGCCCTATACAATCAGTCTAACCACATATGGGAGATCATGGAGTGTACCAAGGATGTAGTTCCTTTTTTTAATGGGAACAACTATGCTTTATGGAGTGGAAGGAGGCAAGTATATATACTTTCACAAGGATATGATATTTGGGAAATAGTTGACAGGGTTATGATGCAAAAGCCCTCCTCCTACAAATGAAAAATGTAAGAAACTTGTCGAGTATGATGCCAAAGCCAAGAATGCCATTAGGAGTAGACTCATTGAATCTCTCTATGTTAACGTGTTGGGTTGTAAAAAAAATAAGGAACCTTGGGGGCAAGCTTCAAAACATGTATGAAGGAGAATCAAAGTTCAAGGAAGCAAAACTTCAAATTTTCAGAGCTCAATTTGAGCAACTGAAGGTGAAAGAAGACGAGAAAATTGCAACTTATTTTCAACAAGTGGATGAAGTAACAAATTCCTTGGAGGGATTGGGAGAACCAATAGATAAAAAGGTTATTGTACAAAAGGTCCTGAACTCTCTTCCAAATAGATTTAATTCTAAAGTTTTTGTCTTAAAAGATAGATTATAATTACAAAACCTTAGCATGGACAAGATACACGAGATTCTTACAACTTATGAAAATGAGGATTTAACATGAAGAGCCATCTACAAGTGAAGAAACATTCAAGGCCTCAAAGAAGACAAGAAATAACAAGCAGGAACCAAGACAAAAATCTATCCAAAGAAACAACGAGGACTTAGATGAAGAAGAAACCAATCTCATAAGAAAGCTCAAGAGAGGAATTGACAAGTACAAAGGTAAGCTCCCTCTAAAATTTTTTAGTTGTGGAAGAATTGGTCATTTTTCTTCAAATTCCCCTACGCAAAATTTTCTTTCAACGATGAAGAATATGAATCTCCCAAGAAAACAAAAATCAAAAGAGTAATAAGAAGCAAGGTAAAAATAAAATTCCTAAGAAAATATTATACTCTAAGGAAGAAATGTTTTCATCTAACAATGATAATGATAGTGATAATGATTCATAACATGTATTGTTTATGGATTTTGAAAATAAATATGTTCTTGAATATGAATAAAATGTGGAAGGATAAGTTTACCTAAAAGGCGAATTGATACGTTCTCTTGATGATTTGAAGGCAGAAAAAAAATATGTCAAGAATTGAAAAATGAACTAAGTAAGCTAAAAGAACAATTTGAGGAATATGAAAATATCATTATCGATCTGAAAACTCAATTAGAAGAAGCAAAGAAGTATGGAGAAACACTCAATAAGGAATTGGAATAAAGCTCCAAGATGGGAGAAAAAATGGAAGCAAAAATAATCTCCCTCCGAAAAGAAGCCCAAAAGAAAAATGTGAAATATAATTTCATGAACAACTAAAAAATACTGGAAGAGGTTATTGGAAATCAAAGGTCATATGATGACAAATCCCAGTTAGGATATAATACAAACTTTGTTAAGGGATCAAGATCCATGAAAGGGAAGGAATATGAATAAAAAGGTTATGTTGAAGTTGTCAAAAAGCAACAAGCATCTGTAACTCAAGATCAACTAACTAGAAGAATTTTCAAGCAACAACTAATCGACAATTCACATGAAGGCTCATGGAGAAGTGCACTAACAAGAAGATTCTCTTCCTCTAGGTATCAAACTATTTTCCTTGGTGATTTTTATTCATGCAACAATTTCAGACACAAAGATGTGAATTTCAATGCTAGAACATGTATTGTTTATGGATTTTGAAAATAAATATGTCTTTGAATATGAATAAAATGTGGAAGGATAAGTTTACCTAAAAGGAGAATTGATACGTTCTCTTGATGATTTGAAGGCAGAAAAAAAATTTCAAGAAATTGAAAAATGAACTAAGTAAGCTAAAAGAACAATTTGAGGAATCTGAAAATATCATTATCGATCTGAAAACTCAATTAGAAGAAGCAAAGGAGTCTAAAGAAACACCTAACAATTAATTGGAATAAATCTCCAATATGAGAGAAAAAATGGAAGCAGAAATAATCTCCCTCCGAAAGGAAGCCCAAAAGAAAAATGTGAAATATAATTTCATGAACAACTAAAAAATACTGGAAGAGATTATTGGAAATCAAAGGTCATATGATGACAAATACCGATTAGGATATAATACAAACTTTGATAAGGGATCAAGATCCATGAAAGGGAAGGAAGATGAACCAACAAGCATCTGCAACTCAAGATCAACTAACTAGAAGAATTTTCAACCAATCGACAATTCACAGGAAGGCTCATGGAAAAGTGCACTAACAAGAAGATTCTCTTGCTCTAGGTATCAAAATATTTTCCTTGGTGCTTTTTATTCATGCAACAATTTCGAACACAAAGATGTGAATTTAAATGCTAGAAACAAAAGAACCTATGATAGCTATGTCACGAGACCTCGTGAAGATCACAATGAAAACTACAATCGCTTTGCATTACTGAACAATGAAGTTGAATGCCGTAAGTGTAATAACTTTGGATATACAACATAAGGCTATCAGGTGAGCGCTCCCATTAGATAAATTTTGAGGTCTAATATGGACCTCCTAAGGAATATTATAAAATAATAGTGGAAATAATAAAATAAGATTAGATTTCATCATCAAATTTTAGAGGGAAAAAGGAAAAAACTAATTTTCAATTCATATCTTCAACTTATCCCCATATGATTTTACTCAAATTTCGAGCGAGATCACTCGTTGGATGAATAATTTAATTCCTTATTCAAGGAGTACCATGTTGCATACTTTCGATGGACCCTACTACATGAAAAATGTGATAACAATAATTTTTTTAATGTATTTCTCATTTTCATGTAGCAGGGTCAATCGAAAGTATGCAACATGGGTACTCCTTGGATGAAGAATTAAATTCCGCATCCAACAAGTGATCCTGCTTGAAATTTGAGTAAAACCATAGGGAGATAAGTTGAAAAAGTAGCTTTTATTTATTTTTTAATCTTTTTACTTTTTTACTCCAAAAATGGTGAATCATCACCCATGGTTGACATCATCATCTTGAATCCTATTGGTTCTTATACAGTTGATTTTGGTTATACTTTTTTATTTTGAGGCCCATTTTAGACCTCAAAATTTCTCTAATGTTGGGAAGAGACAAAACTAGAATTCAATGCTTCTTTAAAGGTATAGAAAAGGAAAGATGAGATACGTAATCTTGCTTTCACTACAGAATGCAAGGAGCATGAATGGTTAGTTGAAATTAGTTGTTCAAAGCATATGACAAGATACAAGGAAAAAAATATAGATTTACAAAAGGACAAAGATGGAACAATATCATTCATAAACGATGGATCATCCAAAGTTTTAGGAAAGGGCACAATCAATCTTGGAGGTAAAGGTTCCAAGGAAAAAAAAATGCCTTGCTCATTGAAAATTTGAATCACAACTTGTTGAGCATTAGTCAGATGTGCGATCAGGGGCACACGATTCTTTTTCATTCCAACATGTGTGAAATAAGGGAGAAAGAGACATGTAAAGTGATGGCTACAACATCTCTGGGACATAACAACCTATATTATTTAGATATAATTGGAAAGGAAACATTTTTCATAGGAAAGGAAGATGAAAGTTGGCTATGGAACAAAAGAATGGGTAAAATTCACTTTGAAAACCTTGTCAAAGTCGACAAAAAATAAGGATTCAAAGACATGCCTAAAATCACAAAGAAAACAAATTTCATATGCAAACATTGTCGCCATGGAAAATGGACCAGGGTGGAATTTAAGACCAAATAACATTCTACATCAAAGCCATTGGAGATAGTGCACACTTATGTGGACGTGTGAGAATTAAAGGGTTGAAAATTTTGTTATACTTCATATTGTTCATTGATGACTACATTTGAATGACAACTATTAGTTGCATTAAGAAGAAATCAGAAGCCGTTAATAATTTAAAGATATACAAATAAATGGTGGAAAATGAAACTTATCTAACGATCAAATACATAAGATTGGACAACAGAGGTGATTTTACATATAAAGAGTTATAGCACTACTATGAAGAACATGACATTAAAATGAAATTATTAGTAGTTATGACACCTGAACAAAATGAAGTAGCAGAAGAAAATTATAGGATTGTAGTTGAAATGGACAGGACCATGTTGAGTGACTCAAAATTTACATATTTTTGGTCCAAGCAATTGAGGTCACAGTTAATATTTTTAATAGAGGAAAACTCATGAGTAACAACAAAAAAACTCCTTATGAATTATGGAAAGGAATACCATCCAATGTTAATAAATTCAAGGTCTTCAGGATTGAATGCTACAGAAAGAGGGACGGACATAAGATTGGAAAGTTATATTCTCAAGTAGATGAAGGCATATTCGTTGTGTACTCCACCAAAATCAAGGCATACAAATGTTACAATCTGAGACTCAACAAAATAGTAGAAATCATCAATGTGACTTTTGATGAAGGTATTAAGACACATACTAGACATGATTCAACAAGACCAGAGATAAAAGAACTGAGGAAAGAAGAAAAGGCGAAGGAAGAGCCTTTGGAAGTTGAACTGGATGATCCAAAAGATAAGGAAGAAAAGACTAACTAGCATACATCTCAAGCACCTTCCAAACCACCTAAGAAAAGGAACCAGAAGAATCACTCATCAGAACAAATATTTGGAGACAAAGATGCAAGAATTGGGACTAAAATAAGGAAACAGTAACATATGACAGAAGAAAAACATTATGCCTTGCTATTGACCTTTGAGACTAGCCTTTTTGACGAAGCTAGAAAATATAAGCACAAGGTCAAGTCCATGAATGAATAAATTTCATATTGAAAAGAACGATACATGGGAACTTGTGCCAAAACCAAAGGACAAAAATTCCATAGGTACAAAATGGGTCTTCAGGAACAAGATGAATGAATATGGACAAGTTACCAGGAATAAAGGCATATTGGTCTGCAAAGGATATGCATATGTAGAAGAAATTGATTTCAAATATAATTTCGCTCCCATAGATTGAATGGAAGCCATCTAGATGTTTTTGGAATATGCTTGTTCCAGAAAAATCAAAGTATATAAAATGGACGTCAAATCAAACTTCTTGAATTGATAATTGGAAGAAGAAGTTTACATAGAGTCACCCGAAGGATTTATACTTATTGATAAGACAAAATATTTCTACAGGTTAAAAAAAGCATTGTACGGTCTCAAGCAAGCCTCCAAGGACATTGTATGTGTGCTTGGACAAATATTTGCAGCAAAAAGGTTTAAAAAAGGGAAGTGAAGACAACACCCTATATTTTTAGATTGAACAAGACAACTTAACACTCATATAATTACATGTAGACAATATCATCTGTGGTAGTGATAACTAAAGGTTGAGTACGAAATTTTTTGGTGACATGTAGAAGGATTTCGAGATGTCCTTACTTGGAGAATTAAATTTATTCTTGGAACTTCAAATTTCTTAGGAAGACGATGGAATATTCATCTCTCAACCCAAGTATATTAGGGATATGTTGAGGAAATTATGAATGGAGGATTGAAAACAAGTTAGCACTCCCATAGTGACAGGATGCAAGCTAAGCAAAGGCGATGAATCTAAGGAACTTGACCAGATATTATATAGATCCATGACTAGTAGCCTACTATATGTAATCTCTACCAGACTATATGTGATGTAGGTTGTTGGGAAAGTTTCTCGATTCTAAGCAACAACAAAAGAATCTCATGTCCTTGGTGTAGAAAGGATCTTTCGATATCTCAAAGGGACAACTGATTTTGGTCTATGGTATCCTAAAGGGAATTAATTGGTCATTATAGCTTATACTGATGTATATTGGGAAGGTTGCTAGTGGAGCAAACTTTTACATCAGTGGATGTCTTGTATCATGGTTGAGTAAAAAGAAATATTCAATTTCCTTATATACATTCGAAGTAGAATATATAGTAGAAACAAAATGTTGTTCCAAAATCCTTTGGATGAAAAAAATGTTGCAAGACTAAAAATAATGGTTGATAAACCCATTACAATATTATGTGATTAAACCAGTTCCATAAGGATCTCCAAGAATCTGATCATGCATTAAAGAACAAATCAAATTCCTATCAAATACCATTTTGTCAGTGAGTAGGTTGCATAAAAGAATATTAATGTAGAGTACATTGGGACAAAGGAGAAAATTTCTGACATCTCAACCAAAACTCTACCTTGTGAGGCTTTTGAGTATTTTTGTAGAAGCTCATAATTTTATGAGGTCCACATTAATCACTTTTAGTTTGGAATATAGGGGAGAAGAAGAAGGTTATAGGTAAGAAACATCAAGTAGGTTGTCAGGGCGAGTCACCCTTTTCCACTCAAGTCAGGGGGAGCAATGATCACATAGGGAGTAAGTTGTTGTAATGTTGGCATTGATGTCAACTGTGTTAAGGATAATTTATGTTGAATGTTGGATGGCTATGGCTACAAGGCTGTTTGAAGTGAAAAATCTTAAAGTGATGTGAAGTGCAAAAGCTAAACATTGTTACATATGTTGTTTGGTTATTTTGATGTAAAAATGGCACATGATATAATGAGACACAAGCTGGAAAATGTATGCTTTCATTAAACAAGGAAAATGTATGGTACAAGTTAGGAAAATGTAGCTAATACAAATATGATTTGTCTCTTTCAATCATTACTGTCGAGCTATATTATTTTAGCTCTATTTTATATTACAAAATTCAGTTTTTATGATTTGAAAATGAAAAGACAGATTGTGAATAGCTTCAGAAGGCCAAGAGATAACTCCTTATTTCGTATTCATGCATAGAATACAAACAACCATTAATGTATACTTATAAAATATACATTGTTGAATTAGAAAATAAATTTTTGGTGTTAATATACTTGTATGAGAGGGTTCATGAGCAACTTTCTGGTAAGGAGGAGGAGAGAAAAGTAGCAGAAGAGGAACATAATTGAAGAACAAAAGCATAGAATATGAGCAACATACTTGAGGGAAAAAATTAATATCAAGTAACCAGAAAAATTGAATTTTTATATTGGGTGATTGCAGTCTCCTTTCAAGTTGTAGCTTGATAAAGAGCAGGTTGTAGCTTGTTGAGGTAGGAGTCTCTTGTGGGTTGTAGCTCGCAGAAAAACTTGTGGGAGTTGGGGCTTCCTTGAGGTAGTAACCTCTTGTAGGTTTGAGCCTACAAAAATATTATGTAATTGGGAAGTAGGAGTTTTCCTTCACATCACTTTCAACCAAAAAATCATGGTTTTATCCCTCATGGGTTTCCACTCATATATGGTGTCTTCATGTGTTTTTACTTGAATGTTGTATGAATTCTCTAGAATTCTAAATATTTATATCTGAAAATGTATCTCTCTTTGGTAACTACGAAAGGAAAGCATTAATAATTGAGCCTATACATAAATAATTAGCTACATAAGAAGAAATTTAAGTTGAGAAAAACTTGAAGCTTTAATTTAACGATTCATTGCCCTCTCAGTATTTTCCAAACATATATTAATTGGTATCAGAGCCGGTTCATTCAATATCAGTCTAACTGTTGAGATTTTGGGGTGTTGGGGTAACATCAGATGTGCTCTAGCTCCCAAAACTTGTGGAGGAGTAGAGTACATGAGATCTCCAAGACCCATAAAGTGTTTAGAAGAATTCCATCAGGTTTAAGTTTTATTCAAATAATTGATATTTTTAATTAAGGACCCTAAGTATAACTTAGGAAAATTAAAAGATTAAAGTGAATTAAATTAAACATGTGATGAGAATGAATTAAGTGACACAGATCAAGCAAATTATATGCCTAGCCATCGATTAGAGATTAGATCATGGCCATTGGATTTCCAATGAAAACAAATATAAGAGAAGGGCTTGGGGTTAGTTGGAGAACACACACATTGGCAGAGCACTAAAACTAAGCTGAGATTCTAGGGTGTGGTTTGCTCAGAATTTTAGTAGTGTTTTAGCTGCAGTTAGGGGAAATATTAGCAAGAGGAATGGTTTGATCCTAGGCCAAGAGTACAAAGAGGGCAGAGAAGGAGTATTCCAGAGCAATACTGGGGTTTCCAGAGGTTGGAAAAGGGTTGAGTTTTGTAAATCCCATTTTAGGGTGTGAATGAGTCATATTGCTACCATTTATATTTATCTGTAGGTTTAACCATTTTTTTGTGCCCAGTCTTTTTGTACTTAGAATATGCATAATAATAAAAACCCTCCAGAAGCTAGCAGCACCAGTTTTCCCGCATTGGGTTTTTCCGGGGACATTTGTCCAGAAAATCCTTATGTGTCACTTTGTCTATGAGCATGTTATTCAATATTTGATATGTATGTGTAGGCTGTTAACTGTATTTAATTTGATGTTAATTCTGAATATTCAGATTAATTACTTATGTAAGTAGGAGAAGTAAATCAATATTTAATAGTAGGGTTTCTTAAGTTTAAGAAAATTTCACACTAACCACTAGAAGGAGGTCCTAAATCAGTATAATGGCTAGTCAGGAAGGATGATAAAAAAATAAAACCCCCTTGTTTACTGGTACAAATTATGCCTTCTGGAAAGTGAGAATGAAGACATATTTAATGTCTCTTGGAGTAGAAGTTTGGGCTACTGTGATGGTAGGTTATGAAGAACCAAAGGAAACGACTAGTGAAAAATATGCCAATTTGGAATTTATAGCTAATGAAAAATCTATGAATGCACTTATGAATGGATTAAATGAACCAAAATTTATTAAGGTAGTGCATTGTAAAACAACTAAAGCAATTTGGGATAAACTGCAAAATATCCATGAAGGAGATGACAACATAAAGTTGGCCAAATTACAAGTATATAGAATGGAGTTTGAGAAATAAAAAATGAATTAAGATGAAGATATTGCTAGGTTTTTTCTAAGAGTAGATGAAGTTGTTAATTTCATGATGGGTCTAGGAGAGACAATCAAAGAAAGTGTAATAGTTCAAAAAATATTGAGTTCATTACCTTCAAATTTTAATCCTAGGGTTTCTTCTATAGAAGAGACAACCGACTTTGAGACTCTAAACAAGGATCAACTACTTGCTTCCTTGACAACATAAGAGATGAGATTTTCAAAAGAAAAGTCAACTACTAGAGATGCATCCTTTAAGGAAGACAAACCTTCAGAAGATAAGGAATGTTCATGTTTAGAATTTGATGAAGAAGAGCTGAAATTTGTC
The DNA here is from genome assembly GCA_034641835.2 of Pinus albicaulis. NCBI lineage: Eukaryota > Viridiplantae > Streptophyta > Pinopsida > Pinales > Pinaceae > Pinus > Pinus albicaulis. The sequence continues at coordinate 1,527,450,454 of CM076584.1, read as the reverse complement.
AGAATATCGAAGAAGGGTACAAGTAAGTATAAAGGAAAACTACCCTTTGAGTGTTTAAATTGTGGAAGAGTGGGGTGTTATGCATCCAAATTTCCTTATAAGAAATAAGAAAATCAGTCTAGAGGGAAATAAAATAATAAGTCTAATAAAATGCAGAAAGGGAAAAAGTTTAAGAAGATAAGCTTCTATGCTCAAGAAGATAGTAGTGAATTCGAAAGCTCTATTGGATACTCTAGCTTAGATGGTACTAGTGAATTCATGTTGATGGCCTTGGAATAACTTGAAACATATTGTAAGGAATATGGAGAAGAGTGTTGGGGAAATTATATGACTTATAATTCCAACATTAAATTATCAATCCGAGGTCGTAAGACTTAGAGGCGCGAGCGCAAGTGACGTAGGATCAGAGCATCTAACCTAAATTAACATCAAATTCTTATTTTTGAATTAAGTACAGAATGAAAATAAACAATTTTAATCTCAATCTAAGTAAATCAATCAAACTTAATCTCGTTGCATGTAAAACTTAACTGCAATTCAAACAATAAAATTTAGAAATATGAAATCAAACAAAAATAATTATTGTTCAATATCAAAATTATTCTAATTTCAACCTTAAAAAAAACTAATTCTAATTCAAGTGATTCTAAACTTAAGGAAAATAAACAATCTAAACAATACTGATTCAAATCCCCGGGTGCATGAAACAAGACAACAATAATTCAAACCAATTTCAGAACTAAGCTACAACCATCAATATGTCGTCATATCATCACTGGTCAGTCATATAAAACATAATATCTCAGGACCTGTTAAGTACATAATCACTCTGTTTAAGTACATAACGACTCTGTTTAAGTACATAATGATGATTAATCGATCCAAGCCTAGTTACAGGTTATAGATGCTTCGTTTTATAATAAATTTAAAAATACTTCAAACCATTCACACTTTTAACAATATCAGAAGTATATACTTAATCCATAATGTAAATACTTAAACCTTCATGAAATTGCTATTTTCTAGAAGTGATTATATGAATCAATTTTTGAAAAGTAAACTTCCAATTACACAAATCAATTTCTGAAAAGTAAACTTCTAATTACACAAATGAATTCCTACATACAAGATTTTATCTAATTCAAACCTATAATCGAAATGAAATAATCAACACAAGCTTAGTTCTAGGTTATAGATGCTTCGTTTTATAATCAATTTAAAAATACTTCATACCATTCACACTTTTAACAATATAAAAATTATATACTTAATCCATAATGTAAATACTTAAACCTTCATGAAATTGCTATTTTATAGAAGAAATTATACCTATCAATTTCTGAAAAGTAAACTTCTAATTACACAAATCAATTTCTGAAAAGTAAACTTCTAATTACACAAATGAATTCCTACATACAAGATTTTATCTAATTCAAACTTATAATCAAAATGAAATACTCAACACAAGCTCAATGATAACTCAAGAAATTCAGAATTAAACCTTTCAAAAGTAAATATAAATTAAACTAGTCTATGTTAAACTAAAATCCCTATTTACACTATTGAATGTATGCACATGCCTACTTCTACAAGGGAATCATTATGTTATCAAACAAAAATCAACATTTAACTCCAAAATTCTATCAGTTGAGCTAAATATCAAATGAAATCTATTTCGAATAACTCGATCTACTTTACGCGGTTCACACTCATACTAACAATAGAGAAAAAGAAGTCATAGGTTACGTACTTAACAGTGGCGATGAAATATGTAGAAAATCCTCAATTCGGTCGTGTACCTTACTGAGTTACTGAATTAGTCCTATTGCAACATGTCTAACTCAGAACAATGTATTAATCCTCCGTCACATGATAATTATCTCATAATATTATCTACAAGAATTCAATTGGTTGATACCTCCACAAGTATTACTTAAGCACATAATGGAAATCTCAACGAAATCCAACAATGATACAATCATCAAAGAAGCATTCACCCTTCCAACTAACAAGACAAAGCTTTAAATATAAAACACAATCCTTATAATTAATATGGATTTTCAATCTGAAAACCAATCCACAGAGAAAACATAAATCTAAAACTTAATCGAATGGAGAAACTTGATCTCAGGTTGTGGTGGGCCCTTGCCACACCCGGGACAAGTTAAATTAAATCAACACTTAGAAATTGGAAATAACCATGGTACTCACAGAAAATTCGTGGCGAAATCAAACTGTATCAATAATCAAACATAAGTCTTGTACATACGTTCTTCAATCCTCCTGAGACAAAAAAACTTGATTAAAACAACCCTATGGTCTCTCCTTCGCTGTTCAATTAAAAAATGCATTGGTCCTTAAAAGGACAACTGATGAAGACTAAACTTAACTAGTTACTCCTTACATAGCAAACAGTTCTAACATCAAAATATTATAGGTCGTATGTTATCCTTCTTGTGATCGATTCTCCAGATGGATCTTAGCTATGTTGGGTTGATCTTCAATAACCGTTCCTTATTTAAGCATAAGAGACTTATCCAAATCATGAATGTGGCCGAAACAATCAAATCACAAATTTTGTACTTAACTTTGCACTGGAATATTCCCTTGACCATAACTTCTTCTCAATAATGAATTTTGTCAAGTGGTTTCTAGGTTACCTGAATGAGGGTGCTCTAAACCAAACCCGCATGTCAAAATTTAAATATTCTTCACCATTTGATCACAAAATTCATATTTTCACATACAACAATTTATTCCATACTCAACTTGTAGTAACTAGTTTAATTGACTTGCGAAGAATTTTGGCAATGGAACCCTATGACAAATGAACTTAGAAAAAATGTCATTAGCAAATCATGACTAAATAATCTATAATCATATAAAAACTAAGAAAACTAATGATAATCAACCACGAGGCGTAAGACATGAATTTGCGGCAAGTTGTGGAATTATGGTATGGAAAGAGTTAAGAATGTCGAAATTTAGGTTATGGATGATGGTGTTGTGTGATGGAAAAATGGGCATATACGAGGCTCAACACCCCCCCCCCGCCATATGCTTGAGCATTTCCATGTCCTCATGCAAACAAATCTCTTTCTCATTGACAAATTCTTGACATTTTTTAGATGTTGGTTCTTTGTGGAACAAAATTGCTTGAATATTTAGAGGTGCTGGTTCTTGTGGGACAACACTGCTTGAAAATTTGGAGGTGCTGGTTCTTGTGGAGCAACACTTCTTGAATATTAGGAGGTGCTTGTTCTTGTGGGGCAACACTCTTCACATTTATAGAGAAATCAAATTGAGGACAAGAAAGGGATGGATAAGAAAGAGATGATGGATAAAATGAGGTGGTGATGGAGATGGTGAATGGGTGCTTGCATACTCTATCATTGTAAGGCCAATGTCTATACGTGGTTTCCTTTATCATGTCATGGAAGTAATGACTCCATCCTAATGCTTGTTATCATGGAAGGAGAAGACACCATAGAGACTGCTTTTATTAGTGCATCATAAGGTTTTTGATTTTAACATGGTATTTTAATTATAGTATATGCGTAATAAATGGAAGGAAATAGAAGGACAATGGTTTATGAAAGATGAAATGTGTGGAATAAGAAGTGGTGAATCTTTAGGCTTCTTTAACCTTCTAATGGATTAGAGAATCATAAGCTAAATTTACCTCAAGTTTTACCTTTGTCATTGATGTCATTAGGGGAATTTTAATGTCTAAAATGGGCATCCTAAGGAAATTATAAAATAATAGTGGAAATAATAAAATAATATTTGATTACATCATCAAATTTTAGAGGGAAAAATGAAAAAACTATTTTTTCAACTTATCTCCCAAATTTTTTACTCAAATTTTGAGCGAGAGTACTCGTTGGATGCAAAATTTAATTCCTCATCCAAGGAGTACCCATGTTGCATACTTTTGATGCACCCTGCTACACGAAAAATGAGAAATACATGAAAAAATGATTACAATCACGTTTTTTTTATGTATTTCTCATTTTTCATGTAGCAGGGTCCATATGAAGTACACAACATGGGTAATCCTTGGATGAGGAATTAAAATTTTCATCCAATGAGTATTGCTGCTCGGAATTTGAGCAAAAACTTTGGGAGATAAGTTGAAAAAGTAGTTTTATTATTTTATTATTTTTTAATATTTTTACTCTTTTACATAAAAAATGGTGAATCATCCCCCATGGTTGACATCATCATCTTGAATCCTATTGGTTCTTATAAGGTTCATTTTGGTTCCACATTTTTCTTAGGAGGCCCTTGTTAGACCTCAAAATTCCCCTAATGGCCCGGTGCTGCAAGATGAAGTGGAGGATGGAATGGATGGAGATGATGTGGCTGCTGATCTGATCCACTGAAGAAGGCTGAAGGATGAGATAAAATTTTGAAGAATTAACTTAAGGTCCCCTTCTCCCCCATGCCTAAGGAGTTGTATGTCCCAAAAAAACTGAGGAAAGGTGACTGGTGTTGCAAATGATAATGGGAATGTTGATACAGAAATCAAAACTGCTGCAAATCTGCGTTGAGATCACCAAACCATATATTATTCAACCACTACACACCCATGTGAAATATTTCATATGTGAATAAATGGAATTGATGTCAAACATAATAAAAAATCATTGGATTACTGACCATTAAGGAGGGCCGTTAACCAATGCGAGATATCCCACCTTTGATGTCAGTGAGAATCAAGGCACTAGGTACATTCTACTAGCCATGAATTAATTTTTCAAAGTTGAATGGACTGTAGAATTAATCCACCAAGGAACATTGATTTATTTCCTTAGTATATGATGAGGATATGTGCCATTAAGGCATGCAGGCTCCCAGGTACCTTATCTAATTCTAACCTTGATCCCAGATAATGTGTTGATGTCGATGGGGCAAGGCTTGTTGGTAGGTGGGCCTTAAAGAATCACACATAAACCAAATTGAGTACAAACATAATAACTTGAAAGATACAAAATTTGAATAACTCACACAAATTTACAAAATTTATTGGGAACCTTGCCCACTAGTTACCTGGTTTTCAAGCAAAGTCCCTGACTAGTTGCACCAGACAAGCTGGTTTTCAAAAAAATGACTTATTTTTCTCTTTACTATTTTCATTTATTTATTTATTACAATACTAACTTTCCTACTACACTGAAGAAAATACGTCCTCCTTCAAGTGAAATAGAACTTCCAATGAAGCCATGCATGGATCATGTACAAAGATATATTCATGCCCAAATTTAACATAAACTTTAGAAGGTACACGAGCATGAAAAATCAATAGTTTTGAAAGATGTGATACAAAGGGTTTTTGAAGATGAGAGTGGTACTTTGAATGGATTGTGATATGGAACCACTTCTCAAAGTAATGCTGGTGGTATTGGCTCATTTCTTATTTTGTACTGCTTTGAAAGTCCTCCTTGGTCATGCCAGGAAAACTTGGATAATTGATCCTCTGGTATACGTACACGAATTGCTGATGGGCATGGTGAAAGTTCCTTTATATCAGGTTCAATTGGATGCTCCCAATCAAATTTAGTACATGATTTCTCAATCTCCTTGGTCGATAGGCAGGAGGAATAAAGGGAGACTTCCAAAAATTTTTCTGGTTGTGGAGAGAGATAATTTCCTAAATGCGGTCACGATGAACTCTTCCTGAGAGGCATATATGCCAGCTACTGCTAGGATTTGAAAAAGTGCTTCGAGGGACATTATTCAAGCTCTCAATCATTCTTGAATTTCTCCTATTGGTTGATGATCCCTGTCTCGTGACATGGATTAGTATAAAGGGGTTCTTACAACACACCAATTTTTTTTAATCTTGAAAGAGCTTGAAATTTTAAACTAAATGAATAAAACTAATTTCAATAAAACTTACCAAATTTTCTTACTTGGACAACTAGACTTTGGAGAGACCCCAAGCCAAAGCAGATGCATGGCTCTTCACTCACATCTTACCATCTTCTCCACCCTCTAATTTCCCTGCAACTAAGATCACACCAAAAACTTGTGAAAGAAACTACACCCTAATCTCTTTAGCACCTCCCTAGCAACAACGCCAAAATTGTTGGGGAAATTATATGAATTATAATACCAACATTAAATTATCAATCCAGGGTCGTAAGACTTAGAGGCGCGAGCGCAGGTAACGTAGGATCAAAGAATCTAACCTAAATTAACATCAAATTCTTATTTATGAATGAAGTAAAAAATGCAAATAAACAATTTTAATCTCAATCTAAGTAAATCAATCAAACTTAATCTCGATGCAAGTAAAAATTAATTGCAATTAAAACAAAAAAAATTAAAAATATGAAATAAAAAAAACTAATTATCATTCAATATCAAAATTATTCTAATTTAAATCTTAAACAAAACTAATTCTTATTCAAGCGATTCTAAACTTAAGGAAAATAAACAATCCAAACAAGACCGATTCTAATCCCCGGGCGCATGAAACAAGCCAACAATAATTCAAACCAATATCAAAACTAAGCTACAACCATCAATATGTCGTCATACCATCACTGGTCATTCATATAAAACATAATATCTCAGGACATGTTAAGTACATAATCACTCTGTTTAAGTACAAGATGACTATGTTTAAGTACAAAATGATGATTAATCGATCCAAGCCTAGTTCCGGTTTATAGATGCCTAGTTTTAAAATCAATTTAAAAAAACTTCAAACCATTCACACTTTTAACAATATCAAAAATATATACTTAATCCATAATGTAAATACTTAAAACTTCACGAAACCACTCTTTTCTAGTATTAATTATACCGATTAATTTATGAAAAGTAAACTTCTAATTACACAAATCAATTTATGAAAAGTAAACTTCTAATTACACAGATCAATTCCTACCTACAAGATTCTATCTAATTGAAAAAAATAATGGAACTGAACTACTCAACACAAGATCAATGATCACTCAATAAATTCAGAATTAAACCTTTCAAAAGTAAATAGACATTAAAATAACCTATGTTAAACCAAAATCCCTGTTTACACTCGAATCTATGCACTAGCCTACTTCTACAAGGGAATCATTACGTTATCAAAAAAAAAATCAACCTTTAACTCCGAAATTCTATCACCTGAGCTAAATATCAAATGAAATCTATTTCGAATAACTCGATCTACTTTACGCGATTCACACCCATACTAACAATGGTGAAAAATAAGTCACAGGTTCTGTACTTAACAGTGGTGATGAAATACGTAGAAAATCCTCAATTCGGTCATGTACCTTACTGAGTTACTGAATTAGTCTTATTGCAACATGTCTAACTCATAAAAAAGTATTAATCCTCTGGCATATGATAATTATCTCATAATATTCTCTACAGGAATTCATTTGGTTGATACCTCCACAAGTATTACTTAAGCACAAAATGGAAATCTCAACGAAATCCAACAATGTTACAATCATCAAAGAGGCATTCATCCTTCAAACTAAAAATACATAGCTCTAAATATAAACAAAATTCTTATGATAAATATAGTTTTTCAATATGAAAAACAATCCACACATAAAACATAAAAATAAAACTTAATCGAATGGAGAAACTTGATCTTAGGTCATGGTGGGCCCTTGCCACACCTAGAACAAGTTAAATTAAATCAACACTTAGAAAATGGAAAGAACTATGGTACTCACAGAGAATTTGCGGTGAAATCAAAACGTATTAAATCAAATTTTATCAATAATCAAACTTAAGTCTTGTACATACGTTCTTCAATCCTCCTGAGACAAAACAAACTTACTACAGAAATCCTATGGTCTCTCCTTCGCTTCTCAATTACCAAATGAATCGAGCCTTAAAATGACAACCAATGAATGTACTAAAATTAACTAGTAACTCCATACATAGAAAACAGTTCTAACATCAAACTATTATAGGGTGTATGATATCCTTCTTGTGATCGATTCTCCAGATGGATCTTAGCTATGCTGGGTTTAGCTTCAAAAACCGTTCTTTATTTAAGCATAAGAGACTTATCCAAACCGTGAATGTGGCCGAAATAGTCAAATCACAAATTCGGCCCTGATTCTGTACTTAAATTTGCACTATAATATTCCATTGACCATAAATTATTCTCAATAACGAATTTTTCCAAGAGGTTTATAGGTTACCTGAATGAGGGTGCTCTGAAAAAAACCCGTGTGTTGAAATTTCAAGATTCTTCACCATTTGATCAAAAACTTCATATTTTCACCTACAACACTTTATTTCGTACTCAACTTGTAGTAATTAGTGTAGTAATTTACAGGGTAAGTTCTGTAGATCAAGAACCAAAGGTCACTGCTCACAAACAGATCACAAATCAGTACACCAGTATAATCACATGGTTAAAACCCTCAAAGAGGGAAACATTCCACGGCCTGAGCCAACACGGCCACTTCAGGGAATTTATTAATATAAAAGAAAAGTTACATATGTTTCTCTCATAAACGGTTACTGGATAAATGACCCTCCATGCTCTTTAAATAGAGATCATGTACCAATCAGGTGTCAAGCCACGGATCAAGTGACGTTAATACCGAGGTGAGAGATAACTGTCGGATCACTACAAATCGTGACCATTGGATTATAAGTTACAAATGTACATGGTAAAGAAACACACTTTACCATACACCTGAACTAAGTTATTCTTGCTATTTCCTATGTGTAGGAATATCCTAACATCCCCCATATAAGAACAACTTGGGATAGGATTGAAGGATTTACAGTGGCTTTAAAGGAGCCTATTTTATGTGTCAAAATATCCTAACATCCCCCTTAGAACAAATTTAGGATAGGATTGAAGGATTTACAAAAGTGACACAATAAGAAGAAGGAAGGAGGCAGTAGAGCCTATCCCCTTGGATAAAGCTTTCTGAACTCCAAGCATGGATGAGTTTGCGTCTTTCATACCAACGGAGCCTTTGTAAAGATATACATTTCCACAGTCATTGGTTGGACAATAGCGCCAAGAACACGATCATGAATGAGCTTTCTGATGAAGTGTATGTGGAGTTCAATATGTTTCATACGCTGATGCTAAACTGGATCTTTACATAGCTGAATGGCACTTTGATTATCACACCAAAGTGTAGTTGGATGCTGCTGATGAAGGCCAAATTCAGACAGGATCTGACGAAGCCACATGGCTTCCTTGCTGGCTTCAACTGCACCACGATACTCTGCTTCTGCTGAAGAAAGGGAGATGGCACTTTGTTTCTTACAAGACCAAGTAATAGGTCCTGAACCAAGAGTGAATACATATCCTGTAGTGGACTTCCGATCTTCGGTCTGACCCAATCGGTCGGTGAAACCAATCGAGGAGATTCTCATGCAGCATAATGAATCATTGTTGTACCTAGAATATATCAAAGTATTCTTTTATCTACTTTCTAGTGACTTTCATGAGGTTGGTGCATAAACCGATCAACAAGACCAATGACAAAGGAAAGGTCAGGACGTATGACAGATACAAAGTTTACCAACAAGTTGACGGTATAAGGTAGCATCAACTTTACAGGGGTAGTATAAATGTTGAAATCTTGAATCGATTTGAAAACGAGAAGGGTTTGGCCAGGTCTTGTGTAGAGAAAGTGGTGTAGAAGATCAGAGCATCTTGGTTTGAGGAAGGGTAATGCCTTCCTTGGATTGCAAGACTTGAAGACCAAGGAAATAATGCAAGTGTCCTAAGTTTGTCATTTCAAACTTCTTTTTGAGGCTAGACTTCACATGGTTTATATGGTTTGGATCACTACCAGTAAGGATAAGATCATCAACATAAAGAACAAGGATGGTGATGGAATTAACCACTTTCTTGGTGTAGACAGTGTTGTCAGAATGACACCTAGAAAATCCATTATCTAAGAGAAATCTATCCATTTTGGCATACCAAGCCCGAGGAGCTTGTTTGAGACCATAGAGAGACTTCCTAAGGTGAAAAAAAAGGTTGGAGTCTTTTTGGATAAATCCAGGGGGTTTTTTTATGTAGATTTCTTCATGCAAATCTCCATGTAAGAAGGCGAGATTTAACATCCATCAGATGGACTTCCCATTTAAAGGAGCGACGAGGGAAGAACAAGGCGGATAGAGTTAATTTTGGCAACGAGGAGAAGGTTTCAATATAGTCAATGCCTTCAACCTGTGAAAAACCTTTAGCGACAAGGCCGAGCTTTATGTCTAATCTCACTTTTCCATGCGGTCAAACTTTGTTTTGTAAATCCATACGTTTGCATCGTAACCAAGTTTCTTCCTTTTGGAAGAGGAACAATATCCCAAGTATTGTTTGCCAATAAACGATGATACTCTTCATTCATAGCTTCATCCCAATCTGGATGACTGGAGGCTTCTTCAAAGGTTTCTGGATCAAGTTTTTCTGGAACTTGAGCCAATAAGGAAGAGGCTCTTTCGAACTGAGAACGTGTACATCGTCGATCGGTAGGGTCACCTGCAAGAGAACTTGCTGCATCCTAAGTAGAGCGGACCCATCTTGGAAGCGGTGGAGTATAAGGAAAAATTTCACGAGCTGGAGGAGGATTTTCATCCTCGTTGTCATCATCTGAGCTAGAAGGAATGCTATTAAAAATAGAAGAGAGAGAGAGAGGTGGCACATATTCCGAATCAGGCTCGCAAGCCAAAGGTGGCACACCCGCTGAACTAGGCTCGCAGGCTGATATATTTTCATCAAAATTTACATCTCTTCTAATGATTATATATTTTTATTTGGGTTGAAGAAGTCTATATCCTTTGACATCTTCAGAATATCCAACAAAAATACATTTTTCACTCTTAGATTCTAAGGCTTTATGTTTCGCATCTGGAATATGGGCCCAAGCATCACTTCCCACACAAGTGACTTACATCTGGTTTGATTGAGCTCCAAGCTTCTTCTAGAGTTATATTCTTTAAAACCTTAGAAGGAGTGTGATTTAATATGTAATTTTCACAGTTAATGGCTTCTACCTAAAAATTGAGACCAAGTCCTTTAGATTGAGGCATACAATTAGCCATTTCTTTTAAGGTGTGATTCTTCCTTTCAGCTACACCATTTTGTTGTGAATTATATGGAACAATATGTTGTAATTGAATGCCATGCTTAGTGGAGAAGTTGATAAATTTGTTGTTAACATATTCTCCACCATTTTCTGATATTAACTTAATAATTTGATGTCCAGATTGTTTCTCAACAAAGGCCTTAAAGGCCAAGAACATGTTGAAAAATTCACTCTTGAGTTTTAAGAAATATACCCAAGTGCATCTGGAAAAATCATCAATGAAGGTTAAGAAGTACTTTCAACCAAAGAAAGAAACAACAGGAAGTGGACCACATAGATCACTGTGCACAAGCTGCAAAGGGGTTGAAGTGTGCCAAGAGTCACGTTTGTCAAAACTATCTCGATGATGTTTTCCGAGTACACATCCGAAGCAAACACCATCTCGTAAAGATACCATAGCAAGACCCGTCCCCATATTTTCCTTACATAGAGTTTGAAGAGAGCAATAGTTTAAGTGACCAAATCGCTCATGCCAAAGTTTGCTCACATCATCATTATGAGCCACAAAAACGGAGGGAAGAAATGATGATCCAAAGTTTTCAAACTTATACAACCTTGTGGAATCATCAACAATGCCAGTAGCTAAAATATGTTTAGGATCTTTGAGGTCCTTGATTACAACATCATGAGGTGAGAATTCTACTATTTTCCCTTCACCTGAATGAGTTATCTGATAAATAGATAGAAGGTTGCATGAAAAGGTAGGCACACATAGTACATCATTAAACTGACCATTATCTAGATGAATGGTTCCAGATCCTACAACACTAAGAGATCTATCATGACCAACATAAATATTTTTGGTGTTACAATCATTTAAAGAAGAAAACATGGATTTATTTTTAGCCATGTGGTAAGAAGCTCCAGAATCAATGAGCCAGTCATGAGAAGGAGAAGAAGAAGATACATTTAATGCATAACCAGATCTTGATGCTTGACAACCACAAGTAGAAAGTGCCATGCTCGAAGATGAAGGTGAAGAGTGCTCCAAATTGATGTTATGCTTCTTCATTGCTGCTTCTAAGGCTTCCATCTTCTTAAAACATTTGGACTTTATATGGCCATCCCGGTTGAAAAATTTGTAATGTCTCTCTATCTTCTTCCCTTTTTTTTGATTTGCCTTATTATTTTGGTGATTTGATTTTTCAGTTTGCGGCTGAAATTGCTCAGGGCCCTTCTTTGGTTTAGGACCATATTTTTTAGGATACTGCTTCTTGGGATTCTTTTGATATGTTTGTTTTTGGGCCGCTAAGGCTTTATTAGAAGCACTTCCAGCAGTGATAAGACCAAGGTGTAAAATTTTTTCTTGTTCTTTTTAATATCCCTTTTTAAGGAATCTCAACAATGTGCTCAATAAAAATGCTGTATAAGAAAAAATGTGCAACAGAAATGCAGATCAGGACTTGGTTCCTCTTATTTATGCTGTATGGGACTTATATATGGAACTTCATCTAAAAAAAATTAGTTTAGATACATTAAACAGATCTCCCAAAAACTAGACTAGCTAAAAAGCACCCAAAGAGGAAGGCTGCAGCCCAATGCAAACACTGCTTCAGGAATTGTGCAGTTTTATCAGATATTCAGTGGATATCAAAAATGAGGTTTATATTTCAGTAATACAGCAGCAAATTATCATTATGATGAAGCTCTTTCACTATACAATAGAATGCATGAGACAATACAACAAGAAATATTCAGAAAAGAGAGCTAGAACACATGTACATTTGCAGAAATGGCTCAACAACGTTATTTTTAAGAAGCTTCAGCAGTTGGAAGTTACAAATCAGATATAGGAAAGATATGTGGACAAAAAATCAAATCTATTTCAAATCTGGAAGCTAGATAGTCTTCTCTTCAAGATCCCCTTGGAATTTGGACAAAAGCATGCATAAATAAGAGCAGATCTGAGAAACAAGGTACAGATCTATAAAATGCTGCAGTAAATTTCTGAATATGAAATTTCATTACAATGGATAAGATCTAAAAAAAACATGGATTAGCAAGCTAATCCATGGATCACCAAGTGGAAGGCAAAGCCCAACACTAGAGATCTCTGATCTAAACAATGAGCAAAACACCATGAAGAGGCTCACACCAAAATAACACAGTCTGTAGCTCAAATGACATAGATAACCAGTGTAAAATTTCAGATCTGAAGTACAAGGAGAAGAGACACTATTCCAGGAGGTTAAAGAACACACTCCATGAGAAGAGGCTCCCAAAAATACACTAGATCTCTGCAGATCTAGACTTCCACTTGCTGCAGCTTGCAGAAGCAGAAAAACCCTCAATGGATCAACGCTGATAATGAAAGTAGAGCTTGGCCTCAAGCTTGATAGTGGTTCAATTTAGCAAACACTCCTCTAATAATCCTCAAAGGAAGAGGTGAAATCCCTACATAGGAATTCCAAATACAATCCTCCACTAAACAACAGAGAAGGGAATTTGTCTAAGCAGACAAATACTTAGAAATATGATCAATCAACAACCTTCTCTTGCTGCCCTCCCTTTCCTTTTATAAGATGAGAAAGCCTTTACAAACCCTAAACCACCTTGATGAGTTAGCCCTTTTCACATGAGAGGCTTCCTTCTAGAACTTCACTGTCCCCTTTGGAGATGCAATGAACCTAGACAACGCTGTTGATTTGGTCAAGGTTGACCCAGTATTTAGCTCAAACCTCTTTCACACCTGCAAGTGATTATTTACATGGCCCTGATTTGTCTTTGTTCACATGGGAATTGATTTATTCATAATTTTCAGGAGTTTTACATGTCCTCCTTTATTCATTTATTCATGCAACAAAAATTAAAGCAAAATTGAATGTTCCTCTTAGCTAAGGCTAAGTGGGAACATTACAGTCCTCCCCTCCAAAATGTTTCTTGTCCTCAAGCAACTGATAGGGTAAGAGCTATAGTTATTCTCATTCTCCATTGATGGCACCATAAAGGATCAAGTTTTCATCATGGGTCAAGTGCTCATTAAGCCGATACATCAAAAATTGCTCCTCCAATGCTAACATAATAGGGGCATAGTCCATCCCTTCAGGAGTGTAAAACTCAATAGAAATGAACATGGGTGAAGAAATGCTACATATAAAACATGTATCATGAAGCACAAGTTGAAGTTCCATCCCATGTGGTACATATACACTGCCCATCCTTTGACCATACAAACCCATAAACAATACCAATATATCATCTATGTATGGAAGCAAAATCACATATATGCAAACTGAAATTTGCACTTGAGGAGGTGGGTCACAATCCCACATAAGATGCCAATGCAATGCACTTCTTGTCTTTAGTAGATCTGAGTGTGGTGAGTGGTACTCCCACCACACATTTGCTGCATGAGTCACTTTGACATGGCTGAAAGTGATACACAAGTTAGGTGCCTTTGGGAAGCACCCATCATGAAAAAGAATCTCCCTTTGCACCTCAAGGGAGTGATCAGATTCATAATTTTTATTGGCCTTACCAATGCCATGAGATCTACATGTCATATCACTCCCTGTAGGAGCCATGGCCTGCATACATATGGTAAGAGAATATTTAAAATTATAAAAATAAACATGCTCCATAAGATCAGATTCTTTACCATGCTAGTCTCCCACGCATGTGAAGTTGAGCATGGATATTTTCCCTCTTTCAAAAGAAGGAAGAGAAGGCTGAAATGACTCCTGCATTGAGTTTTTTAGTTGTCCCCCCTCCTCATAACTCTTGCACTCTTGAAAGTGCTGATGTTTTTCCTCCCAATCATAGTGCTGATGTAGTTCCTCCTTCATACCCTCCCAATCAAAACTCCTCATGATTAGGGTGTAGATCTTTGTTGACTGCATATAGCTAGAAAGGAACTCTTTATGTGCCCTTTGTAGCATCTCTTGCTTAATCTTGGAGGCTTTAGACAATAATACTCTACCAAGATGATAGATGACCCCTTCATGGACCAAATAGCCTCCCTCTTGCTTCATGCCATCTAGTATCATCCCGGTGTGAAGATCTTTGGAGTACTCCACAAGGAGTTGAGATTTCCAATATGGATCCACACAGCTCAAAAATAATAGCATTGCTGATACATCTATGGGGGTGATTGCCTTGTTGCTGATTAATTCTTTGACATTACACATGCCAAAATTGTTTGTTGGAAGGCTGATCCTCCCCTTTCCTTCCTCTCACAGCACTGTAGCTTGCTATCCAATCCTTGCTGGATCTATATTTGGAGCAGCACTTTGTGAGGCTTTCCCCACAAGATCAGAATCTAATGACATTCCAAGTGGCTTGCCATGAGGTAAGAATGTCTCTTGTAGCATCCTCATAACATGAGAGAAGGAATTGTGAGATCCTTGCTTCCAATGCGCAAATCCATCTCTGTTGTTTGTGTGGAAACATTAGGTGAAGGATAAGTGTGCATGCCTTGAATTATTTGTGGTTTCCCACTCTTCAAGTCCACCCACTCCATTTGCAAGGCTTTCCAATCAATGGTAACCTTCCCCAAGGTAATCAACCATTGGACACCCAAGATGATATTGGTGTCTGGTATGTCAACTACAAAGAAGTGATCCACCAAAGTGTAGGATCCCATAGTGAGAGAAATTGATGGAACATATTGCATGCATTGCATGGTTCTATCTCCTGGGACCAAAATAGAAAACCCATCAAAAGTATCAGTGGGGATTCCTCTCTTTTGCACAAGGTGAGCATCAATAAAGTTGTGGGTTGCCCCACTGTCAATCAGAATAGACACTCTCTGGTTCACGACTGAGCCTTGTACTCTTAGGGTCAAGTACTTAGGCGCTCCTCTCAAAGAGGCAAGAGTCCCACTTGTTGGAGCAAAGTCTCCCTCTTCATCTCTGGATGGTGTTTGATCTTCCTCCTCATCATCACCAGTGCTGTGACCCCTCCTAGGTCCATAATTCCCATCTTCCTCCTCAAAATCTGAGAATACTTCTATATAGTGTGCCCTTCCAGCAGCACATCTATGTCCCGGTACCCATGGCTCTTGGCAAGTGAAACACAATCTCTTTTTCTTCAACTCCCTCTGGAGATCAATGTCAAGAGGTTTCTTCAGTGAGCTCTCCTTGGGAGGAGAAACTTTCCCTTCTTTCCCCTTAGAAGAGTGAAGGGCTTTGCTTTGGAAAGTTGCCTTTGCTTTTGGCAAGGCATCTTGGAGATCTCTAGCTCTCTCAATGGAATCATGCAAGGTGATGGGCTTAGTAGACTTAAAAAACCCATGCAAAGGTTCCTCCAGGCCATCAATGAACATGTAGACTCTCCTTGCTACAAATAGATCAGGAACCATGACTGATAATCTCAGAAACTCAGAGATATAAGTCTCTGCATCTCCTGCCTACTTCAGTTTTGCAAGGCTTATGAAGGGTGCTTTAGGATCCTTCCTGTCAAACCTCTCCACCAGTCTTCTAGTGAACTCAGCATAGGAGGTCACATTGATGTGTCCTAATGTAGACAATCCATGGAACCACCAATTGTGTGCTTCACCTTCAAAGTGCAATGCTGCAGTCTTGATGGCTTCGACTTCAGGGACTTTGTTCAACTGGAAATAAATATCCAAATTTTCCACCCATGCCTTGGAAGAACAAGAGGATGATCCATAAAACTTGGGCAAAAAGAATCTGCCCATAGTGTGGTGTCTCCCATGAAATAAACCACCATCTCTATACTGCTGCCATGGTCTCCTCCGGTCCTTGAGATGGCAAAATTCTTGGAAACTCAAGTTATCCTTGAATCTCTGACTCTGAGAGTCATACTCCACAAAGTAACCTTGAAGGGAGGTTTTCTCTTGTGGTCCTTAATTATCTACAGCCAAGAATTTAGGCATATTAGAGCGTTGTGAGGCTTGTGGAGCTTGTGGCGGGCTCACAGGTTGACCAGTCCCATAGTGAGACATGTCAGAACTTTCTCCTTGATGAAATTTCCCAAGAGATTCCCTCATTTTGTCCACCCTAATATCTTTGATCTCCTTGGCAAGATCTTTCATGGTCTCCAAAATATTTTTTGCAAACTCCTCTGCTTCCTTATCATTCACAATTTCAGGGGCTTTCCCCTTGTCTTGACCCTTGTCAGGGTCATCAGTAGTGTAGTCATAATTTTTATGACTTCTATTCTGGTACCTCCTCTCCCTCTCAGTAAGAGGATCATATTGTTTGGAATGCAGCATGACTGGTGCTCCAAGGCAAGCACAGGATGTGCGAATAAAGGAGCTCCGATACCACTGTAATATCCATTTTTCAGGAATATCAACAATGTGCTCAAGAAAAACATTGTATAAGAAAAAATGTGCAACATAAATGTAGATTAGGACTTGGTTCCTCTTATTTATGCTGTATGGGACTTATATATGGAATTTCATCTAAAACAAATCAGTTTAGATACATGAAATAGATCTCCCAAAAACTAGACTAGCTAAAAAGCACCCAAAGAGGAAGGCTGCAGCCCAATGCAAACACTACTTCTGGAATTGCGCAGTTTTATCAGATATTCAGTGGAGATCAGAAAGGAGGTTTATATTTCAGTAATACAATAACAAATTAACATTATGATGAAACTCTTTCACTATACAATAGAATGCGTGAGACAATACAACGATAAATATTCAGAAAAGAGAGCTAGAACACATGTACATTTGCAGAAATGGCTCAAAAACATTATTTTTAAGAAGCTTCAGCAGTTGGAAGTTAAAAATCAGATCTAGGACAGATCCGTGGACAAACCATCAGATCTATTTCAGATCTGGAAGCTAGATAGTCTTCTCTTCAAGATCCCCTTGGAATTTTGACAAAAGCATGCATAAATAAGAGTAGATCTGAGAAACAAGTTACAGATCTATAAAATGATGCAGTAAATTTCTGAATATGACATTTCATTACAATGGATCAGATCTAAACAAAACATGGATCAGCAAGCTAATCCATGGATCACCAAGTGGAAGGCAAAGCCCAACACTAGAGATCTCTGATCTAAACTATGAGAAAAACACCATGAAGAGGCTCACACCAAAATAACGTAGTCTATCTAGATAAACAACGCTATCGCTAAAATGACATATATAACCACTGTAAAATTGCAGATTTGAAGTACAAGGAGAAGATACACTCTTCCAGGAGGTTAAAGAACACACTCCATGAGAAGAGGATCCCAAAAATACACTAGATCTCTGCAGATCTAGACTCCCACTTGCCGTAGCTTGCAAAAGTAGCAAAACCCTCAATGGATCAGCACTGATAATGAAAGTAGAGCTTGGCCTCAAGCCTGATAGTGGTTCAATTCAAAAAACACTCCTCCAAGAATCCTCAAAGGAAGAGGTGAAATCCCTGCATAGGAATTCCAAATACAATCCTCCACTAGACAGTAGAGAATGGTATTTGTCTAAGCAGAAAAATACTCAGAAATATGATCAATCAAAAACCTTCTCTTGCTGCCCTTCCTTTCCTTTTATAAGATGAGAAAGCCTTTACAAACCCTAAACCACCTTGATGAGTTAGCCCTTTTCACATGAGAGGCTTCCTTCTAGAACTGCGCTGTCCCTTTTGGAGATGCAATGAACCTAGACAATGCTGTTGATTTGGTCAAGGTTGACCTAGTCTTTAGCTCAAACCTCTTTCACACCTGCAAGTGATTATTTACATGGCCCTGATTTGTCTTTGTTCACATGGGCGTTTATTTATTCAGACTTTTCAGGAGTTTTACATGTCCTCCTTTATTAATTTATTCATGCAACAGAAATTAAAACAAAATTGAATGTTCCTCTTAGCTAAGGCTAAGTGGGAACATTACAGTTATCAAAGAATCACAAAAGGCATCAAAAGAGAGATTCTTGTAGGTGGTTCCTGAAGAAATTATGGCTTCTTTGGTGGAATGGAAGGCAGAAACAAATACAGAGTATGCAGGACCAAGCTTAGCAAGAATGCAATATATGAGGCTACCATCGTCCTTTTTGATCTTACAACCTTCTAAAATAATTCGGAGGGACTTACATTTGGACAAAAAATCTTCAATGAAGGAGAAATTATTGGGGTCCAAAGTAAGCAACTCATTTTCAAGCTGGTGGGTCTGGATTTGATTTTGAACGCCAAAAACAATTTTTAGCTTTTCCAGGGCCTCATCAGGGGTGTCAATGTCAAGGATATGAAATCAAAGATCTTGAGCAATGGAAATTCCTATCAACCCTCGTGTTTGATCTTGTTTATTTTCCCATTTAGCAGCTTTATCATCATCGGAAGGTTTAGTTTCTTGTCCTATGAGGTAGCCATTGGAAATAATTGGTGCTATTAAGAATAACCGGGCATGAAATTTCCATTTAAAAAAAGAAAAAAATAAAGATGAGAAAATCTAAAACTAACTTCTCCAATGGAAAGATCTTGAAAAATTAGGTCGTTTAAAAAAAATGGCTCAAAAAACGGCTTTCGGATGAAGAAGTTATGCCTTTTGAAAAAACTGAGTTGTAGATGCCGAAAAAGTTACGGGAACAGGATGAAGTGTGGCTTTTTAAAAAAAATTCCACCCCTTTGAACAATTTTTTTTCACAAAAGAAGCTTGAGAAGGAGACTTGAACCCAAGACCTCTTATTATTATTATTATTATTATTATGGGTGGTGTGCGTGCCTTTTCCTGCACAAAAAACACAAAAACGAGCAAAAAAAATGAAATGTAAGCCTTACGGCAGAATGTTAGATTCTTGGTTAGCCTTACCGGCAACTATCACTTTTTTACTATTTTTAATTTCTCGAGATCACACAAAGACACGGGGAAAGAGAAAATGTAGCAAAAAAAACCTTTTTTCTTGTTTCTGATTTGCCGAGATCACACGGAGCGCACAACAAAGAGCATACACAGAGAAGAGGGTATAGATCCAGCAAATAAATAAAACCTTAATACAGAAAAAAACCGAAATAAGTAGAACTATTAACAAATATAACTGCAAAATAGATGTTTTATACCTCCAGATCTAAACTGACATAACTTGGGTAGCCGGAAACCTTTTCGCGTGAAACGAAAGGCGTTCCTCACTGTAACAGATTCTTTGGACACAACCAAGCAATTATCCAAGCCCAAAAATGTTCATAAATTGTATATCTACAAAACAACATTTGCATGCAGTCAAACTGGCTTCGGATTTTGATCAACAACGGACGCGGCCCTCAAAATAGCTCTGATACCATGTAGGAATTTATAGGGTAAGTTCCGTAGATCAAGAACCAAAGGTCACCGCTCACAAACAGATCACAAATCAGTACACTAGTATAATCATGTGGTTAAAACCCTCAAAGAGGGAAACAATCCACGTCTTGAGCCAACGCGGCCACTTCAGGGAATTTATTAATATAAAAGAAAAGTTACATATGCTTCTCTCATAAACGGTTACCAGAAAAATGACCCTCCATGCTCTTTAAATAGAGATCATGGACCAATCAGGTGTTAAGCCACGGATCAAGTGCCGTTAATACTGAGGTGAGAGATAACCGTTGGATCACTACAAATTGTGACTGTTGGATTATAAGTTACAAACGTACATGGTAAAGAAACACACTTTACCTAACTCTACACTAGACTAAGTTATTCTTAACTATTTCCTATGTGTCGGAATATCCTAACAATTAGTTTAACTAAGTTGTGAATAATTTTGGCAATGGAACCCTGCGACAAATGAACTTATAAAACTTTCATTAGAAAATTATGACTAAATCATCTCTAAACATAGAAAAGCTAATAAAACTAATGATAATCAAATACGATACATAAGACGTGAATTGGTGGCAAGTTGTGGAATTATGGTACGGAATGAGTTAAGAATGTAGGAATTTAGGTTATGGATGATGGTGTTGTGCAATGGAAAAATGGGCATATACGAGGCTCAACAAAGAGGAAGGTGAGGTAGATATTGAAGGGGAGTTGATAAGTGCCCTAGATGAAATAGACAGACTTAAACAAACGAATCAGAGGAAGAAGGAGAATTTGTTGAAATATGTAAAAGAAGAATAAAATTTAGAAGAAATTATCTAGTTGAAGGTTGAACTTGAAGAATCAAAGAAGGTGGAAGGCATTATGTTGCAACAATTAAAGGAGAAAAGTGAGGAGTGTGAAATATAGGAAGAAGAGGTGGTAACCTTGAAGAAAAAACTAGAAAAGGCACATATTGATTTGAACATATATATTCAACATATAAAGGATCTAAAACATGGATGCAATATTAAATGCTCAGAGGTCTCCACTCATGAAGGTTGGGTTAGGATATGAAGGATAATCTAGTGAAACTAAGATAGAGGACAAAAAGACAATTACTTTTGTAAAATATGTTAAGGAGACAATAATGGTTCACATCAATCTGAGAGAAAAATTTGAGCAACTCTTCAATGTTAAATGAGAAACAACAAAGAAGCACTACTAACAAAGTGAAAAAGACAAAAGGAATGGATAATCAAACAAAAAAATATCAGAGACCATTCTTTTTGAGGAGATAAGATTATCAAATTTCAAGATGGTTATATCCACAAATGTCATCCACTACCAAGTACATAAGTTTTTTCCATGGGTATTGCTACTGCTATAAAATTTTTGGACATAAAGCCTTAAATTTCAGAGCTTATGTAAGAATAAATTATCTGATGAATTCTAAGAGAAGTGAGGCTAACAATAGATTCACAAACATCAAAACAAACATGAATCTAGACAAAAATCCATTTTCTCCTCTCTTTGATATTACTGAATGTTTATATTGTCATAACTTTGGGCACAAGTCATATTAATGTCAACTTAATTAATACAAAATATTACCATCTCAAAAAAATTGTGGAATAGATGAATGCATGCGATGGAGAAGGAAGAAGGAAGATAAGAAATATGATAAATGTGGCCTAGTTCTATATGCTCAAAATAAAAACAGTAAATGGTATGTGGATAACGGTTGCTCTAGACATATGACAAGAGATAAAAGAAAGTTTGTATCCCTAGATGAAAATAAATTTGGAAATGCCACATTTGGAAATGATGAAGCAAGAAGAATTAGAGGAAAGGGCATAATTAGTCTGAATAATGGAAGAGGAAAGGCTCAGGATGTGTTATTTGTAGATGGTATGAAACATAATTTGTTGAGTGTAAGTTAGATGTGCGATTAGGTCAACAAATACTGGGAATATTTTGGCTAAAGGAGTTTGAACAAAGAATAATGTATACATTTTGAAGGAAGATAATGAATAGTGATACATCAACAAACAAGATGAATCTTGGATATGAATTAATATGAGATTGGGGCATCTAAATTTTGATCACATCATCAGGATTAGTAAGAAGAGAGCATTTAGAGATCTACCACAAATAAAGAAGCCTCCAAATGCTACTTGCTAGTAAGGTTAAATGGGAAAACAAACACAAGATTCATTCAAAGTCAAGGATAAGCTGTCAAGTAGTAAGCCTTTGCAGTTGGTTCATATGGATTTGTGTGGTCCTTCTAGAACATAAGCCCCAGGAGGAGAAAAATATTTTATGATGATAACTGATGACTATTCTAGATTGACATGGGTGGCTTTTATTAGAAATAAGTGATAAGCATTTGAGAAGTTAAAAATATTCAAGGCACTAGTATAAAATCAAATAGGATGCAAGATAAAATATATGAGTTCATACAAAGGTGATGAATTTACCTCAGATGATTTTGCAGACTTGTGTAATGAACTGGGCATTTAAAAGTAGTATACTATTGTAGACACACCACAACATAATGGAGTTGCAGAGAGACATAACATATATGTTCAACAAATGGACATAGCCATGATGCAAGAAAGAAACTTTCCTCAAACCTATTGGGAATAAGCGGTACACACAATAATGCATGTTCTCAATAAGGCACATGTGTCAGATCAAACTGTGACAATACACCTTATAAATTGTGGCACGATAAACCAACTTCAATCAAACATTTTAAAGTATTTGGAAGTAAATGATGTATACAAAATAATGATGATAAGTTAGGAAATTTTGATGCTCCATACAGGTGCTATAATAAAAAATTGCATAAGATTGTAGAAGGCATAGATATAAAGTTTAATGAAGAGTTACCTGATAAGAACAATAGCACAAGTTTTATCAATTGTCTAGATCATCACCATGAAAATAAATAAAATGAAGTAGAAGATGAAGAATTAGAAAATACAATGACTCATTCAAAATATCCCTCAAGACATACACAAAAGAATCATCCTGAAAGTCAAATTATTGGAGATAAAGGTGAAGGAATGCAAACAAGGAGGAAACTTGCAGAGAAATAAGACCAAGCTCATACTGATATGTTTTCATAGATTGAACCAAAGAACTTTGGTGAAGCAAGTAGAGACAAAAACTAGATAGATGCTATGAATGAGGAGTTAGACCAAATTGAAAAGAATAAGACTTGGGAATTAACACCAAGACCAACTAGAAAGAATGTCATTGGAATGAAATGGGTATTAAAAAACAAGATGAATGAACAGGGGCATATGGTTAGAAACAAATCCGGACTAGTATGCAAGGATTACTCACAAGTGGAAGGTATTGACTATGAAGAAACTTTTGCATTGGTGGCAAGATTGGAAGTAATCAGATGTTTTTTAATTTTTCTTGTTATAATGACTTCAAAGTATACCAAATGGATATGAAATTTTCTTTTTTGAATGGAGAACTTGAGGAAGAAGTCTATATGGAACAAATTGAAGGATTTTTATTATCAATAATCCTAACTATGTTTGCAAGCTAAATAAGGCACTGTATGGAGTAAAAAAATTACCATGAGCATGGTACTCTAGGATGGATAAGTACCTTAAAAAACAAGGCTTAAAGAGATGAGGATTTGATAGTAATCCATACATAAAGGCTAATGGAGATGAATTAATAATTATGGTTGTGTATGTGGATGATATTATTTTTGGTATCAATAAAGATCGTCTAGTAAAATGGCTTTCTGAAGAGATGAATTCTAAGTTCAAGACGTCAATGATTGGAGAACTTATCTTTTACCTAGGGAAGATGTCAATGATTAGAGAACTTAACTTTTACCTAGGGTTGTAAATCCTACAAAATTAAGTAGGTATATTCATTTCCCAAGAGATATATCTAAACGATATATTGAAAAATTTCCAAATAGAGGACTATAAACTTGTCTCAACCCCCATGGAAATTGGATGCAAGTCATGTGAAGATGATGAATCTCCTAATGTTAATCATAAGCTTTACAAAAATATGATAAGAAGTTTGTTATACCTAATAGTCCGATTAGTGGAAAGATATCAATCATCACCTAAACATAGTCATCTATTAGCAACAAAGAGGATATTCAGATACTTTAAAAGGAATACATACTATGGACTATGGTATGGGAAAGGTAAGAAATTTACATTGACAGTATACACATATGCTCACTAGGCTAGTTGTGTGGATGAAAAGAAAAATAAAAGTGGTGGTGCATTCTACCTAGGAGAGTATTTGGTTGTATGGTTTAGCAATAAACAATTATCAATTTCCCTATATACAACAAAAGCTGAATACACAGCTGCTACTTGTTGCACACAAGTGTTGTGGATTAAACAAACTCTACAAGATATGAAGATGAATTTTAGAGAACCTATATCTATTAAGTGTGATAATACAAGTGCATTAAGTATTTCAAGTGTGATAATACAAGTGCAATAAGTATTTCGAAAAATCATGTTCTTCACTCAAAGACTAAACATATCCCCATAAAGTACCACTTCCTTAGAGAACAAGTGGATGAGAAAAATCTGAAGTTGGAATACATATACACAAAAGAAAAAACAACAGATATATTTATAATGACAATTGCTAGAGAACCTTTTGAATATCTAAGGGGGAAATTAGGGACAATACCAAGAGACTCCTCTCACTAGTTTGATTTCAAAAGAAAAGCCCAAAATAATGAAGAGAAAATGAAAATGAATGCACTATCTAAGGGGGGACTATAGGAGTAGGAATGGGTAAAGAAGAGGAACACGAAGCATATGATTATGTAAAGATTTTGAAGTATGAAAGAAGAAGCAAGAACAAAGGAGCATCCTAAAATTTCAAGATCAAGTCATCTTCTTCATGAATAGGCAACAACATGCAGGTTCATCATTCACGTGTTCATTATTTAATATAAAATTGTATGAAAAAAATTGTACATATGTATATATTCTGTATATAAGCATGTAAATAAATGTTCTCAAATGTACATAGTCCAGTTAGATATTTTCATATCTAATCAAAACATATTGAAGATGAGCATAGCTCATTATATATTGGCATCATCAAAATTATCTCAAAGTTATTCATGAATCTAAATATGCATATGGCATGCATCAAAGTACATTATGATAACTCATGTACTCAGCTAAAAATTGATCTATGAAGACAACAAAACTGAGATCCTTTCAAATATTATATGTGAAAGCAAAAAAAAAAGGCCCTGCCATCAAGCTCTTGGTTTCACAGAGGTGGCTTATTATAGGAAACCTTAGTGCTTCTCATTTAATTGTCAACCAGAGGTAAGTCTTCCTATTTCAAGAGTTTCAACACAATATATTCAAGTGAGATCAATTGATAGTTACTCTATGCTGTTTATGAGAAAGGATTATCTAATCTTCTGAACTCAATCAACTTAAAGAGGAATGGTTTGGTAGATTATAGCTAATTATTCTGTCTAGCTTAGAAAAGAGAAACCTATGATTGAACAACATAATGATAGTTTGAACAACAATCTAAATGAATTGAACAACATTATTAATGAATTGAATAGCAATCGAAATGAAAGCAATTTAAATGAAAGGAACATCAATTACTTATATAATTTTGCGATGGAATTCCCTTTGTAAACTGAGTAATTAAAATTAATCAACAATTGGACGCCTCACTATGTTGAAAGGACAATTTAGTCCACAAAGACAAGCAATCATTGAGCAATAATTATCCTACGATTTATAAATCGATTGCAAAGGTGTTGGAAGGAAATAGAAATGTCTAACAGCTATGAAGCATTATTATACAAACCAGAAGATACGAAATGCAATTATTTTGAATCAAGAAGTACAAATGCTAAACTATTATGAAGGAAGAAAAAATGTAACTTTATTGGGTAGAAAAGTATTTTACAACTGCATCAGATAACTGAACATGGATTCTGTAACTAACGCATAGAATATAATTTGGTGAGGAAACTCCCAGGGGTCGGGCCTAGACCACTAGAAGTTTTAACGCGATGAAAACCTCAAAAGGTAATTGTTCAAAACATCAAAACTCAAAAGATAATACAGGAATACAATATGACAGCTCTGTCTTGATGCGCTGATTACAGAGGGAAAATTCCCATTTGAATCCCTATCTAGTTCGTCCTTGGCCCTTTTAAAGACATTTTAATGTAATGATATAGTGTTCTCCAAACGACAGCCACTGCCCATGGCTGTCGTTTGAGTCTTCGAGCTTGAACCCGTCTCTTTTCCTTATGCCAACTCATACATTCGTGTCTGTTGGGTGTCTTCCATTTGCCGTTGGTTCAGCTGCTC
This sequence comes from Pinus albicaulis, assembly GCA_034641835.2. Lineage (NCBI taxonomy): Eukaryota > Viridiplantae > Streptophyta > Pinopsida > Pinales > Pinaceae > Pinus > Pinus albicaulis. The sequence goes on along the minus strand of CM076584.1, from coordinate 1,527,423,825 downwards.
TACCTTCCTGCATACAGAGATACAATAAGTCAAATTTCTGTTATAGAAACATTCCTTTTTGTCGTTAGCTCAATTGCTCTAATTTTCATAAATATTTTCTTTCTTTATTGTCAAAATGAGGAATAATTCCTAAGATTGTGCCATAATTTGAAGTAATTATAGGGTGAAAACATACCTTAATTCCAACGCAACATATATTCTCCTGCTTAGCTAATTGCATGTCCTCATGCAAACAGATGGTTGAGATGCAACTGTGTTAGAGAGTAGGCAGGGTAGACCTTTTCCTTGTATGCTTTGAAACCTTGTTTTTGTCTCATTATTGCGAAGGAAACGCTTGTGTGCCCCTATGGTAACTCATAATTATGATTATAGTCCTCAGGAGGATACCAGAGGAGAGGGCTTCTATACCTACATCCTAGCCATTCAGGCCCCATGCTAAATACTAAGTTATTGTATGAGAGGAATTTGGAGGCAGCAGCCTTGAAATTCCTATAGCCAAATGGTTCCCTATTATTTACGTTGTTCATGGAGGCCATCCATCTTTGTTTAGCTACTGCCAAGGCTGCTTCTCGAATGTCTTCAAAGTACTCTTGTCCATTTTCTATGATGTCCTTATGGATGGGCCCCAGCTTAGTCCTTACACCTTGCCTTCGCATGAAGTTCTTGTGCTGGATAAATAGTTGCAGGGGTTTTGTAGGTTCCCCTCTAACCCACAAGTCTAGGCCATGTTATCTCTTTTGGAAGATGTTATAGGCCTTGGCCCACTTAATCTGGTTCTTGGTGAAAGAGAGGAAGGCTTGGAGCTGAACATCTCCTATGAAGGGACTAGGATTGCTGTCCGTGTCCTCTTCTAGAAAGAAATTGCGCATGTAAAGCTCACATAGAAGGAATTGGACATGTTCATCTTGATAACTACATCAGTGGACAAACTCTTCTATAGTCCTGAAAGTTGTAGACTTTCCTACCCCGACGACCTTGAATTTCAGTAGCAAATATTGTTCTGTTAAGAACATGGCATAGTTGGTGGCCGGTGCCCTGCATGATAGTGCATCGTTATACAGAGAAAAAATCATGGTGATTTGTTTCTTGGATTGCTCCACCTGCTCTTGTGCCCTTTTTACCTTTTCTTGTTCTTCTTTGAGTTGGGCAAATGTTTCGTCTTCTGTAGAGGAGAGGTCTGTGAATTTCTTTAGTATTCTTGAGATGGCACTGCCTCCTTCCTACATTGTGCTAGCTCATGCTGTGTTTTCACCAGTTCATTGTGTAATTTCTGATTAATAGCTTTCTCTACCATGGGGGCATAGGCAGTAGCTTCCTTTTTTTGGGTCTCCTTCTCTTATGTAGTTTTCTTCTCAGTTTGTGTAGAAGCTTCAGTGGTATTTGCTAGTTCTGTCTGAATTTCAGCCTCAGTAGTACCTGCTTGGTCAGTCTGTATCCTAGTTTCAGCTGTATCGATTAAATTGGTCTATACCTCAGCCTTTGTAGTGGCTACCAAGTCGGTTTGTACCTCCACCTCAACGATGTCAGCTGAGTCAGTCTGCATCTCAACTTCAACATTGTTTATCAAGTTGGTGGCTAATTCTGTTTGAGTTCCTACGGTGGTGGTTTACTTATTTGGCTTTCGGGCCCTTCTCTCCTCCTTTAGTTGTTTCCTCAGATATTTCACCATTTTATTTAATCTTCTACAGGCCTTTCTCAGTTTCTTAATTTTATTTTCGGCTGAATCGTCACCTGACTTGATTTCAGCAGGTGTTGGAGGAGCGGTATTCCCATTTTTAGGGATGGTGTTTCCAACCTTAGGGTTGCCTGTGATGGTGTTTCTTATTTAATATTCAGAGTTTACTTCTGCATGAGGGTCCCGACTGGGTGGGGCAGTGCTATCTCCCGGTGTCAAAGAGACTATTTCTATGCTTATGTTTTGCTCCACAGGGACAGTGTCACCTGACTGATTTTCTGATTCTGTTCTCTCCTCTTCCTTCCCTTCGCTATTCACCTCATAATTATCAAGAGGGGACAGAGCCCCATCGTCCTATAGTTCCTCTTGGTCAATTAGGACTTCAGTGTGACTAGAACTGCTGGCGGTGGCAGACTTATCTATGGGTTCCTCTTGCTCTTCTGCTCCCGATGGGTTTCTAGATTCGTAGTCTGTCCTTAATTGTTCTAGGACTCGAGCTATTTATTCCTCGAATTCTTGTAAGGGTGCGTTTTGAGGGTGGGATGGTTCTACCTCCTCTATGAGGTCTGAGGTTCCTTGAAGTGTTTTGGACCGTTTTTTCCTGCTTGGTTCTGAGGTTGTAGTTCAGGTCCTTTTTTTCTAGGTATATTTACCCTAGGAAGCTCAATTTCGGTTTCACCAGGGTTTATTTCAGGTTCCTATGCAACAGGGTTAACAAAATTGTCCTAAGCTATCTGTTGCTTATCCAACTCATGTATGATGACTAGTTTAATTAACCTGTGGTGACTGACTACTGCTTAGGGATTTTTGGCTCTTCTTAATCGAACAACAGTATCATGCAATATGGAATTTAAGAAAACACAAAAATTAACTAAAATATTTTTCTAAGTACAACTAAGAGTTTAAGCTGGCGAAGTTTTACCACGTCCTAACGTCTTTCACATGTAATGAACCTTTGGATGAACGCCGTCAGTCACTGCCATGGTTGGTGTAGAGAGGTAGTATTAATCCCTTTCTCTTTTCGCTCCAATGGCTCCTCCGGATCCTGATATGATGCTACTGCCTCTTGTAGGAGGATATGTCTCTCTGTCCATATTTCTCCTTCTACTGGTATTCCAGAGACTCCAAAAATAATTTCCTCTATGACTGGTATAATTCGACCCTTGATTCTGGTCTGACCTTCTTTCTGATTTTGCAGAAACTCAATTGCAATTTCCGTATCAAATCCATGTAATCAGTGTACGTATTTCAGCCAGTTGACTTGCTGGAGGATGGCGCTAGCTCCATATGAAATTGGAAAGTTTACAGGCTCGTTCCGAAGGGAATTTCCTCCCATAGCTGGTGTGCTTTCCTGGGTCTCTTCTTATGATTGTATTCTCTCTCAGCTTTGTTGTTTCGACTAAACACTGTATGCAGGCGAAAGAGAAATTGTGGTTCTGCGTAGGTAACTTCATGCCTTAATTGCAGTATTCATCTGGTCTTATTGATGTATCTAAAGAGATTTGTGCAGAAATTTTGCATGCTTTCCAATTTAAGACTAATTACACCCCTTCCATCGAAGAAATGACGCTCACGTCCTCAAGTACAAGAGGGATTTGGCCAATCATGAATGCGAATAGGGGAATGTCAGGATTTGGTAATAATGACCTGTACGCGAAGGAGAAGGTCATGGCTTTGAAACTTTAGGGGGTTTAGTAATTACTAACATACATAGTGTAAAGGTCAGATTTGGAAGTTTTTCCATAATTGCATCTTGTGCAGAAGTGACTGGAAAGGGAGAGGGCCCTAGTATAACTATTATTACGATATGATGTCTTTCTCCAATGAAAATTTATGATGGAAGAAAGACTTAGATAGGTAATGATTGGTGCTGTCATCCCGGGTTTCAAATATGTAAGCATATATCTGTTAGTTATTCATGTGGTAGATTATAATTATCACTAATTTGAGTAATAGCTTATGGAAGAAGAATAAAAGATAAAGTATATATAAGAGTAATTGGATATTGATGAAGCATACTTTCATACCATAAGCAGAGCCACTACTGCCAACAGGTGTTCATAGCCTCGACAGGGTTGCTATTTTAACCCAAAAGAATGAGCCAGAATCCTTATGTAAAAAGAGTTATTTTGCCAATTTTGTGGAGAGATCACCATGCTGGTATGATAGCCAGATAACCATAGTGCCACTTACCAGAGTTGTAGCAAGGTGATTAGGCCAGCTTGTGATGAGACCTCCTTTCCTTCAAACAGATAAGAAGGTAATTACCCTGGTGTGGTGTCCATTGTGGGCATATCACTTGAAAAGCTCTTATGAACATGGTAGGCTGGCTCGTGATGAGACCCCCTATCCTCTCTTGAAAATATGCATGTAAGCACAATTCTTCTTTTTGAATCATAGCATTTTGATTTATAAGGAGGTCATTGTGCTGGTGTGATAGCCAGATAGTCACAGTGCCATTCACTAGGATTGTAATAGAGTGATCAGGCCAGCTCGTGATGAGACCTCCTGTCCTTCAACAGATGAGAAGGTCATTACCCTAGTATGGTGGCCATTGTGGGCATGTCACTTGTTAAATCCTTATGATCATGGTAGGCTAGCTCGTGATGAGACCCCCCATCCTCTTTAAAAATTTGCATGAATGCATATGGTTGTTTCTTCATGGAGGGAGGCTCATTAACTCCTTAAGGGTTAGGGATGGTGAAAAAAGTGAAAGAATGCCAATAAAATTAATACCCCTTATTCCCATTTCTTCATATTGGAGGAAAATATTACTCGAAAAGTGCAGCAAGATATACCATCATAAGTTCATGTATTGTATGATAAGATATTTGAACTAGGGAGGACTTAGCCTTTCATTTCATGTATGTACAATGTCAGCTTCCTGTTTAAGGATTATAGTGCCAGAGAATCATCATATTGGTAATTTTACTATTTCCCTCTCTTTCTTCAACGGCCATTCCCTGCTCAGAGATGCCTTTATAGCTGGGGTGTATATTAGGGAAGGGATGCTGGATAAAGGGAATAATAGGATGTAAAAACAAGGTTATTCAATTTGAACAGTAGCTGTTCAATTAGATTGAACAACAATTGTTTGGAAAGTTTGAACGACAGAGGGAAAAAGAAAAACTCGACTGTTCAATCCAGTCGAACAACAACCGTTTGAGGATTGAGAAGCAGCTGTTCAATTGGATTGAACAACAAAAAGAATGAAAACGCAAGAACACTGTTGTTCAATCTGGTTGAACAATAGCCGTTCGACAATTGAACAACAACTGTTCGATAATTGAACAATGGGAAAAAATAAAAATGCAAAGACATGGCTATTCAATTCGGTTGAACAACAACCGTTCGATGATTGAATAATAATTTTTCAAGAATTGAACAGCTTGGAAAAATAAAAATGAAAAAACACGACTGTTCAATCCGGTTGAACAACAGCCGTTCGAGAATTGAACAACGAGAAAGAGAAAAATAAAAAATGAAAAGACACGGTTGTTCAATCCGGTTGAAAAAAAATCATTCAAAGATTAAACAATAGCCATTCGAGAATTGAACATCGAAAAAAACAAAAATCACGGCTGTTCGATTCGATTGAACAACAGTTGTTCAATTGGATTGAACAGTAGCCGTTCAGGGATTGAACATCGAGAAAAATTAAAGCGCAAACATACGACTGTTCAATCCAGTTGAACAACAACCATTCATCGATTGAACAACAACCATTCAAGAATCAAACAACGAGAAAAATAGAAACGCAAAAACATAGCTGTTAAATCCGTTTGAGTAGCAGTTGTTCAATTGGATTGAACAACAGTTGTTTAGGGATTGAACATCAAGAGAGAAAAAAATGAAACTCTCAAGAAGATGAGAGGAGAAAAATTGCGAGTATGAAGAATGTACAACAAAATAAAGAAATTATATACATTACTTACAAATGATGGTAGAAAAATTCTCATGTACTTGAGTTTGTGGGGCTATCACCCCTTTGTGACACAACTTGGATGGTGGGATCGTTTCGTACCTGTTAGCAAAAATATTCTTTTGTGAGAGGCTTGCGATAGAGGCATACTCTGTGTCCATTGACTCTAAATGTTGAACTAGACCCATTTATGGTGGTCAAGGTGAGTGTGCAATTGTTATGTACTTCATGAATCTCATATGGACCGAGCCACCTTGTTTGTAATTTACCTGGAAAATCTTGGAATCTGGAGTCATAAAGGAGTGCCCAATCTTCTTTTTGAAATACCTTCTTCTTGATAAGGTTGTCATGCCACTTAGTTCGCTGTTGTCAGATGATCGCTGTGCATTGTGGGGCTAGTAGTCGTATTTCATCTAGTTCATTTATTTGTTGGAGTCTTCCAGCTTGGGCTTCTATTAAGTCCAACCCTAATTCCTGGGCTGTTCTCAGAGTTTTGATTTTGAATTAAATAGGAAGCTAGGTTCTCTCCCAAATACTAGATGATATGGTGAATATCTAGTGGTGTTTCACCAGGTTGTACGATAAGCCCATAAGGCTTTTGGTAGTCTACTGGCCCAGTCCCGGTGATGTGCTGATATCGTTTTGGTAAGGCTTGCCTCCAAGACTTTGTTGGTGCTTTCGACTTGCCCGTTTGCCTGCGGGTGGTAAGGAGACGTAACTCTATGGATGATATGGTGATTCCTTAGGGTGCCTATAATTTTATTACCTATGACTTGTGCCCCTCCATCGGTTATCACTTCTCGTGGCAGACCGTATCGCACGAATAGCTCGAAAAGAAAATTAATCACTGAGTCTTCCGTGGCTCTTGACAAGGCCATTGCTTCTACCCATTTGGTTACATAATATGTGGCAACCAACATGTAGACTTTTTGTTTTGGTGGCAGGTTGAATGGTCCGACAAAGTCCAATGCCCATCATTCAAATGGTTCTACTACCAATTGTGGTTGTAGCATAATTTCATCAACTTGGCCTGGGTGGCCCATTCTCTGGCAGCTATCACAGGCCTGGACATACTTTTTTGCGTCTTTGAAAATCATAGGCCAATAATAACCTAATTGTTAAATTTTATGCCCTGTTCTACGTTCTGTGAAATGACCGCCACAAGGTTCATCGTGACAGGCTCGTAAGATGTCATATATTTTGTTTTCTCTTATGCATCTGCGTATGTGCATGTCGGCCCCTGTATGGAAGAAGTATCCACCGATCCAAGAGAATATTGTGTTGTGTTGTACAATCAATTTCCATTCTCTTGATGTTAGATGTTTGGGCAGCTTCCCTACTAACAGGTAATTTGTCACGTCTGCATACCATGGTGTTTTTACTGCTACACGAAACAGATGTTTATCAGGGAACTGATCATCAACTGCTAGGGTGTTTTCCGACTTTGGAACCCTGGACAGGAAGTCTGCGACTATGTTTTCTTTTCCTGAATGATCTTTGATTGTTATATCAAATTCCTATAATAACAACAACCAACGAGTTACTCTCCCATTCGTGATTGGTTTATTGGCTAAATATCCAATGGCAGAGTGATCAGTATACATGAATACTTGATAACCAATTATATAGTGCCTAAATTTATTAATAGCATAAATGACAGCTAGGAACTCCTTTTTGGTCACGATATAATTTAATTTGGCAGGAGTGAGGTTTTTTTTGATATAATAAATTGCATAAGGTTTTATGTCTTCTTCTTGACCAAGGACTGCTCCCATTGCTGTGTCGGATGCATTTGAAGAGATGTGAAAATGTAGTTTCTAGTTAGGTCCTCACAGAATCGGTGCTGTTGAGACTCGTTTCTTCAAATTTGTAAAAGCGGTGTCACATTTTTCAGTCCAATGGAATTCAACATTTCCAATTAATGCATACAAAGGTGCGGCTATTTGTGAGAAATTATTTATAAATAAGTGATAATATCCTGCATATCCCAAAAAACTGCGTACCTCTATCTATGTACAAGGTGTGGCTAATAGAAGGATTACCTCTACCTTAGCCGAAATCTACCTGTATTCTAGCTGCAGAAATGTAGTGACCTAGGATCACCCCCTCAGTCATCATCATGTGACATTTTTCATTGCTTAGACATAACCTAGTAGCAATACATCGCTCTAACACCTTTTCTAGCATTTCTAGAGCGTTATCAAAGTCCTCTCCATATGGTGTGAAGTCATCCATATAGATTTCCAACCCCTCATTTATTAAGTCAGAGAAAATGATGATTATGGCCCTCTGAAATGTGGCTGGGGCATTGCATAACCCAAATGGTAAAACTCTGTAAGAAAAATTACCCCATGGGCAGGCAAAGGTTGTCTTATCCTGATCTTCAGGAGCTATTTGGATTTGATTGTAACTACTGAACCCATCAAGGAAGGAAAAGAATCGTTTCCCTACCAATGTGTCCAGGACCTGGTCAATAAAGGGGAGGGGGAAGTGGTCTTTCTGTGTTGCTTTATTCAATTCTCTGTAATCTACGCAGATTCTCCATTTCCCATTATTTTTAGGGACGATTACCAGAGGAGATACCCATTTTCTGTCTGAAATAGGATAAATGAAATTCACATCTAATAGATTTTGCAGTTCCTCTTTTACAATCTCTTTTAAGTGCAAGTTTAGCCATCGCTGAGGATGCCTAATGGGACAGATTTCCTTATTGGTATAAATGTGATGGGTGCATAGCTGAGGGTCTAAACCCTTCATGTCTAGGTAATCCCAAGCAAATTCCCCTTGATGCTTCCGAAGGAATTTTATGAGCTTTTGTTTTTGGTCATCATCCAAATTTCCAATAATATTCAGAATCTTCCCTGGCTCAGTTTCAATAGGTATGCTGTTACGTACAACGGTTGTGGGAATATGTTGATCCTCAAGGTCTGTCATGGGATCCTCTTGAGCTTCGTCGTCGAGGACTGTTTTCAACATTTGACATTTTAAATTTCCAGATGTGGGTGGCTGAATCATAAAATTATTGATTATGTCGTCTTCAGTTTGATCCTTAAATTCAAGATCTTCCATTAGTGTTAGGGGTAAATGAATGTTTTGTTCCCAGTATGTAAATAGATGCTTGTGAATTTTTACTGTGGGTAAGCTTGGTTTGTTAGGCGGATAAATAATGATATTTTTTATAGAATCCCCTCTAGTGATAGTCATGCTGCTCGTTCAACAGCCTTTGTAAGCATCGTCTGTGGCCAACCAAGGTTGCCCAAGAATCAATGTGTGCCCTTCCATTCTGTTCTTTGGATTAATAACTAAAAAATCAGCTGGATATTCCCATGAGTCCACAGAGACCAGGATGTCCTGCACTATTCCTTCTGGTCTGATAACAGACCTATCAACCAGCTCCAGCAGTGTAGCCATAGGTTCTAAAGCTGAGATGCCCAGTATTTTGCAAGCCCCCATAGTTAGGATGTTAATGGATGCCCCTAAATCGACCAATGTGTTTGGAAATGAGTGGCCCGAGATTTGTACAGTCACAATGGGATTTCCTGGGTATTCATATTTCACGGGTGGTCCCTTACCCAGTAAAAAATTAGATAGCACCCCTACCACATGAACGGTAGACGCAACCTTTGTTTTGTTTACTTGATTTTTCCCACATAGTTCTTTAATTTTCTTTGCATAGATGGGAATTTCTTGGATGGCTTGGAGGAGAGGAATTTTGATACAGAGGTTTCTCAACTCCCCCAAGATGTCAAAGTCTGGAGAGATTATCGGTCTGGGCAGAGTTAGCCTTTCATGGAATGGGGGTGGAGATATCCTAAGTTCTTCAGGTCCCTGTTAGTCAATCATTTCTTTATCTTTGCCTACCTCTTTCCCTGTTATATTTGCTTGGCTAGATTCAGTTGAAGTGTCAATTTGGGATTGAGGTGGAGTCATGGATTGTACAGGTAAGATAGTACGTCATGATCTCAGTCTTAGTTCATTGCACTGTTTCTGTTCAGTGCCAGAATTTGGATTTTCTATGATCTGAATTAGTTGAATCGGTCTGTTGTTGGGATTAGGATTGGGTTGGGCTGGTAATTGGGGGCGTATGACATGTTACGGGTTATGCTGAACTGGGTATGGATCTGGTAGTGTAGGTTTATTTTGAGTTCCCGCCCCCATTGGTAGGTTGGTCATTCCCAGGGGTCGCTTCCAATTCCAATTAGTGTTTTGAGGAGGAGGGTTTGGCCACTGGGCTTGATATGGAACATTTTTCCAATAAGGGGGAGAACAAGGAAATCTTGGCCAATTGTTCCCTGATGATGGTTGTGTAGGCCAGGGTGGTATAGGAAATGCCTGGTTTGGCCAAGTGGAAAAAGGATTTTGATTCTGCCAAGTTTCTATAGGGCTTTGCTAGTTAAACTACGGAGACGAAAATAATTGAGGCAGATCTCATGGCATACTTGGTCGTGCCTACCATTGTCGACACTGATTCATTAGGAAGACTGGTTCTGTTTCTTCCTCTGATTCCTTGTAAACTACTTTCAGCCCGGGAAGTGAAGGACATTGGTCCGTGGTATGATCCTTAGTGCAAATGGCACAATTTTGAACCATGTCTAAAGGGCATTCCCTTTGGCTATGCTTCTTCCGACATTGTGGGCAAAATATAGCCAAGTTTTGTTCTGCTATAGTGTTGGGAAAAATACTGAGAGGGGGGGGGGGGTGAATCAGTATTTAGTGCAGACTGAAAATTTTTTACTTTTTATTTTTCTAAAACCCATATGCTACTTTACTGAAGCAAACTCGCGTATATACACGGATATCCTTAATAAAACTCGCGTATTAACAGAGATCTCATTATGCTGATAATTCTTTGCTTAGATCATTGCATCATTCATTCATTAGATGTTTAGTAAGCAGTAAACATGTGCAGTAAGAACATAATAAATCATCACACATAAGAAACACACATGAACACCAGGATTTAAGGTGGAAACCCAATTTGGGAGAAAACCACCGCTTTCGTCATCTCAGTCTTCAATATTTTATTATAAAGAAAACATCATACAACCATGTATTGGCGCAGACTCATACCAGCACGTAGGCACCCACCTGCAGAAGGCTACAACCTTCTCTCGTTTACCAGCCTCTCCTGGAAGGGAGCCACTACCCCCTGCACTCATTTACCAGCCTCTCCTGGAAGGGAGCCACTACCCCCATGCTCTCGTTTACCAGCCTCTCCTGGAAGGGAGCCACTACCCCCTGCACTCGTTTACCAGCTACCACTGGAAGGGAGCTACAACCCCCTCACTGAAGGCTTCGACCCTCAGCACCACCATGGACCACGTTTCATCAATTTTCATACTGGATCCAACAGCTTCCATACAACACAACTTGTAGGCCACTTTTCATCATATTTTTAGATTGGACCCACTCCATACATTTAAGCTCAACATTCATCAAAGTGAAACTTAAAACCCCATAAATTCATTCATTGAATCATCAACCAATCAACCAACGACTTGATCTTCAATTAACATAATCAGCAGCATATTCATCATTCAAACAACCCAGTTCTGTATGAATACATCATTGACAAATAATAGTAAAACAACAAAATAGACCAGACATTTCATTCCACTTACTTTAGCAAACCCTAGATTCCATATGCGCTTTTACTCCACTGAACCTGCGTATGTACGCGCTTTCATGCACAACAACCTACGTATACTTCTGTGCATTCTTTAGAAAACCCTATCTTCCCATACGCGCTTTTCCTTAAGCAGACCCACGTATACACGTGCTTTTACTAAAGCGAACATGCGTATACATCTGTAACTTTTTAGGACTGTGCAGCTCTTCAGATCAGATAAGCAATTCAGATCTCATCCTCTTCTTCAACAGAGATTCGCCAGATCACAGATCTAAACATTCTATAAGCAGATCTAGAAAATACAAAGTCATTTCAGATCTAGAGATTCTTCTTCATCATTTTCTTCATCCATCGTTGTATTCATAGGTTCATCATAGATTTAGATCTATCAATTAAGAACAGAGTTCATCCATGCAGATATTTCTTAGAGAGATTTATTCATTAACAACCCTTACTCATGCACACACTTGCACAATGATCTTCTTCTCCTTATATAGATTTAGCCTTTATCAATACCATGAGTCAAAACCACACCACTTCCGATGGTATTCCTGGATGGGATCAAATAGATAATCCAACGCTCAATACTGTGGGACAATACCATGGTAATGTCCCCTAGTTTTATAAATTTAGAGCTCAAATTGGCATACGCGACTTGGCACGTAATTTTCCGCGTGCATACGCGACTTATCCTTAACAAACCCGTGTATGCCTTGTGACATACCTTGTTCAACATTATTCTGGCACTTAATTCTGAACTGATCTTTAGATACATCAGATTTACATCATTAACAACTCATCAAGTCAGTTTTCATCAAGGACAACTTCATCAGGCAGGTTCCATCAAAGTCAACACATTATATCACATTGCCAACAATCTCCCCCTTAACTCATCAAGTAGGTTTCCATCAAGGACAACTTCATCAAGTAGGTTGTCATCAACTTTATCAAGTAGGTTTCCATCAAGGACAACACTCTGCATCATATTGCCAACAATATTATTTCATCAAGTAGGTTGCCATCAAGGACAACACATGCCAACATATCTTGTAAAATGTCAAGCTGTGTTGTCAAGGTATCCAAGATGCTAGTTTTGAAATTTTCCAACAAATTTCCAAACTCTGCTCTAGTTACGTTACCATTGGATTGCTTAAGATATTTTTTCATAGAATCACACCCAATTAGCCTATTGCGTGCACTACCCCAAGAGCATCTAATACACAGGGAAATAATCTCATCATATTCTTCCTAGTAAATATCTCCTTTCCCCATTATGTTAAGCATTTCAACCCATTCTTCCTTCATTCCTTTAATCATCGTGGATTTTAAAATGTCCTTGGATAGCGTGGTATATGGGGACCTTTGTAAATTGTATTGAAATATTTCTACATACTCTTCTAATGTTTCATTGTCTCTTGCAGACATATTGAAGATTTCACCTTTTAGGTCTCGGGTTTGGCAATAGTCTTGATATTTGTTAAGGAAAATGTTCTTCATTTCGCCCCAATTATTGATGGTTCCCCCACCTAGTCCCATGAACCAGCGTAGTGCTGTTCCTTTTAAGGTAGAGGGAAATAGTTTCAGCTTCTGAGGATCATTGGTGTAGTCATACCCCCTAAATAAGACATCAAATTCAAATAGGAATGCATCAGGATCTTCTGTAGTAAAATCATGGAAGGTGGGAATGTTGTGCAAGGGAATGGATTTCATAGGGGCGTTTGCAGCATGATCAAAAATGGGGTATTCCAATGTTGATATCTGCCTCTGATTCTGATTTTTATTATTTTCCATTTGATCGAAGAGGTGCCAAAAATCTTTAGGGATTTCTTGTTCTGGAGGAGTGATCTTGGGGGGGTTTGGGAGACGAATGTGGTGGAGGCTTTACAACGCTTCCCTGATCTGGGATCCTAAGTACCTTTGTCTCAACCATTCTTTCAGGTGATTTAGGTTCTGGAGCTTCTATTTGAATTATGCCGCTAGTTTCTCCTTCCCCTTCTTGTAAATTGCAAGAACCTCCCTCTCTCAAAGGGTCAGTGCCTATATGATTGACAGTTTGAAGGCTTCGCTCAGATCCTTCTGTTTCATCGTGAATCTCAGCATGGGCTATAGATGGTGAGGCTACGGCTTGAGGGAGTGTGATAGGACTTTGAATGGAAATAGTTCTAGGTCCTATGGATGCTTGAGATTTAGCTTTCCTAATGATTTCATCTATATATGTTGTTCTTCCAAGAATCACCAGTCCTTGGGATTGTGAAGATTTTTTAGAGTTATTTTGAATTGTTTCTATCTTTTTCTTCCTAGTCATAAAAAAAGAGCACCTATTCTACTGGTCTTTGAACAATTTTACTGAGAGGCAGGCTAGAGAGCAAGCATTTTTCTTGCTGGCATGCAGGTTCTTACCTCTCGTTTTTAATACCCAATTCTTCATAGCAATGGAGAAATATGAATAAAGGATATCACTCTTAACAATCTTCCCATCAACGATGCCAAAAATGTTGGTTTCACAGAGGTGGCTTATTATAGGAAACCTTAGTGCTTCTCATTTAATTGTAAACCCGAGGTAACTCTTCTTATTTCAAGAGTGTCAACACAATATATACAAGTGAGATTAACTGATAGTTACTCTATGCTGTTTATGAGAAAGTATTATCTAATATTTTGAACTCAATCAACTTAAAGAGGAATGGTTTGGTAGATTATGGCTAATTATTCTATCTAGCTTAGAAAAGAGAAACCTATGATTGAACAACATAATTATAGTTTGAACATAAATCTTGATGAACTGAACAAAAATCTAAATGAATTGAACAACATTCTTAATGAATTGAACAACAATCGAAATGAAATCAATCCAAATGAAAGGAACAACAATTACTTATATAATTTTGCAATGGAATTCTCTTTGTAAACTGAATAATTAACATTAATCAACAATTGGACGCCTCACTATGTTGAAGGGATGATTTAATCCACAAAGACAAGAAATCATTTAGTAGTAATTATCCTACAATTTGTAAATCGATTGCAAAGGTGTTGGAAGGAAATGGAAATGTTTAACAACTATGAAACATTATTATACAAACCAGAAGATATGAAATGCGATTATTCTGAATCAAGAAGTACAAATGCTAAACTATTATGAAGGAAGAAAAACTGTAACTTTATTGAGTAGAAAAATATTTTACAACCGCATTAGATAACTGAACATGGATTCTGTAACTAACGCACAACACAGAATTTGGAAAGGAAACTCCCAGGGGTTGGGCCTAGACCACTAGAAGTTTTAACGCAATAAAAACCTCAAAAGGTAATTGTTCAAAACATCAAAACTCAAAAGATAATACATGAATACATTATGACAGCTCTGTCTTGATGCGTTGATTATAGAGGGAAAATTCCTATTCGACTTCCTATCTAGTTTGTCCCTGGCCCTTTTAAAGGCATTTTCATGTAATGAGATAGTGTTCTCCAAACGACAGCCGATGTGTGTGGCTGTCGTTTGAGTCTTTGAGCTTGAATCTGTCTCTTTGCTTTCTGCCGGCTCATACATTCGTGTCTGTCGGGTGTCTTCCGTTTGCCGTTGGTTCAGCTGCTCTGCCTTCCTACATACGGAGATACAATAAGTCAAATTTCTGTTATAGAAACGTTCCTTTTTGTCGTTAGCTCAATTGATCTAATTTTCATAAATATTTTATTTCTTTATTGTCAAATGAGGAAGAATTCCTAAAACTGTGCCATAATTCGAAGTAATTACAGGGTGAAAACATACCTTAATTCCAGCCCAACACAAGCCTTGAGGAGAAAATCCTATACATTTTTGTGTTTGGTTTCTAGAAGCATTCATCATGAAGCATCATGAGATCGACATCTACACCATACTATTTACAAGTTCTATATGCAGATATCTAGTGCAACAACTAATCTATCATGATATTGGTGTAACAAATCATTTGATGCAACATTCTTCTATGATTGCAAAAGACTACTAAAAAAAAAATCTATCAAAACGGTTCTATGAGCTAAAGGCAAACAAGAGATCAAGCTACAATGCTACATTTTATTACATCACCAAGATTCCTCTAGATCCTTCAACTTTGTATTATGAAAGCAAAGATTTGTATGCTATGATATATTTGAATGCTAGATTTGAATGTATACAAATGGTGAATGCTTGAAGTAATAAGGTATAAATTCCTTGAAGCCCTTATGCAACATAGATTTCATTAATAGAAGAAGAAATGACATCATATGCAGAGGCCATTCTTCATATCTTTGGAAGAGGACTATCTTTGACACAATGTTTTGTGCAGATCATTAAAAGAAAGGCATTTGAAAAAGGTAAATAAATATCTAAATGCAAATGACAGTCAATAAGCTAGTGCATAAATTCAAGCAAACAATGAAGCAAAGTTCAAAGAAATACTACTATTGAAGGGGCATCTCACTAGCAAAGGAGAGTACATGAAATAAAAGAAAAGGGGGGCAAAAAATTCACCAACTCATGCCATTGAAATAGAAGTCATCATCATTGATACATTAAATAAATGCATACATTAAAATGATGCAAATGAAAGTGAAGCAAATAAGGAAAAACCCTAAAAATAAAAATCTAGATCAGTATTGTGTGAATCAATCACAAACAAAGAAAAATAGACTCTGAATGGCCTTGATAGAGCTGTTTTTTGACACAAACCTCTAAGACTAAGACTAAAGGCTCAGGAATGAAGGTTTCACATGCATGAGGACACAATGAAAAAAAAATGTTCTAAAAATAAGGAAATAATCAAGAGAATATGCATATATCTACCAGAAGAATTCCCTAGAATGGAACACAAAGAATAGGTACCAGGTATGAGATGAAAATGACAGACATGACAAAGGTAAAGGTAGAAAGTAACTCAAAGAATAGATCTATAATTCTTTACTATGCAGAATTGATAGGTGACAAGGATAATGAATAATGTAATTATTTTCATTAATTGTTGTTATATCTCAGCTATGCGTTGTAAAATTGTTGGCTTTATGTTATTGAAACATTATTAGACACTAATATCACTGACCTGACCTTTCTCTAAAAAAGTAATACAAATTTTATTGGCATATGACAACCGTATATTTTAAATGAGTATTTGAAATTGTCCACTATCTAATATTTTCAAAGACATGCAAAGGTTGAAAAATATATGGCAAAAATAATATAGTTTGTAGACACCTTATCATAATTACTATGCAGAGCAACATATATATTTGCAAGGCATCCTTATTAGTCCCTGTCGCCTGCGGCATGGCAGGGACTATTGTAATCGATTTCACGAAGTTAGCATTAGTCCAACTCAGACCAATGTTTTTAAATATAAGTTGAGTGTCGATAAATTATAACCAAAGTTTTTAAACCGACACTCATTTACCATCTTATTTGGCCTCTTCCCGAGGCGGGGAGGTGGAAACATATATTAAAATTATAAATTTGTTTCATATTTTCGAATAGGGAAAATTTAGCTCACTTAATGCTAGCATTATTGGAAAACATTAAATGTTTATACATGCGAGTGGCATTAATGTTTGAAAGGGTGCTTTTGAGAGAATGCTCTGTAAAACTGCCACATACACCCCACCATGCACATAGTGTCACGTACACCGGCGCCCTGGGAGGTATCTTGTGAGGTATGAGTAGTAGTAGGGTTAAATTAAATGGATCCATTGAAGGCCGAGTAGTCACCGACGAGAGCGTGTAGGTTCTGAACAGCTCTTTCTTTTCTTCACTATCAATCCTTCGTTTCTTCACTATCAATCCATTGAGGCCGAGTAGTCATCGTGCGTGAACCGACAGGAGCGTGCAGGTTCTGAACAGTGCTTCTCGCCGGCTGGAAAGAGTTTCTCCTTCCCATGTATAACAGAGCAGTATGAGAGCAACATTAGGGGTTCTTCTGGCCCATTCTCTTTCTACATCGCCAATTCTTACCACTGAATTCGCCATGGCCATGGCAGACCTCCTCGCATTCAGTTGAAAATGAGTAGCAGAAGCTGGGGAATTATCAGAATTTTTGTGAAGACTGCAACGGAATGAACACATGCTCCACACTTTTCCAAAACTTGAAGAGGTGTGCAGCTTGCTATGTCTTTTTTCTTTTCTAGAAAATGAGAAGTTATGTAACGGATAGCAGGACTGCCGAAAGTGCTGAGCTTTACCGTCACAGATAGCTTACCAAGCTCTGATAATTCCATACCGCCGAGGCCGCTGCTCTTGAGAATGTCAAGTGTAGCTTTGAAGTTGTGCAGTGCGCTTTTAGACATTAAAAATTCATGCTTTACTATCAAAAACTTAAAAAATACTAGACTAATGAAATTATTGAAGAACATTTGCCAGCATTTTTAAAGACAACTTTTAGTCACAATTAAGACGATTGTTTTTCCCAAAATAAGCTACAATAGTACAGATATCCATGCATTATTATAGATCTATACTATAATGTATGCTTCATGTTGCATTTAACACTATAACACTCTATACAGAGGCTGTAGATCTAATGCTTTGTACAGGAAAGCAATTCTTTTATACAGATTAAAACTAGCTACAACAATGATCTTTATAAGCGTTAATACGCTCTCAATTTGTACAAAAACATTGGTCTTTTTTACCTGAAATGGCCAGTTTATTACAATATTGGAATTTCTTTTAAAAAGGAAAATTGGGTTTAGGTAAAATCCCAAATTTGGGGAAGCAGTAAAGCCAACACCGCTCTAGGCTTGGGTACTTTTGTCTAAATATAAAAACTTTGCAACTAACCTTTCAAGTTCACCGGACAACACCGCAACCTTGCTTGGATACTTGCTTCCTTGTCGCTGGTTATTAATTCAAGTGGAAAATCACTTAGTTGCAGCGACTGCTCTCAACACCCTTCCAAGAAACTGGTGTGTGCATTCAATGATGACCATTACTGTGCATAGCAACTTTGCGCCATGGAATATTAACACATCACATACACCTGATAAGTTTTCGGAATGTTTTCATTTTTTATTGATCGACTCTGTATTTTCTAGCATGATACAGTGTTAGGTGGCTTGGTTTAGCACCCTGCATGCATGCACTGGCTCAGAAGGAAGTGAGACACCTTGCCCTCAAGGCAGGGCCCATGTGGTCATCGAGTTTTACTTTAAATTTTTTATTTTATATGAAAACTTATAGTGCTTCCAGCTATGGTATAAGAATGATACAATCTGCCATGTTTAGCTCGCAGATTTTTATGTTTATAGGCTATTTTACATTTCTGCTTCTATGCAGAGTGCATAGAAAATAGAAAATATTGAATCTGATGTATTTCAATGATTCAATTGATTCTATGTAGTGTGCATAGGTTATTGAATTTGAGATATTCCATATTCAACTGTTTATATACACTTTGCACCAACATTTCATATTCATCTAGTCTTCTGTCCGCCCTCTAAGCTGTATAGAGAGTACTGGATCTGGAGTATCCCAAATCCTCCACTCTGCAGCTTAATAGTATATCATTGGGTGTATTGAATATTCAATAGATAAACGCTTAGAAAACACCTAATAGGTATTCTTCATTCAAATGTTGCACAAAAGATCCATACTATGCTGAATGCCTCCTACAAATTCCGTGTCAGAGAGAAATGAAGTAAACAGATGTTGAAATAAATAGATGCGCTCTGGCACAGAATTTGTCAGAAAGTATTCAGCAGAGAAGGGTAATAGGCTAAACATGAGGTCGAAGCAGAGATATGATAGAGGATGAACATATCAGAAAAAACCTATTGTATGTAGATGGTCGTAACGAAAAATACGGTCTGCATTGTGTTTAATGGTTCTCTGATGCTGATGACGTCCATTCAAGCAGATATTTGAAGCAACCACATCGAAACGAAATGTGTGGCTTATTAATTCATTCAAATAATGTGCAGAGCCGAACTAGGTCGGCTAGGCATTTTGGGTGTGAAAGGATTTCCCAAATCCGATTCACTGAGTGTGGATTGTTTCATTATGTGTTTATGTATTATTATACTCTAACCATTTTCTAAGTATAACTATTTCATATATATTTCACAGGTGCAACAGCTGCTGAAGGATCTGGCGGCTGCCCACACAGATCTTTCTCCAATACAACACCGTAGCAGAAGCCGTTTTTTTTCCACATAGTCCAGGCTCCACGCTGCCAGCTTATTCCAGTCTTCAGATGATTCATGCCATGGATAGAGAACAACAACAGGAAAATTTAGTGGATTTCCCTAATTCTAGAGAAGAATCACAGCTGACTAGAGAGCAGCTCCTAGAATTGGCAATGAGAATCGGTGGTTCCTACGAGGCTGGCCTTGCTACACTGGGTATGACAAATTCCTATGCGTTGTATCCTTCACCCAGGCCTGGTAGTTATGGAGGAAGCAGCAGCAGCGGAGGCAGTTTTGGACACTTGTCCCCTCCTTAGTTTCCTTATGATTTCTGGCTGCTTACAGTATTTCTCAGACCTAAATTGCATGTTTTGGTATTTTATATTATTATTAGATGTTGGATATTGGAAATTATTTCAATTGTCATTGGTCCTACTGACCGTGTGATAGTGTGTTTGTTGAATGGAAGCTTTTGATTAATATATTATCAATAGATTTTAAACATTGCATATGTGAAGCTTTTGCAAGAGTTACCTTTATAAATCACCTCTTCATATCTTGGAAGGCAACAGTAAGCTTGATTTTTCTACGAAAATTCATCTACCGCATGAAATTTATGTTCTCCTGGTGAAATCCATGGCTAATATACTTGCCAACTTTATATGATTAATGACCAAAGCATAAACTATATTCTCCTTGTTTTTGGCTATCTTGTCGTGTGATCATTGTGAAAAATCTTGGACAACATCTTTACCGAAACGAGCACTATTCTCGGACTTGGCAAGAATGCCTGAAATTTAGGATAAATTTTGGAATTTTCCCTTGCAGGAATGGGATTGAGATTTCCCAGTCACAATTCTAGATAAATGTGAAATTGTTTATTTGACTGGTGTTGGGGTTTTCCATTTCTTCATACGTAGTAACAGATATTAGGCATGAGTTAGGCATGCATAACTCCTCAAATCTAGGGATTACAAACATAAAATTTGCATGCACAAACTTCTCAAATCCCGGGATTGCAGAAAGAAAAGTCTCTGTCAAGATTAAAAGACGTGCGAAGAGTTAGTAACAAGGCGCTGCATAGTTTTATCTCTATAGTTTATTTAGAATCATTATAAGATACCAATCCTTGTAATTTTAAATATGGTAGTTATATAATATGGAGGTAAAATCATTTTTGTAATTATCCATATCAATTTACTATATTACCAAGCCTACATATAACGTTGCAAAAAGAATGAAAAGTACAAAAGAATGAAAGTCAAGTACGTTTTTCAATGACTAATAGTGCATAAATAAAAACTAATGGATTGGGAACTTTTATAGTTCGCAGACTTCCGAAATTGCTGTTAATCATATCTTAGGGTAAGAAATAAATTATTTTTAAAGTCTGTACCTTTCTGTCCTAACTAACTTTTCATCTGAAGTCTTCAAGGGTATTCGAGATGGAACCTTCTATGTATCCTACAATTGTTGGAGAACCAGTTGTATTATAAAACGGTTGTAATTCCAGCGCATGAGAGAAAGGTGTTCCCCCTGCTGGAAGATGACTACCTCCCTTCGATGAGGTAGGGAACCAGTCGTGTTTAAATTGCTGGAGGGCTCCCTTCGATGAGGTAAGGAACCAGTCGTGTTTAAATTTCTGGAGGGTTTAGCCCATAATCATTTTTTAGTGTAGGAGGATACAAGGCTGTAGTATAAGAGGATACTAGAAATATGAAAGCAATTCTCATCACTAAGTAAGGCTTTGGACTTTTGGTGTTTGGAATCTATTAACAACAGTCTCATTGGTGATAGAATAGTGGAGGGTGTTGGACTAGTAGAGTAGAGTAAAATCATGCATGCATAAGTTTCATTACTCTTCATTATAAGTGGAGCAATGCATGAGCTATGAAATAGGTAACTCATGAATCCATGTTGATTTTCTAGTTTACGAAGACTGGTCTCACGTGAATTCAATACAGTTGCATGAGCCATGAAATAAGTAACTCATGAATCCATGTTGATTTTCTAGTTAACTAACACTAGTCTCAATTGAATTCAATAATGTTGCATAATCCATACAATACAATAGGTAACTCATGAATCCATGTTGATTTTCTAGTTAACTAAGACCAGGTATCAGTTGAGTTCAGCGAAATTCCATTTATACTAGCTGATTTTCGAGTTATTTTGAGATTCTACTAGTTTAGTTGATTAAATAACTAGTTAAATAGACCTAAGATATTATCAATGCAATATGATACTAAAAAAAAAGGCATGTTCTCATAAAAACTATATATATTCTAGTTAACTAAGACCAGGTGTGAGTTGAGTTCAACACAGTTGCACTTATACAAACTTATTTTCTACCTACTTTGAGACTCTACTAATTAGTTGATTAATTAACTTAACTAGTTAACTAGACCTAAGATATTATCAATGCAATAAAAAAATTCAAGAGGAGCTGCAATTAGTTAAGCATTTTCATCACAAACAATGCTTTTTGCTGTGCAAGTGACAATTCCAAGAGAATGGGTTGTACCTGGATCTCAATGAGAACCACCAAAAATGAATAGGCAAATGCAATGTCACCAAGAGCTTGGAAGGCAACCCAAACTTTTTCAGCTTCTCCGATCGCACTAATACTTACTTCGTCAAGAGTTCCCTTGATTTCTCTATTCTCTGCAAATGTCAAAGATTACCCTCATATGTTGATTCTTGTCACAATAAAAGATGCAGATAAATGCTTTAAATAAACCCTTTTCAGATTTCTTAAATAAAGATAAGGGTATACAAATCAAGCATACCAATCACTTTTGCAACAGCAAGACCGAATCCTACTGTTGCATATGATAAATACATAATAGCAACAGCAATCGAAAGCCACCAAGCTTGATCAAAATTTGGTATTTGAGATAAAATGATTTCTACCAATGCAAAGAGGATCATAAAATTTCCACCAGACGACTGACACTGCAAGTCATGTCCATTCTTGTGGAAACAATTTGATCGTCCAATTGCTCTGCCATGTTTTTAATATCGGTCATAAGTATACGGTATTAGGCTTGACATGGAATATTTTCTTCAAACTCTCCAAGGCAGGGACTTGCTGCTGTGCAACCCTCCTTGTTAAAATTGAAGTTGCGTTATTAATAGTCTATTGAATGCGTTGCCTTTGCATTATTAATTCAGACTCTATTGTAAATATAACAATAGTTTTTGTGCCCAAAGTATTTGAGTGTTGGATCAAATAAAAGGTTGTTTAATGGACAACATTATTTAATATGGAGAGATTTATTTTAAAGAAGTCAAAATAATGGACAACGTTATTATGGACAACATTTATGAAAGAACTGTTGGAATATTGAAAACTCCAGGACAATAGAAATGGAGAGAGTAACGTCCTCTCCTCTAAACACAGAGAAATTTAAAATTTGACAGAAGACAGAGTTTCCAGACTGTAAAACTGACTTCTATTTCTTTCAAAATTGTTACAAAATCTTCCTCTTAACACTGAGGGATAACGTAAATAGTGACTGCTACAAACATAGTTCACCAAAACTTTCAATGTTTCTCAAAACAACACACTCTGTCACTGTGGAAAATATGCTGCAGTATTTTCTTCCACACTGCTGTGTAAAACAAACCGAAATAACATAATAATGCCATACTACAGGCTCACGGACCTTTTTTTATTTTTTATATGTGCCGCGCACATTAAAAAAAACATTACAAAACATGTGTAAAACTTAAACAAAGTAACAAAACTGAATTACAAAGAAAAACCTTTTCGGAACTTAAAAATAACAAATGCGTGACGTACGAGTGGGGAACACATTGCAGTCGGAAATCGGCGATCGGCGGATCGACTTTGACAAACAAACTTGTGATTAAGCGATGTGCGATGTTGCGATTGCGATTGGATCGCATCGCAAACATCCGACGGAACATGCGATTGCGATTACATAATGGATGCGATGGCGCATTAAACTCCGCCATATAAATGGCATCGGGTTCGGAACTTTAAACAAAACGCATGACCCCCGATCTTCCGATTGCGATTGGAAACCGGACGTGATACAACAATAAACTGCGCCATAAAGCAATTGGGTCCACGCTTTAACACTGTGTGATCGGGCCTTGTTTTAAAGAGGTTCCGATTGCGATTCAAAATCCGGATGCGATGGAATAAATAAACTCCGACCTATACCTGGATCGGGTCCACCACTTCAAATCGCAATCGGGCCAAAACCTTAACAGCCTCCGATTGAACCTTTGCGATTGTAACCTTGCGATCGTATTATAAAATGTCGCGTGGTCTGTGGACCCACGGGCCTCGGCTGTGGTGGAGGGCGATTTATATATAAGTTTTGGTTGTATTATTTACAACCGTTCCGCTTGTGGAACATTACCACATCTACAAGACATTTGTTTTATGTATCATATGTATTGCGATTTGCGATTGCGACTATGATCGCATTGCATCGCAAAACTTCATATCAACAAGACATTGTGCAAGAAACTTGCGATTCCGATTGGATCTTAAGTGGTGGGGACCACTTGTCCTGCCTCTTTAGAAAATTAAAGAACTTCGGCTGTATTAAACTGTTTTTCTCCATTTTGGTTGTTGGGGGCTTTAAACGCCCGAAATGACTGTTTTAATTAGTTATTCTCCTTCGTAGTTCAGATTTACGGGAAAATCTTCGTTTCACTGTAAAACGGCTCTGCCCATCACCATAATCAATTCTCCTCTGCAATTTGTGGCTGCGGCCCATAACAATTATTTTCATTTCTACGGTTCTTCCATCCTTCTTTAACTGCGTGTTGCTGTACACGTAAACTGTGCTGCGCTGCCTTTGTACTCTTTTCTTCTGCTCAAAGGCTAGCAGGGACTTTAATATTTCAACACTCCCCCTTAAAGTCAGCTGCTGGGTTATCAATCATACCCAAGATTTTTCTTAAAAATTCAAAGGTCTTCTGTCCCAATGGCTTTGTTAAAATATCTGCATATTGCTCCTCTGTTTTACAATGCTATAAAACAATTTCTCCATTGTTTACCAATTCTTTGATATAATGAAATTTTGTATCTATGTGTTTTTTTCTTTTATGAAACACATAATTTTTTGACAATGCAATAGCTGAGCTATTGTCACAATAAATCACTGTTCCTATTACCTGTTCTTGGCATAAACTTCTCAACATTCTTCTCATCCAAATTGCTTGAAATGATGCTACTGTACCTGCCACATATTCTGCCTTTGCTGTAGATAATGCTACAATCGGCTGTTTCTTAGAAGCCCATGAAATGGCTCCTGAACCCATGTGAAAAACATAACCGGAAGTGCTCTTCCGATCATCTACACTTCCAGCCCAATCAATGTCAGTGTATCCAACTAATTCTGAATTTTCTGAAGCAGTATATAAAATACCAAATCTTTTAGTTCCTTTCACATACCTCATAATTCTTTTTGCTGCCTGCCAATGTGCTTCTTTTGGCTTCTTCATAAATTTGGAAATTAAGCTAACAACATGCATAATATTCGACCTAGTTGCAGTTGTTAGAGTCGGTCTTTTTATCCCTCTGTCAGAGGTCATTTCTCTTGTTGCATTTCATTTTTAGGTGTCCCATTCATTTCATTCATCTGCACTCCGTTAGGGGCATGCCATTATCTGACGGAAGGGTCTTGTCTCTCATACCCCTCATGCCTTGTACCTGCTGGCTCAGGTCTGTTCATAAAATCAATTTTATAGTCATTCATAGTCGTAGATGGTATTTGGTCAGCAAAGAATCTTTTCAGTCATTAGGTCTAGGGTTTCATCTTCAAAAGTGTCAAATAATTCCATTCAGGCACATGAGGATGTTTCTAACAAGTTTTCATTTCAAAATTTTTGTCATCATTAATGCTTAAAAATGATTCTTCTTCAAAACTCTGTTTTGAAGAAGAAATCGTCAAATTTATTGTTTGTAATAAATATGTAATTTTTAAGGTTTTTCAAGTCCTACAAATCTTCAGATGCAACCCTGGTCTCCTTTGCCGAAATCACATGCCAATCATCCCTGCAAAAAAAATCAACAAAGGAGCCATCATTCTAGCCAAAAGTCAAATGGAAACAAGAAGACAAAGTTTGTATTAAAAGTGAAAAAAATGCCAATTTCAAAATATTACAAAGTGGGTATTTGCAAAGCAAAAATCAAATCCATGACTTTATAAAGATATTTCCATTTTTATTAAGCCATTTGTATTCAAAAAGCATCAGAGAAAGTCGGGCTCAGTTGTGAAAAAACAAAACTGTTGGTTGGAAGGCGGATTGTCTCTGAAATATTTGCGCGGCGCATAGGAAGGAGGGCGCGGCACATCCAGGAGGCGCGACGCATTGGGCCAAGTTTCACCGTTCAATTTTCAACCGGCACGGCGCATCCAGGAGGCGCGGTGCACTGGGTTTGTGCGCGGCGCACAGAGCCGATAGGCCAAATTTATATCACTGCTTCCCAAATTTTCAAAACAAATTCAACTTTTTCGCTCCAAGTAAGTGTGTGATGCATTGACCACTACTATTAGATCGTGTTTAGTTTTTTTGGAGGGAGAAATGGGAGAGTTTGATTGGTGAAAATACAAACCCTATATGCATATCAGAATCTGCTCTTTAGGGTTTCAAATGGTGTTTTAAAAATTCATTGTCATGCTGAATACTCAATGTCATACTATCATGCCTCAACTGTGATTTCTTTCCCCTCACTGTCACATCATTAAGGCCCCTCTCCTATTTCCCTATATCCCATCCCTAAACCCTACCATTTCCTACCACTTCCCTCTTTCATATCACTTATAAAATCCCAATTCCCAAAACAGTCAAGTGACTGTCTTCACATCCTTAATTTCACTTGACTCAAATATATTTTCTTCACTTATAACTTGTTCTCATTTGTCCCTGTCTCTAAAACTACATTTCCCCATAACCATTACTCCCTATATCATTTGTTAAAATTCCTAAAATTCCCAAACTCCACTTTCCTAAAATATAGTCAAGTGACTGTTATGGAATTCTAATTTCCCTTGATAGTCCAATTTTCCCACTATCTTTGTTTACCACAGTTCCTTATTTTTCTTTGACATAGTTGGCATTGAAAACAAAACACTAATTTCACATTTTCAAACCAATCAAACATACACTTTTCATACACATTGTAGCATTATGACAGACACATATTCATCTTATGAGCAAGTCAGTGACTCAACCACTGAGCTTAATGTACCGAGAAGGCCTCGAAAAGGGGGCAGACACGTCAGAGAAGAGCCCACTTCATTGACTCAATTGCAGGCTTGCCCACTTGCAATGGCTTGCTTTCAGCAACAATCATGATTTCAGTATTGTGAGATGATTGCTCAAACTCAACATCATCAAGAGTTGGTTCGCTTGTTTGTTTTACATTTGCATGACGGTCAGGTTACCCTCGTTGGAGTGAATTTCACCTTGACACCAGAAACCATTTCTCAGGCCACCCAAATACCCAATATAGGTGAAGAGTGGAACAAGAGACAACAGTTGGATAGAGCATATTATGAACCTTACATCATGCCTGGATTTTTGAGGTAGCTCAACAGGGTATTCCCATTGATGAGACTCATTATTAGGTACTTCAGTTGCGAGGGCAGATTATCGCGCCTCTATGCATACCACATCCGGTTGTTGATGCACTTCACGAGAGTGAGGATGATGAACATTCCATATTTCATGTGCCGAAACATAGAGAGGATGACTACTCTTGTGCAGAAGAAGACTCCAGAGCAGCAGCATAACAACATTTATCATTATGCACTCATCAAGATCATTGTGGTACATCAGCTTGGATTGCAGGGCATCGCATGGGATGATTTCATTTTTCGTGACCATTTCACTGCCCCTCAGCCTCCTCCGGAGATTTTTCGTGATGCAAGAGAGCCTTCACATCAGTTTGAAGGTATCGAGACAGAGCCTATCAATGTTCCTGTGTGTGTTACATATCATAGAGGCACCAAAGCCTTATTTGCAGTAGCACGGCGAGTACTATCTCCACCTGGGGTGGAAGGGGTCTCGCCTTCTACATCAGCACAGGTACAGGACAAAGGCAAGAAGCCTATGCAGGATGAGGGCCCTTTAGGAGGCCAAGATACTGATTTTGTGTTGAGCGATGTTGATTCAAGTTCTCCCAGCTCAAAGCTGAAAGAAACCATCTAGGATCAGAAAGCTGAGATCGACACATTGACCGTGAAGTTGCAGAGAGCTCAGTGGGTTATAAATTACTTGGAGCATCAAAATAAACAATTGGAGGATCAGCACACACTCATAGAGTTGCAAAAAATCTGTGAAGACCGGGAATTGGCCCGAAAAAGACTAGGTGACATGACATCGTTTGAGCGGGAGATTTGGCTTACGAGAGTCAACATTCATCTTGAGAAACTATTGGCGAAAGCAAACAAAGACAAGGACATGCTCAGACATATGAAGAACCACTATTGGGCCCGCACACATGTTTGCAAAGCGAGGATTAAGATCCTGAAAGCGAGGCTGAGGAGAGCACTGAAATGTCGGAAAAGGCATGATCCACTCCAAATCCTGGCCGAAGCTTCTTTGGCTGAGCATGACACTTGATGGGGAACCTTCACTCCAAATTTCAGCAAATTTGGAGAAAATTTTGTCATTTTTGATTTTTTTGGTCAGAAAACAGATTTTCCTGCCCAACGCGTAGTGCCACCTTGCGGCGCTTACGTTTGAAAGATCTTATGGAGGAAAAATTGATATTTTTGGATTTTTTATGATAAATTATGCATGCTCAGGAATGGCCAAGGGATTTCATCAAGTTCTGGGTTGCCTAAAGGGTCAAAAACACCTTGAAAATGGCCTTTCTGCCACTTTTTGCACATGCAGGAACCAGTATTGGGAGATTGAATTTTTGGAAGGGAAAATGACATCCAAATCCAAAAATTCCACTTGGGTTGGATAGTAGACAGTTAGGGATTTCCAACAAGATATCATGAGCTCAATTTGGACTTCGAGAAGTACCTCAAAATCAGCTCCAAATTGTGCTATGCATAGAGAATTTGGGCGCTACGCATAGAGAAATTTGACCTATTTTTCACTCTTCAGCTCAGAATTCCGCCCAGTTTTGACTAGTTTTACTTTCTGATGTAACTCTTGATCTATCTTGATATAATTTCTTAACCATGATGTAAATTTGGCATATTTTTACTTGTTCTAGAGGATTCATTCACTAAAAGGTGAAAATTAAATGAATGAATCAGTTTCCTATCATATAGAGGCAAGTTGTTTGATTGCCTAGATTTCAGTTCCTAGTTTAGAATTGGTTGAAACAGCTCCTAGAAGGATGAGCTCGACCCCTAGAGGCATGGGAAGGGGTTAGGCTGGTCTATATTATGTATTTTTTGAGTCATTTTTAGGGTTGGACTCTTGGGAATAGTTTGGCACCTTATTGTACATCACTTCAACATTTTTGGTAAAGGAAAGACCAGGGTTTTGCAGCACTTGTTGGGATCCTTGTGGCTCTGAGTTTGATGGTGTTTTTCTCCATGTAATTTTAAGTTCATTAATGTTCTATGTATGCCATTTCCCTTCTCTCTACTTCTGAAATTAAACAAATGAGTGACTAAGGTAGAATTCATTAGTTTACTGGTGCTCTGCCTTAAACTTTTGTTTAATTTTATATGTTTTGATCTGATTGAAGAGGATCCTTGCAGCCTCTTGCCCTCTTCAGCTCTTCAGCAGTCTTTTCTATCCATTCATTCAATCTAAGACATTAAAGCCATTGCCTTCCTTGCCCCAACTTGAACTCTGCAAGAATTTGGCCTCATCCCCAAGCCCAAAACTGCCTTTCCCTTTTTCCAACAAAAAACCCCTAAAAATCAAATCAAACTCCTTGATTTATATACCTAGCCTAAAATTAGTATTCATTTAAGTCATCTCAAGCCCCATTGAAATAATTTTCGCTGAGATTGACCTGGAGAGAGCCCTCTCCTGTTCTGGTAGGGCTAGCTACCAGACTGAGCGTGGTTTGATGTTACCCTGAACTCTGCCTTCCTTCAGCCTGAGGTAGATTTAGGCAATAACAACAGTCAAATACATGAGGCTGCCAACTATGCTTTTATACAATCTAGGATCAAAATCCTTGCTGTTGTCATCTTTAATCAACTTCAATCCCATTACTGTGGGAGTAATTGTAGCTTTACACTCCTGCATATTAAATCTTTCCAAAACTTGATTTACATACTTTGCTTAAGAAATAAAAATTCATTTTTCACTTTGTTCTACTTCTATTCCTAAGAAGTATCTCAACAAACCCATGTCAGTCATTTCAAATTCATCTTTCATGACTGTTTTAAAATTTTCGATAAGATAATCATCATTATCTATAAATATTAAATCATCAACATATAAAACAACAATCAATATTTTAAAATCATTTTCTTTGATGTAGAGGGTGGGTTCTCCCTCACACTTTTCAAATCCATTTTCCGGTAGATAGGAGTCTATTCTACTGTGCCATGCTCTTGGTGCTTGCTTCAGCCCATAAAGAGCTTTCTTCAATCTATAGACTTTATGCTCTTGGCCTTTCTTCTCATAGCCCAGAGGTTGTTCCACATATACCTCTTCCATTAAAACTCCATTTAAAAATGCAGATTTTACATCCATTTGGTATACTTTCCATTTTTTTTGTGCTGCTATGGACAACACTGCTCTCACGGTTTCCATTCTTGCAACTGGTGCAAAAGTTTCTTCATAATCTATCCCGTGCTTCTGCTTATATCCCTTGACAACAAGTCTGGACTTGTGTCTTTCTATTTTTCCTTCAGCATTGCTCTTGGTCTTATAGACCGATTTAACTCCAATGACTTCTTTACCTTCTGGGAGATCAACCAACTCCCATGTTTTGTTCTTTTCTATGGCATTAATTTCATCATCCATAGCTTCTATCCATTTTCTATCTTTAATGGCATCTTCAAAATGAATAGGGTCATCAACATGACAATACAGAGCAAATAGGGAATTCATACCTTCATTTTCCGCTTCCTGCGCATAAATTTCATTAATATTTCTGAACTTTGTTCCTCTTTCATATGGTGTAGTCGTGCTTGATGAAGCACTCGATCCTGCTCCATGTGGTGTGCTCGGCGATGCGCTCCCGTTTCTTCTCAAGGGTCTTCTCCCTGCCGCTTGAGGCATTCCTTGCTGTCCTTGTATTAGTGGAGGTTGTGCAACGGATGAGTTGTTAATTTCAACCACATCTCCTTCATCTTCATCATGAGATAAACAACTTTTAACATTAACTGTTTTCTTAATGCTTCCATCCCATAACAAGCTTCTTTGTGAATGGGTTATACAATCTGTATCCTTTGTAATCTTCACAATATCCAAGGAAAATACACTTCTCCCCCTTACTATCCAACTTCTTCCTCAACTTGTCTGGAATGTGTGCATATGCTACACATCCGAAAACTCTCATGTGGGTGACTCGTTTTCTGCCACTCCACGCTTCTTCTGGAACTTTGTTCATCACAGCTTTTGTGGGGCATATATTTAAAATATACACAACACAGTTTGCTGCTTCTGCCTAGTACTCATTAGGCAAGTGTTTTGCCTTCAACATACTTCTCACCATTTCCATTATGGTTCGATTCTTCCTTTCAACAACTCCATTCTACTGCGGTGTGTACCTTGTGGTAAACTGCTTGTGTATGCTGTTCTCTCTGCAAAAACGCAGAAATTCCTTTGAGATATATTCTCCTCCTCTATCAGTTCTGAGAAGTTTAATGTACTGCCCACTCTGTTTCTCTACAAGAGCTTTAAAATGACGAAATTTCTGAAAAAATTCACTCTTATATTTCAGAAAATAAACCCACACTTATCTTGTGAAATCATCTATGAAGGTCAGCATGTAATTGCTGCCTGAAACTGATGCTATTTGCATCGGCCCACATAAATATGAGTGAATGATTTCTAAGGGTGCTTTCGCCCTTATGCTTTTCCCTGATGGAAAATTTTCTCTGTGTTTCTTTCCCAAGATGCAGCCTTCACATAGGCTGTCAGGCTTCTCAATCAATGGCAATCCTCTTACCATTCCTTTTCTGTGCAGCAATTTTAATCCTCCAAAATTGAGATGTCCAAATCTCAGGTGCCATAACCAATTTTCATCTTTTTCTTCCTTCTGAAAGGCTTCTTGTGTTACAACTGCAATGCTTTTTCCTTTTCCTTTCAAGTCAGTGTTGAGCTTGAGTGGAAACATTCTATTGCTGGTCATTTGTATTTCATCAATGATTTTCTTGCTTGGAGGTATATCTTTTATGGTGCACACATCATCCTTGAAAATTACATTGTAACCTTTGTTTATGAGTTTCCCAACGCTCAAAAGATTACACTTTAGACTTGGAACATAATACACATCAGGAAAATTTTTTTGCTCACCATTTCTTGCTCGAATACTCAATCTTCCTTTCCCTTTTACAGAGATTTTAGTATCAGTCCCTGTGGTTACTTCTGATTTTACTTCTTCATCTAAATTTGCAAACATTTCTCTGTTTCTAGTCATATGATTACTACATCCTGAATCTAAGAACCAAACATCATCTTCTCTCTCCTGTGCTACATTACATGCTAACATCACATTACTTGGGTTCTTTTCTTCTTTTGCTACATTAGCATTCTGCCTATTTTTCATGTCATTTTGCTTCTTTCTACATTCATTGGCATAGTGCCCATATTTTTTGCAATAATGACATTGGACATTGGATTTATCATACCTTTGTCCATGAGCATGTTGGTGTTGGTGTTCACCTTGTTGGCTGTTGCATTGGCTGTGACTGTGATTCTGACTGTTGCTCCTTCCATGTGAATGTGAAGGGATGTTCCTTCCACCTCTGTTTTGTCTTCTGCCTCTTCCTCTTCCTTTGCCTCGACCTCTTCCTCTTCCTGAAGACATCTGGGTCTTGAAGGCGTGCTCTAGAGATGAGTGTTCATCTCTGCTCAATCTATGTTCATGAGTTATAAGTGAGGCATGAAGTTCATCTACTGTGAACTTTGAAAGATCTTTGGTCTCTTCTATGGTGGTAACAATAACATAAAACTTTGAGGGTAAGCTCCTCAAAAGTTTATCCACAACCCTTCTTTCTTCAAGAGTTTCTCCATTGGACCTTATATGATTTACAATCCCAATCACGTGTAAAAAATGTGTCTACATTATCTGACTCTTTCATGCAGAGAGTTTCAAAATCTCTCCTCAGCAATTGAAGTTTTGCTGTCTTCACTTTCTCCATACCTTGATAGGCTACTTTCAGAGTTTCCCATGCTTCTTTGGATCTTTTAGCTCCTACTATCCTTGGAAACACACTCTCATTTACTGCTTGATACAAATAGTAGAGGGCTTTAGCATCTTTCTTCCTATTTCTCTTCAGTAAATCCTTCTCTGCTTGAGTTAAGGTATTAAAAGCCTGCTCATCAGCTGGTTCATCAAAACCATCTTCTACAAACTCCCATAAGTCTTGTGAGATAAACAAGGCTCTCATTGTAATGGCCCAATAATCATAGTTCTTTCCATTAAACTGTGGAAGCTAAACATTTCCAATGTTCATACCAGTGCTTGGTCCAGCCATTACTTTTAAACTAAACTCTGAACTTAAGCAAACTGTCTTTCATTCTCTGAAAGAACAAACTCTTTTAAACAAAAGAAAACAACAGCTCTGTTATCTTTGAGAAATACCTGAACTTTTGACTTTTGTTGAGCTTTCACTCTGCTGGAGAAAACATTGCAACAAGTCTTCTTCTTCTTCAGCTTCTTTGAAACCTTCAAAGAGCCTGAACTAGCTCCGATACCATGTTGGAATATTGAAAACTCCAGGACAATAGAAATGGAGAGAGTAACCTCCTCTCCTCTAAACACAGAGAAATTTAAAATTTGACAGAAGACAGAGTTTCCAGATTGTAAAACTGACTTCTATTTCTTTCAAAACTGTTACAAAATCTTCCTCTTAACACAAAGGGATAACGTAAATAGTGACTGCTACAGACGCAGTTCACCAAAACTTTCAATGTTTCTCAAAACAACACACTCTGTCACTGTGGAAAATACGCTGCAGTATTTTCTTTTGCACTGCTGTGCAAAACAAACCAAAATAACATAATAATTCCATACTACAGGTTTGCGGGCCTTTTTTTTTTTTTTTTTTTTAAATATGTGCCACGCACATTTAAAAAAACATTACAAAACATGTGTAAAACTTAAACAAAGTAATAAAACCGAATTACAAAGAAAAACCTTTCCGGAACTTAAAAAATAACAAATGCATGACGTATGAGTGAGGACCACATCGCAGTCGACAATCGGCGATTAGCAGATCGGCTTTGACAAAGAAACTTGTGATTAAGCGATGTGCGATGTTGCGATTGCGATTGGATCGCATCGTAAACATCCGACGGAACATGCGATTGCGATTACATAACAGATGCGATGGCGCATTAAACTCGACCATATAAATGGCATCGGGTTTGGAACTTTAAACAAAACGCATGACCCTCGATCTTCTGATTGCGATTGGAAACCGGACGCGATACAACAATAAACTGCGCCATAAAGCAATCGGGTCCGCGTTTTAACACTGTGCGATCGGGCCTTGTTTTAAAGAGGTTCCGATTGCGATTCAAAAGCCAGACGCGATGGAATAAATAAACTCCGGCCTATACCTGGATCGGGTCCGCCACTTCAAATCGCAATCGGGAACTTTAGTTGCTCGACCAAAGCCCCTCACCCCGCTAGTAACCCAAAGAATATAGTAAAAATCTTTTTTCGACTAAGGCGAAGATCAAGCACCGAGTTAGCTTAGATAAGATGGACTTAGCCCGCCGGGCCAGGCACTAGATGTTCGCTCTTAACAGCCTCCGATTGAATCTTTGCGATTGCAACCTTGCGATCGTATTATAAAACGCCGCGTGGTCTGTGGACCCACGGGCCTCGGCTGTGGTGGAGGGCGATTTATATATAAGTTTTGGTTGTATTATTTAGAACCGTTCCGCTTACAGAACATTACCACATCTACAAGACATTTGTTTTATGTATCATATGTATTGCGATTTGCGATTGCGACTATGATCGCATCGCATCGCAAAACTTCATATCAACAAGACACTGCGCAAGAAACTTGCGATTCCAATTGGATTTTAAGTGGTGGGGACCACTTGTCCTGCCCCTTTAGAAAATTAAAGAACTTCGGCTGTATTAAACAGTTTTTCTCCATTTTGGTTGTTGGGGGCTTTAAACACCCGAAATGACTGTTTTAATTAGTTCTTCTCCTCCGTAGTTCAGATTTACGGGAAAATCTTCGTTTCACTGTAAAACGGCTCTGCCCATCACCATAATCAATTCTCCTCTGCAATTTGTGGCTGCGGCCCATAACAATTATTTTTATTTCTACGGTTCTTCCATCCTTCTTTAACTGCGTGTTGCTGTACACGTAAACTCTGCTGCGCTGCCTCTGTACTCTTTTCTTCTGCTCAAAGGCTAGCAGGGACTTTAATATTTCAACAAGAGCATTTTTGTTCTTGAAGTAGTGTATGGTTCCACCGAGATTGCAGTATTAAAACTTTAATTCTTGAACCGATAGAATAGGTTTTAGTGCCCTAATTAGGGTTATAGACATATGGATGGTGGAGATGCAAGGAATGCCTGGAATGCTGCTTTGAACACCGCCTGCAATGCTGCTTTCAATACAATCCGTTCAATACAGCACATTCAATATGAATACAATTATTGATATTGACTTACATACAATGATTTCAATACAGTTATTAACATCAACTTCAATACATAGCATTCATATTGCCTTCAATACAATTATTGATGTTGTCTTCAATAATATCAACTCGTTAAGGCAATGTCCTAATGCCACTAGAAAATGGCGCTAAAATCTACAAGGCAGTGTTGAATAATGACAACATTGGTATTATTTGAATAATTAAATTTGAATAAAGGCACTGTTTGAATAAAAGCAGCCTTTGTATTATTTTCTTTGGCATATAGTATTTGCGTCGAGTTATATTGCAGCTATATCGACAATGAGTTTATTCTATGCGTTCGCATATATTGCAACATATACAACGTTCAATTTGTATAATTTTCCTCGTATATTTATTTGTATAATGAGTTTATTCTATGCGTTCTCCTTTGTGTATATATTGCAGCATATATTGGAGAGTAATGTATTATCACGAAGTTGGTATCATTATCTTGGCAGCATCTTGGTGATACATACAACGTTATTTTCATCGAAGGGCGTTGATACTATTGCATTCATATGGAGAGTTATATATTAACATTGGAGCACAACATTTAATACATAAGCAGTAGTCTTCATGTATTGGAGCAACTTATCATTTTATTGGAGTATCATTATTTTTTTTCACGGAGCAGCTTATTATTTTATTAGAGCAGCATTATTGTTCTTCTGAGCCACTTATATAACTTTCACTATAATTGCGTTGGCCAAAACCTGTGGAAAAATATAAATAATTTGCATTACAAAGCAAAGAAAATGAATCCGGATTTAATCTTTCCAAAACTAGCCCAACGTTCAATACGGAGTTCGTTCATTCATTCACGGGTACCATTCAATAATGCATTCTTTCATTCATTATAATGGAAAGCGTTCATTTATCAGTGGGCACCGTTCATGGCAATGGAACAACATAGATATGTGCGAATTTGTTGGAAAACGTTGAGAATGGACAACATTGGGTGGAGAATATGCATTCATTTTCCAACCTTATTTCTTAACCTTATTTCTTGATAGAAATAGTTATGTGACTTTCAAAGATCTTGAGTGGTTTATTTGTGGCTTCCTACCAGTGAAGACATGAAGACATTTTGTGATATTACCTAATGCATTGTGAGGAATCTTATTCTAAACATATACAGTTGTGTTACAAGATTTATCCCATATAAATTTGGGCATGTCTTGTGTGATCTCTAAATTGATTTGTTATGTATGCGCTACTCCACTAGAAAACTTAAAGTCACTCTTTCAAATCAACTTTTGACTGAGGATTAGCCTCTTCAGCTTGAGAGGGCTCTCTCAACTTATTTAATGATTTTATCAATTAGCTTTTGAATTAAATGGTTAACTATATGATAAGGGAAAAATGAGATAGATTTTACTACCATTGGGCTCATGGAGTCAGTATGAAGGTATCTAGTGACAAATGATTTATCTTCGTGGAAGCTGAGGCATTTATTGTTTCAATGAAAAAGATAATACTAACTGGCACAAGGAATTTCACTAACTTAATTTCAAAAGGAAGTCAGAGCATGAGGGCAGGAATTCTGAGTAATTTAACATCAAGACATTGAGAAAATATATTAAGAAAAACATAAGGCATAAACTCATTGCAACTATCAAATAATCTCAGGTTAACCAGAAAACACCATCACTATATATTATTGATATTCGAAGATTTATAATAATAGTAGTCTCAAAGTAACATTCTTCAACCCTCTTCTCTTTCAATATTCTGCCTATTAATAGGCTTAGGCATATTTACACTAGTCCTCTCAACAAGACTGAGCCTTTGAATGCTTCTTTTGACACCTAATCTAACCAAAAGCATATTACAAGGAAACAAAACTGACAGCTACTAACTTTAGGACATATAGACCTACTACGACCCTACAACCTATTTATTTCACTAATAGCTTTAGATAATCTATTCATGATGAAACTTATCGAACATAACCACTTTGAGTGAGGTGGAAATATCCATAACCAAACAATAAAACAACCAAACTCACATTAATGGTCTGCTCCTCGGATTTTCGGGATTTGTTGTCATAGTTGATGATGTGTCCAGAATTGATGAGTTGGTAGCCAAGTCACCTTCTTTGTTGAGTGTTCTAGCCAAAAAAGTATCCATTGATACTCTTTGACTAATCCACGTGGCTTGCTGACCTTAAATGAACCTTTAAAACAAAAATACAATAAAAAGCTCCTTGCTGCAAAAACAGAGTAAAATAGGCAGTTTCGTAGCATGGTTTGGTAGCAAATTTGTTTCACCCATCTAGGTCAACCTTTAGTCTTACTTTCTTATTTGAATGTGTTTGTTGGACAAAATAAGCTAAATACAAATTTTATCCCCCTTTTATTTCCACCCAAATTGTGATTTTTTTCAAAAAGCAACCTACAGGGATTTCGTAGCAAAATCTGGCCTGCAAGTCTGGGATTCGCTACAAAATTTCCTAATTGGAAATAAAACTCAAAATTTTGTTGTTTTTGCTGAAAAATAGGGCTCCTAAATGAGCTCATATCTCTGAATCCTTGATATATTTTGAAAAACGAAATATTTTTTTGTAAATCAATTCACGCTGAAGAAAAATCTCTTGGTTTTTTGAAAAACATCTCCAAGTGTCTGGAATCTGTATTTGAAAAACATGTCTAAAACAAGAAAAAATACATTCTGAAAATAAAACGCAAATACATCTTTGAATCTCCTAATTGGTAGTAGCTGTGAGAAAAGTGAAATAGTTTAATGTTCTTTGATCTATGCTTGACAATAACCTCTCTCAGTTTTTAAGAATTCTCCTTTGTTTGCCCACAAACTGCTCTTAAAGTTGACTACTCAAACAATAAAAAAAAACAGAGAAATCCCTTTGTATCTTCTTGTAAAAACTCATGCAACCAGCTTTGATGAAATCCTGTGCAACACTAGGGTTTCCCATGAGTAGATTTAGGTCCATGGGTTCATATCTCACATATGAGCCTCCTTTGTTTGTTTTCTTCTTCGTGGCCATCTTCTTTTATAACCACACTGCCTTTCTTGAAAAAGTGACACTTGCAAAGAAAACCATTTGAACAGCAAGTTGCTTATTGACACATGGTGAAATCTAACTTATGACAACAAATAGAGGTATAAAAGGTAAAAGGTGGTAGAAGTAGCTAATAGGGATTGACAAGGTAAGTGATTAAGCTAGAATGCATAGAGTTTAAATTATGAAAAAGGAAAATGTTAAAGTGATGACCATGCATGACACACATTTAATAATGATTTAAAATAGGTAAAAATGTGATGGAAACTTGACCTTACCCTCTCATAAGATGAAAACTATCAATCTCTGAACCTTTTTCAAAAAACATGATTTCATAGCGAATTCAGTTAGAAAGTTGGAAGATTTTCTACGAAATCATGAAGTGATTTTGTAGCTAAAATCACCTGTTTTGCATAGAATTCATTGCAGAATCATGAAAAATCAGACATGTGGCTAAAAACAAATTTTAACCCAATGCATGTGAACCTAAGGTGGGTTTTATAGATATGAATGGGATGAC
This sequence comes from Pinus albicaulis, assembly GCA_034641835.2. NCBI lineage: Eukaryota > Viridiplantae > Streptophyta > Pinopsida > Pinales > Pinaceae > Pinus > Pinus albicaulis. The sequence goes on along the minus strand of CM076584.1, from coordinate 1,527,385,132 downwards.
ATGACTAATGAACTATTTTGGACTTAGGATAAAGACTTATTTCATGAATTTTTCATCAATTTCATGGACAAACCTTATGAAACAGAATGACCTAGGCAAGTGACCCTAATCAAAAATTAAAAATTAATGTGTGATAACAATGGTTCCACTGGGGATGGTGTGCCCCTGTGGTACAACAAAGAACTTGTAGTTCCAGTGCTTTCCTTCAAGAAAAACAAAAATTTCTGAAATTGATGAAGACTTCTTCAAACTCTTATGGCCTTCTCCTCGGGGCTCAAGCTTGTTGAAAACTACAATCCAAGATGAAGACTAAATCTATACATGCTGAAAATATGCTCAGAATACTTGAGCTTATTCACACACACTCCTACCTACCCTAACAGCTGCAATATTCATGCTTGATTCAAGCGACACGAAACATCCAATAAAGCTAGTCAATGAGCTAATTTGACACCTGAACTCTTTGATTGTGCTTAAACCAAAAGAAAACCGTATAATGTAATGACCAAGGCAACATAAAATGGGTCTAATTTTCACAGTGAAAACATAATAAGAAACTTGGATTGTATAACTCTTCCATTTAGTCAGCTATAGGATCATAGAATACATAGTTTGTTTGGTGATTCTCAAGACATTCTGCAATTTTTGCCAACTCATATATGTTTTATTTAGCAACATAAGATTTTAGTTGTGTGTTATCAAACTCATTTTAAAAAACAAGAGATTCCTCCTCAATATCAAAAGAAAAAGGTAGCACCACGTTCTCTTTGTATTTTGACATGAAAAACTTTTCAAAAGACTAATCTTGACCATGAAGACTCGGATTGAATTTGATCTTCTAAAACATCAATGTCTTTCTCGATGTTTTTAGAAAATTCATCCAAAAATTTGAATCTTATCTTCTGACTTGCACTCAAATGACTTTAAATAAGAAGACAAGGCCGGAGAAAAAATTTCATCCATTTCCTTATTAGTGTGATCATCGTTCCATTGCTTAAAACCATGAATGGAAAGAGAGTTTGCCACCAAATCTATTTTTTCCGTCCATTTTTCCAAAAAGATAAGCCAAAAATCTGCAAATGACTTAATAGATATGACATGAAAACTTTCAATCCATTGCCTACATTTCCCTTGAAATGAATTAGAGAATAATACGATGAAAATATCTTCATGCATGACTCTAAGAAACTCAGTAAAGTCACGGAAATTTGATATATGATTCAAGGTCAAACTCAAATATTCTCCATTAAATTTTGGACCATTTCTTAAAAAATATGCATCTTTGGGAAACCATAAATTTATGAAAAATCTACACATGCATACCTCGAAACAAGAATGCTTGCATATAAGTTCTTTATGAGTCCAGTGGAATCACCATGAAGCTATGAATTTTTTAATTCTTCAACAATGGAGTTGCCAAGGTAGTTCTGTAGCCTCAAAATTTTCTGAGCTCCTGCTACCTTCAAGAGTTCAACTTCACTGTTTGAGCACAAAGTTCGGGAAATATGTCTTCAGACTCCCAACAGACGCACCAAAATGTTATCTCTAAATTGGTACTGATGGGCTGCTCCACCAGACAACTTAGAGTAACTATTTCAAACCATATTTTGACATAGGATTAACCTCTTCATCCTAAGAGGGCTCTTTCAACTTATCTAATGATTTTATCAATTAGCTTTTGAATCAGATGGCTAACTTTGTGATAAGTGTCTTAGTGTATTTGATTGTAGGTGAAAAATGGGATATATTTCACTACCATTGGGCTCATGGAGTCAGTATGAAGGTATCTTGTGACAAATGGTTTCTCCTTGTGGAAGTTGAGGCTTTTACTGATTCAATGAAAAAATATAATACTAACACATAGGAAATTTCAATAACTTAATGTCAAAAGGAAGTCAGAGCATGAGAGCATGAATTCTGAGTAATTTAACATCAAGAAATTGAGAAAATATATTAAGAAAAAATAAGGCATAAACTCATTGCAACAGACAAAGAATCTCAGGTTAAGCAGAAAACACCATCACTGTATATTACTGTATTCCAAAATTTACAATAATAGTAGACTAAAAGTAACATTCTCCAACCCTCTTCTCCTTCAATAATCTACCTATTAATAGGCTTAGGAATATTTACATTGATCCTCTCAACAAGATTGAGCCTTCGAATGCTTCTTTTGGCAACTAATCTAACCAAAATCATATTACAAGGAAACAAATCTGATAGTTACTAACTTTAGGACTTAGAGACCTACTAGAACTCTATAACCTATTTATTTCACTAAAAGCTTTAGATAATCTATTCATGATGAAAATTATTGAACATAACCACTTTGAGTGAGGTGGAAATATCCATAACCAAACAATAAAACAACCAAACTGAAATTAAGGGTCTTCTCCTTGGATTTTGGGGATGTGTTGTCATAGTTGATGATGTGTCCAGAATAGATGAGTTGGTAGCCTAGTCACCTTCTTTGTTGAGTGTTTTGACCAACAAAATATTCACTGATACTCTTTGACTAATACATGTGTCTTGCTGAAATTCAATGAACCTTCAAAACCAAAATACAATAAAAATCTCCTTGCTGCAAAAATAGAGTGAAACATGTAGTTTCGTAGCATGGTTTGGTAGCAAATTTGTTTCACCCATCTAGGTCAACCTTTAGCCTTCCTTTCTAATTTGAATGTGTTTATTGGAAAAAATAAGCTAAATACAATTTTATCCCCCTTTGATTTCCACCCAAACTGTGATTTTTTGCAAAGAGTAACCTACAGGGATTTCATAGCGAAATTTGGCCTTCAAGCCTGGGATTCACTATGAAATTTCCAAATTGGAAAAAAACTCAGAATTTTGTTTTTTTGCTGAAAAATAGGGCTCCTAAATGAGCTCATATATCCAAATCCTTGATATATTTTGAAAAACGGGAGGAGGCTTTTGTAAATCTGTTCGTTCTGAAGAAAACCCTCACTTGGTTTTTTGTAAAACATCTCTAGGTGTCCGGATTCTGTATTTGAAAAACATGTCTAAAACACAAAAAAACACATTTTGAAATTAGATCCCAAAGACATCTCCAAATATCCCATTTGGTAGCATCCGTGAGAAAAGTGAAAGAGTTTAATGTTCTTTGATCTATGCTTGACAATAACCTCTCTCAGTGTTTAAGAATTATCCTCTGTTTTCCCACAAACTGCTCTTGAAGTTGACTACTCAAACAATAAAAAAGACAAAGAAATCCCTTTATATCTTCTTGTAAAAACTCATGCAAACAACTTTGATGAAATCCTGTGCAACACTAGGGTCGCCCATGAGTAGGTTGAGGTCCATGGGTTCATATCTCACATAGGAGCCTCCTTTGTTTGTTTTCTTCTTCATGCCCATCTTCCTTTATAACCACACTGCCTTTCTTGAAAAAGTGACACTTGCAAAGAAACCAATTTGAACAGTAAGCTACTTATTGACACATGGTGGAATCTAACTTATGACAGCAGTTAGAGGTATAAAATGTAAAAGGTGGCAGAAGCAGCTAATAGGGATTGAAAAGATGAGTGATTAAGCTAGAATTCATAGAGTTTAAATTATGAAAAAGGAAAAAGTTAAAGTGATGACCATGCATGACACACATTTAATAATGATTTAAAATAGGTAAAAATAAGATGGGTGACTTGACCTTACCCTATCATAAGATGAAAAATATCAATCTATGAAAATTTTGCAAAAAACATGATTTCGTAGTGAATTCAGTTAGAAAGTTGGTTGATTTGCTACGAAATTGTCAGGTGATTTTGTAGGGAAAATCACCTGTTTTGCATAGAATTCGTTGCGGAATCGCGAAAAATCAGACATGTGGCTAAAAACGAATTTTAACCCAATGCATGTGAACCTAAGGTGGATTTGATAAATATGATTGAGATGACATGTCTAATGAAGTTTTTTTGACTTAGGATAAACACTTATTTCATGAATTTTTCTTCAATTTTATGGACCAACTTTATGAGACAGAATGACCTACGCGAGTGACCCTAATAAAAAATTAAAAATTTATGTATAATAACATATTGATCATACAAGATTTCCCTTGTAGCCTCCATAACAGTTCTATTATTCCTTTCTACAACTCCATTCTGCTTCGGATTATAAGGATCAGTCCACTCTCTTGTGATGCCTTCCCTTCCGCATAATTATTTGAAATCTTTATCAGTGTCTTCTCCACCATTATTTGATCGCGGTATCTTTATCTGCTTTACTGTCAGATTCTAAACCAGAGCTTTAAACTCCTTGAATCGATCAAATACTTCATCCTTCGTCTTCATAAAGTAGATCCAAGTTTTCCTAAGATGGTCATCAATGAAGGTGAAGAAATGTTCGGCACCACTAAGAGATCTAGTGGACATTGGTCCGTAGATGTATGAGTGTATCAATCCCAATACACTCTTAGCCCTATTTTTTCTCTTGGGGTAGATTGAATTGGTGTACTTCCCTAGTACGCACCCTCTGCAATGCCATCTCATTTGGTGCTCAAATCTGGAACTCCTGTGATGGTCTTCTTGAGAATTCTCAAAGCCCCACGATGTAAGTGCCCCATTCTCTTGTGCCATAGTTGTTTCAAATCCTTCTCATCACTACTGCCTATCAGTGCCATTGGAGATTCAAGTTGCAAATTATACATTTTATTCCTCCTGACACTGATTTGTGCCTTCTTCTTCCAACTCAGGTGTTTGAAATATACTCTTTTCAAATGAAGTAGACGTCATAACCCTTGTTTTGTAGAGGAGACACTGAGAGTAAGGTCATCCCCAAACCAAGCACATGCAGTGCATTGGTGGCCCAAAGCTTATTGTCAGCTTCAGTTTGAAGCACTACGATACCTCTCCCAACAGGGGTACACTTTTCCTTATTTCCCATGGTGATCTGAAAATTCATTTGCTCTTCTTGGTAGCCTGAGAAACATTCTCGTACTCCTGTCATATGTGCAGAAGCTCCACTATTAATATACCATACTTCGGGAGAATCAGAGCTTGATATGCAAGAAAATTCTTCTTCCAGTCTAGAGGCAAATACAGAGATGTCGTGATCTCTTTGTTCTTCCATACTTTCCCCTCTCTCTCGAGAATCATGTGAACCCTTTCAAGTTTCTCTTACAGCAGCTTCTAGAATTTGTTCCATCGCAGAGTCTCCAATCATGTTACTTAACTCAGCTTTGATACCATATGAAAATTTCAATTCTAAAATTCTACTGCATTTATGGATTTTTTTCTCCTACTTATTTCCACAATAAGTTATTTACAAAACCCTTACAATAAATTTTGAAATAAATACAACTGTAATTATCACTCAAGTACATATAGAGAAAAGAATAGGAAAATGCAAGCACAAGAACCAATCACAATGACATAGTTATTTTTGGACAATTTTCCCTGGAAAAACCTAATGTGGGAAAACTAGTGCAGCAGATGAGGGTTTATATATTAATCTTCAGCAGTAAATTGTTTACAAGGAAATAACTATGAAATTTCATGAGATACACATGAGATAACTCTTCTCAAGACCTTTGAAGAATTTTCGACACTTGAGGGATTCACTAGCCCTCTCTACATCACTTTGCGTCACTCCTACGTACCTCTCTGTGCAGAGCTAACATGAGACTGTGTCACTACTGCGTGAGGCCTCTACGATGCTCTTAAGTGCTGCATCTTTGCCCTTCGACATCATATTTATTTCCTTCAGCCCTGACACTGTTTATGCCCTATACTTCCTCTGCCCTGCAAATCTCCCTCTGAAATCGAATTCTATTCCTTCATAATCGACTTCCCTCGGGTTGTTGAATGTTTTTCTAGTTTACTTTCCAAATGAACCTCAAGACTTATTTTATAATCTTCTCATTGATTAATCAATGACCCAGATTAGAATTCTAATCAATGTCTAAGATTAAAACTTGACTTGATTTTCGTTCTCTAGAAGATTCACATCATGTTTTATTAATACCCAATAATTATTTATTTTACCTAAGTTTATACCTAGGGTCTCCATTAAATTTATTTTAATAAAACATGAACTGAGTGAAATTTCCACAAACGGTTTCTGGGTTCTTTGGAATATTGGTGTTTAAGCCTCCTCACCAAATTTGAGGCTCAGATCACTTTTTGATGCTACAAAAAATATCAAAATGGATTTTGCGGATAGAGTGGGCTTAGTTTGTGATCTTGTCCCCTTGATCTCTTTTAGGAGTTACCTTTGGATCTTAGTCCCATAGGATCTCCTTTATTGACCATGTGGTTTTAGGATGGTACTACTGGGAAACCCCAAATTTGGGTGTGTGGTCCCATTCCCCTATTTACATGTATTACTCCCTTTCCACTCACTATATCCCCATTCATCATTTATCCCACCTGGGTCCACATTTCCATTCTGGGTCCATATAGGGCCAACCTCCCTATCCTCTTGCCCTCACCTTGGGTCAAACCTGGAACGATGCCCAGAAGGTTGATGCAGATAAAAGAAAAATAAAAAGCATAATTGACCACATTTAACAATAAATTGTACCAAAAAATGCAAAAGATGGTCAAGACAAAAATAATTAGCACGTGGGAAAAAGTCAATACATGAGATCTACCCTAATCCATGGCCATCGCCCTAGTTCCATAGGCCCTATATGAGCCTCCTTTATCATTCAGGAACCGAAAATTGTCCCAAGCCTTGGAGCGCAATGAACCACCCTACCTAAAAGGGGGTAATCACTGCTACATCTCACACATCATGCTCTTATCCCTTAGAGCCCCGAGCAGTTAGTTAAAGAAATTCATAAAATGTAAAAGGCATAAAAGGAAGGGTGGAAAAATCAAGGTCGGGCACCTCATGTACCACAATTTCTCCCTCCTACACATTATATACCCAAGTGTGGGCTTCCCTTCATCTGGCTACCCATATGCCCCAATATGTGACCGAGGATTTCCTCTCTCACTCCCTATTCCATTCCACTTATCTATCACTTTCCACCCCCATTAGAGGGACGTACCTTGAACATTTTATCCCCTTTAAAGGTTGAAACCATCTAATAAGGTACTTGGTTAACCCCCTTTGGATCCTAGAGACACTGGCACATGACAAAGCTCACTACAGAATGGCATGTTATTATTAAGTGCCCATTTTTTTATCCATGGTTTCTAATGACTGGCTGTACTGGAAGCCTATGGGGCACATTGGATCTTATGCAGGATTACAGGTGGTTTCCATTTCGGTTTGGTCTCCCTCTATAGGATCCTGACCCCTGACGGATACATTGACACACATGTACGTATGTATTGAGAGATATGGGAATCCACAGTAGCAGACAATGCTTCATGGACCCCTTTAGATGTTCATGGATTACTAGAGATCCACTTTTGGACGAGGAAGATGCATCATGCCCAACCAGCCCCACAAGTGCACCACACACTTGGAGGGTAACCCAGGGCTTTTACGAGGACCCGATGATATTTATTACAACATCTAAGCCTTCATAGAGCATCTACGGGAATTTATTATCCATTTGGAGACCCATGGGATCATTTATGTGGCCCCACACCCATAGGGAGCACCACAGGTCTACTGCTTGGAGAACAAGGGGCCACCCCCTTGTCCATCATATCCCGAGGGATTTATTCCTCATTATGGCACTTCAGGATGTTACTAGGTCTATTGGAGGGCCCTACAACATGTACACATCATTATTTGCCCCCCTGTGAGGCTTATTTTTTCCATTTTGAGCTAGTTTGGTGGGCTTGTCACCAATAGGGGGTTTTATTTGTAGATTATTTTATCATTAGGGGCTAATGTAGGCCCATAGGCTAATTCAAACTCCTTAGGAGGCTATCTATTGATGTTAGATACATTCATTTGTATCATCACTTTACTTAGGATCTCTCTAATCATAGAGAACTTCAAATTTTTTCCCTTGGTGGACATTTTTGGAGACAAATTAATTTTGATGTATGGATTTGGGTTATTTTTCTTGTCTTGGAGATTTCTCTTGCAAAAGAAATGTTGGTTGGATATACTCTATAACTTTGTAAGTAAATTTTAACGTTGTTATTCTTTTTGTTGCAAACTGCTAAAATTAGGGTTGGTTGCTGCATGCTTGAAATGTGGAATTAAGCATGTTTTAGCTAATTTAATGTATGGGCCAATGTTATATGAATGAAATGTCCTAAATATTATTTATCTCGATAATCTTGCATCATTTTATTTGAAGTATAAATTCTTGAAGCTCAGTTTTCTTTTATTTCTCTCAACATTGGATGAGCTGAATTTCTAGGCCTCCTTGATCAAGAAACCAAGTTCTTACTCATCATCATCCTTGACTCCATATCACCAAGTGGATTAGGAACTGATCCCTAAAAAATATTGTCATCCATTTCACCTTTTTCACCATTTTCCACTTGTTCCCTGGTCTAGCCCTCAAATATTACCTAGGGCATCGATTTCTCGAGAATTGATCGAAGGAAAAATTTCAATCTCCTATAGGCTACTGTGCTGGTGGGTCCCCTCCCTCTCCTCCAATTTTGAGACAGTTCTAACGGTGGAATCTCTAGGAATCTCAATCCCTAGCTCTAGGATCAAATTTTTCCTAGGCATCCCCCAAGGCTAGACCTTAACAAGATCAATTCAAAATTTTGAAGTAAATATTATTGTTTGATCCTCTCCCTTCACCTTTTCCAGGATAGAAACTTCATTGGCTATTGTATTCCATCCTCGAACCTGGGCAAGGTCCACTTGCCTCGTGTGGTCCCACTTCTCAATAAATATTATTTGTTAAGGACCATTTGGGAATCCAAGTTTCCCAAGGATTATAGGGATTAATAACCTCATATATATGCCCATTCCTTCTCCCTCAACCCTCCAATCCTCATCCCTTACCCCTAAAGGACCAAGTCCCTTGCTTGAAGATCAAGCAAGCTCCATTCTTCACTCCATCCTAGGGAAAGGGTTTTCAAGGTCACTTTCCACCTATCCATTGACATATACTTTGCAAGTGATTCCTACACTACCAGGACTCCTCCCATTGGTGAAAGTTTGTAAAGATCAGGGAGTGCTATAGGGTAATATGCTTGGGTGGTGGTTATTGAATATCCCTCTCAGGGATTTCCGGTGCTCGAGGCAGACTGTAAGATTAGCTGTAAAGTTCCAAAGGTACTGCATACATGTTCATACTAATATATAATTGAAAAAGAAAGATTTGGAATGATTACCTCTTTGTGGATTACAAATCCTATGGAGAGCGCTAAGCGGCGGGGTAGGAGTCCTTCCTCACTGGCTCCAAATCCAGATCCTGCAACCAATCAAAGCACCCGTGTAATCTTCACAACAGTATAGATTTCTAAAAATTAAATAGTATATAACTGACATTAACTATGCAAATATAATTCATTCATATCATGCTACATAGACAAATGAACAAAAAATGTGACACTGATGCATCGAATGGACAAAATAGATACAGTTCTATTGATTATGAAAAGGAGGATTACAACCATTAGTTGCACCAAGCCCTCCTCAGCCTTCCAATTCCTCTCTCTCTTTCTTTATCTACGAATGTGATGATGCTCAAGGCAGAGAGTCCTCAATGAACCTCGCCGATCTTCAAGCCTCACACTACAATAATGAAATTTTGCTCCACATATAATCAAACCTTCGACCTTAGACCAAGAGTCCACACCTCCAATTTATTGGAAATGGACAGGACAAATCTTGCCAAATATTTCAACCAGTTAAAATCGGGAAAGATCTAGATGTGTCCCAGCGTTTCTTTGCTTTTACCTTCCATAGGAGTTTAGTTGTGTTTGGCAATGTATAATAAAAGGTTTGTGCCATTAGTTTCTATTTTTGAACTGACTCTTTCTGAGGAAAAGATGGAAATGCCAATCAGTTTTCCGCAATATATTTCCCTTTTCACATTCAAACATGGATAACAGTGCCCCTTGGGCAAGGCAAAGCATTACCCTAGGTATTAACATTCCCTTTCCATGGCTAGGGTGCGTTATAACTCTGCCTAGCTGTTCCTAGAGTGTATTACCTTGGCAAAAATGGGTCTTGTCTAGGTCATTTTCTTCCTTCCATGCTACCTTCTCCTTTGAGCTGATGAGGAAGTCATTCATCCTGTAACAGATACCCCCTAAAGTGTGAGGTCAGAGGTGAAGACGATGGCAGAAATACTTTATAATATGTGTAGTGTAATGAGAGGAATTAGAGGACTGAGGAAAACCTGAAACTAAAACATATGTCAGAAAATATAGTATCTATCTTGAGTTGGGCATTCCCATGCTCAGTAGCTATATCGAAATTATTTCTATAAAACAGAGATATGACCAGTGTGTCCACCGATAAGCACAATGTGGAAGCTTCTATCATGATAGGATCAAACTGATAAGTTGTCTCCGAAAACAATATCGCAGCTTGGGAGAGGAAACACAACTGATGTAAGCCTCAACCCAAGGTCTTGGTCACCACTTCAATAAACTGCATATTTCCACACATGTGAATGAAGGAGTTGTATTTGAACATGTGGGAAATCGTCTGATTACTAGTAAATAACAAAAACTGTTAAAAGACATGAGGGTGGCCATCGATAAGGATGATGGTCCCCAAGATGCACAATACAATCTAGCGAGTGTGAATAAAAGGAGTTGATGTCGAACACTCATAGAATCATTCGATCGAGAGCCAATAATGAGAACCCCCAACCAAACACAAGGTGACCTACCACTGATGTCTGCAAGTACCTGGGTACTGATGTGTTTATGGCTCAACTTCCTAGATAAGATGTTGAAGTCGATAGGAAGAGATATGTCGAAAGGTAGGCACTAAGGAGTCCTACATCAATTGACACGAAACGGGAAAAGATGATTTTGTTTAGGAGATAGTCAAGAGAAAATGGGAGTTACTGATGACAAATAATTTATGGTATATGATGGCTTGGCTAATACAAGGGGTAGTAGATAGCGGGATCCTCTTGAACAATAGAAGGCACTATAACAGGGTACCAGGCAGCTTAGGCTTAATGAGCACCAAAGAGTGTTAGGATTCACCAATGTAGGAATATTGGCATAGGAAGGGTAAACGCATAGATGGTAGGGTTCGGCTAATTGCGAGTGAATTTTCTGGGAAGTGCCATGTTCAAGATTTTGTGCTGCCAAATCGACCTTTTAAAATATCATAGAATAAGTATCCACTTTGTCCAAATTTTCCCCGTCTGATTAAGTTTAACGAGTCCAGACGGGTAAACTCGGTGATCTTTTCAAATTTAGAGAGTTTGAAAAACATCGTAAAAGACAACTCCGGGTGGTACCTTTGTCATGTTTGATAACCAGGCACGACGAAGGGAGAATAGTAAGCCTGAAACAGTTCATTTTCCGTAAGTTAGTCCATTGAATCTGGATAAAGTGATAAACCTATGTTTAATGGAAATATGCCTCATTTTGTTATGAGTACAAGGAGACAGAGTAAACTCAACGTTCTTCGTGAAATTTTAACGAGTCCAATGAATAAAACTCGATGCTCTCCGTGAATTTTTAACGAGTCCATCAGAGAATAACTCAGATACTTTTTCGGTTTTTTAATAAGCTAGAAAAATACGGAAAAGAACGACTCATAATTCTTCGTCGTAGTAGTTTAATGAGCCCGATGAAGGTAACTTGGGTTTTTTCAGTTTTACGAGCTAGAAAAAGTCCCTAAAAAGAAAGCTCGCAACCGGGTTGAACACGGTCAAATCTGCACATGAACACTAACAACTCATCATAGCATCGATAACATTTTAAAAACCAATAGTTACGACAAAATATAGCAGTAATTTACCAATTTTAATAGACTAACTGAGTGAGTCATACCTCCAGAATGGCCATAAGAAGGCAACAAACCTTCATTTTCACTGTTTTGAGTGTTGTGATAGAGCTCTGGAGCGAAAAAGAGGTGAAACTTCTACTTTCGATTGTGGAAGAACTAGGAAATGGTTTTTGATTCCGCGAAATCCAGGTAAGAACTTGAACCTTCATCTAGCTTTACATTGTCATTTTTAGTGCTTTTTTCTGGTTGAAAATTTTGTTTTTAGCAGGCCCTAAAATTTTTGAGCAGCTAATGCAGGTGCCTAGTGTTTGGGCCGCGTTAAACACACTGCCCGTTAAGGGAAAATGCATTATCATGCACTGATTTTCACTAGGGATCACGTTAGCCGAAAAAAACATTTTTTAAACTTGTTTTTCTCAATCCCAGAGTGTTTCAGCCTAAAAATAATCCACTGGAAATGTTTCTTGTGTAGGTGTGAAGCATTTTACCATGAGTATTTGGCGTGAAAGAGAGCATGAATAGGAAGAACATGAAATGGTTACAGATGCTGCAACTTTGCTGGTTCACTACAGATGCAGATTACTAAAGTATGCTCATTTAGAGCTGATGAGAGGGCAAGAAGACCTTCTGAGATGGATCATCCAGCAGTGGGATGATAAAAAACATGTATTTAATATCGGGGGTAATGAACTCTCGATCGATAAAGATGACATATACTACTTGACTGGTCTTTCATGCAGAGGACCGAAGTCCAATATGATAGGTTCCAGGGCTGATCCTCGCACTACTACGAATCTGATCCGAACTCATTGCATAAACAATACTGCAGCTGTAAGAAACTCGATGCCTATAGCATGGGTGATTTCAAGACTGATGGGGTCTCTCTTGTGGATGATAGTTTGCTTGGAAAGAGCCAAGAGTCAGCACGTGTCCACCAAGGCCCAGGTATTGTTGGCATTAGATTTCATGCAACCTTAGGTTTTCGACTAGTGCGAAGGTGTTGTCCGCCGGGTTCGAGAAGAACTAACGACATGTAAGACCTGGACCCAAAGAGAGTTTGGGTATGGCACACTGATAGTGTCCTTCATACTAGAGTGGGTGCCTGCAATGAGGCCAAGGATGATCACAGATGCATTGGACCGTAGGAGCCAAGATAGGCTCGCTGGTCAGCTTTGATACCGTAGACTAGAGAGGGTCCAATCCATCACTGTTTTGATGATGCATTCTTCGAGTGTCTAGATGGTCAGATCCTGATGGTTGAAGATTATCCTTATGCAGGGATGAACTACACAGGAGATCCAGAATTGATACTGCCACCAGGCACTCAGTGGGGTCCAGATGGTAAGAAGGAACATGATCGGTGTTGAAGTATTTTTTATCTTTTGAATATTTATGCAAATTTTTTATTTAATGGGTGAAAATGTTTTGAAATGAAGCTTATTGCTTAACACAGATGTGGAACCTGTCCATCCATATGGAGCCCCTTGCTATGCAAGGTGAGGAATGAAAATACCTAGGGTCGGCGTAGCAACAACCACTGAAGATGGTGATGACGCACGCAGTTTGCATGAGCTTGCTAGGAACCTCGAGGGTCTAAGCATGGGCGTGCTGCCTCTTCCCATGAGGGAGATCCCGGTTCACCTACAATGGCACACAATGGGTGTGCCAGAGAGATTCTTGGTGCCTCCTAGGAGGTTATCTAGAGCAGTTATCTACGATCATGAGTAGTAGGCTCAGGAGGAATAATGGATAGATGTGTAAATATCAGAGCAAGGCTTAGCAGAGCCAATTTTTTGTAAAACACCCAAGATTTGGGAAGGTTTTTTTTATGTAAATTGACTAGACACAACATATATATATATATATATATATATATATATATATATATATATATACATATAAATATTTTGGTGATTTTGATTCTTGTGTTTTTAATTTTTATGTATTTTTTATGGTGAAAAAAATATACACTCATGTATGAATCCTTCTATAATAAATGCGACAAATGCCAATCTAACACATAATTTGCTAATGAATCAACTAATGTATTAAATTATCTAGGATTGTGCTCAAACTTGATGATTTAAAATTGACATTATAGAAGTCGTACCCTTAAGTAATAATGTAATAAGATTGGATGACGGACACGATAACAATTGTTTAAATGCATGACGACGAGCTGGGAATCTAACCTGACCACCGGATTGGAGATGTTGCAAGATGCAGTTTCTGTGAGGAGTTGTATCACCGACATGTACTCAGCAATGTTAGTGGCATTGCCCAGGATGATTCCCCTAGAACCAAAGCTCTGACTCAGGTGTGTAGAGGACCCAAGCAGTTGATCATGCAATGTGCCGAGTATGACGACTGGAACTATCTGCGTATCGAACGTATGGTAAGGATGCCAAAGGAATCTGTGTAAAAGAAGAGAGTGTTCATGAGAAAAACACTCAAAAACCAAAAATATCCAGACACACCAAACAAAGAAAAAATTGATATACATAAAATTACAAAGCATATTCCTAGTGGAACTCTAGGTGAAATACTTCTTCAGATAGAGCCTGTTGCGGGGCTCCGTGAGTGGAATTCCATTACAGTCCTGAAGTTCATAAGCTCCTTTTGAAAGAACTTTCATGATGACATAAGGACCAAACCATAATGGTTGAAGTGTTCCTGCCCCCAAGAGGTCATGTCTCTGATCATAAAGTAGAACGAGATCACTCTCTTGGAAAGAACAAGGCTTGACAGATTTGTCGTATTGAGCCTTTACTCAGTGCTTGTGAGTTTCGAGTGCCATTGTGGCATCTCGACGAGTTTCATCCAATTTATTGAGTGAGAGAAAGCGCTCTTCTTCCGTAGTGGTGCCGAGTATGAGTTCAACATCAAGCTTGAGTGATGGAATTTCACACTCGATTGGAAGTACTGCTTCCAAAACGAATGCTAGTTGGAATGGCGTGAAGCCTGTAGCAGTTTTTATTGATGTTCGGTATGCCCATAATGCGAAATATAACTTCCCATGCCATGTGGTTTTACGGTTGCTGACTAACCGACAAATCATGGTTTTGAGGATGCCATTTACGACTTTGACTTGACCATTCTCTTGCGGATAGTAGGACGAAGACTGATCTTGTCGAAAACCTAGCATGGACGTTAATTCCGTCATCATATGGTTCTGAAAATGTGACCCATGATATGTAATGATTGAGAGGGGTACACCGAAATTGAAGATGACCTGATTGAACAGGAACATAGCAACGGTTTATCCATCAACCTTAAAAGTGAGAATGGCTTCTGCCCATTTTTTGAAGTAGTCGACCGCAACTACAATGTAGTTGCATCCATCCACAGAAGTGGGATTGCATGTGACAAATTCTATTCCCAATTTAGTGAAAGGACCAACAGAGACAACTAGATGAAGAAGGGTGGGATGGGCGCACATTTTCTTCGTGAAAATATGACACAGATGGAACTTCAGGACCGCTGCGATGCAGTCTTTAAACAAAGTGGGCCAGTAGTATCCTGCACACAAGATTTTCTGGGCAGTAGCTATGCCAGAAATATGACCGTCGCACGCCCCCACGTGACAGTCATTTAAAATGTGTTCCTCCTCATTAAGAGTGAGACAACGACGAAGAATAGTATCAACACCATGATGATATAGAGTATCGTTTAACACAAGGTAGTGTTTTGCTTGGTGACGAATATGACGATGGTCATCTTACATGGGAGTTGGGAAAAATCGTTGAGTTTGGAGGTAGACCAAAATGTCTCGATACCAAGGATCAGAATAATCAACCAGGTAGAAAGATTCATCGGGAAATGGATCATGAGCTACATCTTTCGGGTCAATTTTGGAAAGGTTTGAAAGTAATTTGGCGAAGACTAGATATTTCTTTACTTTGGCAGTAGTAAAAACCAAATCAAACTGTTGGAGGATTAAAATCCATTTGGAATATTTTCCTCCAATAATTTGTCGAGACAAGATGTGTTGCATGGGATTCTCCAAAGAAATTACGGTAGTCTGCCGCAGCAATATATAGTGTCAAAGGCGGGTGATAGCGAAGACCACTACGAGAGATAGTTTCTCCACATGTGAATATCATAGTTCAGGTCCAATGAGATCTTTTGAAAAATAATATATCACATGCTCACTATCATCATTGTGAGCTTGAACCAAGACCATTCATAATGAGGATGGTGAGGCTGCTAGGTAGCAGAGAAAGTCGTGCGAATAGTTAGGGGCACTAAGAAGTGGGGCGGAAACAAGTGCTCATTTCAAGGCGTCAAATGATAGCTGAGCCTGGTCATCCCACAGATACGGTATCTCTTTATTAAGTAAGCACATAAAGCCTTTCGTCATCTCATCATATTTTACTATGAAACAACGTAAGAAGTTTTCCCTCACAAACGTTGGAGTTGCAGAATGGATTGTGGTGCTGGTAATTCAAGGATCGCCTTAACCTTATCGGGATTAACATCGATCCTCTTCTTGGAAACAATAAATCCAAGAAGGCATCTAGACTCGACAAGAAATACACACTTATGTGGATTCAAACGTATATTGTAGAACCTACATCGAGCGAATAGTTGTTTAAGATGCGCAAGGTGATGGGTTCGCTTCTTGGAGTGAGCCAGAAGGTCATCCAAGTAAGCTTGTACAATGTGTCGGATATCATGAAATTCATAGTCCATAGCCCTTTGAATATTTTCTCCTGCATTCTTCATACCGAATGGGAGTTTACAATACGCGAATGTGCCCCAAGGACAGATGAAGGTGGTTTTATGCTGGTCATATTTTTTAATCGTTATCTAGTTGTAGCCTGAGAATCCATCCATAAAGGAGAAAGATTCTCATCTGGCGCAATTTTCGATAATCTGATCTATAAATGGTGTAGGATAATTTTATTTTGGACAAGTGGCATTCAGATCACGATAATCAACATAGACCCGGATGGTGCCTTGTTTTTTATCTATGGGAATTGGATTAGAAACCCATTCCGTTAAAGGAACAGGATATATGAAACCAGCATGTAAGAGTTTTTCAACTTCAGTCTTGATGGTAGCTGCTTTGCGAGGGTGGACAGGTCGGAGTCTTTTCAGACAGGCTTGGCATTGTCATAAATCTTGATTTCGTGCTTGATAATAGACAAATCTATGCCGGGCATTTCGTTGTAAGACCAAGCAAAAACATTGCGGAATTCCTTAAAAATGGATGTGAAGCATGGAATTTCCTATGGATTATAATCGGCTCCAATATGAATATTTTCCAGGATACTCATTTTGACCGAGATATCTATGAGCATAGTCCTAGAAATATTTCCCATGTTCCCTTCCATATCGATAGTTTGAACAGTCATGTAGGCGGAGGAAATGATCTCAAGTAGGTCAAAAGATGGGATTTGAGTAGTGATCACGTCTGAATCGAACATCGAAGCATGATGATGGAACTCTCCCCAAGGTCGTTCTTCTAGAGAAATGATCTCTCGAATAGCTTCATTCGTAGGAAGGACTTCATTGAGGAGATCCCTAGAAGGAACTATGATGAGTGAGAGGGTGGTACCATTGGTCGAAACCAAAGCAGTGGAGGGTTTAGATGTTGTTTGGATGGCTTGATAAGCCAAATCAGCCTATGATAGCGGCATATTATCTCCGTAGGAATCAATTTCTGAAGGCGCCGGTAGGATCCATGGATCGATAGAGCCATCCAAAATGGTGGATATCATTGCAATCATGTGTGGAACCTCAGGCGGTAGGAGAGGAAAATAACCCATCAGGGAATATGCCTTTAGAAGACTACTACCGACGTTGACGTACGAGTTAGGACTACTAGGGGTACAGTGCTACTTGGTAGCGTGGAATAATCAGGGGTGCAAAAGGATAATTGATCCACTGTGACCATTTTCCCATCTAATAGAAAGAGGATGAGTCGGAAAACCGAAGAGACAATGAAAGTCATTGTGTAAGACCAATTGCGACCCAACAACAGATTATAGTTGAGATGATGATCTACGACTTCTATGTCCACCATTATCATTTTCCCACTAAGAGAAATGGGAAATCTAGCAAGGTAGCCTTTTGGGAGGAAAGTGTGGCCATCGAAAGCTTTAAGGGAATTTGACAGCGGAGAAAAAGTGGGAGAACCCAAAGCGAGCTAGCACGTAGTTGAAATAACGTAGGTCGAAGCACTTTCGTATATTAAAGTGAGATGGATTGGTCTCCATTTCGACACAACTTGTTGAGATTCAACAAGATGACGAGCTTAGTGAAAAGAGTCACCTTCACTAAGTGGGTCCACAGGCTATTTTTGGCACAAAGTCTATTTTTAGGCATGTCGATCATATTCTATGAGTTGCAGGATGCTATTTGTGGATGGTTGGTCAAGTTGGAAAAATATATGGACTTCTATTTTTATACATTTTGGGTAGAGTCTATTTTTAGACTGCCAGTCTAAAAATATATATGTCGAATATTATTAGCTCTTAATAATATTTGGACTCTAAACAATATCTTATTCTCTTGGAGCACTTCAGTTAAGTGCACAGATGTGGCACAGCAGCTGACAGAAGGAATTATGCTATTCCTGAGGGTTTATTGGAGCTATTGCATGGAGGACTTAGTTAGAACTCAAGTGGTAGAGTTATGACACATTTGGAAGTAGTTATGGAGTTGTGTTCAGTTTAACTCAGTTAGACTCAGTTGAGCTAGTTGTATCTAGTCTAACTGATTGATACACTAGTGAGAGTGGAGTGAATTAATTAGTTAATTAATTCATAAATAATAACTCATTAATCAACTAAAGAATACATTAGTTAAATACAATGCATGGCGGTTTAGTGGAGACTAGTGGAGAGGTAGGTGAAAGAGCAAGTGTGACTATCAGTTGTGACTATAGTGATGCATTGATTGCATCCAACAATCAGTGGAGATGCCAATGAGGATTGCGTGAGAAAGGCTGGATTAATTCAAACTCATTCAGAACCATTCTTCAGCATGGATTGCACAGTAGAGGCAGACTAGCAGGTGGTAAAGATCAGTGCATGGATTTGCAATATCGGGCCTGATTAGTGTGTAGCGATTATATTGTACTGAGAGCTTGATATGATCAGCTTTGTACGAGGATTGTTACATGATCTCTATGACATATAATATATAAATATAGTTGGGTTTTTCAGCTTCAGGCTTTCCCGTTAAACAACTGTGTTAATGTGTGTGAATTTTTATTGTTTCATGTGTGCATTGCAATCTTGATTTAATTTCCGCAAATGATCAATGGTGGAATAGATTCTGTATTTTGCATGAAATTAAAATAGTGTGAGATCAGGAGAATATTGGAAATATAAAACATAAGTTATATAATTTATACATGGTATCAGAGCATTTGATCATTGGAGGAGATTGCAATTATTGAAGCAGTTGAGTTTTGTGTTGGTGGAATTCGAATTTGCTGCAGTGTTTTCATGGTGTCGAAGTTGAGAATTCATTGAAATTTATTTCAATGGATTGCAATTGGAGTATGCCCTTAATGGGAGCTTGAATTACATAGCATGGAAGGATAGGATGGAGGTAGTGCTAGATGATAATGGGTTGAAGGAGTTCATCGATAGCGATGTTCCTAAGCTGAGTTCTAGCGATGTAGCCGCACTTGACGCATGGCAAAAGAAGGTAGCAAAGTGTCGAAGGATTCTGTTGGAAGGTGTGAAGGACCACATTGTGTCCAACCTTCATGGGAAAGACACTCCATTATTAATGTGGAAGGCTTTGACAGACTTGTTCCAAAGCAGAAGAACCCAGAGGAAGTTGGTGCTTAAAGACAAGCTAAGGAAAATAAAAATGGAGAAAGGCGACAGTATACCAAAATACCTCACGAAGTTTGTCCACTGCAAGGATGAGCTGCGAAGTGTGGGGGTTAATGTTGATGAAGAAGACTTGGTGAGCTTGGCTCTCCTTGGGCTTCCGAAGAGTTGGCATAGCTACGAATACTCTGTCAATGGACGGGAGAAACTGCCAGGATGGGAGTGACTTTGGCCGGATCTTGTGCAGGAGGAGATAAGGCAGGGTACCAGGGTTGGATCTTCATCAAAGAATGAAGATGAAGAAAATTGCGCTTTGGCTGCCAAAGCTCAGAAAGGAAAAGGGAATAAATCTTCCAAATCCGAAGCTAAAGGCAAGAAGCAGGATTTGTCCAAGGTGAAGTGTTTTCACTGTCACCAGTAGGGGCATTTCGCCACTAATTTCCCACAGAAGAAGAAAAATAAGAGCGCTACTGGTTCTACAGTAGGAAAGGCCTTAGCCTTGTTGTTTGAGCTTGAATTTTATTTGATCACATGCTTGGTTTCAAGTGTGATGGGATCGGTCTGGTTTCTTGACAGTGGTGCGTCTTTCCATATAACCAGAGACAAATATTTGTTTAGTGATCTGGAGGAGAAGGATCTTGGAGTGCACATCGAGATGGACGATGATGGTAGATACAGTGCGACTGGTATAGTGACCATTTCATTTGAGAACGAGTCTGGTAAACCTTTCATCTTGAGGGATGTCATGCATGTTCCAGGATTGAAGAAGAATCTGATCTCCGTGGCGATGTTGGAAGACAAGGGTTATGATGTTGTTTTCAGTGAGGGAAAAGCTTTTCTCCGACATAAAACAACTGGTCAAACCAGGAGGATAGGGATTTGAGTTAGAATATTTATCAATTGCAGGTAGATGGCTGCGCTGCAATGGCAGGAAAAGCAGAAGTAGTGGTGATCCGAGATGAGGGCAAATTGTGGCATAGGAGATTGGGCCATCTTCACCATGGTGCTTTGAAAATTTTGCAGCAGATTTCTATTGGGCTTCCCAAAGGTACACTTTCACAGTCAGATCAATGCAAGGGATGTACTTTGGGAAAATTTGTGAAGACCAATTTTCATGAGAAGGATAGTCGTGCTTCGATGATCCTTGAGATAATTCACATAGACGTGTGTGGACCTTTCTCGGTTGCTTCAACAACAAAGCACAGGTATTATGTGATATTTGATGATGACTTTTCTCGTAAGTGCTGGATCTTTTTCATGTAGAAGAAGAGTGATACATACTCAAATTTCTGTGAGTTCAAGGCACTGGTTGAGAAAGAGTCGGGGAAGCAAGTGAAAGCTCTAAGGAACGATAATGGTGGTGAATACATCTATAGTGAATTCAAAGAATTCTGTAGCAAAGAAGGAATTCGAAGAGAACTCATAGCACCTCATAACCCACAGCAAAATGGGGTCGTGGAGAGAAAGAACAGAATGATCGTGGGTGTTGCACAGGCGATGTTGCATGATCAGGGCCTTCTGATACACTTGTGGGCTGAGGCATGCAACACTGTGGTTTATGTGAAAAACTGTTGTCCTCATAGAGCACTTGGCATGAGTACACCCGAAGAAGCGTTTTCTGGTAAGAAGTCTGATATTTCTGATTTGAAGATTTTTGGCTCACCTGTTTACATTCATGTGATGAAGGATGCTAGGAAGAAGCTGGAGCTGACCGCAGAGGTTGGGATATTTTTGGGGTACACAGAAACACCCCACAATTATCGTGTGTATTTTCCAGACAGTCGGATGACTATCATGCGGCGGGATATCAAATTTCATGAGGAAAAAGCCATGAAGTTGTCGCTTGAGAGGGAGCTACACTTGCATGCAGAAGAGGAGCTACTTGTTCCTAAAGATGAGTCTCAAGATGTGGATTAGCCACAAGAGGAGGTTCATGGAGTGGAAGAAACCACTCATGCAACACCAAACATTAGAGGGCGGAAGCGCACTATAGAAGTTGAGTGACTGAATCTTGATGCAATACATAATGTAAAAGTTCCTACATCACAGTACAGATAGAGACAGTCACCTGACCGATTTATTGGATACATGGCTCTGATGAGCAAGTGTATCATGACGGAGCCATCCTCTTTCGAGGAAGCTGTGGAGGATCCCGAATGGGTAGATGCCATGGTGGAAGAGTATGATTTGATTGTCAGAAACAATGCATGGGAGATTGTCCCAAGGACGGAAGGGAAATCAGTGGTAGGTTCGAGATGGATGTACAAAGTGAAGCAAGCTACTGATGGGAGCGTTGAGAAGTATAAGGCAAGATTTGTTGCTCGGGGCTTCTCACAGAATGAGGGGATCGACTATGAAGAAACCTTTGCACCTGTTGCAAAGTATTCTTCCATACGGATCATCCTTTCTCTCTCACCGCAGATGGGTTGGCACATTCATCAGATGGATGTGAAGACTGCATTCCTCAATGGAGTCGTTGAGGAGGAGGTGTACATTGAGCAGCCCGAAGGATTCAAAATCTTCAGCAGTGAGTTGCATGTGTGCAGGCTCAAAAGGGCGCTGTATGGGCTGAAACAAGCACCTCGTGCTTGGTACACACAGATAGACAGTTATTTTACTAAACTTGGTTTCGCCAAGAGTGAGTCGGATCCAAACCTATACTAGATTGTGGTGGAGGGTAAGATTTTGATCATTGTGCTTTATGTAGATGATTCAATACTAATGGGTGATGATCTGTTGATACACTCATGCACGGAAAATCTTGCAAAGGAGTTCGAAATGAAGGAATTGGGCCTCCTTCATTATTTCCTAGGATTGGAAATTTGGCAGCGGAAAGGTGAAATGTTTGTGTCTCAAGGCAAGTATGCCCGGGAGATACTGGAGAAGTTTCACATGCAAGGCTACAAGCCTATCGACACTCCTCTTCTTGGTGGTTGGAGGAAGGAGGATGCTACATCGACAAAGGTAGTGGATGCCACTGTTTATCGACAGTTGGTTGGTTTGCTCATGTATTTAGTCAATACATGACCAGACATATGCTATGTTGTGAACCAGATTTCACAAGCGATGGTGAAGCCTACCAAGCTCTTTTGGAAGGCAGGAAAGCATGTCCTGAGGTATCTTAGGGGCACATTTGGATATGGATTGTGGTTAGATTGGGCAGGAAGCCCAACAGACAGAAAGAGCACATCTGGACGAATTTTCAGTATCGGATCTATAATAGTTTCTTGGTACAACAAGAAACAAAGATCCGTGGCACTCAGTTCAGCGGAGGCCGAGTACATGGCAGCAAGTTTGGCTGCATGCGAGGCTATATGGATGAGGAAGATCCTGGTCAATTTGTTCAGTTCTCACTTAGATCCTACTGTGATATATTGTGATAATCAGAGTTGCATTAAAATTTCGGTTAATCCAGTATTTCATGATAGATATAAACATATTGACTTCTGGTACCATCATATCAGATATTGTGTGCAGCGGAAGATCATGTTGCTTTCTTACATTCCTACGGAGGATCAGGATGTAGATATTCTGACGAAGGCGCTCACCAGGAGAAAATTCAAATACCATAGAGACAGGATCGAGGTGGTAGATAATCCCTATCTTGTTGAGAGGGAGTTTTGATATTCAAAAAGATGATGAGCTTAGTGAAAAGAGTCGCCTTCACTAAGTGGGCCCGTAGGCTATTTTTGGCACAAAGTCTATTTTTAGAATATGTCTATTTTTAGACATGTTGATCATATTCTATGAGTTGCAGAATGCTATTTGTGGATGGTTGGTCAATTTGGAAAAATAGATGGACTTCTATTTTTATAAATTTTGGGCGGAGTCTATTTTGAGACTGCCAGTCTAAAATAGATATGTCGAATATTATTAGCTCTTAATAATATTTGGACTCTAAATAGTATCTTATTATCTTGGAGCACTTCAGTTAAGTGCACACATGTGGCACAACAACTGACAGAAGGAATTACGCTATTCCTGAGGGTTTATTGGAGCTATTGCATGGAGGACTCAGTTATAACTCAAGTGGCAGAGTTATGACACTGTTGGAAGAAGTAGTTATGGAGTTGTGTTCAATTTAACTTAGTTAGACTCAGTTGAGCTAGTTGTATCTAGTCTAACTGATTGATACACTAATGAGAGTGGAGTGAATTAATTAGTTAATTAATTCATAAATAATAACTCATTAATCAACTAAAGAATACATCAGTTAACTACAGTGCATGGCAGTTCAGTGGAGACCAGTGGAGAGGTAGGTGAAAGAGCAAGTGTGACTATCAGTTGTGACTATAGTGATGCATTGATTGCATCCAACACTCAGTGGAGATGCCAATGAGGATTGTGTGAGCAAGGCTGGAGTAATTTGAACTCATTTAGAACCATTCTTTAGCAGGGATTGCGCAGTAGAGGCAGGCTAGCAGGTGGCAAAGATCGGTGCATGGATTTCAAGATCGGGCCTGATTAGTGTGTAGCGATTGTATTGTACTGAGAGCTTGATATGATCAGCTTTGTATGAGGATTGTTACATGATATCTATGAAATATATTATATACAGATAGTTGGGGTTTTCAGCTTCAGGCTTTCCCGTTAAACAACTATGTTAATGTGTGTGAATTTTTATTGTTTCATGTGTGCATTGCAATCTTGATTTAATTTCCGCAAATGATCAATGGTGGAATAGATTCTGTATTTTTCATGAAGTTAAAATAGTGTGAGATCAGGATAATCTTGGACATATAACACATAAGTTATATAATTTCTACACAACTTGTACCTGGAAAGAAAGTTGGTGTGAGAGGCGAGGTTTTGATTTCTCCATGTCGAAGATGGCTAGCGTAGAATCCTGGGGGTCGATTCCACCAATGGCTGAAAGCAGAGCTTTCCTTTGCACTGGGTAGGTTTGCAATACTTCGAGTGCAGACATGGCTGACGTTTCTTGCGCCAAATCTTCTACAATATTGTATTTTTGGGTAGCACGTGCAAAGGTGTTATGCGTCGTGCATCGAAGTGTGCCTTTAGGGGGACGAACCACGGGGTCATAAATAGGCATTTCGATATGCAAATCATTGGCTGGTGGTGGATTTGAACTTGTACCAAGTTCCTGAGCTTCAATGACTAAATTTACATATATTTTAGCTTGGGTATGGAGTTCAACACTTTATACGCCATAAATGGCGGATGATCCTTCACCAAAATGATGAGTACCACCGTTTCCCCTTTGCGGGGGTTGTTGTGGGTTTGAAACCGTGTGTTGTTGTTGCTGTTATGGATTAGGGAAGGGATTATGGAGGACTGCAGGTGTCCTCCTAGAGTCCTTGTGTCCTCCTAGAGTCCTTGTGTCCTCCTAGAGTCCTTGTTTGTGATAAAATCTGTGCATTCCTGCAGCTGAGGACATTTGTATGTCAAGTGGTCCTCCGCACAAATTCTGCAAGGAAATCTCATGGGTTTCTCCTTTCCTCTGTAGTTGTTAGTAGCACTTTTCTGATTGGGATTACTCTGAGTACCAGACTGCTCTTCAGAAGGAGAGGTTTTTTTCTTGTTCTTCTTGTTCTTTCCGCTAGGTTTTTGTGTAGACTACACATAGTTTACCTCAGTGGTAGGAAGAGTAGACGATTGGTTAGGGGCAGTGGCAACCGAAGATGGCTGAAGGGTTTTCCCACTAGGCTATTTTATGGCTATGGCAGAGATTGCACCAACGAGGTCATTGGCGTGCGCTCCGAGTAATTAAGTAGCGGGAGGATTCAAATTTCTAGGGGCATGGGGGAGTAAGTCATACAACGTGCCAGATTGCGAATAGATAAGATCTAAATGTTGTGCATGACAGATGGATTGGTCTTCCATGACCACACCAGACAAGCAAACATCCTTAGCTAGGGGTGGTACGAGTAACTTACAAAACCATTTGGATATGAGATGATCCGGGATTGGCACTTTGATGAGCCTCTGCCTACGTCTCCATTCATGAATGTGATTGAAGATGTGGGTGGCGCTGTCTTGGTGCAACGAGGTTAAGAGTTCAGTGCCGGTTTCGTATCGAATAGGTAGTTGGAATTTCTTAAGAAAATTCGTAGCTAAGGTGCCAAAAGTATTGATGGCCCCATGTGGTAACTCAATGTACCATTTTGCAGCATTGCCTATGAGAGTGCGGGGGAAAATTCTAAGATGAATACTATCATCCACCATGGAGTGAGAAATAGACCATAGATGAAAGGTGATGACATGTGTAGCTAGATTGTCCCCTTGTTTCTCGTCGAATTTAGGGACGTCAAATGGAATCTTGTGCGGTACTAGAGTCCAGAGTGGGTTTTGGTTGATGGGATCATTGGTCAGTTTGTAGAGGTCGACGATGTCTAGAGCTGCAAACAATGGAAATTGTGTGTTTGCCCCCAGATATAACCAAGGAAGTATTGGTTGACCATTTAGACCGTAGGGTCCGCCCATCAATGTGTTACCAATGGGATAAGTAGGGATTTATTGATAAAATTTCCCTGTGAGTAGGGATGTAGGGATGTATGGTTTTTGTCCGTAGGGTATGTTTTACTGAGGGGAAAACTATTGGTTGCCCCCAGTGTAATAGTTCCCCCCTTACCCAAATTTACTTTGGGGTTAGTTCGCCCATATGGACATGATAGAGTTAGCCAAAGGCATACTACTATTCGCATAGTTAAGAATCGGCATAGACCCTACACCGAAAGTCTGACTACTCAAAGGAATAGTGTTAAAAATTGACTATCATGTTTGTCTTAATGACTGTAGGGGTACCGAAGTGCCCCCTGACATATATGTATTGGTGACACTGCCCCTTGGCATGATTTTCAAGGGGTTTGAACTCAGCAAAGGGTTCCAACCAAAAGGGTTGCTAAAAGGAACCGAAGTAGCCCCGCTAGCGGGAGCCGAAACCGTGGGTCCTGACGCAAAAAAAATAGGAGCAGATCCCAAAGGGTTCGGAGGTCTGCTAACAGTTGTGGTGACTGGATTTCTGGGACCAGGTATGGCCTGGATACTAGGGTTGAAAATGATTATCGTGGAACTGACAACTGACAAGGAAGATGGTGGTGGACTGGAGTTGGTTACCAACGACATTGACCCCATGGGTGGCAGTTGTGAAACAGATGTTGGTGCAGCCGAAGACATATCTTGGCCTGGTGTAACCTGAACTAACAATGGCCCCAATGGGTAAGTGATAGGAGGATTGTAAGGAGGTATGACTCCTACCGTAAAAGGATCCTCTGGAAACTCTATATGATATGGAGTTATATGAAATTCAAGGGTTGTCACTGAAGACTGCTCTTCCAGTGAAGGAACTAGCTCACTGAGACTCGACTCCTCCCCCGGTGTCAACGAAGGGATACCTTGCTGTCGTCGAGAAAGACGACAAGGGTCAAAGGACACCATAGTGACCTGTTTATTTTATCAAAATTATTTGTGATGTATTATAAAGTCTCAGTGATAGTAACCACACACCTAAAAAAGAAAAAAGAAAAAAGGACTTCTAAAATCAATCAAAAAGCAGCTAGAATAGGTATGACCCTGTCTGAGTACTATCATTTGTTGGAGATGAAACCCAGTATCACAATAGCATACAGAGAGGGTTGGTAAAAAATATAGCTACGATTACTCTAGAGCTTCGACCGAACCTCAGACAATAGGTGTAAGCACTCTCGTGAAGACGAGTACCCTCCCAAAGACCGAAGATAGAGTAGGTCTGTTTTTTTTAGGTACCAAGGCATCCCACCCCAGTCACCTTGTGTAAGTCACTAAAAATTCTGGCAACTAAAGATAACTCAAATCATAGACACTATCAGGGGGGTCACGGTCGTAGAGAGCATGCTATATGGGTAGAACACCTAGATCCCCTATCTGGTTTCGACATCCCCAAAGGGAACCCAAATATATAGCATGCCCACTGAATGCACTTGAAGGTGGGCTACCTTCTCATGCACCCTAGTGTTGTCTCATGCTTAACTCCGGTGGTAGTGGAGTGGTCCCGACAATATGAGTGCAGTAGGATTACACATTTTAACGACTCTAGTTTCAAGTTTTGAGATCTTGGGTGATTTTCTCACTTCTCCTACCCAAAGATCCTAGCCTGAACTACTATTGGTGTGAGCTTAGAAAAAATTATATGATTAATTTGATTACCGTTTGATTCTTAGTGTACTTTATTATTAGTCTTGCGGAGGGGGAGTGGACCTATGAAATGTGATGAGACTCTGACTCAAAAACCATGCAAAAACATGTTCTAAATATTCTTTTCAATGAAAATTTTATTCTACAGGGAGATATTTTTCCTACATCCATGCACCAAACATTCAAATAACATAGTTAAACCTTAAAGATTCAGAAATCTATCTATCTTCTCTAACAACTTTTTAACCAAAATTTCAGAATGAATTCAGCTATGTTCATAAAACTAAAAAAAAATTCTTCTTCAAAAAGTAGATGCTACTAACATTAAATTTTTCAAACAAGAACTAAAAAATGCTAACTGATAACCAGGCACATGGATCTAGTAAAAGAAGCTAATCTGGTAGCCAATAATTCCACTTCCAATGGGAAACACAACAGGGGTGTAAACAACAAATTTTGGTTGTGTAACACTAGCAAGAAGAGGCTACAAAGTGTTAATGATGAGAATAACACACTATATCTAAGCATAAGCAGTGTTATAACACACTGAAACACTCTCAGAGGGAGCGTTACTCAAGTTAAAGTTGTACAGATGGCTAGGCAGGGTCTATTATGGACTCTGTGAGCTGTTAAGATGATTACTGAGCATATAAAATGATCAGAAGGATATGTGAACAGAGGGAAAGAGGTAAAGTCATAGGAACAATCTGGAAACTTGGGGTTAACTCCCCAGTGGAGTCACCATTTCTGCTATAGGGTAATATGCTTGGGTGGTGGTTATTGAATATCCCTCTTAGGGCTTTCTGGTGCCCGAGGCAGACTGTAAGATTAGTTGTAAAGTTCCAAAGGTACTACATAAATGTTCATACTAATATATAATTGAGAAAGCAAGATTTGGAATTAATACCTCTTTGTGGATGGTAGATCCTATGGAGAGCGCTAAGCAGCGGGGTAGGAGTCCTTCCTCACTGGCTCCAAATCTAGATCCTGCAACCAATAAAAGCACCCATGTAATATTCACAACATTATAGCTTTCTAACAATTAAACTAGTATATAACTGACATTAAATATGCAAATCTAAGCCATTCATATCATGCTACATAGAAAAATGAACAAAAAATGTGACACTGATGCATCGAATGGATAAAACAGATACTGTTCTATTGATTTATGAAAAGGAGGATTACAACCTTTAGTTGCTCCAAGCCCTCCTTAGCCTTCCAATTCATCTCTCTCTTTCTCTATCTCTGAGTGTGATGGTGCTCAAGGCAAAGAGTCCTCAATGAACCTCGCTGATCTTCAAGCCTCACACTACAATAATGAAATTTTGCTCCACATATAATCAAACCTTCGACCTTAGACCAAGATCCCACACCTCCAATTTATAGGAAATGGAAAGGACAAACCTTGTCAAATCTTTCAACCAGTTCAAATCGGGAAAGATCTAGATGTGTCCCAACTTTTCTTTTCTTTTTACTTCCATTGGAGTTCAGTTGTGTTTGGAAATGTCTAATAAAAGGTTTTTTCCATTAGTTTCTATTTTTTAACTAACTCTTTCTGAGGAAAATCTGGAAATTCGAGTCAGTTTTCTGCAAGATATTTCCCTTTTCACATTCAAAAACAAATAACGCGGCCCCTTGGGAAAGTCAGAGCATTACCTTAGGCATTAACGCTCCCTTTGCATGGCTAGGGTGCATTATAACTCTGCCTAGTTGTTCCTTGGGTGCATTACCTTGGCAAAAATGGGTCTTGTCTAGGTCATTTTATTCCTTCCATGTTACCTTCTCCTCTGAGCTGATGAGGAGGTCCTTTGTCCTGTAACAGGGAGACTTAGCTAAGGTGATAGTGGCATCCTCCATCATTTCCTTTATCTTAGCAATTTTTTTATTAGGAACCCCTTTATGTCCCTTTTTGGTTTGAGTGGTAATAGTGTCCACAAGACAATTCTTCCAGTTGCCTTCAAGTTTACCTTAGCTTTGATACCATGTTGGAAATTGCAACATGGAATCTTATTAAATCCAATTTTTCTTAACCTTAATATTTGTGTATGAACTTTGTTAATCTTATTATGTTCTTTAGTTAGATCTCTTCATCAATCAAATATCAAGAACGAAACAATAATAATAGAGGACACATAAATTAGGCTCTCAGCTAGGGAAAAACCCCTCTATGGGGAAAACTCGTAAAACTCTTCTCTTCTTATAGAATCTGCTTCAAATGAGACACAAAGAACAAAGTCCTAGACCAAGTCCTCCTCCAAGTACCAAGTCAGCCCTTCCAACAAGTCCTTCCTTAATATTGGTCCAACCAGCTTCAAAACTACAACTTCGACCTCTTAGCTTCAATATCACAACTCTTATGGAGCTTCGATCCTACAGTACTTGCAAAAAAAACCTAAGACAACTCTTCCAGAAATCCTCCTTTGAGAAAAACAAGTCTTCCCAAGGTCAACAAGGTCCAAACAAAATACTTTCTCTTCCTGCAACGTGATGTTGCACCTGCAACTTGAATCTACAATTTTGTCCCTTATAAGAAGTTGTAGAAACCATAGATTCCACACATGTGAGAGAGATGGAGCCCAAAAATAGACTCATTTCACTTCCTCAGATTCCTCTTGCCTTCTATACCTTCTCTCTTCCTTCTTCCAGCTTTCCAACTATAGATTGATTTCTTCCTTGAGAGATCGAACTTCTTGGTGAGTGAGTGCTAAATAAGATCTAAATTCTCCTTTATATAGCATTTTTAAGGGGTCAAATTCCCTTCTTTAGGTTGAATTGAAGCTGCTAGAGCCGAATTGTACTTTTGTAGTTTCCAGTAATTTCTAGACTCAAAATTAATTATTTTTAAAATTAAATTTTTCTTGAAAGGGTCTTATAAACATGATGTTGACTCCTTTGACTCGTGACAATAAATCCTAAAACCTAACAAACCCTAGAAGCATGAAGAACATGCTTTTACCTAGAAGACAATAAATAAAAAGCATGAAACCCATGATTTGATAATAATAAATTTTCATTTTATTTCTTTGTTTGTTACATAAGATACATATTGAAATGAGTACAACAATTATGAAGATTGAAACTAGTTACATTTTCAACAATTTCTTGGCTCAAGTTTGGATTATCTTCTTTCCTTTGGCTAGACACTAGCATCACTGACCATTTTAAGCCTAGCCCCGGGCCTATTAGAGATTTATTAGACTACTTGCAGTCCTATTGGGATTTATATTTATTGCCTTCAATTTATTACACTAACTCTTGTGTTTTTGCATGCTTGTATCCATCATTTGAAGGGGTTTCATCAATTTTTTTGGCTAGGAACTAGCCATTTTTGCATCTAATCACTTGGAAGATTATTTTGAGGGTTAGCCGCAAGCCTCCAAGAGGGTTGCATACCCTCTGATCTGAAGCATATATAATTTAAGGTTTTTCGCATTAAAATTTGAAGAGTTAAGGGATTGAAAATACTTTAATTCATCACAGAAAATTCATAATTTTTCTAGCCTTATTTCTTTGCTTGACCGTGGGTTTTGTGGCTTGATTCATCAAGGATGTGAGAGTTTCTTGAGGTTTGGTGCAATTTGTTCATCACTAAAGTAACTATACATTTCCTTGTGTTTTCCTTTTTTGTGTTTGTTTATTTTGGGGAGTAATTATTGTTGTTTCAGAGCTATTGTCTTTGCTATTTACTCAAGGTGTTTTGAGAAGCATTTTTTTACTAGTGGCTTCTTCTTCATTGTAATCATAATAATAAAATTGATCTTTTTTCTTGAAGGGAGCTTGGGATTCAATCCCATGGTATCCCCCTCCTTATTTAAGATGGAGGAGCCCCTATATTCTTAGTTGGTTTCTTTTTTTGTTTTGCTTTAGATACTAACCCTTTTCTCTTGCTCTCATATTGATTAGATAGGCTTTCATTGATATCATAAGTTGGATCTAATATTTGAGTTTCTCCTTTCATTAAATCATTGTTCGCAATCTCATTTTCTATTATATACTTGTGTTTGCATCATTTAATTTTTCACTTGTTTCTATTGTAATGTCATATAAGTGAAAATCATCCTAAAAAACACTATAACTAAGGCATTTGAATTTGTTGTCAATTGTTTCATTCAGTAATCCTAAAGTGCTTCATTGGCTCATTATTGAAATATTATAATGTTGTGTTCTAAGTCATATTCATAAACTTGGTTATAAGTGGTTTACATTGAAGCATATTTCCATTATTGTATCTCTTTGAAACTATCTAATCTCATCATCATTTTCACTATCATTTTAGATCTATTTTCATTCCTAAAATTTACCTCCAAGCATAAGCTTGGTTGATAAAAAGTTAAGACCAACTTCTTCATATAAATTTTAGAAGCTTGACCCTTACTCAATGGTTAAAATAGGTGAACTTTCAGTTCTCTTGTGGGCAATCCCTTGTAGTAACAGAGGTAATTGGGTCATTAGAACTCCTGGGTAAGTATCGCTAATGATGCCTTGGACTCCTTCCCTATAAATTCTCACTACAACCTTGTTTAAGACTCGCTTCAAAAAAATTTAGGAGAAGGCCTTCATCTAGGATTAGGCATATAATTAAAACTAACCAAGATCTTGCATGTCACATTAAATAGATATTGCATTCGGTCATCATTAATCATTGGTAATTGGAATCATGAGTTTAATCTATAATTGCCAGCTTTACATTATCATTATTGTCTCTTCAAGCCTATTGTATTTTGAATATCATATTTACTTGAAAGAACAAGTCTCTTTTCCTTGAAATTAAATTTTATTGCTCATATCTCTAATGATCTTGATATTTTTCATGTACTAAAATTTCCTTGCAACATTTCTTATCTTGTGGCTTGAAACATATTTTCTTATCATGCAAGTAATTTAATTTATTTGAGCATTGTTCTTAATGCGTTGGTCTCACTATTTCATTTTAAGTTTCATCTAATCTATATCACATTTTTCAAACTTAATAATATAACTTGCCATCTAATCCTTAATTCAAGTTACTAAGAGCAGTGATTGTCTTGCCTTTGATCTCTTAGAATTGTTGTTTCAACAATTTCTTTCTTAGTTTTCCATATTTTAAGGACTACTCTCCTTAGCTTTCCTATGAGATGTCTTAAGCCTTAAACAGAGTGAGTAGGGAATAGGTGACAGCCCCTACTCTGAGCATGACGCCATAAAGACTATACCTTGTGGGGTTGGAAACTTTTCCCACATTTAGGTGTACCTCTTAGGCGAAAACATTTTCTAGCATGGTTTTCGAGGGAAAGTTTCTTATCCTTGGGTTTTTATAACATTTGGTTCTTAGCATATTGGATTTTAGATTTATATTTTTATTCGAGTGGCAACTCCACTTGTTTCATCTTTTACAAGAGCATATACTAGAAGACATCCAAGAAGTTTGGTTAATCCTACTCCTAATCTTGAAAAAAGGATTTTAGAGTTTGATTACACAAGCTCTCTTCTCGTACACTTCTTGTTGATCTCAGACATGAATATTTATCTAATATCCATTTTTTGTTTCAGGTTCAAGCACAAAAAGACATCATGAATAACTTGTTTCCCCCCTGTAATTTTACTAACATTCAAGGTTATCCTTGTGACATTCCTAAGAAAACCATAGAGAAGTTGTCTTCCTTTCAAGGCAATAATTCTTTCAATGCCAATAACCACATCAAGAAATTTGATCTTTTTTTGGGCAAGTGGTGTGCTAGCGCAAATTATAATCATGAGGATGTGAAGACGAGGCTCTTTGTCCTTTCATTAGAAGATGATGTCATGTATTGGTTTCATGATTTCCTTTAGCGTACATTTGATTCATTGAGATCGATTATCATACTTTTATAGCATAATTTATCACCTCTATATACTTGATGACTTATGCATTGGCCTTGGGCACCCCTTCCATTCAGACTTGGTCACATTTCTCAAAAAACAATATTTTGAAATCCATACGAGACTCTACCCAGTTTTTTCCGCATGCACATGCGGGTCCATCCATGGCTAACCCATGTATGCTATTTAAAATATTAAAAAATATATAAATCCCTATTAATGAGGCAGGATTTACATTTTTTTCCTATAACTTAACTACCCTAGCCCATGGCCTAACTTTTCCCCAATTGAAAAAAAACTAATTTGAGGAAGTATAAATACACGTCAAGGGAATGGCATAAGGGAGGAGAGAGAGAATATTATTGATATTATAGCTTTTTATAGCCCTGATCAAGTTTGATATTTCCCCTGTGCCTCTTGCACTTTCCAGGTTCAGGAAACCATTGTTTCCTTGTGATGAACACCCTCTTTCTATGTGACATCCTTTGTGCACCATTTATAGAAGAAGCTTTGTGAGGCTAGGGCTAGATGAATCCAGAGGACGATTTTTCTCAAGGCCATGGCAGATCTTAGGTGATTTATCCACTATTTTATGTACATGTTATCAATAAAAGAAGTACCATCATGTTCCTGATGTTCATGTGTTATGTTTCTCTTATACATGCTTAATAATCTTGAATAGTTTATTTCATGTTATCTTTATGAGATTATATATGCTAATATGCTAAAATCTAGGACATATATGTTGTAAAACTAGTTTGTGTGCTTTTTCTTGACTGATTTGTAGGTTTTGGAGCATGAGGAGTAGCAGAGGGTTTGCACCCTATGGGATCGACCTTAAAGGAAGGATAAATGAGTAAGGTCCACAATCCTCATTTTCTAGTTTAAAGCATAAAATTTGGTAATTAGAGTCCTTCTTGTGATGAAATGCCATCCGCTCTGTTAGGTCCCTCAATCCAAGGCCTTAGGGTAGATTTTCCCATAACAGAACTGGCGACTCTACTAGGGATTACATTCGTGTAATTCCTATTTTGAGTTGTTTTATCTATCTTGTGGGTTCCTGGACAGTTTAATCACTTTCGTAGTCTAGTAGGTATTTTCCCAACCAGGCAGAAGTCCTGATCTTTTGATCAGGCCTGGGTTTTTATTTTTTTTCCTTATTTCATTTTCTATACGCTACCTCGTTTGTACACAGTCGCGTATGCCCTCTGTTTTCTCCAAAAGAACCCGCATATACATGTGTTTCTTTGGGCACAATTGCATATACACACGTGTTGCACAAAGTGAACCCGCGTATGCCCAGTAAGTTTTGAAAATATAACATTTGAGGCCCTATAAGTCTTTCCTGTCTATGGTTGGACACTCCTGTGGAACATTTTAAGTGTATGAACTGTGATTCTTGTGGCTATATGTTAGTTTCTCTTTTTTTCTTGTGAATACCTAGTCATTTTATGGTTTTGCCTGTTTTGTGAAGTCTCAATTGTGGTTGTAGCACCAAGACCTCTTCCTCGAGTTCTTGGTTGTTCAAACCATTCAGAATAGTGAGCCTTTACTTGTTAACTTGTGTTTGAATTATTCATTGCTTCACTTTTGGTTTTTGCCTCTTTGACTTCTTTGGTTTTCTTGTTTTCTTGGGACTAGCCTTCTAGTAAATCTTGAAGTGACCTTTTCTTGGTTTCTTGAGTTTTTGTTTGTTGGAAGTGTATGCTATTGTTCTGAATTAGTTTCTTGGGTCTATTGCTTCTTATTTCTTGTTTGAGACCTGCTACAAAAGTAGCATAGTTGGCTTGTGCATTTTGAAGTTTCCTTGTGGCTCATTTTCTTGATTTTGGTTCTTGAGTAGTTTTGTGCTTGTCTCTTTGAAATTTTATTGTTTTCCTTAAAAGTGAAAAGCCAAAGAACATTTTTGTTTTCCGTTGCTTTTGATTTGGTTTCCTTTTTGTGGTTTTTATCCATTTTGAAGCAGTTTGTTAGTTTCTTGTTTTTTGGTTCATTTGCTTGATCCTGAAAGGAGTCTTTTGTAGAAATTTGAATAGCTGATATATTATTCACTAAGATTCTCCTGATCACACACTATTTTAGCTTCATGCATAACACAAAATCTCTTCTACCATTGATCATTACATGCGGAAATAAAATCAATTGCATGCACACATTAAAACCACAAACAATCACACATATGAACACAGTATTTAATGGGAAAGCTTAAAGCTGAAAACCCCAACTATCTGTATATTATATGTCATGGAGATCATGTAACAATCATAGTACAAAGATCCTCACAAGCTCTCAGCACACCCTCCAATTTCTACACACTATCAAGCTAGATCTAGCAAAACACATGCTCCAATCTTTTGCCACTTGATAGCCAGCCTCTATTGTGTAATAAATGCTATGGGATGGCTCATTAAATAACATAAACCACCTAGCTTGTACTGCGCAATCCTCATGGGCTTATCCAATTATCTGTGTGTTGCAAATAGCAACTGTATAGTCATAACTGATAGTTAACTTGCTCTTTCACCTATCTCTGCATTGGTCTCCACTGAAACTGTCCATGCACTGAAGTTAACTGATGCATTCTTTAGTTGATTAATGAGTTTATAATTAGTGAATTAATTAATAATTAATTCACACCACTCTCACTAATTGTATCAATTAGTTAAGCTAGATACAAATAGCTCAACTATGTTTAGATTAGTTAAACTGAATACAACTCCACTAACTTCCTCAATCAACTCCACCAAACTCTGTCACATGAGTTCTAACTGAAGTATCCATGAAATAGCTCCCCATAAGCCTCAAGAATGGCGTAATTCCTTCTGTCAGCTCCTGTGCCACATTTGTGCACTTAACTGAAGTGCTCCAAGAGAATAAGATAATGTTTATAGTCCAAATATTACTAAGAGCTAATAATATTCGACATATCTATTTTTAGACTGGCAATCTAAAAATAGATTCCGCCCAATATGTCTAAAAATAGAAGTCCATCTATTTTTTCTGACTTGACCAACCATCCACAAATAGCATCTTGCAACTCATAGAACATGATCCATATGTCTAAAAATAGACATAGTCTAAAAATAGACTTTGCGCCAAAAATAGCCTGTGGGCCCACTTAGTGAAGGTGATTTCTTTCCACTAAGCTCATCATCTTGTTGCAATCTCAACATCTTTGTCTAGATTTCTCTCTCTTTTATATCAAGTGTATTTTGGCATAATTGTATGCAAAGGAGTTCTTGTTGGGACTTGCCTTGCTTTTTTTTCAAAGCGATCGAACCAATCCTGTTTAGAAACTCTTTTTTCTTCCTTAGTGAGTAGTCCTAGAATTTGCATATCATTGGTAGTTTTTGCATTAGTTGCACTGAAGCATTTTAGTCTTTTTGATATTTTTCTGAAGTGTGTGAAGAGTGATAACTGAAAAGAAAAAAAACAAGTTTTTTTTTTATTATTAGCTTCGGAGAACCCATTTATAAATATCTTTTCATCGAAAGAAAAATATTTCATTTTCATGTAGTAGGTTTTCATTATTTCTTTTGCGTCGAAAAATGCCATTGGTTTCACCTCCATCCACCTTTGACTTAAGTAAAAACCATTTAAAATCAAGCACTCTAATTAAAATGAACTAGAAGTTTTTGGTATTTTCATTAATCATACACCAACTAGCTAAGTCATAGGGCTTTGGAATAGGTGAGTGGAGAGTTAACTCTCCGAGGCCGCTCGAAACTGTTAAACATAGAAAGTTGATTAATGAGCGAAATCCAATTCCGTTAAGTGGACCGGGAAAGATATATCTCTAGAGAGTTAAGCACGAGGGAGAGTGAAGGTAGAGAAGAGAGATACCCCCTATCTTATTTGCTGAATATTGACCTAAGACTGTTCTGCTCGGCTACCAATACGGATTTATGCCCTTAATTGCCTCTCCTAGGGACCAGATAGGTGACTGCGGGGGGAATACCTGTGGTACCTGAGGTAGACGTTGCATCACTTTCATCAGTACTTCTGGAGGGTGCCCTTGCAATGCTTGGGGACTTGCATTGGCAAAGGCTGCTGTCAGGAGGTCAGCGTAACTATTTTTGTTACCTTCGCTAGTAGGCCTGGGGCATAATTAACCCAGACTATTTTCGGAAGGTCATCTTATTTTTTTTCTTGTATTTTGGTGTCCAGTCCTAATCACCCAGAGCGGAAATACTTGAAGGCTGCTTAATTAACTATATCTTAGGAAATTTGATAGGGTATGCTTTTTTCTCCTAGATTTCCTAACTTCTTATATTTTTTGAGTCTAATTAATCTCATAATTATCAAAAGTGGATGACCGATCGCCTCATCGATCGAGGAGGCTTCATGGGAATTCTCCTGCGAGTGTCGAGCCTTCTTCAAGAAGTCGTAGGAGAAATAAGGTGGATGATTTTCATCCAGTGGTTTCAAACGCAACAAAGAGTGATCCTCCATCTAGGGTTGTTGTTTCTGTGGGTGGTCCTAGTACTAATAGTATTATAGATAGTAGTACTCCACTCATCTCTCGAGTCTTGTTTACAGCAGAAGAACTTGAAGTAGAAGAGGTTCCTCAACCTCCTGGTACTCCTTCATCTCTTCTTCCTGCTAGTTTTCAAAAAATTCATTTGTATGTTGGGTTTGAGTCTCAGAGACCGGCTAGATCCTATCCTTCATATCCCTTTCTTTCGATGGCCACAACTAGGAACACAACTTCAGTTATGAGCACTAAAAGTGTGCATACTCCTCTTTCAGTTGAAGGGGGGTGCACTATTTCCATTTCGACAATCACTTCTAGTATTTATATGTTTGGTTCTACTTCTATTCCGTCTACGAGTAGAATCACCCAAGCATTTGCTTCTCATTCTAGCCCCTTTTATTTTGGAATTCCTTCTAGTGTGATTCCTTTTGTCTCCTTCACCGCTGCTTCAGTTATCTCCGCGCCTATTCCTTCTATGGCTAGTGGATCAACTTTATTTCAAGGTTTCCCCTTTGGAAGTGGGCATATTCCTCATTCCAACCCTTCCTTAGGATATTTTCCATTCACCTCTTAAAATCAAGGATTCAATCCCTTCATCGGAGGTCAAAGCTCTAATGGTTTTTCAAGATGGAACCTTGATTTTATAGGGTTAGGAGCTTGGAGTTAGTTTTTCTTTGGTCAGCAAGGGAATGTTTCTTTCCCTTCGGTAGCTGCTTCTTAGGATTTTTCTCCATTCGCCAATGGTTAGAACCCTTACCAAGGGGTTTATTCCTCTTTTAATACTTCGATTGGAGGGATTATCCCTCTTTATAGTGACTCTACGATGGGAGGGGGTCCTTCTCTGCATGTTGGGTCACAAGGCTTCTCTTATGGCTCAAAATTTTCTACGAACAATATTTGGCAACCTGGTGGCTAGACAAATCCAGGTTATTATTTTTATAATGTTGGGAATCCGTCCTATGGGGGATGGAATTATAAGGCTCCTCCATGCTTACCTTTCTTGGAAAATTTAAACTTGCCAGATCTATCGAAATTGATGACCGATCCTATTCGGTATAGTCCGGGTTGGCCTCCGCTACCTAATAAATTTCTCTTGGACATTCCAAAGTTTGAAGGGAAGAATGGTGAGGATCTAGCTGACCATGTCACCACTTTCCACTTATGGCGTCCGTCGAAATCCCTTATCGATGATTTTATTAGGTTGAGAATATTTCAATGAACCCTAACTGGGAACACAAAAAAATGGTACATTGAGCTGACAGGGGGCAATTTTGCTACTTTTGGTGAGTTGGCTAATATGTTCTTAAACCATTTTCAATTGCCTGTCTGTTATGATTTCAAGGTTGATCTGTTGGCCAATTTCTAGCAGGACATGGAAACTCACATTTCTGATCATATTCAAGAATGAAGGAGAAGGAAGAGGCTCATCAAAGCCCAAATTTCAAATGAGTTCCTTCTCAAATGGTTTCTGAAATATCTGTAGCCAGAAATCTCAAAGGATGTATCCCTTTCAGGGGTATTTTCTGAGGAACGAGCTATTTTTAGGGCTCAACAGCTAGAGCTGATCTATTCTTAGTCTGGGGTCCTTAATAAAAAAATTTTGGATGCTCCTCACTCCAAGCTACATTTAGCCAAAACGAAGCCTGGTCCTCATGCTAATGGACTTATCGATACAATTGATTGTTGTATGGCTAACTAGCTAAATCAATTGTAGCATTTTTCTATACAATCTTCTCATTATGGTCAAGCTATGACTTTGGTGTCAAATCCTTCGCAACCCTTGACTATTAATGTCGCTCAAGCCTCTAACCCCAAAGGAAATAAAAAATTCGATGGGAAGATGAAGGGATGGAATAATAAGAAGAAATACAAGGATGGGAAGGGAAATGTAAACAGATCCAACGATCATGTTGGAGAGGGTAAGAGAGATAATAAGAATAAGGTTAAGTTTCCATGCAAGTTACGCACTGGAGACCATCTTACTCACACCTGCTCGAAAGTTCAGGATTCCTAGCGCTTGTTAGCTCAGCATGGTTCTTCTAGCTCCCAGGCTGTACTGATAAACCCTTTTCCCCAAGGGAAGCAATTTCTTGCTGGTGTGAATGCGAATACTGTAGCTCCCACTGGGGGAAATTAGGAAGGGGAAAATTCATCAAACGTATACATGATGAGTGCTCACGCAGATATTGCTACAAGATCTCGTGATTATGGCGAAGCTGAGTATTCGAAAGCTAAAGGTTCTCCTAATAATGCTGAGCTGCTCCATATCGAGAGGCATGCAGTTGAGCCTATACCTCGGATGACGAAAGGGTATACAAAGCATAAGACGATCAATTCTAATGCCAAGGTTGCCTAGAAATACTTGATTGTAAAATATCTGGCTCAAATTCCTTGTGCCATGTCTACGTTAGAGGTACTCCAGTCGTGCCTGCACAAAGGAGTGCATTGCTCACTACCATTGGGTTTGTTGATCCAAAAAAAAATTCTTATGATCACATTTGACATGTCGACTTTCAAAAATAGACTTCCTCATCATATGGATTTTCAGATTAATTCTACATATCAGAAGATCAATATCTTTCGAACAGTAGTCGATGAGGGTACTTCCGCATGTGTGATGTTTATCTCATGTTGGAAGGCTATTGGATCTCCTTCAGCTGTACCTTCTGCTACTCTTTTGACTGCTTTTGATGGTCATTCTCATAGGCCACATGGCATTGTTCTAGCTTTACCCATCTGTGTTGGGGGTAAAATTGTCAATATCGAGGTCAAGATAGTTGATGTGAATCTAGACTACAACCTTCTGTTGGGGCGAAACTGGATTTATGAAATGGATGCTATTTCTTCCTCATTGTTTCGCATTTTTTGTTTTCCTCACGAAGGGAGGATTGCCACTGTTGATCAGATGGATTGTTATCCTTTAGATCTGAATGCATCTGTTGACTCGACAGTTCCCTTGGTGAATGATACCAAGCAACCTATTGAAAATTTGGGGGTCAGAATGTATACATCGTTTATGGGTACTTTTGATCTTCCACCTCCTTCGGTTCATATTAATTCTATTTCATCCTCCAGGGTTCCTACTCGAAGAGAGTTCTTTCAAACTCATTATTTTTTGGACCCTTGGGCCTTGCCTTCTCCTACCTCCACATTAGAGGAAGGTCAATTGGGTGGAATGAAATTTCCTATGTCTGCAGTTGAGATTTGTTATCAATCTATTGTTGACTCTGTAGACTCCATTCCAGTTTCTATTTCACCAGAGGAATTGGATGGAGATGTGGCTTCGCCTTGGACCCTTAGTTCATCTTCTACTCAAGATTTCCTTGATACCACTCTTCCATCTGAAGAGGCCATCCTTGAAGCAATGAATGGTGTGGAAAGACCGTGGGATGATTTTCATCATTAGTCCTATTTTCTACCAAACTTGCGAGAAATTGAAACAAGTTTGTTTAGCCTTCAGTCTTCTGGTCCTGTTTAGTCAGTCTTGAACCCATTAGCACCAGCACAGGTTTTTGATGAAGGGAACATGGCTGCCATTTCTGCTACTACCCCAATGAATATCTCCAGAGATCCCAACATTATTGAGAATGTCTTCATTGGAGTTGAATGTTCTCGTGAAGAAATTCAGACTTACACTGATCTCTTTCGAGAATTTTGGGATGTGTTTTCTTGGTCTTATGAAGAAATGCCTAGTATAGATCCATCTATTGTCCAGCATGAGTTCAAGACATACAAGAATGCTAAGCCTATTCGGCAGAAGCTTCATCCTGTCAACCATAGGAAGGTTGCAGCTATCAAGGCCGGGGTTGAGAAGTTGCTAAAGGCGGGTTTCATATACCCCGTTCCATTAACTAAGTGGGTTTAGAATCTAGTTCTTGTGGATAAGAAACAAGAAACGATCCGAGTTTGCATTGATTTCAGTGATTTTAATAAGGAATTTCCTAAATATAATTACCCCACACCATTTATAGATCATATTATCGATAAGTGTGCAGGGAATGAGATTTTATTCTTCATGGAAGGTTTTCGAGATATAATCAGATCACTATCCATCCTGAAGATCGGCAGAAGACTAATTTTATTTTCCCCTGGGGTACTTTTTCTTACAAAAAGATGCCTTTTGGCCTTAAAAATGTTGGAGTTACTTTTAAGCGGGCTATTTCGTATGTCTTCCACGACATCAAGAATATTATCGAGGCTTATTTGGATGATTTAGCTGTTCGTTCTCGCAAGAGAATTGATCATCCTTCACACCTTCATCAAGTTTTTTAACGATGTCGTTATTATAAAATTCAGTTGAACCCTAATAAGTGCATTTTCATTGTCACATCCAGTTGGTTGTTGGGATTCATCATTTCTATGGAAGGGATTCAGGTAGATCCCTTCAAGGTTGAGGAAATAATTTAGTTGCCTCCCCCGTATTCAATCCGTCAACTTCAAAGTCTACAAGGCAAAGGAAATTTCTTACAGAGATTTATCATGAATTATGCTTAGATTACAAAGGTATTTATGAGATTGTTAAAGAAATGAGTTCCATTCTTCTGGGATGAATTTTCTCAACACTCGTTTGATGTTTGAAAAATGCATTGAACTCTGCTCCATTACTGAGTCTACCTGATTATAATAGAGATTTTCTCCTGTATCTCGCTGCAGAAGAATCTACCATTGGTATGGTTCTAGTTCAGGAAGATGATGCTCTTTGCAAGCATGTTTTTTACTACCTTAGTCGAGGGTTGGTGGGTCTTGAACTCTGGTATTCTCCAATTGAGAAACTAGCTTTGGCAGCTGTCCATGCTGTCTAGTGGCTCAAGCATTATATCCTTCTTCGCAAAACTTATATTTTGGCAGAAGTTAATGCATTTCAATTTTTTCTTAGTAGGCGAATGATTGGGGGAAAATACAATCGATGGATTATCATTTTGCAAGAGTTTGATCTCGAATTCCTTTCTGCCAAATCCAAGAAGTCTTTGGTATTTGCGGAGTTAATTTTTGAGTTTCCCTATGGAGATG
This sequence comes from Pinus albicaulis, assembly GCA_034641835.2. Lineage (NCBI taxonomy): Eukaryota > Viridiplantae > Streptophyta > Pinopsida > Pinales > Pinaceae > Pinus > Pinus albicaulis. The sequence goes on along the minus strand of CM076584.1, from coordinate 1,527,342,070 downwards.
AGATTGCTTATGAAGAGTCGTTCTCTGATGAACATATTTTCCTCATTTATTCATAGGATCCTTGGTATGGAGATCTCATATTCTATCTCCAGACTGTGAAATTTTCCTTAGCTTTTTCAAAAGATGAGCATCGAAAGTTGTGTTACTTAGCTAAAAATTATCTGATTATCAGTGACACTCTATATTGTCACAGGATCGATTCGATCCTTAGATGCTACTTCACTCTCGAAGAGGCTGAGGTTGTGCTGAATGATTGCCACAGTGGATCTTGTGGCGATCATTTATTTGGGCTTTTTACATCCAAAAAAATCTTGCGTTCAGGATACTTTTGGCCCTCAATTTTCAATGATTGTGTTGAGGTAGTCAAAAAGTATCATCCTTGTCAAGTATATACTCGGAAGATGTGCGCTCATCCATCTTCGTTCTTTCCTGTCTCCACTGTCGATCCATTTACAAAGTGGGGTATTGATTATACTACTTGTAACCTGACTTCGGCTAAGGATCATAAGTACATTATTGTAGCAGTAGACTACTTTACGAAGTGGGATGAGGCTATGCCTACTTTTGCAAACTATGGTGAGACAACATCCCTGTTTCTTTTCAAACAAGTCATTTCTCGCTTTGGTATCACCAAAGAGATTGTCACTGACCATGGCATTCATTTTCAAAACAATATGATGGTTGAATTGGCTCTCAAATTGGGTTTTCGGCATGAGCATTCATCTCCTTATTATCCTTAGGAAAATGGGCAATTAGAAGCCGTTAACAAGTCCTTGAAGACTATCCTTCAACGGAAAATTGATAAAGCCAAATCCAATTGGCATGTCATGTTGTACCCTGCACTTTGGGCTTACCTGATGTCTGTGAAGACTGCAACAAGTTTCGCTCCATTTCAACTATTTTATGGACTGGAATCTATATTTCCTGTTGAATGAAAAATTCATTCCCTTAAGCTGGCCAAGATGTAGCTACGATGAATGAGGCTCATAAGAAACGAGTAAAGGTTCAGTACGATAAGGCGGTCAAACCTAGGGTTTTCTCTGAAGGTGACCTTGTCTTGGTTTATGCCCAAGAGAAGGATGCCTTGGGGGTAGGTAAGTTCAAATCCATGTGGTATGGCCCCTTTATTGTCAAAAAGGTCTTGAAAAAGGGAGCTTATGCCTTGGTTGATTTTGATGTAAATGAGCTAGTGGAGGCCATAAATGTGCTCTATCTGAAGAAGTATTATGCCTAGGCTTCAGCCTAGCATTTTATTTGTTGTATATATTGTATTTCTGTACATGTCTGTTTATCAATTTTTTTGGTGTGACTTTGATGATTTTGATTTGCTTTGGCAAGTATTATTGGATGAGATGCGTCATTTTGGCTTTGTCGATGGTGCTAGTAGACATACCTAGAACTTGGCTTCCGCGGCTTGGGTAATTCACTATCAATCCGATCAGTTTTTAGTCTCAAGGGGTGTATGTATTGGTCATGCTTCAAACAATGTGGCAGAATACATTGCAATGGTCAACCTACTCTCGGAGGCAATATCTCTTGGTGTTGATTCGTTAGTAGTTTACTTGGATTCACAACTAGTGGTTTCGTAATTAAACAACACCTATCGTGTTGACCCATTTTTGCATTGATTAGTTTTTACAGTGAGTTTGTTACAACGTTCATTTCAATTTATTACGTTCATTCACATTCCTCGATCTGATAATTGGTTAGTAGAATCACTAGATAATCAAGCACTTGATTAGCACATTAATCATTCAATACCCTAAAAATAAAAAAAACATCATTATTATTGTATATTTGGGGAAATCAAATCATATAAAATCACTATGTATATATATATATCAGAGTGTTGAAAATATACAAAACTTGGACCATCATGTCCTACAAAATTAGCGCTTATGCCCGATCATGTGTGTCATAAAAAATAACATAGTCATCTGATCAAATCTAAAAATATATCCCTGAGGGCCTTGCCTAACATATGTGTTCCAGAAGAAAATAATGGCAGTAGTTATGTGGCGGAATAACCACACCCAGTCTCATGGTACTCCAACCACTCTCCTCTAGATAGCCTTAGGAAGATCCTCTATAGCTACCATGGGTACATGGAAAGTCAGACTCTCCAAGTTTCTCTGGATGACATGGAGGGTTCTTCTCGGGTCTTTAGCATCATCTGCCTCTCCTTTGCGGCACTTATGCCTCGGGTAGCCCCCAGGCCTAACTGGTCCCATGTCTGCATCATGATCATTAAAATTTTGTAAGTCATATTGTCCTATAAAAAAAAAAATTCATTTTCATATAATTTGAAAAATAAAACAAAAAATCACATAATCAAAAAATCATTGTGCAATCTTACCAATTGCACCCCATGTTGCACCGGGTGGAAGAACCAAATCAAGATCTACTATAAAATCCATCCCATCATGGGGATAGTCTTCTGTTGAGATGACCTGTTCTCTCCACCACCAGAAGAACTCATCATCCCATGTAGTTCGGGGGACCTCACTTCCCCCTTGTCTCTTCATCAGTCTGCCCATCTAGCTATCCACGAATCACGTGGGTTACTGATGGTTGAGATGATCTTAGGACGAAGCCTAGGGACTCTCTCAAAGAAGAATGTCAGTAGAATGGTACCATATTAAATTTTTTTGTTTTGGCATGCCGAATAGAAGTTAGTTGTTTCTTCAGATTTTCCAATAAGGTTGTGCACCAATCATAAAGTGTGGCCAAGAAATATACTGCTAGACTCATGTGAGTTCGTGAGGCCTGGTGAAGGGATGCTGACCCTGCCACTCTACCAATAATGAAAGGAAGATTTTCATGTACAAGTATCGTACATCTTTTATTTGAATCTATTTCACCACCCTCTTTGCACCATCAACACAGTACACCTGGACATAGTCATCTACATTAAGCCCTCTTGTGGGCTTACCATGCAAATCAACTGGTTCTCCCCTCCAGGAAAGTCCAGTTATGAAATATATGTCTTCAAGTTCAATCCTCAATGGCATCTCATCTATCATGAAGCAGTCTTCATCTGGTTCCCAATAATTAACCAACATCTCGAGCAATTGAGTGTAAGTTTTCATATTTGGCATTTTAAAAAATTTCAACAATCTGCATCCTTGAAGGATATCCAACGATTGTTGGTCCTGCATGACTTCATTGTCTATTTCACTGTGTTATCTTTCCCTCAAGTTGGTATTAATCCTGAACCATTTCATCAATTGGACAATTAGAAATCAATTTTTGATTTTCGCTTTGCGCATACGTAACTTCATTCGGACACAGTCGCGTCTATACGCAAGTTCCTCAAGACGAACCCACGTATACGCAAAAGGTTTCAAGAAAAATATATTTTCTTATGGTCAAAAATCTTAAAATTTTCTTAAAAGGACAATTAAATTGAAAAATAGGTTGCGTATGAGGCTTACCTGACTGGTTTGGATTGATTCGGTGGTCAGTTTATCCGTTTTCAAGAAGAGGGTTTTTTGCTCCAGAGCTCTTTCTCCACTTCTACACTGCACAAATGACCAAATATAAGTAAAAAATGCTTATTTATGCCCAGAATTTGAAAATTTTTTGCAAATTTTGTTTGTGTGTATTTTGCAAATTTGTTTAAGGTTTTTTAACCTTTTGGCTTGTAATTTTTGGGAAAAGTAATTTTCAGGTACAATCCTTATGATTTTGAGATATTTCCAATTTTTCTTCGGATCCATGACCACTAACCTATCATGGCAGGTATTTGATTCTAAACTGGCATTAGGTTATGGAATTCACTTTTCATTGCACTTTTGCATACCGAGCCTCCATTCTGATCACTTTCCATAGGGTTGACCCCATCATATTATGAATATTTAACCAATTTCACTCGCCGATTTTTAAATTATGGTATGATGGTAGAGCCATTATTTACATGGGCTTCCTAGTTAGTTCCTCACTAGTGTTTTTCATCCATGCTGCAATCTGTGTAGGCTTGGGAGTCCTCTTTAGTCCCTTCATGACTTATTCATTGAAGCTTTATTCTTCTTCTTCTTCGCTACTTTTATTCTGGCCATATACCTTAGAGACTCCCATTTTGTTGTTGAGTTGTATTGTTGCATTTCATATTGACCACTCGTTTATCTTGGCCTTTAGCCGGCTTCATTTGGATTCATGTTTAAGCCCTCTTTTGACCATGTATTTCTACACAAGTTAACCATACAATCACTTAGCCTTCACAACTTGACTCCTTTACCCATGGATGGAACATCCCTTTGAGTGTCACTTACTAGTTTTCACCACCTTGCATTGAGCATAGGATTGTTCCTATCCTAGGAACTAGTGCATATGTTTACCAACACTCGTTCTATCCATTGTACTATAGGCATTCATTTATTATTTTTCGGGCTCTGAAATATGAAAAATAAATTTTTTTTTTTTTGAAAAAGAGCGGGAATAGGAAAATACTTCCATACTTGATTGAAGCTACAGAGTCAATTGTGTCGCCCTTGAAAAAAGCGCAAAAAAAGCTAAGTATTTTCTCCATTTGGGACGATTTAGTTTTTGACTTAGGAGAAGCCATAACCTTGTTATCGAGTCAGTACTTCCCCAGTTGGTTATCTCTTCTAATCATATGGAGGGTTTGTTCATACTTCCTGCATGAAGAACTTATACAGAGTTATCATTTGTTGCCATAGTCAAAATGAGTCATGATTTTGTTTAAGGGAAGTTAACCTGAGTCGGACTTTCTGCAATGTCTCTCGACTCATTTTTTAGTCGGCCATCCCTGTCTGTCTAAGTCTTGTTCTATCACATCAGGTACTTGGTCCTTTGCTCGTGCCGGTTTGAGAATGTCTCCATTGACTTCTTGCTGGTGGGTTTGTCTCTTATCGATTTTGACATATTTCTCTGAGATTAAACCTAGAAATGCACCCTGGCCCTATTCACATCATTGATAAGTGACCTTGTGCTCAACATTTCATCAACATCATGGGTCTTTGACTGAGTGGTTTCCCTTGTGTTCCACATCAGCTTACATTATCACACCTGGGATTCATGCAGTACCTTGGTTTCCATTTTAGTCCTATCGGTGGATATCTCACCTCTTTGTTAGCGCTCATTATTGGTTGGTTCGGAGGGTTTTTGTTGTGCACTAGCTACATTTTGTGCATGTCGAAAATGTACTTCAGGTTGGTTACTTCACTTTGCTTCGTCTGATTCCTTCCAAATCTTGGCATGTAGGTTACAATCGTGCTGGAATAATGTGGGATGCCTTAATGCCTTCCTTCTATGATAAGGAGATCATGTCCAAGTCGAAAAAATGCTCAAAATTGGAACTGCTCAGAAATGGTTGCAATCTGAACGACCGGAAATTCCTCGTTGCTGCGATTTTGGCACCATGAATAGGACTCAAATCCGATGTCATATGTGAAAGTTACTAAGGTTTGAAAATGCCCAATGACCTCCAAAAACATAACTTTTGACTATGATTTTGTCAAATTTTGCAAAAAAAATATTATGGCAAAAATTTCAATTTTATATGGGTTATATGGGCCTATTAGACGGTGCCACATGGCCTGCCTAGAGGCTGCCACGTGGCCCCAGGCCATTGTTTTAAAAGTGTGTTGAAAGGTTGAAGGTTATGAGGGTTGAACCCTTGACTTGACTACTCGGGTAGGGTCGAATCGAACCACACGGTCGCTGGAAAAACATGCACAGTGGGTGAGTCGGGTCATTGGTGAACACAGTCGGGTCGTCGTGAAATTTGAACAAGCAGAGAACTAGTTTAAGCCCTTAGGGCTAAAGGTTGCAGGCCTTGTGACCATGTGTGGTGACCACAAGCTAAGACCATTGAACTGGCGGAATAAATGGGTTAAGCCCCTTTAAGGTTAGCCCCTCACCACAGGACCTCTGACCCATGACCATGGGCGGGGGCTAAAACATTATCTGCCAGCGAGTTAACCGTATGCCTTTTATGCATGAGAACGCACCAGAAAAATGATAGTTAGCATTAAATTATATCCCCAATTTTAGCGCAGTTCCACCGAATTCGTATTTTTTTCCAATTTTGTCGAAGCTAACTGGAGTTCCTCCAGTTTTGGAGGAGGTTTTCTAGTGCCACTGGGCAAAATCTTGTTGGGGTCATAAATTTCTTAATTTTCGACCAAAAAAGATGAAATTTTAGTCAATTTTGGCTTTCTTCGACCTTTTGGAGTGTTTGGGACAGGTTTTAGAGCGAACATAGGTGTTCTTCAACCATTTTTTCTTCAGGGAAGAGGAAAGGGCCACCAGGGCCATCAGGGAGATGGAGCTGTATTGGGTTGTACTTCACTATTTGAGGTGAAAAAAAAGCCATTTTAAGCTTATTTCTGTCTTCTGAAGTCAAATTCATAGATTTTTGTCCTGTTTAGGCATATATTTCACTGTACAACCATTTGAGCAACTTAATAGAGCAAGGACATGCCCATTGGTAGCCTTGGACCCAGCAGATGTAGCCCAGGAGGAGTGAACTGCCTCATCATTTTGTTGTGTTATGCTATGGTGAATTTCTCTTACTGTGTATTTCTAATATAATATGTTAAAAAAGAAACTTAATTAACATTTCCTCACACAAAAACTTAGAAACAATTACCAAAAACACTTTGTTTAACCTGCAAGACATGGAGAATACTTTGCAAACTTAATTAAATGGAAATGGATACTTTGCACAACATTTAAAAATAGTTCCATTTTCAGATTATTTGGTACCAGAGCTAGAGTTTTACTCTGCATTTTTTCTTGTGCAAAGATATAGTTGATTGTTTGCAAGTTTTGATGCTTACTAGGTGATGCTTACTAGGCTTAAACTCAAGAGAGGTGAAGGAAACTTGGTTAGTGCACAAAGTAATCCTCAACCAAGAAGGACCAGAATGCCACCTCCAACAACCATTAAAGAAGCCTCAAGCATGTCTTCAAGAGAAGGAGAAGCTCCTAAAGACATTTATCCCAAAGAAGAGGAACGGGTGTTCCGAAAGGCTTTCTTGGACATGACGGAGATGGTGAGGATACTCTACCAAGAAAGGAATGATAGGCTTGTTGGAGAAGGGTCTAGACACCAGAAAGAAGGAGATGGTTCTTTAGGAGGAAATAAAAGTGATTACAAGTCAAAGAAAGGACACGGAGGAAATGGTGATCCACCATCCCCATCTTCATCCTCTTCCTCTACATCGTCATCCTCTACTTCGGTGAATCAATCTCACAAGTCTAAACCACTGGTAAAAGTCCATTTTTAAAGCTTGATGTTAAATTTGAGTTGCCCATGTTTAATGGTGAGGTTAATGTAGAGAAAATTGACAATTGGATAAGATAGTTGGAAGTTTACTTGAGGATACAAAACCTTCATGATGACGACACCAAGATACAATTAGCCTCTTTGAGAATGGATGGAGCAGCATTGGTATGGTGGGAAGCCAAGACCATGGATGAAATTAAAAAACAGGGTAAGATCACGTTATCATGGGCTAAATTTATTACTGCAATTAAAAATAAATTTTATCCATTAGCTCATTTACAAAAGGCTGGAAAAACTTCAGACAACTTAAGGGACAAAATGTACATGACTATACCCAAGATTTTAGGAGAAGAGCACTCTTATTATGGGTAGACTTACAAATTCAAGATACTTTGCTAAAATATATAGGTGGTTTGCATGGCTACCTTAGACATAATATCCTTATGTTCAATCCTACTATTCTAGATGAAGTTTGTGTACAAGCTACACATTTAGAGGCTGGAGGGAAAAATAATTTTTATGAGGGTAGAAACAAGCCTTTTAAGGGGAAAAACAAAGATAAAACCTCTAAGGGAAAAGGAAAAAATAATGCATCTGTCAAACAGGAGGGTGAGAAAGTGATATGTAAACACTATTCAAGAGAAGGCCATGAAGAGAAAAACTATTGGAAACTTCATCCTAAAAAAAGAACTTAGTTTAACAAAAACAAAGGAAAGAAGAAAACTGCAGCTACTACAACTACACCACAAGACTTAGGTGATGATTCAGGTGGCGAAACCAAAATTGTAGCCATGGGTTTGAAGAGTATGAAGGGAAAGGAAACTGAAACTAAGCCAAGCACTAGTACTTCAAACTGTCATGTACAAGCTCCAAATGAGGAAGAAAGAATTGAATTGTTCCATGTGAGGGTAGTCTCAAAACATACAAAAATTGACACACTGTTTGATAGTGGGTCACAAGCAAATCTCATATCAGAAGACTTGGTCAAACAACTTAAAACTGAGACCATTCCACATCCAAAGCCTTATCCACTTGGGTGGATATGCAAGGATTCAAACTTACAAGTCTCAAGAAAGTGCATATTGCGTTTTGTGATTACTGCACACTTTATTGACATAGTTGAACTTGATGTAGTACCACTTGATATATCAGGAATTGTTTTTGGAAGTCCTTAGTTATTTGATAGGAAAGCGATCTTCCATCACCATGAAAATAAGTATCATCTCTTTAAATATGGAAAGGAGTTTATGTTAGATCACATCGCAAGAAGACAAATATAGCGATGGTAAATGCGGGACAGGTAAAAAGAATAGTGAATTCTAGTAAGAATTTTGTACTTCTTATCGTTAAGCCCAAGGTTGATGTGAATCATGAGTCATTTGAAAATTGTGATTCCAAGCTTAAATTAGATTTATATGATGTAGTTGATGCGCATCATGAGATGTTACAGGAACCGACAAGTTTGCCTCCTAAAAGGGAGATTCAACATGCAATACAGTTGCAACAAGATTGTCCTCTTCCTAACATAGGCATGTACCGCATGTATATCATGGAGAATGCTGAAATAAAGAGGAAAATTAAAGACTTGTTGGACAAAGGTTTCATAAGACCAAGCACTTTTCCATGTGGGTCATCGATAGTGTTGATTCCAAAGAAAGATGGAACTTGGCGCATGTGTGTGGACTTCAGGGCATTGAACAAAATAACGGTAAAGAATCGTTACCCACTCCCAAGGATAGATGATTTGTTAGATCATATGAAAGATGCTAAATATTTCACTAAGTTAGACTTACGTAGTGGTTATCATCAAGTTAGAATTGTAGAAAGTGACATTTGGAAGGCAACATTTAAAATCAAACAGGGACTCTTTGAGTGGCTTGTTATGCCATTTGGTTTATGCAATGCACCTACAACTTTCATGGATGATGTCTTACGTCCTTTTCTTAATGATTTTGTTACTGTCTACTTAGATGACATCTTAATTTTCAGCAATACTATAGAAGAGCATGTCATGCATGTTAAGAAAGTACTTTATATTTTTAAGAAAAATCAGTTGTTTCTTAAAATATCAAAGTGTGAATTTGGAAAGACTTCTTTGGTTTATTTGGGACACATAGTAGAAGGAGGTTCTTTGAGAATTGATCCTTCTAAGGTAGAAGCCATTGTGAATTTTCCTACTCCCAAATCCATTACAGGGGTAAGAAGTTTTTTGGGTGCACCTTAGTATTGGAGGAAGTTTATTTCTAACTTCTCTGCCATAGAAACTCCTATGCATGCAGTGACAAGTGTGAAGCATGCTTTCGAGTCTTTGAAAGAGAAGATAATTTCAACTCTAGTTCTTGGATTACCGAACTTAAGACAACCATTCGAGATTCAGACCGATGCTAGTGATTACGCCATGGGTGCAGTTCTCTTACATCATGGTAAGCCTATCACATTTCATTTTGAGACATTTAATGGTGCTGTTGTGAATTATCCTACATATGATAAGGATTTGTATGCGTTGGTACAAAACGTCAAAAAGTGGAAACACTATTTGATGGGAAAATAAACAGTTATTCATACTGACCATTAGCCTTTACAGTACTTGTAGTCGAAAAGTAAATTATAGCAGTCATGACATTTCAGATGGATGGGTTTCCTACAACAATTTCACTTGGTAATAAGGTACAAGAAAGGTATTTTCAATAAAGTTGATGATATGATTTCAAGGCCTATTATTAGTGCTACTACTTTACTTAAGAATGATTCTATTGTACATGAGAGCTACATTATAGAAAAATATGCATCAGATTTTGATTTAAAGGATGTGTATGCTAACTTGAGTGAAGGGAATCACGTTGAGGAGAATGATTATCACTTGCATAATAATTTTTTGTTTCATATGGGCAAGTTATGTATACCACAAGAGGAGAGACTAAGTGTCATGAGAGAAGCTCATTCTTCTCTTATTGCTGGACATTTCGGGGTAAGAAAAATAGTGGCACATTTATAGAGGTATTGTTATTGGCCTCGCATGGTAGATAGTGTTTCACGTTTCATTAGAGGTTGTTCATTATGTGCTACAAGAAAGCCTAGAAATAGGAAGCTTGGTTTATATATGCCATTTTCGGTACCTTCTAGACCATGGGAAAGTGTTTCTATGGATTTTTTTGGAGGTCTACCATTATCTAGAAAGAAACATGATTATCTTTATGTAGTAGTTGATAGATTCAACAAGATGTTTATTCTTATGCCATGTAAGAAATCTATAACTGCTGAAAAAAATGTTGATTTATATTTTCAACATGTATCGGTTCATTATGGCTTGCCTACTTCTATTGCTAGTGACAGGGATTCTAGATTTGTTGGGAATTTTTGGTCCAATTTATGGAAGATGATGGACACCAAGTTGAAGAAGAGTACTGCTTTCCATCCACAAATAGATAGCCAAACAGAGGTAGTGAAAAAAACCATTGTACATCTTTTGAGAGGTTATTGTAGCAAACATCCCAATCTTTGGGATGAGCATTTGCATTACATTCAGCATGCTTACAATCGGGCCAAGCACTCTTCTACAAATACTTCACCTTTTGAAGCTTGTTTTGGGTATTTTCCTAAGTCACCTTTAGATTTCATTCTTGAGAAGGATGTTGCCATTGATGGGCATAGTGACATTTACAAAGCTCGCATGTTCATTGAAATAATTCACCTCATCCATCAGCAAGTTCAATAAAATCTTGAAAAAAGTCAAGGCAAGTACAAGGAGAGACATGATAAACATAGAATTGATCATAAGTTTCAAGAAGGGGATGAGGTATGGTTGCATATTAGTAAGGAAAGAATGCAAGGAGAAGGTAAAAAGCTGAAGCCTATTCGTTATGGTCCATTCGAGATCCTTAAACAAGTTGGAAATAATGCTTTTCAACTAGATTTGCCTTCATATATGAAAATGTATTCCGTTGTGAATGTGGAAAATTTAAATTTGTATGAACCTCCTTTAATTGTTGATCATGAAAGTGACATTCAGCTGCCATCCATAGAGGATTTCTCACCAAAATTTTTGGATGAGCTGAAAGAGGATGCTATCTTTGATAGAAGGACACACACTTCGAGGAGGGGAAGTGTTGAATATCTTCGAGTTGGTCTTAAAGGTAGAAAACCGAGTAAGGAAAAATGGCTGGAGGTGGAAAAGGTGAGGGATCTGTACCCTCATCTTTTAAACAGGTAATTGAAGGCTTTTGGGGTCCAAAAGCTTCCCAATGGGGAGGTGTGATTAGGATATCATGTCTAAGTCGAAAAAATGCTCAAAAATGGTTGCAATCTGAATGACCGGAAAGGCCTCGTCGCTATGATTCTAGCGCTGTGAACGGGACTCAAATCCGATGTCGTATGTGAAAGTTAATAAGGTTTGAAAACACCCAATGACCTCCAAAAATAGGACTTTTGACTATGATTTTGTCAAATTTTTCAAAAAAATATTATGGCAAAAATTTCAACTTTATATGGTTTATATGGGCCTATTAGAGGGTGCCACGTGGCCTGCTTGGAGGCTGCCACGTGGCCCCAGACCATTGGTTTAAAAGTGTGTTGAAAGGTTGAAGGTTATGAGGGTCAAATCCTCGACCCGACCAACATGGCCGTGGGCAGAATGTGCACAACGGGTGAATAGGGTCATTGGTGAACACAGTCGGGTCGTCGTGAAATTTGAACGAGCAAAGAACTGGTTTAAGCCCTTAGGGCTAAAATTTGTAGGCCTTGCGACCACGTGTGGTGACCACGGGCTAAGACCATTGAACCGGTGGAATAAATGGGTTAAGCCCCTTTGGGGTTAGCCCTTCACCACAGGACCTCTGACCCGTGACCAAGGGCGGGGGCTAAAACATTATCCGCCAACGAGTTAACTGTCCGCCTTTTCTGCATGAGAACGCACCAGAAAACTGATAGTTAGCATTAAATTCTATCCCATTTTTAGCAAGGTTCTACCTAATTCAGATTTTCCACCAATTTTGTCGAAGCTAACTAGAGTTCCTCTAGTTTTGGAGGAGGTTTTCTAGTGCCACTGGGCAAAATCTTGTTGGGGTCATAACTTTCTCAATTTTCGACCAAACAAGATGAAATTTTAGTCAATTTTGGCTTTCTTTGACCTTCTGGAGTGCTTGGGATAGGTTTTAAAGTGAATAGAGGTGTTCTTAAGCCATTTTTTCTTCAGGGAAGAGGAAAGGGCCATTAGGGAGATGGAGTTGTATTGGGTTGTACTTCACTGTTCGAGGTGGAAAAAAAACCATTTTTAGCTTATTTTTGTCTTCTGAAGTCAAATATACAGCTTTTTTTGCATGTTGAGGCATATATTTCACTGTATAACCATTTGAGAAACTTAATAGAGCAAGGACATGCCCATTGGGAGCCTTGGACTCGGCAGATGTAGCCCAGGAGGGGTGAACTGCCTCATCAGTTTGCTGTGTTATGCTATGGTGAATTTCTCTTGCTGTGTATTTATGATATAATATGTTAAACAGGAAACTTAATTAACATTTCCTCACACAAAAACTCATAAAAAATTACCAAAAGCACTTTGTTTAACCTGCAAGACATGGAGAATACTTTGCACACTTAATTAAATGGAAATGGATACTTTGCACAACATTTACAAATAGTTCCATTTTCAGATCATTCTAGTAGATATTTTCCCATCAAATCCAACTCATTGCTCTGGGAATAAGGTCTAGAGTCCTTTTTTTAGTACCTTAGGGTTTGCAATCATCAGTGGCAAACTCCTTCACTATTGACAGTGAGAATACATCAATGTCTCATGATTTATATTTTCTCTCAAGTCTTCAACTTCAACTCATTTATTTTCACTTGTTAGATTGTACTGAGGCACCTTGACACTGATTATCATTATCGATGGGTTTTCTTGCGTTTGTTAATGGTATACATCAATGACCGGTAATCAAATGATTTCTCACAGGTCAACCTCATCTCATTTATTCCCATTGTGTAGAATTGTTCAATGGTGATCGGTGAAGAGCTCGGGTTTTCATCAACATGCTTTGGTTCACTTTGAAAACTCCTTCATTTTTCTGCTAGTGACACCATCCACCCTTATATGTTGCAGTTTCATCACTGCATCATCTTATATGTTGGTACCCGTGTTGTGTGTTGTACCATTTGTTCCACCAATTATGATTTGGTACTTGAAGATTTAGTTGTGACTTTATTAATCAGATATCTATGCGACAGCATTGATCAATCTTCAATATGTGATACTTAGACATTATTTTGACTTGTACTTCTGGACAATGATAAAATTATTCACTATGTACGTTACATTTTAGCTATAGTTGTATACATATTTGATCCGCTCCATACTTGATATGTGGACATGATTTTCTTTCACTAAGCATGGGTATGCCCACCTCATACATGAGCTATATTTCTAATTTTTAACACTGGTTTTTGGCAGGTTGAAATCTGGTGAAGTCCTCTTTAGTCCTTGTAAGGTTCTTTCTATGCACATAATACATTTGGGCCATAATGTACACTTTATGAAATCATATATTAGGGGGCATCTATTATAGCATCATTTATCACCTCTATATATTTGATGACTTATGCATTGGCCTTGGGAAACCCTTCCATTCAGAATTGGTCACATTTATCAAAAAACAATATTTTAAAATCCATACGTGACTTTGCACAGTTTTTTCTGTGTGCACATGCGGGTCCATCCATAGCTGACGCGTGTATGTTATTTAAAATATTTAAAATATATATAAATCCTTATTAATGAGGTGGGGTTTACGGTATTTTCCTGTAACTTAACTACCCCAGCTCGTGGCCTAACTGTTCCCCAACTGAAAAAACTAATTTGAGGAAGTATAAATACACCTCAAGGGAATGGCCTAAGGGAGGAGAGAGAGAATATTATTGATATTATAGCTTGTTATAACCCTGATCATGTCTGATATTTCCCCTATGCCTCCTGCACTTACCAGGTTCTGGAAACCCTTGTTTCCTTGTGATGATCACCCTCTTTCTATGTGACATGCTTTGTGCACCATTTATGGAAGAAGCTTTGTGAGGCTAGGGTTGGACAAATCCAGAGGACGATTTTTCTCAAAGCCATGACAGATCTCAGGTGGTTTCTACACTATTTTTTGTGCATGTTATCAATAAAAGAAGTACCATCCTATTCCTGATGTTCATGTGTTATGTGTCTCTTATACATGCTTAATAATCTTGACTATTTTATTTCATGTTATCTTTATGAGATTATATATGCTAATATGCTAACATCTAGGAAATATATGTTGTAAAACTAGTTTGTGTGCTTGTTCTTGAATGATTTGCAGGTTCTGAATCATGAGGAGTAGCAGAGGGTTTGCACCCTATGGGATCGAACTCAAACGAAGGATAAACAGGTAAGGTCCACAAACCTCATTTTCTAGTATAAAGCATAAAAGTTGGTAATTAGAGTCCTTCTTGTGATGACATGCCATCCACTTTGTTAGGTCCCTCAACCGAAGGCCTTAGGGTAGCTTTTCCCATAACAACTGCCTTTCGAAATAAATATGGAGATAAAAAAATTAAGAGAGTTACTTGCACCATTAGCACCATTACGAAATATGAAAATGAAACTGTTAAAGAATTTAATAATATGTTTAATGATATTGTAAGGGATTTACCTCAAGATTAAAAATCTCTTGACAAATCCTTATTGGTGTGTTATATCAATGTTAATTTGATAGCTCAGTGACAAATTCCAATCATGGTACTAGATTCCCTCTCTGAGAGGACCAATTTTTATTTTTGAAGCACCGGATTTGGACAAGGGAAAGTGTATTTTTTAAATGAAGCCCACATGTGCGCAAAAGGACTGGTCAGACCTAAAATAAAATTGGACACAATTACAAGCCTATAAATACAAGTCATGTGACCCTCATTTGGATATCATCATCAAGCATCTTCTTCTTCTCTCTTCTTTGGTTTGGTTTGCACAAGTCTAAAGGTGGCTTGCGGATATTGGTTTGTACAGGTCTGAAATTGTGGAGTATGAAACTCGCACATGTGATTAGGGTTTTTTGTTTCCATCCGCATGGTTGACATGAGAATTTTTCGGGTGCAAACGCGTGCACACTGGCCTATCCATGCGGCCGTAAAGTTTCAACTGCACGAATGAATCTCCATCCGTGCAATTGGGACTTAGGGTTTCATTTTAACAAGTGGCCGCAGTTGACCGCGGAGTGGGAAAGTTAACTCTGATCAATATTGTTGTTGGATCATATTTCTGGAAATTGTTTGGTTGATTTTGTTGGACAGTTTTCTATTGGCTCATTGTACTCTCTACTGGATATTTTATGAAAATCTAATAGAAGAATAGTTACAAAGGGTTTTCCCCCTTATGGGATTTTTCCTAGGTCTTTGACCAAAATTGTGTCTTTTGTTTATGTTGTTGATTGTCTCCTATTGTCATAGCATTAATTTTCTATCTTCAGTTACTATTGATTGATGAAAAGAACTAATTTATATTGAAAGATTGCTAATTGAAGAATTGAATTGGGCTAAAATAATTGAAACAACATAAAACAGTGGTAAAATTAACATGGTATCAGAGTTGAAGCAATCATCTTGGGAAGATTTGAAGGAGACTATCTAATCAAGTCAAGATGTCAACCACTTACTTCAAGGAAAATGAGAAGTTGGGTGACTCGTCTAACTTTGTTGCTTGGAAGATCGGTTTGGAAAGCATAGTTGATGACAATGATGTTTGGGAATACATACAAGGAAAAGTACCTAAGCCTCTGGATAATGTTTTCGCTATTTCCAAGAACAAGTACAAGAAATGTGATTTAAAAGAAAATAAAATTATAGCTGATGGTTTACAAGATCATTTACTTGCATATGTTGGAAATTTGAAAAAGTCTAATGATATGTATGATAAGATAGATTGCATGTATTAAGTCAACAATTTGAATGAAATCATCTCCTTGAAATATCAAATCAAAGATATGAAGATGAATAAATGAGAGTTTGTGCAATTCTACATTATAAGGATATCTCATCTTAGACATTAGTTGCATAGAGTTGGGGAAACTATGTGTAATATTCCCAATTTTCCACAAGATGATTGGAATATTAAAGTTCTTAATTTTCATAATTAATTAGGTAAATAAGAGGGAGGAGGGACCCGTAAACCCCAAAGATAAATAAAATCCACTTTTGATGTGTGAATATGGATATTTCAGATATAGATCTACATTATGGAGTAGTGGAGAAACTTCTTAATGTGAAAGGAGTGGAGATCATGTCTTATTAATGAGATAGATCATGGAGGTTGAAGAAGTCAAGTAAGACCATGGATCATAAATGTAAAATCATGAGGATCTTGGAAGAGGTCAAATAAGATCATAGTGCATTCAAAGTAAGATCATAAAGCACTTATGATAAGTTAGTGGAGGAAGTGTTGCATCTAATGCACACATGATGGAGGAAGTAGTGCATTTAATGAACACATGATGGAGAGGGTGATCATCACATGTAGACATGATGGAGGACATGGAGAAACATCGCAATCAATCATGGAGACTTGTGTCCACATGTACAACGCAGTTATGAGATGGGCCTAGGCTATGGAAGGCTCACAATCTATATAATGAAGGTGAAGGCACAATAGAAGGAAGATTTTAGGCTTTGTATTATTATTTTTGATCTGTTTAGATCTGGATTTTTCATTTGACATTTCTATGCATGCTTATGTTGTTTAGCTAAGTTTGCAATGTTGTTTAGCATAGGGTGTTTCTGAGCGGAAATCCCACCCTTACCATGGGGGACTTTGAGTGCCTACTCTGGGAAGGTTATTATGAGCTGATATTCATCATTAAAAATTGGTGCCATAGTGTTCCTACTCTTTGCAAAACACATACCTTCAGAAATTACACATTTTTGAAGAAGGGTTTGAGAGGAGGAGGTTGTCCTCCAGTATTCAATCGAGGAACCATTGAAGGATTCATCCTATCACCTTGAGCTTCAAGATCAACCTTCCATCACTTCAGATCTATATTAGGCATCATACCATACATCATACATCTCCCAACAATAGTAGTTCCATCAGAAATTATGTAGTCCAGTCTTGCAGATCCAAGGGAGAAGGGAAGTTTCTATCATTTTAGCTAGAAATCATGTGAGGGATCATCCCGTCACTTTGGGATCATTGTTTGCATAAGACTTGATCTTATTTTCTGCGTTTTTCAGCAAGCTTGAGTCTCTCCCTCTTGTATAGTGCATTTTTTACAGTAGCTTCATATTTAGTTGCTGCATTTTGAGGAGGAGGAAGAAGAGACAAGATCTCAAGATTCCAGCGTGGAGATCTAAAAGAGGGATCAACCCTCAAAGCTGAGATATGTTTGTATAAAATATTGCAGCCATATTTTGATCAGATCTAGCTTAAGATCTACATAACCCAACAGTCAAGGGATCAAACCCCAAGAGGGAAAATTTTCAATCTCATAAACCTAGAATTTCCTTTCTGGGTTATATTGGGTTTCCAACATAGTGCCCAGATCTTGAATCTTAGCATCATCAGAGCTCCTAAGATCCATAGATTTGCATTTACCTTTCATCCAGTAGTCATAAGATCATCATCAGCTGAAGGGACAATGCAGTATTGCTTCTAGCAGCTCTCCAGTTACGCAGTGCCTGTTTTGGTATGTTTTCAGGGTCATTCTAGCCTATGTATTTGGCTTGAGTGCATCTATTTGATCACTTTTGTAAGAAATCCATCTCCAATGAATAAAATTTCTCACCTATTTTGTATACTCTATGATTGTTAAATATTTATGTGTACATATTTTGTGTTTGAAATATTTTTTTCGTGTATCAATGCATTATTCCATTTTGGGATATTACAGTAGTATCAAAGCATGATCTTTGTCTCCTCTTGTGGACATTATTGACATCATAAGAAAAACAGATAGTATAGATCTAATATGGAAGGCTTAAGTTTTTCCTCATCTTTCTTTAGATCTATGAAGGATATCTCCAAAAAGATCAATGAAATAAGAAGAGAAAGGCAAAGAGAAACCTCAAGAAGGTTTCAGAATGAAGAATGTCCCAGTACTTCTTATCAGCAGCAAAGAAGACAAGAGAAGCTAAGGGCTTCAGATTATTCCACTAGATCCACTTTCTTTTATGAGAAAGAGGACTGGTCTGAATATGATGAAGACTTGGGGCATGAGATCCTAAGTAAATATTTGTCTGAATACAAAGCACAACTAAGATCATTGAAGGAGAATCTCTCTCTCCAACAGTTCTTGCAATTCAAAGAAGAAAGAAGATCCATAAGAAACAATAGAGGAAAGAGGCATAGATTCTCTTGCCCACATTTGATGGATCTTCCACAAGCACATTGAGGGCTTGGAGGGAAGAATTGGCTACCTTCTTTCTGAAATATCCTATATCAGAGAGAGAGATTATGGAGATTGCAGCACTGCACCTAGAAGGTGAAGCTAGAGATTTGTGGTTTAGTCACTTGTCACACATGAAAGTGTCTTCTTATGTAGATTTCATTCTAATACTAAAGAAGAAATATGGTAGAAAGAAACCAGAGACATCTCACATGGAGACATCTCCCACCATTAAGGAGATAGTACATGAAGATCCAAAACAAGATGTCCTCATTATCACTCAGGAGGAGGATCCTCTTCCACCACCATCAGTTGCAACAGTACTTGCATCAGGAGGAAGAGCAATTGCATCTTTGCAAGATGGTCTTGAGTTATTGACATTTGGAGCCCCATGAACGATTGATGAGATGCATGTTGAGGAGGAGACAGATACCAGCGCTAGTAAAGTTGTAGAGATGGAGCCATCATCACTACCAGCAGTTGGAGACACCATTGTCTCGGTTGGAGGAACTCTTGTGATCTTGTAGGAGGTTCCCACACATCATTTGATCCAAGTTATGCATATAATTTCATCTCATATTGTTTCAGTACCTCTTACTGAAACTTATGGGAAAATTCCATCAAGGAAAGTGCATGACCAAGGATTAGAAAAACATGTTGATTTGAAGTAGAAACATATCACTACGTAGAGGACCCTTGATATAATCAAGGAGGATATGAAAAGCTATCCCAATTCATCATTTTTGAGCTACATTCAACCCTCTAAGTTTAAGTGTAGAGTTTCAAAAGATGGGATGAGTGTGATCCTATGTACAATGGTTGTCTATGAGTTCAGCATTGTGCCTTGCCATGAGACAACACATGTATCACCATGCAAATCTACAACGTTTCACTTAGCAGCGGTGATGATGAGAGGACCCATTCCTTATGGGAGAAATCAAATGACAGATTCACTCATGAAGCAATGGAGGTAAAGATGATAGATGGTAGACATCTTGATATGGGCAGTATTTTCCCCTTTCAAGATGACTCTTTCTCAATGAGCATCTGATGCAAACCAACTGCAAAAATATCAAAATATACGCATGGAAAATATAGTGTTTACACTCCACACAATCTTATTACCCACAGTGGATTTGTTTTAAGCTTCGGGCTCATTCAACATACATACATTGCGATCAACAGTGTTATCATAAACAAACACATATAACACAAATCCATACATATGCGCGGAGTTCTTAACAGAGGGTCCCACGATAAACTTGACCAATCACCAGCGATCATGTTGGGGCCTAAAAATTCTGTGGCAACAACAAGGGGGATAACCACCTAGTCTGGACATTGAGACAGTACCTTTTCCACTTGGAATAGTGGCTCTGATTGGATATAATGGGACCATTTTCCCAGAGTTGGGTTTCTCTCAAGGGATTTACATGAAGAATTACTAAAACCTAAAACAAATTTATTCTAACATGAAAAACTTGAAATTGAAACTAATTTAATCTAACCCAGGATAATACTAATTTGATGCGATCCAAAATGATATCTATTCAATCTGTGATGATTAAGATCATCACAGATTTAATAGAATTATTACTTTGTAAGATGATTCTTTTGAAAAAATAATTAATTAAAAGAAAATGAAAAACATATCGCATATATTTTATGATTATATATAAAACAGACCAATTCCTGTCTTTATATCGTACAATAGTGCAACTGAAATTTCAGACAAAAACAATCAATTTCATATATAATTCATCAAAGCTGGATTCATCACTAATATTCAAAACATAACTAGCATACATGATAATAGTACCAGATGTGTACCGTCCTGTTCATCTGATTAATGATAATAGGCCACATTCAACTCTTATATCAATAAGTCTTTCAAAGAATACAAAAGTGCATCAATAGTGATCAACAAAATGATATATAACTGAAAATGCCATGTTCCATTATTTCATCAAGACATCCACAAACCTACTTACAATTAAACATTATTTGCAAATGTTCTCAATAAAATTCTAGACCCTTCTCTACATGCATGAGAAGGGTTTAAATACTATACTAATTACTTACAAAAAGATTATACAAAATATCTTATGAGGTGGTTTCAAACAACATTCCTCATCTTTAGTATCTATTTGCTAAAAATTGAAATTATATAAAAACAAACAAACTAATAATCATGCCAGATGATAATTTATTGTCAATTGCGCTTTTCTGCTCACAAATGTCGGACATCGGTTGAAGTTGTGGAGGTTTGCCGAACTCTGTCTTCATTTGTGCAGCAAATATAGCATCGAGTAAAAGCAGTTGTATTTTCCTGTATAGAGTTTAGAAAACAGTGCAATGTCATGATCTAACTATGTGGTTTGACTAGTAGCTGCCAGTATGCCTCCCAATCAGTTTTCTTTAGCTGTAAAAGTGCTTCTTCCTTGAGTTGACCGGTTTCTTTCCAACTTTGTTCTAAATCTTTAATACCAAGAAAAGATTTGAGATTTCCTTCTTTGATGAGCTCGAAAGTATGTAATATATGGTTAATCATTTTGACCATATTCTTTGATATACCTGCTGCTCTGGCTATGGTCAATTCTGCTTGTTTCAGTCGTGCATCCCAGTCTGTAAAAAGGATATATTTGAAAGTTTCATTGATCTTTGAGAGATCTGACTTTCTCCCTTCTTCTGAATCTGGCCATTCAATATAATTAGAGATTTTGGTATTAAGTTTGTTGAACTCAATTATTTGATCAATGACTGTGTTTGTTAATTGTTCACTGATTCCTAGGTGTAGAATTATGTTTGACATTTGTACAACAAAAAGGTTTTGTTGTTTTGAGAGTAAGGCACTTAATTCCGTTGCTTCTTTTATGAATTCCTTTGCAGTAGGAATTCCTTCATATTTGATAAGATCTTCTCTCAACTATTCAATTAGTGAATTTTTTCTAGATAAGTCATTTTCATGACTTATCTTAAGCATTTCTATCTCTTGCTGTACTCTGAGAAGTTGTTGTTCCACTTTCTAATTTAAACTTTTTATTTCTTCATCTAGCTGCTATTGTAGTTCCATGATTTTGACATCCTTTTCTTGGATCAAAATAGATACTTCTGTTGCCTTATCAATTTTCGCAGTGGTGTATGCACCAACGAATTGAGATAGTCGAGTTAAATTTTCAATCGGATTTGATGGAGTATCTATCCATACTAATTCCATAAATTCATTCCCAAGGGTGTTTCAATCCTTCTTCTTTTCCTCTGTTTTCTCACTACAGCTTTATGACGAGGGTTGTAGAACACATCTAGTGGGGGGATATCAGTCACCTTGAGGATAATCTCATCAGTCCGATTTGTAGGAATGATTTCTGTGTCTTGGGAGATTATCTTAGGAGTTTCAAAGATTTCCTTGTTGAAACTATTTGTTCCTGCGGAGTCTGGAATTTTGTATTTTTCTGTGATGATGATGCCTCTGGAGTATTTTCTAATGCATCGTTGAATGAAGTATATATTTTATCTAATTCAATTTGATTTTGTGAATCTGATTGTTCTGCTCTGATTTCTTGAATTTCTTTAATCGTATAACTGGTAATCAAAACATCATGTGGAATTCCTTTGAGTCTTTGTTCTCTAAATTCATTGAATTTCTATATTTCTTCTGGATTCAGGTTCAATTTGACAAAATCTAGGATTTCTTCAAAAGTCCCGGCAGATTGCAAAATATCTTCAAATCTGTCATCAGTGTGTACAATAGGTTTGAGTTTGACTGATAAAGTGAATTTATTAGCAATATTTTCTGGGTCGAACTGCCTGGAGGGTAAAACGGGGAGCTTCAATAGCTCAATATTCTGACATTCTTTCAATGCGTGATTAAAATTGTTGAGTGTAAATGAACCACATGAAATTGGAAAACTTGGCCATAAAGACTTTTTACTATCTTTCAAAGACTTAGTGAGTCCATTACCAACAGTTTGGTAAGAGACTTCTCTTGCCATTAACTTATCTGAAACATATAAAGGAAGAATATGCAGGGGAGCGGAGCTTCCAAAAATTCTGATATATGAAAACGATTCTTCAAAAAAACATTTTCCTATCATGTGAAGGTCTACAAGGGCTTCCTTAGTGAACCTAGGGCTCATTGTGTCAAACATAAACTGGTGTAACAGTAATACAACTCCATAGCATAACCTATGAAAATGTGGTGCATAATTATGTTTCCATATCTTTTTATGACTCAAATGTATCGGGGTAGGGTCTTCAGGGGTCCATTTCCATCCCATAACTAGAAAGTTGGTAGAAAAAGAGTTGGCATAAAAAATATATGCACTCATAAAAAATTGGGGAACAGATTTGGGGGAAGAAATTCTGGTTTGGCAATATTCATTAATTGCCTTGACTAGATTCTCAAAAAGGATGGTCGCCCAATTCATTATGAGGGAACTAATAGAGGAGTCAATTAGAGGAAGCCAATTTATGGAGAACTTGGTGTTATCAGGTAAACCATATAATCTGCATAACATTTCCGCTGCAAAATTGTAAGGGTTTTCTAATGACGCGATATGATACATACCAGTTTTCTCATATTTGAACTTGTTGTCTAATTTCCTCCAACCTTGAATTGCCTTGAACGGGTCTTGGTTCTTCTCAGCAAACTTTGCAACAAACTGACTGTTGTAGGTATCTTGCGGGTCGGGCAGCTTATACATGATTTTCAGATCTTTAGGTCTGAAAGAACCTAGAATCTCATCCTTGTCGATTCTTAACTGTCTGTCTTTGATCACTGATTTTTCAAGCACCCATCTAATCATGTCGGTATATGGAAGAAGAGTACCTTTTGCTGCTATCCTATGGAGGAAAGAGCATACAATATCTTTGACTTGTAAATTTGAAGGTGTTGCATCATCAGAAGTCGCCGTGACTTCCACTATTTTTGGCTCTTCATCTTCAAGCATAGTGTAAATAACTTGCCATTTAGTAGCTCCTGCATCAGCAGTACAGACAATATCGGAGACTATAGGTGCCATTCATGTTTGTTCGAATTCTGCAACAATCTGTTTGTCGTTCTTCTGAATAACTTTACGGATGAACATATCATGAAAGTAAATCCCTATTAAAGACAGAGTAAATGATCAAATGATGGAAGATCTATTTTGAAAGAATGAAATCTGGGAAAGAGCTATATCATTAATTAATCATGACACGTCCATAATTTTTTACATTGGGATGATAAAACATAATTAATACTTTCTGACATGATTTATTTTTGCATAAAAACCTTTATTCAAACATGTCAAATCAATCGCATCGTGCCCTTTGAAACTATCTTAATAATGCGTATTTCCTTTTGTTTATGCAATGTGTGATTACACGATATCGCAAAATTGCAATATTGCAACATCGCAATATCGTAGTTTTGTTAAGAATTGCTCAAAGTTTTACAATGTAAATTTGCGATATGCGATTTATAATGTCGCTTACGAATTTCAAATCGGCGATCGCAAAATCAAGATTTCCCTGGTTTATTGTTTTAACTAAGAAAATATTTGTGCGAAAATGCAATTTGCGATGAAAATGTTTTATTAAAACTAAAAGCGGTGATATTTTTTGGATTTTGATTTTTATCAAAAACAAAAATATATTTCTAAGAAGGGTCCCTATTTCTTATTTATCAAAGGTCTAAATTATTTTGAAAAATAAAATGGGGGGAGTTGTTGCATAGCACAACAATTGGCGATTCACTTGGGAGAACCAGATATCTCTGATTGGTTTATTTTGACATTTCTAAACTTTCAAAACGAGGAAAAGATATAAGAATAAAAATAATATGATTCATGAATTAAACAGTATTTTTTCAGAATATAATCTATTTACCTATCTCATTTCTTTTAAATTAACTCCTTCAGTGATAATATATAGTTATCTATGTCGGTCAGTACTTAGATTTAAAAAGATAAAGTAGGTTTTCTCTAAAATTGGTCTCATAGATTTTTACTCATTTATCATAGATAGAGCCACTGTTGCCATCAGGAATTTATAGCCTCGACAGGGTTATATTTTAACCAATAATGATTCATGGTCCCATACAAATTTGATTTCTCATTTTTAAAATATAATTATGACATATCATTAAATTTCTTTTTCTTGATACATTTCCAAAATCATTGTCCAGGTTTGGTGGCTTGATAATGACAATGTCATTCACTGATAGTAATTTATACTGAACAAGCTGGCTCGTGATGAGATCCCTTGTCTATTGATTTTTTATAATTATATAGCTATTACCCTGTTATAGTACGCAGTCTCAGTAATATTAGTCTATATTATTTCTCTATGATCATGATAAACAAGCTCGTGATGAGACTTATTTTTCTTTTGAATTTGTTCATTGTATATATTTCTTTTTTCATTTTTTTATTTTATTTATTTTTTAAGAAGAAATTTTATTAGATGGGATGAATCATTAGCTCGTTTAAGAGTTATGGATGATAATTATAGAGTTGGTAGATACCTTTTTGTAGAGAATCCTTGCTATGTTAATGTTGGAAATATTGTCATTGATGGCAAAGGAATTGGCAAAGACAGGAGCAACACCTAATCTATCCATAAGCCAAAAGAGACAAAGAGGTAGCAGAGGCAGCAGATGAAATAGATGATTTAGAGACAGAAAAGTAGAGTTGAATTAGGGGTTTAATACAGTTTGAAAAGGAGATGAGAGAGAGCTACTAGGAAGAGACAAGGTAATAGATTGAAGGACAAATTGAATATCTGGCCAAGATTTGTATATGTTAATGAAGAACTGTGGCATTATGTTAAGTATGGTTGAGTAAATCTGGAATATATATGATCTGTGTGATCAATTTCATAATGGGCAAAAGATACCTACGGTGTCCAGAGAGGAGTGAAATCATTGTTGCAGAGTTAAGGTTATGTGTATTATATGTATTGACTGATGTAATTCTTGTGTGGAATCCCCTGAACCTCTGTATGAGTTTCTGCGTATGAAGTTAAAAGTGAAACCCTGTTGAGGATTCATGGTGGTAGGATTTGAATACCAGGATGAGACCTTCTTGTAATGAAGAACTGGCTTAGTTTGATATATGCAGTCGTGGAACTACTTGGTTGAATATATGAGGGGCTCTCGAGGCGTTCAGTGTATCCATTGAAGAACTTAATGGTGGCAGAGATATAAGTTTTTTGAATGTACAGGTAGAAGCGGAACTGTGACAGGATAGAAATCCGAAATGGAAGGTTGATATGTTGAAGAATGACATTGAATTGTCACGAGTTAATGTTTGTAAGGAAATCCCGTCAGAAGAGAACTACATTTGTCCGTTGATTATTGGAAATCCTGCCAAAGATAGACCAGAGTTATAGTGCAAACCCATACTAACCCTTTGGAATCATGAACAGAACTTTGAGCGAAGGGTGGAACCACGAAGGAGGAACAGTGAAGGCGGTTTATGGTTTTCATCGCACCGCTTTCAACGGGCAAGCGGTATTCAAGAGGTGGGGAGCGATTCCATAGAACAGGCGACACGTGTCCCTGTACGATTTTACAAAACCGCTTTTCACTATGCACCATCGCGCATTATAGTTTGACCCAGGACACCTAGCGATATCGTTGAACGTCGTTGATCTAGGAAGGGGTCATCGGATGGTCGTCATTTGTTGAAGATGCGCGAAGATTAACACAGGTACGGCGGACCATCGCACGTTAACGTTCGGCATCGAAGGTTGAGCGATATGGATATACGCCGTTGATCTGGAAGCTTGCTAATCTAACGGTGATCGGAAGCTGGACTTGCGCGAAGTTTACTGTGGTACGATGGGCATATTGGATTGGCTATTGACTATGTATGTGGGCCCAGGGTCAAAGGTTTATCGTAAGATTAATTTATTTAGAAGCGTTGGATATTTCTATAAAATCCGAAGGGTTAAACTTTAGACATAAGGCTTGGGAATTCAAAAGTTGTAAATATATTTATTTGTAAATTTATTTAAAATTGATAAATAAAAATTAAAAAGAGATCAAAAGCCCCGTGGGATAAACTAAAAGGAATACTGACAAAGGAATACCATTAGCGGTTCATGGTTTTGACTCATGGTTTTAATAAAGGCAAAACTATATAAGGAGAAGAAAAAATAGAGAACGGGGTGTGCATTGTAAGGGTTGTGAATAAAATTTCTAAAAAGAATATCTGTATGGGCGAGCTCTGTTCTTAACTAATAAATCTAAAACTACGATGCACCCATGAATATAATGATCTGACGATGATGAATCTCTGGTTTGAATGAAAAACGAAATCATGAAGAACTGGTGTGAGTATACAGAAAATAAATAAATCTGGTGACCGGCAACGTATGTCGTATGGAAACTGATGGATCCAGTATGAAAATTGATGAAACGTGGTCCGCAGTGGTGCTGAGGGTCGAAGCCATCAGAGAGGGGGTTGTAGCTCCCTTCCAGTGGTAGCTGGTAAACAAGAGCGGGGGTTGTAGCTCCCTTCCAGGAGAGGCTGGTAAATGAGATAAGGTTGTAGCCTTCTGCAGGTGGGTGCTTGCGTGCTGGTATAAGTCTGCACCAGCATATATTGTAAGAAGTTTTCTCTATAATAAATATTGAAGATTGAGATTACAGCAGCGGTGTTTTTCTCCCGAATTGGGTTTCCACCTTAAATCCTGGTGTTCATATGTGTTGTTTATGTTTGATGGTTTTTTCTGTTATTTATGTTCATGCTTAATGCTTATCTGATGCAATGCTCTAAGTAAAGACATAATAAGATATCTGGACATAGATGTTGGATGCAGTACTGTAACATAAGGTTTTAAGAGAAAGAAAAGAAAAATTGTTCAGCCCTAAATACTGATTCACCCCCCCTCTCAGTATTTTTCCCAACAATTGGTATCAGAGCAGGTCCTTCTGAAAAATCTTAGCCGCTAGAAGGAAGATCAAGAAAGATGAGCAATCAAGATGGAACAACATATATCAGGCCTCCGCTCTTTAACGGAAACAATTTAATCTTCTGGAAAACAAGGATGATATCCTGTCTTCAGTCTCTGGGAGCAGAGGTATGGGCAATTTTTGAACAAGGATATCCATATCTAGCTACAGTACCAACAAATCCGACGGAAATAAAGAATTATGAAACAAATGCAAAGGCAGTCAATGCTCTATTGAGAAGTCTAACTGAATCAGAATTTTTCAAAGTCATGCAGCTGAATACGGCCAAGACAATATGGGAAAAAATAATTCTAAGTTATGAAGGTGATGCAACGGTAAAAAGCGCTAAACTCCAAACTCTCAGAATTCAATATGAGAATCTAAAAATGGATAATGAGGAGAGCATTGCCAATTTATTTTTAAGTCTTGATGATATTGTAAATCATATGAGAAATCTGGGAGAAACAATAACCGAATCTACCTTGGTTGAGAAAGTCTTAAGATCACTAATGACAAAATTTGAGTCAAAAGTTTCTGCTCTTGAAGTAAAGCAAGATCTTCAAAATATTACTGTGGTGCAACTTCATGGCATACTAACTGCATATGAAATGAGAACAGGAGGACCATCAAAAGTCAAATAAGTAGTCTTTAGAACTTCTACAAAAGGGAAGGAAGTACAAAAAACAGAAGGATCGGGATATATCTCAGAAGAAGATGAGATAAAATTTGTAAAGAAACTTCAACTTGGCACAGGACGGTTCAGAGGTAAGCTTCCTTTCAAATGTTTTGATTGTGGAAGAGTTGGTCATTATGCTGCTAAGTGTCCTTATAAAGAAACACATAAAAAGGGGAAGGAAGTAGCAAGAAGGAATAAGAATCGTCTTAGCACTAGAAACAGTTACTATACTCATGAAGACAGTGATGGGTTATTTGATAGTGAAAAAGAATGTGAACAAGATCTTAGACTTCTCATGGCATTTGAAAAAGAATCTAGAGAAGAAAATGATACTTTTGTGGATGCTCTAGAAGACATGATTTTCTTGATGAAAACAATAAACTCAAAATTTGCTTAGAAGAGAGTAAAATAACCATAGAAACTCTGAAAAATCAACTTGAAGAAAAAGAGAAACACAATGAGAAATTAGAGTGTGAAGTAGTAAGTCTAAGAATATAACTTGAGAAATTAAAGACTCTGAATCTTAGATTTGCTAAAGGATCTGAAACATTAGATGAGATTATCAAGGTACAAAATTCTCCTCTTATAAAGACAGGTCTTGGATATATTGGAGAATCTTCTCAGGCTTCAGCACCAAATTATCTAAGAGCAGTTACAGCTGGTTTACAACATGTTGCCTCTCAGCAAGGGAATAAATAATCTTTACAGATAAAACATGATCATCTCAATTCAAAGAACACTAACAGCAATGTCTTTCAAAGAAACACCAATCAATAGGTAAATTCATGTAGAAGATTTATGATCGCAGAAATTTCTTCTTCAATGGAAAATGTTTCTCATGTCACAATTTTGGTCATAAAGCTGTTCAATGTGTAGCATATAAAACTATCATGACAAGAGAAGAAAGAAAGAAAAGGACTGATATTGAAAAAAAAAAAGAATACCTATAACAACTTTTCTCCTCTTCAAAATGAAGTTGAATGCTTATTGCAATAACTTTGGCCATGAAGAATCTGAATGCAGGAGCAAATTTCAGCCAAAAGAACATGTTCCTTCAAGCTCCAAAGTATGGAAAAAGAAGGAATTACAAGTTGAAAATTGTGGCATAGCGTTGTTTGCAGAAGATGAAGAAAACCAATGGTACATTGATAGTGGATGCTCAAGACACATGACAAGTGATAAAACCAAACTTCTTGCATATAGTGCTCTAGAAAAAGAAAAGAATTTTACATTTGGAAATGATGCTCGTGCAATCATTAAGGGAAAAGGGTCTGTTTTCCTAAAAGAAAAGGTGAAAGCCAATGAAGTCATGTATGTGGATGGATTAAAGCATAACTTGTTAAGTGTAAGTCAAATGTGTGATAAATGAATTGAAGTTGTCTTTAGTTCAAAAGAATGTGTGGTACGTGATATTGATACAGGTAAAACAATTATAAAAGGAAAAAGAACTCCAAGCAACCTGTATGTATTAAAGAACTGCAAAGAACAATGTTATTTGAGTAAATCTTCAGAAAATTGGCTATGGCATAGAAGGTTGGGGCATCTGAGCTTCTCTCAAATCAACAAATCAAGCAGACTTAAAGTTGTTCGTGATCTTCCCAATATTACTCTACCTGAAAATATCATATGCAAATATTGCCAATTCGGTAAGAAAACCAGAGTACAATTTAATGCCAAGGAAGGATCATCAAGTAAGCCTCTTGAACTCATTCATACTGACATATGTGGACCTATGAGGAAAAAGTCACCACGTGGTGAAGAATATTATATCTTATTCATTGATGATTTCTCTAGAATGTGTTGGATTGGGCTGCTTAAACACAAAGATGAAGCATTTGAGAATTTTAAGATCTTCAAAGCACTAGTTGAGAATGAATTAGATCTAAAAATAAAGTGTCTTAGATCTGATCGAGGAGGAGAATATACATACAATGAATTCCTTGAATTTTGTGAACAACATGGCATAAAAAGACAATTTTCTATAGCTGGCACTCCACAACAGAATGGCGTTGCAGAAAGACTGAACAGAACAGTTCAACAAATGGCTAGAGCTATGCTTGATGATTCCAGAACACCTGACACATTTTGGGGAGAAGCAACACTTACAGCAGTAAACATTCTCAACAAGGAACATGTTCGTGTAAATAGTGATAAAACTCCATATGAACTCTGGTATGGTAATCCTCCCACTATAAAGTATTTTAGAATTTTTGGAAGCAAATGCTTTATCAAGAATAATGATGAAAAACTTGGCAAGTTTGAACCCAGAGCAGATGAAGGAATATTTCATGGTTACTCCTCTAGGAGTAGGGCATATAAATGTTACAATAAAAGACTTCGGAAGATTGTTGAATGTATTGATGTTGTTATTGATGAGTCTCCTGCAGCTCCAAAAGAAGAAAATCAAACAACATATGAAGATGATGATGACACATATCCTTCTACATCAAATAGTAATGATACAAACAGTGGACCCAGTAAAGAAACCGAAGATAATTTGTCTGAAAAGGCTCCATCCAGATATGTTCAAAAGAATCATCCAGAATCTCAAATTTTGGGAGAAAAGGGATCAGGTGTACAAACAAGGACTCTCGTGGGATCTTCTAGCAATCTAGCATTTCTATCCACTATTGAACCTCACAGTGTTATTCAAGCTAGCAAAGATGAATGTTGGATTCAAGCCATGAATGAAGAGCTAGATCAAATTGAAAAGAATCACACTTTGGAATTAGTACCAAGACCTCAAGACAAAAATTTCATTGGAACTAAATGGATATTCAAAAACAAGTTAAATGAGAATGGGGATGTTATAAGAAATAAAGCTAGACTTGTTTGCAAGGGGTATGCTCAACAAGAAGATATAGACTTTGAAGAAACCTTTGCTCCTGTAGCCAGACTTGAAGCCATAAGAATGTTTCTTGCTTTTTCAAGCTTCCAACAGATCAAAGTTTATCAAATGGATGTTAAATATGTTTTTCTCAATGGTGAATTAGAAGAAGAAGTTTACATAGAACAACCAGAAGGATTCATTTTGGGAAATGATGAAAAACTTGTTTGTAGACTCAAAAAGGCTCTATATGGTCTCAAACAAGCTCCAAGGGCATGGTACTATCGTCTTGACAAATATCTTCATCAACAAGGATTTTCAAAAGGGTCTGCTGATAGCAACTTATACACGAAAACTGAAAATAAAAAAACTATTGATTGTGGTTGTATATGTTGATGATATCATTTTTGGAAGTAATGAAGATTCTATGAGTCAAAAATTTGCTTCTGATATGCAGCAAGAATTTGAAATGTCTTTACTTGGGGAACTAACATTCTTTCTTGGCTTGCAAGTGCAACAAGAAACAAATGGCACATTCTTATCACAAGCAAAATACCTCAAGCAAATCTTAAAGAAGTATGGCATGGAAGATTGCAAACCTGTAAGTACACCAATAATAACCGGATGTAATCTCAGTTCGAATGATGATTCCCCCACGGTGAATCAACCAGAATACATATCTATGATAGGAAGTCTACTTTATCTCACTGGGACAAGACCAGACATCATGCATGCAGTTGGGATTTTTGGAAGATTCCAAGCTAATCCAAAGGAGTCTCATCTTCAAGCTATGAAAAGAATATTCAAATATCTACAAGGAACTCAAGAATTTGGACTATGGTATCCAAATAATGCTGATCTTACTCTTCATGCATACACTGATGCAGATTGGGCTGGAAGTATTGATGATCGGAAAAGCACTAGTGGTGGTGCATTCTATATGGGGCCCCGGTTAGTATCTTGGTTTAGCAAGAAGCAAAGCTCTATTGCCTTATCTATAACAGAATCAGAATATGTGGCTGCAGCATCATGTTGCACTCAACTTCTCTGGATGATGAAAACCCTACAAGAATTTCAAATCAAATGTTCACCTCCTATCTCCATTATGTGTGATAATACAAGTGCTATCAGTATCTGAAAGAATCCTGTTATGCATTCCAAGACCAAGCACATTCCCATCAAATATCACTTATTACGTGAACAAGTGTTTGAACAAAAGGTGAAATTGGATTATGTTTCCTCCAAAGAACAAGTTGCTGATATATTTACCAAACCTCTACCCAAGGAACCGTTCGAATATCTCAGACAGAAACTCGGAGTAGTCTCTGCCATGCAGAGGATCAGATCTACTTAAATACAGAAGATTAAATTGGTTGTGAAGTGCTCTGAATGCACAGGCTCAGGAGGAGCATTGGTCATATGAAAAGGATGAATTGTTGGTCATATTATGTTTGAAGATGCAGCATGATCTCAAGGGGAGCATGGCATTGTCGGTTCAAAGGATCTTGATCAAAATATTTGCCATTGATGTCAAAGGGGGAGGAAAAGCAACAAAGGGCTTCTATATCAGAGGAAGAGTATTGCCATCAATGCCAAAGGGGGAGATTGTTGGAAATATTGTCATTGATGGCAAAGGAATTGGAAAAGACAGGAGCAACACCTAATCTATCCATAAGGCAAAAGAGATAGAGAGGTAGTAGAGGCAGCAGATGAAACAGAGGATTTAGAGACAGAACAGTAGAGTTGAATTAGGGGTTTTAATACAGTTTGCAAAGGAGATGAGAGAGAGCTGCTAGGAAGAGACAAGGTAATAGATTGAAGGACAAATTGAATATCTGGCCAATATTTGTATATGTTAATGAAGAAATGTGGCATTGTGTTAAGTATGGTTGAGTAAATCTGGAATATATATGACCAGTGTGATCAATTTCATAATGGGCAGAAGATACCTACGGTGTCCGGAGAGGAATGAAATCATTTTTGCAGAGTTAAGGTTATGTGTATTATATGTATTGACTGATGTAATTCTTGTGTAGAATCCCCTGAACCTCTGTATGAGTCTCTGCGTATGAATTTAAAGGTGAAACCCTGTTGAGGATTCATGGTGGTAGGATTCGAATTCCAAGATGAGACCTTCTTGTAATGAAGAACTGGCTTAGTTTGATATTTGTAGTCGTGGAACTACTTGGTTGAATATATGAGGGGCTCTCGAGGCATTCAGTGTATCCATTAAAGAACTTAATGGTGGCAGAGATATGAGGTTTTTGAATGTACAGGTAGAAGCGGAACTGTGACAGGATAGAACTCCGAAATGGAAGGGTGATATGTTGAAGAATGACATTGAATTGTCATGAGTTAATGTTTGTAAGGAAATCCCGTCGGAAGAGAACTACATTTGTCCGTTGATTATTGGAAATCCTGCCAAAGATAGACCAAAGTTATAGCGCAAACCCAGACTAACCCTTTGGAATCATGAACGGAACTTTGAGCGAAGGGCAGAACCACGAAGGAGGAACAGTGAAGGCGGTTTATGGTTTTCATCTCACCGCTTTCAATGGGCAAGCGATATTCAAGAGGTGGGGAGCGATTCCATAGAACGGGCAACATGCGTCCCTGTACGATTTTACAAAACTTCTTTTCACTATGCGCCATCGCGTGTTATAGTTCGACCTAGGACGCCCAACAATATCGTTGAACGTCGTTGATCTGGGAAGGGGTCATCGGACGGTTGTCATTTGTTGAAGATGCACGAAGATTAAAACAGGTACGGTGGACCATCACACATTAACGTTCGACATCGAAGGTCGAGTGATATGTATATACGTCGTTGATCTGGAAGCTTGCTAATCTAATGGTGATCGGACGCTGGACTTGCGTGAAGTTTACTGTCGTACGATGGGCATATTGGATTGGATATTGACTATGTATGTGGGCTCGGGGTCAAAGGTTTATCGTAAGATTAATTTATTTAGAAGCGTTGGATATTTCTGTAAAATCCGAAGGGTTAAACTTTAGACATAAGGCTTGGGAATTCAAAATTTGTAAATATATTTATTTGTCAATTTCTTTAAAATTGATAAATAAAAATTAAAAAGAGATCAAAAGCCCCGTGGGATAAACTAAAAGGAATACTGACAGAGGAATACCATTAGCAGTTCATGGTTTTGACTCATGGTTTTAATAAAGGAAAAACTATATAAGGAGAAGAAAAAATAGACAACGGGGTGTGCATTGTAAGGGTTGTGAATAAAATTTCTAAAAAGAATATCTGTATGGGCGAGCTTTGTTCTTAACTGATAAATCTGAAACTACGATGCATCCATGAATATAATGATCTGACGATGATGAATCTCTGGTTTGAATGACAAATGAAATCATGAAGAACTGGTGTGAGTATACAGAAAGTAAATAAATCTGGTGACCGGCAAGGTATGTCGTATGGAAACTGGTGGATCCAGTATGAAAATTGATGAAACATGGTCCGTAGTGGTGCTGAGGGTCGAAGCCATCAGAGAGGGGGTTGTAGCTCCCTTCCAGTGCTAGCTGGTAAACGAGAGCGGGGGTTGTAACTCCCTTCTAGGAGAGGTTGGTAAATGAGAGAAGGTTGTAGCCTTCTGCAGGTGGGTGCCTGCGTGATGGTATAAGTCTGCACCAACATATATTGTAAGAATTTTTCTCTATAATAAATATTGAAGACTGAGATTACAGCAGCGGTGGTTTTCTCCTGAATTGGGTTTCCACCTTAAATCCTGGTGTTCATATGTGTTGTTTATGTTTTATGGTTTGTTCTGTTATTTCTATTCATGCTTAATGCTTATCTGATGCAATGCTCTAAGTAAAGACAAAATAAGATATCTAGACATACATGTTGGATGCAGTACTGTAACATAAGGTTTTAAGAGAAAGAAAAGAAAAATTGTTCGATTTAATCTTTGATTCCCCCCCCCCCCCCCCCCCTTAGTATTTTTCCCAATAGTTAAAAATTTCCTTTTCTGACTAATATATAACAACTATATTTTATGATATCTAGAGTCTTTTTCGGAAAGAAAATTCCTTCATTAAATTTCAATTTGTCTTAAAAATAAAGTTTATTCATTTCTCATAATTATAGTCATCTTTCTCTTTACTTATTTATAGAAGTGAAAGATCAAAATAATTTATCAGAAATTTTGAAAATTTGAATGAACCAATGATGTTTCTATTTACAACTTTTATTTTCCTAAAGCAAAAATAAAATTTAAAAGCTTGATTTTCTAAGAGAAATATTTTTTGATAATTTGACCATTTACAGGCAAGGAATATTTTCTACCTGATAAGTCTTGCAGTAAAAAGGTAGATAAGCCTATTTTTTCGATGATTTGAAATGGACCAAGCCATAATCTTTGAAATTTGGTATGCTTACCTTTTTCCTCATGTGATTTATCCCATTTTAAAATAAGATCTCCTATTTCAAAAAAATTTGAATTGGTGGATGATTTTTCAAATGGGGTTTTCACTATTTGTTGATGATGAGCATGTATAGCCTTAGCTTTTTCTCTTTTTTCTTCCATTTTAAGAATTTGATCTTGTCTAAGTTGAAGGGAATACGAAGGATTTTCATCAATAAACTGCACTAAATTCAACGATGGTATTGTTACGTTTGTGGGTAGAACTGCTTCTTTCCCATAAACTAACATAAATGGAGAAGTACCTATTGATGCTTTCTGGGTGATTCTATCTGCCCAAAGAGAAAATAATAGTGCTTTGTGCCAATTTTTATGATTTTGTTCTACAGTTCGTTTGATGATCCTGATGAGGTTTTTATTTGTAGATTCAGCTAATCCATTACCTTGTGGATAATAATTAGCTGAGTATTTTAATTTAAAACATAATTTAATTCTTCAATGATGGAGCTTCAATGATGGCTTTCTTAATCAACTCAAAATAATTTCTCTCTTCTTTTCCCCATTTGAAGATTGAATTTTTCTTGATCATTGATTGCAGGGGTAAAATGATTTGGGAAAAATAGGGAACAAATATTTTTACAAAATTAATTTGTCCTAAAAATGATTGCATTGTTTTTTTTTTATTTGGTAAAGGGATTTTTTCAATTTCCTGAATTCTACCAAGGTCAATGTGGATTCCATTTTTGGAAACAGTGAACCCTAATAATTTACCTTTTGATAAGGTGAAATAACATTTTTTTGGATTCAAGGAAATACCAAATTTTCTACATCTTTCAAAAATGTGTTTTAGGTGATTAACATGATTGCTTCTATGCTTAGAATAAATAGTGATGTCATCTAAGTATATAAAAATTGAGCTATTGATTAGTCCTCTGAAAGCTATATTCATAGCACGTTGAAATGTAGCACCA
This sequence comes from Pinus albicaulis, assembly GCA_034641835.2. Classification (NCBI taxonomy): domain Eukaryota; kingdom Viridiplantae; phylum Streptophyta; class Pinopsida; order Pinales; family Pinaceae; genus Pinus; species Pinus albicaulis. Next base: position 1,527,305,637 of record CM076584.1, on the reverse strand, counting down.
ACATTAATCAACCCAAAGGGAATTTTTTGATATGCGTATGTTCCCCACTTAATTGTCCTAAATGTTGTCTTTAATCTATCATCCAGATGTACCATAATCTAATTATATCCTGAAAATCTGTCGAGGAAAGACATCAATTCAAATCCTGCAACTGCCTGTAATATCTGTTCCATGGTAGGCAAAGGAAAATTATATTTTTGGCAAGCTTTATTCAAATTTCTAAAGTCTATGCAAATCCTAATGTCTCCATTCTTTTTTCTAACTGGGACCATGTTTGACACCCATTTCGAATTTCTAACCGGAAAAATAACTTTGGCTTTGAGCATTTTATTTAATTCAGATTTAATTTGACTTTCTAAATTTGGGTGGATCTTTCTAATTTTTTGTTGAACAGGCTTATCATCTGAGGTCATAGGTATGGTATGCTGAATTATGGAAGTATCATATGTCTTAAGATCTAAATAATCCCTTGCAAAGTGTAGGGGAAATTTATTTGAATAATGATTTAATTATCCAGGGACTATCCCGATCACATGCAGATTTCGAATTTATATACGACACATAATCTCTTCCACTCAGATCAACTCAGATCATCAAACATGCGGAAATAAAATCAAGCGATAACACATCAAATCATCATACACATTAACACAGTATGTATGGGGGAAAGCTTATAGCTGAAAACCCCGCAGCTATTGTGTATATTATAATGGAGAAATCATGTAACAAACTCAGTACAATACTCCTCACAAGTACTCAGTACTATCTCATGAAGTTACACACAAACTAGCTCAGTTTTGAACAGGTTACTGGTTCAAAAATCACCACTAATTGCCTTGCCTCTATTGCGAAATCCAGGCCTGTCTATATAGAGATCCAAGGTTCGAATCTCCTTGGCTTGACAGCGCAATCATCATGGGCAATTCCTCCAAGTGTGGTGCAAATCTCATGCACAACTGATGTCGCCACTGATAGCTAACTCCACCCTTTCATCTACCTCTTTCCCTGGTCTCCACTGAACTGATCATGCACTGTAGTGAACTGATGTGTTCTTGAGTTGAATAATGAGTTACTAATTAATGAATTAAATAATATTTAATTCACTCCACTCATAACTAATTGATTAGCTAGTTAAACTAATCTCAACCAGTTCAACTAAGTTAAACCGAACACAACTCCACTAGTTGTCTCATTAACTCCACCAAACTTCTGCCACTGAAGTCCTAACTGAAGTCAACCATGCATGTGCTCACCAAACCCTTGGGAATAGTGTAATTCCTCTGTCAGATGCATGAGCCACTTCCAAGGCTCGAACTGAAGTGCTCCAAGAGAGTAAGCTGCTGTTTAGAGTCCAAATATTATTAAGGGTAAATAATATTTGACTTCCCTATTTTTAGGATAGGCAGTCTAAAAATAGACTTCGACCTATCGACCTATAGGTCAAAAATAGAGGTCCATCTATTTTTACCAACATGACCAATACTCCAAGAATAACATACTGCAACCCCTGGACCATGCTCCATATGTCTAAAAATAGACATAGTCTAAAAATAGACTTTGCGCTAGAATTTGCCTGCGGGCCCACTTAGTGAAGGCGACTTCATTTCACTAAGCTCCATCATCTTGCTGCATTTTCAACACAAAGATATCCTTATATGTTTTCAATAACTTAATGAATGACATCCTTTCTTCAGGTTCTAATCCAAGACCTAAATTGATGTTCTGATTTTTTTCTAATGTACCAAGATTAATCAATTCAAATTTTAGAGTAGAAATCTATGTTTTTGAATTGGTAGTCTTCTTAAACCTATCTTTCAAATCATAGAGATCTTCCATTTTGACTACAGAATTAGGAATTGGATTTGAATTTTTTTTTATCTTCAATTTGTGAATCATGTTCATGTTCATCTATAATTTGACCTTGATAAGCTCTGTCTGAGGTAAGAAAGTCTAGTATATCTGCATCATTGTTAAATACTCTCCAATTTTTTATATTGTTAGGAATGGAGGGCCTAATTATTAACTCAATTGAAAATCTATCTGGGCTAAATTCTTCAAATGGTATAAGTCTAGATGCTACATTAGCAAGTAAATCAGCACTTGCATTTTGTAATCTAGGAACTGTGGAGATATTAAATGCAGTAAAATAAGAAGTAAGATTCTGAGCTAAAGTTTGATAATGTCTTAAATGTCTAGAAATACAATGAATCATATTTCTGACTTGTCTAACAATTATTTCATAATATCCATATACTTGTAAATATTTAACATTCAATCCTATAGCTTTATACAGACCTTATATCAATGCTTCATATTCAGCAGTATTATTTGTGCATTGGAATTCAAGTCTGCAAGCTAGCATTGTTTTTTCTCCTTGTGGATCAATCAAAACGCAACTCGCTCTTGCACCATCTTCCGATTTTGAACCATCAAAGTATAGAGTCCAAAATAAAGACTGTTCTAGAATCTGATTGCTAAAATTAACATATCTAGAAGCATCTGTTTGAGAAAAGTTTTCAATTTGAGAAATAGCAGTGTTTACTGAAAAAGGTGAAACATGAGCATTAAATGATCCAAGAAATGATTTAGCTGAATAATTTCCTATGATATTATTGGTGAAAGCTACAGGCTCATTTGCTTCTTCTAATTCAGTGACTGTATGTTTCATGAATTTTTCACGTTCGATTCTGATTTGATTTGGTTTTCCATTGTATGGTAACCAAATGTGTGACCAATTAGTAGCAAAATATCCATGTAACTTTTCAGACCAATCTCTTCTTAGAATAAGACCATAAAATTCAGGGATGTCTGCAACCAGAATATCAATTACTTGTAGTACTTTGGGATTGGATGATAATCTAATAGATACTGACATCATTTCTCCAACAACTTCAACTCTTGTTCTATCCAATTGAACTATATGTATAGCTGAATTTTGAGGAGCGATATTCAATTTTGTATACACTGTTCTTGGCATAATGTTTGAAGAAGCTCCTGAATCAATAAGACAATTATGAACATTTTTGTTAAAAATTTCATAAGTCAAAAGTAAAGGAGGAGCGTGAGAAATAGATCTATCACCAATTAAGACCAAATCATTGGAATTTACTTTGTTTGGAGATGATGGAGGTTTTCCCATATCTTTTGAAGCTTGAGCTATAAGTGGTGATTGTATCTACAGGGATTGCCTTAAGTTCTCTAAGCAAAATTCTATGTTGTTGTTTTAGTTTGGTCATTTCGTGTAATGAAATATTTGCTTTGATATTTTTCATATCTTCGACTATATTATATTCCAATGTATCTGAAACTATCAAAGTTTTAAAATTTTTATTAGGATCTGGTGGAATAAAATCTGTCTGAACATTTTTAGATTTTTTGATAACTGTTTTCTCCTTGGTGGGGAGATTTTTCTGTTTTTGATTTGATATAGTTGAATCAAAAGAAGTTTTACTTCTTGTAGATACATGCATAGCTTCTCTTTATTCTTCTGAAGGAAGAATGAAATCCCATAACCCATTTAGTTCAACTTCTTCTTCAGACTCTGATTCTCATTCAGATGGTGAGGGATCTTCAGTATCTTGATCGGATTCAGCGTTTGAAATCACATTTGGAGGCTGAGATGTTGAAGAAGGGTTTTTCTTAAATGGTCGAAATGATTTCTTAGGAGCTGAAGTTTCAACAACCTGTTTTTTTATTTCAATCATATCATTTGACATAGTCTTTAATACTTTTTGAAGACCTCCGAAATCAAATGGATCTTTCAAGACTTTCTTTTTAGAATCTTGACTAAATGTCACTTTCTTAGATTTCCTGTCTTCTATCTCTGAATGTTTTTCTAATGCTAAAATTATTTTCTCTACAACAAGAGCTTCTTTCATGTTATCTAAAAGGGTAGCTTTACCAACCATATCTACAAAAATAGCTATATTAGAAGGTAAAGAAGAAATATACCACTCTATTTGTACATCAACAACAAGTTTGGAAGCAGTTGGAATTTTTTTTAATAACTTGTTAAATCTGGAGTTGAAATATTTGATCCTTTCCCTTGAATTTGTTTTAATATTGGAAAGAGCATTGATCAGAGATGCAACAGTTCTATCATCTCCAAATTTTGCAAGGAAAACTTGCTCGAAAGTGTCCCAATCAGCGATAGATCTTGTTGGAAGTGAAAAATACCAGGATCCTGCAGATCCTTGTAAAGTATAAGGAAACAATCTAACTAAAATATCTTCATGAGCAACTCCATTAAGATTCATGGCCAACATAAAATTATTGATGTGTTCTTCAGCAGGAAGGCCATCATTAGGATTATATTTAGGCAACCATTTTTCTGGATGATCTGGAAGAGGATTTGGATTTACTATTAATACAACACCATGATTCGTCCAAGGTCAAGTGGCCATAATTGGATTAGAAGTTTGTGAAGATACCGAAGTAGACCCAGAAGTAGGGGGAATGAATGAAGAACTTACAACTGGAATAGTACTACTTGTAATAACACTAATTGTTTGAGTAGAGGAAATGGAAGACTGAGAAGATGCAAATTGGGTAAGAGGATATGAATAAGTAACCGAAGGAAAATTTGATGTAACTTCACTTGTATTTGACTTAGATCAAGATACTGAAATTTTTTTACGAACTAGTTCAATTGGAAATTTGAAAGGTGGAATTCTGAGTTTCTCGCTTTTGGATCTAGTTAATATACCAGTTTCTCTAAATAGAGAAGTAACACTTTCTTTAGAAGTTTCTTGGTTAACAAGCTTTTCAATAGAAATAGATATTCCTTCTAATTTCTGAATTAAAGACTAAAATTTGGGAGACTCAGGAGTGAATTCTAAAGCAAATGATTGACGGAATATTTGAGGAGATGAGGGGGAAGTTTATACAATTTCCTATTTTTGAGTTGGTGATTTAGAATTTGATCGGGAAGTTGTAGAATGCTTTTAAGGAGATCGACTCTTAGGAGGGCTTCTATTTTGAGGTTTAGATTTATGTGCCATTCATAGTCGAGCCCTCCTTCTGGCGCCAAAATGTTGGGGCCTCAGAAATCTGTGGGAACAAATAGGGGGATAACCACTCGGTCCGGGCCTTAAGACAGTTCCTTTTCCATTTGGAATAGTGGCTTCAACTGGATATAATGGGACCAGTTTCCCAGAATGGGGTTTTTGTTTGATTGTTGGGTTTTTCTCAAGGGATTTACATGAAGAATTACTAAAAACTAAAACAAATTTATTCTAACATGCAAAACTTGAAATTGAAACTAATTTAATCTAACCCGGGATAATACTAATTTGATGCGATCTAAAATGATATCTATTCAATATATGATGATTAAGATCATCATAGATTTAATATAATTATTACTTTGTAAGATGATTATTTTGAAAAAATAATTAATCAAAAGAAAATGAAAAACATATCACATATATTTGATGATTATATATAAAACAAACCAATTCCTATCTTTATATCGTACAATAGTGTAATTGATATTTCAGACAAAAACAATCGATTTCATATATAATTCATCAAGGCTGGATTCATCACTAATATTCAAAACAAAACTAGCATACTTGATAATAGTACCAGATGTGTACAGTCCTGTTCATCTGATTAATGATAATAGGCCATATTCAACTCTTATATCAGTAAGTCTTTCAAAGAATACAGAAGTGCATCAATAGTGATCAACCAAATGATATATAACTAAAAAGGCCGTGTTCCATTATTTCATCAAGACATCCACAAACTTACTTACAATTAAGCATTATTTGCAAATGTTCTCAATAAAATTCTGGACCCTTCTCTAAATGCATGAGAAGGGTTTAAATACTATACTAATTACTTACAAAAATATTATACAAAATATCTTATGAGGTGGTTTCAAACAACCTTCCTCATCTTTAGTATCTATTTGCTAAAAATTGAAATTATATAAAAACAAACTAACTAATAATCATGCCAGATGATAAGTTACTGCCAGTTGTGCTTTTCTGCTCACAAATGTCGGACATCGGTTGAACTTGTGGAGGTTTTCCGAACTCTGTCTTCATTTGTGCAACAAATATAGCATCCAGTAGAAGCGGCTATATTCTCTGTATAGAGTTCAGAAAATAGTTGAGTGTCATGATCTAACTGTGTGGTTTGACTAGTAGCTGCCAATATGCCTCCTAATCAGTTTTCTTTAGCTGTAAAAGTGCTTTTCCTTGAGTTGACCGGTTTCTTTCCAACTTTGTTCTAAATATTTAATATCAGGAACAGATTTGAGATTTCCTTCTTTGATGATCTTGAAAGTATGTAATATATGGTTAATCATTTTGACCATATTCTTTGATATACATGCTGCTCTGGCTATGTTCAATTCTGCTTGTTTCAGTCGTGCATCCCAATCTGTAAAAAAGATATCTTTGAAAGTTTCCTTGATCTTTGGGAGATTTGACTTTATCCCTTCTTCTAAATCTTGCCATTCAATATAATTAGAGCTTTTGGTAAGTTCGTTGAACTCAATTCTTTGATCAATGAATGTGTTTGTTACTTGTTCACTGATTCCTAGGTGTGGAATTATGTTTGACATTTGTACAACAAACAGGTTTTGTTGTTTTGAGATTAAGGCACTTAATGCCGATGCTTCTTTTTTGAATTCCTCTGCAGTAGGAATTTCTTCATATTTGGTAAGATCTTCTCTCAACTATTCAATCAGTGAATTTTTGCTAGATAAGTCATTTTCATGACTTATCTTAAGCATTTCTATCTCTTGCTGTACTCTGAGAAGTTGTTGTTCCACTTTCTGATTTAAAATTTTTCTTTCTTCATCTAGCTGCTATTGTAGTTCCATGATTTTGACATCCTTTTCTTGGATCAAAATAGATACTTCTGCTATCTTATCAATTTTCGCATTGGTGTATGCACCAGCGAATTGAGATAGCCGAGTTAAATTTTCAATCGGATTTGATGGAGTATCTTTCCATACTACTTCCATAACTTCATTCCCAGGGGGTGTTTCAATCCTTCTTCTTTTCCTCTATTTTATCACTACAACTTTATGAAGAGGGTTGTAGAACACATCTAGTGGGGGGATATCAGTCACCTTGAGGATAATCTCATCAGTCGGATTTGTAGGAATGATTTCTGTGTCTTGGGAGATTATCTCAGGAGTTTCAATGATTTCCTTTGTTGAAACTATTTGTTCCTGTGGAGTCTGGAATTATATATTTTTCTATGATGATGATGCCTCTGGAGTATTTGCTAATGCATCACTGAATGAAATACATATTTTATCTAATTCACTTTGATTTTGTGAATCTGATTGTTCTACTCTAATTTCTTGAATTGCTTTAATCGTATAACTGGTAATAAAAACATCCTGTGGAATCCATCTGAGTCTCTGTTCTCTGAATTCATTGAATTTATGTATTTCTTCTGGATTCAGGCTCAATTTGAAAAAAATTAGGATTTCTTCAAAAGTCTCGGTAGATTGAAAAATATCTTCAAATCTGTCATCAATGTGTACAATAGGTTTGAGTTTGACTGATAAAGTGAATTTATTAGCAATCTTTTCTGGGTCGAATTGCTTGGAGGGTAAAATGGGGAGCTTCAATAGCTCAATATTATGACATTATTTCAATGCGTGATTAAAATTTTTGAGTGTAAATGAACCACATGAAATTGGAAAACTTGGCCATAAATACCTTTTACTGTCTTTCAAAGATTTAGTGAGTCCATTACCAACAGTTTGGTAAGTGACTTCTCTTGCCATCAACTTATCTGAAACATATAAAGGAAGAATATGCGGGGGAGCGGAGCTTCCAAAAATTCTAATATATGAAGATGATTCTTCAAAAAAACATCTACCTATCATTTGAAGGTTTGCAAGGGCTTCCTTACTGAACCTAGGGCTCCTTGTGTCAAAAATAAATTGGTGTAACAGTAATACAACTCCATAGCACAACCTATGAAAATGTGGTGCATAATTATGTTCCCATATCTCTTTATGACTCAAATGTATCGAGGTAGGGTCTTCAGGGGTCCATTTCCATCCCATAACTGAAAAGTTGGTAGAAAAACATATGGTATCAAAAATATACGCACTCATAAAAATTGGGGAATAGATTTGGGGGAAGAAGTTCTGGTTTGGCGATATTCATTAATTTCCTTAACTATATTCTCAGAAAGGATAGTCTCCCAATTCATTATGAGGGAATTAACAGAGGAGTCAATTACAGGAAGCCAATTTATGGAGAACTTGGTGTTATCAGGTAAACCATATAATCTGCATAACGTTGCTGCTGCAAAATTATAAGGGTTTGTTAATGACGCGATATGATACATACTAGTTTTCTCATATTTGAACTTGTTGTCTAATTTCGTCCAACATTGAATTTCCTTGAACGGGTCTTGGTTCTTCTCAGCAAACTTTGCAACAAACTGATTGTTGTAGATATCTTGCGGGTCGGGAAGCTTATACATGATTTTCATATCTTCAGGTCTGAAAGAACCTAGAATCTCATCCTTGTCGATTCTTAATTGTATGTCTTTGATCACTGATTTGTTAAGCACCCATCTAATCATGTCGTTATATGGAAGAAGAGTAGCTCTTGCTGCTATCCTATGGAGGAAAGAGCATGCAATATATTTGAACTGTAAATTTGAAGGTGTTGCATCATCGGCAGTCACCAGGACTTCCACTACTTCTGGCTCTTTGTCTTCAATTATAGTGTAAATAACTTGTCATTTAGTAGCTCCTCCATCAACAGTGTAGATAGTATCAGAGACTATAGGTGTCATTCCTGTTTGTTCGAATTCTGCAACAATCTGTTTGTCGTGCTTCTGAATAACTTTGTGGATGGACATATCTTGAAAGGAAATCCCTATTAAAGACAGAGTAAATGATCAAATGATGGAAGATCTATTGAAATGATCTGTTTTGAAAGAGCAAAATCTAGGAAAGAGCTATATCATTAATTAATCATGACGCATCCATAATTGTTTACATTGGGATGATAAAACATAATTAATACTTTCTGACATGATTTATTTTTGTGTAAAAACCTTTATTCAAACCTTTCAAATCAATTGCATCGCGCCCTTTGAACCTGTCTTAATAATGCGTATTTCCTTTTGTTTATGCGATATGCGATTACGTGATATCAAGAAATCTCAAAATCACAGTATCGCAGCATCGCAATATCGCAATATTGCAATGTCGAAGTTTTGTTAAGAATTGCTTAAAGTTTTAAAATGTAAATCTGTGATATGTGATTTATAATGTCGCTTGTGAAATTTCAAATCGGCGATTACAAAATCGGGATTTCGCTGGTTTATTATTTTAACTAAGAAAATATTTGTGCGAAAATGCAATTTGCAATGAGAATGTTTTATTAAAACTAAAAGCGGTGATATTTTTTGGATTTTGATTTTTATCAAAAAAAAAAAAATATTTCTAAGAAGGGTCCCTTTTTCTTATTTATCAAAGGTCTAAATTATTTTGAAAAATAAAAATCGGGGGAGTTGTTGCATAGCACAATAGATCGCAAATCTCACAACTTGTAATTAACTTTAACACTTAAATTTTAATCCTTGCGAATTGTGAAACTACGCTGAGCCAAAATGTGTCCTCCTCCTTTTCGCATTGCAAATAAATTTGTTTACTTTGCGATGTCTTAACACTTATCTCCTAAATCTTGCGAAGCGTGAAGTCACTTCCTAGTGCTATGATCTCCACCGTTGGATTAGTCCTAGATCCAACGACCCTCGTTGTCTCTCCACTTCTCACTTCGCATCGCTGATAAAACAATTTAACTTGCGACTCTTAAACTTTAATTTTTTTTTTGTGCGATGTGCGATGGTTTTCAACTTGCGATGAGGTCTCTCCTGTTGATCGGGTTCAAATCTACGGCTCACGTCGTGCCTACAATCCAATTGTCCTCTCGCTATATAACTTTATATATATATATATAGATATATATATATATATATATATATATATATATATATATATATATATATATATATGTATGTATGTATGTATGTATGTATGTATGTATATATATATATATATATATATGTATGTATGTATGTATGTATGTATGTATGTATGTATGTATGTATGTATGTATGTATGTATGTATACGATTCAACAGAGTTTTAAACCAAAAATTAGAACAGAGAGCCCAATCAATACCAAAACACTTGAAAATTAATAATAAAGAAAATTACAGAGCCAAGCCCTTGATCAGCTGGTTATTACAATTGTTTATGCTCTCTCTGCGCTCTCCTCTCGCACACCTATTTAACACTTGTCTCACTCTTTTCCACACTCTACTCTCTCTCACACACCTATCTTATATATATATATATAAAGCGGTCCTTATCGCCTAAAAACATATTCCTGTTGAACCACTCCTAACAAACAAATGCTACGAATTTCTAAGCTCTTATCCTACTTGGCTCAATCTCCTCACAAGGAGAAACCAATTTCTATTTTATTTCCTAATTAATTTAACAAACCCAAACTAACTAACTTCTCTCATTTAAAACTAAGTAAAATATTAATGGCCAATGTTTATCCACAACCTGTGAACATAAAATCACATTGCTGGCTAAGTCCAGATGCTCCTGCATCAGACTTCTGGGGAAGAAAATATTGATCTATCAATGCTTTAGGATTTGTACTAAACTTCTGTAACTCTGCTGTTGTCATCCAACTGGCATCTTCCATAGGGTGTCCTTTCCATTTGACTAGATACTGATAGTAAGTTTGTCCTCTGGTCTTCTTTGTTGCTCTTTCCTCCAAAATGGCTTCCAATTCTTTCTTTTTTGTCTTTGGCATATGTTCCTTCCAATTCAAAGTCAGGTCTTCCTCTTCTGTAGAGTCTTCTTGTAGCTCTTCATATGTTCCTTTGTATAGATACAAATTTGCAACACTAAAGATAGGCGATATTCCAATTCCTTCTGGAAATTCAATCTCATATGCATTTGAAGACAATTTCCCCAAAATTCTACATGGTCATATCTTTTTCATCTTTAATTTGTTGTAAGTCCTAACAGGAAACCTTTATTTTCTCAGGTACACCATGACTAGCTCACCTACTTGAAATTGATTTTCTTTCCTCTTCATATCAACTCTCTGCTTGTATTTTCCACTAATTTCCTGCAATCTGTCTTTGACATCTTCTTGTAGTTTCTACATCTATTCTTCAAATTCTTCAGCCTTTGTGCTCCTTATCTCTTGTTTTAAATTTCTGAGTTCATACACACCTATTGGATTCATTCCAAAAACAATATAGAATGGACTCATCTCAGTACTTCGATTGGGAGTATCATTATAAAAAAACTCAGCCTGAGCAAGTGTTAAATCCCACTGCTTAGGATTTTTATACACTAAGGTCCTCAATATATTTCCCAAGCTTCTATTCACTACCTCGGTCTGTCCGTCTGTTTGAGGGTGATAAGTTGAACTGAAACTCAGGTTGGTACCTAGTTTCTTCCATAGAGTTATCCAGAAATGCCCAAAAAACGTGGTATCCATGTTGGACACAATACTCACAGGAAATCCATGTAACCTTACAACTTTTGAAAAAAACATACTAGCAATATGTGTTGCATCACTAGTTTTCTTGCATGCAATGAAATGATCCAATTTAGAAAACCTATCCACCACAACATAAATGGAATCATTTCCTCTTTGAGTTTTTGGCAAACCCAAAACAAAATCTATACTAACTGCATCCCATGGTTGGTTTGGTATTGGTAATGGTTGATACAATCCTGTATTTTGACCTCTCCCCTTAGCATGCTGAAAAATCCTGCAATTATCGACAAATATCTTAACATCAGTTTGCATTTTGGCCACTAGTAAAAATAATTTACCTGAGAAAAAGTATTGTCTTATCCAAAGTGTCCAGATAAGCCTCCACTATGTTTCTCCTTAATTGTGTTTTCCCTCATAGAACATTTGGGAATACGCAGTTTATTACTTTTGAATAGAAAACCTCCTTGGATAAGATAATCCAACCATTGGCTTTCTATTATGAAATGCTTCTTTATACATGTCAACCATTTCGTCAAATCCTACAACACCAACTTGTAATTCTTGCATGATTAAATTTACTCTGCTCAAAGCATCAACAACTTTATTCAACTTACTGCTTATATGCTTAATCACAAAAGTAAAACTCTGCAAAAATTCTACCCATTTGGCATGTTTCTGGTTCAATTTTGGTTGGTTGTTTATAAACTGCAACACATGGTTATCAAAATATAATACAAACACTTTTGGTAACAAATAATGTCGCCATTTTTTCAAGGCTTCCACAACAGCATAAAACTCTTTGTCATAAGATGAGTATTTCTTCTTAGCTTCATTTAGTTTCTCACTGAAGTATGCTATTGGCCTCTGTTCTTGACTTAAAACTGCTCCAATTGCAACTCCACTAGCATTAGTTTCAACTTTGATTTTTTTTTGAAAATCTAGCAAAGCTAAAACTATTTTTTATGTAATTTTCTTCTTCAGCAACTTAAAGTTTCCGTTTGCTGATTCTGTCCACTTGAATAGCTGATTAGTTTCCTTGATTGTTTCAATAATGGGTGCACAAATCTGAATAATGCTTCTGATAAATTTTCTATAGAAACTTGCAAGACTGTGAAAGCTTCTTACCTCAAATATGTTTCTTGGATTTAGCCAATTCAAAATTGCTTGGACTTTTTCCAGATCCATTTTCAAGCCTTCCTTAGAAACTACAAATCCCAAATAGACTAGCTCTTCCTTCATAAAACTACATTTCTTCAAATTTATTAGCAGCTTCTCTTTCTTCAAAGTTCTTAGAACCAGTTTAAGGTGCTCCAGATTCTCTTCTTTACTTCGATTGAAAATTAGAATATCATCAAGATAAACAATTACAAACTTTCTTGCATATTCCTTCAAGACTTCATTCATTAATCTCATGAATGTGTTGGGTGCATTAGTGAGCCCAAAATGCATCACTAACCATTCATACAAACCATTGTTTGTTTTGAAGGCAGTATTCCACTCATCCCCTTCTCTAATCCTTATTTGATGATAAACACTCTTCAAATCTATCTTAGTAAAATATTTTGATCCACTCAAGCAATCTATTAAATCATCTATTCGTGGTAAAATAAAACGATACCTGACAGTGATTTTATTTATGGCTCTAGAATCTGTGCACATGCGCCATTCACCTCCTTTATTTGGACTGAGTATTGTTGGTACAACACATGGACTAAGGCTTTCTCTTATCAACCCCTTATCCATCAACTCTTGCACTTGTCTTCCAACTTCTGCATTTTCTTGAGGAGTTAACTTGTATGCTGCTTTATTTGGAAAACTTGCTCCAGGTATTAGATTAATATGATGACTAATACTCTTGATTGGTGGTAATGCATTTGGAAACTCATCCACAATAATATCAACAAAATCATGCAACATATTTCACAATAATATCAACAAAATCATGCAACATATTTCGAATTTCTTCAGATAAATCTTCTAAATTTTTGGAAGTTATAATTACCTTGGGTCTTCCTATGACAACGAAATGAATCTCTTCATCCTCCTCGACTTCTTACAACAGTTCTTTCCCACTCATTAGCATAACACTGTTTCCAGGCATTTCTTTGTCAGCTTCATCCTTCAAGGGTAGCAGTGTGTGTTTGTTTCCATATTTGTCTAGAGTATAAGTTTTTCTTCTGCCATCATGTATGGCTTTCTGATCAAACTGCTAAGGTCTTCCCAACAATATGTGACATACATCCATCGACATTACATCACATAATATAACACCTTTGTAAGTACCAATCTAGATCTCTACCTTACATTGTTCTGTCAAAATAATCTAATGTCCTTTTTGTAGCCATGATACCTTATAAGGAGTAGGGTGTATTGTTTTTACCAACACAAATTTTCCACCATCTCTATAGAAACAAGGTTATCAGTGCTTCCACTGTCAATTACCACTTTGCAACATTTACCTTTAGACTTGCATATAGTCCTGAATAGATTCTTCCTCTGAGCTGGCTCTCCTTCTTCTTTTTCTGCTTTAAGCAATACCCTTTTCAATAACAATGGTTCTCCTACTTTGGGTGGTTCCTCTTTACCTGCAATCTAAAGAATTTCTTCCTTTTTTTAAGCAACATTAACATTTCTTTGGGTTGTTGACTTATTATGAGGACAATCCCATGACCCATGTCCCCATTCACCACATGTAAATCATTGAATATCTCTTCCTCGGCCTCTACCTCTGGGTACAAACCTTCCTATGCCAGAGTCTCCTCTCTATGGTGATCTGCTACTCAAACCTCTTGCCTCATTCTAGGAATGTTGAAATATGGGTTTGAATGTTCCTCTTCCTCTAACTGAACTCTTTCCTCGATTCCTCTGACTTTTTTTCTCTGTATCTTCTCTTCTGATTTTAAGGTTGCCTAATAAGCATCTTCAATTGTCTTCAGATTTAATAGACTGATTTCATCCTGGATATCATATCTCAAGCCATTTATATACTTGGCTACTTTCTCAAAATCATCCTCTACATGTCCAACTCTAATGTTCAGTTTATAAAAATCCTCTGTATATTCTTTCGATGTCATTCCTTTTTGTTTCAAATTATGTAATTGCTTAAAAATATTTAATTGATAATCCTTGGCCAGGAACTTACTTTTTAATTTGCTTACCATTTTGTCCCATCGCTTGATTTTGGGCTTTCATTTTCTCTTTCTGGATACTTGTAACTCCTTCCACCAGATAACTGCATGACCCTTTAGTCTGGTAGCTGCAAACTTCACTTTCCTTTTATCTTAAACTTCTTAAAATTTAAAGTACTTGTCTAATGAACTGATTCAGTCCATTAAATCTTCTATATTGAGATTTCCCTCATACAAAGGTACATCCACCTTTGGTCTTCTAGTTGCCTTAATCAAAATTTTTAGCATTTTAGATGCATCATCTTCTACTTCTTCTTCTTCCTCAGAAGTTTCCTCTACTACGCTGACATCTCCTTCTTCAGGTGCTCTCCTCTGAGCAACTTTTATTGTCTGCATTCTTATACGAAGATGTTGAATTTCATTCAGTAGAATTTCATTAGCTTCCGGTCTTCCACGACCTATGCCAAATCCTCTTCTAGGTGGCATCTTTGCTCCAACTTTAAAGAACAAACTCAAGTCTGCTCTGATACCAAATGATGTAGACTAGCTGTAGAAATATCAGAATATATGCATGGAAACTATAGTATTTACACTCCACACAATCTTATTACCCGCAGTGGATTTTTTTTAAGCTTCGGGCTCATTCAACATACATACGGTGCGATCAACAATATTATCATAAACAAACACATATAACACAAATCAATACATATGCGTGGAGTTCTTACTATAGGTTCCCACGATAAGCTTGACCAATCACCAACGATCGCAAATCACACAACTTGCAGTTAAATTTAACACTTAAACTTTAATCCTTGTGAATTGTGAAACTGCGTTGAGCCAACACTTGTCCTCCTCCTTTTCGCATCGCAAATAAATTTGTTTACTTTGTGATGTCTTAACGCTTATCTCCTAAATCTTGCGAAGCGTGAAGTCACTTCCCGGCACTATGATCTCCACCATTGGATTAGTCCCGGATCCAACGACCCTCGTTGTCTCTCCACTTCTGACTTTGCATCGCTGATAAAACAATTTAACTTGTGACTCTTAAACTTTAAACCCATTTCTATGAGATGTGTTATGGTTTTCAACTTGCGATGAGATATGTCCCATTGATTAGGTTCAGATCTACGGCCCTCGTTGCGCATGCAATCCAATTGTCCTCCCACTATATAACTTAATATATATATGACTCAACAGATTTTTAAACCAATAATTTGAACAGAGAGCCCAATCAATACCAAAACATTTGAAAATTGATAATAAAGGAATTTATGAAGCCAATCCCTTGATCAGTTGGTTATTTCAATTGTTTATGCTCTCTTTTCTCTCTCCTCTTGCACACCGATTTCACACTTGTCTCACTCGTTTCCACACTATGGTCTCTCTCTCACACACCTATCTTATACATATATACATATCTATCTAAAGCTATCCTTCTCGCCTAAAATAGATTCTCGTTGAACCACTCCTAACAAACAAATGCTACCCTATTTCTAAGCTCTTATCCTAATTGGCTCAATCTCCTTAGAGGGAGAAACCTATTTCTATTTTATTTCCTAATTAATTTAACAAACCCAAACAAACTAACTTCTCTCATTTAAAACTAAGTAAAATATTAATGGACAATGTTTATCCACCTCATGTTAGCCACAACATGTGAACATACAATTGCATTGTTGGCTAATTTTGGATGCTCCTACATCAAAATCTCACAACTCAAAGAGAAGCTTCTACCTGCAACAAATCCATAACCTTATTGGTTTTGGAGGGCCATTGATGAGAAGAAGATCTCATGGAGAGGCCTCATTAGGGGTGCACTTCAACATATCATGGAGTGCAAATTTCTTCATTAGTTTGAGGAGGATGGTATTCTATAATGGGAGGATACCATGTTTATGCAAAACATCATTCATCATCCACATTGGGATGAGTGGGTGAGGATGATAAGAAAGGGTTTGCATAACCACTTGCAGATATATGACATGGGCTAGCAAGAAGCTTGGCTACGCTGGTTTCTCTTGGGTGAGTATGGTTACTACCCAAAAACACATATTTTCATGATACATGCCTTGTACAACACTCATGTAATGAAGGAGGCATGGCTGCGCTGGCTGATCTTGCGTGAATATGGCTACCACCCAATAACTCATATTTCTTTGACTCATACCTTGTATACCAATGACAAGATGAAGCAAAAGAAGGCAGTTTACCTTGGTTGTTCTTGAGAGAGTTTGGCCATCACATGACATCTCCCATGTTTATGTGTTTTGTATTGATTGTAATATGGCATAGTACTCTCATGATGTGTAATGATGGATTTGGTTTGTATTGGACTAATATGACATTCCACATGTCAATCATTATGTTGTTACTCCATTATTTACATGATAATGTGAAAAGGCAGCAAGAGATCTTGTTGCTTTGGCTTATACTGTGGGACTTTCGTCCCATATACTCCCCTACTTTGCATGATAATGATGGAGGATTGCAGCAAGAATCATTCCTCCAATGGCTCTTACTTGGAGAGTATGGACACCATACTTGGTTTGATGATGATGTGGTGGGGCAACAAGATGCATTGTTGATGGGGCTTCTCTTGAAAGAATATGGCCAACCCACTTCGTATTTTGATGGTGTGGTGTGGCAGCACGGAGCATTGTTGCGGTGGTTACTATTGGGAGAATATGGTTTGACATCTTTGTCTACCCATGTGTCTCTACTTCTTCTTTTGCACAATGTTGGGATGATGCTTAGATCCAACAAGGCCAACAGGGCTAAGGATGGAGGCATGAAGAGCCTATTTTTACTTCATGTAGCATGGGATGGAGGTATACTTTGTGAGTTGGAGCTTTCCTTTAGTGGAATGGACCACCTATCTTTATGTATCTCATATATTATGGAGGATGTTGGACAACTTATGGTTTTCACTTGGAGCTTCATGATTTAGGAGGGACATCTAGCTACACAATTAGAGGTCACTCTAGACATTTTAGAGAGGCAACTTTGGTGCGGGGCATACATGACTTATTGCAGCAAATGGGAAGACCTTCCTTGTGTGGATTCCATTTGGAGGGGGACATATTTCTCTAGCATCTAATTTTTCAGTTGCTTGAGCACAAGCAACATTTTGCCGGGGAGGACTGTAATATTCCCAATTTTCCACAAGATAATTGGAATATTAAAGTTCTTAATTTTCATAATTAATTAAGTAAATAAGAGGGTGGAGGGACCCATAAACCCCAAAGATAAATGAAATCCACTTTTGATGTGTGAATGTGGATATTTCAGAAGTAGATCTACATTATGGAGTAGTGGAGCAGCTTCTTAATGTGAAAGGAGTGGATATCATGTCTAATTAATGAGATAGATCATGGAGGTTGAATTAGTCAAGTAAGATCATGGATATTAAATGTAAAATGATGAGGATCTTGGAAGAGGTCAACTAAGATCATAGTGCATTCAAAGTAAGATCATAAAGCACTTATGATAAGTTAGTGGAGGAAGTGATGCATCTAATGCACACATGATGGAGGAAGTAGTGCATTTAATGCACACATGATGGAGAGGGTGATCATCACATGTAGACATGATGGAGGACATGGAGAAACAATGCAGTCAATCATGGAGATTTGTGTCCACATGTACAATGCAGTTATGAGATTTCCCTAGGCTATGGAAGGCTCACAATCTATATAATGAACGTGAAGGCACAATAGAAGGCAATTTTTAGTCTTTGTATTATTATTTTTGATCTGTTTAGATCTGAATTTGTCATTTGAAATTTCTATTGACATTTATGCTGTTTAGCTAAGTTTGCAGTGATGTTTAGCACATCGTGTTTCTGAGTGGAAATCCCATCCTTACCCACAGGGGACTTTGAGTGCCTACTATGGAAAGGTTATTCTGAGATGCTATTCATCATTAGGCATTAGTACCATAGTGTTCCTACTCTCTGCAGAACACATACCTTCAGAAATTACGCATTTCTGAAGAAGGGTTTGAGAGGAGGAGGATTTCCTTCATTATTCAGTTAAGGAACCGGTGAAGGATTCATCCTATCACCTTGAACTTCAATATTAGCCTTCCAACACTTCAGATATATATCATGCATCAGGCCATCCATCATACATCTTCCAACAACAATAGTTCCATCAAGAATTATGCAGTCCAGTCTTGCAGATCCAAGGGAGAAGGGAAGTTTCTAGAATTTCAGCTAGAAATCCTATGAGGGATCATCCCCTCACTTTGGGATCATTGTTTGCATCAGAACTGAGCTTATTTTCTCCATTTTTCTACAGGCTTGAGTCTCTCCCTCTTGTACAACGTAGTTTTTCCAGCAACTTCATATTCAGATGTTGCATTTTGAGGAGGAGGAAGAAGAGACAAGATCTCAAGCTTCTAGCTTGGAGATTTGAAGGAGGGATCAGCCCTCAAAGTTGAGATCTGTTTGTATAACATATTGCAGCCATATTTTGATCAGTTCTAGCTTTGGATCTGTATAACCCAGCAGTCAAGGGATCAAACCCCAAGAGGGTAAATTTCCAATCTCATAGATTTGGAATTTCCTTTCTGGGTTATCTTGGGTTTCCATCATAGTGCCCAGATCCTGAATCTTGGCATCAATAGAGCTCCTGAGCTCCATAGATATGCATTTCCCTTTTAGCCTGTAGTTGTAAGATCATCTTCAGCAGAAGGGACATCACATTATTGCTTCCAACAACTCTCTAGTTACGCAGTGCCTGCTTTGGCATGTTTTCAGGGTCATTCTAGCCTATGTATTTGGCTTGAGTGCATCTATTTCAGCATTGTTGTAATCTGAAATCCATCTCCAATGAAATAAATTTCTCACCTATTATGTATACTCTATGATTGTTAAAAATTTATGTGTACATATTTTGTGTTTCAAATATTGTGTTTGTGTATCAATGCATTATTCCATTTTGGGATATTACACTGTGAGTGATAGGGAATTGGTGATTGTAACCCTTATAGGTCTCCCTCCTATTTGGGAAACCTTCATTACTACTATAAGAAACAACAAAATTTTCCCGTCATTTGATGATATTGTTGGAAAGATCACTCAAGAAGAATCCAGGATGGTTTCTAGAGGCAGGATACAAAAGCATGAAGAAGGAGATTTCGCTACATTCGTCACTCATAAAAAGAAAAATAAAGTAAAAATAGGCCCTTCAAATTCAAGGAAGCCTCCACCCCGAAATTCGAAGAGAAGGAATGAAAGAGAATCATTGCATATTGAATGTTTCAATTGTCACAAGAAAATTCACTATGATCGAGATTGCCCTAAGAAGAACAATGGTCCATGCAACAACACTGGAAGCAACAATAACAAGTTTAATAATCAAAGAAGAGGACATGATCAAAGGAACGATCGTAATGGAATATATTAAAGAAGAAGAGATGCTCTGAGTGATCATGAAGAAGACCACCTTCCTCAAAAGAAATCAAGAAACACTAGGTATGAAAGTAATTTTGTATAACAATCTGAATATATTCGTATTTTTGCACTTTCTAGTTCCTCTCTTTTGAATACTTGGGACATTTGGTTGGTTGATAGTGGGACCTATC
Organism: Pinus albicaulis; assembly: GCA_034641835.2. Taxonomy (NCBI): domain Eukaryota; kingdom Viridiplantae; phylum Streptophyta; class Pinopsida; order Pinales; family Pinaceae; genus Pinus; species Pinus albicaulis. Next base: position 1,527,285,390 of record CM076584.1, on the reverse strand, counting down.
ATCATTTCTCTGGGTATAAGGAAGTTCTCTCTAATTTGAAGAGGAGGGAGTAAAGTTTGAAAATTATTCTTGGAGACAACTCCACTCATCCCATTAAAGGTTTTGGGCCTGTCAAATTACATTTGGACGCTAGGGAATTTGTTTTGCTTCATGATGTGATGTATGTGTCAGTGTTGAAGAATAATTTTGTATCTATATCAGACAAAGCGATGAGGGTTACCTTCATCAAGGAAAAAATACTTACTTGGCTGGTGATATCCCCTATGAGAGATGCATTCACATTGGTAGCTAAAATAAGGGAAGCCCACACCTGGGTAAATGAGTGTAGGAGGGATCAAATCGTGGTTCATGAGTTACCTCAACCTTTATTTTTCTACCCTTCTTCATGTTCCTTTTTCCTTCTATTGATTTTACTTCATAATTTCTCAAGGCTCCAAGGGATGAGAGCGTGATGTGTAATATGTAGTAGTGAATACCCCCTTAAGGTGTGGTGGTTCATCACCCACCAGGGGTTAGGAAAATCATGGGTTCCTTAATGCTAGAGGGGCTAATATAGGGCCCATAGGAACCAGGGTGATGACCATGGATAAGGGGTATATTTCATGTTTTTATTTTTCCCACATGCTAAATTTATATGTCCCAACCATATTTTGTATTTTGTGGTACATTTCCTATTGAGAGTGTCCAAATTATGCTTTTTCTTTTCTTTTTAGCTGCATCAACCTTTGGGGCATCGTTCCAGTCCCAACCCAAGGTGTGGACAAAGGGAGGGGGAGGGGGAGGCTAACCCTATGTGGACCCGGATGGGAAAAGAGATGAATGGGGCTAAAATGAGTAGAAAGGGATTAATGTAGGTGGCATTACAAAGCGAGACCATGTAGCCAAAATCAATATTTCCCATGTAGTGCCAACCTTGAAGCCAAATGGTTATTAAAGTAGATCCAACAAGATTAGGATAGAAGGGTAACCATGAATTCGGGCAGTAGAGACAAGAATAAAATCCTAACCCACTCTTTCCGCCGAATCCCCCCACCAATCCATGCCCATAAGTGCCCATGAAAATTAAGGAAAATTATTCATCTATACCATTGCAAATCTATGCCTTTGGGTCGGAAAGCCCACCTTCAAACATACATTCATGATAAGTGGTCGAGAGACCACATGGCTGTTGAAAAATCTTAAGGGTGATGATTAGAGTGATTTCTCTTTCTATGATAAATGCTTGTGATGTATTTTTAATTTTTCTTACTTATTAGCTTCTCCAATTATTATTATGTTTGTATTTCATTAAACAACTACCAGAACAAGAAGAACAAAAACACATAATATAGGCTGCAAGTCAGTGCCAAAACCACTCCTCTTGAGAGAAAAACCCGTAAATATATTTTCTTCCTTATAGATCCTTCAATTGACGAATTCCAAGACCTCTAGACCAAGACCAATACCCTACAAGACCAATTCCAACCTTTCTGGATGATATGATTTCCTTGTCCCAGTTAAACCTAGTCAAATCTCTTCCAGTAGCACAGCTTCGACCCCCAGCTACAAAATTTCAGCCTCCACTGTAGACCTGAATTTTTTGGCCCTCTTGCAGTTGTTGTTGCCACATGTGTGAGCTTCTTTTAGCCTCCCAGGACTTCCTAATACTTTCACTTGGCTTTCTCTAATTTCTGGAGCTTGAGGATGGCTTCTGGTGACCTTCGCTTGACTGTCTCTCCTTCAAGATCGAACATGTAGAGGAAAACCTTGGATCTGTTGCAGAAATCCTAACCTTCCTTAGCACGCATGAGAGAGAAATAGCCCAAAGTCTTCTTCATCCTCTTCCTTCTTCGTTGCCTTCTTACTCTTCCTCCTTCGCCTGGATGAGTGAGTCATGAATGTGCTTCAAGGAGGTCAATTTTCCTCCTTTATATAGGATTCTCAAAGGTGGACGTGGCTCCTCAAATTTGGCCGACTTGCTAGCTTTCATGCCAACTTTATCTTGGAGGGCATTTTGACACTTTTAAGGACAAAAATAATTTTGTTTACAAGTTATAATATGCCCGAAGGGGTCTTCAACTTATGACAATGACTCTTTTTACTTCTTGACCTAGGACAAACCCTAGACGCACTCAATGGGTGTTTTACCTATAAAATAAAATACCTTGAGCATGAAACCCATGCTCCAAAAATAATAATAATAATTTTGTTTCATTTTACAATATACAAGAATCAAAATTACATTTCATATTTATGAATATCGAACCTAGTTACACATTTTTCAATAATGGTTGGCTCAGGTGGCGGAGAAAATGGCACATCGAGCTATGTGGTGGCTACCAGTGGTTGTTGGCTACCGATTGAGGACCATCTAGTAGAAAAAAAATTCTCCTATATACACTACCCACGAGTGTAATGTTCCCACTTAGCCTTAGCTAAGAGGAACATTCAATTTTGTTTTAATTTTTGTTTCATGAATAAATGAATAAAGGAGGACATGTAAAACTCCTAAAAAGTCTCAATAAATCAATGCCCATGTGAACAAAGAAAAATCAGGGCCATGAAAATAATCACTTGCAGGTGTGAAAGAGGTTTGAGGTAAAGACTGGGTCAACCTTGACCAAATCAACAGCGTTGTCTAGGTTCATTGCATCTCTAAAAAGGACAGCGTAGTTCTAGAAGGGAGCCTCTCATGTGAAAAGGGCTAACTCATCAATATGGTTTATGGTTTGCAAAGGCTTTCTCATCTTATAAAAGGAGAAGGAGGGTAGCAAGAGAAGGTTGTTGATTGATCATATTTCTGAGTATTTGTCTGCTTAGACAAATACCATTCTCTGATGTTTAGTGGAGGATTGTATCTGGAATTCCTATGCAGGGATTTCACCTCTTCCTTTGAGGATTCAAGGAGGAAAGTTTGTTGAAATGAATCACTATCAGGCTTGAGGCCAAGCTCCTTCTTACATTACAGCGCTGCTCATCTTGAGGGCTGAGCTGTCTTGTGAATTGCAACAAGTGGCAGTCTAGATCTACAGAGATCTAGTGTATTTTTGGGAGCCTCTTCTCATGGAAGGTGTTCTCTTACCTCCTGAAAGAGTGTCTCTGTTTCTTGTACTTTAGATCTACAATTTTACAGTATTTTTCTGTGTCATTTGAGCTACAGCGTTGTCCCATTGAGTAAACTGTGTGATTTTTGTATGAGGGTTTACATGGTGTCTTGCTCATAGTTTAGATCAGAGATCTCTTGTGTTGGGCTTTGCCTCCCACTTGGTGCTCCATGGATTAGCTTGCTGATCTATGTTCTATTCAGATCTGATCCATTGTAATGAAATGTTATATTCAGAAATTTACTGCAGCAGTTTCCAGATCCGCATCTTGTTTCTCAGATCTACTCTTATTCATGCATTTTTTTGTCAAAATTCCAAGTGGATCTTGAAGAGAAAAATATATAGTTTCCAGATCTGATGTTTCATCCACAGATCTGTCCTAGGTCTGATTTGTAACTTCCAGCTACTGAAGCTCCTAAAAAATAACATTGTTGAAGCATTTCTGCAAATATACCTGTGTTCCTGCTCTCTGTTCTGAAGATTTATTGTTGTATTGGCTCATGCATTATATTGTATAATTAAAGGGCTTTATCATAATGTTGATTTGCTGTTGTAAGACTAAAATATAAGTATCCTTGTTGATCTCCTCAGAACATCTGCTAAAACTACGCAATTCCTGAAGCAGTGCTTACATTTTGTTGCAGCCTTCCTCTTTGGGTGCTTTTTAGCTAGTCAAGTTTTTGGGAGATCTGTTTAAATAGTCTAAACTGATTTGTTTCTGATGAAATTCCATATAAAATTCTCATACAACATAAATGAGGGGAACCAAGCCTTGATCTCGTTATTTTTGCACATTTTTACTTATACAGTGTTTTCCTTGAGCACCTTGTTGAAATTCCTGAAAAAGGAATATTACAACGAGTGGTGAGTAACATCTGGCTCCAACTGGGACATGAGCTCCCAGGAAAGTGCCCAAAGCTACTCGAATGGGAGGTCATGAGAACACCAAAAATCTCTTGGTTACCATAGACCTGTTACCTGCACATAAAAACGCTAAGCACATGGGGCAACATGTTTTTATGGTGTATTATGATCACCCATGCTTAGTATTAGACCGAAAAAATCAACAGGAAAGAAAATATATGCAATTTTACTCTAAATGAAACTAATATATTATGAGAAAAATCATATGATTTTATTTCTAATATGAAAATCAGCATGCAATGCATCCTACTCTAACATGCATATGGTACAATGTCTAGTGTCCAGAAAAGGGGTGATACAACTTAAATTGACCAGTTGGGGCCAAAGTTCATCATTGGGTTTAGAAATTTATTAATAATCCTCCCTGAATTTCCTATGAATATTGATAGGATTTGGGTTTTTATCAACCAAAACCACATCCCCAACCTTATATTCCTTTTTAGGCTTCCACCTTTTGTTTTCATTGTGATTTGGTCGCTTAATAATACGGACTTCCTATGAAGAGGAGATGGGAGATGGATTCTCAATCTCATGTGTCTTATAGTTGTGATTGGTCTTGTCTTGACCACATGAGAAGGGTAAGGAGTCTCTCTATCAAGGATAAAGGGGTTTCCATAATATTGGGGGATAGTGGAATATAACAGGTCCATTTAAACATGACCCCCAACAGTAGCCCCCCATTTCCTAGATACAAGCACCCCCCATATATCAGGGATATCTATTACCACAACATCCATAAGAAAATATATATCAGGGTTCATAGCTAAAGAAAACTTAAGGTCTTTTATGAGGCCTTCCACTTCCACAGGCTTGGAGTTAAAACGACATACCTTCTATATGGCCAAGTGATGTTGAGACCCAATTGCTTCATGAATTTTAGAGGCATGATGTTTACAGAAACCCCCGAGTCAAAAATAAAATTATGCAGTAGGTCATTGATGGCTAAGGTAAGCATGAATGGGTCATGTCTAGGGTTTAAATCAGGGAGGTGAATGTTTTACAAGTGTTCGAGAAATTCTTCCTCTTTGAAACCTAGGGATTTCTTGACATTTTGTTGTTGCTTAGGAAGATTAGCAATCTCCTTTAGGGGAACTGGAACAATTATTCTCCCTATAGTAGTCTCTAGATAAATTTCAAGCCCGACCTCTTTTCCCTTTTCCATCCCTTTGATGGTTTTTTTCTTTTTAGGATCCTTTTTGGCATTAGTCCTCTTTGGGGGATCTTTTTTACGAGGGTCTTTAAGGAGAGGTTCTTTAGGAGAGACCTTCTTGGGAGTTTAGTTATCTTTGTTGGGTTCCTTGGAGACTATTGGGTCTTTATTAATTTCCTTTCGTGAATATTGAACCCCTTTGAATCCTATAATATCATCAATGTTGAAAATTGGCTATTTATTCTCTTCTTTAATGACAACCTCACTAATGGGCAGATGAGTGTACGAACCACCTAGTAAAATATTGAAGACATCATATTCCACAAGGTTTTCTTCATCATCGACCTCCTCATCTTCACTTTCATCCTCATCATTTTCTTCTCCTTCAAAAGAAGAATCTTTCTCCACAACATTTGTTGGGGCCAAAGTGTTGGGGACTTGGGATGAGCTAGGATTTTCCTTATCAATTTGTTTTCTAGGGAAAGGCTTTCTTTTTGGGATGTAACTTGATTTTTGGGCCTTCTCCAAGGCATCGAGTTTTTTCATGTAGAGCATATCTCGTGCATTCATTTCTTCGCTCATCTTATCCAATATTTTGAGGATCACTAAAAGGGTCTCTTCATGTTGATCTTTGGATTTTTCCTTTTTAGCCTCAGTTTTGGCGTTCAGATGTTCACTAACATCCATTCTAGATATTCTTAAATTTTCTTCAACTTCCATTGTTATATCTTTGGCCTCAACCAATGTGGAAGGTTTCTTGTCCCTTAATGCATAGGTCAGGTGCTTCCCCACATATTTGATGAATATATATAGAATATTATCATTAGGAGGCCTCAAATGGCTGGGGATATCCCTAACTATCCTATCAAATTTTTGGACGAATTTTCAGATTTCCTCTCCCAATTTATTTGATAAAATTTGTCAATTTTGAAGGTTCCTTGTGCATTACATGACCATATTTTCATGAACATATCTTCAAATTGGTCGGATTCATCTATGCACACTAGGGGAAGGCTAAGGTACCATTCCCTTGCTTGTTGTTAAAATGGAAACTAGGGCCAAATTCCACTTAGATTTGTTCAGTTGATGAAGATAATAATCCCAGTGAATTCCTCTTTTTGTGAGGACAAAAATTGATCTAAAGATCATCATATTTGGTCAAGGAAATGTTTTTTTATTCAAAAGAAAATTCTATACGTTATATTTTTTTAGGTGGGAAAAAGTGAAATTTTGAATTTTGAATTTTCCTCCAAAATCATCATGTCAAATTGTATATAAGGGCATTCCCTCATACTCATTTGAGACATTGCTTCTTGTGATTTATTCTCTCTGAAATAGTCGCAGTAAGGAGATGATCTCGGCGAAGAAGGAAAGGTCAGTTCGGCATTCTTGATTAGGTTGTCTAGTCCAAGTTTCATATGCAGAAGGTTCTGTATGTTGAGGGTAAGTCTAGGCCTATTTATGGACTATTTTGGGCAGAATTTTCTGAGGTTGTTCGCAGAGTAGGAGTTTGCATGTCTCTGAGTGGGCCGCATCTCCTAAGACCCTTTCTCTAGCAGGCTGCAGTCCCCATCTCACCGTTTAGTAGGCCGAGAGGGTCAGTATTTGCCCAGGAGGACCATAGACCTGTTTTGGTAAATATACAAACTTGTTTCAGGGATGAACCAAGTCTTGATATGTAGTAGGAGGAGGACTAGTTCTCATGAAGAAAGGTCACAGTCATGGAAGGTTGTTTTAGGTGGATTTGTGTGGGTTGTAGCAGTGTGCCACATGCCTTACCGAGGAGCAGCACCCAACATCAACATACCCCTTCATGTATTATAATAATGTATGTACAGAGATGTGGTATTTGGATAGTGTTTACATGCTAGTTGGATGGTCATCCATCTTGGATAGTATGAAGCAGTTTCTTAATGGACTGTTAGTAGTACTCTCCAAATCATATTTTATTGTTGTGTGACACATGCTTGAGAAAACTCATATTGAGTGCTTTTGGATTGCAATTTTGAGCCATCTATTTATGGAGATATTCAAATCAAGAAGTCAATCTTGACTTCAGACTATTATACTCTCTCTCTCTCTCTCTCTCTCTCTCTCTCTCTCTCTCTCTCTCTCTGCTGTACAATTTGATGATTATAATAACAATAATTGATAAATCGTTTTCCCCATATTGGGGTTTTTCCCTGGCTTGAGCCATGTCATTGTGTTCTTCTATCTTGGCTTGTATTTTTCATCTCTCATTTATGTTCTTTCTTCAGTTACTTCAATTCGATAATGATGCCAATGGAAATGAAATGGATTGATAAAATAAACTCATGTGGAAGATTGGAGTAATTTTTCTTAGCAAATAACATGTTACCTAAATTTAAAATTGCATCAGAGCACAGGTGAAGACAAGCCCAAGCTACATAGAAGCAATCAATAAGAATTAAGGTGTCTCCCTTGCCAGGTCAGGTCACAGCTAAAGAGGTAATTTTGAAGTTTTTTTGTATGTTATTTGATTTTGTTCTTGGCTGCGGGAATTGGGGAAATGTAGAGGTGTGTTGCAGGGAAACGTGAATGAGCAAAAGGCCTAGGACTAGCCCTCTAACCCAGCCAAAAACTCTTGGATTAGGTCATGACCCTAACAGAAGTATTTTATCAGTCTAAAGGAGGTCGAGAATATTAGGCACCTATTAGGGGTAGTCTAATCTCCATTCAAATTGTGTTCTTCTTCTTATGCATGTTGTGACCATACAGGAAAGTTGGCTGCAGACCTAAATTAGCTTTGATCAAGACCAAAAGGGTATTAGTTTACCTCGGAATATCACAATCATAGTATGAGGGTTTTTGTGGCTTGTTTCAGGGCTGAAATAAGCCCACATTAGCCTTTGTCCAAGGATAGTATGTTTCCGTTGGTCTAGAAGTAAGCAGGGCGGGGAAGTTATCAATCAATCGAGATTATATCTATTTTTAAAGAAGTATGACCTCATAAAATACCATTTTAAGAGCATATAAACTTTGATATAAAGGAATAAAAGGCTAATCCTTTAGCTCATGCAACGCCAGGTTACAGGACTAGACTAATTTTTTTAAAAGACGAAGATCTTATGGCAAGTCAAGTTCCACTATTTGCATAAATCTCCGGGAGACCAAATCACCTTATCTAAGCTAAGGTATTTAGGAGGTTGATATTATCTTGATGCCTAGTTCCCTTATGAAACTGAAATTTCCTTATTACTCTCATTGTTTCATTAGAATAAATAAGCTCCTATTATACAGGGGTTCAAGTTACATTCAGATTGTTATGTTCTTGCATCAGGCCATATCATATCTCCCTTTTGAAGGATGAATTTTCTTTCTCAGATTGAGGGATGAGATCATCCCTTCCTATAGTATGAAATCAAAAAGAAAATTATTATCATGAGTAGGGATCCAAGTTAATTTTTTCCAAGGGTGTTGAATTGTTTTCATTCTTGAGCAGAACTCCATTGCTAGTCAGCTAAATCATATTAGTCGATTTGTAAGGTTAGGCTACTCAAACAGAAGGATCAAGTTTTGTACTAGATCAAATTATGTCCAGTAATCCTGAGAAGTTGAATTCCCTGTTAAGATGAAATTTTAATTTTGAACTATTGAGAATACAAGATTCGACAAAGCATCATCTCTAGAAGAACAATGTTTTTTGGAATTCAAATTATTGAAATATTACTATTTATATGTTGAAGAAGACTCAAGGTTCAACTCAAATCTGGGCTTGCAAATTATAGAATAAAGATAATTCATTACTTATGATAGTATGAACTCTCCCTTGTCTATATAAAAAGGGAAGCATCGATATGTCTCGTTCTAGAGCAGATATTTAGTTAAAATTCATATTTCCAAGCAATATTGGCAAAGAGCTTTGATCAATTTTGAAGGAACAGTCTAAAGTAAGAGGACCATATTAAGAAAATAAAAATTGTCTTCTCTCGTAAATTTATCCACTATGAAGGAGCTACTAGGATCTATTGCAGCACCCTTATCTTCTGCATCTTGGATAAGGAGTGTTCAAGATCAGTTATAAGAACGTGGCATTCCATTGTAGGCCTTTAATCATGAAATGAAAAATTCATTATGGTGGCAAAGAAGGAATATTTTTCTACTATCATTATGGCTTCAGCAGAGTCTCGGATCTCTTTGATATAGGCTTCCTCATTTTGATAGGCATGTCTAAGAAAAAGGGATGGTTGCAGTCTCAGCAAATGATTTGACCATGGATCTCCCTGATGCAGTAGCATTATTTGATCCTCGTGATGACATACTTCCTTCAACCTTTCGTCTAAAGGATTCGAAAGAAGTTGAGGTAATTCTAGAGGTAGATAAAATCTCTTATCAACTCCTCTTCATATGGCTATATATCACTGGATGAGAAGAACATTGTTATGATGAAGTAGGTAACTTAATGCAATTATCTAACAACATTGTCAAAAGCTAGATGACCAACTGAAGTAAGACTTCAATGGAAGGTATAGAATCCCTAGAGAATAGCTTGATGACTCTTTTCCTATGATTATTTCAAGAAGGACAATCATGTCAAAGAACATTGACGAAGTCTATACATGAAAAATGATTATGATTTGATATTTGATAATCTTTGCTACCTGAGAAGCAACATAAATAATTGGCTGACTTTGGCACATGGTCCAAAGGATTAATATCAATGTGCATATGGCTCGATAATTATGATTTGGGAAAGGTTACTTTCCCAATATTCAAAGGGAGTTATGGTCAAGCTATGATACATGAATGCATCTATTAATAATGTCTGCCAAAATTATGATCCTATCCATTATCAATATAGGAGGGATTTGACTTTTAGAAGTCAAGATAAAGGACCTGGTTTTGTTTCTGAGATTAAAGGTCTGATAAGATGGATTAGTTACTGATTCAGACAACTTGTGTACTCTAGAACCTGATCAGTCATATGCCATTCTACAAATTTTTGATACATATTATGGTTAAGCCTCATATATTGGATATTGCTCACTAAGAATTGTTGGTCTAATCGTATGGTAAATAGAAAGAGCACATTTAGAATCAAAGGCCAGAGTCTGATGCTCTAGGAGCATCGTTGAGGCTGTATGAATAAAGAAGTTAGCATGACCTCACTATTAAGACTTTGAATCAACCTATGGATGAGCCTCTTTCATATTAGATACTCTGCGGGATATAATATTCCTTGGATATTCTTATGTTGGCTCGATGGACAATATGATGAATGCACATCTAGTGATATATCACTTGATTCTATTACTTTGGGAGAACTATTGAATCTGAATACATGACTTATTATTATGAATCCTATTAGTTTATTAAAACCCTATGAAATCGTGCTTGTAAATTTTTTTGTACATTGTGGTACTCCTGATTGGGATTCATTTTTTAGAATCCATGATCCATGACAACTCTTATTATTGGGTACTTCTCTGGATATGGTACATTAGAGAGTTGTAAAAATCCATCATTTGAATGAGAAGATTACTCTTATTGTTACATAGCCTCTTTTCATTCTCCAAGAGGGGTTGGATGTCGTGATTATACCTGTTGTACTATACAACAACCCTCCCTTTTTCTAAATTTTAGAAATAAAATTTAGAAATAGGGTCCCTTTCTTTTTAGAAATAAAACACTTAGAAATAAAATTCATTGTTTTGGAAAATTTCATATTATTACTAAACAGATTCAACATTCAAATGGGAGATGGTCGATCTAATATACAAGATCTTATCATAAAGCAAATCAAAGTTAAAAGTTCAATCGCAATCGGAGAATCGGAGATAACCTTCAAAAGAAATTTCATATGCCCATTTCAAATCTTCTGATGCGATTAGTCCAATCGGAAAATTTTAATCGCTAAGAGTTTAAAACAGTTAATTATAACTTCCGATGCGACGCGGTCAATCGCAATCGATTAATCGGGACAGTCCTTAAGAAACTCTTTTACGCTTATTCGAAATTTCCCGATCCGATGTGCATTTTGATAATAAACGCCTTTAAAAGAAAATCGAACATTTGTTTAAAAAATATGGTAGACCCCACCATTAGAGATCGGAAAGATCTGCAATCGTAATCGATCAATCGGGACAAACGTATTGTGATACTCATTTTGTCATTCGAAAACTTCCGATGCGATTCATCTATTTTGCATACGAAGATTTTTGTTGAATATATTAATATATCACAAGCGCCAAATCTTTATTGGTACGAAGGCATTCAATAATGAATCAAATGAATATGGTTTGTGATTTGGTTTTAAATACTTAAGTGTGACCCAAAAGGAGCATTTACGCAATATACAAAACAAATGAATGAAAACCATAAATTCATAAATCATTCCGTTTGAGTGGCTTGTTGATCACGACTGAGAGTTTATTGTCTTGCAGAGCCAAAGAACATCAAGCTCTTTCACTCACAGACAAAGGGAAGCGGTAGCTAACACAGAAATGTCAAAGAGAGGGAGAAGAAACAAGACTGCTCTACCAGTGAAGTTTTCCGAAACTCCTACGGTCTCAAAAGAAACGCCCATAAAGCTAAGGCTAGTCACAGATACATCATGCCAAGGTCTTGGGAAAATGACATGGGACACAGTCTACAACCTATTGGAAAAAGAAGGCCCCAAGGTCACAGTGGAGAAGGCATCAGTTCCAGACGAGGATAGCTCGGATCCCGACTCTGACATCAATGAAAGAACACTTGCAAATTCATTTCTACATCGAATTGGAGCCAGAGCGAGCATCATGCCTTACTATGATGTAGTCCGATGGGTTATCGACTGTGTAAAGATACAAGATAGAACGTTTGTTTCAGCATGCAGGTGCCTTTCGGCTGTTCATGAAGACTTGAAAGTAATGTACCACCTTCCAGACCCACAGAAGGTGTATAACAAGGAATTTATCAAAGATTTTGCCGATAATAACAAAGTCCAATCCGACCCTATCAAAGAATGGAGGAAAAACCCAGAGAAGCACCGAAATGAAGCATCCGGTATGTATTGTGTAGATTCTCTTCTGCCTCCATATTGCTATGCAGCTGCCATGATGTGTAGGTTATTTGGCAATGATAATTCAGCTAGGTTTTCTATACATATGGTCCCATTAATCCTAGCAGCTGTGAATTCCGACATTATGGATTGGGCTGTTATTATTCTTTCTGATAGAATGGCCAATAGGATCCTTGAGTACAGACAAGAAAAAGATGCTGGAAATTCTACCCGCTTTTTCTTTTGTGCCTATATTCTTGATGCTATTTGTTTCAATTCCGAATTTCCCTTATTTGGATGGAAATGGTCTCCCAAAGACCCTCTTCCAATCCATATTTATCATAAATTGATTTGGAAGATTCATTTCCAAGCTAATGTATATAGAATCTCTCATGGTTTCCTCATCCCTGTTTTCCAAACCATTTTCAAGTAGCTTTCCTCCTAGGTTTGATAAAGCTAAAAACGCACAGCATGCAATGATTGGTTTGGGGAGAAAAATTTACTACATCGAGTTTTGGTGATATAATTGGAGTCGCATGTTCTTAAACTTTTGTTGCAGATTAAACTTCTCGCTCGAAAGTTTATATAAATTGACGATTGAAGGTATATCTAGGTCTTTGAATAACAGTAAGAAGAGAATGTGGCCTCAATTCCCACTCAATTGTGGTCAGTTTACTTTAAATGATTTCAAGCATGCGGAAAAAGAAGTCTCCAAGATAAAAGGTTGTAAATTTGCAACCATTCCTGGAAGACAATATGATCTGAAACAGATAGCATTTAATGTTACTGCTTCAGTTTCAATTGCTCGATTTGAGCATGAGCCAGATCCGTTTGATGATTTGTTTGTTTCATTAGATAATTTTCCTCGAATTTATGACTTAGCCAAGTCTAAATTCCAACAGGAGGAAATGAATAAATTTTTGTTATTCAGAAGCCAGAGATTGTTAAGAGTTCCTCTGGACCATCTAAGAATTCAAACACAAGGGTTAGAGACAGAAGGTACATCCAGAAAAACGCCAGTAGAAACATCTACTGGCAAAGTCATTACACAATCGGCTGTTAACCAGCCAACTGTACATACTCAAAAAGTGGTCGCTATTGACAAGCCTGATGTCCAAAAGGGAAATACCGATGATAAATCCGGTCAAAATACTGGTCAGAAGTCTACTGCTCAAACAACAGAGAAATGCACAAGTATCAATGATGATGTACATAATCAAAAAGGTGGATCAGATGGCAAAAGCACTGAGCATAACATAGATACAGAAAAAGGAAAAGAAACAACTAAGGAGATTATAGTTTCTGCTGATCTTAATGTTTCTTCTCAGTTATTAAAACAATATGATCAATTTTCTCAACAACTGGGATTGCAAGATAAAGATAAAGAACAAATAGAGCAGGATTTTAAAGTCATTCCTGAACATCTGACAGGGCATATTGTATTAAAAGTTGAGGAGATCCCTCCTTTGGATGTATTTTACAGCCCCAAACATAAGGCTATTGTTAGAAGACAAAGAAAAAGAAGAAAGACAGAACAGGACATATTTTCTACTCCATCAGAGGAATTTATGAATATTGTTTATAAGAACAATGAGGTGAATCCATTCGAAGACCTCAAAAAATTGTCCCAGTATACAGGAGCTTATAGTGCTACGACAGTTGATAAAGTTGTAGAAGTTTCTCAACTGATAACTCAGAAAGATCTCCACATAGCTTCACTTGAAGAGCAAGCTAAGGAAAATCAGCAACAGATTAGCCAATTGCAACAACAACTACAAGATCAGACACTCAGGTCCAAAGAATTGGAAAGCTTGACTTGTAGAAAGAGGAAAGAAGAAGTTGATGAAAAGCTTTTAGGCGAACAAAAGCAGCTAAATGAAGACATTTTTAAGTTGCAGAGTCTGTTACAAAATGAGGAAACGGCAAAAATGACTCAAGAAAAGGAATTCCAAGCAACTTTGGATAAGTTTAAAGATTATCCAAAGTTAAATGAATTCAAATCAGAAGCCCTTGAGGCTAATAAATTATTGACTCAACAGTTAATTGAATTTTGTTCAAAACTGTCACAAGCAGAACCTTTTTGTGGTATTACTTCATCTTTAATCCAAACTATCATAACTCTTAGACAAGAAATAGATGATGCCGATGAAAAGATTTCTGAGTTTCTCAACTGGCAGGATACAGAAAAGGGAAAAGAAGCAAATTTTCCTAGGATAGAGGAAAAGCCCTAAAGAAATCTTGTTCTGAGAATGGGAATAATTAATGAAAGTTGATGAGAAGCGATATCAAGGGCGAAATATAATATAGGATCTCACGCAATTCATAAATGACAGCTTATACTCAATTAATCTCATTTCAGACTGTGTTCCTGGCAGTTTGCCAAAAATAAAAGAAACTGAAGACAGGTGGAGAGAAGAAATGAAAAGGAAAAGTCAACAAATCGGCAAACTTCAAACGATATCCTGGGATAGTATGTGGACTCATTTGATCAAGCCAAACAATCAACAGACAGCTATCACACTTCTATCAAACGCTGTCGATTGTCTAATTCCAGAATTTTCTGATGCCACCTATACTGGACAGTTGCATACTGAGATGAGTCATCCACCAAGACTCCGAGATATGTTGAACATTTGCAATTTGGCTTCATCAAGCGAGGGAGAAAAACAATGAATCAGTTTTATTCAAAATAGCATTTCAGTTTTAATTTGATAGATTGTAGCAGTAGTATTAGGATTTTGTTATGTAATTTATTATTTAAATCCCTCTCATGCATTTAGAGAAGGATCGGAAGTTGTAATATTTTTGGGATTTGAAGCTAACATTTCTGTACTTCATTCCTTATTATATTTATATGAAAGATCACATCTGGTGATTTTTGTGCTCAAATTATCTTTGAAGTGTTGCATTTTTGTGCCTTTGGATTTAATTTTACATCGGAGTTACTAGATCAGAGTATCACATTTCGTTTGAAAGTCTGCAAGATGAATGAGGTATTTTTATTTGTTCATTGTTTATTGTCTCTGTTATATGGTATTCATTTGAAGAATTTTCTATCATTTATATATTTGATTTTCATAATATTTCCTTTTTATATTATCATTTCTGAGTATAATTGGAATATTATCATTTATAGACATATATGAATGGTATATAATGATGAATGCAATATGCTAATATAACTCTGTTTAATTTATTAAACAGAGTTATCTTTATTCGTTTCTACACATTTCAATTTAGTTAATAATACATTTCCATGGTTATTATTAGATTGAAATAATCTTAAGTTGTATTCACATATAATCACCCAGGTTAAAATTAGAATTTCTTTATCAGTATTCATTTTAGATTAGATAGTTTTATTTTCTGTTAATTTAGTCCCATTTTCACCCATCCAATTCAATCCACTTAGTTATAAGGAAACTGGTCCTTTAAATCCAGTCGGAGCCACCATCCCAAACGGAAAAGGAGCTGTCTTAAGGTCCCGACCGGGTGGTTTTCCCCCAATGTTTGAATCAGAGATTTTCTAGGCTTCAACATTTTTGGCGCTAGAAGGAGGGCCTCCAACTGTGAATGGCAAGCAAACCCAAATCTACAAACCATTCTAAGAGTAATTCTCCCTCCACATCACCTCGTACTTCCCAATTGCCCGCTGATTCCTCAGCATCCAAGCAAGAAGAAGAGGTATCCACTATCACTGCTCAAACCCACCATACTTCAGAACAATTAAGTCTTGAATCTCCTGAAGTTCAGTCTCTCATCCAGAAACTTCAGAGCTTCTCGATTTCACCACAGAAATCTGAGCTATCTCAAAGCAGTGAGACTTCGCAATTCAATCTACCTCACCCTCTTACTAGACTTCAGAGTGAGAAGCTCGGTATTGAACCTCCTGAATTTCCTTTACCTAAAAGGAAAAGGGCAAAGAAAAATACTGAAGATTCTGACAGTGAAGCACTTTCATCCACATCTTCCATCTCATCTTCCCCAGTGTGAAGTCAACCATCCACTCCCTCATTACATATCGTTGTTCATCAGGAATTGGGAACTTCAACATCTCAACCTGTTCACTCCTCAATATCAATTCCTTCCCAGACATCTGGAATCTCAACAACAGTATCATCCACCACTGGTATTACAATGGCAGATCCATGGACCAGACCTGGTGCAGTCAATATGCCCGCACCATTACATGCATTACCTGATGCTCCTGAAAAATGGCTACCCAAGTTTAATCCAGAAAATGGAGCCCAAGCTAAGGAACATATCAATAACTTCATGTTAGCAGTTAATTTGAAGGGAGTGACTGAGCAAGATGTCGTTGTTAGGCTTTTTCCTTATACATTGCAAGGATCAGCAGGATCCTGGTATTTTTCCCTGCCTTCTGATTCTATTACCAGTTGGGACATTTGCCAAGAGCAGTTTCTCACTAAGTATGGAGACGATAGATCTTTAGCTACACTAATAAATGATCTCTCCAATCTTAGGATAGAGCATAGGGAACCCATTAAAGAATTTAATGCTCGTTTCAATAAACTTTTGAATAAAATCCCAACGACTTCCAAACCAAGTGAACAAATCAGAAGTGAGTGGTATATTACTGCCCTACCTGCCAATATAGCTATTTTTGTAGACAGGGCCGCAAAACCAACACTTGTTGAAAACATGAAAGAAGCACTTGCTGTGGAAAAACGTATTAATGCTCTAGAAAAGAAAGCGGCTCTTGAGGAAAGAAAAACCAAAAAAGTCTCATTCAAAGAAGACTCAAAGAAGAAAATCTCAAAAGATCCATATGATATGGAAGGTCTCCAAAAGGTTCTCAAGACTATGTCAAATGAAATGATTGAAATTAAGAAACAAGTAGCTGAAACTTCAACCAAAAGGCCCTTTAAGAATTATAAGAAAACCGAATCAAAACCACCAAATATCGTATCTTATGTAGATTCAGATCAAGAAGAGGAAGAAGAGGAAACAATCTCACTAACTGATAATGAAGAGGAAATTGTTGAATGTCATGGCATGTGGGATTTCATACTGCCCAACTCCGATACAGATAATGATGAAGAAGCTTTACCTGTCTCTACTAGGAGTAAAAGTACTTACGAACCTGTTCAGACAACTTCAAAGAAACGGAGTGCAGGTGCTGCTACAACAAAAGAAAAAGTACCTACAAAGAAAGCACCCGCAGCAGTCCCCCAAAACCCACCTTCAACTTCAAATACTCCTCCAACATCCAAAACGTTAGTAGTATCCGATTCAATGGATTACAATATTGTTGATGATATGAAGAAAACTAAGGCAAACATTACTATGTTTGAACTTAGCAAATTAAAACATCAGGAGAAATTGCTTCTCAAAGAATTGAATGCTGTTCCCTGTTCACCTCTTCCCAGTGCTAAAGCTGCAAATGATTCTGGTCAACCACCTTCTGGTATGATAGAAGCGACTGATTCAGTCCTGATTGGGGATAGATCAAATTCTCATACTCCACCCTTCCTTTTGACTTTTGAGATCTACAACAGAAACCTACACAATTGTTTGATTGACTCAGGGGCATCATCCAATATAATGCCAGCTTCAGTTTGTTCCAAGCTGAACATAGAACCCCAAAAATCTTCCATACATATTGTACAGTTAGATAGAAGCAAGGTCCAGGTTTAGGAGAGATTAACTCTGTAACTATCAGGTTAGCAGCTGATCCACGGGTAGTTCAACGAATTGATATCTTAATAGCTGATATACCTGAATTTTATGGGTTGATTTTAAGTAGAGATTGGTCTGAAAAGCTCCACGGGTATATTTCTACTGATTGGTCTCACATGTGGTTACCTTATGGGGGAAAGCCAAATCAAATAAAAATCAATCGAGAGAAACACATGACCCATACTGTAACAGATTTTGAACAGGAAAATCAGCCAATTGCATTTAATAACAACATCTTGGGAAATTATTCATCAGAGTCATTTTTTGGAAATCTCACTGCCCAACCATCCCCTTTCTCAGTAAACAGTTTAACATCACAGATTGAAAACTATTCACAAAATGATAGGTCAAGATGTTTTAATGATACTGGGGAAACTGTAAATAAGATTGTTAATACTTCTTTATTTTGGTCTTTATATTTTGACGGCTCTAAATCTAACGAAGGTTCAGGAGCAGGGTGTATCTTGGTTAGCCCGCAAGGTGAAAAGACAATGTTGTCCTGTAGGTTAGAATTTAAATGCACAAACAATACAGCTGAGTATGAAGCTTTAGTCCAAGGTTTGTATAAAGCAATTGGCCTTAAAGTGCAATATTTGAAAGTATTCGGCGATTCTGAAATTATTGTCAAACAGGTGAGAAATACAATTCACTGTCTTTCAAATCACCTCAAACATTATCAATCGTTGGTACAAGAACTCACCACACACTTTTCTGCATTCAATATTTCTTCCATCCCTAGGTCTCAAAATTCAGCAGCAGACTTGCTAGCCAATGTTGCTTCCAGACTCATACCTTCTGAAGATTTTAGCCCAGATAGATTTTCAATAGAATTACTTTTTTGACCATCTGTCCCAGACAATGTCACAAATTGGAGAGTTTTTTACCATGATCAAGATATCTTAAATTTCATGACTTCAGAGAAATCATATGATGATCAAATTATTGACGAAGAAGAGCACGATTTACAAATTTCTTCAAAAAGTAATGATAATCCCATTCCGAAATCTGTTGTTAGATTGGAGGACTTATATGATATTAAAGACAGATTCAAGAAAGTCACTAATACCAAGCTTCAAAGTTCTACTTTGAAATTTGAATTAGTGAATCTTGGTTCTGATTCAAAACCTCAAAATGTTAATTTAGGACTTAATTTAACATCAGAGGAAAGGGATGCTTTCATTAAACTATTGAACAAATACAAAAATGTTTTCGCTTGGAATTATGATGATTTGAAAACATATGATACTTCAGTTATTCAACACACAATTCCAATGCTTCCCGATATTAAACCTGTTCAACAGAAGCTAAGGAAAATTCATCCAAATCTTGAAGATCAAATCAAATCAGAACTTAATAAACTTTTGAAAGCCAAAATCATTTTTCCTGTCAGGCATTCCAATTGGTTTTCCAATATGGTACCTGTAAGGAAGAAAAATGGTGATATAAGAATCTGTATTGATTTCAGAAATTTAAACAAGGCATGTTTGAAAGACAATTTCCCATTGCCAACCATGGAACAAATACTTCAAAAAGTAGCTGGTTCTGAACTTATGTCCTTTCTTGATGGATTTTCAGGCTATAATCAAGTCTTGGTTCATCCAGATGACAGATTGAAAACAACTTTCAGAACGAAATGGGGAACTTATGCTTATCAAAAAATGCCTTTTGGATTAATAAATGCAGGAGCAACTTTTCAAAGAGCCATGGACATAGCATTTAAAGGTCTGATCAATAAATCAGTTGTTGTTTATCTCGATGATATAACAGTATTCTCAAAAAGGAGAACCAATCATCTACATGATCTAAAACAAATATTTGAAAGGTGTAGAAGGTTTGGTATTTCCTTAAATCTGAAAAAATCTTTCTTTGCTTTGGATGAAGGAAAACTTTTAGGATTTGTTGTATCAAAAGATGGTATATACATTGATCCAGACAGAGTTAAAGAGATCTCTGATATTTCTTTACCTCATAACAAAAAATCCATGCAATCATTTCTCGGACAGATCAATTTTGTAAAAAGATTCATTCCTGATTTTTCTTTAATTGTTTTACCTATGCAAAATATGATCAAGAAGAATTCAGTATTTAAATGGGGGCATAAAGAGAAAGAAGCCTTTGAGTTAATCAAACAGGCAATCATTAATGCACCAGCATTAAGTACTCTGGATTTTTCTAAAGATTTTATTTTGTATACTTTAGCCACAGAGACATCTTATGCAGCTGTTTTAACACAACTCAATGATCAGAAAATTGAAGCACCAATTTCATTCTTTAGTTCAAATCTGCAAGGAGCTGAACTGAATTATACCGATGTTGAAAAACAAGCCTTTGCTGTGTTCAAATCAATCAAGCATTTCAGACCTTTTCTCTTAAAAACTCATACAAAAATCATTGTCCCATTCTCTGCAGTGAGGCAATTATTAATTCAGAGAGAAGTAGGAGAAAAACGAGCTAACTGGGTGACAGCCCTACAAGAATATGATGTTGATATTAAACCAGCTAAGATTGTTAGAGGACAAGGTTTTTGCAGATTATTAGCGGGAGCTCATAACATACCAGAGAATGATCATTCAAATCAAGATATTCAAGTAAATCAGATAAGTGTTACGGATTCTGAGTCTCAGTATTCTGATCTCATCTATTACTTGAAAAATGGGTATGCTCATTCTGATCTCAGTTATAAGAAAAAACGTGCTTTAAGATTAAAAGCTGTTAAATATGAGATCATTGATAATGTGTTATTTAGAAGAAATTATGATTCAATTTTGTTGAGATGTCTTGAAAAGACTGAGGCTGAAAAGGTTTTGCAGGAGTTGCATGATGGACCAGCAGGAGGTCATTTTGGAGGTGATACCACGGCTCACAAAATAATTCATGCTGGCTATTATTGGCCTACCCTTTTTAAAGATACACATGAATATGTAAGAAAATGCAGAATCTGCCAAACTGCAAGTGGAAGACAAAGGAAACCAGCTTTTCCTTTGCAACCAGTAAATATTGTGCAACCATTTGAACAATGGGGACTTGACATTATTGGTGAGATAATACCTCATTCTTCCAAGCAGCACAAGTACATTCTTACTGCAACCGATTATTTTACAAAATGGGTAGAGGCAATCCCTTTGAAGGTAGCCAATTCTGATGCCATTATTGATTTCATAGATCAATTTATCATAACCAGGTTTGGTGTACCTCAAGCTCTTGTCTTTGATAATGCATCTTATTTTTCAGGAAACAGTTTAATGGAATTTGCAGTTAAAAGAGGTTTTAAACTCAAATATTCAGCAAATTATTACCCACAAGGTAATGGGTTAGCTGAATCCACCAATAAAAATCTCATCAAGATTATTAAAAGGACTATCGATCAAAATCAAAAGAATTGGCATAAATCTTTAATCTTTGCATTATGGGTTGATCGTATTACAGAGAAAGCTTCAATCGGAACTTCACCTTTTAATTTAGTTTATGGAAAAGAAGCTGTGATACCATCAAATTTAACTCTTCCATCATTAGCCCTAGTACAATTTATTGAAGAAAATCCTTCTTCATCCGTTCAATTGAGATATAATCAAATCCTTAAACTAGAAGAAGAAAGAGATAAAGCTAGAATTGTTCATGAAAAACATCAACAGCTTGTAAAATCTTCTTTTGATGCAAGTTCTACCGGCTCAAAAATTTTGTCGATTGGTGATCTTGCTCTAAAATGGGATAAGGCACATGAAGAAAAAGGTAAACATACCAAATTTCAAAAGATGTGGCTTGGACCATTTCAGATCGTTGAAAAGATAGGCTCAAATACATTCATGCTCCAAGATCTAACAGGTAAGAGAGAATCTCTTCCTGTAAACGGGCTTATCTTAAAGAAATTCTTCTCATAAGGAGGTAACCCCTTCTTAAAGTTGTACATATTCTTTTTGCAAAGTCTTTTATTGTTTTTACAAATAAAGGTTGTTAATAAGTCTCTAATTGACTGTTTACTTGATAGAAAAATTCTTAAGAAAAATGTTATAAATATTTATTTTTGTGTAAATAAGAATTTTAGAGAAATAATTATATTCTCTTGATAGTTTTAAATAAGATGTTAAACTTTGAAAGATTATACCAATTATTTGCATAATCTTTTTGGAAAAACTTGAGGAAAATGTAAATCATTACAAAGTTTATTAAGCAGAGAGAAGTTATCTATAAAAGTAAAGATTATTCAAGTCTTGGTACTCAAAAAACTCAGAAAATTGTCATCCATTGATTCTTAAGGATAAGACTAGTTCACCCCATTCATTTAGGTTGTGATTTTTTAGAATATAATTCTAAGAAATTATTGAAAAATTTCTTTTAAGAGATAAGAGGTCTCATCATGAGCCGACTTACCATATTCATAAGAAATAATAAAACTGACATTACCAATACTGCATATCAAAACAGGGTAATGGCTTATTAATATAAGACAAGGGGTCTCATCACGAGCCAGCTTGTTCAGTTTAATTATAACTATTGAATGGCATTGTTAACAACTGGCTACCAAACCAGAACAATGGCTCTTAAAAAGAAATAAAAATAAATAAAAGACAAAAACATGAGATAATATGTCTTATGAATTTATCTTTTAAAAAGTCATAATCTTAGTTGAATGGGACAATGAATAGTTAATGGTTAAAAGGTAACCCTGTCGAGACTATGAACGTTTGCGGGCAGCAGAGGCAATACCTATGACAATAGAGTATATTATCAAAACCAAGCTTGAAGAAATCCACTTACTTCATTATTAATACCGATCAAAGCTTAAGACAACTCAAAATGTTTTTATTCTCAAGAAACTAGAAAGAAATTGTTAATAATTTTTATTCTTTTTTCATAAGTTAGATTTTATTTTTGATTATCCTAGGATAATTTTTATTTACCTTTAAAAATCTTTACTTACTTAAGATATAGTATTCATTCTATTTTTTCAGAGATAACTGGTTCTTTCAAGTGAATCGCCAATTGTTGTACTATACAACAACCCTCCCTTTTTCTAAATTTTAGAAATAAAATTTAGAAATAGGGTCCCTTTCTTTTTAGAAATAAAACACTTAGAAATAAAATTCATTGTTTTGGAAAATTTCATATTATTACTAAACAGATTCAACATTCAAAAAAACTTATGGTCTGATCTAATATACAAGGCCTTATCATAAAAAAGCAAATCAAAGTTAAAAGTTCAATCGCAATCGGAGAATCGGAGATAACCTTCAAAAGAAATTTCATATGCCCATTTCAAATCTTCCGATGCGATTAGTCCAATCGGAAAATTTTAATCGCTAAGAGTTTAAAACAGTTAATTATAACTTCCGATGCGATGCGGTCAATCGCAATCGATTAATCGGGACAATCTTTAAGAAACTCTTCATGCTTAGTTGAAATTCCCCGATCCGATGTGCATTTGATAATAAACGCTTTTAAAAGAAAATCGAACATTTGTTTAAAAAATATGGTAGACCCCACCATTAGAGATCGGAAAGATCTGCAATCGCAATCGATCGATCGGGATAAACGTATTGTGATACTCATTTGCCATTCGAAAACTTCCGATGCGATTCATCTATTTTGCATACGAAGATTTTTGTTGAATATATTAATATATCACAAGCGCCAAATCTTTATTGGTACGAAGGCATTCAATAACGAATCAAATGAATATGGTTTATGATTTGGTTTTAAATACTTAAGTGTGACCCAAAAGGAGCATTCACGCAATATACGAAACAAATAAATGAAAACCATAAGTTCATAAATCATTCCGTTTGAGTGGCTTGTTGATCACGACTGAGAGTTTATTGTCTTGCAGAGCCAAAGAACAACAAGTTTTTTCATTCACAGACAAAGGGAAGCTGTAGCAGACGCAGAAATGTCAAAGAGAGGAAGAAGAAACAAGACTGCTATACCAGTGAAGCTTGTCGAAACTCCTACGGTCTCAAAAGAAAAGCCCATAAAGCCAAGGCTAGTCACAGATACATCATGCCAAAGTCTTGGGAAAATGACATGGGACACAGTCTACAACCTATTGGAAAAAGAAGACCCCAAGGTCACAGTGGAGAAGGCATCAGTTCCAGACGAGGATAGCTCGGATTCTGACTCTGACATCAATGAAAGAACACTTGCAAAGTCATTTCTGCATCGAATTGCAGCCAGAGCGAGCATCATGCCTTACTATGATGTAGTTCGATGGGTTATTGACAGTGTAAAGATACAAGATAGAACGTTTGTTTCAGCATCTGGAGTGCCTTTTGGCTCGTTTAAAGCAGAAGACCTGAAAGCAATGTATCACCTTCCAGACCCGCAGAAGGTGTATAACAAGGAATTTATCAAAGACTTTGTTGATAATAACAAAGTCCAATCTGACCCTATCAAAGATTGGAAGAAAAATCTAGAGAAGCACCGAAATGAAGCATCCGGTATGTATTCTATAGATTCCCTTTTGCCTCCATATTGCTATGCCGCTGCCATGATGTGTAGATTATTTGGCAATGATAATTCAGCTAGGTTTTCTATACAAATGGTCCCATTAATCCTAGCTGCTGTGAATTCCGACATTATGGATTGGGCTGTTATTCTTTTTGATAGAATGGCCAATAGGATACTTGAATATAGACAAGAAAAAGCCGCTGGAAATTCTACCCCTTTTTTCTTTTGTGCCTACATTATTGATGCTCTTTGTTTCAATTCCAAATTTCCCTTATTTGGATGGAAATGGACTCCCAAAGACCCTCTTCCAATCCATATTTACCATAAATTTCTTTGGAAGATTCATTTCCAAGCTGATGTATATAGAATCTGTCATGGTTTCCTCATCCCTATTTTCCAAACCATTTTCAATCGCTTTCCTCCTAGGTTTTCTGATAAAGCTAAAGCCGACCTGTCTGCAATCGGAGATTGGTTTGGGGAGGAAAAATTTACTTACATCAGGGTTTTTGGTAGTATAGTGGAGCCGCATGTTCTTCCGCTTTTTGTTCCAGACAAACTTCTTGCTCAAGAAGTTTCTTATCAATTGACAATTGAAGGTATATCCAGGTCTTTGAACAACAGTAAGAAGAAAATGTGGCCTCAATTCCCACTCAATTGTGGTCATTTCACTCTAAATGATTTCAAGCATGCAGAAAAGGAAGTCTTCAAGATAAGAGGTTGTAAATTTGAAACCATTCCTGGAAGACAATATGATCCAAAAAAGATAGCATTTGATGTCACTGCTTCAGTTTCAATTGCTCGTTTTGAGCATGAACCAGATATGTTTGATGATTTGTTTGTTTCATTAGATAATTTTCCTCGAATTTTTGACTTGATCAAGTCTAAATTTCAACAGGAGGAAATAAATAAATTTCTCTTATTTAGAAGCCAGAGATTGTTGAGAGTACCTCTGGACCAGCTGAGAACTCAAATCCAAAAATCAGAGACAGAAGGTACATCCGGCCAAGCGCTAGTAGAAACATCTACCAGCAAAATCATTACACAATCGGCTGTCAACCAGCCGATTGTACATACTCAAAAAGTGGTCACTATTGACAAACCTGATGCCCCAAAGGGAAATACTGCTCAAATGACAGACAAATGCACAAATATCAATGATGAGGTGCATAATCAAAAGGATGGATCGGATGACAAAAGCACTAAGCAGATCATAGATAAAGAGAAAGGAAAAGAAATAACTAAGGAGATTATGGTTTCCACTAATCTTGATATTTCTTCTCAGCTATTAAATCAATATGATCAGTTTGCTCAACAGGTTGGATTGCAGGATAAAGGTGAAGAACAAATAGAGCAGGATGTTGAAATCATTCATGAACATCCTACAGGGCATATTGTATTAAAAGGTGAGGAGATCCCTCCTTTGGATGTATTTTACAGCCCTAAACATAAGGCTGTTGTCAAAAGACAAAGAAAGAAAATAAAAACAGAACAGGGCATATTTTCTACCCCATCAGAGGAATTTATGAATATTGTTTATAAGAACAATGAAATGAATCCATTTGAAGACCTCACGAAATTGTCCCAGTATACAGGAGCTTATAGTGCTGCAACAGTGGATAAAGTTGTAGAAGTATCTCAAATAATAACTCAGAAAGATCTTCACATAGCTTCACTGGAAGAACAAGCTAAGGAGAATCAGCAACTGATTAGCCAATTGCAACAACAACTACAGGATCAGACATTCAGGTCTAAAGAATTGGAGAAATAGCTTGCTGAAGAAAAGAAGAAGGTTGATGAAAAGCGTTTAGGCAAAGAAAAACAGCTAAATGAAGAAATTTCTAAGTTACAAAGTCTGCTACAAAATGAGGAAAATGCAAAAATGATTCAAGAAAAGGAATTTCAAGCAACTTTGGATAAGTTTAAAGATTACCCAAAGTTAAATGAATTCAAATCAGAAGCCCTTGAGGCTAATAAATTATTGACTCAACAGTTAATTGAATTTTGCTCAAAACTGTCACAAGCAGAACCTTTTTGTGGTATTACTTCATCTTTAATCCAAACTATCATAACTCTTAGACAAGAAATAGATGATTCCGATGAAAAGATTTCTGAGTTTCTCAACTGGCAGGATACAGAAAAGGGAAAAGAAGCAAATCTTCCTAGGATAGAGGAAAAACACAAAGAAATCTTGTTTACAGAATGGGAACATCAATTAATGAAAGCTGATAGAGCAATATCAAGGGCCAGAAATATAATGAATAATCTCATGAAATTCATAAATGACAGCTTATACTCAATTAATCTCATTTCAGACTGTGTTCCTGGCAGTTTGCCAAAAATAAAAGAAATTGAAGACAGGTGGAGAGAAGAAATGAAAAGGAAAAGTCAACAAATCGGCAAACTTCAAACGATATCCTGGGATAGCATGTGGACTCATTTGATCAAGCCAAACAATCAACAGACAGCTATCAAACTTCTATCAAACGCTGTCGATTGTCTAATTCCAGAATTTTCTGATGCCACCTATGCTGGACAGTTGCATTCTGAGATGAGTCATCCACCAAGACTCCGAGATATGTTGAACATTTGCAACTTGGCTTCATCAAGCGAGGGAGAAAAACAATGAATCAATTTCATTCAAGATAGCATTTTAGTTTTAATTTGATAGATTGTAGCATTAGTATTAGGATTTTGTTATGTAATTTATTATTTAAATCCCTCTCATGCATTTAGAGAAGGATCGGAAGTTGTAATATTTTTGGGATTTGGAGCTAACATTTATGTACTTCATTCCTTATTATATTTATATGAAAGATCACATCTGGTGATTTTTGTGCTCAAATTATCTTTGAAGTGTTGCATTTTTGTGCCTTTGGATTTAATTTTACATCGGAGTTACTAGATCAGAGTATCACATTTCGTTTGACAGTCTGCAAGATGAATGAGGTATTTTTATCTGTTCACTGTTGATTTTCTCTGTTATATGGTATTCATTTGAAGAATTTGCTATCATTTATATATTTGATTTTCATAATATTTCCTTTTATATTATCATTTCTGAGTATAATTGGAATGTTATCATTTATAGGCATATACGAATGGTATATAATGATGAATGCAATATGCTAATATAACTCTGTTTAATTTATTAAACAGAGTTATCTTTATTCGTTTCTACACATTTCAATTTAACTAATAATACATTTCCTTGGTTATTATTAGATTGAAACAATCCTAAGTTGTATTCACATATAATCACCCGGGTTAAAATTAGAATTTCTTTATCAGTATTTAGTTTAGATTAGATAGTTTTATTTTGTTAATTTGATCCCATTTCCACCCATCCAATTCAATCCACTTAGTTATAAGGAAACTGGTCCTTTAAATCCAGTCGGAGCCACCATCCCAAACGGAAAAGGAGTTGTCTTAAGGTCCCGACCGGGTGGTTTTCCCCCAATGTTTGAAGCAGAGATTTTCTAGGCTTCAACAATACCCTACTAGGAGGGTCTTTGTTGAACATTGAAATCTGGGAGCTCCTAGGGGATCGAGGTACCTGTTGAGATATGAGTGACCATAGGGTGAATGGTTCACCTTCCCCCACGATTACGGACACATATGTGTAGGGTGAGTGGTTCACCTTCCCCTATTATTGATGCCATATGCATAGGATGAGTGGTTCAGCTTCTCCTATGGCATATGAGCAGGACGAGTGGTTCAGCTTCTCCTATGGCATATGAGCAGGACGAGTGGTTCATCTTCTCCTGCAAAAAACCCTAGTGAGAGATGCATTCAAGCATCTAGTTGTGGACATGTCAGTGGGACGTGGTTCATCATTTTCCCACTTTTAGGATGCTTACTCCCTACGATACGTGGATTAACATTTTGGTGGGATGTGGTTCATATTTTTCCCACGTATAGTATTCTTCCTACTATTGATGTTTCACATGGTTGTAGGAGGTCGTTTATCCATTCCCTACATGTGATTATGGTGTATGTGTTGTAGGAGGTGGTTTATACTTTCCCTACATGTGATTCTGATGTGTGATTGTAGGATGTGGTTTCTCCTTTCCCTACATGTGATTATGAGCAGGATGTGATATATTCTTTCCCTGCTGGTGTTTCTGAATCATCCTACCCATGTAGTCTGGGACACATGGGAAGTAACTCTCATCTGGCCATTGAGTTTGGAAATGAGGATAGAGACCATAGCTTTACCATTGGATGCATCGTGTATTGTTGTACTCTCTATGCTAGGATGCATGGTGTTAAAAAAAATTGGTTTGGGATCAAGTTTGATTGAGGGTTTACCTCTGGACTGACTTTGGGTTAGTAGAGAGTGGTAAGGTCTTGTGACTCACTCTTGATCAATTCTTCTTCATTATTTCTTCATAGTTTAGAAGAGCAGATATGACATAGATGGTTCATGATGATCCATGGTAGCAGATGTTTTGGCAAGTGGAATTTTCCCTAGTTGAGAGGGAGTGTTAAAATTGGAAACTACAGAAAAATTCCACTTAGATCTATTTAGTTGATGAAGATAATAATCCTATTGAATTCCTTTTTTTGATAGGACTAAAATCGATCTAAATATCGTCAAATTTGGTCAAGGAAATATTTTTTTATTCAAAAGAAAATTATATAAGTTATATTTTTGTTTAGGCAAGAAAAAGTGAAAATTTGAATTTAGAATTTGCCTCCAAAATCATCATGTCAAATTATATACAAGGGCATTCCCTCATCCTCATTTGGGACATCGCTTCTCATGATTTCTCCTCTCTGAAATAGCTAAAGCAAGCATATGATCTCAGCGAAGAAGGAAAGGTCAAATTGGAATTCTTGATTGGGTTGTCTAGTCCAAGTTTCATAAGCAGGAAGTTGCATGTGTTGATGATAAGTCTAGGCCTATTTATGGACTATCCTCGGAAAACCTTTCTGAGTTTGTTCGCAAAGAAGGAGTGTGCATGCCTCTGAGTGGGTTGCATCTCCTAGGACCCTTTCTCTATCAGGCCACAGTCCCCATCTCACTGTTTAGTAGGCCGAGAGGGTCAGTATTTTCCCAGGAGGACCGTAGACCTGTTTTGATCAATATGCAAACTTTTTTGAGGGATGAACCAAGTCCTTATATGTAGCAAGAGAAGGAATAGTTCTCATGAAGAAAGGTTGCAATCATGGAAGGTTTTTTTTGGTGGATTTTTGTGGGTTGTAGAAGTGTGCCACATGCCCTAACTAGGAGCAGCAAGCAACAACATCATACCCCTTCACGTATGATCATAACGTATGTACAAATATGTGGTATTTGGATAGTGTTTGCATGCTAGCTAGATGGTCATCCAGCTTGGACAATTGGAAGTAGTTTCTTAATGGAATGTTAGTAGTACTCTATAGATCGTATTCTACTATTATGTGACACATGTTTGAGAAGACTCATATTGAGTGTTTCTGGATTGCAATGTTAAGCCTCTATTTATGGAGATCTTCAAATTAGGAAGTCAATCTTGACTTCAGACTATTGTACTCTCTCTCTCTCTCTCTGTTGAAAAATTTTATGATTATAATAAGAAGAATTGATAAATGGCTTTCCCCATCTTTGGGTATTTCCCTAGCTTGAGCCATATCATTGTCTTGGCTTGTCTTCTACATCTCTCATTTATGTTATTTCTTTAGTTACTATCAATTCGATAATTATTCCAATGGAAATGAAATGGATTGATAAAATAAGATCATGTGGAATATTGAAGTAAATTTTCTTAGTAAAGAACATGTTATCTAAATTTAACACTTGTCCTTCAAGAGACGAGGCAAAGAGCATCATAAGCCTATCCTCATCGAAAATCATCCTAGGTGACATGTGCCAATAAAAATCTTCAACAAAGTCTCGAGCACTTTTGGTAGCATCACCATTAAATTTTGGTAAGCATATATTGTATTTCTCAGGTAACGGTTTGGGATCATTACTCAATTTCAAGGGGGGAAAGACACTAACCAAACGTCTTTCACTTTTGATCATATTAGGTTGGTCTTGTTGTGGGTCAGTGCTAGCAGAATTTTCCATTTTTGTGGTAGGATCACTGACCTTTTCAAATTTAGGGAGAAGAGTGGTTCTAATAGGTGATGGATTTCATTCTCCCCTTCTTGCAGTGGCCCTAGCTAAAGGAGGAATATTTTCACCTTCAAGTAAACTAGGGTTATTGACAATGGAAGGAGTCACCATAGGAATATTTGAATAGTCTTAAATGAATCAATTCCTCAATGATTCACTAGGAAGGTAGACTTGCTTCCTCCTCAGTAACGGTGCCAAAATGTTATCGCTCAAACTAGCAAGGGTCCTATAGGGCAACAATGGAGCGATAGCCCACTGTCACCTTAGCTAAGGCTCCTTGCTCTTTACATACTTTCACCGATGGGAGGAGACCCAGTATAGTAAGGATCACTAAAATGAATGGATCAATGATAGGATGAAAGGTGATCCTATAATCCTATTCACGAGAGAGGCTCAAATATATGGCTTGCTTGCTTGGAAAGCAAGATGAAAGGCTCTCTAAGAAGGGCTTAAGAGAATTTCAAGGAATATGGTTTGGGTATATGAATTTTCAAGGAGATTCCTAGACCCTAAAATCCTTTTGGAAACTTTGATTCCAAGAGGTCTTTCAAGAATTATCTTCAAAAGGATATGGGACCACATGGGACCAAGTGGAACCAAAATTAGGTCAAGGGGATGGAATTGATCAACCAAGGGTGTGCTTGACCTAATTAAGTGGGAGAAAGGGATTAAAGGAGAAATTTCTTTGAATTTGATGCAATAATCCCAATGAGGTCACTAGCCTAGGGAAACAAAGAGCAAGAATCAATCTCGGAACTAGGGCTTGAAATATATCAATATCCCACTATCATAATGGCTTAAAATTTGGAAGGATCCTAGGAAACACAACAACATAGTAGAGGCTAGGAGATCGATTTATTTTTATAGGTAACTTTTCAGAAATGTGATGCCCTAGGTCCCCTATGGAGGCTAGGCCTAGAAGAAATGGGTAGAGGTGATAAATAATTGTTTTTGATGATAACCTATGGAGGAATAGTGCCTAATAATTTTGGGGGAATGGAGTGAAGGATATTTCAATGATTGAAATGGATTCACTTAGT
Organism: Pinus albicaulis; assembly: GCA_034641835.2. Classification (NCBI taxonomy): domain Eukaryota; kingdom Viridiplantae; phylum Streptophyta; class Pinopsida; order Pinales; family Pinaceae; genus Pinus; species Pinus albicaulis. The sequence continues at coordinate 1,527,253,952 of CM076584.1, read as the reverse complement.
CAAGGAGGCCTATAAAACAATCTTGCATGGCAATTAGGGCACGGACAATTGCTTCAAGGTATTTATACGTTAATATGAAATATGTGATGACTTATCAAGACAAAATTTCAGAAAAAATGTATCTAGGAACATTCACTTATTAAAACATGGCCCATGACATGATGCAACGCTAATAAAAGAAAATTTTCCACCATTTCACCAAGAAAAGCTGCAAATTTCAGCTTATTATAGTGAAAATCCCCAGCAACATGCACGTGACATAAAAAGAATGAAAAAATAGCATTAAAGAGCACTTACATGTGAGAACAAGTATGTCCAATCATCATCAAATGCTAATATAGAAGCTCCAAGAAAAAAATAATGAGATCCAAACATAAAAATTCATCCATCCATCCAATTTTGTCCTTCAAAGAGAATAGCAAAAATCTCACAAGATAGAATGATCCAATAAAAGTAATGATGGTCAAATGATTCCATCACACTTATATTTATACACTTCCTAATGAATTCCATTTGGCTAATTAGGCCTAATTTAGTCCCTAGAATAAAATAATGTGCACAATAACATAAATTTTGGTGACAAGCCCACCAAATAGCTCAATAATACATGAATAATCTTATTAAGAGGGTTGAATGATAAAAAAAATGAGTTGTTGGGCCTTTGAGGAGGCCTAATGAGGTCCAAATGGTGGCACGATGTAGTAATGGACTCCCATCATAGTGGACAAGGGGTTAGCCCCTTGTTATCCAAGAAAAAACTCGTGGTGCTCCCAAATGGATGTGGGGGCACAAGGTCATCCTCATGGGTCTCCAAATGGATCATAAGTGCTTGTAGACCATCTGTAAGGGCTAGAATGATGACATAAGCCCTGCCTCTGCAACGGGGAACAATCCTATGGACCCTAGAACATCTGCCAAGTGCATGGGAATTTGTGGAGTCATTTGGGCATGGTGAGCCAGGTGCATCATCCTCATCCTAAGCTGCACAAAGTGCCAAAACGTTTCAGAGTTTCTGAAACGGGTACGTTTAGAAATGTCACCTCTAAAAAATGGAAATATTAGAAAAAACATCAGCCGAAATGTCATATATGTTTATATATATAGATAGATATAGACACACACACACACACACACACATCTATAAAGAAATTTATAAATGAATGAATAACACATTATCTTGCAAGAAATAAGGGAATAAGACCCATAGATGACAATTTAGAATGAAAACCAAGTCTATACTAAATCTCATAGATGATCACATGATGGTCAATTTTTGGTCGAGTTTTGATCGAGTTTCAGTACGAGTATGTCCCAAAACACGGGGTTCCTAGAAGTTTCATGCAACATAGTCCTCATCTAAAAGGTGGAATAGGAGAAATCAACGAATGTTGTTGGGGATCAATCAAGTAATTTAGGCTATGGTGGAGGCACATGGCTTTCAACGATCATCCTACAAGTGTAAATGTGACCCTCTGGAGGGCTAGGATCCCGTATAGGGAGACCAAGCCCCAAATGGGAATCCATCTGCAATCTTGCATAAGATCCAATGTGTCCCCTTTCCCTCCAATATAAAAAATCATTAGAATAATCAAGTAAAATATCTTACAAGTCATGTAACTATTGGGGCACTTCATGGTGGCATTCCCTTCCATAATGGGCTTTGGTATGTATAAGTGTCTCCAAGCTCAATAGGGGTTTATTCAAGGATTATATTAGGTAGTTTCAACCTCTAGAGGGGGTGACATGTATGTGGTACAACCCTAAAATGGTAGGTGGAAAATGATATAATGATGGAATAGAGCGGGGATCAGGGAAAACATTCAGACCACATGTTAAGGATACAGGGTAGCTAAAATAAGGGAAGCCCACACCTGGATATATGAGTGTAGGAGGGAGAAAATTGTGGTACATGAGTTACCTCGGCCTTTTTTTAACCACCCTTCTTCATATTCCTTGTCTTTTATTTATTTTTCTTCGTAACTGCTCGGGGATCCAAGGGATGAGAGCATGATGTGTAATACGTAGTAGTGAATACCCCCTTAAGGTAGGGTAGTTCATCGTCCACCAGGGGTTGTGACAATAACTGGTTCCTTAATGATAGAGGAGGATTGTCTAGGGCCTATAGGAACCAGGGTGATGGCTATGAATAAGGGGTAGAGCTCATGTTTTGCTTTTGCCCACGTGCTAAATTTGTATGTCCCGACCATATTTTGCATTTTTTTGGTACATTTCCTATTGATAGTGGCCAAATTATGCTTTTTCATTTCTTTTTTATACGCATCAACCTCTGGGACATCATTCCAGGCCCGACCCAAGGTGTGGACAAGGGGAGGAGTAGGCTAACCTTATGTCGACCCAATGGACACATGTGGACCCGGATGGGAAAAGAGATGAATGGGGCTAAAATGAGTAGAAAGGGCCTAATGTAGGTGGTATCAAGAAGCATGACCTATTGACCACTTGAGTGGCACCTGATGATTATATGAAAACTCCATGCCCAAGAATGAACCAAAGGACACTTTTACCATTAGATATCATGAGATCACCAAAGTTTTTAAACTCTACTGCTTCTTCTTCTCATTTTCTTCTTCGGCCCTAAGCTTCCACAACCCTACGGGGATATTGTATAAAATTCACTACCATGATGAATAAACCCATGTAACAGGTCTAGGGTGTTGGGACTCGATCAGCAAGTGAGTACACCTTGTAGTATTTTTTTTACTTGGTTAATTATTCCTGATTTTTAGCGGCAAATAATTTTCTAGGATTTTTAAGCCCATAATTCATCTTAGTGTCTAGCTTCAATGTATATTACAATGATAGGTCATCTCTGAATTTTTTTGTAAATGTCTAGGGTGAGTGGCTACTCGAATTGCATCCGGGGCCCAACATTATCAGAACCACTTTGAGGGTTAAAAAACGACTTATAGTCCCTCAAAATCTGATTTTTCTAATGTCAGTGGGAAAAATGAGGAAAAATTCAAAAAAAATGAATAATTAGAAAAATTCACAAAATTTTCCAAACTAAAAATAAGTCAAGCAATTGACAAGGAAAATTGAGGGGAAGTAAAAGGTGATGTGGTAGCCATGTGGGCCCACCACCTAAGGTACAAGACAAAGTCAAAGGTTCTAGGTGTTGAATCAACAAGGCAGCACATGAAGTTTGGAGACACAATGAATTGTTGAAAAGTGGTGATTTTTAATATATTTCAAAGTAAAAAAAAGGACTAGAAAATTAAAATAATAAAGGGGAATAAAATTAAAGGTTTAAAGGGGGACAATAATGCTACATGGGACAAGAATTGTGCCCCCATTTGGTCCCCACTTGAATCATATGTTGGCATGAGATTAATTAAGCTCTCAGGTCCACATAGAAGTTAAAGATTAGTCAACGTAGTATTATTTGGAATCATTTGAATTCAATTTAAAGGGGGGACAATAATGCCACATGGGGAATATTTTGTCCCCCGCATTCTCTTGCATTTGTTACACAACAGTTATGAGAAATCAATGCATCAAATTAAGGGTAGTCCACCACAGTCCACGTAGGCCTGATTTCGAGAATGCGTAGAGAATTTTTTACTCATTATTTTTTTGGCATGTTGACTAGGAATTTACATCAGTTATTTAAGAAAATTGTCCCACTTTGTTTGAAGTGTTTTCTACATATGGCTAGCAAGAGGATACATTGATACTCACTCAAGAAATGCATTGCTATAGCTAAGGGATTAGCTTCTTGCCAATTCATAGTCACGTTGCCATTTGAAGGAGCTTGACCATCTTTGGGATCTTCACCTCTCCACTTTTCATCAGGTTCTGCTTTGAGATCTTCTCCAGTTTTTGTATAAATAGAGCCATGGCCTCTCATAAAAATCCATGGTTTTTGAAGCTTGTGCTTATTTTTACTATCATGAAATTTTTATTGAGCTAAATAAAGTGAAAGTAATTGGGGTTACTAGCTTCTCTTGTGGTGCATGTTGGGGCCCTTGTTTTTAATTTTGCATGAAGATAGGTTTTGGGTTGCGGATCGGCACATGGCAGGTGCAACAATGGTAGGCAGCGGAGCTGCTGAGGTTGCGGAGGAGCAGGAGATAGGTGACGAGGTTGGCACAGACAAGTGCAGATGAAGGGAAGATGTGGCAAAGGATAGATAGTGGAACTCATGTGCAACAGGAAGAAGCCGAAAGCAGCTGAGTAAGAACACAAGAGAAACTAACAGTTGCACTAGCGGGTGAATAAATAGGCTGTCACCCAGCAGAAAAAGGGAGACATGCACAGATACAGATGGATCGGAGAGGTTAGAGAAAAATGAGGCTGAAGAGCAGATGCCACAGGAGAGCTCTGTTCTGGGCTTGACATCATTATATTTCTTGTGTCTCCATCGATCTATTATTGATATAGTATCTCTCTCTCTCTGTCATGCGGGACCTTTGTAATTGAATTTGGAAGCTCATTCTGTCGAGCAATGTAACTCTTGGTCCTGCTGACTAGTTATTAATATATCTAAAGGTTGTTTTCTTATCGTATGACTTGAATGTGTTGCATGATTCCTGTAGTACTTTAAAATTTTATTTGCTTAGTATCTGCATGATGTTCGGAGAAGATCTTCTACATACGATGTTATGTATACGTATGATTCTATGTTAGCTTCGAGTTGCGGATCCATTTTCCGATACCGATCTGTTCCCCTCCTTCATGTGGTCGTGGCACACCTCAGGTGAGACTCTCTGCTCTTCGTAGTAGGGTGAAAATGTTGGCGTGGTGCTAGACTACAGCGGACTCCCTTGTTGGCCCAATCCCCGAACCTAGGTCTTGCCCGTGAGACCTGTTTCCTCGCCAACAAATGGTTCCGTTGCTGGGACCATAAACTTCATTAGGGGAACTAGATCATGGTATCAAGGATCTTCAAAGGAGAAATATGGAGATGGTGGGATAACCACCTAGACCAGTTTATAACTCAGCAAGATGAACTGAGAAGCCAAAAAGAGAAGGCGATCTAAGATCTAGTTTTCTTCTCGGATTCTGCCAGCGATACCTACGAGATCCTCTGGGGAAAGTTCCCCAGCGAACTCTATAGCTAGTTGTGGAGGCTATAGACCAAAGTGACTAAGGGAAAATCGTGGAAGATCAATCGCAAGTGGGTGCATGAATATCTGGTGGCCCTTCATCGGCTGGATACCGAATTGACCCGAGTTGTAGATTTCTGGGTAGAATCTACCTTGGATGGATATATTGTGGAGTTTTCAGCGGAGTGCTACCAGTCGTTCTCCAGAGCCGAAGCTATATTCTGATCTGAACTAAGAGGGAAGCTGCTGGAGGAAATTCCATTGTGGATTAAGGCCCTGATGGTGGACGAAGGGCTGATGGAATTCCATAAATCTAGAATGGAAGCGTAAACCTCCAGTGCTGGGGGAAGGGCCTGAGGGACAAATGCTACACGAAATGTGAGGCAGGGGAGTAGGGGAATGGATGTTGAAACCGTAAGGAGGTTGAAGGAGCAATGTGCACATCGGAGGGCACAGATCGCTGAAAGGCGGCGAGAAAGGGTGATGAGGGAGTTGATACGACAGGGGAGTAGTCGGAAGGATAAAAATGAGGTGCCTCAAAAGATAGTGGACATGGAAGGCCAGGTGGGCCGCCAGGAGATGGGAGGGACCATTAAAGGAGTGCGGCGGGTACATGGGAGCCCAGCCAGAAGGAAGAGAGAGACGATTTCTGATGAAGGAGATGTAGACATGCGCCCAGAAGAAGATTCTAATGTCGAGTGGTACGTTGTGATGCAACAGTTATTCCAAGAAAGGACGAAATTCATATCTCCAGGTATTTCTACTCCCCAAAGTTCAAATAGCATGGATCCCTACCTTCCCCTGGTACTCTATAAACCCTTAAGTGATATTTCCATTAAGTTAAAAGAGTTGAGTCGATTTAATAGCAGTCAGTTGTCAGCAGCAACGCATGCTAATAGTAGCATTACCAGTGGTATACTTACACAACTAGTACTTGGAGGGTTCATTCTAGTTGCACCTCCGCAAGTGAATATGGTGAGATCATTCACCCAGTACCCAGAATATTTTGGGCGGGGTAACAACAATGTGGAACAACACTGGTACCTCTGTGAAGCCATATGGAGGGCAAGCCAGACGCCAGATGTAGGAAAGTTGATCGAATTCCAAACCACGCTGAGACAAAGGGCATTGCGTTGGTTCATAAAGTGGTCAGAGGCCCACCAGAATCCAGCGATTGCAGACGTCAAGCGAGACTTTGTCAGAGAGTTTAAGTTACCCCAAACGGACTAGAAAGGTTTGTTCGAACTATGGGAGATCAAGCAAAGAGAAGGAGAGACTGCGTGGGAGATGATGCACAGGTTCAAAGATGCGATCGGGAAACTCAGCTACCTGATCGACCCAAATCATTAGAGGGAGTGGTTCATCAAGGCTCTGCTTCCCTTGACGCGAACCCCCCTCACTCAAAAAAAGATCAACAACTTGCAAGATGCATTGGAACAAGCTATGAAGATAGAGGCGATGGCGAGCTACCCTCAGGAATATAGGGGAGGGGCTGCCCCGCAAGACCCATCCCTACTGGGACTGCAACATCATATTTCCAATATGACCGAAAAACTTAAGGAGATGCAGCCCATAACACCAGCGAGGCCAAATGTCTGGTCCACACATTACCTGGTACAAGGACACGTGGCGACCGAGTGTCCTCAGTTGCGAAGCCAGGGAGTGGGGACCTTAGTAGCGGCAGTGTAGGGGGCTCCACCTATTGGAGGATTTGCGTAGATAAAATTGCAAGGGGTCTATCTACCGCAACAACTGTATACCGGGTTCCCAAATCAACTGACCCAAGCTCCAACAGAGTATTGCGAAATCTGCCGAAAAGTGGGTCATCAACCTCGGATGTGTCCAATTTTGTAGAAGTAATCCAATGTTCCGAACAACGTGTACTGTGATTTATGCGCTTCGACAACCCACAGCACAAAATAGTGCAGAGCTCTAGATGCACTAGCAGACCGATTAGATCGGCCCTCCTACAGAGTGAATGAGGCTCCCAGAGGCAGAGGAGTCGGTATGAGGGGAGGTCGTACAGGCGGGCAGGGTCCACTGAGATGATACAACTGTGATCAAGACGGACATGTGGCCTGAGAATTTCCCCTACCCAGAAGACCATGGTATTCTAAGTGCCACGTGAACACACGCGCGATAGAGGACTACCCTGAACTTATTAAGAAGTGGGAGGAACGAGCAAGGCAGAGAGGCATGAATCTGGTGAATGCAGAACCTCAAGGGACATCGATTCCAGCCATGCAGAACATATCCATAGATATGCGAGGAGGAAAGAAAATGGGGGAGGATGCCTGTGAGAAGGATCTGAGGCGGGTGATTAGGCCAGCATCCCCGAAACAACTGATAAGGCCAGAAATGTAGAAAAAATATTTCCAGGGGGCTGCAGAAATTTTTGCCCAACTAGGGGGAGACAAAGATATTGAGTTACCTATGAAGAAAGATACTAGAGAATAGAGCGCTACAGGGGCTCTGATCGAGGAATGGCTCCACCTATTTCTCAAAATTGTAGACAATGCTTCAATGTCGGAACAACTCAAGCATACCCTAGAGGAAGTGTTGCAGGGGAACGCAGGAGCGAGGGAATCCCCAGAAACAACTCCACAGTATGCACAACGGGTAAAGCGAAAAAAATGAAGAACGGGAAAAGAGTTTTGATTAGACACGCAGGTTGCGGGATTTCAGATCAGGGACACCATGCTTGATTTGGGATCTGACGTCAATATCCTACCTCGGAAGACTTAGGAAACTCTAAGGCGACCACAACTGACTTATTCTCCGATCCAGCTCAGGATGGAAACCAAGTACTGCATGGTGCCGATCGACAGACTCGAAGACGTCGAGGTAGACATAGCAGGGGTAAATACCTACACAGACTTCGAGGTAATAGATGTTATGGGAGACAAATATCTGTACCCTGCATTTCTAGGAATCGACTGGGATTTTGAAAACTATGCCATCATCGATCTCAAGAAGGAGATGATGATTTTTGAAGATGGGGAAGTTAGATTCACTCAACCTCTCGAACCATATCAAGGTCCGAGATATACATAAACAGTAGATAACAGGGAAGATGGTTAGCTACTGGACAACCTCTATCATATGACAGCAGGGAAGAGGGAGGATTACATTAACCCAAAAACAACTAGCTCTGTAATATGGTGAAGTGTCCAGAGCTCGGAGTTGGGCTCAGAAATATCTTGGGAGGATTGGTAGCAAGGTGGGTATGAGACCAACACAAGGAGATGCACCAGTATTGCAAGAATCCATTGGATTGGGGCTGAGATAAGGGAATACCCCACCTTGTCCAATATGCAAGCAGTAAATACCTTCATTGCAAAGGTAGAAGACAAGGTACCGGAGGAGAACAGAATACCACTCTTGGACATGGCATTATATTCCACCTCCGTCAGGTGGTGGAAAAATCACCGCAACTCCCTGTCGCGGTGGAGTTGTGTTGCGATGGCTTTGAAGGTGCGGTTTAAGGAAGACGAAGGACCTTGATGCAAGCGAATATACCAAGAAAATTCCGATCCGAAATACCATCTGAAAGTCTATTAGGAGTAGTGGCGAAGTGTGGGATACCCAGAGGAGCTGTGGGTACATCATTTTGTCCACTCCTTGGATACCATTCCACATGCCTGGTACTTAGAAGAAGAGAGGAAGAGGGGAGCCAATTCTTGGCAGGAGGTTGCAGACAAATTTGTTCAGTGCTTCTCATTTAAGGGGAAGACAGATCTGATATCCCAACCATTACAGGCCAGAAAAGGAATATTGTTTTTCCCCAATCAGAGCGTAGACGGGGGCCCATTGGTGCTGAACCCCGATGGTAGACACAAGTTGGCTTGCCAAAGGATTGATAGTGAGCTAGAAGATGACAATATGAAGGACCTGAGGCACCTATACTTTGAAGAGAAAAAAGGAGAGTGGAACATCAAAGAAGAGCCTACCACCGAAGGAATACATCTACTTCCGCTGAGGACTAAAAAACTAAATATCAGCACGGAGGAAAAACCCAAGCTGGCTACAGTTGGGAACTACTGGGACGAGGAGACGATGAAGGAAATTTTTAGTCTCCTCCAGGAATACAAAGACCTATTCCCTTCATCGGTTGCGTATTTAAAAGGGATCAAAGGGGATCTCGGAGAGATGAGGATTATATTGAAGCTGGACGCCAGGCCAGTGAAGCATTGACCTCACTGGCTGAACCTGCGGATAAAGGAGAAATTCAAACTAGAGATCGAAAAAATGCTAAAGGCAGGCCTAATTTTCCCTGTGGAAGAAGCAGAGTGGGTGAGTCCCATTATCATTCAAAATAAGAAGGACAAGTCAGAAATCCACGTCTGTGTGGACTACCAAAGTTTGAACAACGCCTGCATCCATGACCCATTTCCCACCCCATTTAGCGACGAAGTATTAGACAATGTTGCGGGGCATGAGGCATACTCCTTCACCGATGGGTTCTCAGGATATCATCAGGTGCGCATCGCGGAAGAGGACAAGAAGAAAACGACATTCACCACAGAGTGGGGATCCTTTGCATATCACGTGATGTCGTTTGGGTTGAATAATGCACCTGCCATGTTTTCTAGGATTGTCATAGCAGCTTTCTGGGAATATATTCATAAATTCCTGGAAGTCTACATGGACGAATGGACAGCCTACAGCTTGCTGAAGGATCACGCCACCCTACTAGGCATAATTTTCGACCGGTGTCAGCAATTGCAAATTTCGTTGAACCTGAAGAAATGCATCTTCGCGGTTCTGTTCGGAATGCTCCTAGGACATGTGGTGTGCAGGCAAGGGGTCTGTGTCGACCCCGCCAAGGTGGCATTGATCGTCCACATGGAAGCACCGGAAACCGTGAAGCAGTTGAGATCACTGCTGGGGCATATGGGCTATTACAGGCGGTTCATCAGAAACTATGCGAAGATAACTGCTCCTTTGGAAAATTTACTGTAGAAGTCAAAGGTGTTCCAGTGGACGGATGACTGCAGATTAGCCCTCGACGCTTTAAAGGAGAAGCTGGCAACTGCACCCATTATGGTTCACCTAGATTGGGATAAGTAGTTCCATGTGCATATCGATGCTTCTGGTATTGCACTTGGGTTGTCTTAGCGCAACCAGGGGAGACGAAAATCGACCACCCAGTGTACTTTTCCAGTCGCAAGTTGTCTAATGTGGAGCGGAATTACACCACCACAGAGAGGGAGGCACTAGCCATGGTTTACTCGCTCCAGAAGTTTTGCCACTATCTCCTAGGAGGTAAGTTCAAATTCTTCACTGATCACTCTGCATTGAAATACCTAGTCAATAAGCCAGTTTTGGAAGGACAGATATGCTGATGGCTCCTACTCTTTCAAGAGTTCACCTTCGAAGTGGTTTTCAAGCCCGGGAGGCTGAATGTTGGGCCCGATCACTTATCCCGGTTGGAGACTAGTGAAAATGAGGGCTCTCTAGACGATCAATTTCATGATGCTAATCTTTTCCGGGTAGAAGCCATACCAAATTATTTGGCCGAAATCGCAACATACCTCACCACGGGGCAGTGTCCTCAGCACTATACCCTGATCCAGAAATGACACATGGTCGTCCGCACCGCTAACTACCAACTGATTGCGGGGTAGTTGTATAAGTTGGGGCTTGATGAGATTCTGCGGAGGTGTGTCCTCGACCATGAACGCGAAGCCATTCTGTGGTAATGCCATAGCGGCATCGCGGGAGGACACGTGGGGGAGAAACCCACAGTCAGGAAAGTGCTACAAGTTGGACTATGGTGGCCGAAGGTCCATGCCGATAGTAAATATTTTGTCAAGAAATGCGATGTTTTTCAGAGAAAAGAGAGGCCCTCTCATAGAGACGAACTCCCACTACACCCAGTGAACACATTACAACCGTTCGAGAAGTGGGCTATCAACTTTGTAGGCCCCATAGCACCTGTAGCCAGGCATTCAAAGGCCTAGTGCATCATCACTGCCACGGACTACCTAACCAGATGGGCTAAAGCAACGGTGGTAAGGGATTGTACGACAGAGACGGTAGCCCGGTTTATCTTTGAAAACATCATCAATAGATTTCGCTGCCCAAGGAGCTTAAAAAGTGGTCAAGGTACACACTTCCTTAATGAAATAATCAAATTGTTGTTGGACACTTTCATGATACAACATCACAAAGGCAGCCCGTACCACCCACAGGCCAATGGCACTGTTAAAGCATTTAAAAAAATCCTCGAAAAAGGCTTAACAAAGATCTGCAATGCGAAACGGGATGATTGGGATGAACGTCTGCCAGCCGCACTGTGGGCCTACCGAACAAAAGTGAAGCGCTTGACGAATCAAACACCTTTCCAGCTGGTGTATGGCCGTGAAGCTATGATTCTAGCTAAGTTCACCATACCGATCCTTCTAATCACCACATCCATAAAGTTCTCAGAGGAGGAATCACTACAAGAACGCCTGAACAAATTACAGGAGCTTGACGAGGTAAGGTTCCTTGCCGAGTTTCATCAAAAAGTTCAGAAATATAGGCAGAAGGCGTGGCATGATCGACACATTAAGAGCAAAACACTCCAGGTTGGCGGCAAGGTTCTACTATATGATAGGATGTTTCAGAAATTTCCAGGGAAACTGCAGATGCACTGGTTGGGACCATACTTCGTCGTCGAGATTAAGGATTCCAGCGCAGTTCGGTTGGCTCAACTAGACAGTACTTTTTTACCTGAATGGGTGAATGGCGCACGCTTGAAGCCCTACGATGACTAAGTTTCTTTAGCTTCCTTTCAATAACTCTCGCACCATAGAGAAGTCAGTAGAGTAGCGTAGTTGAATAACTCTCTCGCACCCAAGCTAAGCGTAGGTAGAGTCACTTGTCCATGCATAGGTCGTCAATAACAGCTGGGTTGCGGGGACCGCAACGCAACCGATTGTGGTCGATGAGGGGCACGTCTAGCATGCCATCCCCGTGGGATAAGAAAATGTGTCAAGTGTCAGTCCCCATCATTTCATTCAGTACTTATGTCAATCTGTAGGATCACCAGGATTTGAAAAATAAATTGCCATAATTAGAAGTAACCTTGCAGTAAACATTTTTCCAAAATTAGAAGTAACCTCAACCATCGCGTCCGCCCATTTCCCCACACCACCATCAGGAGATTTCAGAACACACCTCAGTGGGAAACTAATCACACGATTATCGCTGCAGAGGATGCCAGCAAGAATTAATTAATTATGGGGTCTCATCAACCTCACTCGTACCGGTTAATTACATAGCCTGCATGAAGAAAAGCGCGAGAATGTTGGAGAGATCTGAGTTAGAGTCAAAAATTTCCGAAGGAGAAAATAAATTTGGTGCAGAACCAGATCAGCGAAGGTGCCCTAAAGAAGAAGAAAGCCACGAGAAGGGGCCGAGAACTATTTTGCAGGTGTATCAATGACGAGCAAAGATGACAAAAGTAAATCCAACAGTAGTAGAATAGGAGCTAAATAGTAGAATAAAAAAAATGGAGTCCCTCATCGGGAAGTATGACAGTGAAACTCTAATTGACGCAGACCTCGCAGACTCCTTTGAGTTTCCAGCACTCAAAAGACAAGTGTACATTAAGAGCTATACAATCGAAGCAGGACGAGCGACAGAAAAAATCTTGCCTAAGTTTCGAGGTATCCAGCAGTCCTCAATATTTAATTTGGGGAACCTACCAGTGTTTGGGACGACAGGCGCTGCCATGCAATGTACCAAATTCTTGCTGAGTAGAATTCAGAACGGTTCCTTGTGGCTGGGAAAAGAGATTCCAATCCATGCTGAGGACATTCACAAGCTGACAGGGCTCTCACAGGAAGGAAGGGATGTCTCTTCAGCATTCCATACCATCTCCAAAAGAGTGAAGAAGTCGGGGGATACAAATTATTATGCAAAATATGGCACCCAAAGGGGAGGAAAGGGGGCGAAAATTGAGCTCATCAACAAGCCAGAAATCAGGTTATCATGCTACCTCATTGCTAGTAAGACAATGAGGCATTACACCAAGGGGGAGTGTACCTTGGACACCATTTCAATCGCGGAGCATTGCGTCCAGAGGACCAGGCTGAACTGGTGCTCCTTCCTGCTGAAGGAGATGTTCGAGGCATGTGAAGATAATTGCAAGAGGGAAACAGGATTTATCTATGGATACCTCATAGTAGCATTGGCCATGTGGAAGTGGCATTCCCCCCTCATCAGGGTGCCAATAGAGAAAGCGGAGGATCAGCTGATGGCAATGAAGTTCGTTCCATGGAAGGTGTTAGGAGACCCCAGCACCAAGGAGGTAAACGCAAAGGCCTTCCGAAGTTGGTATGGCTTAATGGTTGATGTGGTGATGCGCCAACAGAGGATCCCCAGAAATCTATTGGATGGATACAACGAGTAAGTCTAGTTTGGGGTCACACACAAGCACACGTTCCTTAGACCCACTTATGTGTCGTAGGCGACATTCCAGATGAGGTTGTTGAAATTCCAAATCGACGAAGCAGCGTTCCACACCGAAGTTTGTTCGTGGCCGGGGGTTGCGATGGAAGTCAGAAACGGGGTACACACATACAATTTCAACAAGATGCTACCACATCGATTGCCAGGCGAAACGACGGCGGAGGCAGCAAACAGGGTATCCAGCCTGCAGCTCCCCCCAATCATTCAGCAACTAAATACAAAGGTACGAAGCTTCGACGAAGTGGTCCAAGTAATATGAAGTAGTGCCACTCCATTCCTAGTTTTTTTCTGAATTTCAAGTTTCTCAGTCAACCCCGCTTCCAAACACGACCTCCATCCCCACACCCATTCCAAATGTATTGTTTAGTTCACCAAGTCCAGTAACCACCCCACGGAAAGAAGAAGTCCAGTGGTCAACCTTATAGAGGAGGATCCACCTCGGCAACTAAGCACAGGAGTACTCATCCAGGAAGAACCAATCGCCGAGACAGGGGAAGAAAGTGGGTTCCCACCTCACCATCCCATTAACCCCTTCGATTTCTTAAACATTCGTATTTCACCACCTCATACCGACCCACTACCACCTACCACTTCATCCACCCCATCCAACTCATCCACCACTGTATCAGATCCAGTAATCCAGAACCAACTCAATGGGGACCACAGGACAGAGGCTGACTCAGGTACAAAATTCATACCATCAGCCAACCCCGCTGTGGACCCCCAGACCACTTTTACCGACCTAATCACACAGATGGAACAAATAGTTGCAGACACAGCTGGACCAATCCCTGAGTCTACTTCGCTCCAACAGCCCATCCAAGCAGATCAAGGGGAGCGACCAGACCTGAACATGACAGACTCTGCACCCCATCAAAATCTGCCGCAATCACCTCAAGGTCAATCAACAAGATTGGCTGCTAGTGGGCAACCACTTCAGGAGCGGCGACTGGATCAAGGTACTTCAGGGGCCGAAAACATGGAGACGTGGGGAAAGGCTCAGCTGTACCACTTCATCTATAGGGCAGCCTAGCAGGCAGAAAGGCTCAACTCCGAGCTACAACAGAAATGTGAGCAACAGCAACAATAGATAATCACGCTTAATGAATAGCGTGAGCAGCTCACAATGGAAAACGGGCAGCTACAAAACCAGATGGACGAAATAGCCAGGGTTTTCAAAGAAGTGTGGCCTGCAGTGACGGCCCACTACACTCAGATACCAACGGATGTGCAAGAAATGGCAGTAGTAGAGCGATAAATCCACCTCAGGGTGGCATACTCCAACCTCCACCAGGAGAATACAAAGCTCAAGGTAGCATTGGCAGCACGACCGGCGCTGCCCGACCCAACGGTAGTTTACACAGCACAACTCTCAGAGAAACAAGGCCAGGTAACCAAGATGTAGGAAGTTCTCAGTACTGCAGCCAGAGATGCCTATGACCTCCTGAAAGGTCTACAGGAATGCTCAATGGCCCTCATAGTGAAGACACAGCCAATTTCGGCCCAGCTGCAACAACTCTCCAAAGAAATACAAGACGCCACAGACCCCTCGAAGCTGGACCAACTTTATGCCCAGGCAGATGCGCTAGAGGTTCAGATTCAGCAAGTAGAGGAGACGTTGATGGCTGCCAAGCAGGCAATTCGGGAGCTTCGCCAGCCCATACAGATCAGTGCCCGAACAATGCAGCAGTTGGCCTCTAAGGCTGGGAACCAAGTCAACACAGTATTCGGCGCTATACCGGAAAATTTCTGGGAGGAAGTTGTCATCAAGATCACAGTGGAGATGGATGCCTTATTGCAGGGGTGGCAGCAGGTTGTGGTAACTTTCCACGAGCTTAAGGCTTAAGCTTTTACCAAGGTCCTAGATTTGGGGCCCTTGTTTGGACAAGAAGGAGAAGGTGCGCAACAGGAACAGGGCATAGGGTCAGGCGGCCCCATGGAGGTGGAGACGGTTCAGGATAATTGACTTGGGACGAGTCAAAAGGATGTGGTCGGGGCCTGTTGGGGCCCTTGTTTTGAATTTTGCATGCAGACAGGTTTTGGGTTGTGGATCGGCACATGGCAGGCGCAACAACGGTAAGTAGCAGAGCTGCCGAGGTTGCGGGGGAGCAGGAGATAGGTGACGAGGTTGGCGCAGACAAGTGCAGATGAAGGGAAGATGCGGCAAAGGACAGATAGTGGAACTCATGTGCAACAGGAAGAAGCTGAAATCAGTTGAGTAAGAACACAAAAGAAACTAACAGTTGCGCTGAAGGGTGAATAATAGGCCGTCACCCAGCGGAAAAAGGGAGACATGCACAGATATAGAGGGATCGAAGAGGTTAGAGCATAACGAGGCTGAAGAGCAGACGCCACAGGAGAGCTCTGTTTTGGGCTCGACATCATTGTATTTCTTGTGTCTCCATCGATCTGTTATTGTTGTAGTATCTCTCTCTCTGTCCTGCGGGACCTTTGTAATTGAATTTGGAAGCTCATTCTGTCGAGCAATGTAACTCTTGGTCCTGTTGACTGGTTATTAATATATCTGAAGGTTTTTGTCTTACTGTATGACTTGAATGTGTTGCATGATTCCTGTAGTACTTTAAAATTTTATTTGCTTAGTATCTGCATGATGTTCAAATAAGATCTTCTATGTACGATGTTATGTATGCATATGATTATGTGTTAGCTTCGAGTTGCGGATCCATTTGCCAATACCGATCTGTTCCCCTCCTTCATGTGGTCGCGGCACGCCTCGAGTGAGACTCTCTGCTCTTCGAAGTAGGGTGAAAATGCCAGCGTGGTGCTAGACTACAGCAGACTCCCTTGTTGGCCCAATCCCCGAACCTGGGTCTTTCCCGTGAGACCTGTTTCCTCACTAACAGTGCATTCTTTGGTTGATGAGGTATACCTATTTCATTTTATGTTGTTATTCATTTGATTTTACATTGCTATCTATTTGGGTTTTTTTTCATTTGTCTGAGGGCACTATTGTCTAGGGAGGGGACATTTGTAGCTATCTCAAATATGCTTTGGACTTGGTATATTTTGTGCTCTTGTTGTAGCTTGTTATTTTTGGTTGAATTAAAATCTCAACATGGCCTCTATATGCCAAGTCTCTTTTGCACTAGCAATTGGTTTGTAGGCATTTGTGTGTTCAAAGGACGTGTTTCCAAGTCCATTGGAGTGTGAGGAATTTTTCAGTTGGAATATTCACCTCAAAAGATATATAAGATCCCACAAGTTGTTCAAGCCAACAATATCATAATACATCAAGAGATTTATTTGAAAGCGGTTTCATGAGCCCTTTGCTGCTTTTCTATCTCTAAAAAATCATTTATTTTCTTCTCTCTTTTGTGCACATATTAATTTTATCTAGCATTTTATGCTAAGTTGTTGGGTTTAAATCCCAACTCTCACTCACTAAATCAGCTCTTTCAAGATGATATTAGTGAGTGAATTTTTAATATAAAGTGTATTTTATACTTGCATTGGGTTTCTAACTCCTTCCTTCTCATTCATGTGATTTCCTCTCACATATTTCAGCACTATTTATTTTGCATGCTAACTCTTTTGCTTTCCATGCCTATAGATGTTCTTGGAGGCAATTCAAGTTTGAAGAAAGGGAGTTAAAGCATAAAACAAGGAACCATTTTCCATTTTGAACCTCAAGTCCGAGTACCTCCTTCTTATCACTTCACCTCTTCTTATAAAGCCTCATTCTTTCGAGGAATTGTAACCATTATTCACCTCAAGGCTTTAGGCCTTTACTTTGTAACATCTCACAAGTAAATATTTAAAATATTACACTTGTAAGTTTGGCAAAGAGTAAGTTTAAAGTGCATATTGTAAGCTCTTCCCAAGCCCCTCATTTATATAAGAGGGCCTCATTTTCAATAATAAAAAACTGATTTCTTGAGGGAGCTTGGGAATTTCCCATGGTATCCCACCTCCTTATTTAGAGGGAGAAATTTTTTGTGGTGACTAACTTTCTAGTTTATCTTAGATATAATTGCTTAGCTATTTTTTCTTCTTCATTTGCGTTAATCATTTGCTTGCTATTATGATTCTAATTTTCCATCTAAATCTAGTTGCATGTGAATAACTCAGATTTTCATTTCATTAGTTTCTTAGATCACATAGTCCTTTAATTTCCTAATTTTCAATGTCATTTTTCATCACTTACCTGTGTTTTATGATCTATTTCTCATTTGGTTAAGTTTTCACAATATACTACAAGTAAAGAAACAAGTACTTTCACTTCACAATCTTTCATGTTATGAAGCTTATACATCTTGTGTTTACTTGAGCAAATGGACCATATTTAATTGAAGCATCTCTACCTTTTACATAGCACTTGAAAACTAACTTTCATATCATATTAGGCATTCTAATTTTTCTGCATATTTAAAATTAACCTCCACAAATAAGTTTGGTTGATATAAATCATAGGAAAAATACTTTCTTGGAAAGTTCTTCCAATTGGTACGAAGTAAGGTAAAGGCGTGTGACCTTGCAGTTATGAAGGTGGCTTGTCCCCTTGTAGGAATGAAGGCACATGTTGGCTAGTAAGACTTAGAAGACGGGTATCGTTAATGACAACATTGTATCCTCACCCCCTCTTTCTTACAATCACCCCAATTTTTACCCTTTGGTAAAGCTGAAAAGGAAGATATCTCACCTAGGTTAGGCATTTAGATTAAAAGTAACTAAGATAATTGCATCCAAATCTGGTATAGGTGCATTTCATATTAACACATCTCATGTTTTTACTTGCAATTAGTCATTATACTTGTCATTTTGGATATATGTTGAATTTTTTATTTTTTTTGGAAAGTGTTATCCCATCTATATTTTTCAAGTAGAATTCTAATTGGTTTCCTTTTGCAAGATATCCTTGTATGTTTTGGATTGAAACGTGATCATATATCTTGAAAGCATTTTTTGTATTGATTATTTTATTGTGCTAACATCTTTTGTTTCATTTTCATGATTTTTTGTGTTTCCATTTGAAGCACTTCATTTATTTTAAGAAACTATCTTTCATTTTTTAGCAATATTTTTAAGGCAATGGTTTTACATATGCTTATTAATATCTCATGTATTGAAGATTGTTGAAGTTGGTTTCAGCTCATATTACTCACATTGTGTTTTCTTGTAATCTCAAAAACCTAGAAACCTCACATCTTTTATCTTAGTTTTCCTTTTAGGGACCACCCCCCTTAGCTAACCTAGGAGATAACTTAAACAAATAGATTTGGTATTAGTGTGATAGCCCCTTATCTGAGTTCCTTTCCACCAACCACACCTTGTGGAGTTGAAGTATTTTCTCACTAAGGTTGTAGGTAGGTGTATGCGGCAAGGTGTAACATTTTTGGTGTCGTTGCTGGGGACAAGTCTTTTTGTACCTAGAAAAATCGACTAACTTTTGGTTTTTGCATGTTTATTTTAGAGTTAGATTCCTGTTCAAGTGGTGACTTCATTTATTTCATTTTTATGCAAGGATTTATGCTTTAAGTCTTCTTCTAGTAGACTTCTTGCTAATCTTAGACAGGAGCCTCTCTCTGGTATCCATTTTCTCTTTTAGGTCAAGTGAGAATGAAATCATTAATGATTTGTTCGCCCCTTTTGATTTGACTGACATTCCAGGATATCCAAATTTTATTCAGGATGAAGCCATTCAAGCTATTGATGAGTTGCCTAGTTTTTTGGGTAATAATGCCATTAGTATTAAAACTCACTTTAGGAATTTCTGCCTTTGTGTGAGCAAATGGTTCCATGATATTAACCATGAGGAAATTAAAATGAGACTTTTCATTAAATGGCGATGCTATGGATTGGTTCATAGAATTACCTGCTAACAGTTTCGATTCTCTAGAATCGATCATTGATGCCTTTGAAGAAAAATCTGGAGATGAAATAAAGATCAAGAAAAAGATGATGAGAATGATAAGAATATCATCAAGGAGTTGACTCGAATGATTAAGGATATGCAACTCAACCAAGATCAACATTAATACCATGGAGGTAAATTAGGCACAAGCAATAAGGTCAATGGAGGTCAATCATTCTAATCAGATGACGTCTATCCAAAACAAATTTCTCTCCATGGAATAAAAACAAGTGCAATTAATAAACACCATGGAAACAAATCATGACAAGGAAATAAGTGTTATAAAGGCTAATCAGATCATTTTTCAAAATAGGTTGGACGAAATGGAAAGATTATAGGTAAAAAAATTCCATTAGGACGGATGATGAATGGGAAAAGAACAAATAAATATTTTATAAGCCTCCAAATCCATTGAATCAAGCTTCATCTTATTATGAGGAGGTCATTTATTCCATTGAAAATGGCTAATTGAAGGTGGCCTAGATAGCAAGGAAAATGAGGGGAATCGGGCTTATACTTATGAGATTATTCATCACCCATGTCAAGAAGATGTAGAATGGAGAAAGGCAGGTCAAAGAAGTCTTAGATACTTCAAATTTTCCATTTGAGCATTTTCAAGATTAGGCAAAAAGGTCTAATTTGATTGCATCAACATCAACATCATAATCTATTCAGAAGAAAAGAAAAATGTGAAAAGTATTTGGTAAATCTGATGACCATGTACAAAAAAGTGTTGGGATTGATCAAAGTCCTAAGATATTCAGAATTGGACATGGCATATCATAAAAGCAACCCATGGATCTTCTTGAAAGTAAGTCGGTTCTCAGCGTGAACTTCATTGAGGACATTGCATGCCATGGGACATATTTTTGTATCATATTCTAACCTTATCTCTTGTCATTTTTGTTTAAGCAGTTATATTTCATGAATAAATTGTCATTTATGCTTTTAGAATAAATTTCCATTTCTTCATTTCTGTACTTGATTTGATTTGATGGTATTTTCAATGGATATTATTGATATATCTCTTTTATCAGTGGATGCATATTCCAGGTTCTTGCACACTATCACTTCATATCTAGCATGCATTCTCATATGCAGCCAAATTTGACCATTAGAGTGGAAATTGATGATTATATGAAGAATCCATACCCAAGGATGAACCAAAGGACACGTGTACCATCATATATCATCATATCACCATAGTTTTTAAACTCTACTGTTTCTTGTTCTCATTTTCTTCTTCAGTCCTCATATTTCGCAACCCTACAAGAATATTGTATAAATTTAACTAACATGATGAATAAACCCATGTAATAGGCCTAGGGTTTTGGGACTCGATCAGCAAGTGAGTACACCTTGGAGTGTTTTTTTTTTTTTTGGTTAATTATTCCTGCTTTTTAGCGGCAAATAATTTTCTAGGTTTTTTCACTCACTGCATTACCCCAATGCCAAGGTGACGGCTTGAAGGTTGAGCCCCTAATGTATATTAGTGTCTAGATTCAATGTATATTACCATGCTAGTTCATCTCTGAAATTTCGCGAAATTTGACTAGGTGTAAGTAGGATTTTTAATAATTAAAAATTCCCGCAAAACGAGATTTTTTAATTAATTTCTGTGTAATGATGTAAATAAGTGACCTCATGAAATGTTTGGGATGTGTGACTACTCAAAATACATCCTCAAAGTCCCAGCATTATCCTAGGAACCATCTTTAGGGTCAAAAAATGACTTATATTCCCTCAAAAGCCGATTTTCCTAATGTCAGTCGCAAAAATGAGGAAAAATTCAAAAAAATGAATAATTGGAAAAATTCATAAAATTTTCCAAAGTCAAAATAAGTCAAACAAATGACAAGGAAAATTGAGGGAAATTCAAAGGTGATGTGGCAGCCATGTTGTACCCACCACATAAGGTACAATACAAAGTCAAAGGTTCCAAGTGTTGAGTCAACAAGGCAACACATGAAGTTTGGAGACACCACAAATCGTTGAAAAGTGGTGATTTTTAATATATTTCAAAGTAAAAAAAAAGGATGAGAAAATTAAATTCATAAAGGGGAAGAAAATTAAAGGTTTAAAGGGGGGAAATAATGCTATATGGGACAAAACTTGTCCCCCCACTTGGTCCCCACTTGAATCATATGTTGGCATGAGATTAATTAAGCTGCGAGGTCCACGTACAAGTTAAAGATCAATCAATGCAGCATTATTTGGCATCATTTGAATTCGGTTTAAAGGGGGGACAATAATGCCACATGGGGTATATTTTTTCCCCCACATTCTCTTGCATTTGTTACACAACAGTCATGAGAAATCGGCACAGGAAATTAAGGGCAGTCCACCATAGTCCACGCATACCTGATTTGTAGAATACTCAGAGGATGGTTTACTCATTAGTTTGTTGGCATGTTGACTAGGAATTTACATGAGTTATTTAAGAGACTTGACCCCCTTTGTTTGAATTGATTTCTACACATGGCCAGCAAGAGGATGTGTTGATCCTCACTCAAGAAATATGTTTCTATAGATAAGGGATTATCTTGCTGCCACTTCACATTTGCATTGCCATTTGGAGGAGATTGACCAGCTTTTGGATCTTCACCTCTCCACTTGTCATGAGGTTCCACAATGATATCTTCTCCAGTTTTTGTATAATTAGAGCCATGGGCTCTCATAAAAAATCATGGTTTTTGAACTTGTGCTTATTTTTACTATGTCGAAATTGTTATTGAGCTAAATAAAGTGAAAGTCTTTGGGGTTACCAACTTCTCTTGTGGTGCATTCTTTGGTTGATGAGGTACACATGTTTCATTTGATGTCGTTATTCATTTGATTTTACATTGCTATCTAGTTGGTTTTTTTTTCATTTTCCTGAGGGCACTAGTGTCTACGAAGGGGAGATTTGTAGCTATCTCATATATCCTTTGGGCTTGGTATATTTTGTGCTCACATTGTTGCTTGTTATTTTCATTTGAATGAAAAGCTCAACGTGCCCTCTATATGCCAAGTCTCTTTTGCACTAACAATTGGTTTTCAGTCATTTGTGTGTTCAAAGGATGGGTTGCCAAGTCTATTGGAGTGTGAGGACTTCTTCGGTTGGAATAGTCACCTCGAAGGATGTCAAAGATCCCACAAATTGTTGAAGCCAACAATCTCATAAGAAATCAAGAGATTTATTTAAAAGGGGGTTTCATGATCCCTTTACTTATTTTCCATCTCTAACAAATCATATATTTTCTTCTCTCATTTGCGCACATATTGATTTTATCTAGAATTTTAAGCTAAGTTATTGGGTTTAAATCCCAAATCTCACTCACTAAATCAGCTCTTTCAAGATATGGACCATGTAGGAGAAAAAATTTCTCCTCTATACACTACCCACAGGTGGTGGGTAATAGAGCCTTCATCTTTTAGAGCATCGACCATCCATCACTTTCCTTCATGAACCATATCCGTCACGTCATCCTTCTCTTCATCGGAAAGTAACCTTCTAGTCCACATTTGGCTTTATTTCATCGAGTTACCATTCCCAAGTCATGTTACTTTCAGGATCTTCCATCCATTCTTGGTTGTAGGCGAAATCTACAACTCTTTTTTCAGTAGCCCTGTTTCAACCCAACCAGATGTTGTTCAAAAATCAAAATGAACATCAAATCAAAATTACCTTTTATGGTGGCCTTTCATCATGACATCTACTTGCTTGCAATATCAGCATCTTGCACATTTATAAACACATCTCCAAGACATTCAAGGGTCTCCTTCCTTTACATACTTTATCGGAGTCTTTGTACCTTCTCTACGGAGATGTCTTAGCCAATTATTTTAGTCATCAGATGTTGATTACTTATGTGATCATAGTTTCATTTATTATGAACTCTTCTTCCCTTCTTCACATATTGTTCTCGGGAACTTCTATACATAGTTCCTTCATCTTTTTCAACCACCTCATATTCCATATGAGGAAATATTATGTTGATTTCATCTTATCAATATGTGAATTAGTTCAATGTATGTGCCTTATTGCATATTTTTGAAGGAAGATATCCTTAATATTTGATCATGCTCATGAGATAGAGACTTCACACATGCTATCTACAATTATATGATGACATGAGTTAATATGTTAAATGTATACATACCTCTTTTCTCCCTTTTGGTCATCTAGATTTCCTTCAATAGATTCCTTTCCTTGATTGAAATTTTTTTATCCATTTTGACATGTTGCACTCCTTTGTCATCGTGCCATCATCCTTATAAACAAAGGATTCCACACAAGGTGGGATGATCAGCGAGACAATTTATTCTTCCAAGTAGAGGTGAACCTTCTAATGAAGATTCCATTATCCTCATCCTACAAACACTTATTTCTAATGATGATGATGTATGATGAGTTCTCTCTATATTATATTATGTTACATGGATTTATTCATATATACTACTTATGCTTTCAATGAGGTTACCAAGAACTAATTCATTTCTATGATGACTGCTACAACCATATAGACTTCTACCTCAGTTATTCTTTCAAGCTTCTATAATCTTATGATGTCATCTCTATTCTGCTTCAATCATGTGCTTCTAATATGAGGACATCTTCTTAATATGATGCATCTTGTCATACTTATAATGCTTCTCACCCTAACAACAATATTTTAACCCTAGTAGAGGTATTTTCATCTCCTAATTCTCCTTGTTGTATATATAAGAGACCTTAACAGTGAAGATATACCCCTTCCTTCTTGGAATTTTTCTCACCAGGTTCTTCTGCTTCTTCGGTGATGTGGGCTTCAATTATTTCTCTTCTTTTCTTGTTGTCCTTCCTGAGTTTTGGACAAGATTTCTTGAAATGCCCATATTCCTTACAACCATAGCATTGTATATTTTACATATCAATCTTCTTCTTTTTCAAAGGACCAAACTTCCCAAACTTTCATTTCTCCTAGCCATGGCAGCGAATGCTTGAACTTGTTCGCTTGGTCCTACATCTATTTTTTCCTTCAATCTAGTTTCTTCAATAATACATAATGACCAAATTTTAATGAATGGGGTGGCTTCCTTCTTTCGATATATGCTTGATGCAAAGTTTCCCCATTCATTAGGTAGTGCATTGAGCACCACGGTGGTCATCTCTTTATCTGACATTATTTCTCCCAACTCTTGCAGTTGGTCTCGAAGTTTGTGACACCCTCATAAGATATGAGGCTATCCCTTCTTCCTTTGCTACCTTCATCTTGTATAGCTCAGTTCTCAAATATATCACTTCTCCTACAATGCTTATGGAGAATAATTCTACCAGTTTGTCATAGATGTCTTTTGACTTCTCCAATTTCGCTACCTAAGAAATAAGAGAATATTTGATTGATTCGATAAGGATTCTTTGAGCCCTTATCTCCCCCATCATATACTTTACTAGATCTTGAGCTTCTTTTTTGGTGGTGTTATCACTCCACCAAATTCTTAAGGCTGAAGAAGGAATCCCAACAGAGGTAACCACAGACCAGCCTTTTAACCTGGTATCTAGCTCTACTAAGTCGGAGAGGGCTCTCTCCACAAAAATCATTTCCAAGAAGGTTGGATGAAAAGGTTTTAGGCTAGTTATGATTTCAGGGGTTTTGATTTGATTTGATTGGGTGGGGTTTAGATGGATGATGGAAGGAGCTACTGCAACTAGGTTTAAGATAACAGAATTTTACAACACAACCAAAAATATGAGCAAGGTAGGTATGCATAAGAGGTATTTTGGAGTTTTTGTTGTTTAATGGTATAGGATGAAATTGGAGAAAATCAAAGTGAGCACAAAAGGTGAATTTATTTTGATAGAATAATGGGACAAATACATGAGAATATCTTTTAAAACAGAGCATGTGATATGAGTTATGTTTAAAATCTAGAGATATTATCACTAGAAAGAAAATATAATGATAAAATGGATAAATGTTAACATAAAGAAATAGCATTACCAAATTTACACACCACAGGAATTCCTAAAATATGGCTGCAAATTGTTCCTTTGTAGCTCTAGGGTTTTGTTTTAGGTTTTCTGGGTCGGAACAACAAGAGAGAAAGTACCATTGGGCAATGGAGTCAAGGTTAGTTTCTTTTTTCAGATTTGAGGAAAAGTAAGCGCTATGTTCAGCTGGATAAATAATATGAAATGGGAGATGGAAAGGAGAAGAAAGCCCACTACACTACAAGCATCTATCAATGGATGAATCTCCAGTGCAACTTTAGAATAAATAACACAAAGATAGGTTACAAAACAGAGCATCAAACATAGATGAATTCTGTAAAGATAACCATTAACACATAACAATAATCATCAATCTGAAAGGAGAATTTAACATGGATGAATTCCTATCACTTACTCTCAGAAAATACTAGCAGAAAAACATAATCATGGAAATGATTATACAGGAAAACATACTGAACATAAACACTGTAATGAATCTCAAAACTTAGAAGAAAGAAAATTTTGCATTAATTACATAATAATTTTCAGGAAAGTACCCAGAGTCTGACAGTCTCTCCCTCTAATTTCCAACCTCTATTACATTGAATTTACAAGATATATATATAGGAATAGAACCCTCCTTAAGATTCATAAGTCGAAATTATCCAATCGAGCAGTCTGTTACATCAAATCTAGAACTGTATCCAAAAAAAAAAGACCGACCTACTCCAGAAATAGCACTGCAATTATGAATTCGAAACTTCCAACTCATGATATTTGTGTAAAATTTGGAAGAGGTTTTTGTAGATCAGTTTCTTATGAGAAAAAAAATCTTTCAGTTTCCTGAGATTTTTTTCCATTTTCCTAATATCTTCATTCCAAAAACATGTGTCAAACAAGAAAATTCTGAGATCCAAAAAATAGCGCTCAAATATGCTCTCAATTCTCCCAATTTGTAACAGCTATGCCAAAATTGAAATAATTTATTGTTGTTTAGCCCATTTTGAGGAAAAATGTATTTATGTTTCCTGATATTTGTTTCCATTTTCCTGATATCTGCATTCCAAAAACATGTGTCAAACAGGAAAATTCTAAGATCCGAAAAATATGGCTCAAAGATGATCTCAATTCTCCCAATTTGTAGCAGATATGCCAAGACTAAAAGAATTCCTTGTTTTTTAGCCCATGCTGAGAAAAAACCTCTTTCAGTTTCCAAAATTTCACCACCATTTTCTCAGGAACCGCCTCATAATTCAACTGGTCACACAGAGAAAATTGGAAATTTTTTATAAAAAAGTTTGAAAGTGGGTTTATCCCACATGCACTATGGGAGGTGAAACATTGAGGTTCATAAACAATTTTCCACACCATCCTATTTGATGTGTAGTGTACCCCTGTTGGCTCCTTCGTGGGCTCCTCCCCTTTGAAACCTAGACCTTGACTTGGAGAAATAAACCATAACCCAACCATCCTTTCGACCAAGCCAAAATTTTGAAGGCACCTTTCAGTGATGTCCCTTTCTCTTTTATTGGTGCTAATAAGTCCAAATATGTGACAAATCCCTCATAGTATTTCTCATTTGGTCAACCAATTTCACCACAGCTTGAAGCACTTGAGTCCACTCTAATAAACTCAAAGAAGGCAATGTACACGAAGTAGATCAATAATAATAAAGTATCCCAGTACTTTCAGAACATTGTTTTCCTCCATTGTAGAGACAATTTTTTGGTGAAATTAGCATGTAAAGGATAAAAATATGATATAGAATTGGAAAAAAAATGGTTATTATAAGGATAAGGAGTTTGATGACATGGTCGGCACAATATAAATGTGAGAATGGAAAAAATGATGTGAGGCCAGTGATAATGGCGGAGCTAAGGTGAAAACATAGCAAAATAAGGTGGGTGGGTGGGATGCAAATCCATGTGCTAACAGGTGGTTCAGTTATTGAACTCTTAACATGTCCAATGACTTCATTTTCTATGAGGATCAAATATTCCTCTTCTACCATGCAAGGAAATTTGATGACCCAACCAATTTATTGCTCTCCTTGCAGAATGAAGTCATTTTGATAGTAGATTAAATCACAGATATAAGGATACTAACTTGTTAAGTGAATATTATCCTTTGATGGTGATATCTTCAACTTGATGCCTTCTTGATTTTGATGATAGTTGAAGATGACAATACTTCCTCTAGAGATGTCCTTCTTCAAATATGTTTTTGATGAGATCCTTTCTTCAAAGAGAGGGAGATCACCTTGATTATTTTCATGATAATGTTGATGCTTCTTCCTGCTTCCTTTTGATGTAGATACTTATGTAAAAGTTCCAAGATTGCAATCCTTCTACAGCAATTGGTTAAGATTCTTCTATTTCGTTATATAACTAAACAAAATTATTTACTATTTTCTACGGTAAATAATGAAATCAACACACTCCAATATTCACTAATTTAAAATTATATGTGGAAACAAGAACTGAGCAAGAAGAAAACATCACACACACATTTGACACCGATGTTTTTGGACTAATGTCCCCGAAAAAAACCCAATGCGAGAATACTGGTGCAGGAGCTGAGGCTTTGTATTATTAAGCAGTAGTTATGAATACAATCTAGAATGCCTTACTGGTCATCCAATACAGAGTGTCTGACTGGCAGAAAAATTAGTGAGAAATAACTCACACTATCATTGTTGATCTTGCACTAACCTGGCCCTAAAATGGCCAACCCCAAGCTGCATATGCACTGTCTCTACGCAACTCTACATGACAGCTAATAAGGACTATGTCACTCCCTCTCACTAATCAATCTGCTAGCTGGATGCTCCATCTTCTCACCCTCTAGTCTCACACCCCGACTCTCGGCACTGAAATTGATCTGACCCTCAGTAAAATTGTGGAACTCCTCACAGGCTCAATGATGGCTATGTGTGGCTCTGCATGGCCCTTACGTTGCCTCTTCTGGATCTCTTTCTGTTCTCTCTGCATTGTATTCCCATCTTAGGAAATCTCCAGCCGAAAACTATCTCTGCCCCTCACTGCAAGAAATCTCCTCAACTAATCTCTCTGGTAACTGCTACGCTACTCACTTGAGAAATCGATCTCTTGATCTCACTTGAGGTGTCTTTCCAAATTCCCATAGATGTCCTTATAATATTCTCATTGACAAATTAGTTGACAAATCAACGGCCCAGACTAGATTATAATCAATGACTCATATCATATTGACTTGATCTTCATCTTTTTCTAGAAGATTCACACCCAGTTCTATTAATATACTTTAATTATTTTAATTCCCTATGTTTAGACTTAGGCATCCATTAAAAATAATTAATTATTTTAATAAAACATCCTCCGGGTGGAATTTGCCAAAATTATTTCTAGGTATTCTGAAAAAAATGTGTCCAAGTCTCCCTACAAATTTTGAGACTTAGATCACATCTGATGCTACCAGAAATCAACAACTTCGTGATGCTTTAATGTGTAGCCCTTCTTTATTTGAGTGGAGGTGGGGTCCTTGAGGTCTACTCCTCCTTGTGATGATGATTGGAAAATGTGTGAGCTTTCCAAGAACGCTTTGAGTGTAGAACCCTTCTTTGGATGATCTAGGGTTTTAAGGTCTTCTTGATGATTTCCTTGTGCTTAGCTCTTGTGTAACCCTTCTTAATGGTTCGATGTCTTATTTGATGCCTTGAAAGTAATTTGTAAGGGTTGTAATGTTGTATGTTTTTGTAACATTGAGAACATGTGTATGGTTGTTGAGGTATCGAGTCAAGGTCAGAGTATTGATTTCTTATCTTTGTTTTTAGTATTTATACTTGTTGTGTGTGAATCAATACTTCCATTGTAAAATTCAAATGTCTAGTCTTGCATTATTGTAGTTGTCTTGTGTGTCAAAATTTCCATAGCCTAGTAAAAATGGAGTATTTCAAATGTTTCATGCACCAACACATCAGTCCCTCAATGGGCCGCAATATAGATCAGGAGACTAAATTGGCCAACAGAACTTTCTCAAAAGAGAGCCATGCCATTCTTCAGAGAGAGCATGTAATGTCCCGAAATGGAAATCAACAGAATTTTTCACCGCTGAAATGTTCCATTGTCAGAAATATTAACAAGGCTATGTCAGAGATGGACTAAGAGGGATTTTACCAGTTTTTTCACCTCTAAAGAGAGGATGAGAACCGAAGGCTTCCTGGCCCTTACTCAGACTCTACCTATAGCTATGTAAATATTTCTTCCTTCGGGAAGATCTTGCTCAAAGGATGAGCTACAACAACATCTGAACTTTAACAACTAGCAGCAACAATGAAATATCTTTACTCATAAAATGTGAGAAGAGTATAAATCTGATTTATAATCTGCAGCAGCAAAAGATATACAAACTCCATGAGGAATATGCCTCTCAAGGTAAGCTTAAATCAGCCTCTAAGGAAAATGTACATGCAATGGAGAAACAAGCTGCTACATAACCCAGCACTCTATAACTGCGCATTCTATAAGGGAAAATGACTGCAAATAGATATGAATACAAGGATATAACAATATAAACTCAAGAAATGAGGGGGAGCAAGCTTTAAACCCCTGAAAATAACTAACTAACAATCCTTAGAAGGATTGGCTGCAATGCATGTACAAAATGATAGAATACAAAAATGTCAGAGTAGCTGGGCAGCTACTGTAGCTCAATAATAATACATGAATGGAGAAGGGGAAAGATGTTGCAAACAATATAGAAACCTCCTCCAATGATCTTCTAAGTGAAAGGCTGCCCCTTTCACTGAAGATAACACTCTCCAATCCCCATGGTGAATCCTCCTGCAAATGACCTCTGAAAATAACAATGTAAGAGGGAGTGACTACGCTGGGGCTGAGATGAAACACTTGGCCCTATGCCAAAATCCACAATAAAGCTCCGGAAATTTCCCTTGCTGATTTCTTAGAGAAAGAAGTGCTCCTCCTCTTTAAAACAAGCTCAGGAAATGGTGGGATGATGATCCCTCACTGCTACCTCCAGCAACTCCAATGAGTCTACCCAACAGAAACGTTGTAGTTGAAAGAGATGGCTTTGGCCTCGAGACTGGATGTGAGGAAGATGAAGAACAACTCCTCCAAGGCCTCCCAAGGAAGAAGAGAATATTTCTAAATAGAAATCTCCCTTGTGCTAAGCAGCACAAGCTATCTCAGTTGAACAACTGAAGAGAACTGCAAAATTGAATTCTCAAGCATGAAATGAACAATGGCTCTCCTTCACCTTTTTATGCAAGGAATTCTTTTCTTTCCATGGACCCCACTCACCTTAGGGTTTCTCTCATTTCACATTTCCCTCCTTTCCAACTGCGCAGTATTCATGAGCAAGCTTCTCCTTTAAGCCACGTTGTTGACTTGGTCAACCATGGTCTAGTTTACTTGCCTTTGGCCCTTTTCACACTAGGGAATGCCAAATTTAGCCACTTAAGTGACTCATGCACCTTAGGAGAGTTTTATTATGCTGCTACATGGGCTCCCTCACCCACTTATTCACTTTTATTAACATAAAAGTAAAATTATTGTCCCAAATACTTTATTGCAAAATTTGGGACATTACAGAGCAGCCAAGGGATATGCAGAAGGGGCAGAAAATAGGGCACAAAGTATTTTCACTTGGGACAAATTTGAAGCACATGAGGGTCACAGTGAAATCCCTTTTCAAATTAGAGGATTTGGATGCACTCCTTTTTAATTGAACCAGTTATAGGGGGGGAAACTAATTTGGGCTCTAAAACTAGCTATGTTTTCTCTCATTCAGCATAAGTTCTTGGAGGAACTTTGTGAACGGATCAGACTTCCAGTTGCATCATTTCTCAGTAATATTTTGAGGTTGATCGCACCCATACCTCCTTACAATGATGATTTTATGGGGAGAGTTTTCAGAATGATAGTAGAAACCTTCCTGGACTTGGACAACATTGCAGGCTCTACCTTGGAAAAGAAGCTTGAGATTTTCTAAGTCATGGCCATGATCAAAACATATGAAATCATTTTTTATCTTGAGTGTGATGTTATTATCCTGTAAATGTTTCGATGCTTCATCAGCATTAGGAAACATCATCTTGACATAGTCATAGCACACATGTAGTTCATCTTGTCATCGTGTATGAGAGGTCGCGATGCCGTTTATCAGGAGTTGCAGTCTCAGTTATTGTCTATTTGGAGGAGAGAACACTTGGTCTCACCTTCTACTTATGAACTCGCTGAGAGGTTGGTTAAGTAGAACATTGGGTTTTTCATGAAGCAGTTAACCAGAGAGGAGTTGCTTGGGTTTGGGGAATCATGCAGCAGGAATGAGCTGAGGATGA
Source organism: Pinus albicaulis (assembly GCA_034641835.2). Taxonomy (NCBI): domain Eukaryota; kingdom Viridiplantae; phylum Streptophyta; class Pinopsida; order Pinales; family Pinaceae; genus Pinus; species Pinus albicaulis. The sequence continues at coordinate 1,527,222,261 of CM076584.1, read as the reverse complement.
AGGGACTTTGCTTCATCTACAGGGGACCTTGAGGACATGACCACTCATGCTTGAGTTACACTGAGGAGATGATAGAGGTAGACCAGGAGGAGATTCCTTTTGACTCGTAGGGTGAGGATTTTTCTTTGGACGAGTCCATGGGCTAATACAATGATTCCTATGAGGAGCATGAGTCATGTAGAGTTGTTGACAGCATATCATATTTATATGGTGAGCAGTCAATGGACCCTATCGGATACATTCATGATGATGAGCCACCAGTGATGATTCAACACGAGCATTGTAAGGTGTAGCATAAGTAAGTTGAGGGGGATAATGTGCACAATACTCTTGATGATCCTTTTGGGAAGAGCCAATTGGAGGTTCATATTGAGCCTGTGACAGATGTGCAGCCACCCTGGGGGTCAGCCATTGATGAGGAGCAGACATATGTAGAGACAGTTGGCAGGGTGGCAGTATTTGCAAACACTTGTCCTCAAGTTATGTTGTAGATAGTGGTGTATCCATCCTTGGGCCCACCCATTGATGAGGTGCAGATAGGTGCAGTGGCAGCCTATAGAGCTGCAATATTTCCAGGATGCAACCCTCTCCAGGAGTGCATAAACAGGGCTTGCAGCACACCTTGCCCACTTTGGCCTATTATAGAGAGAGGGGCAAGCTTCCTCCGACAGAACTTGGACTGGACAAAGAAGCATGAGTTGAGCATGGACCGACGACAGCATAGTAGACTTGTTCCATACATAGGTTTCCTTGCATTTTATTCTTTTCACGAGATAGATTAGCGGGAGATCATGAGTTGGTATCATGTTGATGGAGTATCAATCTTAGTTCGGGGAACAGTACAATAAGAGCCCTTAGATGAGAGGGTTATTACATGCTTCAATGGGCAGTGGGTTATGGACCGACCATTCATCAGTATTTTAGTAGCACTATCCCAACATCAGTAGAGTAGGGTTGACCTTGGCCTATGGTAATGGTTGGATTGGAAAGAGTTTATGAGTTGGTATTCACTTCATGGAGAAACAGTTATAGCCAGAGATAGAGCACAGTCTAAGCCATGGGACTTGGGCGATGATTGGTCATGGTGGCATTGGGATCTAGGAGGATTGATTGATGACAGGTATAGTCATAGATCAATTTGGGATCTGGGCATCAAGGGGTTCGTTCATGATGGGTCGACATAGAGGCAGAGCATCACCTAGTGGTTCGTATGGGATTCGAGCATTTGGTCTCAATTGCGTTGGGCCACCAAATTGGTCCATAGGTTTGGATTAATTAAGGGAAAGAAATCTTGGGGCGGTAGGATTTGTATTGTTCCTTTTTCTGTCGTTCCTTATGAGATGGTTAGAATGGAATTTCAAAGTTGGGGGCAGACAGGTCACAGGTGAAAGTTGGTGTCATAAGCGGGCCCAGGAGATTTTGGAGGGGTTTTGAGGAGTTTATATGAGGTATGATGGCATTCGCTTGATATATTCCAACATCTGCACAATTTTCCTTTCGTTCCCATGCATTCCAACAACTTTAAGAAAATAGAGTTATTTTGGGCCTAACTCAATTAATTACGCTTAAGGTGACATTCTGGGAGGAATACTTGATAGAACACCTTAGAGTAATAACTCGTTGGAACCATAACGAGAAGAACTATAGGATGGGATGGTTAGATGTGATTTTCAGTGACCTGAGGAGACATGGTGACCGATTTACACTTTTCTTGCATTAAAAAGAATATTTTAATTAGAATAGAAGAGGGAAAAGTGCTCCATGATTAAATTGATAATAAAATAGGAATCCATCAAATCTATAAATAGGAGGAGGCCATTGGAGGACATCTTGGATTTATGATTTCTTCTTGTGGAGAGGTTTGAGAACTCGGTTCTCTACTTCAGCAGTAGCCACAGGACGGAAACTCTCGAGTGATCTTGGTGAGAGTGGACGAAAACCCACCTCATCTCCTTGGTGGATTCAACCAGAATTCACAAGTGCAGTGATTGATTTCAGTTCATTTTTGGGAGGGCCAGTTTCAGCATCAGAGCAGAGCAGTTTTGGAGATCAGATTGTCTATCTCAACTATTTGAGTTGTATCATCATGTACACGCTTTCAACTTTTTATTATAATGAAGTCTGATATTATTTCTGCTCATTGTGTTATTGAATTGCATGTGCACTATTTGTTTTATTTTACATGGCAATCTTCTGTGAAATAAATGATAATTTTATGGACAATTTCTGGTTAAGTGAATTTCTGCAAAATTAGTCAAAATATCTCGTTCAAGATATTACAGTTGTATCAGAACAGTACAACTTGCCAACATGTGAGTTAATTTCAAATCAAATTCAGGGAGATCGAGGGTTTAAGATAAATCGATTATGCCAACCATTTCGCAGAAGAAGCATCATCTTTGTTATAAAAAAAAGGGGGCAAATATTACTTTGGTCCGGCATATTATTTTGAATAGCCCCAAGTTTTGGAGAGGCCGTGAAAAGCTAAATTCTTTATGAAAGAGGCCCACCATTTATTTATTAAAAAAAACGCGGGTGGAGAAAAATTGCTCACAAAAGCCAAAAGCATATATATATATTTCTAAAAGGAGTTGTATTTGTGCAAAGTCATGCAAATTTTAAAAGGAGGTCGTGAGCGATTATAACATAAGGGACCGAGACGAACCGAGCCATGTTGTTGCGAGACCCAGATTTCTTGAATTTCCCTGAAAGATATTAAGAGGGAAATTCAAGAAATCCAGGTCTCGCAACAACATGGCTCGTTTCATCTCGGTCAAATAAATCGTCAGCTGCAAAACATGCAGCAGGTGGATATGCTCGAGTCAAGCATGAAGGATTTGACTCCGATAGAATCTTCTGATAACTGAAACAGTGCTTGCTATGCTTTATATATATGTATTTTGCGGTTAGCATTTACATTTTACAATTTCCATATGTTAGATATAGTTACTCAGATAGTGTTGCAGATAATGCTGCTAGTAGAAGACTAAAGTTGTTTCAATATTGGATGGCTTTTAACGCTTTAAGGTGGCCAACAGACCCGGTTTCCTTTGGGTAGGTTGAGACCACCAAATTTTGATATATTAAATCTGCGCTTTTTTATAATAAAAAATAGACAGTTACTCCTAAACTTACCAAAAAAACATAAAAGAGTGAAATTGTATTTGGGGGGTGAATAAATTATAAACGGGTCGATTTATTTTTTTTGTTGGGGTTAGCATCGTTCTCAAAGGGACCAAATATTTATTCTTTTCGAAATTCGAAAGTTTGACAAGGGAAAAGTGTCGTAAAGTTAAAAATAAATTATTGGGAAGGGCGCGATATCATTTTTTTATTTATTTATTGGGGGCCAATTATCTTATAATAGCAGGGTCGAATATTTCAATTGGGACATTAAATTGATAATTTGGAAGGCAAAATGCACGCCATTTCTAATGGAAGCGGAAGCTTGGCCAAAAGGGTCGAGTTTCCCTGAAGAAGGGATGATTTTCTCAGTGCAAATAGAGTACGAGTTTCCTTTCTTGGTCATTGGTCGAATCACCATACCTTTGGGACGAATTTTTGTTGTGGAAAGGACAAATTCAATCTCTGTTGGGAGCTCTAACAAATTTTGTGAGTGTGGCTAAGTATGTTGTTTGAGGGGCCCGATTTATGTTGTTTCCTGTTGACAGAGGGGATGTGGACCATTACTAGAAGTTGCTAAAAATTATTAGCATCGCGTGACTTTTCTGGATTGAGGTTATCTATTTTTTCCAGATTTTGCATGGGTCAAACCTGCAGAGAAACAGTGGCACAATTTGTATCAGTTTGGAGCTCATACGTCGAAATCCACCTTTTTGGCCTCATTCCCATTATATTGTTGGCCTAATTCACATCATTGACTGATATTTTGAAGCTATGGTTGAAGCAAAATCTCAGTTTCCTCTAATCCTCTTGTAATTACTTGGTGGAAGTAAATGGAACAACTCTAGTTTATTTTCATTTTTTTGCAATCACTTGCCATCAATATACGTAAGTTCCTGGGAGTATAGAAATCCACTAGAATTCTTGAACAATTGATTTTTCTCTGTTCCACTTGGTAAACACTTGCCAGTCACCAACAAGGGATCGAAATTGCAGACCACTGTGGCATATTTACAGATCTAACTGTTCTTATCTCTGTATATAAGGAGGGTTGAGTTATTGGTATCTACAGCACTATAAATATTAAAGGAGGCTGAATGGTTTTGTGAACAAGAAGAGACTGCTTTTCAAGGAGACAAATTGATTGTTGTGTTCAGATCTGAATCTTCTCCTAGAAACATACTGTAGCAGTATATATTGATTTCAAGAGCATTCCCAAGACCGGCCTAATCAAGCTCTGTCTTGTGAAAAATATCAGATCTGTCTCATTCCAGATATCTGTTGCAGCTCATTTGCAGTGGATTAATTGGAACTATGCCTGTAGCAGCATATCTAGAAAATTTGAATTGGTTCTCCATAAGTTCTATTGACAGATGATGGTCCCAGTGGAAGCTGAGCTGATTTAAAGCGGGGATCTCCAAAACAAGTTGGCAGTGAAATTCCAGAAAGGTGTTGATCCAGACTTATGCAGGAATGCAATAAAATACAGAAATAAACATCAACGCAGAGATGCAACAGGAATAACACTTCATGTCATTAATATCAAATACTGAAAAATGCTTACAGACAGAATGGAAAATAAACTAGCTTGAGCGACGGTAGTTTATATCTGAGAAGAGATGTGGTGACTACATGCCTCTGAACTTTGTTACAATGAGGCTCGAAGGCCTATTTATTATTGATAAACAATAGAAAACCCTAAACATCCAAAAACCTAACCCTAGGAGATGAAACGCCAACTTTGGCATATGATCTTCGTTTGAAGCGAACAATACCTCGTTAGAAAGATCTATCCCAGGACTACAACTTTTGAGTAACCAACAATTGATATTGATCCTGGTTTTCTCAAAAACGTCGTTTAGGGCCTCAAAACGGCTCCAGAAGTTTAGGACCCGAAAAACTGCCAAAAATATCCAATTGTGCTACAATTAAGGAAACTGAAACACTGAAAGAAACAATGGTGAGGGTCCAAGTGGAATAGGCGGGTGGCCACCAATTTCCCCCTGGATCAGTCCTCTCCCCTTAGAGAACAATGGTCCCCATTGTGTTGACTTCTTCCATGAGATGAGAAAACTTCTATTAAACTTGGTCCCTGGTGAGCCACTTGCCTTGGTACAGGAGTTGGCCAGCTTTGACAACCCGATACAACTAATCTTCTCCTAGCAAGTGTTCTTGATCTGTGTGTCCATGATCCGATTAGTTGTGGCCTGTTCCATGCAGTCGTGGTTTAGCTATGTTGGTGTGAGTTGTTTTGGAATGTTTGATGTGTCCAGTAATGATGGAAAGTATGGTCGAAGGTGGTCCACATTGAACAATGGGTGCAATCCAAGGGATGGGAAAATTTTGAGCTCAAAATAATTGTCTCCCATAGCCTTGACAATGGTGTAAGGCCCATATCGAAGTGGTAATAGCTTCCGATGAGCTTCGGTTAGGAATTCTTTCTGCAAATGCAACCAAACTTTGTCGCCCACCTGAAATTTTTGTGGCACTCGATGTTGATCATGTCACGACTTGTACTTGGAATTGGACTTCTCCAAGATGTTGTGAACCTGCTAGGAGATGTGTTGAATGTGCTCAATGAAGTTGTTCGCCTTCTCAGCTTCGAACTAGACATGAGCTGAATCTACCTGAGTACCTGCAAATGGTATGGCCACATCAATGAGACATAGTGGTTGGAATCCCATGCCCGCCTGAAAGGGGATGTGGCCAACTGAGTTATGGAGAGACCGGCTATAGTTGTGTTGGACATAGGGGAGGCTTTCATCCCCTATGTGTGGATGCTTTGAGTTGTACATGCGCAGAATTTGTACAATAATCCTATTGATGACCTTTGTTTTCCCATCAGTTTGGGGGTGGAAAGATGTGGACTTAGTGAGCTTGGTGTCCAGTATCGACTAGAGACCTGACCAAAATGTACTGAGGAACCTGTTATCCCGATCTGAGATAATGGACTATGGGATCTCAAAGTCTACCCACACTCGTTCAAAGAACAGTTTAGTAGTGGCTTCTGCTTTGATATTTTTCTTGCAGACCACCATAATGGCCATTTTATCAAATATGTCGATGACCAAAAACAGCTACCATTGCCATATGAGAAGGAGTTCATATTTTGTGAATCCATGGAGATGATCTCAAGGTTGGCTGTGGTAAGTGAGTATATAAAGGTGATTTTTGATGCTCATTAGAAATGATGAGTAAGGTAGGATCTTATGTACTTCCCAACATCATGTCAAAGGTTCAGCCAATAGAAATACTTTGCAATATTGCCACTGTTTTCTCAACTCAGAAATGTCCAGCAATTTGATCGTAGTGTGCTTCCTGCAAACTATTTAGCATGCTCGCTTGAAGGAACACATAGGTGTCCCAGGTGGCATAATAGTGCATCCTAGAGGTGAAATTTTGAAACTTGCTTACCCTTTGAGAGCGTCTGGTATGTGTTACCGAATTCTAGATCACTTTGGTAGAGATGTGGCCAAATTGAAGTCTTCTTCCCACAAGATTCGAGCATAGTTGTTAGCGCCATGATCGGCGGTCAGCGGAGGCAATCTGCAACGTTATTAGTACTTCCCTTCTTGTACTTGATGTTCAAATGGAACTGTTGCAAGTATGTGGACCATTTCTGGTGGTGATAGTTCTGCAACTTCCCTTGTGTCTGTATGAACTGCAGGGGTCAGTGATTTGTGTGCATGATTGTTTCCTACCCCAAAATGTAATGCTTCCATTTCTAGCAGACTTGCACAATGGAATACATTTATTTGTCAGAGGTGGGATACTTTCGGACTGTGTCTAAAAGTGTCTCACTGTTATATGCCACTAGATGCCCCTGTTGAGTAAGTACTACCCCAATATCATAGTCAGAGGCATCTGTCTCGATCTCAAATGGTTGCTGCAATTTGGTAATGTGAGCACTAGTGCAGAGCAGAGGCGATGCTTCAACTCTGGGAGCGCCTTCTATTGAGATATGGACCAAAATAATTTTTCTTTCACTCCTCCCTTGGTGACTTGACTCAAAGGCCAAGTGATATGAAAGAACCCCAACACAAACATGTAGTAGAAATTGGCAAGACCTAGAAAGCTACAGAGCTCTGCTAGAGTGGTTGGGGCTGGCCAATCTAGTATGACCTGGACCTTGGCTGGGTCCACATGCATCCCCTGCTCATTAATAATGTATCCCATATATTGAACCTAGGTCATGCCAAAAGTACATTTCTCCAAATTGGCACACAACTTGTGTCGTCGTAGTGTTTGGAGGACCTATCGAATGTGGTCGAATGTGGTGGAGGTGCTCCTCCCAACTCTTATTGAATATTATAATTTCATCCAAATAAACCACCACGAATGAGTTGGTGAATGGTCACAATATGTTGTCCATTAGCCTCATGAAGGTTGCGGGAGCATTTGTCAACCCGAAAGGCATGACCAACCATTCAAAAAGGTCCTCCTTAGCTTTGAAAGCAGTCTTCCACACATTAGAGGGTTTGATTGGTACCTGGTCATACCGGGACTTCAAGTCAATCTTGCTGAAATATTTGGCCCCCTTGAGTTGGTCCAGAAGGTCATCAATTCGCGGGATCAGATACCTATTACAAACAATGATCTTGTTCAGTGCTTAATAGTCAATACAGAGTCTCCAAGTCTAATAGTTGGAGGTCATGGCTACAGTATTCTTCTTGCCCTGAGTGCAGATCATTAGGAAAACAAATTTCCCAATTTTGGAAATGAACTTACTACATTGTTTTTCAATTATGAAAGAGATGGTGGTAGGCAGTGCTACCTTTGGTGTCCTGTACAACTTATTTCCCAAAGTAACAATAACCGCGCGAGGCCTAGAGTCATACATTGCATGTAGCTTCCACAAGTATGTTTGGCCTAATAATACATCACAAACATCAAGAGGAGCAATATCACATAATACCTCATCCGTGAAGGGCTTGATGTTATAGGGAAGGGGACACTGTTGCCTAATGCGGAAATCTCGTCCTTGGTGAATCCATCCGACGGTGTACAACTATGGGTGTGTTGTGGTCGACAGACCCAGCCACTTCATGAACTCTACTGAAATGAGGTTCATTTGGCTCCCGCTATCAACAATGAACTGCAGCGAACAACCCTTCACCCACATTTGGGAATGGAAGAGGCACTCCCCCTCCTTTGGATCTTCAGGTTCCTCCTTCTGGATCTTGGTGGTGGCAACAATGTCGTTGAGCTCTGCATCAATAATTTTCTTCCCTTTTTCAGTCCCATTATCAGATTTTGACTCTGATTCATAACATGCATCCGATTCGAAAGCCTTCAGCTCAGCCACTAGTGACTCCTTGGCTCGACACTCACATGTGTTGTGAGTGGAGCTCTTATGGAACTCACACCACTTTCCCGTGTCCTTCTTTGGCTTTGCAGTGCTGTTCTTCACTTGTGGCTTTGGCGGGTTGTCCTGGGTCACCCCGTCTTGGCTTTGTCCTTTGTTTTGTGGTTTGGGAGCGTCTTTCCCTTGTTTCTAATTCGCAGATCCAAGGTCTCGCTTCTTTTGTTTGAATTTATGCTTAATCTTGGTAGCATGCCGATATGTTGCACCAAGCGAGGAGATGTCGAAGAACTCCATTTCCTCCTGAATGTATCTGTACAGAAAATTGTGGTACTTCGGCACACAAATGTTTCTTTGAATCTTTAATACCCAACTTTGTACATAGGGAATGGAATAGATTCATCAGCTCATGCACATCTTGATCCATTTTTTGCCGCAGCATAGTCTATTGTATCTACTTGTCCTCATAGCTCTCCATGGGATAATATTGTGTCTTTATGGCATCTCATAAAGAATTCCAAGTGGGTGCATCCAAGAATAGGGAGGTTTCCCTCTCATCGTTTTGCTCACAGTAGGTTTCCCACCAGTCCTTGACATAGGGGGCGACCTTGAGGAGTGAAAAAATAATATTTCCCCGATTGGAAAGGTCATGAATCAAAAAATATCCTTCTAATAGATTTAGCCATTTATCTACAACATATGCATCTATTTGGCCCTCAAATATGGGAATGTCAAAGTTTACTTGTACCTTAAAAGAGTGGCGCCTCCAAAGTGGCTGCTGGATCAAGGTGCACCATCGGTGGGTAGCCGTTGAAGGATCTGGTAAAAGTTATCCATCGTCGTGTTCCTTTGTTTCTCTAGGGCCTCCTCGAACAATATTTTTATAGGATCTCCTACTCCCTCATATTTCTTTTCTTCCGCCATAAGAGGTCATCGGGGTTTGTGAGGCTAATCTTGCAAAGATTCAACCCGATCGAGCCCTGACTCCTTATACTCCAACCTCGTTGGGCACATGCAAAGAAAGATCAAGAAAGAGAAGACTGCTCTGATACCATTGATTCATACTTATGCAGGAACACAATAAAATAAAGAAATAAACATCAACGAAGAGATGTAGCAAGAATAACACTTCATTTCATTAATATCGAATACTAAAAAAATGCTTACAGACAGAATGGAAAATAAACTAGCTCAGATGATGGTATTTTATCTATGAGAAGAGATGTGGCGGATACACGCCCTTGAAATCTATTAGAATGAGGCTCGAAGGCTTATTTATTATTTAGAAACAACAGAAAAACTTAACCAAAGGAGATGAAGTGCCAAAACTATGGGCCCTATTTCGGTAAATTGATACATCAACTTCTCAAGGACGTAACTTTGGCATACGATATTCATTTAATGCACACAATACCTCATTATAAATATTTATCCTAGGGCTACAACTTCCTTAGATTTTTCCCAAAAAACGTTGTTTAGGGTCTCAAAACGTCTCTAGAAGTTGAGGACCGAAAAATTGCCAAAAATAGTAAATTGTGCTACAATTAAGGAAACTCAAAAAATGAAAGAAACAATGATGGGGTTCCAAGTGGAATAGGAAGGTGGCCACCAATATCCACTTGGATCGGGTGTCAAGGAAGTGGTGGCACGATTTCACAGGATTTGATGTAGCTAATACAAGGACAACTCATGGAAGAATTTGTGGGCCTATAGTAACAACATACCTATCAATTGTTACATCAGGTAAATGGGATTTACTGACATTGTATATCTCTACTCTGATCATATAATTATCTATAAGTGTTCAGGCATTGGTGGTTATATTTATAAAAAATCATTCCCTTTTAAGATATCTTTATAATTGAGTGCATTTCAGACACTTCTGGGCAGTCCTTTGAAGAAACTATAAATTTGAAATTTTATAATAAGTCCTACACTACTGAATTTAATTTGCAAGGGTTGTAGTGTTGTATGTTGTTATGACATTTAGAACATTCGTATGGTTTTTGAGGTATTGAGTCAAGGTCGGAGTATTGATTAGTTATCTTTGATATTAGTATTTATCCTTGTTGCGTGTGAGTCAATACTGCCATTGTAATAGTCAAATGTCTAGTATTGCATTACGGTAGTTGTCTTGTGTGCCACTATTGCCATAAGCCTTGAAAAAATGGAGTATTTAAAATGCCTTATGCACCAACACAGTAGTCCCTCAATGGGCCGCAACATAGATCAGAAAACTGAATTAGCCAACAGACCTTTCTCAGAAGAGATCCATGTCGGTCTTTAGAGAGAGAAGCCAAGGGATGTGCAGAAGGGGTAGGAAATATGGCACAAAGTATTTGCACTTGGGACAGATTTGAAGCACATGAGGGTCACAGTGAAAGACCTTTTCAAATTAGATGAGTTGAATGCACTCCTTTCTTAATTGAACCAGTTAGAGGGGGGAAATCTAATTTGGGCTCTAAAACTAGCTATGGTTACTCTCATTCAACATAAGTTCTTGGAGGAACGTTGTGAAGGTATCAAACCAAACCAGCTATGCTTACTCTCATTCAACATAAGTTCTTGGAGGAACGTTGTGAAGGTATCAGACTTCCAGTTGCATCATATCTCAGTAACATTCAGAGGTTGACCTCACCCATACCTCTTTACAATGATAATTTTATGAGGAGAGTTTTCAGACTGATAGTAGAAACATTCCTGGACTTGGACAACAGTGAAGGCTCTACCTTTGGGAATAAACTTGAGATTTTAGAAGTCATGGACATGATCAGAACATATGGAGTCATGTTTTATCTTCAGTGTGATGGCCTTATCCTGCAAATTTTATGATGCTTCATCATCATTAGGAAACATCATCCCGACACAGTCATAGCACACATGCAATATATCTTGTCATCATGTATGAGAGGTCGTGATGCCATTTTCGGGAGTTGTAGTCTCAGTTACTATATGTTTGGAGGAGTGAATAGTTGGTCTCACTCGTTGCTTATGACCTATCCAAGAGATTGGTTCAGCAGAACATTAGGTTGTTTAGGTGGTAGTTGACCAGGGAGGAGTTGCTCAGGTTTGGGGAATCATGCAGCAGGAATGAGCTAAGGAGGAAGAGACTTTGCTTCATCTACATGGGACCTTGAGGACCTGAACACTCATTCTTTAGTGACACTCAGGAGATGATAGAGGTAGAGCAGGAGGAGATTCCTTCTGACTCGCAGGGTGATGATTCTTCTTTGGACGAGTCGATGGGATCATACGAGGATACCTTTAAGGAGCATGAGTCATGTAGAGTTGTTGACAATAGACCATATTTATATGGTGAGCAATCAGTGGACCCTATGGGATACATTTGTGATGATGAGTCACCAATTATGCTTCAACACGAGCAACATAAGGTGGAGCATAAGTCAGCTCAGGGGAATGATGTGCACAGTGTGCATGATGAGCCTTTTGGGGAGAGCCAACTAGAGGTTCATATTGATCCCGTGACAGATGTGCAGCCACCCTTAGGGTCAGCCATTGATCAGGACCAGTAGATGTACAGACGGCTCGCAGGGTGGCAGTATTTGCAAAAACTTTTCCTCAGGAGTTGTTGAAGATAGTGCTGCATCCATCCTTGGGCCTACCCATTGATGAGGTACAAATAGGTGCAGTGGCAGGTTGTAGAGCTGCAATATTTCCAGCACATAAACCTCTTGAGGAGCACGTAGACAGGGCTTGCAACACATCTTGCCCACTTTGGCCTATTATATAGAGAGGGGCAAGCTTCCTCAGAGAGATCTTGGACTAAACAGAGCAGCATGAGAAGAGCATGGACTGGCAGCAGCATAGCAGACTTGTTCCATACATAGGTGTCCTTGCATTTGATTATTTTCACGAGATAGATTGGCGGGAGATCATGAGTTGGTATCCTGTTTATGGAGTATCATTCTTAGTTTGGGGCACAATACAACAGGGGCCCTTAGATGAGATGGTTATTGCATGTTTTAGTGGTCAGTGGGTTGTGGACTGACTGTTCATTAGTATTTCAGTAGCACTAGCCCAGCATCAGCAGAGTAGGGTTAACCTTGACCTATGCCAAAGGTTGGATTGGAGAGATTTGATGAGTTGGTATTCACTTCATGGAGCAACAACTATAGTTAGAGACAGAGCACAGTCTGGGAAATGGGCCTTGGGTGATTATTAGCCATGGTGGCATTGGGATCCAGGAGGATTGGTTAATGACAGGTATAGTCAGAGAACAGTTTGGGATTCAGGAATTAAGGGGTCTGTTCATGATGGGTCAACACAAAGGCATAGCATCACCTAGTGGTTAGTATGGGATTCGGGCATTGGGTCTCAATTGTGTTGGGCCACCAGATTGGTCCACATGTTGGATTACTTGAGGGCAAGCAATCTTCGGGTGGGAGGATTTGTAATGTTCATTTTTCTACTATTCCTTATGATATGGTTAGAATGGACTTTCATAGTTCAGGGCAGACAAGTCACAAGTGTAGGTTGGTGTCATCAATGGGCCCAAGGGATTTTGTAGAGGTTTTGAGGAGTTAATATGAGGTCTGATGGCAGTCACTTGATATATTCTATCACCTGCATAGTTTTCCTTTCGTTCTAGTGCATTCTGACAACTTTAAGAAAATAGATTTATTTTTGGGATTAACTTAATTAATTACACTTAAGGTGGCATTCCGGGAGGAATACTTGACAGAAAACCTTAGTGCAATAGCTCGTTGGATCCAGAACGAGAAGATATACATGATGGGATGGCTAGATTTGAGTTTCAGTGACCTGAGGAGACATAGTGATCGATTTACCCTTTTCCCAAATTAAAAATAATATTTTAATTAAAATAGAAGAGGGAAAAGTGCTCCATGATTAAAATAATAATAAAATAGGAGTCCATCAAATCTATAAAAGAAGAGGAGGAGGCCATTAGAGGACATCTTAGATTTATGATCTCTCCTTGTGGAGAGGTTTGAGAACTTGGTTCTCTACTTCAACAGTAGCCCTAGGATGGAAACCCTCAGGTGATCTTGGTGAGAGTGGACGAAAACCCACCTCATTTCCTTGGTGGATTAAACCAAAATTCACATGTGAAATGATTAATTTCAATTCAGTTTTGGGAAGGTTAGTTTCAGCATCAGAGCAGAGCATTTTTGGAGATTAGATTGTCTATCTCAGTTATTTCAGTTATATCATCATGTTTTTATGCTCATTTTGTTATTGAATTGCTTGTGCTCTATTTGTTTTATTTTACATGGCAATCTTCTGTGAAATAAATGATAATTTTATGGAAATTTTTTGGTTAAGTGAATTTCTACAAAATTAGACAAAATATCTCATTCGGGATATTACATATGGAAATGAATTTCAAGAAGCTATGTAGAGAATCTACAGGGTCTGATTTGGCAAATCAATCTGAGTATAGACAGTTGATTAGGGCTTTGATGTTCTTAGTGAACACTCGTCCGGATATATGCTATGCAGTGAACATGTTGAGTCAATTCATGACCGAGCCTCCAATGTTGACTCGGTAGGAAATGTAGTTGACGGGAAAAGAACTTCTGGATGTAGCTTTAGCCTTGGATTTGCCTTGATATCTTGGATGAGCAGGAAACAAAATTTTGTAGCATTGAGTACCGTCGAGGCAAACTGTTGATTTTTGTAGCATGTGATGTGCTCTAGCCTTGAGTTTTTGCAGGGGCTAAGACACGTGCATTCTACAAGACCTAGAAATCGTTTGGTGAAATTCCACCTAGAGCTGATTTAATTAAAATAACTAATCATTTTTAATGTATTCCTAAGTCTAAACTTAGGAAATGTGATTAATTAAAGGGTATTAATTAAATCAGGTTTGAATCAGGTGTGAATCGATTCCAAGCTAATATTAGTCATTGATTAAGATCTAATCATGGTCATTGATGTCTCAACGAGAGATTATAAGAAGGAACTTGATGGGCACTTGGAGAACACACTTGAGATTTGGAGAGATCAAATTTGTTGGGAGTTAAAATTCTCATAGTAGTGTTGAGTTACCATAGAGAAATCCAGTGATTTGATTGTAGTGAGGGGCAGAGATAGTAAGACAAAAGGAAGGTTTTACAAATCCGAGGAGTACAAGGGAAAAAAGATGAGTATGATCTCAAGACTTATATTATTTTAGTGCTAGTTGTACCCACGGACCCAGATCATAACAATGCCTATAAGAAGGAAATTACGAAGTCCAAGAGGATGATCCTCGACGGAGTTTGAGATCATGTGGTATCTCACATAGTGGGAAAGGATACAGCCAAAGAAATGTGGGATGCATTGGCCATGCTATATCAGGGATCTTCTGAGCAACGGAAGATGTACTTGGAGGAGAATCTGAGGGTGACCATGATGCATAAGGGGGAACACATGGATCCCTTCCTAGCGAGACTTTAGGATATTTGAGATCAGATGGCAACTGTAGGAGCAATGCCTCATTCTAAATGAGTTTGTATGGCTAGCCCTCAACAGTGTTTCCGAAGACTGGAAAATATTTTTCTAGATTATCCTGGACAGAGAGAAGTTGCCAGATTGGGACAGAGTTTGGGTTGATGTACAAAAAGAAGAGATGAGGTGAGACTTGGTGAAGGGTACCATAAGTGGAAGCAGCAGTAGTCGGGTGAAGCTTGAGAAAGAGGAAGAGAATGCAACCCTCACATCAAAGGGGAAATAGGAGAAACACAGAAGAAAGAAGGATGTTTGAAAGATCAAATGTTTTAGATGTGGAGATTTAGGCCACTATAATTCTTAATGTCTTCTCAGGAAGAAGCGAAAAGAGGAGAAGCAGGATCAGCAAGCTACATCCGCTGAGATAGATAGGCTATCCTCCAAGCTAGAGGAATATTTTTCCATGATCACCGAGATACCTCCAGGAGAGAGGTGGGGAGATTTGGTTTTGTAGCCCCAGAGAGCTATAAATGGGCAGGATCCTTGAGGAGTCCACCTCTTGGATCAATGCCTTTCTACAGGAGCCCATAGCAGTATTAGTAGTATGGACCAATGACAGTTGGTGTAGTCAAGTTCCAGAGTGACGGATGTAGTAGCTAGTAGCGATCTGAGACTGAGCAACACATATCAGAATGGGTAGTAGTGCAGATGGCACAGTGCAGAGTCAGCAACAGCATAGTGTAATCAATGACAACATAGGGACTAGCGGCGGTCAAGACTCGAGTGACAGATGCATCAAAATAAACAAAGTTAGTTCAATATGATGGACATCTCTCAGTTGCAGTAGCAGCAGATGAGAGATAGTTGTAGATGTTGCAGGGGAAAAAACAACAAAGTTGCAGTGCAGATGCAGTAGTTGGCAGCAGTATGCAAGGTCAACAGCAGCACAGATGTAGCGCAGAATCATATTTGCACAGTGGTTGGTGGGCAGAGAGGCTAGACATCAATAGCGCAGCAGGAGATGGTGCAGAATCAGAGTTGTACTTCAGTAGGTTGCAGCACTAGAGCACATTCCTCACTAAGAGGGAGTGTTTATTTTTGTAGCATAGGATGTGCTCTAGCCTCGATATTTTTTATAGAGGCTAAGAGACATGCATTCTACAAGACCCACAAATCGCTTGGTGAAATCCCACCTAGATTATTATTATTTAATTAAAATAATTAATCATTTTTAATGTATTCCTAAGTCTAAACTTAGGAAATGTGATTAATTAAAGGGTGTTAACTAAAACAAGTGAAAATCTTCTAGATAAAGATGAGGATCAAGTCCAAGTAAATCTTAGCCATTGATTAAGATCTAATCATGGTTGTTGATGTCTCAATGAGATATTATAAGAAATAACTCGATGGGAACTTGGAGAACACACTTGAGATTTGCAGAGATCGAATTTGTTGGGAGATCGAATTCTCAGAGTAGTAGTACTGAGTTGCCAGAGAGAGATCCAGTGATACCGTTGCAGTGAGAGGAAAATATAGTAAGACCGGAGGAAGGTTTTCCAGATCTAGGGTGTGCAAGGCAAAGAATACATGGAGTGACATAGAGAGGATGTGCAGTGCCTGATCAGGAGATCATGTCCAAGTTATGAAAAATTCTCAAAAATCAAAGTTTTCAAAAGTGGTTGTAATTTGAACGACCGGAAAGGTCTCGTCACTGCGATTCTGGCACCGCAAACGGTTCTCAAAACCGAGGTCGTATGAAAAATTTATTGAGGTTTGAAATATTCTAGTAAACTCCATTTTTTAGTTGACCAAGTTTGACTTTCAAACTTTGGAAAAATTTTAAAAAGAATATTCTAAGGAAAATTCCAAGAATATTCCTCAGAATATTCTCTAGAATATTCCTCAGGGGCGAATCTGTGTTTGACAAGTGGCAGAATCCAATTTGTTGGAGGATTAACTTCATTTGGGGTGGACCAATTAGAGGCTGCCACGTGACAGGCCCAGAGGCAGCCACATGGCCCCAGGCCGTGGAGAAATTGGTCAATCAAAAATTTTTATATAGTCTGCAGGAATCGAACGCGGGTCTCCCACCTACCAGCAAGGCGACCCGACCAGTTGGGCTTTACGGTGTTTCTTAACGCTATTGGGATCGAGGCATATTTGTGTTTTAAATTTTAATATAATGGAAAATTAAAAGGGGCTAGCCCGACCACATATGTTCCGACCGCATAGGACCGCGTTGCAAGGACCAGGGGTTAAACACTAACCACGCAGCTAACCAACTCCGAAACCCATGTGACAGCATGGAGGAAAAATTTTGATGTTGTGGTTTGTTTAATGTTATATTCATGGTTATATTCGGCGGTTAATGCGGGAATGTGACCAGCATCACTCGACCATTTAATGCCACGATTTATAAATGGTTGGGGTTAACGACATATCCATCGGCATGTTTAAAGCACATGTGATAGCCCAAAACATTTAGTGTAACCGCCAGTGTGTCCACCATCTTTGGGGCACGTTCCGCCTTTTTTGGGGTTTTGTCTAAATTAGCGCTCCTAACTAGAGTTACTCCACTTTTAGTGGGGTTTTGGGGAGACATCGGGCATGTTTCTTGCAGAAGCCATAAATCCCTCATTATGGAACCAAATTGGATGAAATTTTAGTCAATTTTGGGTCTCTTCGAGCTTTTGAACAGTTTTGAATAGGTTTCAGGTTGAACAGAGGTGATCTACAACATATTTTTCTTAAAGGAAGATGAAGAAGCCATCAAGGCCATCATGGAGAAGGCACTGTACTGGGTAATATTTCACTGTTTAGTGTGAAAAAAAAGCCATTTATAGCTATTTTCTATCTTCTGAAGCTGAATTTACAGTTTTTTTTGCCTATTGAGGCATATTTTTACCTTTGCAACCATTTTGAGCAAATTAATAGAGCAAGGACATGCCATTGGGGAGCCTTGGACCGGCAGATGTAGCCTAGGAGGCGTGAACTGCCTCAATAATTTGTTGTGTTATGTGATGGTGAATTTTATTTTCTGTGTATTTATGCTGTGATATGTTAAACAGTAAATTTAATTAACTAATCCTCACACATAAAACTCAGAAACATAACCAAAACTACTTTGTTTAACCTACAACTCATGGAGAACACTTTGCACACTTTATTATATCAGAATGAATACTTTGCATAGCGTAACAAATACAATCCATTTCAGATCAGTGCCATGCAAAGGCAACACAGAGCTTCAGAGGGATTCCATTATTTTTCCAGAAGATAGTCGAGATCCAGTGCTAGAAATCAGGGTGTGAGTCCAGAAGGCCATGGAGTCGAGTTTCCTGTTGTAAAAATATCAGAATGAGAGGGTGACACATTTCGTTGAGTTGTGACACAGTGACTGCATAGGGTGATGCAATAATTGTGCAGAGATAGCGTAGGGTAGCTCATCCTAAGCCCAGATCAGTGTCAGATAACCAATGACAATGTGAGATTTTTCTCACTAACTATTTGTCAGTTTTCTCTGTATCGGATAGTCAATTTTGCCATCCAACAACTTGTACTCATATTGCTACTACATAATAATAAAACCCTTAGTTGCTGCACCAGTTTTCCCAAGTTGGTTTTTCCTGGGGACGATTATCCAAAAATAATTGTGTACTTATGTGTGTGCATCTAGTCTTTCCTGTGTTGTATTTTCCACAGTGTTTTATGTTGTGTAGGCTGCATTGTATTTTATTTCGATATATATTATGTAACACAATAAATAATTTGTTCAGTAATTAACAAATAAGAGAAATCTAATCAATTGTTGCAATATGATTTGGGTAATCAAATTTTCACACGAAGTGTATTGTTGCTAGCATGGCTAGCTGCGAAGAAGTTTGGTTGAAAAATATCTTTGAAGAGTTGTTTGAGGAGACCCTAGACACTACAGTGATATATTGCGACAACAACAGTGAGATCATATCGGAAGAGAATCTCATATTTCATGACAATTCCAAGCACATAGAGATCTACATTTGAGACATGGTGCAGAGAGGAGCCTTTAGACTCCATCACATATTGATAGATGAGTAGATCACAGATATTCTCACCAAGGCTTTGTCGAAAGGGAATCTCTTTGTCTTTAGAGAGAAACTTGGAATGATGGATGTGACCCCTCCTGATAAGGGGAATCATTGATCGAGAACACTAAGCATAGCTCTTCCCCCTTGATTGAGCTTCCCAATGAGGGAATGGAGCATTGAGGGCTCCTTTGGTTGAGGGATCTTTGAAAAATAGGGTATCGCCCCTATCTGTCACCCATAGGGTGGAAGTCGTAGCTCCCCTATGTTGGTCTAGCAGAGTATACCCTAGTTGGCATCATACCCAAAATTTGGGCTTGTTGGAATTGTAGCTCCCAGTCTAGCCAACCGGTTGAGAAAGCTTGGGAGTGTGTGATCCTTACCTTTGGTAAGTTGGGCTTCTCACCCAAGCTTGATTATGATGCAAGTGTTCTACCACATGAATCTTAAGGGTCATTTTTGGGAAGATCAGGAGGCAATATGATGGATCAAATATTATATCTCACTTATTTCTTGAAATAGGGTTGAAGACATATGCACCCTTATTAGATGAATTGGGGTGAGAGTGTCTCATAGAACCTTCCTCATTGTCACGAGAGGGTGGTAGTTGTAGCTCATTGATGATTCTTCTTCTTTATATTTGAGAATGATTCAGTAGATAGAGTTGAGCAGAGATGGGACATGATATGATGACAAGATACTTATGATTATTACATCATCCAGTTGGAATTTCTCCCTAGCTCGGATGGAGAGTTAATTTG
The DNA here is from genome assembly GCA_034641835.2 of Pinus albicaulis. Taxonomy (NCBI): domain Eukaryota; kingdom Viridiplantae; phylum Streptophyta; class Pinopsida; order Pinales; family Pinaceae; genus Pinus; species Pinus albicaulis. The sequence continues at coordinate 1,527,202,600 of CM076584.1, read as the reverse complement.
ACAGCTCAGTGACAAATTCCAGTCATGGGACTAGATTCCTCTCTCCCAGAGGACCAATTTTGAATTTTGAAGCATTGGATTTGAAAAAAGGGAAAATTTATTTTTGAAATGAAGCCCACATGTGCACAAAAGGACAAGTCGGCCCTAAAATCAAATTGGACACCCTTAGAAGCATATAAATACAAGCCAAGTGACCCTCATTTGGATATCCTCATCAAGCATCTTCTTCTTCTCTCTTCTTTGGTTTGGTTCATGTTGAATAATGTTACTAGTGTCGGTATTCATAATTATATCATGATGTAATGTATTTTTCAAAAGAAAGAAAAATAAATTGACTTATGAAAGAATGGGTTTCATGCTTCGGTCAATTGTTTTTAGGTCAAAGCCCCCATTGAAGTATTCTAGGGTTTATGTCAAGTATCCTAGTCCATGTCATAATGTAAAATATCCTTATTGGGCTCTATTTGTCAAAGAAGAAATTTATTTTATTATAAAATAGGTATTTTCGGTCTCCTCCACCAAGCCGGCCTCAAAGAAGGACAAGTCGGCCTCAAAAATGGAATTCGACCTCAGAGACTCACTATATATTGGAGCGACTTCACTCATTTGGAAGCACATATCTCACAAATTTGAATTGCGGCATTTGGGAGTAGAAAAAGTGTGAATTTCAAGAAGGAAGTTGTAATCAAATTTTTTGGGTCTCTCTCTCTCTCACTCACATGTGCAACAAAATTTTGAAGTTGCATCAAATCTGTGAAAATGCATCGAAGATGTGAAGTCTCATCGAAGCTATGAAGCTACATCGAAGTTGTGAAGTTGAAACAAGGTCAAAGTTGTGAAGTTGCATCAAATTCAAAGCTATGAAGTTGCAGTAAGGTCAAATTTGTGAAGCTACTAGGCTAAAGCTACTGAAGTTGCTAGATTGAAACTGTAGTCCTAAAGTTGGGTAGAAGTTCTGAGGCTGCGGGTATAGATTCTGGGTTGAAGCTACATTTGAGAAGTTGGAGCTTGGTAACTTTAGAATATATCATCTATCATAAGGAAGAGTTGACTTCGTGGAGGAGTAAGGTCTTTTTGTCTAGGGTCTTGGTCTATCACAATTCGAATCTACTAAAGGAAGATTTTCTTACTGGATTTTCACCTATAAAGGGGCTTAGCCCCTGCTGAGTGCCTACATTTGGTTTCCATGATCTTCGTTGCTTGATGATACAAAGATAAAGGAAGAAAATAAATAATTTAATAAGAACACTAATATTTCACAAGTAATTATCAAAAAATAAAATATTTTTTTCCTTTCTAATTTACTAACAGTTCGCATAGGTCTGAAGGTGACTCGCGAAGATTGGTTCGTACAGGTCTGAAATTGCAAGGTATGAAGCTCACACGTGCAATTAGGAATTTTTATTTCCAGCCGCAACGTTGACACGGGAATTTTTTCAGTTGCAACTGCATGCAAACAGGCCTATCAGTGCGGCTGGAAAGCTTCAACCACACGCATGATTCTCCCCCTGTGCAGCTGGGACTTAGGGTTTCATTTTTAGAGGCAACCGCAAATTGGGAAAGTTAACTTTGATCATTATTGTTCATGGGATCATATTTATGGATATTGTTTGGTTGATTTTGCTAAATAATTTTGTATTGGCTCGTTGTACTCTTTGTTGAACATTTTATGACAATCTAATAGAAGAAGAATTACAAACGATTTTTTCCCTAGTCTTTGACCAAATTTGTGTCTCTTGTTGATGTTGTTGATTCTCTTATATTTTCATTGCATTATTGTTGTATCTTCATTTACTATTGATTTATGAAAAGAATTACTTTCTATTGAAAGATTTCTAATTGAATTGTTCATTCAAACTTTAGCCCTAGATGTTTCTTGTATTAGGGTCGTATGTAAGGGTCGTTGTCCTAGTATGGGAGCCCTAAGATTGTTGTATTCTAGTTTTTAATAAAACATGTAGTGGGTTTGAAAAAGTTAAAATTTGTCATGTGCACTAGTTGATTCACTAATGTGTGTATATTCCACTGTCAAAAGTAGTATCGTTGTGGCATTTGATGTTGATAAATCTACTGAAGTGGAAAATTAATTGATTTCTCTTATTATGAAATTATCTTGTGATGTTTCATTATTATTTTTTCATCTTTCACTTTATCTTTTTCTTATCATCAAGACTAATGCCAATCAATAAACAAAGGAGGACATGAGATGTAGGTACACAGCCAGGGGAAAACCCCTGCGTAGGTAAAAACCTAGTCAAGAACTCTTCCTTCAATATATTTAATACAAATTTTAGACGACCAAGACCCTTATAACCTAGAATAAAGACTCCTTCCATCCATCAAGTCAACATTGTTACATTATTCTTTGGTTTTGAGTCCTGTGTGTAGTATTTCACTCTTCAACACATCTTTCTTGCAACAATATGATAACCCTTGACAGATTTCAATGTTATGCTTCAGTCCTAAAATAAAGTCATGCTTCGGTCATGTATGCAGTGACACAGTCCTGTAATAGGCTTCGGTCCTATAGTGATAGCACACATATGATAACATGGTCCTGCAACAAGGTCATGCCTTGATCTTGTGGTGATAACTATGTCTTCGGTATTGTAATGGTAGCTCAATAATAAAATCACATGTCGTTCCTTTAGCAGCCTATTCTTGCTTCGATTCTGTGATAGCATGTTCATGCTTTGATTCTGTGGTAGCCTTCTCCATGCTTCGGGCCTATGAGATCCTAATCATACTTCAATGTAGTCATACTTAAAATCAGTGATAGTTCAGATGTTTTGACCTGCAATTATATTCCTCCAACCTCTGAATTATCTTGCTCTACAACTAACCGAACTTGTTCTTCTGTTTTTTTTTTGTGGAGAGAAGTATACATGTCTATATATAGTTTTTTTCCACTAAATATGAGCTGACATTAGTTTATTTTTGTGAATTTAACTTGTATAATATTAATTTGGAGACTAACTGCAAGGAGGCTTGATGGAGGAATTTTTTGACATAACAAAATATATTTTGACTTTGAATTACAAATCCTAAAATCCTACAATGGAGTCTTGACCTATGAAAACTAACCCAAGCATGAAACCCATGCTTTAATAAGTCAATTTGATTAATAATAAAAAATGTTTTTCTTTCTTTTGATAAATTTATTTCATTATGACTCAAGTACAATTATGAAGACCGAACCTAGTTACATTCTTCAACACTCCCTCTTGAATAGGGAGGTATTCATACTTACATATAGCTACAGAGGTACATGGAAGATCTCAAAACACATGATCTACGAAGAGTTTAGGCACCATGGCGCCAAGGACTAGATTCTTGACCAGGGAAATCTATCCAGGTCCTTGAACAATTTAGGCATTCACGATGCCACAGACTAGATTCCTAACCAGGACAATCTATCTGAGTGGGACTAAGATGGAATAAAACTCTCAGCCTCTCTAGGTACCATCAGGATTGCTTGTTAACCATAAACCTAGGGAACCAGGTTTGTAATGCAAGGTCAGAGCTCTATGACCAACACCACCCTCCCTACTTCGGGAACTAGACATCAACACATAGTGTCGACCAGATGTCCTCCTAGGCAATGTGTATCACACACAAAGCCTCAACACTCTCGATTACAAATAGGTAGCAACAAATATCTCTCGATCAAATAGATCGGTAACATCAAGCATGTGAAACATGCTACCAAAAATCCAAGAGATTTACTTGTACAAACTCAACCCAAATCAGTAACAAAATTTAAAAAACATAAATAAACACAAACCTTCTAGGTATTCAGACATTTTGATGTTGCTTCCTAATTTATCACAGTAGGACTTAGAGGCTTCCCAAACAAATATTGACCGAAGTTTCCTCAATCATACAACTTCCTTTCCTACTTACCATATAGCAACATATTCTACAATCAAATCTTTCTTTCCTTCTTTTAGTAGTACCTCAATATACATTCTCCAATTTCTTCTTCAAGGTATCCATCATGCCTTCCCTCTCAACTTGGAGATATTTCTTTTATCCGGACTCCCTCTTAACCTAGGTAGATCAAATTCTTTTTATGACATCGGAGAATATTTCATAGCTTCCATCCTTCTTAACAGATTCATATCGATCATAATCATTCATACAAATTCCTTTATCATGATATTCCAATCAAGTCAACTTTATTTACGATTATCTTCAATATCTTGAAGATTATGTACCTGCACAACTTAAACAACAAGTACAGCCAAATACTATTACAGGAGCATGAAGTAAACTATATTATAATCATACAATAATGGAAGCATTTAGACTTTAGACACCAAATACCTAAACTTAGTTAGGTTCATAATCAGCAAGAGACTATACTTCTATACTTTAACTTCTTGCTCGGGTTTTGGTTACAAACCCTAGATTACATTAGTAACTCAACCAAGATATCAATCTCATTATATCTAGGGCCTTAATATTTCTTTCAAATATATGATAGACTCTACTATAATATATTGCAACCCCTAGAATCAATTCGAACAAATACAATGTATCTAACAATTTTAGAATTCATATGTTAGACTTCTACTAGGATTCAATGCAAACCCAAGATTCCATCTTTGAGATACGAAGCCTTAGATATCAATATAAAAAACTAGTCACAACACAATCTACATTTTCAACAATATGACCAAATTCTGCTAGGATTTGTTGTAAATTGTAGATTCATCATCACATTGGGAACAATATCAACATATCCTAGAATATAAAACTTCTACTAGGGCTTAATTACAAACCCTAGAACAATGAGTATCAAAAATTATGTTATCACATACACACCAAGGAATTTCATAGTCATGCACAAGCATATAACAACATATATCAGATGAACCCAAGACACAAATATCCAAACATTAAAGTTAGACACATAATAATTCAAATAGGCTAGGGTTTCGATCAGACGGACAAACATACACCTAGGGTTCCATTCCTAGGACATCATCTTAGCTAAAATAATGATCTTTCTTATCAAACCTACCAATCCCTAAATATCTAGGGTTTCAATACATAACACAGCAAATCCTAATCTTTGAAAAACTCTAAAGGTCTAGGATTTCAATACACATACATTATCATCCAACCCTAAATGACTAGGGTTTCCTTAACAATACCAAAACTCTAAACATGAAATCATGAAAACCCCAAACATCAAAAGAATAGAATTTTATAGACTTCATCAGTAACCCTAAGCAAACTAGGATTTTCACATTAGCATCGACATACCCTTAGGTTAGGGTTTTTACAGAGAAATTTTTTAGGGTTCCACAAAATAATTAATGATTTTAATGAGGATGTATTCAATCTAATGATCAATCACCCAAATAAGAATATTTATGATTCAGAGGTCCTAGACATAACAATGTTAGTAACGTAACACAAATTTAAAAAGATAATGAACGTACCTTTTATATTAAGAGAAATTTATAAAGTGTATAGTCTAAGACGTACCTAGAGATGTTCCTTAACAAACCTTGTAGGGATTCCTTGACGTGCTCTCTTTGTATTAAGCCATGATCTTTTATACCTGTAACAAATAATTTCAAGAAAAACATGTGTAACCAAGAACATGATGCTAATTTTCAATCTATATTTTCTACGCAACAATGGAGGATGCAATCCTTATATATATCAAAAATCAAGTTATCTTTTCTTCCAATCAACACTTGGATTTTACTTGAAAACCTTAGAAGATGAGGATTATGGTTCTTATATGACAAGAGTTTTTTTTTTTATGTCACCTAGGGATTACAGTTTTTACCCTAGACTAACTCTAAACAAGGATTATATGGACCGTGAAAATTCCATGATTCGAATCCTTCTACATCAATTAGTTAAGTTTCTTCTATTTTTTTATAAAACTGAACAAAATTATTTACTATTTGCTACGGTAAATAAAGAAACTAACACACTGCAGTATTCACAAATATAAAATGTTGCGGAAACAAACATACAATGCAAGAAAGAAATAACACACACATTTGACACCGCTATTTTTGGACAAATGTCCACAGAAAAACCAAATGTAGGAAAATCGGTGCAAGAGCTAAGGGTTTTTATTATTATGTAGTAGTTTCTGAATACAATCTTGGATGCCTTACTAGCTATCTGATATAGAGAAAATAACTGGTGATAAATTTAGTGAGATACCCTCACACTGGTACGGGAAGGTCTGGTACTGATTTCACTGAAGATGAGACCTTTGCATTGTCTCTACATAGCTATGCATCACACCTACATAGTTACTATGTCATTGTTGCTAGGATTGTGTCACACCTCCAAGATGATATTTTTCTGGCTAGAAAATCGATCCTTTGACCTCTCAGTCTCACACCTTGGCTTCTGCTACTAGATCTCAACTGCTCCTCAACAAAACTTCGATCTCCCTCTGAAGCACTAAGTTGTCCAACATGACTCTATGATGCCTCTTCTACACCTCTCTCTGCCTACTTTGCAATGTATTCACTGGATCAGGAATACTTCCACCAGCAAACTATCTATGCCCCTCACTGCAAGAAATATCTCGATCACTTCTCAATCACTTCTCTGATCTCCAATTCGATGTGTCTTCCAAGTGCCTATCGAGCCTCTTCTTATAATATTCTCGTTGAACATTCAACGACCCAGATTAATTCCTAATCAATGCCTCATATCATATTGACTCGATCTTCGTCTTTTTCTAGAAGATTCACACCCAGTTTCATTAATACCCTTGAATTATTTTAATTTCCTGAGTTTAGACGTAGGCATCCATTAGAAATAATTAATCATTTTAATAAAATTGTCTATGGGTGGAATTTCCCAAATCAATTTATGGGTCTTGTAGGATGCATGTGTCCTAACCTCCCTGCAAATTTTGAGGCTAAGAGAACATCTGATGCTACCAAAAATAAACATGGACCATCTAAGATAATAGATATATTGAAAATCTAGAAGCTCATAAAATAAATATAAGTACCTCATGTTTACATATTTGATTTGATACTCCATTAGACTTGGTGCATATGCATTTGTTAAGTAAGGAACAATGACAACCCTTACTTTATTTCTTTGATTTGGTTCCTAGATCATTGAATACCCTTTGTTTGAAGAGACTTCAAGATCAGATACAATCCATATTTTAAATGTGGCTAGGATGAATATCCCTTTTTTTTGTTACAAGGATCAATCTCTTTCATTCAGATTTCTTCCTTTGAATGTATATGACAATATTTATAAGATATATACTCATCTTCCAAGGTCAACTTTCTACATCATTGTTTAGGTTCATATTTTTGAACATAGGATATTTTCTCACTCAATCTATTTCTGTATAGCTTGATTTTTATATATTCACAATTTTATGGCACAAAAAATATGATGATTTCAGACTGCTTAAAGCAGCCTTACATCTTTGCTTTCTCTCCAAATAACATGATTTTTCATGGACTCCTTAATTAACCATTTGGTCCTTTGATGTATAAATCAAGGAGTAACCTTTTTCTTCCAAGAATGCATTTCCTTCTTGCCAACAAGGTGATCTTCAACCTTCTTTTACCATAGCTCTGATACCATGTTGAGAAATCCATTAGGGTGGGAAATTAATTGATTTCTCTTATTATGACATTATCGTGTGATGTTTCATTGTTAGTTTTTCATCTTTCACTTTATCGTATTCTTATCATCCAGACTAATTCCAATCAATAAACAGATGAGGACTCGAAATGTAGGCACACATCTAGGGAAAAACCCCTACGTAGCAGATAACCTAGTCAAGAACTCTTCCTTTAGTAGATTTAATACAAATTTGAGATGACCAAGACCCTTATAACCTAGACTAAAGACTCCTTCCATCCATCAAGTCAACCTTGTTACATTATTATTTAGTGTTGAGTCATGTGCATAGTATTTTGTTCTTCAACACATATTTCTTGCAACAAAATGATAACCCTCGACGAATTTTAGTGTTAGGCTTCAGTGCGTGCAAGGGTATAGAAGTAGGGTGCATTGTGTATGGTAGTAGGAATGTCATAAGGTATTGAGAAGAGGCCAGATTCAAGGTAGCATTCAAAGGTTTGAACAATGTTTTTGATGCCCTAGTAAGAGTTTCTTTCAGTTCACAGAATCACCCTCAGATCTATCCCCTAAGTCTTGTATTGCACAGCTGGACAGGTGTTACAAGAGGTCGCAACAACAGTGGAAACATGGAAAAGTGGAGGACTGATTGTGCTAGGAGAAAGTGTTGGTTTGGAGGAGTTGGTCAAGGATTGAACAACAGTGATATGTGTGCCCTAGATCTTTGGTTTAGTGTTGGCAAATCATAGGTAAGAGGGTTGGATGGAGGAGCCTAGATTAGTCCAAGTATTGACTATAAGTGGACATATCCTTGATCCCTATATCAGTCAAGAAGTGACTGTGTGTGGGAAAATTTAGTGTCCCTAAGAATAATGACAGAAGAGGTTGCGTGCCACAATGGTAGGGTAGATTTATAGGCCCTATGATTAACACTCTAAAGTGATAAGAAGGATGACAAGTGGGAAGATCCGGAAGATGGGAGCATTGTTCACAAATGGAATTGTGACCAATGGTTTTTCATAGTGCGTGATGCAGTGAGGATGTAGACCTCAAGTGCAGGTTCATGAAAGGAGCCATGGACTATTAGGATGCAGATCTATGGAGCCCTAGTTCACAAGTTTCAGATGGGAAAACTTCAATGAAGAAAGGGCATATCCATAATACCTAATGAGCAATCATCTTAATGGAGTGGGAGGACTTATAGCAGGAATTTTGATGACCCAAAGTTCAGTGACACAAAAGGAATTGTGGTCACTGATAGTGGCAAGTTTGATAGCTAAGTTGTGGTTCCAGTGATCAACAAATGGGAAGGCAAGAGAACCCGCCATATGTGTTCAGGGCATGTCGACTAAAATGGCTTCGGTGTGCCACATCAGCAAGTAGGACAAGTGTGTCTTGTTCAGGGTAGATTGGTAACCAAAGTGACTAACACTAAGTCCTAGATGTTTCCTTGTATCAAGGTCATATGTAAGGGTCATGATCCTGGTACGGGATCCCTAAGATTGTTGCATTCTAGTTTGTAATATAACATATAGTGGGTTTGAAAAAGTTAAAACTTGTCATGTGCACTAGTTGATTCATTGATGTGTGTAGATTCCACTATGCAAAGTAGTATCGTTGTGGCATTTGATGTTGAGAAATCCATTAGGGTGGAAAATTGATTGATTTCTCTTATTAATACATTATCCTGTGATGTTTCATTATTATTTTTTCATCTTTCACATTATCTTATTCTTATCATCAAGACTAATTCCAATCAATAAACATAGGAGGACACGAGATGTAGGCACACAGCTAGGGAAGATCCCCTATGTAGGTAAAAACCTGGTTAAGAACTCTTCCTTTAGTAGATTTGATACCAATTTGAGATAACCAAGACCCTTATAACCTAGACTAAAGACTCCCTCCATCCATCCAGTCAACCTTGTTACATTATTCTTCAGTTTTGAGTCATGTGTGTAGTATTTCGTTCTTCAAAACATCTTTCTTGCAACAATATGATAACCCTTGACAGATTTCAGTGTTATGCTTTAGTCATGTAATAAAGCCATGCTTTAGTCCTGTATGTAGTCAAACAATACTGCAATAGGCTTTGGTCTTGTAGTGATGACACACATATGATAACACAGTCCTGCAACAAGGTCATGCCTCGGTCCTGTGGTGATAGCCATGTCTTCGGACATGTAACGTAGCCCAGAAATAATGTCACACTTGGTTCCTTTAGAAGCCTATTCTTGCTTCAGTCCTATGATAGCTTGTTAATGCTTTGATTATGTGGTAGCCTTCTCCATGCTTCGATTCTGTGAGATCCTAATCATACTTCGATCTGATCATACTTCAATCCAGTGATAGTTGAAACGTTTCGACCTGCAATTATATTCCTCCAACCTATGAATTATCTTGCTCACAACTAATTGAAATTTTCTTCTATTTTTTTTTTGGAGTGAAGTCTACACATCTATATATAGTTGTTTCCCACTAAAAATGAGTCAACATGAGTTTATTTTTGTGAAGCTGACTTGTATAATATTAATTTGGAGGCCGAGTACAAGGAGACTTATGGAGGAATTTTTTGACACAAAAAAATAGATTTTGACTTTGACTTACAAATCCTAAAAGCCTACAGTGGAGGCTTGACCTATGACAACTGACCCAAGCATGAAACCCATACTTTAGTAAGTCAATTTAATAATTATTTTTTTATTTTTTTCTTTTGATAATTGACCCAAGCATGAAACCCTTGCTTTAATAAGTCAATTTAATTATTATTATTATTATTATTCTTTATTTTGATAGTATATATTTCATTATAACGTACAATTATGAAGACCGAACCTAATTACATTCTTCAACATTTAAGTGTTTTGATGTCAGAGACTTTAAGTTCCAAACCAAAATCTGAAAATTCAACACTACATATATGAAAATATGTGCACATATAAATGCTTATACGTGAAAGTTGCTTACATGAAAACACCCAAACATTCTAGATAAGAATGTGTCCATTTCCATAAAACTAATGATCTTAAATGCAAGGGATGTATTTTCATAAGATTTAGATAGGGAATTTAATTCCTCTAAAATTGTAAAAACTTTTGAATTGTTTACCACGTAAATTTTAGATTTCATTGAAAGAAATCGAGAGAATTCATGAATTTACCAAATGTAAAAATTATAAATTGCATCAATGGACGATATCGTCCATTGGCACTTTGAAAATGTCATCAGAAATTGGTGAAAAGGCTAGAGTTTTTACACATCAATGGTCAACGAAAAGGTTGGAATTTTATTTAGGTTTCAATAATAAAAAATTGGATTTCACCAATGGCCAATGAATCCATCGGCACTTTGGTAATTCACATGTGTACGCACGGGATATATATATATATATATATATTGCCTCTACATACCACCCCCTAGATAGAGTTAAAAAACCTAGTGCCACCAAAAACTAAAGATGCCCCATATCCATCAAAAACCCAGTTGCAATGTATAGTGAAATAGTATATGAAGGATCTAGTCACTGTGTAACTGACGTAACATAAACAAGGGAGAACTCCTCCCACGAATCCATGCAATTCCAAACACGAAATGACTGAATTCCAAGCGATTTCAAACACCATATTTTGGGGTGAAGGCAACGGTTTGCATAGTGTGTACAATGGATTCGAAGCATAACGAATTTTCGATAAATTAAAGTTATGAGACTCGGAAATGGTTTTACTGTGTTGACAGGGGTCTGGGTTTATCATGCGTTGGATCAAGGTGTAGAATGTTGGCGCGTAGTGGTGATGTTATCGAGGGGATGCGAAGAAAAATCAACAACATGGCATGGCATTTTTCGTATTGAGCTACACCCGTACTCATGGGTTGATTTTGGGTGGTGAAAAATATATTTGTTCTTTTCATTGAAACAATTTTTTTAATGCATGTTTCTCTCTCTTCTGTGATTTGAGTAAACCAAGGGCAGAATGTTTTTGACTTTAAAGAATTTTAATACTTTCTAAATAATGTTAGAGAGTTTTTCACGAATTAACACATTTAATTCAAAGCGCACTCCTTGAGTGCAAAAAACAAAAATTAAGAAGTATGAAACAAATTGCTTTCTGGTTAATGCTTGGTTTGACGAAGAATGCAAAAAGGCAAGGAAAATGTGGAAGGAATGAGACAAAGATAACATAAAGCTTAAATCTTACAAGCAGATATTAAGAAAGAAAAAGGTTGATTTCATGGTTTCGATGAGAGAAGAACTAATATTCTTGGGAAAAATAACCTCAAATTATTGTGGAAGGAGATCCAACCGAAAAAGGTGCAAACTGAAAGCAACATTACAACTTCTAAATGGTTCGACTATGCAAGACAACTTTATGAGAAGGATCCCAAGGTTAACCCTCCTCCCTTGGTCAACACAGACACAAATCTCTTCATGGTGCAAGAGGTAGAGATGGGTATCAAGAAGTGGGGTGTTGGAAAATCAAAAGGCTTAGCTGAACTCCAATCAAAGTATCTAAAGTGGGGCTTAAAAATTCTTTCACCTCACATCACAAAAATTTTCAACAACATCATACAGCAAGGGTTCCCCACAGATTGGACAACTAGTATGGCAATACTTCTATTCAAGAGTAGTGACGTCAATAATCCCTCCAATTATAGAACTATAATGATAAACCCCTTGTTTGCAAAGTTATTTGGAACCATGTTAGAAAAGAAAATCAGCAAGTGGGAAAAAGAAAGAGATAAACGTGTTAAAGGGCAACAGGTTTTAGACCTAAACATTCCATAGTTGATCATTGTATAACTTTAAGGCACATCATTGAAAAAGTTTGGGAAAAAAGGAAGAATTTTTTTGTTGCTTTGTTGATTTCATAAAAGCCTTTGACACGGTTCCTAGGGATAATCTTTTGCGTAGAATGGAGGAACTCGGGGTTCCCAGGCATTTGAGAGCAGTTGTGCATAGACTGTATGAAGATGTGAAAGTCAAAATTAGAACTTCAGTAGGCATTTCTGAAAGTTTTAGAACCAATATCGGGGTCAAGCAAGGTTTCCCATTCTCCTACCCTTTTTGGTTTATATATTGACAAGCTTGAAGAGTGGCTAAATTCGCAAGGGGGTGATGGTATCCATTTGGGCAAGTTCGTTATAAGGCTTCGTTTGTACACAGATAACCTTATACTGATTGCTAAATCGGCTCTTGTTTTGCAAGAGCACTTATATTCCCTTGAGAATTTTTGTAGAAGGGTGGGGATGCAAGTCAATATTAGCAAAACTAAAGTAGCGGTTTTCTCTAACAAAAGAAATCATAACCAACATAAGTTCTACTTTGAAGGCAACATTTTGGAAGAAGTTGCAGACTACAAATTCCTTGGAATTGACGTCAACAAAAATTTAAGATGGGATGGTTTTAGAAAGAAAAGAACTTTGGGGGGTTGGAAATCATTTTATGCTCTTCAAAACAGTGTAGAAAGGCAGAACTGTGAGATTGGAAAACCACTCTAACTCTTTTTGGGCTTCTAGTGATTTTGGTGATTCTCTACGGTTGTGAATTGTGGGCCAGCAGAAAAACCAAGATTTAGTGTAAACAAATTGAGAAAATCTAGAAGCGTTTGATTACAAACAAATTCAAAATTAAAAGTGAAGTTCCTTATGCTATCTTGTTAAGTGAAACAGGGATTGCTCCTATAGAAGCAATTACTACGGTGATTCATAAGGTATTTGAAAAAAATTGAGCAAATGGAAGAGGGTAGATGGCCTAAGGTTGTGTTTAATCACTGATTGTGCAAACGAAAAAAGACATGGATGTAGGGAAAATTATGCAAGTATTCTAGCAGCTAGCTCTTGGGATAATCTATTCAGTGGAGATTTTGTCGAGAAGCTAGGAACATTTATTGTAAAACTCCACAAGAAAAGGGTCGAATACAAGAGCCAGATGGAGAAGCAATTTGTCCCATAGGCTATTTTTAGCCTCGTGGACGTTAAAAATACTTTCTTTATTTCTTTCTTTCTTTGGGAAAAGGAAAAAAAAAAATTTATAGGGTGACAATTGTGAGGATGATGGCTCACATGTCCTTCTTCGTAGCAGGTATTGTTTCGAATTTTTTTATGGTTTGTAAACTTTTATTTTATAATTTTCATTCAGTGAGTTTAGCATTTTGTCATGAGAAGTTGAATCTTATTTAGCTTTGGCGCTAATTATTTTCCATATTTATTTTAAATAGTGTAGAAAAATTGATAGAATTGGTTTGGATATTGATATTTAAATTTTTAATGATATTTGTTTTTCTTGTAATGTGTATTACTGAATTTGGTTTTTGATATTTTTGTTTTTTTGAATATTTTAATTTTTGGAGTTGCATATGGGTTAATTATATCCACTTAAGTTTAATTTTTTGTTATTCTTGTTTTTTTTTGGTACTCCAAGAGTAGACCTATATTTGGTTCTCAATGTTCCAATTTTTGAAGTTGTTTATGGTAATGGACCATGAGGTTTTGGTATTGTGCTTTGTTTATCAAAAATTTCCACACTTTCGTTGGGTAAATTTGTATTTGCACTCATCCAATAAACTTAGTTTTGGTTATTGGTTTTGGTACCATGTTTTAATATTCAAAATTTTAAAAATATTAGTTTTTCCTATAATTTTATTAGTGAATTTAGTTTTTGAAATTATTGGCTTTGGTAGTAGATATTTTAGTCTTTAGAGTTTTGCATATGTTTTTTTTTTTGGGTAAGTTATTTTAATATATATTAATTGAAAGAGAGACATTACATAGACGGCGGGCTGAATTGGTAAGCTACGCTTAGCCAATATGTGCCTTCATTGCTTTCAGAGTAGCGTGGGTATGGGGCTGCCTCCTGGGAGGAAACCAACCCTGTAGTAGCTTCAGATAGTCAAAAATTACAAGGTGTGCCTTGACACATGAAAAAAACAGAAGTTCTATAATATGCGCTAAAATAACATAAAACAGAAAAAAATGTGCGGCCTCGCAGTCATGGTGTTCCAGCATCATCATCGGTAACAGGGTCCTCCTCTTCAATGCAAAATCCGCACTCCTGCGCTATGGATTCCTCCTCATCAGTTGGTGGGTGTGGGGGCTTTGAGGCAGGTGCGTAGAGAATGGGAGCAACCGGGTATTCAGCATCCAGTACTCCAAACACCCTCTGATTCCACGATCAAAACATCGGTGTCTTCCCCCACAGTCTCTTGTACTCGAAGAGGCTCGTATTTGTGAGGAGTGGGATGCTCCTGGTGCACTAAGGTGGATTTCCTAGGTCCCCTTCTATCCCTCTGAGTCTCCTAAGCTAGGGAAACCTCCTCCTGGGTGTGTGCAGGGCGCTATGATGCATCCCTGTCTTGGCTACCAGAAGAGGAGCCCTCGAAGGATTCCAAGCAGTTGTCTTGACCTCACTGATAACGTCCCGGGGAGGCTCCTATTTTGGCCTCCCCTAATGGTTTGTTGGCACAGATGCGGAGCCATGGGGGGGGGGGTAGGAGCAACTAAGGGTTAGGGGCTTGAGTACACACGGATACCTGGACTTCAAGGGAACTCTCAACAGAGGAGCGAGGAAAGGATGTGCGTGAATGAGCATAGTGCAGTAGGGGGGCATAGATGTGGGGGGGGGCGAGGGGTTTTTCCACTGAAATCGTAGAACCGGAGGGATCTGTGAAGGCAAGGAAAATCAGGGGGGAGTGCGCAGCCTGGGGGTGTGAAATAGGGTAGGTGCCTAGTAGCATGGCGCTAGGATGGAGACTCGCAGGAGGAAGGGTGCACCTCTAGTAAAAAACTCGAAGAGACTGACGCAACAACAAAATAGATAAGGGTGCATAGAGATCTCTGCAAACCAACAAGAGCAGCTTGAGGATAGCACGATGAGGAGGGACCTCACCTTTTGAAGACCTATGGCACAAGCACAAATGTCATGCATTATTGTGACACGCTCGCAAGTGCAGGCTGCAGCAGTTCTCATGGTGTGACATGTGATTCAGGGTATGGAAATGGATCAAATGCATCATGGAATTCATGTAAATGATTGCAGAGGAGAGGTTCCACACCAGGTAAAAGTTGTTTGTGAAAGTCGTCATCAGCCAGTGTGTGGGAAGAAGTCGTTTCATACGTGTGCATCTTGTCACCCGCATCCAAGGGAGGGTAATCATTTTGGATTAGAGTTTGGCATTTCGTGAGCAATGAATCATCCTCAATTCGAGAGAAGTTATAGTAGTACAACATTTTTTGGCTTTCCACGCCTCTATTGGCTAGGAGGTCTGCAACAACCTCCGCACATGATGAAATGTGATTACCCTATGATTATGTAGCAACTGTTCAAGGAGCTTGAGCTGGTTAGTGAGCCGCCAACTTGTGGAGACCTTTGGGGGGGGGGGGGGGGGGGGGGAACCATGTCGGATACAAGTGGCTGCCTGAGTGATGATTTGCGAGCCTCCCTCCATTTCCAATGGAAAAAATTTGAACTCAATGGCTCTGGAAATGCCCTGGATGAGGCCCTCCAACTCCGCAAAATTGTTGTTGTCCCACCCCAAGTTTCCATAGAAGGCAAGAAGGGGTTTACCTTGGGAGTCTCTCAAGACGCCCCCAAAACAAGCATTCCCTGGGTTGCCTTTGGAGGCTCCATCTAAATTTCATTTGAAGAATCTAGCAGGAGGGGATCCCATTGATGAGGTGCATTGGTCCTTCCGAAATTCATGGGGAGGTTGTCAAGAGGGGAGTTGATGGTTATTTTCCATTGGTTCCAAATATTGCATTCAGCAGTAATTGTAGGGAGGTCTTCGATACCCCAATGTGTCATGGCCAGCATTTCTGCAAGGTTATTATGTAGCCTGACCCATATTTTATCTCGATTGGAGGCTTTGTCTTTAAAGATCCTGTTGTTTCTTTCCTTCCAAAAATTCCAGAGAAGTAAGTCGGGAAGTAGCTTCCATATTCGATTCACGAGGTTGTTGGAGTAGGTTTTATCTGTCCATTTGTTGATGGTATTGATGATGTTTCCCTTGTCTCGATTGGATCGTCTGCATAAGATTACAGTCCTATCCCACAAGGTGTTTGTTATAGGGCAGAGATATAGCAAGTGATCTATGGTTTCCTAGTAGTTCTGGCAAAGAGGGCATCTTGAGGGTCCCACAAATCCTCGTTTCAAAAGATTCTCCCAAGTGAGGATGTGTCATTTGCTGAGTAGCCATAAAAAGGTAGCTACTTTGGGCCAGAGCTTGGAAGACCATATCTTCTTTCATATATGATTGGTGGGGCTAGGGTTCGACTGTTGTAAGAGATTGTAGACTTCCTTGGTGGAGTAGTTGCCACTTGGAGTATGGCCCCATCTTAGAATGTCAGGTCCTTGATGGGCTCATATTCTTCATTTAGTTGTTAATTCCTCCCAAATGTCTCTGTGATTCTCGTTGTTCCAATCTGCCTGCTATCTATCTGTGCAAAGTCAGGTTTTGTATCCTTGAGTTATTTCGTTGGTCCAAAAGTCTTGGACACAATTTTTATGTCGTGCCTGCAAGACTGTGCTCCAAAGGGGTCTAGGAAAGATAGAGGATAAACTGGGCAGTTGATGCCAAGAATCCTCCCAGATTCTGGCTTGAGTGCCACTGCGCAGTTCCCAGAAGCTATGGGTTTGGATCAGCTTTTTTTGGTGGCTCGCAGCTTTCCAGATTTGGGATCCTCCTAGATCAATGTTGAATAGTATTAGGTCCTCCTTGGGCCAATTCCCTACATATTTGGCCGCACATAGAGTTGCCCCAGGCGTGTGAGGATTGGATACCCATTTCCACCATATGTTGTTGTTGTGCTCAGGATCTCTCAGACCTAGACATCCCTACGCTTTCAGGGAACATACTTATTTCCAGTTGACTAGAGCCCATTTGTTTTTGTCTTTAGTTCCCCCCCCAAAGGAATGTTCTTTGCAAGTTGCGCATAGCTTTGAGGACCCATTTTGGAGCCACTAGAACGTAGAAGAGGTAAATGGGAAGAGACTGAAGTACTGCTTTGATGAGAACCATTCGTCCAGCTATGTTGAGAGAGCGGTGGGTCCAGTTAGACAGTTTGGTTTCCATTCGATCCAACAGCTCTCTCCAGGAGGTGTGATTGATATTTGAATCTGTGAGAGGGGTTCCTAGGTATTTGGAAGGCAGGGAGGCTATGGTGAAGCCTAGAATGCGAGAAATTTTGCACTCAAAGATGAGGGGAGTATTGAAGAAGAAGATTTTGGATTTTTCATAGTTGACATCAGTACCAGAAGCTTCAGAGAAACAGTAAAGCAGAGTTTTTAGGGAGCGAGCTTCCTAGACCGAGGGGTGTCCCATTATCATATTATCATCAACAAATTGTTGATGAGATATGGGAGGTAGATTGTGGAGAGGAATTCCCTAAAGATTATGTGATTGGATAGATATTTTTATCAGGTGGCCTAGGCCTTCAGCAATAATAATAAAGAGAAAGGGCGAGAGAGAATCCCCTTATCTTATACCTCTAGAGGGATTGAAGGTTGTCGAAGGAATGCCATTGACGAGAATGGATAGAAATGGGGAGGATATCAAGCTCATTATCCATCGTACCCAGGTATGACTGAAACCAAAGGCAAGGAGGACTTTCTTGATATAATTCCAACTGATTTTTTCAAAGGCCTTGAGAGTTAAATTTTGAGGAGCATACCAGGCTTTTTAAATATTTTGAGAGAGTGGATGACCTCGTGGGTTAGGATGATTCCATCAAGGATTTTCCTACCTTCAACATACCCTATTTCCTCCGAAGATATGAGCATGGGAAGGAGTTGTTTCATTCTGTTAGCTATGACCTTGGAAATGATTTTGCAAATAACATTGTAGAGTGTTATAGGTATGCACTTACTTGGAGAAGCAGTGTTATCTTCCTTTGGGACAAGGGTGAGGAAGGTAGCATTAAGATCTGGCAGAATCCATTGGGTGGTGCGTGATTCCTCGACTACGCCCCAGACCTCCTCTTTGATGGTTTCCCAAAAGAAGTGAAAGAAGTTGGTGGTGAATCAGTCCGGGCCCGGAATTTTCCCTTCCTTTAGTTGGAAGACCGCTTGTTCAACCTCTACCAATGAGGTGGCTTTGAGAAGCATCCTATTATGATCTTCAGTGACCAATTTGGGTATGTGTTGAGTGATTCTTCCTATGGCCTCCTACCGATGAATATTGGGCTCTTGGAGGATATCCTTCAAGTGGTTGAGCAACTCCTCAGTGATGTCCTCTTATTTTTCTATCCGCTCCCCATTATTATTTTTGAGTACTCATACTCTATTGTGCATCCAGTGTTGGATGGTGGAGTGGTGAAAAAAAATTATGTTTCTTTCTTTGTCTTTAAGCCAGCATATCCAGGATTTTTGTTTCCATAGGGTATCTTCCTGGATTCTTCTCTCCTCCAGCTTGGTTGTTAAATATTTTTCCTTGTTCTCTAAGTCTGTCGAACATCCTTCAGATATGATTTTTTGTTGGAGTTGCTTCATTTTCTCTTCCAGATATATTTGATCTTTGAAGATGTTGCTGAATGTTGTCTTGTTCCACACCTACAGTTTTCCTTTGAGCATCTTCAGTTTCATCTGGAACTGACGCATTTTTTTACTCCGAGGAGGTGTGAGGGAGGCCCACCAATCTGAGACAAGGTCTTTTAACCCGGGATGAGTGAGCCAGCAGTGTTCAAATTGAAAGGGTTTAGGGGTGGGCACCCCTGGTCTAAGCCATTGAAGTTGTATTGGCCAGTGATCTAAGCTAGAGGCCAGCATGATGGTAGCTACAAGATCTCCTCCTAGATGTATGAAATATTTCGTGATGAGGAAATGGTCCAGTCTTGAGGCGATCTAACGAACTCCCCCTCTTCTGTTATTCCAAGTGAGGATTCTATTGGAAGTTTGGATATCTATGAGGTGATTGTCATGAATGAATTTCTTGAATTCAGTGATATCCATATCTAGGTGAGGCCTTCATCCTTTCTTTTCCTGAAGGTTTGTTATCATGTTGAAGTCTCCTGCAAGCAGCCAGAGAGGGTGAGAACGATGGTTGTTTAGATCTACAATGTTTTCTAGAAACTTAGTTTTTTGCTGGACCAGTTGGGGGAAGTAGACGTTCGTGAGTAGTCCATGGATTATGGTTCCAATCAAGTCAAATGAGGCTTGAATGAAGTGTTTGTTGGCATGGTAGTTCTCTAGGGTGATGACATGGGGATTCCAAATGATTTCCAAGCCCCCCGAATCCCCATTAGCATCAACCACTAGGGTATTCCATCCTTTCCATATTCTTTTAAAGATTGTGTCCAGAGTAGAGCTAGAGCATTTTGTTTCTTGCATGTAGAGTATTGCAGGGCGCTCCTCAGTAATTCTTTTCTTGATGATCATGTGCTTTGAGGGGATATTTAGCCCTTTGATATTCAATGAGATGATCTTCATTGAGGGGGGTTAGGGATTACAGAGTAAAATCTGGTTAACTTGGGGAATCTCCCATATTCTACCATCTCTTTGCCAGTGGTGACTATTCTCTCCAAGTCTGTTTTCCTTCCTCGTTGGCAAGATTATTTCAGGATTTATTTAGTATTCAAGAACGTACCTCCTTGAATTCCTAGAGAAGGGATCTATTGAGCTAGGGAGACGATTTCCTCCAGCTTCTAGATCTAGTGTGGGGGGATTGATTGAAAATATTTTTTGTTGCATGCTTCTTCTAGCCCTGTGATATTAAAGTCCCCAAGGTCAATGCTCTTTGGTTCTTCCTCGATTGCTTCTAGTATTGTGACTAGATCAGCTCCTTTACCTTTCGTTTCCAAGTTGTCCCTTGCATGCAAAGGGGTTTGGGGGATCAGAAAGGCTTCCGGTTTGATCTTGGTTTGTTGAATCTTTGAGGTTTGGGGAGTCTCTTGCGCAAATCTCCCTGAGTCTTTGGGAGCTTCGTTCTCATTTTCATTTAGTTGAGCTAGTGCGCCGAAGTTTTTGTTTGTAGCTGTGAATTTTTTGTTTTGGTTTGTGTTTGATCTCCTGTTGTTCCTTTTCCTTCCTGCAAATTTCTTAAACCCCTCGGTATCTTGATCGGTTGATTCATTGTTATGTGCAGCCTTTTCATTTAGGAGGGAATCTATGAATAGGTGTCCGTGTTTATGACATTTATGGCATCTAAATGGGATATGTTCATAATCTACAGTTTTAATCCATTCAAAGTCATCATGCAGGAGACTTACCTCGCCAGGGAGCGATTCTGCAATGTTCACGTAGACACAGATTCTTGCATAGGCTGCATGTATGTTGATCTTTGTCTCCTCCATTATTTTAATGAATTCTCCAAGGGCATTGTCAATATCCCGAAGAGTCAGCTCATCCCAATAGTCCTGGGGAAGGGTGTAGAGCTTGATCCAAACTAGAGCCCAAGAGAGGTATTTCTTGTCTGGGTTGAAGCGTTCTACCCAGTTGCGCAGGCATAGACCTGTTGAGTTGAAGAAGTATGGCCCTTTGTCCATGATCCATTTTTTGTCTTTGATGCAGGTGAAGATCACATTGAAGAAGCCCTTGGCACATATATGTAGATCGATATGGCCTTTTGGTTTCCATTTGGAGGCTATCCACCCTAAGAGGGATTTTTTTGTGGGCCAGAAACACATGAACTTTCCTATCAAGGCATGGTCCTTCATGTATTGGATTCTTTCAATCATTCAATGTGTAGGGAGTTGGATCTTAGTTCTAGTGGTATCTTTGGGTATGCATGTGGAAGAAGTGACATTCGCCTCCTCTGCTTCTACTGTGGAGGTGAATTTTTTTGTGGGAGATGCCCCTGTTGTGTCATGAAGCAGGCCAGAGTTCTGCTGACAGTCGTTATCAGCCCATGTCGCCGCTCCTATTGAAGGCGAGCTGGAGGTGGGGGGGAACTATTGTTCCCCCGTTGGTGTCTATCATGATGAAGTGTCTGGGTTCTCCAGGAGTAATAAGGAACCTCAAGAGCCGGGAGGAAGGTCTACCCTGGGCAGCCTGCTTAGAAACCACCAAATCCTAGGTCATGGTCGTCGTGTTGTGTGAGCCTCATCCTGCTCGCTCCACATATTTTCATCTACCAAATCGAGCTTTTCATATGTTAATATATCCACTTAAATTTAATTGTTTTTTATTCTTATTTTTTTACTCAAAGAGTAGACCTAATTTTGGTTATCAGCATTCCAATCCTTGAAGTTATGCATGGTATTGTAGGAGGTAGGCTTCAGTATCATGCTTTGTCTATCATTTTTTTCCACACTTGCATTGGGTAAATTTGTATTTGCACTCATCAAGATTTTCCAATCCTTGGATTTGTACATGAATTTATTGTCAATACCTTTATTTAATTCTCTATGTATTGTTGAATTTATCTTTACACCACTTGTAGCTTACAATGGGAAATTTTGGTTTTGTGCTTAAAACTTATACTACCTTTGGTTATCACCCTTCTAATCCTTGAAGTTGTGCATGATAATAGAAGATTTTGGCTCTAGTTAATTTTTGTGCACTTGTCCATATCATTTTTTTTCCTCAAAATTTGCATTGGAAAAATATGGCATTTTCCTACTTGGTTTTGTTTTCAGAGACCAGGGTGACCATTGGCTTATGTTGCTTCATGTTTGGGGGCTCTAAAGGGAATTTTTCCAATTGTCGCTTGTGTTTCCATGGCTTGATAAGGAATCACCTCTATAAAATCACTTAGTTTCTACCTCCATCTAAGTTCACATGGGTTGATTAGTTGTAACATACCCTATACTCTTTGTCTACCCGCTAGGAAACAAGGTACCTCTTGAAACTTTAAATTTCTTTCTTCTTCTTATAGCTCCATATCATATTATACTTTATCTAGTCATCCAATTAGTTTGAAATTTTCATTATACAACGATAATGCCATAATTCCTCACTAACTTGTTATGAAATGATTAATGCATGCAAACCTAAGAATACAAGCTCGTGTACACACCATAAAACATCCAATGGACAATAATACCATAATTATAATGTAAACCTAAGCATGAAAATAATACAACATTCCATTCATGACATAGTAATATCAATTCACATAATTAAAAATTAATCATAACATAATAATATTAATTATTTTTCTTTTACCTTGGTCCACCCCTAGGGAGGAATCGATAGCTACCATATGCAAGCTTTTAAAGCCCCATTGTTCACCAAAAGTGCCTACCCCTTGTTCAATTAATAACTCTTATATTAATGAGCTCTCTTCACTCCTCTCAACAAAATATCCATAGTTACCATGGCCCATAAAGGAGGGACATTCAAAAGGTGTCTATCCTCTTTTATCTCTACTTGAGAGAGGTTTCTCTCATTCAAAATATTTATACTAGCACCTTCATCCTTTTCTAGTTCTGGATTTTTTACTAAATCCCCATCTTTTTCATCTAGGTCATTAGACTTATATTGTTAAGTGTATTGTAAATTCTTTGGCTTTTTCTTGGATCATTTCCTTCTTGGAGGATGGGGTCAAGCCAATGAACGAGTATCCTATAGGAGACTTGTTTGTTGATTTCAATGTTGGAAAGCTATATTTTCATTTTTTAGAATTTGTATACATTTTTAATTTTCCCATTTGAGAGCCATTTTATTTGACAAATATCTTTTTCAAATGAGAAAATTTTTACTCCTATTGAGTTGAAAAGGAGTACAATTGGACTCCTTCATAGACTTGCTATTGGCTTTAAACCAAAAAAAAAAAACTAATAGTTGTTGTTAAGGTTACAAAGCATTGTTTAATTCAATGTTTAAGATTTGATGACTATCAATTTCTCTATGCATGTAGTTAACTAATTGATAGAGACTAAATTGAAGAAATAAAATTATATCGTTTTCGCTACAGGAAAGGAGGACTGAGTGATGAGAAAAACATTTGAGCATCAACACAATTGGATTCCTCAGTCAACACCAACCAATATCTACTAACCTTCGAAATATTTAGGAGGAGTGAGCACCTTCCTCTTCAACTAAAAATGAACCTTTGCTTAAGTTGATTGCCTCCCTTATAAGTTTTTCAATTGATCCAATCTACCTTTATTGAGATCTACCTCAACACAAACATAAGCATATGTGGCTATACCCACCTAAGCTCTTGCAACATCCATTTTAATAGAGTTTCTCAAGTATTCCCAATGTCCTCCAAAATTGGTAAATTCCAAAATAGTAGTGTTAGATTAGGTAAACAAACCCATGCAGGGAATCTAGTCATTGATAGAGTGTTAGGGTTAAATCCTATAAACCATGGCAAAAAACAATCTCGCTTTTCTTGGGAACCAATGTCCATCCTCTATCACTTTCTTATATAAATTGTGATTGAAAAATAGATAGCAAACAATCCTTTGGAACGAAGTATATCTCAATTTAATTTATCAAATTTTTATGTATCCACTTATGTATATCTTTATAACTAGGCCAAGAATCATTATACCTACTAGTGATTGCTATAATTTTATAGTTGGGGTGGATATAGTTGACTTCGTGAGAAGACACTTTACTAGTTATACATATTCTAAGTTTTCCGTTGTATATGCACTTAGCACAATGAGATTCAAATCAAATGGAGTGGCAATTTTATTCTTAACCACATATTTGAATAAGGGTTTGGATGATGAGAGGACCATGAAATTGGATATGAATTGAGAAGGTTGTCCACATCAAGGGAACCCCTAATGATGGTCTTTCTCTAGGGTGATGAGAACAAATTTGGGCTATTGTCTATGTTAGGCATTTTTTGGTGGTCTCTCAAATTATTTTAAGCATATATGAGAAAAATATGAACATTATAGATGAATTGTGATATTTCATGGAATATAATATGGTTTTGTAATCAAATATGGGGTTTCATGTTGGTCAACACATTTTCTCTAATATGGGCTACTACTGTGAGTAGGGATATCAATTTTTTGTGATACATGTCTACTACTGTGAGTAGGGATATCAATTTTTTGTGAGATATGTCAAGGCTAAATCCATTTATATTGTAGTAAATTCTTATGATTCCAATGTGTCTCCCAAGCATAATCTCTGAGTCATAGTAAATTCTTATGATTCCAATGTGTCTCCCAAGCGTAATCTCTAAGTCATAGTAGGGATCCTTATGCCATCTCAAAACTCAATCTACAAGGGTAAGCAACTTGAGGATTTTCCTATTCTTATTGATCATTTTACTTATTTATTAATTTCCATGAAATACACATTGGGGAACATGTTGATTGCACCCCCTCATTCCAAGGATGTCACAAAGGGTAAAAACAAATTGTAGAACCTAGAGGCCTCACCCATTTTAAAATCCTTGATAAGGCATGCCTAAGCTAATTGTTGGACTCTTCATAAGTGAATAGTTGGTGAGCCATTTTTTGAACCATTCATGAGCTATATTTTGAAATTTTCTAAGCTCCATGTAAGCATATGTGCCTTGTCCTTTGCCTTAAAGAAGCTATTTTACCCTAGGTAACATCATAAAAATGAGGAGCACTGCTTGGAAGTTTATCTTGAGATGTATATTATTGAAAAAGACAAATACATATGTAAAAATATTTCTATAAAAATGTATGGTTTATTAAGTGTTGGGTTTAAATATCATAGACATTTGGAGTATGCTTTTTGGTGGGTATAACCCAATTTGACTACACTTGTATCCTTTCTTTGACATTGGTCATAGCATAACAAGCAAATATCCTAAGCCTTGAAACCAAATATAAACAATTCCCTTCACCTTGGCTAATGAGTACATATGTTTGATATTGATTGTGGAGACATTAAACTCTAGTTCCACATAGAAGGATCCATGTTGGTGAGACGGATAGGCCATAAATATATCATTTAGTTATAAATTGTAATATCAAAAAAAATTTAAGTTAGTTGTTGTATATTGATATTAAATATTATGATGAATATAAGTACATTATTTCACTATGTTTTGTGCTAAATTCATGGGATAATCTAGTTGTCGCTATTGGTAGTAGTGCAACAACTTTAAAATTTTATGGATGGTCTCATCCTTGTTATCGAAAAAAAAAATGAGGTGGAAAATCATGCATATTCAAAACATGTATGCCTAATCTATGAGAGGTCATTCCCATGATAGAAATAAAAATAAACCTCGGGAAGAGGGTCGAAATCTAGAGGTATATCTAAATCTCTAAGAAAAACCCTAAGGAAATGATGGAAAAGTGGAAAAACTAGGCATTGTCATAAGGATCAAGATCTACTTATATTGGTAAAGGAAAGGGATTTAATTATGTTCCCTCCAAAGAAATGAATACCTCCTTGGAGGAAGGAGGGTATGTGTACTTTGATTCTTTAAGCACACATTCAAACCATGATGTACGGTTTGGGTGTTTCATTTCAGATGACTCCTAAAAGAGAATGGTTTTATGAATATGAAAAGTATAACAGAGGTGATGTTTTCCTAAGAGATTACTCAAAAAACATAATTGCATGATGTGGAAAATTCAATTTGTTGCTCAAGGATGGAAGGATTAGAAAACTCCATGGGGTTTTGCACATCTTAAAGTTGGCTAGAAACTTGATATTTGTAAGTAATATAAGTAATGTAGGTGTGCATACTATATTTGAAAGCGAAACCTATAAAATGGTTTCAGGAGAAATAGTGTTGCCGAGCAGATTTTGGAATGGAAATGTGTACACATTATTGGGAAGCACTACAACTAATGGGTGTAATATTTTTAATGTCCTAGATGGTGGAAATGAAGAAGACAAAACCCTTATTGTTTCTAGAGAAAATAAAATGTCATGACATCAAAGACTATGACATATTGGAGAGAAGGTACTAGGAACATTATATTGTAAATAAATGGTTGAAGCTATGTTTCATTTCACACTAGGTTTTTTTATATGTGAACATTACATATATCATAAACAAAATAGGGTAAAATTCTAACCGAGTGTTACTATAGAAAAGGGAATCATGGAGTTAGTACATAGTGATGTGTTTGGATCTATGCATATTCTATCATCAAGTAAATATGTGTATTATGGTTCATTCATATATTATTTATAAAGGAACACATGAATTTATTTCCTTTGGGAGAAATCTAAGGCCTTTAGTAAATTTAAAAAGTTTAAGACTCTTGTGAAGAATCAAGTAGAGGAGAAAATAAAGATGTTGAGGATAAATAATGGTCAATAGTTTGCAGGAATGAATTTGTGGAAGTAGTGTGGAATATAAAGGCAAAAGACTACTCCATACACACCTAAAAAAAATGGAGTTCTAGAGAGGATGAATGTGATGATGATGGAAAATGCAAGGAGCATGCTTAGTGGTTTTGGGTTCGGAGGAATTTTGGGAAAAGTTGCTAGTGGATATTGCATGTTACCTAGTGAATTATTCACCCTCATCAACATGGGTTGACGAAAATTCCATATTATTCATGGATTGGTAAAAATATCTTTCTCAAAAATCTCAAAGTTTTTGCTCGTTATGCTCACGTACATGTTCCAAAGAAAACAAAGGCAAGCTAAATAATAAATCTAAAAAATATATCTTTATTAGTTGTAAATATGGTATAAAAGGTTATAAACTTTACAACATAGTAACTAAGAAAATGGATTACGTTCGAGATGTTTATTTTAGAGATGTTAAAGATGTTCCCAAAATATAAGTCCTACCAAGGGAAAAGGAACTAAAGAAGATAGAGTTTGGGTTGGTTCATTAAAAGAACATGAATGAGAACCTCATACTCAAAGTATGAAGAGATCAATTCAAGAATGAAGGAAACCATAAAGGCAAACTCCACCTTATTTTTTTCTATTTTTGCTTTATGTGTCACTAATGACAATCCTAGATGTATTAGGGAGGTAGTGGATTCAAAGGATGGTAAACTCTAGAAGAAGGTTGTAGTCAAAGAAATGATTGCCTTGGATGAGAATGGAACTTGGGATCTAGGTAATTTTCCA
This sequence comes from Pinus albicaulis, assembly GCA_034641835.2. NCBI lineage: Eukaryota > Viridiplantae > Streptophyta > Pinopsida > Pinales > Pinaceae > Pinus > Pinus albicaulis. Next base: position 1,527,175,083 of record CM076584.1, on the reverse strand, counting down.
ACTCGAAGAAAAATTGTTTGTATAAAATGGGTGCTTAAGAAGAAGTTAGATGCATAGGTAAAGCATAGAAGTACAAATTTTGCCTGGTAACATAGGGATATTCCCAAATGGAGGGAATTGATTTTGGTGAATTGTATTCTCGTGTTGCTTAATTAACTTATATTAGATTTATTTTATATTTTACTCCTACTTTTGATCTTAAAGTATAGTGTATGGCTATGAAGACAATAGTCCTATACAAGGATCTCGAAGTAGAAATATGTAGGAAACAACCATAAGGTTTTGTAGGGAAGGGAAAAAAATAGGTGTTTTTCAAGAAGAAAAAAAAAAATCCCTATATGGTTTTAAACAATTTCCAAGGATGTGTTGTCAAAAGCTTCATACTAATATATTGTGACTTGGTTTCTCAAAGAGTAAAGTTGATCTCTAAAACACATTTTTAATCCCCAATTACTGTAATATGTAATTTAGACTTATAAAATTAGGGTACCAACTCTAATAGAATTTATTTGATGTGAATATTCATTATTAATTTAAGTAAGTTGAAGAAGATATCATCCAACACAGATCCTGGTGCTTGATAGGGAAGTTTGCTTAAGGGTAAAATTTGTAAGGGGGTTTGGGAAGTTTTCCTATCTAACCAAATTAATTGCCGAAATCCTTGATTTTGCAAATTTAACTTCCCAGCTGGCATAAATATGAGAAGAATGGTGGGAGTGGTACTTAATTGATATACAAGTATGGACCATATACCCATCCTAGATACTACTCGTTATCCATGTAGCCCAGGGAGGAACCCAAATTCTCATGATGGGCAGTGCTCAAGTGGAAAGAGGGGATATCAAAGAAAACAAAATAGAAGAAAGTAACCAAAGAGAGAAGACCCAAGTGTGTGTGTAAGTGAACTAGAAAAAACATCGGAGAAAAATAAAATGAATGGGAGAGAGAATCCTCTAAGCCATAGAAACTTGTGAGAGGATTCTATTTTCAATTAAATCCCATAAGGAAGTCAGTGTGGAAACCTTCAGGCTAAGCTAGGGGCTAGAATATTGTTTGGATAATTGGTCTGAAATTAGCACGTAAATAATTGAGAAAAGGGAAGGACTGAGGGATTGTGAGAGTATTGAATGTCTTCTTTTGTATTGTACAGACCCATAGTATCCATATTGTAAATGTTAATAGGAAAAAAACTCAGTAGTTCAAAGGTTGAGAATTGATTTATTTTAGATGAAGGAGAGTGGTCTTCATGTATTCTAGCCCGAGTGAAATACAGTGAACCCTGAGATATGGTTTCCATTAAGGCATCATATCTAGATTGGGGGTATCTAGCTACAAGAGAGACTACAATGTGGCTTTTCCTGCAATTCAGTGGAGAGTGGCTCTCTCTTATTCATTTTCCAACAAATTTTGTAAATTAGATAAGTATATTATTCTTTGCTAAGGAAATGATATTGTTATTCTTTGTTTCATGGAATTTGTTATGCTAGATTACCAAGTATGATGTGGTGATGCATTGAATTAATGTACAACTATGCTTAGTTATTTATTGTTATTCATGTCATGAGTGAAAATTGTATTTAGAAGTATTCCCTAGATTATTCCATTTCATGTAATAATTCTAATGTATATAATGTGTTGTGAATAAAATCTATAGGTTGATTTGACGTCAAGAGTCTTCCTGTTTTTATGTTAGTGTGTCAAGCCTTACCAGGAAATTCATGGAATGAAACAACTACGTTGTATACTTATTTGTCTAAGGAAGCTTAAAAGTTTCTTAGCAAGGGGAGACTTTGTTTCTCTAGAGGTAAGTCAGAATGCTAGTGTTAAGGGTGAAGTTTAATGCTTCGCTTACAACACTTTTGAATATCAAAAGGCTAAGTGAGATCATGGGAAACAAACCTAGTTGCTTAAAGCCCTTGTCTAATTCCTACTCACATATGTTATAATTTTAGAAGTATATACAATGAGACAATAAAATTTTAAATATCGCTATGCAAAAACAACACTTTATAATTGCAAAAATTAAATAAATTCATCGTATATGTAGTAAAATACTAGAAATTATAGGTAGATTATAAAGTTTAAACCAATATCCTATAAAGAGTGTGAATTCATTAAATATTACGACATATAACAACCATTGAACAGGAAACACATGTCACAGATCTCCTCGAAATTTAAAGAACAACATTCCAAAAACGCTAAAGGGATATGAGTCACATATCAAAGAGTTGAAAAACTAATTTTATTTATTCAAATATGAGTGTACAACTAACTATATTTCAAATTTTTGTTAAAATTTGGGTTAGAAAATGACTTTAGAAGCCAAAGATATTAAATATCCATGCAAAAGCTGAGTGCCATGAAATAAGCAAGATAATGAAATATTTTGGCTTGGACCCTTCTAAGAAGATCATGACAATCAAAGCTCTTATAGGTCCATACAACAAAATGATAGTATCACTCCTCATGAAATTTCTCTCTTCACTTTTTCTAGGTGCTTTCCTCAATGGCCTCTTGCTCCTTATGTAATCTCCTTCAATCAACTACAAAATAACTACTTTCATTTCCTTTAAATTTATTTGGTTAATACCTTCTCTTAATTTCGAGAGAATAGTGCTATTGAAGAAACCATTATAATTTTTTAATTTATTTTGAGTAGATGGGATCCCACTAGGCTCATTTCCATAATCTATCATTTAAAACAACACCTTATAAATCCCTTAAACGTGAAATATAAATACTAGCATGATAAAAATTCCAACATCATCCATCATAATTTACTACACCATCCAAATGAATCATCAACGAGTATGTACCATGGTCATAAAACATGTATTCATCAAAATAACATGCATGACAAAAAACGCGTGCCTCCCATATGCTCAACAATAGCAATATTACCCTAAAAATGATACCACTATCATTAAACATTTTTTTTGCCAAAATATTAAAAGTAAGTAGTCATAAAATCAAATAAATACCATAGACAAAATATCTTTGGATGCATGTCAAAACTAGTGGCTATCATTTCTCATCACTCCTTTTTTTCATTCAACTTAGGATGCATGTCCAGGAGGGATATCTTCCTTCTTCCTTCATTTTCAACTCTATGTGTGTTGGTATGTGAGTGGGTTAAAGTGGCTTGTGTAGATGAGAAGACAAGAGAGGCAACTACAAGTTGTTTTCCTTTTTTAGCATGGGAGGAGGGAATCAGAGGCTCTTGTATGGAATGATGCTCAACGTGAGATACAATAGATGGGATCTGAAGGACAATAATAGGTGGTGGAATATCATGTCGGGAACTGGAGGGCCAATGAGCAATGTCGAATGTCTAAATAATGGGATTTGGTTCCCATCCGTCATGCCACTAAGGTTGTTGATCCCGTGGCAGATGGGGCTCAGGAATCTCCATAATGCTAGAATGTGGCTAAGGAAGAGAGTTATGTGATGCATGAGGATTAGGGTGAGGACTAATGAGATGCAAAATGTCGAGTTTGATTTAATTGGTTGAATTCATTAGAGTCTACATCAAAGTGAATGGAAAATCCTATCCTCTTATTCTTTATTTTTCACCGTAACACATTTTTCCTTTTTCCCTTTCCTCTTCTATTCCCCTTGCAACCCTTGCTGGAGAAACTCATCTATACTAAATATAAAAATATAAAAATAAATAACATCATGACATTATATATTTCAATCACATGATAACTAAAACAAATCAAGTAGCAACTTGTGTAGCTCTTATCTAACATAAAAATTCAGGTTCTTGAAACACACATATGATAGATGGAGTGATTAAAAATTATATGAGAAATGACTTCATCATGCATGTATATCGAAACAGGTTAGCTCATTGGCTATATTGATCATGTGGGTTGATGGTTTATACAATATTTATCACAGTTGCAAGAGTATGGACATTTATAAAAAGGAAATGAAATGGATGTTATGTGGAAATGTATGGACATTTGGGAAAATATGCTTCATATTCAAGCCATTGTATTATTTTGCATGTGAAAATTAACAAAAATTGAGTTGTGCAACCGGGTTGCATGAGTAAGAGGATTGTTATAAGTTTTGTAAAATGAGCGAAAATGGCCATGAGTGGAACAAACCCCTAGTTTATCAATATACCAAAAATATTTTTTTCATGTTTTAAAAATGGGTCAGGTGAAAGTCGTGAGGAAAATTGGTATGAAATGGACAAAATGAAAGGTGATCTTCCAAGCAAACAAAATGTGGTTGAATAGTGCAAGTTTGAAGTCAACCCACATCATTTTTTAAAAACATTTTCCAAATTGTGAGAATAATTCTATGACTCACGAGTATTTACCATATTGTCAAAAATCAGTAAGGAGATGCATGAATTATATACAACAATGGTACATTACACAAAAGATAAGACTAAAAGTACATGAGTTTCTTCAAATAATGTTTTGAACAGAGGCTGATGTACCAGTGATTTTTAATGCATTTGAGTTAGAATTCGCAAGTTATGGGTAAGGTGGGGTTCATATGAGACCTACCTTTTAGTTATTTTCTATATATCTCTTTAAAAAACTAATATATTTATACAGGGGCAGCATAGCAAATGGAAATTGGTCATAAGAAAAGGTGGGCACAACATAGCCCACGGGATGAGCCTTTTGCCCAAATAACCTCATTAACCCAACCTCAATGTTGTAAAACCCCCACTGTAACAATATGAATCAACAATAGGAACAAAACTCGACAATTAAAACAATGCATGGTTGAAACAACCCATCAAAATTGCCAAAAATAATGAGAGAACCCCTTAATTTAACAACGCGAAACCTTAAACTAAGAAAAACACATCATCAAATTGTAAAATTATGGGCATTTAATTAATGATATAACCCAACCATGATACATTGAGGACATTATAGGGGACCTGTGAGAATAACATTACAATTTTTGAGTAATTAAATGGTTATAATGACACTATGAGGTGAAACGTATGCAGTTTATCCACTTGAAACTTGCATGATAAAAGCATGTAGCTTGTGTATGAGACATGAAATTCAGCCCAAGTCGATAAAGAGAAACATTTGTTGCCATTATTCATATTAAAACACTTACGTGTTTGTACTTTTAATGAAACAGGGTTGGAGGTATTAACATTATTATTGGGGTTTTATGAAGTGGGAAAACAACTAATAATAAATTCAATGCATAGCCAAAGTTTGGGATCCAAGGGTTTAAAAAGACATATTAACGACACATAAAAATGATGCAACCATCGCAATGTTTTCTAATACTGAAATAAAAGACCACAATAAGTGTGTTATGCTCTTACATGGAGCGGACCCATATCTATTTCAATAGTGAGAACCCATGAAACATTACAAGCTTTCCATTTTGGGGGTTGTGTTTTTTTATTAAAAAAAATTGCATGCATGTGAATTACAAGCATAATGTTGTCAAAATAAACATAGGGAAACAAAATGGAGAAGGAAAAGTCCTTGAATGAGGGGAATAACCCAAACAAATCACACCAAAAGAGCCATTACAAGTAAAATATTTAAGTAACCAGTATTTCAAGTGAATTTTTCTTCTAAGGGGTCTATATTTTGCATATTGTTATCTCTTAGATAAAATCTTAGCTCCGGGAAAACATCTAAGGTAATCTCAAACCTCTTTTAGATTGAAAGTTGGCCCTTCATCCTGGAGAGGGATCTCTCCCTAAAACTCAGCTACTCAAGGTCACAGTAGTAGAAGGTTTACAATTAAGTCCTATGGCCATATTTATTTAAGAATGACTGAGTTTGGTTGAACTATGAGAAAATTCCACCATTGGGCATGGATTCTGGCCCAATCAGGTTTATATAATAATAGTTTTCAGTGAGCAAAACACAAAATCAAGGTAATGACAATTTCTTTGACACTTTAAGGAATTTGGAAGAAAAATTAAGGAAATCAATATAGTGGTTAAGTGAAAATAATTATTAAATGTCTGAGAATAAAGAAACATGGGCATAAAAATATGAGTCCCAATTTCAAACACGCAGTATTTCAGACATGAGGAAAATATTAAACCAAGAAGACAAACAGGGAATCATAAAACAAGAATTTCTGCAAACTGCTCATGAAGATTGCTTTCATTAAAATCGGATCAATAATACACAGAAGGTGCTAACTTTTCCAAAATTTTCCAACCCTGTTTCATTCTACAGTCCCTATATTTATATTGAAATTACAAAATAAAATAAGTTTCTCTTCCATAATTAATTACAAATTGCTAAAAATAAAAGAGATAAAGTGTATTTCTCAAATACATGCACATGAACATCTTTCCAAACCTATTTGCATCTAAAGATCATGTTTTTTGTTGGATTCATGGTTGGAGATAGGATCACGAAGTCGAATTTGATGAGGTGGCATCCAAGTCAACAATTGTCCATGAGCTTTTCCCTCACAAATTCCTAAAAAATAGGGTCGAGTGATCCCTTTGAAAATCCAAAACTGTGATATCTGTTAGAAAATCGAGAGAGATTTTTGTTAATGGGTCCTTTTTCGACAAAAACCTCTTTGGGTTTTCACAAACTCATCCCCAGTTATTCGAAAGCAAATTTGTAAAACAGTGGCTAAAACAAGAAAAGACTCCTTTGGTTTTTGAAATTTCGTTTCCAACCGTTCGTAATCCGCACCTTAAATTATTGTGTTATACAAGAAAAACAGTCTAAAAAAAAAAAAAAAATCAAGTAAAAAAAAATATGCTTTGACACCTCTTTCCTTTGACTACGAAGCTTGTTCACAACTTCCATTGTCCAGAAACATAGGCAATGGAGATGGGAGTGGGATTTTATTACAAGAGTGTGGGATAAAAATTGTTTTACTTCAGTGGATAAAATAATGCAAAGGATTAACTCTGCACAAATTTTAACTCATGGTAATATAATTACTTACACCATTTGTAAACACTTGAGATTAAACATGTTATTCCATCGACACATTTATTTGCTCATGAAAAAGTTTGAATTTTTCATTTGCCGTTGATTTTCCAGCTGTAGTAGTTTAATTGATTATCTTAAGAAATCCACGTTGCTACTTTGGTTGTCAATGCAATTTAAAATTTTCAAAATTTTAATTACATTGACACTCCCATTTTTAGTGTTTTAACATTGTTTATTACAAATTTCTATTGATACTCCCGTTGTCGGCGCTTTTAAAAGAAATCAGACTAACAATGTGATAACAGTTGGCTTCACACAGATGTTGTCGATCATAGATGGAAACAAGAACCCCTATATACCAGAGGTCTAATCCATTGGGTTAACGCCAAATTTTTATCTAAAACTGACAACCTTACTTGCAACTAATTAACTCTCAAGTTGAAAACCACACACTGTTGCAACCTCAAAACTGAAAACTAAAATTGAAAAACTCACTGCTAAAAAACCAAACTCATTGCATGACATTTCCTACTCTAACCTACTAAAATTATCTACCCAATTATGTTAAATCAAAAACCCAATGCAACCATGCAAGCAACTAGGTTAATCACTGGACTTTTTTTCATTGTTCTAAAAAAAGAAAACTTGGAAAATGGCAACTCAAACTCCAACTGAAACTGAAACCCATGGTCCATAGACAACATAAAATATGCCTGCACTGATGACTCCAATAGGCTTGACAAAGTATCATGGAAAACATGCAAATTCACCTCTTATTGATGATCTACCAACTAACAAACATTATTTTTATGATTAGATGTTGGTTGTTCCTGTTTTATATCTTGATTCTCAACATCATACTCAAAAAATATGGCAGGATTTTTTCCACCATCACATCAAAAAAAACCTCTATACGTTCTTGAAGAAGTTCAAACAGAACAACGACATCATGTGCATAAAAAACATTTAAAATTTCCCTTTCTTATGATTCAACAATATTTTTATCTTGGCCTTTAAAAATGTTTTAGTTTGTCATTTCCAAGGATGTAGAATCAAGAGTAGTTTCAGTGTCATTCAAAGAGTTTAAAACATCTCGCCTTTCTTCAATATTTCTTTGCAACTCTAGGTATCTATCCTCATGACTGTTTCACTGCTTAGAGTTTCCATGTGTGCACTTTCAAAATTCTGATTTTCACCAATTTCATTATGAGACAAAAACCCAGAAAATGACTGATTTAAAAATATATCTAGATGGTTGTCCCTATCATTTTCTTACTTGTTTGAAGGATGTTGAAACTATTGTTGACTATCTTGATCTCTATCTTGATCACAAAAATATTGGCAAGGTTGTTGTACTTTTTCATCAAACTCATGGAATGTCATATTACTATCATCACTAAAATTCTGCTCAATTTGATTTTCAACTAGGGGATAGGTTATTGTTTGCTGAAAACACTCCTAAGCTTTACGGCAACTAGTCTCTACTAGTTCTTCCTGATGAAAATACATTTCAAACAGGGCTTCTTTGATTTCTTCATCCATTAAATCTTCATTATCAATGTCAATTCCCACATATTGAGTCAACCTTTTGAAAGATTCACAACAATTCCCAAAAAGTGATGAATATTGAGAGCATTCCTTATAATTCTTATAGAAAATAGTATGAAAATCTTTAAGAAAATAAAGAGTGGTAGGTGGCAACCTTTCATACCAGGACCTTTCCTTTTCTTATAAGGTTTCCATAAACATTTTCATTCGGCAATCTTCATGAAATTTAACCCCAAGCCTATGTCTATGCATATGAAAATTCACCAAATGAAGAACAGCATCATCCCCGTCCTCATATTTTAATCTTGAAAAATATAATTGCCAATATATACGAGGATTATGATTTGGAAAGCCAGGAATATGAGCACGATTCAGAGGAGCATACATTGCAGATTGTGGATCCATCTTGACAAAATAGAGTCGCCAAACAGTTCTTTAGAGAGCTGAGCATTCGTCCAATGGAGTCGTCATGAAAGTTTTGAGCTCTAGATTCAGTTGAGAATGGAGTAGCCAGGTGAATGATGCACAACATTTCCGTGTTTGTCCTATGTTTACCATCATAGATAAGATCTAATCTTTTCCATTCTCCTAGTGATGATTTGTCATGAAATTTTATGTCCCCGAAAATGACGCCAAAATGTTATCTCTTAGAGAAAGTCCTCCTTGCGGGAAAAACTCTAAGGTAACCTCAAACCTCTTTGAGATTGAAAGTTGGACCTTCAACTTAGAGAGGGATCTCTTCCTACACCTCAACTACAAAAGGTCACAGTGGTAGAAGGTTTACAATTAAGTCCTATGGATAGTTTTATTTAAGAATGGTTGAGTTTGGTTGGACTAAGAGAAAATTTCACCATAGGGCATGGAGTCTGACCCAATCAAGTTTATATAATTACATTTTTTAGTGAGAAAAACACAAAAGCAAGGTAGTAACAATTCCTTTGACACTTCAAGGAATTTGGAAGAAAAATGAAGGAAATCAGTGTAGCGGTTAAGTGAAAAACAATTATTAAATTTATGAGAATAAATAAATAGGAGCATAAACATATGCGTCCCTATTTCAAACGCTTGGTATTTCATACATGAGGAAAATATTACACCAAGAATATAGACACAGAATTATAACACAAGAATTTTTGCAAACTGCTCATGAAGACTGCTTTCATTAAAATTTGGTCAATAATACACAGAAGATGCTAACTTTTCCAAAAGGTTACAACCTTGTTTCATTCTACAATCCTTGTCTTTATAATAAAATTAAAGACTAAAACAAGTTTCTCCTCCATACTTAATTACAAATTGCCAAAAATAAAAGAGATAAAGTGTATCTCTCAAATACATGCACATGAACATCTTTCCAAACCTATCTGCATCTACATATCATGTTGTTGATGGGGTCATGGTTGGAGATAAGGATCACTAATTCAAATTTGATGAGGTGGCATCAAATTCAACAACTTTCCATGAGATTTTCCCTCATGAATTCCTAAAAAATAAGGTCGAGTGATCTCTTCGAAACTCCAAAACTGTGATATATGTTATAAAACCGAGATATTTTTTTGTTAATGGGCATGTTTTCGACAAAAACCTCTTTGATTTTTCACAAATTCATCCCCAGTTGTTCAAAAATAGATTTGTAAAACAATGGCTAAAACAAGAAAAGACTAAATTGAAAAATCCTGAAAAATAGGTCTCAAATATTCTTTCAAATCTCTCGGACCATTACACTTGTGTAAAAACTAAAAGACACTTTTTTAAATGAGTCTGTTACCAACAAAAATCTCCTTTGGTTTTTAAAATTCCGTTTCCAACCGTTTGTAATCTGTGCCCGAAATCATTGTGTTATACAAGAAAATCAGTCTAAAAAACAAATTTTTTGTTCAATAAAAACAAATATGCTTTGACACCTCTTTCCTTTGACTAGTGAGCTTGTGGCATAACTTCCACTATTCAGAAACAAAAGCAACAGAGATTGGAGGGAGATTTGATTACAATAATGTGGGATAACAATTGTTTTACTTTGGTGGATAAAATAATAAAAATGATTAACTCTACACAACTTTTAACTCATGGTAATATATGTACTTACACCATCTGTAAACACTTGAGATTAGACATGTTATTCCATCGATGCATTTCTTTGGTCATAAAAAAGTTTGAATTTTTCATTTGGAGATGATTTTTCTGTTTTTGGAGTTTAATTAACTGTCTTCAGAAATTCATGTTTCTACTTTGGTTGTCAGCACAATTTTAAATTTTCAAACCTGCAATAATGTTGACACTCCCGCTATTAGCATTTTAACATTGTTTATTACAAATCCGCGCTCCCACTACTGTTGTCAGCACTTTTAAAAAAAATCAGACTAACAATGTGAAAACACATATCTAAGCTACTAAGCTCTTATATTTTTGCTAATGACCCCAAAAAATTTTACCATGCAATAACCAACCACAAACTTGCATTGTTTTCCTTCAATTACCAAGGTTTGAACAAAGCTCAGGGTGGAGCTCAAACAACAATACCAAATGAATGCAAGAGTGGGTTGGTGGCCTTCCTTTAAGTACTTACAGCTTCAATATCAAAGACGTGCATCCCGGGGCATGCCTTGCAATGTGCCTCATCAATCATAACAAAATCCACTATGTCACATTAATCACCCATTAAATCATGAACCCAAACCATAACTCTTTTTTTATGTGCCATGCATATCACATGACATGACAATGTTAATCACATGCCACCCAAACACTTATAAAATTATTCCAAACTCTATTTGCATCATAAAGCCCAAAACTTATTTTTATGTCTCATCAATGGAGTATGCTATGATAGGGAAAGGAAAACCACATATAACCAACAACATTAATATGTAACTTGAGCATGTAACCAAATGAAAAGAATTTCACCCATGTTCAACAAAATGTTTCACTTGCCATGCTTCATAGCATATGCCATCAAAAGAAATGTCATGTCAAACCAATATTTTCTATGTGCTAACAATATGGACATAAATTACTTGTAAGAATTCAAAACTTGATGAAGATTGCCAAGACAATCGTTTCCCATGTATTTATGGTGATACTCTTTCAGAGGAGACCAACAAAGAGATCAATATATCAAATATGATTTCTTTCCAATTCTTTGTCATGGATTTCACAAGTAATAACATGTGCTAACAACCACGTTGATTTTGCAGTTATGAAATTTAAACAAATATGAGAGCCAATGCCTCCTTATTTCCTACAAGGACCTCACCTACTTAAAAGTTTTTTATTGTATCGAATTTTAAAAGAGAATAAGATTGCAATGGCTTGCACAATTTTTGTAGGGGTGAGTCATTCATGAGTCAATAGCTAGCCCCTATATTTGTAAGAGTTGTAATTGGTAATCTATTGTAATTTGTAACCCAGAGGATGAGAGTAATCATATCCCAGTTGGGTGAAGTTGATAAGGACATACAATTGGCCATTTCATGTCCTATTATTACACAAATGTCTTATTGAAAATAGTATTGGGATGCATTCACGGGCTAGAGAAGACTTTTTTAGAGATCCTTGCGTAATTTTTCTCCTCGATTAGATTTAGTTTCAGTTCTTTGAAACCATTTTAAGAGCTTAGCAATAAATTCATAAATTCTAGGATGACTCTTAGAAATTCAAGGATTACTCATTGAAAGTTTTGTAAATTTGGGTATTGGGGGATTTTCCCCTAGCCCCTAATCATATGGTCTGACAAGAGGGATATTACCAAAATATAATTGAAAGGTTCTTAAGTCTGGAGGCAAAGTATCGGTTGTTGGAGTATTGGGTGTTAAGCAAAAGGGTATCTATTAAATAATCTCCATGTGAACCTTGATATCGAATGGTCCTGAAATGTTTGTCAACTAATACAAATATAAGTTGCAACAATTGATGATCAAGCATCATAGTATTATGTTTTCAGAGTATAGGGTACTAGGTGCTTGATATCATGCTAAAAAATCATTAGTGCATATCCTCGATACTAAGAAACATCGATACGTCTATTGACTTATGGAGATAGATGGCCGGGAATTTTCTTATTCGTTGACATCCCATTATTATTTTGGATGAGAGGGTGAAGAAGTCTTATATATTTTCCTCAGTGGCATAGTGATTCAATGCTTGGAGGGATGATGTGGCATGAAATTAGGCCTTAAATTGCATGGCATGCTAATGTAGTGCTAACATGGCATGTCGATGTGTTATGATGACATGGTATGAAGACAACCCCTAGATGATGTGGTATGCTGACCTAATGCTAACGTGGTGTGTCGACATGGTAAGATGATGTGGTATGGGATGAAATTGTGATAAACCTTGGGTAATTCCCCCCTATTGTAAATATTATAATCGTTTTGTTCTAATAAAAATAAGCTGAGATATGCAACACATGTTCAAATATTTGGCGGAAGAGGTGCTTGGGGAATTTGGAAGAGTCGATTCATATGTCACCAGCATGATCAAATAAGGTCACTAGTGAAAAAATGATTTAAAAATGGTAGGTTGGCAGGTTGTGGGGGACCAAAAAATTACGTGATATGAGGCCATTGGTGGGAAAGAAATGTTAGCTGCCTGATCAAGTAGTTGTAAAAACAACTAGCATGATGGAGGGTTGTGGGGAGATTCCCCGTGCATATTTGAGACAACGTGGGAGGAGTCAAAAGGGAATGAGGAGCAAAGAACGAAAAATGTAAGGAGAGAACATATGTGAAGGACGCATAAGAGGACTCACAAAAACTTAGAGAGAGCTCACATAGAGTAGAGAATGAAGAGACCCCAAGAGAAGGGGGACTTTCCCTTGGAGGAAGAATAAGAGAAACATATACTCAAAGAGGAGCATGCATAATGTAGGGACATATAATGCTTAATGCATTGAAGAAGTGGCTGAGCAATAAAAGAAAATAAAAGACACAAATAAGATGAAAGGAGAAATCATTTTCAATTTTGAACAAATAAGTGTGGTATGGGCATCTCTCGGGTGAAATACAGAGGCTCTCTGGATTCCCTGGTTTGGGTGGAGGCCCTATTTCTTTGGATTCATCTCCAAGAAGTGTCCTAACACCTTATTTGCTTTGTTTCGAGTTGAGAAATTAATTTAGTGAGCTATGGACTCTCGTTGTAGGGTGGAGCCACTAAAGGTATTGTGCATGGTTGTTCATAGTGAGTTCAGGACTCCTGGTTCATGGTGGATAGATTGAGGGCATTGGTTTAAGGGTGGAGGTGGTATAGCATTTGACACTACAAGGAAAAGACCCTCTAGTGGATGTTTTTGAGGAACCACAAAGAAAAATACCCCATACATACGTTTTTAGTGAAGGTTACTAGAGGAGGTTGGTGGGCGGAGGGTTTTGCGGATGTTTTCCTATCGATGCTCTTATCGTTAAAACTCGCCCCGGTGCTCTCAAAAAAAAGAAAGCACCGGTGTGGACAAAATCATTGGCACACCGGACACCGTGCACTTCGTACGCACCTGCCCGGTGCATCGTAATATAATAGAAAACCGGTGCCTCACAACTCGTCCGCGTCGATGCATTATAAAACACAACGCCAACACCAAAACCACCCAGTGCGGTAGACAAAAACCGCACCGGTGCATCATAAAAAACGCGCAAAAACACAAATCGACCGGTGCGTTTGTAACAAACAGTATCGGTGCTCCTATAAACATTGCGCACCAGTAAAGGGTTAAAAAAAAAAAAAAATCCGACAAAAACCCGGATTTTTCAGTTTTCCAGTGCTTCTGAGCTATCAATTACCGGTGCGCACCAAACATTGGCACACCAAATAGCATGTGTGAAGTACATATACCTTCAGGGCATCCAATTACTGTAACGCACCAGGGCGTCAATACTCTTCCGCACTGGTGCATCATAAAACACCACGCCAAAACAGAAATGAACCGGTGCATTCTTCTCTAAGAGCACCGGTGCGCCAGAAACCGCACACATTGGAATAGCATTATATATATAAAAAAAAAATTAAGACCAAAAAATCAGTGCTTTGCCACTATTATGCACTGGTGCTTTACCATTACGCCGCCTCGGTGCATCATCAAATTTTTGCGCCAAAACTGAAACATCCTGATGCGCGATTAGGGAAACGCCCCGACGCGTTATAAACAACGCGCCAAAATTGATACCACCCGGTGCAGTTTTATTTAACAGCACTGGTGCACTTATAAAACCCCGCGCACCAAAACAGGGTTAATTAAAAAAAAATTATGGCCAAAAAAATTCATTATTCACTTTCCTCAGTGCTCCAGAGCTCTCAAGGCCCAGTGTTATTTCCTTATTTTTGAGCTGCCCTGACATCGGTGCTCTCATTGCACCCATTGCATGCACTGCTGCTCTGCATTGGCCACCAATCTCCAGCTTGCATTTTAAAAAATAGTGGGAAAATTTTATTTTCCAAATTTTACAGCCAATATGCCTCCTCGACGGCGAAATGTACAAGTATTTTTCTATTTTTTCTATAATTAAGCCTTTTAGCGGATTAGAAATTGAAATAAACTTAAAAATAACCATTAAAAAAGAAAAAAAAATTTGTCGCGCGGTGCGCTCGATCTGTTCGGCTCGCACCAAATAGTGGTGCTACCTGTAAAATTTACAAGCATCACTGCTACCGGTGCTAACGGTAACCGCACCGTTTCCAGGGCGGTGCCGGAAGGCGCCCCGAATAATTTTAAACTAAAAATAAAAAAGAAAAAAGGTGGTGCGCTCATTTATCCAGGCGCATCGTTGACCCCGGCAATCATACTGTGGGGCGTTGACTTCATTTTCCGCCCCGGTTTATGTCAGCGCACCACATTTTTCATTTCGAGAGGGTCAATCGTGCGGCCAGGTAAAAGACCGCACCGTCAACTATGTCATTGTCATGAAGTTGGTGCGCTGACACGACTATACGTGTCGGGGCGTATATTTCAGTCAGTGCACCTCTACTCTGAATTATATACAGTCCACGGTGCTTGAAAAATCGACATCTGCACCGAATCTGCTGCGGTCTGTTTCATTAGGGGCGCCGGGGACGGTGCTCTAAAATATTAGGACGCACCGGCACTGGTGCGTGACTATTTTTATGGAGCACCGACTTGTATGTTTGTTTTTTTTTCCAAAAAAATTATATATGTATATTTATAAATACATTTTCGTTTTAATAAAAAAAAATTATTTAATATGGCAATGATTCAGAGAGAACAAGAGCAACAACAACAACAACAAGCAAAACAATATGACATGATTTTCCAATGGGAGGCGAGAGAGAGGGAGAGAGATGGATGCCCTCGCCCTATTACTGCAAATACCCAGGAGATCCTTATGCAGGTAGGCCTCCTCAAGTTCTATAAGGAGGATATTTCCAGCCTAAAGGCCCATAGTGTGCTTTTGAGACATCTTATCGGCAGGTGAAATGCCCACCGACAGGCTTTTCAGGCTGGCCCCAACCAGTGGTACACACCCACTGAGGAGGACATTTATTTTATTACAGGACTATCGACGAGAGGGGTGGATTTTCCCTCATTCCCAGACGTGCCAGCTGGTTGTGTAGTAGGGAATCAGTTAGTTCACTCCCAGAGATACATTGGAGCACATGTACTGTCTCCTTCAGAGTTTTAGGTACCTGGAAGTTAGTTACTTATAGGTGCTTTTGGTAGACAGGACGTGCAGTGCCTCTCTATTATCGCTTCGATAATTTTGCACAACACCAGTGATGGGCAACACATTAGTTGCTCACTTTTATATTACGTTGATTCTTTAGTACAGTACGACTTGTCAGGTGGTCTGCCATTTTTTTGCGACTGTTTTGTATGGCCTTAGATAGATGTCGTGCTCATGCACAAGGGAGGGTCAACTTCCCTTTTGCTTCAGAGCTGTTTTTATTTTATTTTTTGAGAGGTTTCCAGAGATGAGACCTAGTTTTGTTCGACAGCCTCGTAGGCCGATGTTCGAGGCCCAGATGTGCATGTGGGGGCATATGATGCCCAAGAGGGGAGACACTATGTTTCCAGCAAGGATATCACATGATTCACTGGAATTAATAGCTAGTGTTGGTGGGCTGCAGTCCTTCATTATGGTCCCATGTCCTTATGCTGGACTAGATTGGCGAGGGTGTCCCAACATCCTCTTCACCCCTGATGAGCCACCAAATGATAGAGGTAATATTACTATTTTATTTATATTTATTCTAACATGTTCTTTAACTTGTTTTTATTAAATTGTGTAATGAAATTGTCTAATTATTGTTGTGTACTTGTATATATTTTGCAGACATTGGCTCTTTTGATGGCGATGAGATGCCGGATCCACCACATGATCCAGGTGTCGATCCTGATGATTATGATCAGGATATGGCTGATGCGCCGGAGGGTGAGGCCGGTGGTGCAGAAGAGAGACGTGCTGATCCTCATGCGCCTCATGGTGCACCGGTACCGCCTTTTTCTAGGCGTGGTCGACTAGAGACCAGATACTGGATGGAATTGGGTAGCCAACTCTATATACTGATTTCAGATGCGGGCATCAGGCCCGCTCATTACAGAGATATATAGGGTGATGATAGATTGAGACAGATGTGGAGAGGCATGTCACGTGACATGTACGACCTGATGTGACATGTCGTAGGAGCTACGACAGCTGTTACGCGATTGAGGAGGATTGTCCGTAGCTATAGGCGTAGTCTAGCTACGACACGTGATGGACAGTCTGCCAACAGCGACTCAGATGCATCTCGTGATCGTTCACCTCGCGGCGTGCCTGATGAGCAGCATGAGGCTCCACTGGCAGCATCTGACACTAGTCATCATGGAGATGAGGCTGGACCATTGGCCACATCCAGTCAGCAGCCTGCAGCATCCATCATGAGTACTAGTCATGATCATCATGAGCAGGCTGGACCATCGACCGTCGAGGCTGCAGTCCTATTGACTAAGCAGACCACCTCCACTACTACTGCGCCTCATATTGATCATGTTGTACTACCACCAGCGGATACATCCATCAGTACTAGTGATCATCATGATCATGAGCAGGCTAGTCGACCATCGACTGTCGAGGCTGCACCCAGCTTTACTGAGTACGCCACATCCACTTCTATT
The DNA here is from genome assembly GCA_034641835.2 of Pinus albicaulis. Lineage (NCBI taxonomy): Eukaryota > Viridiplantae > Streptophyta > Pinopsida > Pinales > Pinaceae > Pinus > Pinus albicaulis. The sequence continues at coordinate 1,527,157,515 of CM076584.1, read as the reverse complement.
AGTGTTATTGATCATGTTGTTATACTACCACCAGCGTCTGATCCATGACATGATTTATATTACAGTTGTATATTTTTAACATTATTCAGTTATATATATATATATGGTCCATGTATTTTATGTCCTTGTTGCAGTTGTACTTAATTTTCATGTTGATGATCATCATGATGTGGCGCATATTGTTAGTCATGTTAGATATGTTCATTTAATGTTTAGCTTGCAGATAGATGTGTATATGTGATAGGCACATGAGTTATTTGACATTATATTGAGATGTATATTTGATGTTTGTGTTGTGATGATGTTAATATATAATGTTAATTTGATGTTAATTGAATGTGTTTATTAGTCGAATATGATGTTTGTACGATGATTATCATGATCGTGATGATGTTTATTAATTAATTTAATATTATTAAATGACCATGATATTTATTAAATATTATGTCGTGAATGTAATTGTAATCTAAATTTTAATTCTATGTAAAATTGTATTTGTATTTGTACTAATTGTAATTTTAAGTGTAATTGTATGTAAAATATTTATTAATGTAAAATTTTAATTGTAATTGTAATATGTAATTTATTCTGAAATGATTGTAATTGTATATATGAAAAAGTGTAAAATTGTAATTCTAATTCTAATTGTATGTAAATTTCACAAATTGTAATTGTATTTGTAATTGTAATTTTAATTGAATTGTATGTAAAATATTTGTAAAATTGTAATTGTAATTGTAAATGTAATTCTATGTAAAATTGTAAATGTAATTGTATTTGTACTAACTGTATTTTTAATTGAATTGTCTGTAAAATATTTGTAAAATTGTAATTGTAATTGTAAATGTAATTATATATAAAATTGTAAATGTAATTGTATGTAAAATTAAAATTCTAATTCTAATTCTAATCGTAATTCATGTATGTGAAATTAATGTAAAATTGTAATTGTAATTTTAATTCTAATTGTACTTGTAATTTTAATTAACGTAATTGTATGTAAAATTTTAATTCTATTAATGTGAAAATTTTAATTGTATTAATGTGAAATAATTTTATTAAAATATTTAAATTTGTAAATTTGCAAATAATTGTAAAATAACAAATCTATAATAATACGAATTTTTGTAACATAAAGTTTAGAAAATAATGAAAACAAATTCATGTACTTTATAATTATCCTTATTTTATTATGATCTTACATACAACAACAACAACAACAAACTTTAAAAATTTTGGTGCTCTTATCATCCTAACAAGCTCTAGTGCGTCATTTTAATACAACGCATCGGTGCGTCACATTTCCGCGCACTGGAAACGAATAAACGCAAATAAAAAAAACGCAACTCTATTTTCTTTAAGTTAAAAAAAAAACGGCAATTTGAAAAATGGGCCACAAAATATTTTCGAAAATCTAATTTAATAAAATAATTCTTTAAATACTAAACACTTTTCATTATTTCACTATTTTTGCTAAAAAAATTCAGTCAGAATTTTGCAGGAGACGGACCTGGAGCAAGAGAGCACGAGGGCACTGTGGATGGCGAAATACGTTCAAACAGAAGTATTCAGACAATCAAAAACCAAAACTTTGGTGATTCAAGCCCTTTATCATAGAATTTCAAACCACTTCATGATTAAATTTAATTCTTTTTTTTTACTTTTTTCTGCAGTTTTTTATTTTTTCCTGTAGTTTTATCCATTTTTGTAGAAATTATATGCACTAAGCATGCATGTGTCCTAGATCCACCTGATCTCACACTATTTAACTTTATGAAAGATACTGAATCTATTCCACTTATTAATCTTTTGCGGAAAATTTAATTGCACATACATGTGAAGCATAAAAAAAAAATTATCAATCGCACATAACACAGTTTTTTACTAGGAAAGCCTGAAGCTGAAAACCCCAACTATATATTATGTAACATGGAGATCATACGATAATCTCATACAAAGCTAATCATATCAAGCTCTCAGTACAATACAATCGCTACACATTAATCAGGCTTGATCTTGAAAATCCATGCACCGATCTTTGCCACTTGCTAACCTGTCTCTACTGCGCAATCCCTGCTGAAGAATGGCTCTGAATGAACTCGAATTACTCCAGCCTTGCTCACGCAATCCTCATAGGCATATCCACTGAGTTTGTGGTGCAAAAAATGCAACACTATAGTCACAACTGATAGTCACACTTGCTCTTTCACCTATCTCTCCACTGGTCTCCACTGAAACTGCCATGCACTGTAGTTAACTGATGTATTCTTCAATTGATTAATGAGTTATTATTTAGTGAATTAATTCACACCACTCTCACTAGTGTATCAATCAGTTAGACTAGATACAACTAGCTCAACTGAGTCTAACTGAGTTAAACTGAATACAACTCCACCAACTACTTCTACAACTCCACCAAACTCTGTCACATGAGTTCTAACTGAAGTCCTCCATGCATTAACTCCAGTAAACCCTCAGGACTAGTGTAATTCCTTCTGTTAGTTGTTGTGCCACATCTATGCACTTAACTGAAGTGCTCCAAGAGAATAAGATAATGTTTAGAGTCCAAATATTTTAAGAGCTAATAATATTCGACATATCTATTTTTAGATTGGCAATCTAAAAATAGATTTCGCCCAATATGTCTAAAAATAGAAGTCCATCTATTTTTCCAACTTGACCAACCATCCACAAATAGCATCCTGCAACTCATATAATATGATTGACATGTCTAAAAATAGACATAGTCTAAAGATAGACTTTGCGCTAAAAATCACCTATGTGGGCCCCACCTAGTTTAGGTGATTATTTTCCAACTAGGATCAAGGATGATGTTTCAGTATGCCTCCTTCACTGTTTCTTGTTGCAATCTTCAACACTCCCTCTCAACAAGAAAGGATTGTCTTTGCATGCGACATGCAACTCCATGCATTTGCCCTGCAACCTTTGCAAGCGCCCTGCAACTCCATGCATCTGCTCTACAACTCTTGCTGCAACACTTCCAAAACTAAAAGGCTCCAAACAACTCAATCAGTATAATGCCTCTGTCATCAAAGTCTTCGACTTCTGCTGGTACCAACTGCACATGTCTTCGAGAACCACTGCGTTTTTGAACTCTGCACCCATGCACTCTACACTTGCTGTCAACTCTGAACCACGCTCCAGTATCTGACACTGTCACTTTGATCTGCCCACATCAATCCAACTGATCATGCTAATGCTGCTCTGTGGGCACCTCATAGCCAGGTTCAATTCATGATATCCACACCATCTCCATGAATCCTGCCCATAAATCTCCTCTTGGAATTACTCATGCATGTCGCCCCACCTCTCACCTAGTGGTATAGTTGCATGCACTCCCTCTGCCCATCTGGCACGAAATTTCTCTGCATGAGTGGTTGCTCCCACTCCATGATCCTCATCTTGTGGCTGATCCACATCCCGATGTTCACTCTTACCTGCATGCAAATCCTGCTCCCTCTTAAGCTTCAATTGCATGACTTTCTTGCACTTCTCAATAGTAGGAAGCTCCGTATAAATCCCATCTACTTCAAGTATGTAAAGATTCTTCTGCATTTTTATTTTTTTGAGCTTGCCTTTAAGTGCCAACTTCCTCTGGTCACTTCTGCTTTGGAACAAGTATGTCAAAGCTTTCCACATTAAGAATGGAGTAGCTTTACCATGAAGGTTGGACACAATGTGGTCCTTCACACCTTCCAACAGAATCCTTCGACACTTTGCTACTTTTTCCATGTGTCAAGTGCGGCTACATCGCTATAACTCGGCTTAGGAACATCGCTATCGATGAAATCCTTCAGCCCATTATCATCCAGCACCACCTCCATCATGTCCTTCCATGCAATATAATTTGAGCTCCCATCAAGGGCATACTCCAATCGCAATCCGTTGAAAGACATTTCAATGAATGCTTAACTATCACACCAAGAAACTCCTGTAGCATATTCGAATTGTCCACCAACACAAACTCACTTCACAATTGCAATCTTCAATCAAAAATGCTTCGATACCATGTAGAAATTATATGCACTAAGCATGCATATGTCCTAGATCCACCTGATCTCACACTATTTAACTTTATGCAAGATATTGAATCTATTCCACTTGTTAATATTTTAGGGAAAATTTAATTGCACATACATGTGAAGCATAAAACAAAAATTATCAATCACACATAACACAGTTTTTAACTGGGAAAGCCTGAAGCTGAAAACCCCAACTATATATTATGTAACATGGATATCATATGACAATATCATACAAAGCTGATCATATCAAGATCTCAGTACAATACAATCGCTACACACTAATCATGCCCGATCTTGCAAATCCATGCACCGATCTTTGCCACCTGCTAGCCTGCCTCTACTGTGCAATCCCTGCTGAAGAATGGCTCTGAATGAACTCGAATTACTCCAGCCTTTCTCACGCAATCCTCATAGGCATCTCCATTGAGTGTGTGGTGCAAAAAATGCAACACTATAGTCACAAATGATAATCACACTTGCTCTTTCACCTATCTCTCCACTGGTCTCCACTGAAACTGCCATGCACTGTAGTTAACTGATGTATTCTTCAGTTGATTAATGAGTTATTATTTAGTGAATTAATTAACTAATTAATTCACACCACTCTCACTTGTGTATTAATCAGTTAGACTAGATACAACTAGCTCAACTGAGTCTAACTGAGTTAAACTGAATACAACTCCACCGACTACTTCTACAACTCCACCAAACTTTGTCACATGATTTCTAATTGAATTCCTCCATGCATTAGGTCCAGTAAACCCTTAGGAATAGCGTAATTCCTTCTGTCAACTGTTGTGCCACATCTGTGCACTTAACTGAAGTGCTCCAAGAGAATAAGATAATGTTTAGAGTCCAAATATTATTAAGAGCTAATAATATTCGACATATCTATTTTTAGACTGGCAATCTAAAAATAGATTCCGCCCAATATGTCTAAAATTAGAAGTCCATATATTTTTCCAACTTGACCAACCATCCACAAATAGCATCCTGCAACTCATAGAATATGATCGACATGTCTAAAAATAGACTTTGTGCCAAAAATAACCTATGTGGGCCCCACCTAGTTTAGGTGATTATTTTCCAACTAGGATCAAGGATGATGTTTCAGGATGCCTCCTTCACTGTTTCTTGTTGCAATCTTCAACATTTTTACCCTGAACCCTTCATTTTTTTTGTTTTTTCCCTTTCTTCTCCATGTTTCTGTGATTTCAGAATTAGGGTTTTTCATTTTAGATTAACGTCCAACTCATGGGATGACTTGCATAGTCGGATCCCAATCCATTCAGCCATTACGTAAATTTTTGAAAAAAATGGATTTTTCTTTATCGGTGCACCCTGCGTATTCCACTGCACCGGTGCTCTATATTATTACAGCGCACCACGCAAGTTCTGTGTCGTAAAAAATTGAAAACATTTTTTTAAATCTGTGCGCCAAATCTGAAATAGGGCACCGGTGCTCTCTTTAACTAGGAAAGCACCGTACGGTGTATTACATCATTTTTGCAGTGTGTTTATAATACCCCAAGCACCGTTAGGTCTATTACACAATTTTTACGGTGCGTTTATAATACCGAATGTTTTGTGATGCGTTGTTAATATATCCACGCACTGGCGACGGTGCGGATTTCATAAAAGGCACACCAGTGTCTCGAGATTTATTTTCTACCTGAAAAGTTGAGAATTTATTTATAAATATATTAATGAATGATATGCTACAAGTTTCAAATTGATAAAGAAATGACTAACAAGATATCAAGTAACAAAAATACTGTTAACACATCAAGAAAAGCAAAAAAAGCAAGTTCTTTGTAAATTATTTATAAAAAAATATTATTTTTGAACTATATGTAACTTTAACTAATATGTATTGTTTACTGTGTATCATGAAAAGCCACAAAATGACGAATCTCGATATGATTATTTCTGATCTATGACCAGAAGAGCGTAAAATTTTAACGAAAAAATTGCAAAAAGATGAATCAGGTGAATGAAACAATACTATCGATCCAATATGAGTTTTTTTTTTAATTATCATTAATAATATATTTAAAATTATTAAATAACATGTGTCAAACAGTCTACTAATTCACATCTGTTTAATGTTCTACATGGACCAACAACTCAGAAAATGAATTTTGTTCTAAGAAAAGAAAAAAAATAGAACATCCAAATGAAAATGAATTGCTCCTTGGCTCATTTGGAGTGGTGGTGGAAGTTAACGAAAGCGGGGAAAAATTTTACAAAAGATTGAGGGATCTAGTGGAACAAATACAACAACGTGCTTCAAATGTAATATGTAATCATTGAATTTTTCGATCATTAGGTACAATAAATAAACAATTTAGCATTAAATATTAATTTTCAAGAATTTTCTTACAGAAAAGAAAAGAAAATGGAACCCATTCAACACACAAAAGAGGATGACAAGGAAGAAAATGGTTGATCTCTAAGTTTGTGAGTAATTGTTACTTCCTTATAACAACTTAACTAGATTTCATTTTTATATTTTTTAAGTTGTTTTACAAAAATCATCATTGAATGTCTTCAAACAGGTGATAACATACAAAGAATAACCATCAGACGAATTGATTGAAATTGGGTTAAATATGGGTTGTGAGTATATGTTAGCATATCAGAATTTAATTGTGGAATTTGTAAGCATCTATCTATCTTTTTTTAATTAGCTTCGTCTATAATTAATAGAACAAGAACATATTTTATATTAAATATATGATTTTTTATGGGGTATAAAACTTGTAGGAAACAAAGTATGGAACTGCGCCAACAGATGAAATTTTGAAAGATGGCATGGTACATGTTTTTGAAAGAATGTGTATAGTTTTTGAGTCAATTGTTGCTATGGTACGTCATTTTTATTTTCGATTTACATTGATGTATATTATTTAATATTGGAATTTTCATTATTCTCACCAATGTATATACACTCATTTCAGTTTATTTTTATGTTTGTAGATGGAAAGTGAAGAAGAAGAAAACAATCAACGTCGTGAACACAACATTCCTGAAAAATAACCCAAGTCATGGAAGTAGCTCTAGCAGTGATAGCAGTTCAAGCGAAGAATGATGATCACTATGTAATTTGGATATCAAAGCAAGGCGTTTTATTTTTTGAAATATGTCTGTGAAATCAGACATTTTGTTTAATGTAATGGACATAGTGTCCCAATTGAATATTGTATGGCGTCACGAATAATTGTCCCATTTTGCAACATAGATTCGTCTTATATATATATATATATATATATATATATATATATATATATATATATATATATATATATAATTTATTCTATTGTTTTCTCCATTGCCACTATTGCGTTCTCCATTGTCGTTCTCAAATGCACTAATAAAAATTTAATTCATATGAATATTATTATAATATTATATATATGTGCCGACTTTTGATGAATAATGAATTTTAAAAACCACATTAATTCTAATAGGATATGACAAATTAATCCAAACATCACATTCAAATGCATTAATAAAAATGTAATTAATTTGAATATTGTTATAAGATGTGTCGACTTTTGATGAATAATTAATTTAAAACAATCACAATAATTGGACTATCAGAGGTGGATGGTTCTAAAAAAAAAAAAAAATGAAAACCAGTGCGTTTATGTGTCTATACGCACCGATGCGTTTATGATTCTATGGGCACCGCACTAATACCGATTCCAGTTATAAATATCGGTGCGTTTGTGTGATACTGTGCACCGGGGCGTTTATGTACCTATAAGCACCGGTGCATTTGTAGATGCCATGTGCACCACACGAATACCGATACCAATTATAAATCTCGGTTCCTTTCTGTGATACGGAGCATAGGTGCCTCATAAAGATACACAGACCAGTGCGCTTATACGACCTATGGGCACCGCTCAAATCCCAATACCAATTAGAATGGCCCTGTGCGTTGTATCACCAACACCAAGCCCGGTGCTGTTGTTTTCCGTAACGACCCAGTGCATTCTCCTTCGACCGCCCCGGTGCGCTGTCTACTAATATGCACTGGTGCATTAAAACCTTATAAGAGCACCGATGAAAAAACATCCGCAATAACCTCAGGCCACCCATTTTTTTTTTAGTTGTGTTGAATTTCTGTTAAAAGCTCTGCAAAAACCTCCGTTACCGGAAACGGATGTGATAGCATATGTTTTTTTGACAATTTTGGCCAATTTTATAACACTAAAAACCTCTTTTATAACCTCCGCTAGAGGGTCATTTCCTTGTAGTGTGAATTCCCTGTATTGTTGAGGGTGGAGGTGGCAGAGCCTCTTTATTCCCTATATTGTTGAGGGTGGAGGTGGCATAGCCTCTGTATTCCTGTATTGATTGAAGGGTGGAAGTGGTATAGCCTTTGGATTCCATGTGCAGAGTTAAGGGTGAAGGTGGATCAACCTTTGGATTCCCTTAATAGTTGGTGGGTGGAGATGGTATAGTCCCTGGACTCCCTATTTCAGCTGGCATCATTGGTTGATTCCCTTAAATCACTCCTCCTCAAGCTTTGAATTTGTACCAGAGGTGATTAGTTGCAAGAAATAATTGTAGTGCAAGCCAATCTAAGGTTGAGTGGAAGTTGAAGCCCCAATCTCAGTTGTTAGGTCCTTCATTATAATATAAGTGCTTATCTAGCTCTATGTGCTTGTAACTATGGTATAAATACTCATTGTGTGTTTAATGCATGAATCAATGTTGATATATGTTATTTTCTTCATGGTTTTGAGGAGTGGTTTAACTCCTGTGTGTTTGATGTAACTGTGCCAAATTATATGTTTATTTGTGAGCTCAAATTCTATCTAATTTTGTGAGTACTCAATATGGGTGAATCTTCATTGTTTGGTTAATCTAATGCATGAAAATGAAAGGTAATAACAAGCCCTGTGTTGTGTGATTTCTTGTAGGAAGCATGCATTCCCTTATTTATATTTATACTTGTGTATGGTCATATGCCTGTGATGGACATAGTGGTTGGGATGGGTTAAATCTCTTATAAACTCAAAGTGGAGTATAGAGTATCCCTATCTTGGTATTTGTGTGTGTGTGTGTGTGTGTGTGAAGCTTAAGAAGGATGTCTTATGCACATACACCATTGTGTATGGGAATTGGACCAAATTTATATACACAAAATTTCAGGGGAGATAGGTTGGTATGGCAGGGAGTCTAGGGTGTCTCCATCCATACAACCATATATGTACATGAAGCTCACGAGGGACAACAACATTTTATTGCATCAAAAATTGTGTAAACTTATATTGAAATGTGTTATAAGTTGGGATAAAGAGCATGATGGCTAAGGATTGGAGGGATTTCAGTGTGATGGCGAAGGTTTGGATGGCCTGGGCTGAGTGTCAGGAGCCTCGATGAAGTCCCACTTAACTATATGCAACTCAGGCATAAGCTCTAGAGGGATAGGCACCATGGTTGTGCACTGAGAGCCTTGGTGAAGGCCCACTTACATATAAATGTATGTACATTCCCAAGAGAAGGTTTGATAAACGACTGTGTTGAAATCAAATGGAATCATTCCACAAATTGTAGTCATGATTCTCGTCTTAGGATCCCTAGAGTGCACACCAATGTGCGAGTTCGAGATAGGAGGCCAAAACAAGAAAAAGTATAGTAGTTAACGTGAAATATTTATAGCATGGATTCATGTTTTTCACAAGGGATAGGACCCTGGTGGTATCCAATCCATATGGTACAATGACATGGATTAGTGGTGACTTGGCACCTAAGAGTAATACCACATGGAATGTGTTAATGAACTTTTTTGTGGGGTAAGTGGTAAAAAATAGGTGACATGTGATGCTTCTGGAGGAGGCCACGTAGACAGGATGACATAATCTCAGGCATTTTGATGGAGTGGCAGGAAGGTAAGGTTGATATTAACAGTAGGGAGGAGAAATAAGTCTAGAACTTGATGGTAAATTCTACATCTTGGGACCTATTAGTGTCAGTATTTGCATCCTGCCATCAATGATCAAAATTCCTCTTTTCCTATAATTTTAAGGGTCCCACTCAGAAATTTTTTATCATTCCACTAGGTCATGCAAAAAATTAGTCACTAATGATAGCCCTAGTCCAAAAATATCACTCTTCCTCAAATTTGATTACTTGCTGGCATAGTTTCATACTTTGTTGGTTGTACACCATCCATAAAGTCAATATCAGTCATGTCATATTGAAATTTAGTCCTTCAAGGTCTCATTAGGTATTTTAGGGTTTTTTAAGGTTTCATTAGGTCGTTAGGGTTTCCAAGGTCCAATAAAGCTTCATTTCCACTACATAAGACCAGCAAGTAAAGGGTGATCCAATAAACATCTCTTCATCATATGAAGATGATTTGTAAAGAAAAAATCTTGTTTCAGCATGTAATTTTGGTTTTCAGATGTAATTTTTAAATTTCATTATGTAATTTAATGTCATCAAAATGTAATAACTATCATGATTCCCAAGTTTCTAACTCAGAGTTCCAACATGCCAAAGAATCAAAATGTCAAATCAAAGAGTTCTCAAAGTCATCAGATGATCAACTTGTTAAGGAAAAATTCAAGTACAAAGGTAAAAGTTCAGAGTTTAAAGTGAAAATGAGGAAAGAAAAAGTGGGTCCCAAGGCCCAATTAATTAAAATCATGAAGTATAAAGACCACCAAGACATCACATAGAATCTCATTTCTCATTTCCTCCATTGATCTTACACTCCCATAATTGAAAAATTCAATTTGCAGGGTCAGAGAGCGAATTTTTCACTGGTGTTGTGCTTACATAGGGAAGTGTTGCGCTTAGAGCAATGGCACTACGCTTAGAGCAAGCAACGTTGCGCTTATTCTCCACTGGCATTGCGCTTTTTCTCAATGACCCTTCCAGGCATCAAAACATACCAAGTTCCCTCAAAACTTCACCAAGTGCTTGTTACACACTTTGAAAAGTAAGTAAAATAGAATGTTTGCCCCCTTGCACTTCCTAAGAAATATTTCATAGTGTTTTTGTTTCTTAAGAAAAAATTGACATTTTTTTAAGAGAAACCCTAGTTCTACTCCTAATTCCCAAACTGATGCCCTAATACCCTAAATTCCCTTCCCAAAAATCTAAAAACCCTATCCCTACCCTTACACTATCATTCCCAAATCCCTAAGTCCCTTTTCCTAAAAATCCTAAGTCATGGGCTTCTACTTCCTAGGCAGCCCCTTCCCTAAACCTGTAATTAAATTCTCATTTACAACTCCCTTGATATTTTGACCTCCCATCACCTCCCCCAATTCCCTAATCCCTTCTCCCATCTCCCTAAATTTTCCTAGAGCTATCTCTATTCCTTATACCTATCTACACTCACCATTCCCATATACCTTATCCCTAGGGTTTCTAGGCCACCAAAACACTATAGAGGAAGACAAAGGCTATGTTGAGGAGGAGGGTAGAAAGATAGGAGAATAGAGAATATAGAAGGCCTCACAAAGGAGGAAGAATTTTAAGGCTAGAGCCCACCAACACAAATGAATTCAGGGCCTCTCCCATGATTGTCAGTTGTTTTGAATATGTAGCGTGCCTTGATTTTTGAAACATGATTCAAAGGGTCCAACATCATCCCATGTTGACTTCAAACCTCAAAGACAAGTAGGTGACCCTTTCTGGTGTGACCTTCAATGTATCTACATATGTCATTGTTGTTGCCACAGGGATTCCAAACATGGGAAAGAAATGGTTTAAATCTAAGGATTTGGAGGATCAATACTATGAACCATTAATTAAACCTAGATACAGGAATGAAAGGAGGGTTTTCCCTTTCAACTACCTTCTTGATAGGTATGCACCCATGATGAATATCATCATGAAGTACTTCTCTTGTGAAGGGAGGTTTTCCAGGCTCTACACATATCACATTAGACTGCTGATGCACTTCAGAAGAGTATATTGTTGAATATTCCATACATTTTATTCAGGAGAATAGATAAAATGGCTTACATTGTGCAAAATAGAGACCATCACAAGCAGATGAATAGCCTTTTCCACCACTCATTGATCAATATCACTGTCCTCCATCACCTTGATCAAGTGGGCATCTCATGGGACACCTTTATTGCAAATGACATCTTCACTGCTCCACAAGCTCCACATGCTGAAGATGTAACTTCTTCATCTCACCCAGCTACATCTATGCCTCCACCTCATTCCACTACACCTCACTCCACTTCACCTACACCATCAGCATCACCACCATAATCACCATTTTATGAGCAGGATGAGTCACCTAGCACGGTTGAGGTCAGCAAGATTAAAGAGGCTGAAATCAACACATTGGAAAAGACATATCAGAGAGGGCATAGGCGGGTGTTTTCCCCACAGATTGTGGGAGGGGCCCTACCTTCTTCACCAACAAATTAGATACAGAAGGGAAAACAAAATATGGCAAAGGAAGATGTACATGAGGAAACCATTCATGAGGAGGATGACCTCCATGAGACAGAGACTGATTTTTCCCTTGTTGACTTGGATGAGCAGCATGATGATGAGGCCTCCAAATTGATTATCAAGAAGAAATATGCCCAAATCAGGGAGCTTCAAACCAACTTAGAGAGATCTAATTTTTTCATTGCATATTATGAGCAAGAAAATGAACAACTCAAGACCAAACAGTGCATCATGGAGATTATGCTTCTCAAGGAAAAAAGAGAAGAAAACAAAGAAAAGGCCTTCCTTGATGAGGCTTATGAAAGATATGGTGAAAAAAATGAGACATAAGAACAAGTGGAAATAACAATACCCAGGACTAGAGGGCTAAAAAGAGCTCTAGAACTAGAGAGGCAAAAGGAGGCTGAGCTTGTAATGAGATCACTTTGAATGAGCAGTTTACCATCATTGTCAATGAGAATCGGGAGAAATGGCTTGACAGGGTCAACCAGCATCTTGAGAAGCTCCTGGAGAAGGAAAACAAAGACAATGACATATTGAGAAAAAGGGCCAAGCACTACTTCAAGAAAAAACAAATTGCAAGCTCAAAGCTCAAAAAGGCCAAATCAAGACTTGAAACCCTAACCATGCAAAATGAAGGGAAAAAGATTGATATTATTGATGAGGCATCTCTCATTTCCTATTACACCTCATCAGCATCCCACAACATAAAATTTGAAGAAATTTGGGAAAATTTTTAAATTTTTGGATTTTTTTATGTTTTTGTCAATTTTGCACAGTGGCACTGGCAAAAGCGCAACGCCTAGGGCATTGCGCTTTTCCTAGGGACTTCAAATGGAAAAAATGAAGGTACCATTAGATTTAGAAGGAAATTTACAGTTATTAAAACAACTTTTCTAAGCTTTTTTGGGTCAAATAGGCAGTCAAAAGGTCAAAAAACATTCGCAAAATGACCTTTCCGCGTTGTTTTGGAGGTTGGTGTTGCACTTTTGACCAGTCTTCGGATAATTAGTTTTTGGAGGGTCAAGTCATAACCATTTTATAAATCAAGTATATATATGGAAACTAGAGTGGAAATTATTTCCAATGAGCTATCCTGAGCTCAATTTGGACACCTGAAACCCCCTCAAAAGTGGAGTTGAAGATGGTATTGTGCTTTTGACACATTTTCTCAGTTTGCTGATATTTCTCAATTTTCTCAATTTTTTCTAGTTTCACTTGGAAAATAGAGGTTTTACCTCTATAAATCAATGATTTAAATGTAATTATGGTGTTTTTACACTTACCTAGGGTAAATACATTAGATTAAAAATTTTGATTATGATGTAATGAATCAGTTTCCAAAAAGTGAGGGATGAGTCAGTTTGACCTCCATACATTCTAGGTATCAGTTCAGTTTTTGGTGGAACTACTCCTCCTCTCAGGGATTCGACCCCTAAGGATGGTATAAGTTGTATTGTGGTCTATATATTGTACTTTTTGACTCGTTTGAGAGGTTGGATGTTGTTTCATTGATCAGAGAATCTAGTGTAATCAACGTTTGGCAGGAAATTAATGAAAAGGTTGCAGCTATTTATTTGGGATACCTGTGGTATGGAAATTTAGCATTGTTCTTCTTATGTCTCACTATGTATGATTTTTTTGTTTCATGATCCATTTCATTTCTATGTTTTTCTAGTTTTCAAGTTGATAAACAGAATACATCTTTCATGCTCTATTTTGGGAAAATCTTCTTAGTTTGTTCATCTTCTTCAGTTTAGAAATAAATCATGCTTAGCCTTGCTCTTTCTATATCCTCATCAGTTTGATCCATCTCACCCTGAAACCCTAAGTTTTATGTTTTCTACCAACCTTTCCCATTGAATCTCTGTAACCCTAATCTTATTTTTCCTGATCTAGCCTCTTTGACCTAATCCTCATCCAGCAACCCAAATTCAAACAAACAAACCCTTGTACTCATACCTAGCCTAAAACCCTAATTCATCCAGTCCTCTTGGCTATGATTTTGTGGAGAGAGCCCTCTCTAGTTTCGTATGGCTAGATACTAGGCCAAAATATTGGTTTGTGGTTACCTCTGTTTGGACTCTTTCTCAGCCATAGAGATCCAGTGGAGTGATAACAGGACCTCGGTGTGGTTGGCAGTGTGCACCTAGGGAACACACCGAGGAGCGAAGGTTGAGATGGGAATTACTCCAACATTTGATGACAAATAAATTGTCATCGTGGGGTTTCAGTATCATTGGAAAAGTGGTGTGTTGTATGTGAGCCCATAGCAGAGCGAAAGACGAGAAATCCTCCCATCGATTGAAAAGGAAGGATTTTTGTCTCGCTACCTAATTTTTATAATGTGTCAAGGGTTTTTGTCAAGAAAAAAATCAATTTATAATGAGAAAATGATGATATGTAAGGCATGGAGGTGGCCTGGTGGGGACCATGTTGTGGTGACGTGGCCTATGCCATGGTGGCATGCTACGGGGTAGTGTGCTAACATGGATCCGCTAAGGGAATGACATGGAAGTAAAATAGGATGCCACGTGGCAGAGATTGATGAATTAGCAAGAGAATATTGACAAATCTTTAAATGGCCAGGAGTCAAATTAAGAAAAAAAATTGTATTGTTGGAATGCTCTCGACGAGGTGGACGTAATGGCGATGTTTATTTTATGTTTCGGGGAGTTTGAAAAATGGATAATATTTTAGACTCCATTTCCATAAAAAGACATTGGAGGTTGGGTCAATTATAATAACACCTTCTTCTACCCTTATTATGGGATATCGGGTGGATGGGGGATTTTTACATAGTGGTATCGGAGCTAAAGGTTAAACATTGAACATTTGGAAATAAGATAGGGATCTAGAACAACATGATAGGTGTCAAAACCCGTTATGAAGGATGGTTGTAATGAGGATTAAGGATATGTGTTGCTTGATGTACTTACTTGCGATATATGCACACAATATGTTAGTATTTATCCTAACATGGTTTTGTTGTTATGTATGTGCTAACTTGAGGTGTAATGTTTCAGATAGCCTTGCACCAATAGACTCTCAATAACAAGCCAAGGTGATGACTTACATTATGCATTTATATTTTGTTTAACCTAACAATTATGTGTGTGTACGACAACACATTAATGAGACACTAATAGAAAAGAAAAAGAAAAAAAAAGGGAGCAAGGGAATGAACAACGTGATGTTGTAATATATCACTAACAAGTCTCAACATGGGCATGAGGAAGAATCAATTGAGAAGAGAGGTGAGGCAGGCTCTCTCTATTGGATGGATACCTTGAGAAATTTGAAGTTTGAAATAAGGAGTTACAAAGTTGATAATGATATGTTGGTTAGGGCACAAGAGAGGCAAGATAAAGTAAATGTACGTATATTGTGAAGTCTCTCAGACTTACTAAGATAAAAGAAGCATGAGTTGGGGGCTAGTCAGAGGTTTAGGTAGAGGTCATCAGGATAAGGGAAACAAGAAGAAAGGACTAATGGAGGATATGGAAGTAGATCTAAGAAAAGGCACAAGTTGGCAAGTGAATACCCAGAAAGGGTAGGTACTCCACTGATTACTTCGAAGAGAAGAAAAAGCACCCATGGACAACACTCTGATGCTACTACCAAGAGACATCATCATCTTAGGATGATGAGGAGGGAAAAGGGACATATGCTAGAGGAGTTCAAGAAGGTTAGGTCTCCTACATTTTATGGTGAGATAAAGAAGGAAGAATATGTTGAAGCATGGTTTCTTAGAATGGATAAGTTCTTTAGAGTCCACAGCTACTATGAGAACATGAAGGCAAAGGTTGTTACCTTAAGCTTTAAGGCTAAGGCATACATCTGGTGGGAGGGTTTAAAGAATGTGATGGATATAAAAGAATAATAATTGACCTAGAAGTATTTTAATAAATATTTTAGGATAAAATACCCATCTTGGAGGTATTTTGACAGTAAATCCAAGGAGTTCTATGAACTCAAGATGGGCCAAATGTCTGATGAAGAATACACCACCAAATTCCTGGAGTTGTTGAGATATGTGCCTTACCTCAAGGAGGAAAAGGCTAAAGTATAGAGCTATATTAGTGGACTTCCGTCAAACTTCAAGAATCAAATTGAGTTTGATGAATCTAGAACACTAGACGATGTGATTAGGAAATTGAAGTTCTGCTATGAACAATTTAAATGCAGGATGAAGCATGGGTTTGAGTGGAGGATAAAAAATAGTCTGAAATATAAAGGAAAGGGACACAAAAATAATTAAAGGCCACAAGCTATAGTAAAATGGAGAAACACAACCTTAGTCAACCAAGGCATACCCCAAATGAGGTTCAATGCAACCAATAAAGGTTGCATTACCATCCCGCAGGAGAAAAAAGTAGAGTTGTTAGGGTTGTTCCTTTGAAGTGTTGGATTTGTGCTTAAAACTACCTAAAGAAGTATTTCCCACAACAACAAAAAAAGAGAAGGACCAAGAGTGTACAATGCTCAAGAAGTCGAGACAATATGAGAAGTGGTTCAAAATGTGCCCATAATTTATGTCGTCGTGGATAACAGGAAAGATGACCACTAGTAATCAATTATTGAGATGGAATGTATGATCTGTGACAAGAAAAATATTTGTTGTAGTTTATCCAGGATCAAATTTTAGTCATGTTAATAAAACAATATTTGAAACGAAATTTTGCCAGAGAAGTGCACATGTATTTTTGGATGGTCCAAGTAGCCACAACAACAAAAGGAAGAGTGGAGCATTTGATTAGATCTTTTCCCTTTTTTTCAAGTGGCATGTCCACAACTACAAATTTTAATGTACGGTTTTTGGGCACATATGATGCACTATTGGGAATGTATAGGTTGGCCCTTCACCGCACTAAAGTGGATTGTTATGAAAAAACAATGGAATACCTTGATGAGACAAGGGAAAGAAGAGTGTTGCAAGGGAAAATAAAACCCATATAAGTGAGGTTGATCACAACTATGCATGCCAAATAATTTTCTATAAATGATTCAAGATGTTTTTTGTACAATTTAATAATGGTATTGGGATAGATAGCAGCAATAGTTTATTGGAGCACCCAATATTGAAGCAATTTCAAGATATGTTTGTGGATTAGAGTCTTAGTTTACCACTTGTTGTTGTTGCGAAAAACACCATACAAAATTTTCACTACACTTGAATTTTGGAGCCTACTGTGGATCTTGTGATCGTTTTTTCCATAGTCACTTTAGGGTCGATCGATGCTTTGTTAAGTATTCTAGTCTTCTTCTCAGATTGTAAGTGTCAAATTCACTTGCTCACACTTGCTCAATCCACAGCAATTTCATGAGCGCACTATTTTATGCAAGCTTGAACAGACATAGTGCAAGTCCATCAAGACAATGCATGTGAAATGTTCAACCTATGTCGATAGTCATTGCACACTTTCATAGACACTATCTCACTTTTGGTTGTGATTGTTCTTCTATTTCGGTGAGTTTTTCCAACTGTCGCTTTTGTGCACCTTTTCATTCGCGAGTGTCCCTTTCATGTTTACGGCTATTTATTTTTCTTCTTTTCACTTTTATAATTGTCTTTTTCATGTTATATTTTCTCTTGCATGTGTCGTTTTCAATGTCATTCGTATTTTTAAAGTATCATTTTCACTTTTCTCTTACTGTCGCAAGTGTCGTATTTTGGACATGGGTAGTATCACGCATTGTATAACTGAAGTTTTGGTTTTTTTCAAGGGGTAAATTTGGTGTTAAGAAGTTCCATTTATCATTTATACATGTATTATACTCATCCCCAAAGTTTTGTCGCGACAATGTATCTTTAGTGTTGCACATGGGGAAAGTTGTAACATTGTCGTCACATTGGGGAATTATTTTGTTCGTGTGTTATGAGTGATAAATGTTGTGTCTTCAATTTCTTTAACTGTGTGGTCATGCTCAAGTTTTTTCTTTTTTCACTTTGAATTCATTGATCCCGCACTTAGGAAAATCTGGAAAAGTTCCTTCTCGAGCAACTTGACCTCACTCAACCCTCCTAAATTGTGCACTACGCAGTCTCAACCCTCAATATTAGACCTTTCCTCCTAGAACTGTGCAATGCACAGTATTATCCCTCAAGCTCAAACCTTGCCTCCTAGAACTGCGCAATACATAGATCCTGCATCCCAGAACTGCACATTGTGCAGTCTCAGTGCTCAGCCCTAACCCTTGAGCTCTTGAACTGTGCAAGCCCAAGGTTTTTTTCCCTCTAGAATTGTGAAGTGGGAAACCTCAAGCCTTGAGCCATAAGCTTGCCTCTTTGAGCCCCTCAATTATGCATTCACTTTTCCCTGGCTTGAACTATGCATTGCATAGCCTCAAGTGCTATCCTATCCCCTGACCTCTTGAGTTGTTCAACTGCGCAATCCTTGAGCCAATATCTCAGCCCAGCACCCGGTTCCAACTCAATTAGTGTTTTTCATGAAGCATTTTAGACTAGGGTTTTATTAAAATGATGTCATCTTGTCACGAGTGTATTTCAGTTGCAAATATTATATCTTGTTATGATAGGATGATTATGAAGGAGATGAAGAAAGAGACCCTGCTAGAAGACACCAAGACACTTTCATGCATATGTCGTAAATGTTGTAAGACTACTCTTTGAATGTTTGCGATATATGTTGTTTTCATTTGTACTAAATAAATTGAACTATTTTGATGGCTTTGGTACTTATTAGTTGAAGATGTGTTGTATTTTTTTAACAATCATTTCTTCTATGTGAACTATTTCACTAGTTGATCAATGATTCACACACACACACACACATATATATATACGCTCGTGTGTATTTACTAGATAAATACTATTACTCATCATTTAAAGGCTCACTTTTATCTCCCTTTGGATAGAAGAACCTTGATACATTATGCAATTGAACATTCCACAAGGCATACTCACTTGTTCATTTGAAAGCACATGTACATTACTCTCTCGTGTTGACCATCCAACCCAAGGTAAATCTCTAAGAACATATGGCATCCAGGCCTTATTTCTGGAAGGGGTACTACACCAAACGCTGTGAAGTTTGATTGGGACTTTTCATCGGGGAGACCACCTTGGTTGACGGATTTACAGCACCGTCAACACCACCACAAAAGTGGACTTTATTATTGAGTTTTTTCTTGGCATAACACTAACATCCAAAGCTCCATATCTTTGGTGGCTTCATCATGTACAAAGTGTTTGCATTTCACCGTAACTTGCCTTCTCACTTACCTATGGAACATAATAAACCTCCAATGTCCAGCCATGTTATCCACTGTGCTTAGCACAAAGGCTTCACTCAATGAACCTCTAACATATCACGTGTGATAATAGCATATTGAAAAATACCCTTAATTTGAGTACATATTGTAAAATACCTATAAAATCATATTATTTACCCCCCCCCCCCAACCAATATAAACACAATACACCTTCCCAATTTAATAACCCCTACTTTTTTTTTCTAAGTAAGTCTAACTTCTATTTATAAAACATATAGTACATGGAATGTCTAGCCTCTGGAATTGCTGGGCTAGCCAATTCCAGAGGCATTGTGAGGTAAAATATAAAAATTGTGACTGCCCCAGAAGGGGAAACCAACCAAATTGGTTTGCCTACAACTGCCCATCACATGGAAACCAACTTTATACAAAAATAAGTGAAACATGATGAAAATGTCTAGGAGAAAAATAATAAATCGTAAAAAGAGTCCCAAACTGAAAAGAAACCTGAAAAATTTAGGTGTCATTACTCGGGGGAGGTGTCTCCTCCACAATTAGGCACCTATAATCCTTGGTGTCATCATCAATCGTGTCGCGGGGCACTGCAATTTCAGGAATGTTGGCAGTGCGAGCACTACCCATGCCCCCTTCGTCCCCAGACCAATCCTTATTGCTGTTGTCGCTACCACTGCTTCCATTGCCTCTACTACCTTTGCTTTTACTACTAGAGGCAGAAGCGCCATGAATATCGGGGGGAGCTTCATATTTTTTCGAAGGCAGCATCGAATCTAAAATGGATTTTCTGAGCAATTTCCTGGGACGAAGGCTCTCAGCATTAGAAGCTTCCTCCTTGAAGCTTATAGAGATGGTGGCAGTTATGTGAGGACGGTCCAAGGTGCAAGTGCAATAGAATTGGGCATAATGTGAAGTGGACGGAGAGGGCAGAGTCTCCAGATTAGGTAGCGGCAGGGGAGAATGATAGGTGGGGTGGTGTAGTGGCAGGGAGGAAATGTGAACAAGAGTTAAGGAACGAGACCTCCTCGAGGCCAAGTCTCAGCCTCGACCGCTGCGGGTAGTAGGATGGCGACCATAAGAATCCTCCAGCGAAGGAGATGAAGAGTCAAAATGGTTGGAAAGCGAAGGCCTGGACGGCCTGCCACGCCCACTGCCTCGCCAGCAGCACATACGGTGGCGCCTAGGCATAGTGGTGCTCGTGGAAGCTCCGTTGAGAGGCTGAGACAGCGAGGCCGAATGAGCAGAAGGCTGAGGAGCCGAGTGAGAAGAGAGCAGAGGAGCCGAAGGCTAAGAGTTAAAATTTAGGCTACAATGAAGGTTGTGGGAGACGTGGTGGTTGAGAGCAAGGATGATATAGCAATAGAGACTGCATCGCCTCCCTGTGGGCGTTCTAGAGCTCAGCTCTGAGACCACAAAGGGATAGGTACGGCAGGAAGGAAATGGAGGTAGGCTGCTGCTCGGAGACATTTTGAAGTGAGGATGAGTGCATCGGCGAGTGAACATCTTAATGGAATTGTGGTGGGATCAATTGGCATAAATAAATTCCCACGGCTTGAGCCCATGCGTGACCATGTGGCTGAGCCATGTGTCACGCCATGGGCTCATTGTATGCCAACCTTTATTGTTCACCTGCATCTGGGATAAAAACCCCTAATTTCACTATATATTGTAGGTATCTTTTTTTTCATTAACATTTTTTATACCCCTTTATATTTTTTCATTAACTTTGAGCTCCATTTTTTTATGCCTGCCAATATAAAAACCCTTTACCCCTATATATTCCCCAATATATTATATCATTTTTTCCTCATTATATATCCCCCAATGTGAACCCATGTGCTATGGTATTGCTCCCATAGTGAAGCCCCCGTGGTGCTTAGTGCCCCTTTAGGAAAATTTTCAACTCATTTATTTCAAGGATACACCTAATGCACTCCTGATACAAATTGGTATGTGCATGAATATGGAAACCAATTCATCTTTCTAGTTCTATCATCCTCTTCTCTACTTCATCAATCCCCTGGGAAATCCATTTATTCTTCCATGCATTCACTCATCTTCCAAGTTCCTTCTCGAGAAACTTGACCTCACTCAACCCATTTGAGTTGCGCACTATGCAGTCTCAACCCTCAATATTAGACCTTGCCTCTTGGAAGTGCGCAATGCGTAGTCTTAGCCCTCAAGATCAGACCTTGCCTTCTGGAACTATGAAATGCGTATATCCTGCCTCCCAGAACTGCACATTGTGCAGTCTCAGGGCTCAACCCTAACCCTTGAGCTCTATAACTGCACAACCCTACCTTCTAGTCACCTTATTTTGTGCACTGTGTGGTCTTAAGCATTAAGCCTCCAACCCGACCTGCCTCTACCTTATTTTAATAACTTAACACATGTTTTGTGGCACACCTCACGGTGATCAAGGCATATCATAGGGTTCCAGTGTCACCAAAATGGCCCTATTTTTAAATTCTTCAACTCTATTGTGTTGTTTTGCACTCTGATATCATCAAGCTTATGTCATTTATGTTGTTGTCAATCTCACATGTCTTGGGTAGTTCAGTGGTTCTCCTTCAACACTAACACATATGTCATGAGAGATAATCATAAACTTTTAAATCAATTTATAAAATAGCATAATCATATTAAAACATAACTCAAGTCATTGTGAATCAGAACTTTAAACCAAATTAAAGCATAATCTTAACAAAATCTCTTTAAACTGATAATTAATACTTATCTCTATAGCTTCTTATTTACTCTTGTACATGAGTGGTTTATCAATTGAAGCAAGCATCCCCCAATTCCATGCAATTTGTGTATTCCAATATCCTCACACCTCCAATAAGTCAGGTGTCCTTGTTCGACGAGTATATAAGTGGATAGCTAGCATTTTGGTGGTGGTAATAGTCGAGTTGCATGCACTAAGTGGTTTCTTGGCCCAAGGGAGCACCCAGTGGCATATGTGCCTCGTGATTTAACCAAGGAATACAATTAGAAGTTAGAATACTTATTCAATTAACCTTCAACATATCCTTGTCATAACATAATATAAACATGGGCACATAAATTTCGTAATCACGTGATCATAGTAATAATTAACAACAAGAATTCCCACTTTTTCAATGGATCCCTTACATGATATGGGATCTCATTGGATAACCTCATTATGTTATCCCAAACATGTCATTCACATATTCATGAGATTTTTATGAGCATTAACCAATCATCCTTCCAAAAGAATGATTCCCAACAATGACTTTCCAAGTAAAATGGAATTACATACATTCATTTTAACATTAACATGTTCATGAAATATATCACATTCATAATGTTAAGGTTATAAAACCTCCTCGTATCCATGTAAAGCATGCATTAATCTGCAAACAATGGTTTCCAAACTCAACCAAAGGAATTCTCACCCAATTCCTTTCCTTTTAGTTTTTACCTTGCTACCATCATCAATGTTATCAACTAATATTTTTTCTATTGCAATATTTAGCAGTTTATTTAACTAAGCATGTCCTCATCTATGTGGTTCATAAGCTATTAGTTTTAAACCTTTTTCCTTTTCAATCCATGCTCACCACAATTGTCAGGAGCATAAATATAACATAAATATCAACAATGGGTCATTCTTGCGTGCAACAACCCCTATTTCTTTTTTCATTTAAATAAAATAAGACCAAGGTCATGGGACACGTATTTCAAGATGAATGGTGGGAAAAACATCTTAGCGAGCATCACCTTCATTTTATTTATGGCTATGGAAATTGGAAAATGTATTAGCAAAGGAAAAGAGGCAATAATTGGCATTTTATCTATGAAAATAAAGGAAAATAGGAGAAAATAAGGTGAAGAGATACATATTTTCATGGAAGGGAAATTAGAGGGAAAATGAAGGAAAATGAATAAAAATGAGACATCAATAATAAAAAGGCACCTGAGAATCAGTTGACAACTTTTTCTCATTCTTTGATCGAGATCAGCTAAGGAGAAGGAACAAGCACTTGGACAAGAAAGCAAGGAAAGCAAGGTAGTGCAAGAGGAAGCATGGGCAAGTAAGGAAACAATTAGCTATGGATTGTAGGTAACAGTGTGCATGTGAGATTTAGCATGTTGGTTTTTGGATGCATGGTATATGCATGTGGTTCCTTGGTTATGTGTTACCATTGTCATGCATATTTTCTTGGATTGACAGTGGTTTCATCCTTTCTTTTCCATTTCCTGGATAACCATGGCGTTGTGGGTTTTCCACTTGTTTTTCTGATTGGTGCTCAAGTTCCCGATGACTATGGGTTGGAAAAAATGCTTTGCAATCCTTAGAACAACTTGGGTTGAGTTACTAGTTCCTGGAGCCATAGGTTGGGATAAATGCTCTAGAGCCCTTGCTAGGTTGAGTTACTAATCCCTGGAGCTGCAGTTGGAACAAACAATCTAGAGCCTTGGAAGGCAGTGGGTTGAGCTACTAGTTCTTGGAGCCCTGGATACCTTGGGTAGAGACCAATTTGGTTGAGTTAGTGATTTATGGACTGTAGAGGTCAAATAAATGTAGTTGAGGGTTCAGGTGGTTTGGCCTCTGGAAGCCCTGATTAGTTTGGTTTTAGTTTATTCCATGAGATCCCACATTCATGCTTGGGATATGGTGCAGGGAGGGGTTGGTTGAAAGATATATTTGGTTCATCCCAATCTATTGTCGAGTGGTACGTGGAATTCCTTGACTTGGTTGGCATTCTCATATGATAATATGAGATATTTTCCTATTGTGTTCTATGAGCATTTGTAGTAATTATGTTGGTGATTCTATGGAAGACTTTCCATGGTTTCTATTATATTTGTATGTTGGTTATTTTTTGGTTATATGATGTAATATATCTATGGATATTGACATGTTTTGATAATTTATCGAATGGTTGATGAATGTGTGGACTAATCAGTGTTATTGCAGCTAGCTAGAGAGGGTTTAGATCCTTATTGGTGAATCTCACATGATGAATATCCAATTATGATTATATATGCATTCATAAAATGTAGCTACATGTTTTCCATATGTTTGATGAAATGCATGTTATGGATTCGGTAGTCTAGATTAAGTTCCTGCTTCAAGTTTGAATGTTTTCCATTGTCATTATATAAATTATGATTATGGAAAATTCCAGGAAATTCTTGGTAGTGGTCGGGAGGTTGGCCTGAAAAGGTGGCTCATATCTCGGCAATGCATGTTCAAAACTGGAGGATTTAGGCCATAACCGCATGGAAGGAGGTGTGTGTGTGTGGTAAGAGGTCTATAATTGCACCCTTGCCTTGTTGTGCGTGTGTTTGGGGTGCTATATCAGAGAAAAAATGTTCCATCTCAGGGATTAATCACATGGGGTGGTTGTTTATCTCATGAGTAATCTATACTCCCTGTAGGATGTTAGTACGTGTTCAGTTTGTAGGCTCCACTTCCTTAATTGGAACTTGGAGTTCGGTTCATGTCATAGTGACACTTGTATCATGTTTACCCTATCGAGCTTGTAAAATTGGGTAAATGTGGGAGGAGTCGCTATAATTCCCACTTGCCTAATGGTGTTCCATTCAACCTAAAAACCATTAAATAACCTTTCTTCATTACCCAATCATGGAAAATACCAACTATGTTTCAATGTCATTCACACAATGATCATATTTTTAGAGATTTATTACTTACCATGCTACTATGATGGATTTCAAATAATGACCTGTCTAGCCACACAATTTCATTATTCTTTGCATATCTCAGCCACGTTGTATTAAAGTTTAGGAAAAATTTCCTTTTTGTGTCATTTCCATGGTTGTTACATTGTTTCCCATTTTGTTTCAAGTGGACTCAGCCATACCCACCTTTTTTGTTCCTATCATCTTCTTATGCCCTCTAATTTTCATTTATCTTATGCACAGGGTTTAACCAATATCTTGCACTTATGGTTGGGTTCTAGTTCAACTCTTATTTATAGATCCTATTCTTTCCTTTCCCCACACTCAACAACCACCAAGACCAAAATACAAAGACAAGAATAAAGAAGAAGTAAGGAAAAATAAAAATCTCACAACAACAACACATAATAGCACAAAAAACAACATATCCATGCTCAAGGTCAATAGTCAAAAAAACAAAGAAAATATGACATCAATCAATAAAATACAAAACATATATTAACACACAACAACTCATTCCCGTGAGTTCCAATGTTCAGTGTGTCCTTCACCACCATATATATACACAAAATCAGTTTGAGTCCTTGGAAAAAATCAAACTAAGTCCTTTCTAAGTTTTTATGGAAATTGTTAGTGTCATTATTTGCATACTTCCACCAGGGATCAAAACACATTTTGCATGTGCATCTTAGGTGTCCCACTCTAAATAAATTTTCAATCATTCCATTAGGTCATGATATAAAATTGTTCCACTGGTGGTTGCTCTTGTCAAGTGTCCCATTTTCCTTCACAAGTATATGCCTGCTAACCCTCTTCCATCATGTTGAAGACAAGTCTTCCCTGATTCCACTTTTAGTCAAAATCACTCATTGAGTCAGTTCATGGTGGTTTTGGTTTCTATATGAAATTTGGAATTTGGTTAGGATAAAAACCTTAGATTCATGCTTTGTTCCCATTTTTCCCAAATTTGGCACCAATAAACCTCACATTCTCTTCCTACATCACTATAAACCCTACTCCTTCCCTACAACACCATAATCCCTTTCCCTAAATCCCTTTTCCCCTAAACCCTAAGTCCTAGGAATCTCAATTTTCTGGGCAGCCCTATCAACGCTATAAGAAAATTATAATTCCCAATCCCCTAAACATTTTTATTCCCTATCACCTCCCTAAGTTCAGCAACCCCTGCCCCCATCTCCTTAATTTTTCCAAGACTTATTCCTACTTCCTAGACCTAGGTTTCCATTTACCATCATTCCCTCCATTTTCCTAAGCTAGCCATCTCATCTCTCATTCCCCTCATATCATTCCATTTCACCTTAGGGTTTCCTAAACCTTCAAGTTCAATATGTCTAAAGAGGAGGACAGAGGTGCCATGAGAAATAAAATTGCAAGGGCCAAGCTCAAACGAGCCCATGCAAAAATTCAAGCTTTGACTGAGCAAAAGGAGAAGGAGAGGTTAAACATACTTGCTAAGGTGTCTCTTCATGCCTCAAGCCCTTTATCAGCAATTAACCTCACAATTTTGACAATTTTTGGCACATTTGGCACTTTGGTGCATTTTTGGATTTTTGGGCAATTTCGGCACACAAAAAATTTGCCAAAAATGCAGCGCCCTTGGCACTGCGCTTTTTCTTGGAGCCTCCAATGGACAAATGGCCACCACCATAGTGTTTCTAATGATGAAAAAATCAACCCCAGCAAGTTTTATAAATTTTGGAGGAGAACTGGTCCCTCAAAAGTGCAAAAACCCACCAATTTTTCATGTTTCTGCCTCCTTTTTTACCTTGGCGCTGCACTAATACCAGCCTTGGGAGAAGTAATTTTTGATAGGGAAGATGAGCACCATTTTGGAAATTGGAGGCATATTTGGAAACTAGACTCAGATATACTTCCAATGAGCTATCATGGAGCTTATTTTTACACCGGGAAGGCCTCCAAAAGTTGCTTGCAAAAGAGGTTATTTTTCTTGTCATGGCGCTGCGCTTTTGCCAGGAAAATTGTATTTTCATCATCTTCAGCAAATTTTGACTTTTTTCTTGGGAAATGGGAAATTAGTGATGTAAGAGGTTAATATAAATTTAAATGTCATGTTTTTATTTTTATCTAGGGTAGATACATCAGATAAATCCTCTAGAAGTAAAATGAATCAGTTTCCTCTCTTTTAGAGGCAAATTGTTGGGTCTTCCTAGTCTTCATATTCTTGTTTGGGAGTAGGTGAAACTGATCCCTATATCATGGATTCGACTCCCTAAGGCTAGGTAGAGTGGTTTTGAGGTCTGTATAATGTATTTTCTCAGTCATTTGTAGAGGTTGGACTCATTTGGAGCTTTGACATCTCAAGGACACAATTTTGTATCAATTTGGCCTGGACATTAATGATGAATTTGCAGCTATTTCTTTGGGATCCATGTGGTATGAATTGTTTGACATAGTTTCCTCATTGTGATCATTTGTATGAATTTATTTTAAGTTCATAAACCATTTTCACGTCTATGATATGCTTAATTTCAAGTTGAAAGGCAGAATTCATATTTTCATGCTCTGTTTTGGGAATTTTTGCATAATTTGTTTATTTTCTTCAGTTTTGGGATAATTCATCTCATATGATCTTCCTAACTCCTCACCAGTATATTCACCTCACCATAATCATCCTTTAAATGTCAAACCTTCTACCTACCTTTCCCCTTAGAACACCCTGTGGATTTTGACCTAATTTCCTTGCCCTAGCTATTTGACTCCTCCCGATCCAGCAAAACCCTACACAATCAAAATCAAAACCTTGAGCTACTATACGTAGCCTAAAATATTCTTTCCTTGGTCATTTTGACTATGATCTATATGGAGAGAGCCCTCTCTTAGCCTAGTAGGGCTAGCTACTTGGCTAAGCGTGGTTTGAGGTTACCTCAGAATTGCCTCTTTCAACCTGAGGTTCAATCTAAGTGATAACATTTTGGCGACTATACTAGGGAAGAAAAAGTAAGAACGAAAAGACAAATCTTCCTTAGAAAATAAAGACAAATATCAGATCTAAATGTTGATGGTGAACAACAGTTGGACACATATGAAGGTTGAACCATTCACCTGGCGACTCCATTCACTGAAAGATCCAGAAAATCAACACCTCATGGTGACTCCATTGCATGAAGATCAGTAGCTTCAAGATTTTTCAAGATGGAAATTGTTGCAAGAAGGTATGCTCCCATGAGCTGAGATCACATTCCAGGTTTCCCAAATAAAATGCCTAAGGTACATTGGCAAAGTAATTTGCTTATGTTCAAAAATGTGAAAGGTAATGATGCTGCTCTTCATCTGGTGAGATTTCACATGCATGTGCGTAGATTAAAGAGCTTGATGAAGATATTCATGGCCACTCTGGAAGATGAAGCTCGATCTTAGTATGAAATTTTACCGCCTGCTTGTATTTACTGTTTAAAGGATTTTCATACCATATTATTTGAAAGGTATAAAGAATCTTGTCCATCCTTATTATTAGTTCAGAAATGCTATAAACATGTTGATAGTTTTATTGAAAATATTGAGAATTTTTATGGAGATGATGAAGTCATGGACGATGAGATCATGGAAGCCCTATATGAAAATCCATTTCAGCAGCATAAAAAAATCTTAGAAGATACTTATCAAGATGCTCAGGAAATTTTGCAGTAGGCTGAAGATCTTTGTACAATTGAAAATGATGGAAGACAAGGTCTTATTTCAGATATAATTGCAGCAAAATATGATATGCAGGAAAATCAAGTTCCAATTTTGGAATATGGTAAAGTCAAGCTAGCTCATCAAGATCTAGATTCAGATTATAATGATGAAGAGTATGTTGTTCTGAATCCCATGAGGGAGAGATCTATTGTCAAGAACGCCTCGAAAGAAGAAAACAAATTTATTGACCCAAGTGTTCTCATCCCATCAGAACAAAATCTTCAGAAAGAGGTAATCCAATCCCTTTGTGAAAAACAAGATGAGATATTTGTGCAATTAAGTGAAAAATATTCTTTGGATAACTCTGCAGTAAATGATAGAAATGCCAGTTTTGAGGTTTATGAACAATTTGAAGTTTTCCCTCTTATGATTGATGAGTGTGATGAGAAACATGACAATCTGGTTGCCATGTCATATGAAGATGATCAACAATGTATTAAAATTGCAGAGGACCAGGGCATTGAGGATTGTCATTCAGATTTTTCTTCTCATGTTTCATGTTTAGAATTTTTATTACAAGAAGAAATTTTCTCACCTACTTGTTCACAATTTTTTGACGACCAGGAACACACTCTTGCTAAGGTACATAATGAAGAGAGATCATAATCAAGAGAAAAAGGCACCTTTTTTATTCTAGATCAGCAAGAGGTAAATTTTCATGTTTTTCAGGATCCAGTGGAAAATCTATTACAGTCAGCAGTGAAGGTAATTATTGCAGTATTCAATGATGATGGAGATCATTGTCAGCTATGTTTTTGGCTGCCCAATTGTAAATATTTATTGTTTCCCAGAGAATCTGATTGGGAGAATCAATCAAGGAGGCATTTGCTTGATTGGTTACACTAGCATTTTGATATCGCCTGATTTGTACATATGCTTTCAAAAATATAGGTGGTTGTCATCAGGATTTGAAGCCCTCAAGTCTCAGTGATGTACTGCCATTAATAAGTAGGCTAATTTCAATTTTTGAGTCTTGTTTCAGTCAGTCTTGAGTCAGCCATAAGTGATCAGTTTATTGAGTCAATTTTTTCAATATTCAATTTGGTTTTTAGCTATTGACTCCATGCCCAATGAATAGGCACTTGGTCTACGGTGTTCTTGGCAACTCCAAGGAGCTACCATCCCTAGTTGGAGCCAATGTTAGTTTCATTATTTGCATACTTCCACCAGGGATCAAAACACATTTTGCATGTGCATCTTAGGTGTCCCACTCTATAAAAAAATTCAATCATTCCATTAGGTCATGATAAAAAAATTGTTCCAATGGTGGTTGTTCTTGTCAAGTGTCCCATTTTCCTTCACAAGTATATGCCTATTGACCCTCTTCCATCATGTTGAAGACAAGTCTGCTCTCATTCCACTTTTAGTCAAAATCACTCATTGATTCAATTTCTTTCATTTCTCATTAGGCCACTAGGGTTTCATTAGGTCAAATCATTACATTGTCTCATTTTCAATAAAGGGTATTAGAAGGTGTGAAGGTGACCCAGAATAAAATCATGATTTTCTTCAGTCAGTTCAAATGTAATAAGTATTCAGTCTCCCAAAGGCTGCCAACTCATAAATCCACATGCCAACACATCAAATGTCAAAGAGAGTTGTCTTTTCCCAAGGGTACCCAAGTCATCATTGTTCACAAGCACTAAACCCTAATTTCCTCTCCCACTGAGAGGTTTTGATATGGAAACGAGACATTTGAGCAAATAATCCATCATATCAGTAATTATGAGGCCATTCCAACTCATAACATCATGTCTCCATCATTTTTTAAGAAATATTTCCAAGATTCAAGCCATTTGCCACCCATAGGGCTAGTTTCACTTTAAACTATGTTTCCGACCAAAAAGAGATGGATTTGACAAACATCAGAGAGTTTTTTGTCCATAATGGGTTCAAGAAAAAAAAAACTTCTTTAGTTTTTACACAGGTGTCATGGTTTTATAGAAATGTCAAAAATACAAGTGCCACAAGAGAGTTGCTACACTTCTGGAGTGACCTTGGGAAAATCAATTTTTATCATAGGTCGAGTGTCCAAATGACTTTCCTGATGAGTCAAATGATAACTATACAAAGATATATTTCCAATGAGCTATCATGAGCTCAATTTGGAGTTGAGGAAGGCCTCCAAAAGTTTCTTGCACCAGCACTCTGCATTTTCGCACCCTCATTCAGCACTTTTTGACCAGTATTGAGAAAATCAACTTTTGATAAGGTAGATAAACTCCAATAAGAAAAAAAAAGGTAGATTTGGAAATTAGGCTTCAATATTTTTCCAACGTGCTTTCCTAGGCCAAATTCAAACATCTAGAAGACCTACAAAAGTGGTCTGCAAAACAGTGCTGCAGTGGCATTGCGCTAACGTTTGGGTGTTGTGCTAATGCCCGAAAATCACAGTTCAATTTACACTAGTGCTACATTTTTGAGGAGGGGTGCTGTGCTAATGTTTGGGCGCGCTGAGCTAATGCCCAGTTCGGTCCCTAAGCCTTGAAACTCAGTCATTGCCTCAAATCTTCAACAAATATTCTCAACACCTTTGACAAGTAAGTAACATGAAAATTTCACCTCCTTGCAGTCTTTAAGAGGAATTTCATGGTGTTTTTGCTTTCTATGTGAAATTTGGAAGTTGGTTAGGCTACAAACCCTAGATTCATGATTTTTTCCCATTTTTCCCAAATTTGGCACCAATAAACCTCACATTGTCTTCCTACATCACTATAAACCCTACTCCTTCCCTACAGCACCATAATCCCTTTCCCTAAATCCCTTTTCCCCTAAACCCTAAGTCCTAGGCATCTAAATTTTATAGGGAGCCGTATAAACCCTGTAATAAAATTCTAATTCCCAATCCCCTAAACATTTTGATCCCTTGTCACCTCCCTAAGTTCACTAACCCCTGGCCCCATCTCTTTAATTTTTCCAAGATCTATCCCCACTTCCTAGACCTAGGTTTCCATTTACACTCATTCCCTCCATTTTCCTAAGCTAGCCATCTCATCCCTAATTCCCCTCACCTCATTCCATTTAACCCTAGGTTTTTATAAGCCTTCAATTTCAAGATGTCTGAAGATGAGGACACAGGTGCCATGAGAAATAAAATTGCAAGGGCCAAGCTCAAACGAGCCCATGCAAAAATTCAAGCTTTGACCGAGCAAAAGGAGAAGGAGAGGTTAAAAATACTTGTTGAGGTGTCTGTTCATGCCTCAAGCCCTTGATCAGAAAGTAACCTCACAATTTTGACAATTTTTTACACATTTGGCACTTTGGTGCATTTTTGGATTTTTTGGCAATTTTGGCACACAGAAAATTTTCCAAAAAAGTAGCGCCCTTGGCGCTGCCCTTTTTCTTGGAGACTCCAATGGAAAAATGGCCACCACCATCACGTTCAGAATTATGAAACCACCACCATCACGTTCAGAATGATGAAACCATCAACCCTAGTAAATTTCAGAAAGTTTGGAGGAGAACTGGTCCCTCAAAAGTGCAAAAAACCACCAATTTCTCATGTTTCTACCTCCTTTTTTACCTTGGCGCTGCGCTAATACTAGTCTTTGGAGAAGTGATTTTTGACAGGGAATATGGGCACCATTTTGGAAATTTGAGGCATATTTGGAAACTATACTCATATATGTTTCCAATGAGCTATAATGGATCTGATTTTGACACTGGGAAGGCCTCCAAAAGTTGCTTGCAAAAGAAGTTATTTTTCCTCTCATGGCGCTGCGCTTTTGCCAGGAAAATTGTATTTTCATCATATTCAACAATTTTTGACTTTTTTCTTGGGAAATGAGAAATTACTAATGTAAGAGGTTAATATAAATGTAAATTTCATGTTTTTATTGTTATCTAGGGTAGATACATCAGATAAATCCTTTAGAAGTCAAATGAATCAGTTTCCTCTCTTTTAGAGGCAAATTGTTGGGTCTTCCTAGTCTTCAAATTCTTGTTTGGGAGTAGGTGAAACTAATCCCTATCTCATGGATTTGACTCCTTGAGGATAGGAAGAGTGGTTTTGAGGTCTATATCATGTATCTTCTCAATCATTTGTAGAGGTTGGACTCATTTGGAGCTTTGGCATCTCAAGGACACAATTTTGTATCAGTTTGGCCTAGACATTAATGATAAATTTGCAGTTATTTCTTTGGGATCCATGTGGTATGAATTTTTTGACATGGTTTCTTCTTTGTGATCATTTTTATGAATATATTGTAAATTAATAAATCATTTTTATGTCTATGATATGCTTAATTTCAAGTTGAAAGGCAGAATTCATGTTTTCATGCTCTATTTTGGGAAATTTTGCATAATTTGTTTATTTTCTTCAGTTTAGGGAGAATTCATCTCATATTCTCTTCTTATCTCCTCACTGGTCTATTCACCTCACCATAATCATCCTTTAAATTTCAAACCTTCTACCTACCTTGCCCCTTAGAACACCCTGCTGATTTTGACCTAATTTCCTTGCCTATGTGTTTGACTCCTCCTAATCCAGCAAAACCATACACAATCAAAATCAAAACCCTAAGCTACTATACCTAACCTAAAATCTTCTTTCCTAAGACATTTTTATTGTGATCTATATGGAGAAATCCCTCTCTTGGCCTAGTAGGGCTAGTTACTTGGCTAAGCATAGTTTGAGGTTACCTCAGAATTGCCTCTTCCAGCCTAAGGTTCAATGTGAGTGATAACAAAAACCTTAAAATTTTAACATTGAAATAGTTCCTAGAGGGATCTACTCTTTTAGGGGAGCTTCCCCTTTCTTGTTAATGATCGAATTGGTTCATGCTTTGCTACACCATACCTTTGTCTATGTTTTTACTTCGTGTTGCCTTTAAGTCTTCTTATGTGTTATCACACACACACACCCATCTTTTAGTTATATCAACATAAACAAATTAGTCATTACATTGCCATGCTAATACCAAGCTTTTTGATCTACAATTGTTCACACATCTAAAATTCATGTGAGTTACATGTTCCAAAAAATAGGAATGCATATCAACATTCTTATAACCATGTTATCACAATATTGGAAATCAACCTTTTACCAAGACTATCATCATCATATTTTGAAATCAACCTTTTACTAAGGCTAGAAACCATGATCACATAGTCTGTAATTGGCTCATATTCATCATCCATAGTGCTACAACTAGCACCCACTTTCACTCGTGTATAAAATTGTCTCAACACACATCATATTAGTGACATTGTCTTAAAAAACTATCATTCCTTCATGAAATATCATAAGCACATACTCATATCATTCACTTAATCAAGCATTCCAACAAGAATTTAAGTGTGCCTCAAGTTCAATAATCATAATAAATATTTTTTATAACACTCATATGGAGAATACCACTTACTAGCAGCAAATCTCATATTAATCTACTCACCACATTATCACAACATGCATATCAATAGGCATAGATGTCACCTTTTCCAAAATCTCATCAAAACCTTATTTCCATAACCTTAGTTCCCCAAGACTACATGAAACACTTTCATTGGCTTCCCAATTATGTTATCAACCTACTCGTGGCTACGTGTTGATCATTTACCACTAATATTCATCTAAATCATGCGATGACAACGAACTACTCAGAGTCTTTGTGCTTGCACATCCATTACTATATACACATAATAAACCTTAATGAACCTAGCATATCATTATTTAATATGTATTTGATGGGTATGCATCTCTAAACTATTTTACCTCTTTCATTTTATTATGCTTATACTATTATTCACCAGCCTATGGCAACTTCTCAAAACATCAATGAAAAATATAAGCCAACAAGAGATAAGTTAAGATATCCCCCCTCATAATTTTGATGACATCATTCATTCATGAACTTTTGTAATCTTGTAGGGCTACTCTAGAGAATCTAATCAAAATTTTGCATGTTTATGAGCGGAATGTGGTAAATAATTTCACATAACCACATATGAATGTGGTAAATAATCATGAGCGGAATTCAACAAACAACAAACAATTGTAGCCAACAAACAATCATTCTTTAAATAACACATAGTTCCAAATTTTTAATCTCCAAAGGTATAGTGTAGAACCTTTTCTCTTCATTCCATTTTCCATAGAGCCCATCTAGACCAAGTATTCAACGTGGAAGCTCTGATACCACTTTGTAACATACCAAGTTCCCTCAATGACTTATAGAGCTAACGGGGTACCCAAAATTTTATTTTTCCTTTTACTAGATTGGCAATAAGCTTTGATACCACTTTGTCACATACCCTTACTAAATTTATCCCAACCACACTTGCAAACACCTCATTTTCATCTCTCATGAATTTTGTCAAACACTTTACATTCAAACCTTTCTTCAAATACTTTGTACACAACCAATTAAGAAATATATTTCTTGTGTGCATTTTGTGAAACATTTCATATGAATTCGAATAAGAAACATTGCTCTAATTCCACTTGTAACATATTAATTGAAATATAACACTTAATCATGAAACTTTTGATTTTGGTATTTGAGGTATTTTATCGATTAGTTTGTATGCAAATTGTAATAAATTGCCTTTAACACATTTCTTCAAATTATTTGCATGAAAATAAGCATATGTCATCTACAACAATGCTATCATATAATAATACTATTCCCATCTACAAAACAACATTTTCAATGGGGAATTTCATCAAACAATTTGTATGCAATGAATCAT
The DNA here is from genome assembly GCA_034641835.2 of Pinus albicaulis. Taxonomy (NCBI): domain Eukaryota; kingdom Viridiplantae; phylum Streptophyta; class Pinopsida; order Pinales; family Pinaceae; genus Pinus; species Pinus albicaulis. The sequence continues at coordinate 1,527,121,696 of CM076584.1, read as the reverse complement.
TAAATCATTTAGGCATTATTTCAAACACTTTGCATGCAAGCTAATCTAACAAATTATTTTCATACAAACTAATATAGAAATTATTTGCATGCAAATAAACATATATCAACTACAACAATATTTTCATACAATAAAAAAAAATTTCATTGGGGCATTTCATCAAACAATTTGTATGCAATGAATCATTAAAAACCATTTAGGCATTTCTTCAAACACTCTACATGAAAAATAATATAGCAAATTCTTTAGGACATATCTCCTATATTATAGTATTCCAAGTTCTAAAAACTAAATCAAAGGATCAGTGGGAGTTCCCCTCACAATGGTCTAGGTTTCAGATTTTAGAACCTCCTAAAAGGAATATTATAGTGAAAATGCCAACATGACCTATTTAAAGATTCATTTAGGAAGCATAACATCCTCCAATCATATTTCCTAAACTTTTGTGACACAATATATGAAAACTCTACAAGAGGATTTATAGGATTTCCCCTTACCATGGTTGAAGTTTAAGCTTTTGGAACCTTTTAGCAGAAAATTTGTAGAAAAAAAGTGCACACTCGTAATCACAGAACCCTGCATGTCCACATGCATAATATTAACTTGCACATAAAATTCAAAACGTCTTTCTCACAACCTCAAGGTAGAATTTCAATATAATCCATGGAACAGTCAAGCCATTTGTCCTATTGATTATATGTAACAATGTCCTACAACCATGGAAAATTATCAAAGATTTATACATCAATTTCAATAAAGAACTAATTATCATATTCATAGCTCACAAATAATAACACTATTGAGATATAACAATGGCTAAAACTTAAGGCAGGACTTTTATTTTCCACCCAATCATATATTAGCCACAACCTATATTTCTTATGGGAGTCACCCCCAAGCTTGTTAATTTTTGCAACTAGGGTCAAATTCCACATTGGACGACTCAAATGATTAAGATGATAATTTAATCAGATTCCTCTTTTTGAGAAGATCAAAATGGACCTATATATCATCCCAATAAGTTAAGCAGAAACTATGAATTATTTTATTATTTTATGGTTTGACCTAACTGCATGTGGATTCGGTCAAAGCCCCAAGCGGTCCCTCACAAAGTTATAAATAGAAGTGACCCCATGTTCAATTGCACACACTCACTCATGATATCTTCTTCATTCTGTTTTGGTTTTTGGTTGTATTTTCTGTTTCTAGCTTGCACAGGTACATCACAAAAGGCTTGCGCAATGGATCGAGATCACAATCAGAGGCACGCATCAGATCTAGGTGTATTGATCCAGAGCCATGGAAAGGAAAGGCTGAGGTAGCGGCTCAGATGTGGTAAAGCCTTAGGCTAGGCTTGTTGAGGTCGCAACTCAGCTGGTAAACTTGCTGGCAGGACAGCTTCAGGGCATGACTAGGGTTATAGGGTATTCAGTCCCTCAGCCGCGGGCACAAAATGTTGAGGTAGCGGCTTAGAACTCTTCGGTCGCGGGTAGAATGAGTTAAGGCCATGACTCAGAGATTTATTGGGCATATCTGATTTGGTTTACAACCAGCTGATTGTGCATCGTCATCACTCATCCATCACACAGTCACAGTCGCATCAGAACAATAATTGACAGTATTTCAGATTCAGATCTAGAACTGGGCAATTGAGATCACTTGATATTGGTGATACATTGCATTCATGTTTTTACTATTGTAGATCTGCAAATCTGTGGATCTGATCTCGTTGTTTCCGCTGAAAATTATGTATTGGGTTCATTACACTCTCCGCAGAAATATTTTGAAGACGATCTATTGAAGAAGAAGATTTGAAATTTCCTCAATAGTGGGATTTTTCCTTGGTCTTGGACCAATCTCTGGGTATCATGGTTGCGATATTGTCTTATGTATAGTTACATTCATTTTTCTATCTTCAGTTACAGTTTATGGTTATTTATATTGCACATATCTAAATATATTGCTAATGAAAATCTAATTTTGGCTTAAGTAACTATTACAACATAGAACAATATTGAAAAATGAACATAGTATCAGAGCTCCAGTAATGTACAAGCCCAAGAGAAGACAAGCAGTGAAGCATGAATTATTAGAGAGCATATCTACAAGTCTATCAGAAAGAAGATCTACAAGCCAAGGTTGAGATGTCTTCCTCTGCCTTCAAGGAACATGAGAAATTGGGTGACGCTTCAAACTTTGCTCCATGGAAAGTCAAATTAGAGATCATTGTTGATGACAACGATGTGCTGGAATAAATTTAAGGAAAGATGCCCAAACCTTCATAATATGCCTCCACTATCATCAAAAACAGGTACAAGAAAGGTGAGTCCAAAGCAAAGGAAATCTTAGCTAATGGGTTACAATATCACTTACTTGCATATGTTGGGAATTTAAAGAAGTATAAATATATGTATGAAAATATAGTCAACATGTATGAAGTTAACAATCTAAAATATATTATTACATCTAAAGACCAACTCAAGGAAGTGACGATGAAAAAAGGTGAAATTTTGCAATCTCACATCATGAGGATCTCTCATCTTAGAGATCAACTACAGAGGGTTGGAGGGAATGTTCTCGATAGAGAGTTGGTTATCGTGACTCTTAGAGGTCTGCCTCTGGTTTGGAAACCTTCATTAAAACTATCAGCAACAACAACATTCTTCCGTCACTTGATGCAATTTTTGGGAAGCTAAGTGCGTCGAGCGCCCTGCACTGCTTAGTGTTGTGAGTCGTAGACACACAGAATTCACAGTATACATTATTCGGCACTGTGGAGTACTTCTGTAATATCGGGCACATCCGAGGAGGATGCCCCATCGTCCGGAAGATCTCACAGTACTCTGTGGTGGAGGACCCCGGTTGCGGTGGGAACCCCGCAAAGGTCTGTTGCGACTGGTAGACTCCCTGCGGGTTCATCGCCGCGCCCCCCCCGGGTGGTGGACCCCCCTGAATTGCTGCAACTGAGGGTCCAACTCCTGCACCGCGCAACCGAGGGCACTCGATGGCGACGTGTCCCTCGACCAGGCAATGAGTACACCAAACATTCGGTCGCGCTGGTCTCGCTGGCTGAATTTTCTTGAGCTTTTCGGTCAAGCTGGCGATCTGGTGTTGCAACCCTATCAGAGAAGTGTCTTGCGGGGCCAGCCCCCCCTGTATTCCTGGGGGTATCCCGCCATGGCTTCAATCTTCATGGCCTGCTCCAAATCGTCCTGCAGATTATCAATCTTCTGCTGTGTGAGAGGGGTTCGTGTCAAGGGGAGCAGAGCCTTGATGAACCAGTCCCTCTGGTGGTTTGGATCAATCGGGTAGCTGAGTTTCCCGATCGCATCCTTGAATCGCCGCATCAACTCCCACGCGGTCTCTCCTTCCTTCTGCTTAATTTCCCACAGCTCTGACAGGCCCTGCTGGTCTGTCTGGGGAAGCTTGAATTCGCGGACAAAATCCCGCTTCACGTCCGCAATTACAGGGTTAGGGTACACCTCGAACCACTTGATGAACCAACGAGAGCTCTCTCTCTGAGCGTGGTTTGGAATTCTATTAACTTCCCTGCATCCGGCGTCTGTCGAGCCCTCCAGATGGCTTCGCACAGATACCAGTGTTGTTCTACGTCGTCATTTCCCCGGCCAGAGAACTCTGGGTACCGGGTGAAAGATCCAGCCATGTGTACTTGCGTAGAATTAACCAGGATAAAACCTCCGGGTCCTGGTTGCGTAACGGTCCCACTAGGGAAAATACTACTACTAGTAACGCTGCTGCTACTGGGCGTTACCGACGCCGCTGAACTACTATATGACTGACTTAATGCTTGTAACTGAATAAAAATATTTCTTAAAGGTTGATAAAGTACCAGGGGAAGGTCGGGATCCTGGCCATGCAGAAAGCAGGACGTAGGGCTGCCTGGAGGGGTGTGTGCCATCTGATCCTGGAACATCTGTTGCATCACGCTGTGCCATTCGTCATCGGAGCTTTCTTCGGGCTGCATCTTTCCATTATCTTCGCTAGTCGTTACTTCTCTTTCTCGCGTCGCTGGGCTCCCATGCACCCACTGTACGTCCGCTGCCGTCCCGTCTCCTATCCGGGTATCCAAACCCATGGTTCTTGTCTTCTGAGGCGCCTCCTTCTGATTTCTCCTCTCGATTTCCCTTCTCTTCAAATCTCTCATTACCCTTCTTCGCCACCTATCGGCGATCTGTGCCCGCCGATGCGCACGTGACTCCCGCAACTTGCATGCGGCCTCAACGTCCATCCCCCGCTCCCCACTCTTACAGTCTACATAGCATCGGTCCCCTCAATCCTTCCCCCAGTACGGGTGGTTTATGCTTCCATACTCATTTTGTGGAATTCAATCAACCCTTCATCCACCATCAGGGCTTTGATCCACAGCGGAATCTCCTTCAACAGCTTCCCCCTCAGCCCTGAGTGAAAAACAGCCTCGGCCTTCGAGAAGGATTGGTAACACTCAGCGGCAAACTCCACAGCGTATCCTTCCAACGTGGTCCTCACCTAAAAATCCACTGCGCGGGTTAGTTCAGTATCTACCCGATGCAGTGCTACCAGGTCTTCGTGCGCCCACCTGTGGTTTATCTTCCGCAAGCCTTCTTGGGGCACCGTCGCTCGTAACCTCCGCAACCAGTTGTAAAGGTCCGTAGGGAACCTTCCCCAGAAAATTTCGTACGTATCGCTAGCTGAGTCAGAAAAAATAACAAGCTCCCTGATCGCCGCCTCCTTTTTCTTGGTCAGCTTTGCTTGTTGAGCAATGAACTGGTCAAGATGATCATCCCACCATCGCCGTATTGCTCCTTCAAAAATCCTCGAGACCATGATCTAGATCCCCTCAGAACATGCAGGTCCCGGCAACGGAACCATTTGTTGGTGAAAATTCAGGTCTCGCGGACAAGACCCAGGTTCAAGGGTTGTGGCCAACAAGGGGTCCGGTGTAGTCTAGGAACACGCTGGCATTTTCACCCTGCTCTTGGAGAGCAGTGCGTCTCACCCGAGGCGTGCCGCGACCACATGCATAAGGGGATGAGATCACTGGTAAGGAATAAACCCGCAACCAAAGAAAGAAAGTGCATCCATTACATATACCAAATTACACATGCAAGATCACTTACTAAGTATTCAGACAGTCGCAACTTAAAATTTTTAAATCAGTGTAAACACATTACAGCACATGAACAACGTATTGAGACAGCAATCCTCCCTTATATTATTCTTCTGGCTGAATACATGATTACATAGCTTTCTTCTCTGATAACTCACAAGTCTGATACAGATGGGTTTTAGAACAGAAAGGAAGAACATAGAAAGTAAGAAACCATAGGAAGAACAAGCATGATTCTTCCGCAGCTGCTCTGCGCATCCTTACTCAGGTCTTGATCCTCGCGACTTCTCTCGCATCCATTCAACCTTCAACAATAGCCACTCTCTTTTCAGCCGGGTGATCGCCTTTTATTCACCCGCTCCTCGCGACTGGCAGCTTCTCTGTGTCTTCACTCTAGCTTTTCCCAGCTTCTCTTCTGATGTTTGCGTGTTCCACTTTCTGTTTTCTGCTGTGTTTCTTTCATCTGCACTTATCTCTGTTCGATCTCCAGCTATCGAGTGCTTCCGCGCCACCTTGGTAGCTCCGCAACACCTGGTCGTTGCGGCGCGGTCGCGGTTGCCATGTGTATTTATTCTGCAACTCAAAAAGAGTCAAAGTTCAAAATGTCTTGGCCAAAAGTTCAAAACTTAAACAAAAACAAGGGCCCCAACAGGCCCCGACCACAATTCTTTGACTCGTCCGCGAGTCAATCACAAATAACAGTTTCTACTTCCATTCCCCTGCTGGCTTCCGTGCCCTGCTCTGCTGTTCCTTCTTCCGCCACCCTTTCCTGCTGTGTTCCGCCACTTGCTGGTTCAAACAAGGGCCCCAACTCCGGGACCCGGCGGAGTGCTGAATCTCTAAGCTCTATGAAGGTCGCCACTTCTTGCTGCCATTCCTGCATAAGCAGGTCGGCGTCTTGAGAGATTCGGTTAGCGGCGGCTTCGTCTATGGGCGTCGGGGCAGCCCCGAACAGGGTGGCGAGCTGGGCTTCTGCCTTGGCATCCAGCTGGTGCATAGCGTCAGCATGGGTGTGAAGGGGTGGATGAATCTCCCGGATGACGTGCTTGGCCGCTGCTGATTCGGCCTCAGTCTGCTGCATGTGAAGTTCCAGCTCGTCCGACTGGGCGTAGAACTGATCTAACCTTGCAGGGTCCGTGGTCGCCTGAATGTCCCGGGCAATCTGTTGTAGCTGGGCAGCAATGGGCTGCGTCTTGACAGTTAACGCGAGTGAGCACTCTTGCAAACTGCGTAGAAGGGCAGAAGCTGCGGCTGCAGTGGAATGGAGAGTTGTTTGTAGGCTAACTGCCTGCGTCTGTTTGGCAGTTACCTGTCCTGAATGGTCACTGGGTGGATCTGGAAGGGTAGGCCGTGCGGCTAACGCCGCTTGTAACTCCTGGTTCTCCCTGCAAACAATAGTGAAAACTTCCCTGAGGTGATGAGCCTGTAGTGCGATAGTGTCCTCCTCGATTCTGGTGGGAAGTGAAGCATGGTGAGCCCGTGCAGCGGGCCATACGCTGGAGATCGCTTGGATAGCAATGTTGACTTGCTCCTCGAGGTTGGTCTTCTCCCGCAGCAACTGATTGCGCTGTTCAGTAAGCGCCGTGATCTGATTCCGCTGCTCGGTGCACCGCCGCTGTAGCTCGGCGTGAATTTTCTCGGCCTTGAGGGCCGCCCGCTGAATGAGCAGATACAGCTGTGCTGGACTCAGTTGTTCTGCATTTGTTGTGCTGGGTGCACCCTGCTCTGGCGTCTGTTCCTGCGAGGATTGGCCCATGGCCGCTGGTCGGCCTGAAGTCTCGGGAGGATGGTCCGGCGTCTGCTGCTGTACCGAAGTGGCCATATCAGGCTCTGGCCAGTCCTGCTGCGTGGTTTGCTCTGTGGAAGGGGCGGCCGAATCAGCCCCAACTGTGGCTGGCTGGACAGATATAGTTGGAAGAGGATCCCGAGATGTGGCCACGGGGTCAACAGGTGGTACCACGGCTGCAGTACTGGAGGTGACCTCCGCCCCGTGGTCACCGCCGAAAAGTTCCCGGATCAAAGAATCGGACACAGTGGCTGATGAATTGGACGGATTGGGGGAGGTGGCATGTGGTCGGCTGGTGGAGGGGGCGGTAGATGGAGTGAAAGAGGTGTGAGGGAGATGAAGGTTGAAAAAATCTGCCGGATCAATCAGCGGTTCCTCCGGAATCAAAGTTGTTGTGGGCGGAGTGGGGGGTGGATCATCCTCCGTAAGATCCACCACTGGATCTGTGGCCGTAGTGCGGGCCCTCTTGGATGGAGGTGGGTGGGCGGAATCGGGTTCGGGGCCCGTTTCACCCATTGGTGTGATGAGGGGGGTGGCAGAAGTGAACAGGTTAGTGGGAATGGGGGAAATGAGGGGGGCGGTATTGGAGAGACCACGGAACCGATTAATACGAAATTCAGTAAAAGAAGGAAATATAGGGGCACCACTGGAAACAACCTGGGTTGCCACGTTGAGTCGCCGTGCCTGGTCGTTGAAATGCTCGACGATGGGGACCAGCGATTCAGGCAGATCCGCTGCGGTCCCAGCTGCATCTGGTGTTGTCTCCGCCGCAACTTGTGAAGATCCCCCTGCGTCGGTCGCGGCAGGCTGCTGTGCGGCCCTCATCCCCTCAAAATTGTAGCGGATGACTCCGTCGCGGACGTGCTGGACAACCCCCGGCCATGCAGAGACCTCCCTGTGGAAAACATTGTCATTCAGCTGGAAGCGAAGGGGCGCCATATGAAAGGTGTGGTGCGGTACGCAAGTTGGCCGGATGAAAGTGTGGTTGTGGCTGACTCCAAACCACACCTGTTCACTGTATTCATCCAACAGGTGTCGGGGCACCCGTTGCTGGTAAGTGACCACATCGGTCATCATCCCATACCATGCCCGGAACGCCTCTGCGTTCACCTGCTTGCTGCTGGGGTCCGTGGACACCTGCCAGGGGGAATATTTCATCGCGAGCGGCTGGCTCACGGTGATCTCCGCCGGTGTCCGGATAGGGGGAAGATGCCATTTCCACATGGCGAACGCTAAGAGCAAGTACCCATAGATGAAACTGGTAGTCCGCTTGTAATTGTCTTCGCAAGTCGCGAAGAGTTCCTTCAACACAAACGAGCTCCAATTCAACCGGGCTCCCTGGACGCAATGCTCTGCAATGGAAATTGTGTCCAGAGTGCACTCTCCCTTTGTGTAGTGGCGCATGGTCTTGCTAGCGATCAGGTAGCAAGCGAACCGGATCTCTGGTACGTTTATCAAATCTATCTTGGCACCTTTACCACCCCGGCGAGTGCCATACTTGGTGTAGAGGTCCGCGTCAGCCGACTTCCGGGCACGCTTGGAGGATGTCTGGCCCGCAGTGGAGACATCTGAACCAGTTTGAGATAGCCCTGTAAGCCGATTAATGTCTGCGGCATGTATTGGAATTTCTTCGTTAAGCCACAGGGATCCGTTCTGCACCCGACTGAGGAGGAACCGGGTACATTACAGAGTTGGTCCGGTGGTTCCAAAGACGGGAAGACTCCTCAAATTCATCAAAGTCGACTGCTGTAGGCCCCGGAATTCTAAACGCATCCGACTGTTAGAGCTGCTCCCGGGCGTGTAATGGTGTTCCATGAATGTCTGCCAATGGAGGTGAGGAAACTCAGCCGGGTCGGACAAGTTGGCGTCCATACATGGTGCATTGTCATACTTGCCGACCAGCGACTCTACTCGGTGAATTTTGCTATCCAACGCTGGTTCAGGGACAGAGAGGAGAGCTCTCGGCATCTTGGCGCGCCGCTGATAGACTTGGACGATTCTTCTGTATCTTCCTGCGAGGTGCTGAGTGCTCTGATACTGCGAATGCTCTGGAGTCGCTGCAACTTCCAAATTGAACTGGTCTGTCATCCTTGTGCTGATAGCCTTCATGCAAATTGGGCCATCTGCTGGCACGCGCAGAGTTGATGAGACTCCATAACGGCAATTAATTCTTGCTATCTTTCTTGCCTGCGATAATCGTGCGATCAATCGTAGGCCTGGGTGTAATCTGACAGTTGCTGACGGCGTCATGGGGAGATGGGCGAACTCGACGGCTGAGGGAACTGCGGGTGATAGCAAATGATTACAGTATTATTACTGTCCATTAAGGGAATTTATGACCAAATCTGAGCGATCCTACGGACTGACAAAAGGACTGACGGGAATGACCTGGACTGACACTGGCACGAGGATGGATCCTTTGTGCACGACACGCTGGACTGGAGCGGCGACATGCTGGACTGGCGCTGCGACACGCTGGACTAGCGCTGCGACACGCTGGACTGGCCTGCCCCGACCACAGTCGGTTGCAGTAATGTTCCCGCAACTGACTGGTTATTTGACTGAGTACCGACAATTGGAAAAGACTACCTACATTCATCCCGGTTGCGGGAGAGTTATTCAACTACGCTACTCTACGGGTTCTCTCGGTTGCGAGAGTTATTAATGAAAAGTGGGAAGTACCTACGCCTGGTAGGGCTTCAGGCGTGCGCCATTCACCCATCCCGGAAGAACTGTGCCGTCCAGTTGTGACAACCGAACGGCTCCTGAGTCATGGATCTCGATGACAAAGTACGGTCCCAGCCAATGCATCTGGAGCTTTCCTGGAAACTTCTGGAACCGGTTGTCGTATAAGAGAACTTGGCCGCCAACTTGGAAGGCTTTAGTTTTGATGTGGCGGTCGTGCCATGCTTTCTGTCTGGCCTTCTGAACCTTCTGGTGGAATTCCGTGAGGAATCGGGCCTCATCCAGCTCCTGTAGCTCCTGAAGGCGTTCCCGAAGTGATGCCTCTTCTGAGAATTCAAGGGAAGTTGCGATCAACAGGCTGGGTACGGTGAACTCGGCGGGAATCACAGCTTCCCGGCCATACACCAACTGGAAAGGTGTCTGGTTGGTCAAACATTTTACCATGGTCCGGTAAGCCCATAATGTCGCTGGTAGCCGCTCATCCCAATCGTCCCGCTGAGCGTTGCAAATTTTAGTCAAGCCCTTTTCAAGAATCTTATTGAAGGCTTCCACCGTACCATTGGCCTGCGGGTGGTATGGGCTGCTTTTATGATGCTGGATCATAAATGTGTCCAGTAGCGACTTGACCGTGGCATTGATGAAGTGCGTACCCTGATCGCTTGTCAAGCTCCGTGGGCAGCCAAAGCGGCTGATGATGTGTTCAAAGATGAACCGGGCAGCGGTCTCTGCCGAGCAGTCGCGTACCGCTGCTGCCTCAGCCCACCGTGTGAGGTAATCCGTCGCGGTAATGATGTACCGGGCTTTGGAATGGCGAGCGATTGGTGCGATGGGGCCTACGAAATCAACAGCCCACTTTTCGAACGGCCGCAACACATGCACCGGGTGTAGCGGAAGCTCGTCCCTGTGCGAAGGCCTTCCCGTCCTCTGGCAAACATCGCAACGTTTCACATAGGCCTTACAGTCTGCATGTACCGTCGGCCACCATAGGCCAGCTTGAAGCACCTTCCTTGCGGTGGGTTTAGCACCCACGTGTCCTCCCGCAACACCGCTGTGACATTCCCACATCACCGCTTCCCGCTCGTGGTCAAGAACACACCTGCGCAACACCTCATCCAGGCCCAGCTTGTACAGCTGCCCTGCGATCAATTGATAATCGGCCGCCCGGACAACCAAGTGGCGTTTCTGAAGAGGGGTGTAATCCTCAGGGCACTGTCCCGTGGTCAGATACGTGGCAATGTCAGCCAGGTAATCTGGGACTGCTTCAACTCGGAATAGGTCAGCATCCGGGAGCTGATCGTCCAACGGACCGTCATTCTCTCCCGTCTCCAGCCTAGACAAGTGATCGGGACCAACATTCAACCTGCCAGGCTTGACAATCACCTCAAACGTGAACTCCTGAAAAAGTAGAAGCCATCGACAGATTCTTCCTTCCAACACAGGCTTATTGACCAGATATTTTAATGCCGAATGGTCCGTGAAAAATGTAAATTTTCCGCCCAGAAGGTAGTGGCGGAACTTCTGGAGAGAGTACACCATCGCCAATGCCTCCCACTCGGTCGTGGTGTAATTATTCTCCGCATTCGATAACCGTCGGCTGGCGAAGTATACGGGGTGGTCAACTGTCGTTTCCCCGGGTTGCGCCAATACCGCGCCAAGTGCAATTCCGGACGCATCAATGTGCACATGGAACTGCTTATCCCAGTTGGGATGGACCAGTATGGGTGTCATCGCCAACTTCTCCTTCAATGTGTCGAGTGCCTTCCTGCACTCCGCTGTCCACTCAAATGCTTCTGACTTCCGCAACAGTTTCTCCAAAGGGGCAGTGATTTTGGTGTAATTGCGGATAAACCGCCTATAGTATCCGATGTGCCCAAGCAGTGCCCGCAACTGCTTCACGTTCTCAGGGGCCTCCATGTGGACGATGACTGCGACCTTGGCAGGATCAATGCAAACCCCCTGCTTACACACCAAGTGACCCAAGAGTGTGCCGAATGGTACTGCAAAAATACATTTCTTCAAGTTCAAGGAAATCTGCAGCTGGCGACACCGGTCGAACATAACACGCAACAGGGAGGCGTATTTCTTCAGCAGGCTGTAAACAGTCCAATCGTCCATATAGACTTCCAGGAACTTGTGAATGTACTCCCGGAAAGCAGCAATGACAATCCGGGAAAACACAGCCGGGGCGTTCTTCAGACCAAACGGCATAACGTGGTATGCGAATGATCCCCACTCAGTTGTGAATGTCGTCTTTGCTTTGTCTTCCTCGGTGATGCGCACCTGATGGTAGCCCGAAAACCCATCAGTGAAGGAATAAGCCTCGTTTCCCGCGACATGATCTAGAACTTCGTCGCTGAAAAGAGTGGGAAACGGATCGTGAATACAAGCATTATTCAAACTCCGATAGTCTACGTAGACACGGATTTCCGCTTTGTCCTTCTTGTTCTGGATGACAATGGGACTTACCCACTCAGCTTCTTCTACTGGAAAGATGAGACCCGCAGCCAGCATCTTGTCGATCTCCATCTTGACCTTCTCTTTGATACGTGGATTCAACCGGTAGGGTCGGTGCTTCACCGGCCTGGCTCCCGGTTTCAGTGTGATGCACATCTCGCCCAGATCCCCCTTGATCCCTTTCAGGTCCGCAACTGATGACGGAAATAAATCTTCATACTCCCGGAGGAGGCTGAAAATTTCTCTTGTCGTCTCCTCGTCCCATTAATCTCCCACTGTTGCCAGCTTAGGTTTCTCCTCCGTTCCAATGTTCAGCTTCTTTGTCTTGAGGGGCTGCAAATGGACTTCTTCCGTCGTCGGCTCGTCGCGGATGCTGCGCTCGCCTTCTTTTTCGTCAAAATAGAGATGCCTAAGGTCCTCCAAACTATCATCCTCCGGATCGCCGTCAATTCGTTGGAAAACCAATTCGCGCTTGACCCCGGAGCGTGACGCCACCGGGCCCTCATCAGGCTCAGGATGGCGGAAAAACAGAACCTCCTTGACGGCTTGTAGGGCCTGAGATTCCTGCGCCGTCTCCCCTTCGAACGAGAAGCTCTGGACGAACTTTTCCGCGACTTCTTGCCAGGAGTGGGTTCCCCGTTTCCGCTCTTCCTCCAGGTACCAGGCCTGGGGAATTGTACCCAGGGAGTGGACAAACCTGTGGACCCACAACTCCTCAGGATACCTTGCGCTACACCATTGTTCCTCACACGCCCGCAAATGCTGTCGCGGGTCGGAAGCTCCATGATGTTTAAGTGTAATGCAGGGCCCTTCATCCTCTTTGAAGCGTGCCCGTAGAGCATCCGCCACACGCTCCCATCGCAACAAAGTGTTGCGGTGATTGTTCCACCATCGTCCCGATGTTGACTTCAAGGCCACATCCAAAAGTGGTATCCGGCTTTCCTCTGGGACCCGGTCTTCCACCTTGGCAATAAAAGTATTCACTGCTTGCATGTTTGATAATGTGGGGTATCCGCGGATCTCAGTCCCTACCCACCGGACCTGAGCGATGGAGGCACATCTCCACGTGGTGGTCTCATACCCCCCTTGCTGCCAGTCTTCCCACACGAGCTCTGATCCGAGCTCCGAGCTCTGCACACTCTGCCAACTGATAGAGCCAGTTGCGGTCGGGTTAATATAATCGTCCCGCTTCCCTGCAGTCATCTGATACAGATGGTCCATCATCTGAGCATCCTCCCGACTGTCCACCGGTTCTGTATATTGCGGACCCTGATACGGGTCGAGAGGCTGAGTGACCCGTACCTCCCCATCCTCGAAAATCATCAGCTCCTTCTTGAGGTCGATGATCGCGTAATTCTCAAAAGCCCAATCAATGCCAAGTAAAGCAGGATAGGGGTCCTTATCGCCCATGATATCAATAACCTCAAAGTCAGTGTATGTCTTCACCCCCGCAACGTCGACCTCGACCCCCTCGAGTCGGCCGATTGGCAAAATACAGTACTGGTTCGCCATCCTGAGTTGGATTGGGGAATAGGCAAGCCGTGGCTTTCCAAGAGCCTCCCATGTCTTTCGTGGCAATATATTGACGTCAGACCCCAAGTCCAACATGGTGTCGCTGATTTGGAATCCTGCGACCTGCGTGTTAAGCCGGAATTCTTTGCATGTTCGTTGCTTGTTCCGCTTGACACGTTGCACGTATTGAGGCCTAACGTCCACCGGATCTCTGGGTTCTGTGCGCCCCTGCAGCGCTCCGTCTACAGCATGCTTGAGATGCTGCCGCAACCCAGCGTTATCAACAATCCTTAGGAACAGCCGGAGCCAATCCTCGACCACAGCATCTGCGGCGTTCTGCGCACCGGATTCCGGTCGCCAGGGCTCCTCCAGCCCTCCCTCGTTCTGCAACTGGGTGAATGCCTCAACCACCTCCTGAAAATACTTCTTCTAGACTTCGGGCTTGATCAACTTCTTTGGGGATGCCGGGCGAACCACTCGTGCTAGCTCCTTCTCATGGGCATCGTCTCCAGTCTTCTTTCCACCCCGTGTTACTATCGCAACGTTCTGCATGTCAGGGGTTGCGGTGCTGCGCGGTTCTGAGTTTATCAGATTCGCTCCCCTCTGCCTCACCCGTTCTTCCCACTTCTTGATGAGCTCCGGACAGTCTTCTGTAGCATGGGCGTTGACCCAGCACTGGGAACACCAGGGTCGTCGTGGAAGGGGACATTCTCGAGCCACATGACCCTCCTGGTCACAGTTGTAGCACTTTACTGGACCGCGTCCTCCTGTTCGGCCTCCCCGCATGCCTCCACCTCTTCCCCTTGGAGCCTCGTTCACCCTGTACGAGGGACGATCCAATCGATCCGCAAGTGCGTCGAGCGCCCTGCACTGCTCAGTGTTGTGAGTCGTAGACACACAGAATTCACAGTATACATTATTCGGCACCGTGGAGTACTTCTGTAATATCGGGCACATCCGAGGAGGATGCCCCATCGTCCGGCAGATCTCACAGTACTCTGTGGTGGAGGACCCTAGTTGCGGTGGGAACCCCGCAAAGGTCTGTTGCGACTGGTAGACTCCCTGCGGGTTCATCGCCGCGCCCCCCCCGGGTGGTGGACCCCCCTGAATTGCTGCAACTGAGGGTCCAACTCCTGCGCCGCGCAACCGAGGGCACTCGGTGGTGACGTGTCCCTCGACCAGGCAATGAGTACACCAAACATTCGGTCGCGCTGGTCTCGCTGGCTGAATTTCCTTGAGCTTTTCGGTCAAGCTGGCGATCTGGTGTTGCAACCCTATTAGAGAAGGGTCTTGCGGGGCCAGCCCCCCCCTGTATTCCTGGGGGTATCCCGCCATGGCTTCAATCTTCATGGCCTGCTCCAAAGCGTCCTGCAGATTATCAATCTTCTGCTGTGTGAGAGGGGTTCGTGTCAAGGGGAGCAGAGCCTTGATGAACCAGTCCCTCTGGTGGTTTGGATCGATCGGGTAGCTGAGTTTCCCGATCGCATCCTTGAATCGCCGCATCAACTCCCACGCGGTTTCTCCTTCCTTCTGCTTAATTTCCCACAGCTCTGACAGGCCCTGCTGGTCTGTCTGGGGGAGCTTGAATTCACGGACAAAATCCCGCTTCACGTCCGCGATTACAGGGTTAGGGTGCGCCTCGGACCACTTGATGAACCAACGCAGAGCTCTCTCTCTGAGCGTGGTTTGAAACTCTATTAACTTCCCTGCATCCGGCGTCTGTCGAGCTCTCCAGATGGCTTCGCACAGATACCAGTGTTGTTCTACGTCGTCATTCCCCCGACCAGAGAACTCTGGGTACCGGGTGAAGGATCCAGCCATGTATACTGGCGGAGAATTAACCAGGATAAATCCTCCGGGTCCTGGTTGTGTAACGGTCCCCCTGGGGAAAATACTACTACTAGTAACGCTGCTGCTACTGGGCGTTACCGACGCCACTGAACTACTAAATAACTGACTTAATGCTTGCAACTGAACAAAAATATTTCTTAAAGGTCGATAAAGTACCAGGGGAAGGTCGGGATCCTGGCCATGCGGAAGGTGGGACGTAGGGCTACCTGGAGGGGTGGGTGCCGTCTGATCCTGAAACATCTGCTGCATCACGTCGTGCCATTCGTCATCGGAACTTTCTTCGAGCTGCATCTTTTCGTTATCCTTGCTAGTCGGTACTTCTCTTTCTCGCGTCGTTGGGCTCCCATGCACCCACTGTACGTCTGCTGCCGTCCCGTCTCCTGTCCGGGTATTCAAACCCATGGTTCTTGTCTTCTGAGGCGCCTCCTTCTGATTTCTCCTCTCGATCTCCCTTCTCTTCAAATCTCTCATTACCCTTCTTCGCCACCTATCGGCGATCTGTGCCCGCCGATGTGCACGTGACTCCCGCAACTTGCATGCGGCTTCAACGTCCATCCCCCGCTCCCCACTCTCACAGTCTACACAGCATCGGTCCCCTCAACCCTTCCCCCAGTACGGGTGGTTTACGCTTCCATACTCGTTTTGTGGAATTCAATCAACCCTTCGTCCACCATCAGGGCTTTGATCCACAGCGGAATCTCCTTCAACAGCTTCCCCCTCAGCCCTGAGTGAAAAACATCCTCGGCGTTCAAGAAGGATTGGTAACACTCGGCGGCAAACTCCATAGCGTATCCTTCCAACGTGGTCCTCACCCAAAAATCCACTGCGCGGGTTAGTTCAGTATCTACCCGATGCAGTGCTACCAGGCCTTCGTGCGCCGACCTGCGGTTTATCTTCCGCAAGCCTTCTTGGAGCACCGTCGCTCGTAACCTCCGCAACCAGTTGTAAAGGTCCGTAGGGAACCTTCCCCAGAAAATTTCGTACGTATCACTAGCTGAGTCAGAGAAAAGAACAAGCTCCCTGATCGCCGCCTCCTTTTTCTTGGTCAGCTTTGCTTGTTGAGCAATGAACTGGTCAAGATGATCATCCCACCATCGCCGTATTTCTCCTTCAAAAATCCTCGAGACCATGATCTAGATCCCCTCAGAACATGCAGATCCCGGCAACGGAATCATTTGTTGGCGAAAAGTCAGGTCTCGCGGGCAAGACCCAGGTTCAAGGGTTGTGGCCAACAAGGGGTCCGGTGTAGTCTAGGAACACGCCGGCATTTTCACCCTGCTCTTGGAGAGCAGTGCGTCTCACCTGAGGCGTGCCGCGACCACATGCATAAGGGGATGAGATCACTGGTAAGGAATAAACCCGCAACCAAAGAAAGAAAGTGCATCCATTACATATACCAAATTACACATGCAAGATCACTTACTAAGTATTCAGACAGTCGCAACTTAAAATTTTAAATCAGTGTAAACACATTACAGCACATGAACAACTTATTGAGACAGCAATCTTCCCTTATACTATTCTTCTGGCCGAACACATGATTACATAGCTTTCTTCTCTGATAACTCACAAGTCTGATACAGATGGGTTTTAGAACAGAAAGGAAGAACATAGAAAGTAAGAAACCATAGGAAGAACAAGCATGATTCTTCCGCAGCTGCTCTGTGCATCCTTCCTCAGGTCTTGATCCTCGCGACTTCTCTCGTATCCATTCAACCTTCAACAATAGCCAACTCTCTTTTCAGCCGGGTGATCGCCTTTTATTCACCCGCTCCTCGCGACTGGCAGCTTCTCTGTGTCTTCACTCTGGCTTTTCCCAGCTTCTCTTCTGATGTCTGCGTGTTCCACTTTCTGTTTTCTGCTGTGTTTCTTTCATCTGCACTTATCTATGTTCGATCTCCAGCTATCGAGTGCTTCCGCGCCACCTTGGTAGCTCCGCAACTCCTGGTCACTGCGGCGCGGTCGCGGTTGCTATGTGTATTTATTCCGCAACTCAAAAAGAGTCAAAGTTCAAAATGTCTTGGCCAAAAGTTCAAAACTTAAACAAAAACAAGGGCCCCAACATACATTTATAATTTTATTGCAATGTGGCAGACTGATCAGAGCAGTGCAGGAACAACCCCGAGACGGGATGATCGCGGAAAGAGGCCAGCAGAAGAACATGTAAAGTGCCAGCATTGCTCTATTTTTCAGGTATTTTAGTTATTTACATAATCGAAATAATATTAATTTTGTTCAAATATGCAGACACCTAGCCATGGTACGTCTGATGATTCTCTCTTTGAGGAAGAGCTTTCTTCATCCCTATCTCTAGTGTTCTTGTTGCGAAAAAAGGCACGAGATGCAAGGTCGGAATTTAATACTTTGATAAATGCGCCTCAAACACCTGAAACAGAAGAGAGGATAAAACATATTATGAGCCAGCTAGAAATATATCAGGTAATAATAAAAAGTCAAAAGGATATTTTTTTTGTTCTACATGAGATGAATTGTGACAGTTTGATTTTTAATTTTTACATTGACTAAACTAACAAAAATTTCTTTTGTATGTAGCGTTTTCTAGCACTTGCTGAACCCGGTGTTGGTGGTAGTGGGACACAAGGGCAAGAGATTGCCCAACAACCCTCTCATACACCTTCTACTCCTTTAGGTGCCAGCCAAGAAACACACCCTGCCCAAGCAGACACCCAGCCAACCGCTGAACGTGTTGGCAATGATGAGGCTGATATGGCTAACTACATTATTGTGTTTCCTGGAGCTACACGTGTCAGCTCCACAGGGACCATTAATGGCACGTTGTTGGTGAACGATGAAGGTGTCCCTATAAAGCATGTACAACTCCCATGTAAATTTTAATATTTTAACTATTTCATGTACTTTATCTAAAACATATTTATCATGATTTTTATTTTTAAATTAATGATAATATCTTCTTTTTCTTTTGGTTTTATTCTGTGTAGGAAACAATGAGTTCTACAGAATTCTGGAGAGCCATGCGTTGGTAATTTTTGGCCCAACCATACGTACAGGGTGGAATTCCCAGAATTCCAACCTGAAAAAAGAACTTTTAGATTATCTAGAAGCCCTTTTTGGGGTCGGCACATTTGACAGAAAAGCGGTGGCTCAGGTAGCCGAAAAATATTTGAAATATACCAGGGACACCTATAGGACGCAATTGCAATTTAACCCTAGATATGAGCATCCTCTCGCAGTTTCAGAGAGTGAGTGGAGAGCACTCATCCATGACGGAAAAGAGAAAAGGGCAAAGAAAGAAGGAAAATGCCAACTGGACCCGCAAGGTAAATTACAACTTTAATTCAATAGCTTTAATTTTCTCTATGTCTAAAATAAAAGTGTGCTACGTCATATCTAACTTCAATATTTTGATGCTAGGTTTCCTGACACCTCAAAGGCAACCAAAGCTAGGATTGAAAAAAGGGCCATCACAAGCTAGGCCAGGGCAGCTACTTGAAATTAGCTGCAAGAATTGTAATTAAGAAGCTAAACATCTTATAATTAATTGTATCGCCTTCCAACTTTTTTGTAATCCTATCAAATATGATTAAAAATACACAATCATATGTAAGTAGGGTGATGATTTCGGAACAGAAACTACAGAGGAAGATAAAAATATCGCTTTCCATTTCAGCTATCAAGTTGTAGTTGAATGTCGCAAAAGCTTGGGGCAGGTCCCAAGATCCAGAATGTCTGATAAGGTAAAACATTAACCTTTCAATATGTTTGTTTTCGTCCATAAATTTAATGTCTAACAACTTTGTTTAAATCAGGGGAGCAGCACTACTGACGAGGCAAATAACCCAGTTTTAGAGCCAGATGTAGATGATCCTCACATGCAACCTGATCATTGTAGTGGGGACCAGGCCGAAAATGCTACTATCAGTGAGGGCCGTGACGGTAATTAATTTCCACTTATAATTTTTTCTAATTATACCTTGATGGTTGTCCTTATAAAGTTTTTTGTTTAAATGACAGAGAATGTTTCCCTTGAGGATCTTACCACCAGAGAGGAAGACAGGGCAACAGTCCCAACCGCGACAACTGGTGCACCAGGTAAATAATCTCATTGCAATTTTTTTATTAATATTACCGAACTAGTTCAATGATATTTAAAAACTGACAATTAAAATTTAATATTATCTGTTTTTGTAGGCGATGCCCCGTCACCGGATGAGACCAGACATCGTGACTACACAACTAGGTCAGCGCTGACAACTGGTGCACCAGGTAAATAATCTTATTGCAATTTTTTTTATTAATATTACCGAACTAGTTCAATGATATTTAAAAACTGACAATTAAAATTTAATATTATCTGTTTTTGTAGGCGATGCCTCGTCACTGGATGAGACCAGACATCATGACAATGCAACTAGGTCAGCGGCGACAACTGGTGCACCAGGTAAATAATCTCATTGCAATTTTTTTTATTAATATTACCGAACTAGTTCAATGATATTTAAAAAATGACAACTAAAATTTAATATTATCTGTTTTTGTAGGCGATGCCCCGTCACTGGATGAGACCAGACATCGTGACTACGCAACTAGGTCAGCAGTGCGGGTCGAAAGGCACGAAACAAGAGCAGAGCATGATGATATTGATGATGTAATTAGGAGCTTTAAAAATAGGAAGAAGAAAAATAAAATTCGATAATGTAAAATATTGTATTATTATAAGACAAACGTTACCAATGACCATACTTGGAACGTTTTTTGCGTTATATAAAAAAACTCATTTATCATACTATTTTTATGTCAAGCATTAATTGCAATGTTTCCTTGCGTACTTTTTGTTGAATTTTTTTTTATTAGTTATTGAATATTTTTTTTTATGCTCATGAAAGTAAAAAATGAAATATAGATTGGGTATTGGGGAATTGAAAGTGATGTGAGGGGGGGGGAAGGGCCATAAGAGCTTCCACCTTCACGTGGTTGGCCCTGTTTAGTAGAGAATAATTTATTGGTGCGATTTAATCTTGGATCAAACCTCCCTCGATCCATCATAGCAACAAAAAAATCACTGTTGACTTAGTTGCTACTCTTTCAGAGCTTCGGAGGCTTGTTCCAAGTTCATGCGACTCCAATAAATTGTTCTTGAAACGAAGAGGAGCTTACTCAGGTATGTTTTGACATTTTCAGCATATGTTCTAACATTATCATAAGAATGCATCTTAGAGTAAAAAATACTACATCAATTACTTGTATTTATTGTATAGATAATGATGGATTTTTACTGACTTGGCAGTGCAGGTACAAATCCTCTTGCATCATGAGCAATACAACTTGTCAACCAGGGTCATGTCCAGGATATTTTTGCTTGTGCGCTTGACCAGGTTCGTAATGTCACATTTTGTAAGTTCTTTTACAGTTCATAATTCAATATTAAGCTTGTTCATGATTATTATCTAGGTTTTTAGTGTGTGTTTTTTCATCTATTTGATTGTAAGCAACTCTGCATGTTTCCTGTTGTTCACTATGATTTCTCCCATTACCACTCCCAGCATGAATCCGACTTTATTGTTACATAGGTTACCTTATTGTTACTATGATTTCTCCATTTACGATTTCATAGGTTACATCATGTAAAGTTGTTCTTGCACATGTTGGAATGTTGAAAAAATCTAGAACAATGAATGGAGAATAAATCTCCCTTCTTTTAACACAAAGAAAATAAAAATTTCTTTGACAGGAGACAGAGTTTCAATACTTTGAAAACAAACTTCTATTCCCTTCAATAACTCAAAAAAAAACTATTACACTTCTTCCTCACTGAGAGGGATTACAAAATTATGACTGCTACAAAACGCAGTGCATAAAACCAACTCACTGTCTGTTAAAACAAACATACTCCTTCTCTAAAACACTCTGCTGTGTTTTTCACTTTCGCACTGTTGTGCATACACACTTAAAAATTTACACTCAGTCTTTCACTTTTTACACACTGTTGTGTAATAAAAAAATTACGTACTGTCTATAAAAAAAACTACCAAGCTTTTTTGTCCTTTTTATTTTTATATGTCGTAACATATAAAACATATTATAATAAACCCTCTTTTTAAAAAAATAAAATTAAAACTAAATTCTATGGCCCACCTTTCATTTCGCATATGATATATATATAACATATGTTTATATTAAAGCATACATAAAATTAAATTATCAAAACATTAAAGAACCCTTTCCGTCGGACTTCAAAAGTCTGAATAGATTGAATTTCAAACCAAATTCGCGTTCCAAAATGGGATGCTGACCTCTGCCTAATTTGTAACGTGAATTCTCAATCCAATGTGCCTTATAAAAAATTCGGGTCCGGTTTTTCAGGTTTTCAGATTCCCTTCAATTTCATGCGATCCAATATTAATGCTCCACGTGTCCTCCTTTTGAATTTACAAAACTGGGGGGTAAATTTCTCTTTGTTTTATTTCTGGTTGGTGAATTGCATTAATGTTGGTTGTTGTGTTTAAATACAATCCTATACAGAAATATGGTTGCGGTCGTCTACAAAAAAAACTTGCAGGAATTTTAAATGTTGAATTAAATTTCTGGATTATGTGGAAGTTCAAAGAGTGACATAATCCCTTCCCCGCAACTAATTTATAAGATAGTGGAAAGTATGGTGAGAGGAAAATGGTGGGATTTACAATCAACCATATTCACTTTGAAAACAATGGGGAATTAAGAGACCATTATACCTAACAAGTCCTTATAAATATTGAAGTTGAGGCACAAATACATGACAACAACCTTTATACGAGAATTATTTTATTTGAGTAAGGGAATAGTAGTTGTAACTTAAGGTTGCAACAATGGTTCCATAAAACAATTACTTGTATCCGACTACAGTAACTATGGATTAAAGTTGCAACAACTGTGGCTTGAGGTTGCAGAAGTTGTGACTTGGGGATGCAACATTTGTGACTTAGAATAAAACACATTATATATATATATATATATATATATATATATATATATAAAGAGATTATTATACCTGAAAAATACTTGTCAATATTGAAGTTGAGGCATCGATACACGGTAGCAATATTTATACGGGAATTATTTTATTTGAATAAGGGAACAATAGTTGTAACTTAAGGTTGTAACAACGGTTCCATAGAACATTTGCTTGTATCTATTTGCAGTAACTATGCGTTAAAGTTGCGCCAACTATGGCTTGAGGTTGTAGGAGTTGTGGCTTGGGGATACGATATCCGTGACTTAGAATAAAAAATATTATATATGAAAGAAAGTATATATATTAAGAGATCATTATACGTAACAAGTCCTTGTAAATATTGAAGTTTACGCATAGATACACGACAACAACCTTTATACGAGAATTATTTTATTTGAATAATGGAACAACAATAGTAACTTAAGGTTGCAACAATGGTTACATAAAACTATTGCTTGTATCTAGTTGTAGTAATTGGGTGTTAAAGTTATAGTAGCTATGCTTATGACTTAGAATAAAACAAATTATATATAAAATAATATATATATATATATATATAGAGAGAGAGAGAGAGAGAGAGATTAGAAAATATATTACAACAATATTTATTTAACTAGTATGTTAAAAAAATAAAATTTACCCGACCGCAGGTGTGGGGGCATCTGGAAAGGTATGGATACCAATCCATTTAGAATATACATGGCATCAACACCCAAATCCATGATTAGTTTTTGAATATGGAAGATGAAAAACAAGAGATACATGCCTAAACAAATTAAGAAATGCTACTATTTTGATCACTCACACATTTACATATGCTATTGTCTACGCACCTTCTATTGGTGGACGATGTTATCCTATTTCTTGCAGGATATAGTAGATAGGACTAGTATGTGAAGACTCATTAGAGCTCTAAAATCATTGTGGGTTTCATTTGGAATATAAGTAAACCTACTCAATTCTACCATCACTTTCAATGATTTGGAAGATATGTTAGAAAAAAACAATCAACCAAGTGCACCCATTTCAAATACTTGGGATTTATGTTAAGATTTAATGACTATAGGTATGGAGATTGGTTCTTTCCATATCAAAAAGTGGGAAAAATAATCACAATATGGTTATCCTTGGGTGGCACATTAACCTTAGTAGTGTCCGTACCAAGATATTGGCATTCCCCAGCTTATATTCTTGTTGGTATCTTGGGAAATATTAGAAAAAAATGCTTTCATTTTATCTAGAAGGAAAGGAAAGGCAAAGGAGGCATCCCTATAGTAAAATGGGAATGGATTTCCAAGCCAAAAATCACATGATTCGTTGGATACTAAAGAATATTCATCATTTTTGGAAAGCATTATTTTCCAAGAGTCTTTGGAGAATCATAAAACATTTAGGCTTGTGGCAGGATGTAATAAAATCAAAGTAAATAGGCAAAATTTCATATAAGGATAGATTTTACAAAAGTTCCAACAGTTCTTCCCACCATTTATCTTCTGGTATTTTGGTCCGTTGAAGTTTTCTCAATGTTTCATCAGCCTCAGTATATCTAAAAAAGGTAGGCTAAATTGGAAACAAATGCTTTACTTCATGCTCAAGATAAAATAAATTTTCCAATCTGTCATGAAGATTTTTTCCTGTTGGCAATGCTGCTTCTGATGTACTGGTTGAAGAATTGGCCTGATTGTCAGCATACTTGTCCAATTTTTCAACATAGCTTTCAAGGTCCATTAGTTTATCCTCTGAAACTATAGGACCGAGCAATCCTTTTTTCAACAAAATATCAAATCTTTCTCTGAAGGCAATGATTTCTTCTTGCATATCTGAGCACCTTCATTCTAGATTCTGCATAAGGGTTCTCTTAGTAAAAACTCTTTTTATTTCCAAAATTGTTCCGGTCTTGTCCTGAATACCAAGTTCTGCAAGTTGGTGTCTGGTTTGAGTGTTTAGAAACTGTATGAGTTGATTGGCTTCCTCAGGCCTATTTCCCAATTCTTCTCTTGTACTTTGAACTTCTTCTATAGCCAATTTGACTAAATCATTCTGTTCATACATAATCTGAATTGAAGACCAGACATCCTTTATTGATTGGATAATGTTGTCCCAAAGAATTTCATATATTTCCTTTAAAGGTTTCTCCAATGTGAGATCATTTTCCAATGCTTTAACCAATTTTTCTAATCTTTTGACCTCTCTTGTTTTATCAGCAACACTCATTTTTGAGAGATCATATCTTTGTTCTAAATTAATAAGCTGTAACTTTGTGTGCTGGAGTTCTGTTACTTGAAGTTTCAATTCATTCATTTACTTTATTAATTCTTCATAACTCAAATTGGAAGTATTTACCTGTGATAGCTCTGTTGGCTGACCTGTTGTGGATGTACCTGTACCTGTAATTGCCTCTGTTGCTGATGCTGGAATATTAGACTGCTTGTTCTTTAATGCCTTTTCAAGCTCTTTCTCTGTTTCATTTAGTTTCTCGTTCAGTTTCAAAAGCAAGTCCATCATTTCTTCTTCAGAATTTTTCTTTATCATCTCTTCAGTTTGTGGATGTCTTGAAGCTGGAAATTTCAACTGCTTTCTCAAAGCTGCAATATCATCATCTTTTTTCTTGATTAGGGCCTCTATACCTTTGAAATATTTAGGATTGTGACCCAATCCAATGATTATTTCCTCCAATGTCTTTATCCTGTTGTCTTTGGCCTGAGAAGAGGCTTTTTCAAGCTTCAATTATGCATTAGTGTTCTCCAAAGAATCCTGCAACTTATGAGTTGCCATTGCTTTATCAGTCAAAGTAGAATAGATCATTTCACCAGTCTGCTTATGTAACTCAATCTGATCTAAAGTATGAATATCCTTTGCTAAGACTTCAAAATTTGTTCTAATATAATCTGCAGCTGTTTGAGGCTGCTGCACTTTTGGTTTGAAGTGACTCATTATCATTTTGCCTTGTTGAATGTCATAAGCTGACATCAATCTTTCTTGATTCTTAGGAACCATCTTCAAATACTGATTGTAAACCCGGAGTCTTAGTGGATCATTCCTAGCTTTATTCATAAAGGTTTTCTTTATATATCCTGCATCTTTAACTGGTGGTTTGAAAGAAGATATTTCAACACTCTGTTGCTTTTGCAGCTCTTTTCTCTGTAAAGTAGTGGATGCCCCACTGACTGTACCTGTTTGTTGAATATCCAAATATTCTCTCTGGCTATCAGGAATTTCCTGAACAAAATATACTTCTAGAAGAGGATTTAATTTTTTTCTTTTAGCATGAGTTTGTTCTGAAGATCCACCAACAGGGGTAGCAACTTCAGCATCTCTCTTCTTGCCTTTTTCTATATTGATAGGAGTTTGTAAAATTGAAATTTCTGGCTCATTGATCTGAATAGGAGGAATTTGTACTTGACCTTGTTCTTTAGAAGTCTCAGGTTGCTCTGTCATTGTGAATTTTTCAAATACTTGTATGTCAGGCTCCTTTTCTTTTCCTTTAGATTGTACTGTGGCCAATGCACCGATCTCCTGTAAATTTTGCTGAGAAGTCCCTGCAGAAGAAGGACCAATACCTGGTATCTTCACCTGTCCAAAAGAGTCTAGGTCAAGTATTTTCTCAAGGTCTTTCATTACATTTTCAACATTGACCTGCTCACTATCATGTTCTACCAATGTTCCTTCCATCCATTCATCCATATTGGCATATTGTTCAATTTCTGGAATTTTGTGATGAATGTATGGTGATAGTTTATTTTTCATTCTTCTATCATAGATAAATCTATTTGGGTCATAAGGCACCCAATAAAAACTTTTTTGTAATCTGAGATATTCTTCTAAGATTCTTTCTGCTTCCTTTCCAGCATCTCTAGAGTTACAAACAAAGGGACCTAATTGACTTTTGATCCCGAGTTGAGCCTTTTTCTTTGCATTGCAGAAATGAACTATATCTGAGTTAATCATCTGCCTGAAATACTCTAGTGCAAAGAGTCTCATGGGGACATATTTGGGCAACTTGAATGGGCACAATTCACATCCATATATTCTGATCTCAGTGTGATTTTGATACAAGTACCAATCACCTACCCTATATTGTTTTGAGAGTTGTAGAATTTTCTTGATTTCATTATTGACTCTAGGAGGGGAAACTCCTGTTAATAAAGTGGTTGCAAGGTGTAAAAATAGGTCAATAAACTCATTATATGAGTAAGGAGAATCAGAGGAATTATGGGTGATGGTAGACCAAAATATCACAGACCTAGGATTTCCTTTGGCATCAAGTTTCTGAACATGGAAAGGGAAACTTTCTAATTGGTAATAAATCATGAGATGATATATAACAGAATAATATTTGAACACTTTTTCATTCTCAAATCTCATGAACTGATCATGGATTTTATCAACAATGTAGGATGCAAAATCATATTTGACAGCAGGGGACTATCCAGGGGTAAATATAGACAACAATACTAGGGTTAATTGATCAACATATTCACTACTACTGAAACCCATGATAAAGAATATCATATTCAGAATAAGCATGCCCACATCAGTGAAAAAAGTATAACCATAGGGGGGAGGGCCTTTGGGCTAATGCTCTGGTAACATGAAGGTTTGACAAATGCGATTTAACTCTTCATGGGACAAATTGGCAGACTTTTCAAGTAATTCTCCCATGGGCAGGGGAGTGAGGGCTTGACCAGGTTGAAATTGCAGCATTTCATTTATCGACTAAGTAGTGATTGGAAAAAGGATGTTCTGACTCAGGGACAAAACTGCTCTTTGATTGGGGTCATAGTTTGCATGGCAGTAATGAATTAACTCAGGAAAAATATGGACTGAGGGGAGAAGATACATGGGGAGATTGGATTCCCATAATCCAATAATATCAAAACCGTTTATAAAGTTATCTCTGCAACGGAAAAAGGTTCGAAGAGGATTATCACTAAGAACGAGGTCTTTAATTTGAAAATCTCTATCTGCTAGGGGTAGATAGTCTAAATCTCTGTGAGGGTCATTCAAAGGT
This sequence comes from Pinus albicaulis, assembly GCA_034641835.2. Taxonomy (NCBI): domain Eukaryota; kingdom Viridiplantae; phylum Streptophyta; class Pinopsida; order Pinales; family Pinaceae; genus Pinus; species Pinus albicaulis. The sequence goes on along the minus strand of CM076584.1, from coordinate 1,527,094,317 downwards.
ACAATGTTCAGAGCCACTGGAACCTCCATTTCTGGTTCTTATGGATTCAGAAATGAATTTCGGGTTTTTGTGAAGAACAAACACAATTACAAGTTTTGGGAATGCAATTTACAATTATAAGGATTGAACAAGACCAAATTGAACTCTGTTTCTGTCTTTCATGCGGAATTTAAAACAAAAGCTAGGATTTCACAGAGTTTTAACGGGAATTGGGGTAAATACCTGTTTTTTGGGAGATGAACAGTGATAAAACAGGTACAGGCTATGGCGTACGAACTCTGGATTACTGGTATGCAATTGTCTTCAGCAAAATACAGTTGATGGCGCTTGACAGTTTGTTTTTGAAATTCTCTGCATGAGACTTTGGTCGTTCACAGAATAATGAAAATCACGTGGGAAAAATTGTTTTATTCACAAAGTCCAAAGGGTGACGGGGTTTTTTTTATTTATTTAATGGATGACGCCAGCAGGTACAGAGGATGAGTCACGGGAGGCAAGCGGGAAGCGGTTTCCATCGCACTGCTTTTGGGGAAAAGTGGTTTTGGGCGGAGGGCGATCGATTCCATAGAATGATTGACACGTGGCATGGCACTGTTTGAAAACCGTCGGGCCATCGCGTGTTATTGTTCGGACGCGGATGGCTAGCGATATCATTAATAACCGTTGATCTCAGATGGGTTGATTGAACGGCGATGGGGACGTGGAAGTGACGGGGATTTAATATGGAGGGCCTGACGCAATTAAACGTTAATTAATCTCATCGAGGGGAATCTGATTGGCGGAGTTAATTAATCGTGAGGCTTAATCAATTTGTTTATAAAAATGCAGGAAAGTGATCGGGAAATTATTTAACCAAGGTTAGCGATTAAGGGAGGTATTGGGGATTTTACAAAGGGTTTATAGTTTTAACCTTGGGAAAGGGAGTCGGGGGATTAAAATACACAGGGGAAGAATTATTTTTGTATTAAAACACGTAATAAAACAGGTTTTAATTATTTTTTCAATATACTTTTATTATATGATAATTAAATCAGATTAATCTAATTACCATAGGGGGCGGAATTTAATATTACGATATATTTAGCTAAAGGGGGCATAAAGTGGGTTTTTTATTTAAACATGTGGGAATAAATAACTTTGGCTAAAATTTATTAATGGGTTTTTGGGGATATTATATAAAAAGGAGTTATATATAATACGATAAGGTTATTTTTGTAAGGATTTAATACATAAAATCAATGTTAATATGACAAGGGGACAATGTAAACTCAAAATACATTAATATAACTAAGAAAGTGAAGATTTAAAAGCAAATTGCATTATAATCACTTCATCACTTAGACTTGGAATAAAATGTGATTTCGAGGGTTTTTTATGAAATAATGCATAATTTTCCTAAGTAAAATGGGATTTTACTTAGGAAAAGATGTTTAGAAATGAGTGAATGTTATGAAGAATGACTTCAAGTACTTAGGCTTTTCCAATTATTGGGCCGAGGGTCCGGTCCCTCCAAAAGTCAAGGAAATGCCTTGAGCCCCTCTAATTTTCAAATACCTTAGTACTTAGGGGAAATTAGTGAAATCTTTAGGGGAAGATGCGAAGAGAAGTTAATAACTTTGAATTTTCTTTGCTTTGAATTTCTTCCAGTATAGTGTCTACCTTTGCACTTTGTGATGAAAGTAAATATTAACACATTTAGAGTCATTGTCCATCACAAGCAATTCTGCAACATCATCTACCTACCCTACCTACTTTACTCTACCATTTTTCTTCTTTATTAGGGTGCACTTAGACTGGCAAACCCTTATCACACTTTCTTTTCTTTTACATGTAGAAATCTATCTAAGTCTAACCTTATTACATCCAAAGGCTCAGATTAAGCTATTGAGCTCCTTTTATTTACTCTACCTATCTACTTATCTGCCAAGATTAAACAGTTTGGTCAGATTTTATTCTCTATCTCTAAAACATGAAATTGAAAGATGAAATAGGCAAGCTTAAACTGTTTGACTATTCATAAATTGTGGCATAGGATACAAGTTCCACACAATTTTATTTATTACATAAGAGCAAAAAGTAGTGGCATTTAGACTTGCACACTTGGCCTTTCTTTTGGTGGGGTTCATTTTCTTTTACTTTTTGGGCCATTTTTATTCTTTTTACCCTTTTATTTTTCTTTTAGGGTATACCCTCTTTACATTTTTTAAATTTTTTTTATTTTTTGATAATATGGAAAACCTTTGCAACAAGAAAAGGTATGAACATATTACATAGCCCATCAAGTCAATCATGAAATATGACACCTATTGGTATAGGAGTCTAACACTGGCTCAACTTGGGGATGGCTTTTCCTAGTGAAAAGTCAAGAACAGTAGGTCAGTTGTCCTCATCCATTGACCTTGGTGAACCTGTAAATGTCTTCTGTCTTCTGCAAACTGAAATCTGATCTGAAACTAAAACAACACACAAAAGTTTTCAAACCAACTTAATGAAAAACTAGCTGAAAATTGAAAACTAAAAAAATGCTCAAAATTCTGAGCTTATTGGCACTCATCTACCTACTCAATCTACTAAAAATCTTATTGAATCAGGTAATACAAAAATGCCAATGAAGCCAATCAAGTAGCTGTAACAATAAATGGATAACTTGATTGCTTGTGATAAAAATTGGAAGTATATTATGATCATGTGCCTTTATAATAAATGATATGATGTGTAAAGGCCACTTTTGATGTATTTGATCCTTATAGAGAAAACATGTTTGCAGATTTGGGCTAAAAATATTCTCCATATAATCTGATATAGGATCAATAAAAGTATGATGTATGTTATTTTGTTAGGTCCCTATATTACTAGTATAATACCTTATTGTTGTTAGTGTAACCCCTTTATTGTTATTATTGTACCCTTGTAACCCCCATTCTGTTATTATTGTGCCCCTAAATTATTATTGTTAGGTCGGCTAGGATTACATTGTGGGCCACTGGGATTACATTATGGCCCCATGGACTCTTATATATAGAAAGGAGGTTTTGTAAATTGAATCATCCAAGAATTGTTCATTCATGTAATGTATTGGAGGTTTCCCCCTCGAAGTGGCTCATTTCTAAGGCATGAATATCTCTTTTCTTCTCTCTTTGGAGCTGGTTACACAACATTTGGTATCAGAGCTTTGGGATTCTAGGGTTTCGCTGCTCCAAACAGGTCATCGTGGCATTTTCGCTATAACTTTTTTTTCTACGAAGCTTCAGAAGCTGAAATTTCAAGGGTGCGAAGCTGAAATCTTGAGGAAGGTTGTCTAAAAATTTCAGATCTTGGTTCGCAATATTTGAGGAGATATCATCTGTGGAAGTTAGGTATTTTTTCAGGCTCATAAACAGGTCATCGTGGCATTTGCGCTATAAATTTTTTTGTACGAAGGTTCAGAGTCTGAAATTCATATGGTATGAAGCTTAAGGCCTGAGGAAATTCATCAAAAAATTTCAGAGCTTGGTTCGTAATATTTTTGGAGATATGATCTGTGGAAGGTAGTGTTTTTTCAGGCTCTTGAATTGCATCTCAAAGAGGTGATCGTGGGAAAACTTCAATAACTCTCTCTCTGGGCATTGGATTGAAGTGCCGTAAAAAGTGGTCACAAGTACACAGACTGAAGTTTCTGGGCTATCAATTTCAGAGACAAAGGACAAAACAGTGACACGTGGCAAGTCGTACAAGTTCACTCTACTAAACCAGTCCAGAATTAGGTCATTGTGGGAGATTGGACACAACTTTGTCTTGGAGAATCCAAATCAGGTCAGACCTGTGGCATTTGAAAGAAGCTTCAGAGATCTACTACAGGGCTGAATTTCAGATATCGAAGATTTTCAACTACAGAGATAATTCAATTTCACTATCGAGCTCCTAAAAGCTAGTAAAAGGTGTGTATTTTTTTCCGAATTGCATAAGTCTTGTTTGAAGAATCAAGTTGAATTGATTCCAAGGGCATCTTGTAGAATAGATATCAATATTGGATTCTAAAATGGCCCCTAAAAAGAATTCAACACCCATCAAGCTTTCAGAAGGCTCTACCATGACTCATGAAGATGAAGAATTGCAACATGATCTATCAAAATTACAAGAACAAGTGCAACAAATTTCACTCTCGCAAAGAGCAGCAAAAAATGAAATGGAAGTTTTGAAGAAAGGGGTGGAAGTGAAGATGGATGGTTTGAAGAAAGGCATGGAAGCTAAGATGGATGGCGTGGAAGTAAAGATGGAAGGTTTGAAGAAAGGCGTGGAAGCTAAAATGGATGGCGTGCAAGCTAAGATGGATGGCGTGGAAGCTAAGATGAATGGCATGGAAGCTAAGATGGATGGCATGGAAGTGGGCATGGAAGCTAAGATGGATGACATGAAAGAAAACATAGAAAACATGAAGAATGATCTAAAAGCATACATGGAAGGCTTGATGACAAGCTTAAAACCAGAAATGATTCCTAATGGCGGAAATATAGGAGAAGAACCTCATGATGAGAACAAAATAGATGTTAATCGTGATTTCATAAACTCAAATGTTGGCGGGAAGAACCACCATATTCCAAAAAATGGATATGAGGAAGTTTGATGGAAAGGATCCTGTAACATGGATACTACAGATGGAGCAATATTTTGATCTCCATAACGTGCAAAACACACAAAAGGTACGCATTGCAACTTTACATTTAGAACAAAATACATTTGTATGGTATCAATGGCTTTGCTCCCGTAAAAAAATTGTCACTGGGTCAATTTTTACGGAGGAAATGATAGCACATTATGAGGATACAAAGAGAAACACCTTCTTTACCCAATTGATAAATCTCAAACAAAAGGGTTTAGTGGGGCAGCACATTGAGGACTTCCAAAAATTGAATATAAGGGTAACTGATCTTACAGAGGAACACAGGATTGATCTCTTCCTAGGCGCTTTAAAGGATAACATCCAACATGAAGTTCGCGTTTTGGAACCTGATTCATTGGAGAAGGCATTCAGGTTGGCAAGAAAAGTTGAATGTAAAATTATGGCGACAAGGAAGCCTACCACTCAATTCTATAAAGAAGGAAGTGTTGCTACGCCTAGATTTCCACAACCTACAAGGTCGACACCACAACAATTGGAAGAAAAAAGAGCAAAAGGGCTTTGCTACAGTTGTGATAGAAAATACACTAAAGGTCATAAGTGTGCTGAGAAGAAATTATTTTACATAGATTGTGAAGAGGAAGAAGAAAATGAACAAGAAGAGGATATACACCAGAAACCAACTCTAGAAGAGGAAGAAATGAATCCGACCATATCGTGTAATGCACCGGCAGGAATTACCACTCCTCAAACTCTCAAGATACAAGGACAAATCAAGAAGAAAAAGGTAATAGTGTTGATTGATTCAGGTAGCATCCATAATTTTATTCATTGTAAGGTAGCCAAGGAATTAAATTGTTTCTTATACCCAGCACCAGAATGTCAAGTGATGGTTGCAAATGGAGGAACTATAAATTGCTCTGGAAAATGCCATAATATCAAGCTAACCATGGGGGAATATGTGTTGACTAGTCCAATGCTTTCCATTCCTATGAGAGGTGCTGATGTTGTACTAGGAGTACAATGGTTACAATCTTTGGGGACGGTAGCTTTTAATTTTCAAGAACTTTTCTTGAAATTCTTTTCAGAAGGAAAGGAAGTCGAACTACTGGGTATTGAAGGGAAGCCAGGAAGGATAATAAGCTCTAATGGCATGACAAAGCTTCTAAAGAAAGAACAACGAGGCGTAATTGCACAATTATGCTCACTAGAAGTTCCAACATCAAAATCATCTATTTCTGCAGATCTTCAACAAGTCTTGGACAATCATTCCAAGGTGTTTGAAACTCCCAAAGGACTCCCACCTATTCGTGATCATGATCATGCTATTCATTTGATTCCAGGAAGTGTTCTTCCAAACATCCGGCCTTATAGATATCCTTACTTCCAAAAGAGCGAAATTGAACGCATGATTGCAGAAATGTTAGAGGCAGGTATAATTCAACCTAGTCAAAGTTCTTTCTCTGCTCCTGTAGTATTGGTACACAAGAAGGATGGATCATGGCGAATGTGTCCGGATTATAGGGAGCTCAATAAGCTCACCATTAAAGATAAATTTCCCATTCCTGTGATTGATGAATTATTGGATGAATTACATGGAGCAATTTATTTTACCAGGTTGGATCTTCGTTCAGGATATCATCAAATTAGAATGAAGACTGAAGATATTCCGAAAACAACATTTCGAACTCATGAGGGTCATTATGAATTTTTGGTCATGCCTTTTGGCCTTACCAATGCACTTTCTACATTTCAAGGGTTGATGAATTCCATTTTCAAACCCTTCCTTAGAAAATTTGTGCTAGTATTTTTTGATGATATACTAATCTACAGCAGGTCTTGGAAGGATCATGTTGAACATGTCGACAGGGTGCTCAAACTATTGCAGGAGAAACAATTATATGCAAAAACATCCAAATGTTTCTTTGGAGTACAAGAGGTGGAATATCTGGTTCATATTGTATCTCACGAGGGTGTTAAGGTAGACCCTAACAAAATTAAAGCCATTAAGGAATGGAAAGTCCCCACAACCATAAAGCAGTTGCGAGGATTTCTCGGGTTAACAGGGTATTATCGCAAGTTTGTTAAGAATTATGGGAGAATAGCAGCAACTCTAACAACATTATTGAAGAAAGATGCATTTTCATGGACTCCTGAAGCAACTAAGGCCTTTGAACATCTTAAAGAGGCAATGTGCCTAGCACCGGTCTTAGCTACGCCAGACTTCACAAAAACCTTTATTGTGGAATGTGATGCCTCAGGAAATGGAATTGGTGCAGTTTTAATGCATGAAGGAAGACCCATTGCTTTTGAAAGTCGTCCAATCAAAGGAAAGTATTTGCAGAAACCTATTTATGAGAAGGAAATGTTAGCAATACTGCATGCACTAAAGAAATGGCGAACTTACCTAATGGGAAGACACTTCAAGGTAAAAACTGATCATGATAGTCTCAAACACTTTTTGGAACAAAGACTATCTTCAGAAGAGCAGCAAAAATGGGTCACAAAGATGTTGGGTTATGACTTTGAAATAATCTACTAAAAAGGAAAGCTTAATGTTGTTGCAGATGCACTCTCAAGAAAGAATGAAGAGGTGGAAGCATTGCTTTGTGCCATTTCTATTATCCAACCGGATTGGATAACCGAAGCAAGAGATGAATGGAAGAAGGACAAAGATGTATGGACACTCATTCAAAAGTTGCAGCAAGATCCTAGTACATCCGATACATTTAGTTGGAAAAATGATTCCTTATGGTACAAAGATCGCTTATATCTTTGTAAGAATTCCCAACTAAAACAAAATATTCTTCCGGAATTGCACACTTCTCCTTTAGGAGGACACTCAGGATTTTTAAAAACTTACCACAGGGTGAAGAAAGAATTTTTTTGGGATGGCCTTAAATCCGATATTCAAAAGTTTGTGGCGGAATGTTTGGTTTGCCAGCAGAATAAAGTGGAGACAATTAAGACCCCGGGACTTCTACAACCTTTATCCATTCCAAGTCAGCGTTGGGAGGAGATTTCAATGGATTTTATCACAGGTTTACCTAAGTCTCAAGGAAAGAATGTCATCATGGTGGTAGTTGATAGACTTACCAAGTATGCACACTTTTGTGCATTATCTCATCCATTTAAAGCAAGTACAGTTGCTACTACATTTATGGACAGAATTCAAAAGCTACATGGAAGCCCAAGGGTTATTGTGGGCGACAGAGATCCCATTTTTACTGGAAATTTTTGGACGGAGTTATTTTCTTGTTTGGGTACTCAATTAGCTCATAGCTCATCTTATCATCCTAAATCCGATGGTCAAACTGAGATAGTAAATAAATGTTTGGAAGGATATCTTCGTTGTTTTGTATCCGATAAACAAACACAATGGGTCAAGTGGTTACCTCTTGTTGAATGGTGGTATAACACTTCCTTCCATATTGTAGCAAAAATGACCCCATGTATGGGACTTTATGGATATCATCCACCATCCATCACATCATATTTAAGAGATAATTCGAAGGTTCAAGCAGTGGAAGATCACATCGAGCATCAGCAAGAAGTTCTCCAACTCTTAAAGGATAACCCGAATTTGGCACAAAATCGAATGAAACAACAGGCAGATCAACATCGCAGCGAGAGAAGTTTTGATGTAGGAGATTGGGTATTTTTACGCCTACAACCATATAAAAAAATGTCCCTCAAGCAAGCTAAGAAGGATAATAAATTATCGCCAAAGTACTATGGTCCTTACAAGGTGTTGCAAAAGATTGGTACTATGGCATACAAATTGGAGCTTCCCGCTTCTTCGCGAGTACATCCAGTTTTCCATGTTTCATGCTTAAAGAAGGTTATAGGTGAAAATCTTCCAGTTCAAACAATATTGCCAGAAATTGATGAGGAAGGAAAAATCATATTGGAACCAGAAGCGGTCATGGAAACAAGAACTCGACAACTACGGAATCGATCAATTTCAGAGTATCTCATCAAGTGGAAGAATTTATACACTGAAGATTCTACATGGGAGGATGAAAAATTTATACAAAAGCACCCAGAGCTACTCAAGCGTTGAGGACAACGCTTTTTTGAAGGAGAGGGGCATGTTAGGTCCCTATATTACTAGTATAGTACCTTATTGTTGTTAGTGTAACCCCTTTATTGTTATTATTGTACCCTTGTAACCCCCATTCTGTTGTTATTGTGCCCCTAAATTATTATTGTTAGGTCGGCTAGGATTACATTGTGGCCCACCGGGATTACATTATGGCCCCATGGACTCCTATATATAGAAAGGAGGTTTTGTAAATTGAATCATCCAAGAATTGTTCATTCATGTAATGTATTGGAGGTTGCCCCCTCGAAGTGGCTCATTTCTAAGGCGTGAATATCTCTTTTCTTCTCTCTTTGGAGCTTGTTACACAACATATTTACTTCTAGGCCTTCAATGACTGGTTGCTCAGTTGTATTCTGAATATTAAGCCTTGAAACTATTTCTTCTGTCTTGTGTTTGAAAGAATAATCATCCTCAATATGCAAGTCAAAAGTTAGTGCAATTTCCTCTTGCTTAGGAGAAGGAAGATTTTCAAAGAATTCTTTAGGATTTCGGAAATTGTATGACTAAATTTGAGAATGCAAAAGTTTAATTTCATTTTCATAATTTTCAGAAATTATCTCAAGAACACATATTTTTAGTTTGGGAGAATATTTTCTTGATTTCAAAAGAATAAATAAAGCTCTTAAAAAATCCTTATCAAGCTGAAGTTCTAATATCTCATCCCTCAAAATAGCTAGTGATTGTTTTGTGAAATTATCATAATTATCATCATATTGATCATGTAAGTCTAAAAAATCTTTTAAGAACCTTGATTTTCTTAGAAATAGGTCATTTTGTAATAGCTTGCATCTTTTGAGGCTCCAACTTCACTCCTTCCTTTAAAACAATATGAACCAAATACTCAAATTCTTATTTCCCAAAAGCACATTTGGATATTTTTACATAAAAATGATTGTTCTCAATAATTTATATAACTTTTCCACATATTTACTAGTGTGGTATTCCCATGATTTATTATAAATATGTGTATTATCAAAGAAAACCATTTCGATAATATTATAGATGGATCAATAAAGGTATTCTTAAGTCGAATAACTTAGAACTATGAAATGGCGATAAACCATAATTCAAACCAAATTTGTGGCGTGCAAAATAACCTTTGGCGTCGGCCAATTTTATGTGCTTGAAAATATTAATGAATTCACTTCTAATATTTTCAAAGTCAGAAATTAGGCATGCATCACTGAGGAAGTTGTCGACGTGAATTTATCAAATTTGCTAAATCTTTCGAGTGCATTTCATATTATGAGAAGCGGCCCCAAACAAAGATAAAGCCCGACAATTTATACGTATCTCAATCAAAAACTTTCCTCCTCCCATTTATGGTCCTTCGATCACGTTAAAATGAACATGGATGTGGCGATTTTCGCATCAAATGCGCATTAAGTTTTATATTTGTTCAATTAAGTTCAAGGTTTTCCACATCTAATCGCATTAAGTTTTAATAACTTTGTTAGATCGAACCTCCACTCACCATTGGCGATTTCGCATGCTCCAATATGATCAGGCCTTCGACTCTCATCAATGAGATTTATGATGGGCGTCCTTCGATTGCATTGCAGTCGGGTCGATAAAATGGCATTTCGCTATGGTTTTTCAGACGAGCCGGTTGTTGGGTTACACTGCCTGCTCACTGTGACGAGAAGGAGAAGTGGCCAGCTGAACTACTGCGTAGACCTTGCTGCATATCTGCATTTATCTCGGTCTGGTCCTTGTCTGTCTTCCTCTGTTTCTTGGAATTTTGCTTCTCTGTCTCCTCTTTTGCCCACTGCTAGTGAGACTGCACCCATGCCTCGCGTGCGTCAAAGGATGCGTTGTCGTAGGGGGAGCACTAGAGGTCAACTCCTGTGCACTCCCTCCAGCCCCTCAACCGAGTTGTCTTCCGTCCAGTCCAATGATTATTATGCAGGTCGCTATCCAAATACTAAGAATGGGCAGGGTCAGGTTGTAGGATCTGGCCACCGTATGGATTCCCCTGCTCCTCGTTTCCTCACCACTAGTTCACCTTCTCCCACGACGCGCAACGTTTCCCCTTTGTTCTCTCATGTATTTGAATTATAGCTGATCCATGTGGTTTTCGCGAGAATGCAACGGAGGAAGATACTGCATCCGTGGGCCCAGACTCCCGGAAAAAAGGCGCGAGAACGTTCGGGCCAGCCAGGGAGGAGCGTGAATGGAGGAGGTGCTGCGATCTGGACCTTCCAAAGGATGGTGCCGAATCATGGAGGAACCAACGGAGGAGTAGTTTGGTTAATTTGTTTTGCATGACCCACTTAATTGAGCTGCTTTTGTTAGGCTGCCTATCTTTGGACTTTGTAATATTTGCTGGATGCAGCATAAATTAAACGTTCAAGACTGGTTTCCCCGTATGAGGGCAGTCTTCTTTTTTGATTTTTTGACAAATTTGCCATAAGTCTGGGCAATGTTTTTGACTTCGGTCATGTTGTAATTTTATTCCCACTGTTAATAGATTAACTTTACTTAGAAAAAAATGTTGCCCTGTTTCTATTTTAAACCTGTTTTTTGAAATACAGAGCCATGTTTATATGGTCTACGTATTATACTCTTTCATATCGAGTCTGGAACTTTTCTTCAAAGTACAGGTGGATGTTATGATGAGCTAATGGAAACAAGTGAGCACAGACACATCTCGGATGCAGCAGATGGTCACCAATTTTAGATCAGCGAGCACAGGGTTTCGGATGGATTTATCACCTCCTCACATGATTAGTGTTTTTCATTCAGAGGCCACAGTACTATGTTGGAACAATGGACGTCGGTACGTACTCTATCTTTTGCTTTACTATTCTACATACTGCTATTTCACTTTCTTATAGATGCCTCGGGCATATTTGGATGCTTTCTCAGATTTGTCGATAATCTCCATGTGGACCGTTACTGGGTTTTATATCAAGTCCCTGTATGTGACATGGGGTATTTTTCTATCACTGTCTGGGGTGGGACTTCCACTTTTCTGGATGGATATTTGGGTTCCAATCTTGAGATGTAAAAGTATAATGACTTCATGGATTGTTTTACTTCATATAATATATTCAAAACAACGTTTTTTTCTCTTGTGAAAATAAAATGATTAATGTTTATCACTCTGCCTTCAAAACTAGCGATGATAGTCTATGTTGCTGGTTTATTGATATGGTCTGATGGTCTTTTTATATTTTTGACATATCACACTCCTCACATGATTAGCGTTTTTCTCCGTTCAAGGATTTTGGGTACTTTAATTTGTATTTGGAACAATGGACGTCGGTACTCTATCTGTTGCTTTACTATTCTACATACTGCTATTTCACTTTCTTATAGATGCCTCGGGCATATTTGGATGCTTTCTCAGATTGTCGATAATCTCCATGTGGACCGTTCCTGGGTTTTATATCATGTCCCTGTATGTGACATGGGGTATTTTTCTATCATTGTCTGGGGTGGGACTTCCACTTTTCTGGATGGATATTTGGGTTCCAATCTTCAGATGTGAAAATGTAATGACTTCATGGACTGTTTTACTTCATATAATATATTCAAAACAACGTTTTTCTCTTGTGAAAAAAAAATGATTAATGTTTATCACTCTGCCTTCAAAACTAGCGATGCTGGTTTATTGATATGGTCTGATGGTCTTTTTATATTTTGGACATATCACACTCCTCACATGATTAGCGTTTTTCTCTATTCAAGGATTTTGGATACTTTAATTTGTATTTGGAACAATGGACGTCGGTACTCTATCTATTGCTTTACTATTCTACATACTGCTATTTCACTTTCTTGTAGATGCCTTGGGCATATTTGGATGCTTTCTCAGATTGTCGATAATCTCCATGTGGACCGTTACTGGGTTTTATATCAAGTCCCTGTATGTGACATGGGGTATTTTTCTATCACTGTCTGGGGTGGGACTTCCACTTTTCTGGATGGATATTTGGGTTCCAATCTTGAGATGTGAAAATGTAATGACTTCATGGACTGTTTTACTTCATATAATATATTCAAAACAACGTTTTTTCTCTTGTGAAAAAAAAATGATTAATGTTTATAACTCTGCCTTCAAAACTAGCGATGCTGGTCTATGTTGTTGGTTTATTGATATGGTCTGATGGTATTTTTATATTTTGGACATATCACACTCCTCACATGATTAGCGTTTTTCTCTGTTCAAGGATTTTGGTTACTTTAATTTGTATTTGGAACAATGGACGTCGGTACTCTATCTGTTGCTTTACTATTCTACATACTACTATTTCACTTTCTTATAGATGCCTCGGGCATATTTGGATGCTTTCTCAGTTTGTCGATAATCTCCATGTGGACCGTTACTGGGTTTTATATCATGTCCCTGTATGTGACATGGGGTATTTTTCTATCATTGTCTGGGGTGGGACTTCCACTTTTCTGGATGGATATTTGGGTTTCAATCTTCAGATGTGAAAATTTAATGACTTCATGGACTATTTTACTTCATATAATATATTCAAAACAACGTTTTTTCTCTTGTGAAAAAAAAATGATTAATGTTTATCACTCTGCCTTCAAAACTAGCGATGCTGGTCTATGTTGCTGGTTTATTGATATGGTATGATGGTATTTTTATATTTTGGACATATCACACTCCTCACATGATTAGTGTTTTTCTCTGTTCAAGGATTTTGGGTACTTTAATTTGTATTTGGAACAATGGACGTCAGTACTCTATCTGTTGCTTTACTATTCTACATTCTGCTATTTCACTTTCTTATAGATGCCTCGGGCATATTTGGATGCTTTCTCAGATTTTTGATAATCTCCATGTGGACCATTACTGGGTTTTATATCATGTCCATGTATGTGACATGGGGTATTTTTCTATCATTGTCTGGGGTGGTACTTCCACTTTTCTGGATGGATATTTGGGTTCCAATCTTCAGATGTGAAAATTTAATGACTTCATGGACTGTTTTACTTCATATAATATATTCAAAACAGTGTTTTTCCTCTTTTAAAGTTTCATTTTTATTTTTTTTTAAATTGAACCCACCGTAGCTATACTGACGCCTTGTAAGCGTCGGAATTGCGACAGATTAAAAACGTCGGAAGAGCAACAGTATAAAAACGTCGTACGAGCGACGTTCAAAACGTCAGACCACATTTTGTCGGAATTGCAACAGTTTACAAACATCGGAAGAGCGACGTCCAAAACGTCGGACCACATTTCATCGGAATTGTGAATGTTTACAACCGTTGGAAGAGCGACGTCCAAAACGTCGGACCACATTGCGTCGGACTTGCGACAATTTACAAACGTCGGAAGAGCGACGTTCAAAACGTCAGACCACATTTCTTCATAATTGTGACAGTTTACAAATGTCGGAAGAGCGACGTTCAAAACATCGGACCACATTTCGTCGAAACTGCGACAGTTTACAAAGGTCAGAAGTGCAAGGGATTGGGAAACGTCGGAAGAGTGACGCTTGTTTGGAAGCGACGAAAAAAGTGTCGATAGTCTGACACTTTTTAATTGCATCGGAACTGCGACGGTATGGCAAACCACGTTTTTCCCGCCCTTGAACTGTCGCTCTTGCGACGACTATGTGTTGGAATAGCGACGAATTGGCCATCAGAATTTCCGCCAAATTTTCTAGTGAATATATATTCCTGGTCAAAGGAAGATTGAAATTAGCAGAAACATAACCTTCGATCGAGATGCAGCGCTTTGTAAAGCGAGAGACCTTCCTCCGCCTCCCAAGGAAGATGACGATGAAATGATATTTTAGATATCCCTTCTATGTCCAAGTCAGATAATGATGAGACACCCATGGAGCATATGGATCCATTAGATCCACCTTCCAGTGATCCTCTTTCAAGAAAAATACTGCTTTGGCTTTGCGACACTCTACAAGATAGTGAAAGGAATATTCCTATTCATCGATCATTTACAGAAAGGAAGGAACCTTATAGGTATCAAGGGTATGTTATAGTTATGAGTACCATGATACAATTTGAACCATCCTCATTCGAACAAGCAGTCAAAGAATAATCCTAGAATGATTCCATGGCCGAAGAATATGAATCGATCGTGAAAAATGATGCATGGGATGTTGTTTCAAGACCGCATGGGAAGTCTGTTGTGACTTCGAAATGGTTGTTCAAAATCAAGTATGGAATTGATGGCAGAACTGAAAAGTATAAAAGCGAGGTTTGTAGCTCGTGGTTTCTCTTAGAAAGAGGGAGAATATTATGATCATATATTTTCTCATGTGTCTCGATATACAACTATTTACTCGATAGTTTCTCTTGTTGTGAGTCAAGGATGGACACTTAATCATATGGATGTAAATATCTCCTTCCTCCATGGTATGTTACAAGAAGAAGTTTATGTGGAAAAACCACATGGATTTGAAGTGGAATATCGCACAAAACATGTTTGCATGTTGAATAAAGCATTGTACGAATTGAAGCAAGCTCCCCGAGCTTGGTATGCTCACATTGACATTTATCTAATGAAACTGGGTTTCACTATAAGCAGTGATGATCCCAACCTCTATTTTAGGGTTTTTAATGTTATGCCTCTTATTATGGTTGTATATGTTGACGATTTATTCTTAACAGGAATTAAACCATTGATGATCAAATGCAAGAGGAATCTAACCTCCAAATTCGAGATGAAATACCTCAGTTTCATGCATTACTTTTTGGGCCTTGAGGTATGGAAAATTCCTGGAGAAATATTTCTCTCACAGGGAAAGTATGTGGTAAAGATGTTGGAAAGATTTGGTATGACTGAGTGCAAAACCATGGTCACTCTGATGAGATTCATTGATGGGAAGATCGTTAGGCGAAAGGATTGGGTTTAGATTTTCTCCCATTTTGTGATTTCAGGTTGAGACTAAGCTCCCTTATGAGATTCTAGGGTCGAAGATGTTCTCCCCTGTGAGATGATTTATCATGTTGCTATATGCAAGTGGAAGCTATTGCTCCCTAATTCTTCTTCTTCTAGATTCGAGAAAGTTTCAGTAGATGGAGTTGAGCCATGATGACACCTTGATGCAGAGATCTGCAAGTAGATATTGTAAAGTGGAATTCTTCCTAGTTGACAGGGAGTGTTAATTTTTGCAACTAGGGTCAAATTCCACATTGGAAAACTCAGATGATTAAGATGATAAGTTAATTATATTCCTCTTTTCGAGAGGATCAAAATTGACCTATATATCGTACCAATTTGTTAAGCAGAAGTTAAGTTATGAATTATTTTATTTTTTTATGGGTCGGCCTAACTGCATGTTGATTCGATCAAAAGCCCAAGCAGTCCCTTGAAAAGTTATAAATAGAAGCAACCCCAAGTTCATTTGCACACATTCGCTCATGAGATATTCTTCATGTTGCTTTGGTTTTTGGTCATATTTTCTGTTTCTTTCTCGCACAGGTATGTCATAAGAGACTTGCGCAGTTGATCAGGATCATGATCAGAGGCACACATCAGATCTTGGTCTATTGGGCCAGAGCTGCGAGCAGGAAAGGCTGAGGTAGCGGCTCAGTTGTGGTAAATTCCTGGGCTAGGTTAATGAGGTCGCGATTCAGCTAGTAAATTCACTAGCAGCATGACTTCAAGGTGTGGATAGCATTCTAGGGTATTCAGACCCTCAGCCACGGGCATAGAACATTGAGGTAGTGGCTTAGAGCCCTTCAGTCGCGGGTTGAGAGAGTTAAGGACGCAACTCATAGAGTTACTTGGTAGATCTGATTTGGTTTACATTCAGTTGTTTGCACAGTGTCATCACTCATCTGTCACGCAGTCATAGTCGCATCAGAACAATCATTGATAGTATTCTAGATCTAGATCTAGAACTGGGGAGTTAAGATCATTTGATATTGGTGATACATTGGATTCGTATTTTTGCTATTGTATATCTGCAGATCTATAGATATGATCTGGTTTTTTCCGCTGCAAATTATGTATTGGGCTCATTTTACTCTCTATTGAAATCTTTTGAAGACAATCTATTAAATAAGAATATTTGAAAGGGTTTCCTCCATAATCTTGGACCAATCTTTGTGTCTCATGGTTGTAATATTGTCTTCTTTGTTGTTGCATGCATTGTTCCATCTTCAGTTACAATTTATGGTTATTTATATTGCACATATCTGAATATATTTTTAATGAAAATCTAATTTGGGCTTAAGTAATTGATACAACATATAACAATATTGAAAATTTAACAAAGCCAAATCCATGATCCAAGGGGATTTTCAAGAAAATTTAGATGGAATCATGCTCACAAGTCCAACTTATTTCCAAAATATCCAATTATTTCCTTGAACTTTGTTCATTCAACAAAAATCCAACCACCTCTTGTTGTTTGGATGCCTTTTTATCCTTTTTCTTGTGTGTCTCTTCATGTTCCTCATAGAACATTCTTCAAGATATTTCTTGCTAGTTGCACATTTTGATTAAGAAGTGGTGTCATCTAACACCACTCAGGTTCTTCTTCATTTTCCCCTAAGCTCGTGGATTTGTGGTCCCACTCTTTAGGCCATTGAAATAAATTTATATTCGAAGTATAATCATTTTACAAAATTTAGGGGGATTATACCAGGGGTGTAATGTGGCATGGAAGGTGTTAAGTATGGTATAGGGAAGATGGAACATGTTGTCTCAATCATGGCTTTCCTGATAATTCCCCTCTTATGACCCAAAGGGCCTTAAGGGAGGACCCATTGGACTAGGACCAAAGATTAACCCTGTTATCAAAATTCTAGTTAATAGTTTTAAGGCGATGACAATTTCAGTGTTAGTGCCAATTTGTAAAAAATAGTATAAAAATATTGACAAATAAAATATCAGTGTAATTGTGGATTTGTAAAATAAAAATGCACTCAAAACCAAAGCAGCAACGTAAATCTGTAAAATTGGAAAATTAGAGCGAAATTTTAAGTTTGGATGGTCAAGATTAATAGGCGTTGATAGAGCACACATCGACGAGGTAGCGAGCACTTGATCAAGTGAGCACTGAAAATTAATCTGTCAAGGACAAAACTTTGTTTTTCTTGTAAAACAAAGTAACTTTGGGCGCAAATTCTGAATAGTTGGAAACAAAATTTAAAAAACCAAAAGATGTGTTTTCTTGTTAACAGGCTCATTTAGTCTCTTTCCATTTTTACACAGGTGTAATGGTTTGAGATTCAAAGGGATATTTGAAGCCTATTTTTCACGATTTTGCAATTCAGTTTTTTCCTGTTTTAAACATTGTTTTAAAAAGTAGTTTCCGAATAACTGGGGATGAAGTTTTGAAAACCCAAAGAGGCTTTTGTCAGGAACGGTCCATTAACAAAAAATCTCTCATATTTTCCACAACTGTCACGGTTTGAGAGATGCAAAGGAATATTTGGAGCCTATTTTTCAATAATTCGTTAGAATTAAATTTTCTATATTTAGAAAAACACCTAATCTACTGTCAGTTGGAGATCCACCTCTTCAGATTTTACTTGAGAATTAAATCAATAGATGGAAATCAGATTCACATCCTCAGGCAACACCTTATTATTCAAATGCACAATTTTGGTGAATGATCAACTCCAACATTCGAGACTTTTTTGCGACTAATTCTAGATTTAGTTTAATTTAAATTTATGATTTGATTTTGTTTCTGGAAAGACAAAAAAAAATTGGGATATGATTTTTATTATTTAAGAAATTCTATGTAATGCAACAGGGGTTTGTTTTTTTTGAAAAAAACCATTGTGCTTTGTATATTTTGGAAGATTTTAATGAAGAAAGCCTGAAGCTACAATAAAGATTCTTCTGTTGGGTGTTCTGAATTTGTTTTCTCTAGTTTGATGTATTTCTCCTATATTGCCATGATGTATGATCTTCTAATGATTGAATGAAGAACATAAACAAAATTTGTTCATTGCAATGCTCTATTTATAGATTCAATTATTTGCATTCTTCTTTATAAAGTTGGTCTTGGAATTATATTTGATGCTCCTTCTCAGTGGATTCTTCCTCTCATATTTTGCCTTTCATTACAGCAAATTAATGATTCAAAGTTTCTCAACTACCTTGCCTTTGTTGATTGTTTTAGTATGATCTTGCATTAATCCAAAATAGACTCCATCCCCCAATGTTGTTTCTTTTTCCCCATATTCCAACCACACCAACAAATTTTACATTAATCTGGCCATACATCATTTAACAGACCTGTTACCATTGTGACCTAGGGTAGTTGAGTTTGAGGATATGCCCCCTCCAGATTGACGAGCCAGCTTCAATCCCAAAGTAGTTAGAGATTACCTTATAGTTTTCCCCCATGGCCAGGGTTTTCTCTAAGAGATAACATTTAGGCGTCGTTGTCGGGGAGGCAAAGCTTGATGTGAGATCATCCTTGGGAGAACCATATAGATCCAGATTTGATTGTTGATGGTGAAAAACAGTCATACACCATTGATTTGTACACCATTCACCTGGCGACTCCATCGTCAGATTCCAGAAGTGAGAACTTTCACGGAAACTCCGCCGTCTGAAGAATTTAGAGCTTGAAATGCATATCTAGTTGCCTAATCAATCAAGATCAATAGGTATGTTGGAGATCCTTTTTCTATAGAATGTTTTAAGTGTTATTAGGACAATTTTGATGATGATAAAATTAATGAATCCTTTTCAAGTTTCTTACCTAGTTATTTAATGTCATGTAAATATAGTTTGGAGGATAAAATTCATTTCTTAGAAGCATTTGCTGAGAAACTTGAGAAGGATCTCCAAGCCCTAGAGATTCAAATACAATCCCATATTTCCCAATATTAGAATCAGTCTTTTGAGAACCTTTTTTAGCCAAGTCAAGAGGAGGAAATGTTGTCCTCAGTTGTCAAGATTGAAGAGTGATTTCTTTTCTGGAATGAGTTTGACAATTCACAGTTGAATTCATAGCTTTTCATAGTGAATAGATCTAAGAAATTCAACCATGATTATCCAGTCATTCAATACCTTGATGGTCATCAGATAGATCATCATTTTAATGATCTCGTAGTTGACTACATGGAGGGTTTTTTCAGTTTGAATTTTCAGCCATTTTTTTGGGTGTGGAGACAAATTATATCATGAGTTGCCTTTGCCACTATACTGTGCAGTTTTGATTTTTTTGAAGCATAGACGTAAAAATCCACACCATATGAGTAGCTACTGGATTGGTTTCATTGGAATTTTTGTATTATTTGATTGAGCAATTATTTCAGTAGTTTAGTGTAGGATGAGTGTGCAATAAGATTTTTGGGGCAAGCATGAATTTTAAGTTTGTAGTAAGAGGTGTGTGGTTTTCAGTTACAAAGTTAATTAGTTGCAAGCAAGGTTGTCAATTTCAGGTAAGAAGCAAGAAATAGCCCAAAGGATCAAGCCTCTAGTCTATAGGGTTTCTTCCTGCCACTACGATCGACAACATCCTCATGGAGCCAGTTGTTATTACAATTTTAGTCAATAGTTTTAAGGCGCTGACAGTTTCAGCGCCAATGCCAATTTGTAAAAAAGAGTATAAAAGTGTTGACATATAAAATATTAGCATTATTGGAGATTTGTAAAATAAAATTACATTGTCAACCAAAGTAGCAGCGTAAATATGTAAAATTGGAAAATTAAAATGAAATTTTAAGTTTGGATGGCCAACATTAAAAGGTGTTGATGGAAAACACATCAGTGAAGGAGCGGGAACTTGATTAAGGGATCCCTGATAATTAATTTGTTAGTGACAAAACTCTGTTTTACTCTGTTTTTTTCCTGTAAAACACAGTAACTTTGGGCACAGATTCTGAAAAGTTGGAAAAGAAATTTTAAAACCAAAAATGTTTTTTTTTTTGGTAATAGGATCATTTAAAAAATCCTATTTCATTTTTTACACGGGTGTAATGGTTTGAGAGATTCGAAGGGATTAATGAAGCCTATTTTTCAGGATTTTGTAATTCAGTTTTTTCTTGTTTTAGTCGTTGTTTTAAAAATCAGTTTTTGGACAACTGGAGATGATTTTTTTTTAAATCCAAAGATGTTTTTGTTGGGAATGGACTAATTAACAAAAAAAATCTCATATTTTGTATAACTATCTGATTTGAGATATATAAAGGAATTTTTGGAGCCTATTTTTCAGGAATTCACTAGAATTGAATTTTTCTATATTTAGAAAAAATGCCTAATCTACTTTCGATTAGAGAGCTACCTCATCATATTTGACTTGAGCATTAAATCAAAAGATGGCAATTAGATCCACATCCTCCGGTAACACCTTAGTATTCAAATGCACAATTTTGGTGAAGGGTCAAGTCCCGCATTTGAGACTTTTTTGCAACTAATTCTAGATTAGTTTAATTTTAATTTATGATTTGGTTTTGTTTCCATAAAGATAGAAATAGTTTGGGATATTATTTTATTATTTAAGCAAGGCTATGTAATGTAACAAGGTTTCAGTTTTTGTTGAAAAAAAACTATTGTGCTTTGTATATTTTGGAATATTTTAATGAAAAAATCTCGAAGCCTTTGTTGGGTGTTTTCAATTTGTTTTCTCCAGTTTGATGTATTTCTCCTATATTTCCATGATGTATGATCTTCTAATGATTGAATGAATAAAATAAATAGATTTCATTCAATGCAATGCTCAGTTTATAGATTCAATTTCTTGAATTCTTCTTTCTAAAGCTAGAATTGGAATTCATCTATATGATGCTCCTTCTTAGTGGATTATTCCTCTCATATTATGCCTTTCATTACAACAAATCAATGATTTAGAGTTGCTCAGATACCATTCCTTTGTTGAATTTTTTAGTGTTATCTTACATTAAGCCAAAATAGATTCCATCGCCCAAAGGTGTCTCTTTTTCTGCATATTCCAACTACACAAACAAATTTTACATGATTCTGGCCATAGATAATTTAACAGACCTACTACCGTTGTGACCTAGGTTAATTGATTTTGAGGAGAGATCCCCCTCCGGATTGAGGGATCAGCTTGAATCCCAAAGTGGTTATAGTTTACCTTATATTTTCCCCCCACAAATAGGGTTTTCTCTAAGTGATAAAAAACCCCTTAGTAAAGTGAGAAAAAAATTATGGTCAAGGTCTTTCAATCATCCGGATCACCCCTTTATCCATACCAAAATCCCAAAACAAACAAGTATAAGCACCCAATTGAAAAACGATTAAAGTACCTTTTGAATAGTTGGCCACCTTTATCAATGTGCTGATGTTAGATGGGTGAGAGGCACGCAGCTTACGCAAGTGGCTGAGGCACATGGAATATCATCGTCTAATGTTGGATAGTAAGGGTTGATGGTTGTCTGACGGACTGACTGGTTGTCAAATGTAGGGAAATTTTTTCTCTTGTGGAGTTACCCATTTTGGTGGGTAACACCTAGCTCCAAATCAGGGACATGATCTCACCATAAAGCACATTATCCATAAGTTGGAATAGGGAGTTCATGAGAACTCCAATGATCCCTGGGCTCTTAGGTCAGTAACCTACACATCAAAATCAATTTTTTTGGGAGCATGTGCACTAGGTGTATGGTATCACCCATGTTTTATATGATGATAAAAATTTGTACATAAAATAAAATATATTTTAAATGTAATCTAATTTATGTTGAAACATGATATGACAATGCAAGATTTTAATATGCTCACACAATTTACAATTCAACTAGTTATTATGCATAATTTAGTCAGTTTCCATCAAGAAAAGTCAGGTAGGTCCCTTTCATTGATCAAATTAAAAGTTCACCATCAAGTTTAGCAATGTAGAAATATCCCACACCCAAATTAACATGGATCCTAACAATAATTGGGTATTCATCACTAAGAAAAGGCCACCAACTTGGTATTGTCTCTTCAGTCTTCGGACTTGTCACTTTTTGGTGATTTTTTACCTCTTGTTAGACTTCTTGATGTGACAAATATCTCGTGAAATAGGAAGATTTTTTTTACTCTGGGGGCCCACTGAAATGTCCTTGACTTACAACTTTTAGATTCTTTATAATTATCGCCTTGTTAGGAGGGGAAGGGAATGAGAAGGGTTCTATATCTTCAACATGATCAGGAATCTATGGTTCCCTATATAATACAAATGGCGTCCCATTAGATTTAGGGATAGTGGCATATGAAAAATCCATTTTCAATTGGCCACCAATTGATGCACACCATTTCCATGATAATAACATACTCCAAGCATCTTACACATCAATGACTAAAATATCCATCAATACAGAAATATCCCTATTAGCTACCAAAGACACCTTTACATTGTTAATACGACCATAAAAAAGTATGGACTTGGAATCAAAACCACACACATTCTTGTAGGGCCCAATGTTGTCCATTTCTAGCTAATGCGTGACCTTAAGGGAAATAATTCTTGTTGAACCATCAAAATAAAGCATGAAGTTATGTAATATGAGATTATTTATCACTAGAGATAAAAATAATGGTTCATGACCACCAATTTACTTATCAACATGTTTTGAAGGATGATAGGAGGGTCCTTAGGCTATTCCTCAAAGTCATAGGCCTTCCTAATTTTCCTCCTTTGAGTAGGAACCTTCGCCATCTCCAAAAGAGGGACTTGTGCACTTATCTTAGCCAAAAAATTTATCGTATCCACATCTACTACAACATCATTGTTTCGAGGTTTGGACTTAGGTGTATTTTGAGCTTGTACTTGAGAAATGTCTTTTTTTTGGGATGCATTATCAAAATTAAAACTTGCTTGGCCTTGGTCGATATTCTTCTAGAATATCACAGACATTTGAACCTTCCACCATTCTCCACAACCATGATTGGTTCAACTTACTCATTAGTGTCTTTGTTGTGGAATTAATCATCCTTTGGGTGGAATTAAGTATTACCAA
Source organism: Pinus albicaulis (assembly GCA_034641835.2). Lineage (NCBI taxonomy): Eukaryota > Viridiplantae > Streptophyta > Pinopsida > Pinales > Pinaceae > Pinus > Pinus albicaulis. The sequence continues at coordinate 1,527,070,747 of CM076584.1, read as the reverse complement.
GCAATATGTTAAAGGGAACATTATCATTCATAGTGTTTAAGTGCTCAATAACTTCTTCTTCCTCCACTTGATTGTAAGGATATTCCTCTTGAGAATGATACTCCTCACAAGGCTGGCATTAGGGAGACTCTTCTTACCCCACCAAATCGGTTGGGGAAAGTGTGTTTGGAACACTTTGCGGATTGGAACAGTCTCCTTCAAGGGCCTTATTATTGAAAGGCTTGTCCTTGTTTAATTATGGTTTGGGAGGAAAGTTTCATCGAGATCCCCTCTCTATCTCTATCATGGTTAATTTGTTCATTAATGTCATTTTCCCTTGTATCAACTCATTTGTAATTTTGTCAATTTTCTAGGAAAATGCCTACATGGTAGGATCTATTTGAGAGCTAGGCACAGTTCAAATTCCCATCGAGAGATCTAATATACCTATCAAGGAATTTTTCATCAATAATTTTATATCTCTCAAGGATCTCCTTGAGGAGGTTTTCAAATGTTTGAGTAAATTCCTTCACAATGTCTTTCTCAGGTTTACTGGCTTGAATGAACTTCTCAAGAAGGATACTTTTGTTCAAAGCTATAGCCCATATTTTTTTGAATGCTCGGTGAAAGGTATCCCGGTCATAAATACTACCTTATGGAAAACCAAGGTACCAATTCCTAGAATTCCCATCAAAGGTTAAGGAAAACAACATCGTGACTACCTATTCCTCCATTCTTAGATTTTCACTCACTGCCCAGTAAAACTCATGAATATGTTTTTCTGTAGTGGTGGCATCAGCGCCATTAAAATTGGGCAACCACTTGTGATACTTCTAAGGTAAGGGATGCATAGCATAAGGGAGTTAGCTTAGATATAATGGCCTAAATGTAGCTACAACCCATGGATTATCCATGGTGAAAGGGGTGGTGTTATCTACAAATATCTCTCTAACCAAAAAACTAATAAGATTTATGGGATATTTTGATGCTTTAGTGATTTTCTTGGTAGTATTCCTCTTTCTTTGAGATATGGTATTACTCGTAGAACCATCAGGTGATTTATTAGGACTAGATTCAAAAGTCTTCAAAAAAGAATTTATTTTGACATTTTCAAAATTCTCTTAAAAAAGGGTGAAGCTTAATCCTCAAATTGAAAGTAGGTTAGCTAAAATCCTCCCTAGCGATGACACCAAAAATTTTGCCTCAAAATATAGTAGGTCTTGTGAGGGGAGCTCACAAGACAAGAGCTAGGCCAAGGGAAAATAAGATGAGGTTTGTCCCCCTTTCACCACAACCACTATCTCCCACTCTTTTGTGGAATTTCACCACTATGGAGGCTTCCCAATATTAGGTCACCTTAAATATTTATCAAGTACAAGGGATAAGGTGACAAGGTAAGCTTATGGAGGAAAACTCTACCTAATAATTGTTGATTTATGTAGCTTGGGAGATACTCCCACACCCTAGAGTACGGGGCATGGAAGAAGCTTAACCCACATGGGCTTTATGGGAAAAGTACCTAAGCAATGGATTTTGCACCCAAAGTTGTGGGTGTGAAACCAAGGGGACTTTTTTTATGGTTTGATCATTGAGATCATATGGGGCAGCATTAAGGAGATAAGGGGCACCAAAGGCTTCAATGTGGTGGCATTGGTTGAATGAAAAAAAAAATTGTCCTATGACTTTATGGAATTTAAACATATGGTTTAGGTCAACTTAGAGTCAAGTGATGACCCTTGGTGGCTAATGGAAACCCACCAAGAACTCTAGAAAAATGAGGCAAGGATTAACTCATTCTCACATCCATCCAAGAGAAATTCGATCATGGACTAAGAAGAAAATATGTGGAGCTGCAGGCCTAAGGAGACAAGCTAGAGTGTGGACAATGACAAATTACTTCTATTTTCATATGGTCATGTTTAGTCGAGTGGGAGAGACCTGTTGGATGAGTTATGTGGGATAATTTTGGGCATTCACAGGTCTAAATTCTTTGTGATTCTAGCTATAGATGTCATGGTTTTGAGAAAGGGCTCAGACCCTTGTAATGTGTGATTAGGAGGGTCGTGAGGACTAGTTTTTTGTAGAAGGGTCGTGTTTACATGATGAAAAATGCAGAGAAGAGAGGGATGGATAAGAGGTTTTGAGGCCAAGAAAAGGGTTGGCGTATGTTGTTACAAGCGCCCTATCCAGGGTTGAAAAACCTCAGTTTCTTGTCCGAAAAACAAGACCTTAAGAAGGTGGAGCAACCATCTGAAAAATGTGTGTTTATTTGTTTCTTCATGTTGATTGATTTCTAGGAGATGGGGAGTTGTTCCAAGGGTTTACGGATAATAGTTCGATGCCTTAGTTTAGGGGTGGCTCAATACGTGGGCAGTCACCAAGGTTCTGCCCCAAAGTCTATCTAAAAGACAGTGAAATTTTCCTTGATTTCTAAGTTGGTTATGGAGGGATGTGATCCTAAGAAGGGTGAAAAAAGGGTTGTTTTGTGACTCTGTTGAGGGCCAAAAAGTATCAGTATTATGCAAGCTACTTCAAGATTTTAGAAGAAAGCTAAAGCATGTATTTAGGTGTGGACAAAGGCGTGATCTAGGGTAGACACGTATGGTTTTCATGAACTATTGAAGATGATGTAATGGAGGTTTTATCATAGGTGATGAACAACAATGTGTTGGATACCCTAGTTCAGAAATCTAAGTATAGTTAGAGAATTGATAAGAGGGCATATTTTTCAATCCTTAGATCAATTAGTACATGGACTTTGTGAGGACATATCTGTTGTGCCCTAGGAGCAACATTCTAGAGCAGCTGAGACATTGAAAATTGGGCAACATAAAAACCTCATGTAACTGGAGGAATTAATGGGTTGTTAGGAGGAAAATTGGTGAGCCCTAGTTTAGTGGGTTGCAGGTGATAAAACTAGTGATAAGAGGGCAGTTTGTTTAGCCCTAAGTCTGGTCTTATTTGGAGCAGCAATGAGGCAAGAAGTGGGCAGTTAAAAAGACCCTAATAGTTAGCACTCTTTGAGGAGAAGAAGAGAAACTAGTGGGAAAATCAATGAGCCTAATTTCAGTCACTCCTGGAGAAACCAGGAGAGTTGATAGTGAAAATTTTGGCAGTTGGAGATGCAAGTGTTGTGAAGTTGCAGTGATCAATATATAGGGATGCAAAGTACTTGCTAGATGTGTTCAAGGTACGTGAACTAAAAGGGTTGAGTGTGTGAACCTTCAACAAGTAGGTAAAGTGTACTTTTTTTAGGGTAGATTGATGGTCATAGTAATCCCTATTTATGTCTTATATCAGGGTTATATGTAAGGGCCATGATCCCTAGTAGAGGAGCCCTAAGATTGTTGTATTAATGTTTTTAATATAACAAGTTGTTAGTTAAAAATTGTCTTGTGCACGAGATTGTCATTGATATGTGTTATTCGTTGTGCAAAGTGCTTATGTTGAGACATTTGAGGGTGTTTGTGATCGTGATATTAGACTCAAACCTTATTCTTGAGTTCCATGGAAAATTCAACAAGAACAAGGCTTAACTAGCACAATAAGGAAATTCATGTCCTCTAATAGGCCTAATTAGGGAAAAACGTGACAGGGGCTTGAGAATTATCAAGGTAAATAGGAAACTAGCTAGGATCATAAGGCCAAGAAAAGGCTTCCAAGAAATGTATACCCTCAATTTATGGAACAAGAAGCCTTGATTTGATGCCTAGGGCCAACTAGGGCTTTTCTAGGGAAAAATTTACGTAGGGAAATGGACGTTTGCCCTAGAATAGAGAAATTAATCATGGGAATGACTTGATTTTGAGGCAAATACCTCACCTCCACGTGTTGAATCTCTCTACCAATTAATGTTTTACACCTTGATTAAGAAAAGTGACCTAGCCTTAGCTAGCAACTTACCTTAAGAGGCCAAAAATCGGGTTTTGGGGAAGAAAGGTGAATTTTAAGATGAGTTTTAAGGTGATCAACCATGTAACAAAATGGCAGTGCCTTGACCTCAGGTGATGGAGTCTAGGGAATGGTTAACTATGACTAAACCTTGGCAAAAGAGTAAGGGAATAAGAAACCCTAAGTTTCAAACCCTACCTATCACTTTTGTGAGGGAGAAAAATTAATCGGGAGAGCTAGTTGAAAGGTTCACCGACGTGATTTTCATTCACATTATATAAGTGGGTAATGCATGCAATATTATAATCGAGAGTCCATAAAATAATTTTCAACCATAAATTTTCACATAAAAACCCTATATAACCAACCATTCCATACAATAGCCACAAAATAATAATATTTATCAAATATAAGGTACACTTACAAAATAGAATGCATGAACAAGTACTTTATTGCTCCAAAATGACATCTCCAAAGCCAAATAATAGCTCCTATATCCAAAACCCACCATAGATCACATCTCCACAAGATTCAAGTCACAATTCAGCTAAGTTGAATTCTCTAAGAGGGTCGAAATATACACAAGTGATTATAATCAAATGAGATGAGCTTGTCCTCTATTTATATGAATATTAGGTAACCTAATTATGATTTACAAAGCCTATAAAATAAGTTTGATTGTTATTTAACCTTCAATTACAAGCCAAACCATTAGCTAACAACAACTTATGCCTAATTTTCCCTCATGTGTGAGTCATAGCCTCTAAAATGCTGACATTATTCATGATAAATTCTCAAATTCCATGTCAAAGGGTGATGAGGTGTCAAATAAGTTTCATATGCCTAGAAGATCCAAAATTTGAGGGTTGGCTTTCAAATCCACCTCAATATTCTTGTGGGTTCCCGAGATCTAGTCATGGTGCCATAAAGTGGTTTCCATGGGTCTCCACTTTTTCAAACAAGGCCTCCTCCTCTAGGCTTTGAATCGACTCCTGCGCCATCAAGTTGTGTCAAGGAAAACTTAGGCACATACTAGGTTTAGTCTGTCATCCTAGAGAATCCTTAAGACTAGGTCAAATTTGACCAATGTCCTGGGTCCTAGAGGTACTCTAGAACATGTCTCATCTAGTAGAGTTACTAGGAGGCTCTAGTCTCTCAACACCACACCTTCTTGGGCCAATTTACTTCTCTGGAAGGCTTGGGTACGTGTGGAGTGTGTACCCAAAGCATGGGATGCATAACCACCTATCAAGAATAACTTGGATTCTAGTGAAAGTAACCATTCATCAGAGACTAAGACCAAAAATGCATCTGAGTGAATCAAACTAGAGTGTTAAGGGAAATTTAATACTTCAAACAAAGTTTCCCTTCCAAAATCAAGACCAATATCTCGCAAAGGGGTGGCTAATGGTTAACCCCATTAGGTGGTTCCAACCCCTAAAGGAAGTAACAGCTCCCTGGTCCACCCTTCAATTGATATGTGTTAGTGGAAAATGATGTGATATTGGAGGGGGAGAATACTTCGTTGTCAAGTTCCATGGTCAAAGGGACCAATTGATGGGGGTGTCCACATCCTGGGTGTATAGATGTGAGGTGAGAGAAATTGTAGATGCATGAGTTACCGGCTTGACCTGACTTTTCCATCCCTTTCGTGCGCTTTTTATTTCTTCTTGATTATTCCTTGTATTATCGGTTATAGCTCAAGGGTTAGAGCTTGCTTTATATGATGTAACAATTTTATTACCCCTTTAAGATGAGTCAGTTTATCGATCATTGGGGTTGGGACATTTAAGGGTTCATTTTTTATGCAATGGAGCATCATGTGCTCACGAACAAAGTGATGACCATATGAGGTAGATGGAACTCATGTTAGGATTTTTCCCACGCACTAATATTTATGTCCCTACCATATTTTTCATTTTATTTTTCTTTTATTTTGTTTCATTGTGGATATTGCATGATTTTTCCTTTCTTTTAGCTTCATGGCAACCTCCTAGGGAAATTTTTTGGTGCCTACTCAATGTATGTGAACATATGAGTTCCAAATGCCTAAGAGCCAATGAGAAGTTCTAGCCAAATAATGGAGGTGAGATATGGTGCTTTTAATGTGACATGGAAGGTGTTAAGTATGATATAGGGAAGATGAAACACAATATCTCAATCATGGCTTTCTAGGTAGTGCCCCTCCTATGACTAAAAGGGCCTCAAGGAGGTCTCACTAAAATAGGATCAAATATTAACCCCCCTAGTAAGGCGAGAGAATAAAAGTGTGTTAAAGGTGTGTCAGTATTCCAAATCACCCCATTATCCATATCAAATGCCTAATACAAACAAGTATAAGCACTCGATTGAAAAATGATCAAAATACCTTTTGAATAGCTAGCCACCTTGTCCAAGTGCTAATGTTATATGGGTGAGAGGAATCTGGTTGATGTAAGTGACAAAGGCACATGGCATGTCATTGTCTAATGGTGGCTGGCAGGGGTTATTAGGAGTTTGGCAGATCGAATCGCTGTCAAATGTCGAAGAAAAAATTCTCCTATGAGGTTACCCATTCTAGTGGATAAAAATTGCCCTAGTAACACAATGGTCAATTAATTGTGTTCCTATTTGGCTTGCTTACTTGATCCTTTGCTCTCATCCCATTATGCATCTAAACAAGATCAATAAAATTGAGATTTGTCTAGCTTACAATATCTTGGAATAAATTCTACGACTATAAAATCTCCTTTCCTCCCTTGTGTGCTTGCACGTGTACTTTCATTAAATTCAACAAAGGTAATAGAACTAGTTGGATACCAAAATAAACTTAAACAATTAGTTGCATGAAAATGACACTCTAAAGTTAAATTACCAAACATAAGAACATGTTCAACTAAGTTATTGCAACTAGAAAGTACAATCTGAGTAAAAGTTACTCAACACATAGCCTTAATAGCATCTTTAAGAAATAAATATTGATAAGTGACAAACATAGGGGATATGATTCACCTAATTGAACCCGTGGAGATAATATGACTCGCCTAAATCAAGGGTCACATAAATCAATGAAGCAAAGGCAAGACCAATAAGTGAAGGATATAAGGAACAAAGAACAAACTACTTGACTAGACCTTTGGTTCGATATGGAAGGAACATGTCTGAGTCATTTATACAATCAACCAACACAACAACATTTATGCATGTGGATGCTTTAAAATATTCAGATACAAGAACAACAATGAACTAATAACCTTAAATATATTCACATCAAAAATATAAACGTATTTACTATATTCATAAAACTTTATACAAATCCACAACACCTCATTGAGTATATTATAATAATAATATCCTAAAACGTTGATAAACACAAATAAAATTTTATGAAAATTTTCAAAATAAAAATACAAGATACATTGAATAAAATTAATTGCGCTATGACAATATGTGGTGATGGCTTGAAGTGGAAATCATGCTTTCTCTACGTAGGATTATGAACTAGAAATTGTACCATATGTTGCAAGGGAAACATCATAAATCGGTAGCATATGGAATTGAAAATACATGGAGAGAGATGTGATATGTTATGCGATGTAAATGTTGCCTCGTTTGGAATTGTTTCCTTTACAACATAAATTTATGCCACTACACTTTGAAATGCTTACATGAATGGAGACTTGTTTCCCTCAAGCTTGTTTTAAAATTGAAAATGATAAAACTTAAAATGATATTCCATAGCATGTTGGCATAAGCGATAACAATTACTTGGATAACATACATGAGATTATTTTTATTAACAAAAGATCTTATAAATAATGATTGAACATATTGGTTGAACCTTTGTCTCTCTTGACACAATCTTCCATGATAAATCTACTCCCTTCACTTTATAAAGTGTTTAACCACAACTACATTCCACAGTATCAATAGTGGAACAATCCAATGTTTCACATCAAATGATAATTTAAGGTCAAAATAAATTGAGACTCTACGAGAATTTCAGTTCAGATGAGGATCAAGACAACTGCAATATAAATAAATTACAATTGGTCATTACAATAGGTCCAGTTGGATTAAATATAATATTCACTATTTATTTAATCTAACATTAATCCACCTTCGCCAGATGCGGTTGCCTCCAGTTCATGATGGGACTTTCGTCCCTCGTTGCCTCCCGAGGCAGTCCCTTTGGGCAGGCCATCTGGCCTCCCACACTTGCATTTACGGTGGCATTCAATTCGCCACCCCACGCTACCTTAATTGCATTCTCTGGAACCGTCTTTGTAGCGCGCTCCTCATTTGTTTCACCTCGGACTTGGCATGGATTGGAATCCTTTGCATGGCGCTTGCCCCATCTGCTCTGCTACTGTTTTTCACCGTGCTTCTTGCCCGTCTGCCTGCGCGGAGCCTAGTGCTCGAACGCAGACAGGCCGCCGGTGTGAACTGTTGTGCTGTCTGGAGACCACCCCGGAATTCCATTACTCGCACAGTCAATTCTGTTTGTCAAATTCGTTGTATAGCTCTTTTGGCCCTCCGTAGTCTCTTCTCTTTTTCCCGTATCATCTGCCTTCCCCCTCCGCCAGCCTCGGCTGCGCCATTGAATGTGATGTCACAGAGGCTCCAGTCGTGGCAGAGCTTATCGATCTCTGTCGTCTCCCGCCTCTGATTCCTCGTCGGAAGATTTCCCCTACAACTATTCTTCAGAAACTAGAGGTCGCAAGGGCAAACCTCGTGGCCCTCTCTCCGCTCCTCCCTCTGTGCGTCCTTAGTCTCCTGTTGTCTTCTCCCAAGCGCCTCTGGTCCGCCCTTCTGCAGCTCCCTCCGTTCCCCTCCCGCATTCCTCTTCCTCCCTTCACCAGTCCTCTCAAAGCGTCGAGTTTACCTTCAACTGCTTGTTTGAAAGACCGGTCCTCAAAGCTCATGTCACGGTTACGGTTTGTGAAGAATCTTCCCGCATGGTGCCACCTCCGTCCCCAATGCCTAGTCCCTCTGTCGCTTTCCATGGACCCACTACACCTAGCCCCGCTCCTGCAGAATTTGCCAAGGATACCTTGGCCCAATTAAATTTTGTCCTGAACATTTCTATGCAGGTCTAGAACATGGAAGGCGTGGAAAAAGACAAAGTGCCACTCTCGGCTGATGAAGGGGGGAGCAGCAACGAGTTTGGATGCAGAATTGTTGAAGAACCACCATCCTCCACTGATGCACAGTAATCAGAAGATACCCCAGAGGTTTTTGTTCTCCATGTGCAAGGTCTTTATGCTATTTCTGGTTTTCTTGTTTTTTCACCCTCTGCTTGCAGAGTGGTATGCTATAGTTTTGGTATTTTTGACAAATAGTTTGGATGTAACGCCAGTTTCCCTTATGAGGGCGGAAAATCTTAATCTAATGGGACTAGTTTCCCCACTGTGGGCAGTCCAAACTATGAATTTTCATGGCAGTTAAGCCCTGTGCTTAGGCTTCCTCAGTTGAGACAGAGGTAGTTTTGTATTATTATGTTAAATACTAATAGATTTAGTGTTACTTAAAAAAAAAAACATTAATCCACTTTGTTCGTGGGAAAAAACATTGATCCACGATGACCACTACTATAATCAATGCAAGTAGATTAGAGTTTTATTTCTTCTTTCTTGATAATTACTTGTGAATTATGTTGCCTTTTTTTACTTCTTTATTATATTATTTCTCATCAAGCAATTACCAAATTATGTGTGTATGAAGATCACAAAAACACGAGACCCAAGATGTAGGAACTTTGTCAGGTAAAAACCCCTATCTAGGGGAATACCTAGTCAAAATCTCTTCCTTCAATAGTTTTTCCTTAGACTCTTCAACCTAGACATAGACCTTGTCCACACCAAGTCAACCCTTTCTTATAGTAGCTTTGATCTATACCTTCGACCTTGTAGCAACACTTCGATCTATGTAGTAGCAGCACTTTGACCTAGTAACTTCGACTTGAAAGAATCAACAAATTCAATTTGACAAAGAGACTTCAATCTCCTAAAGTAGCCCACATGAGAGAGAGGTAGATAGCCCAAAAATTTGTTTTTGTCCTTCCCTTCCTTCTTTGCCAACTTCACAGTCCTTTTAGCCTCCTTCTTCAAATTCGCACTTTTTTCCAACTCTTTATAGGATATCGAACTTGTGAAAGTGAGTGTGTCCAAATGAATTTGAACTGCTTCAATATATAGGCTTCTGGTGAGGTCAAATTTTCTTGTTTGAGGTCGAATTTCCTTGTTTGAGGCTGACTTGATCTCCTTGAGGATGACTTGGCGTGGAGGTGATGTAATTCATTTTTTGACTCAAAAATAATTCTTTTTACATTATTCAAAAGCCCAAGAAGGGTCTCATAAAATGTACAATGACTCTAATGACTCAATGTTAATCCTAAGAGTCCACAATGGGGAATTTGGATAATAAAATATGACCCAAGCATGAAATCCATGCTTTAATAAGTCATTGTAACAATTATAAAAATTATTTTGACAAGTAAATTACATAATTACTCGAATACATTTATGAAGGCCGAATCTAGTTACATTTTTCAACACTCCCTCTTAACTAGGGAGGTATTCATAAAAGTATAAGGAAGATCTAAAATTGTATGAACTATGAAGAGTTTAGGTACCGCAATGCCATGGACTAGATTCCTGACCAGGGAAATCTATCTAAGGTATCCCAATAGTTTAGGCACCACAATGCCATGGACTAGATTCTCGACCAAGGAAAGTTATCCAATGTATCCCAACATTTTAGGCACCGCAATGCCATGGACTAGATTCCTAACCAGGGAAATCTATCTAAGGTCTCCCAATATTTTTGGCATCGAATGCCATGGACTATATTCCTGACCAGGGAAATCTATCTGGGTGGGACTAAGATGGAATAAAGCCTTCAACCTCTCTAGGTACCATCAAGCTTGATTTCTAACCATCAACCTAGAGATCCAGGTGTGTCTCTGAGGTTAGAGCTCCAAGACCAACGCCACCCTCCCTACTTCAGGATCTGGACATCAAAACATAGTTTCAGCCCGATGTCCTCCCAAGCAATCTTTCACTCGCAAAGCCTCAACAAATATCTTCCAAACTTTTATCAACAAGATCTATTAAACCAATCATGTTTCTAAGATATTCAAACTTCTTATTAGGAAGAGACTTTGTTAGTATGTCAGCTACCTGATCATCTGTTGGGACATACTCTAGCTTCATGATCTCATATTGTCCCAAGTTCGTGGTGTAGTGGAAATATTTTTGATATGCTTCTTCCTAGCATGAAACATGAGACCTACATACATCTTGATGTGGCTTTGATTGTCATAGATGATCATAGTAGGATCTAAAGGCTTCTCAAACAAATATACCAGAAGCTTCCTCAACCATACAACCTCCTTTCCTACCTCACATGCATCCACATATTTTGCCTCGAGACTACTCAAAGCAATGAGATCTTGCTTTCTACTCATCCATGAGATCATGGCAGATCCCAAACTAAAGCATCCACTTGCAGTGCTTCTTCCATCAGTCTCACTGGAACCCCAATCAGAATATGTGAAGCTAGTCAGCTTGACTTCCTTGCTATCATATTTTATGTAGTGATGTATAGTGCGACGAAGATATATCAATATATGCTTGGAAATTATCCAGTGATCATGACAAGGCTCCAGCTGAAACTGACTAAGAATGTCCATAGAAAAACATATATCTAGCCTAGTATTTGCCAGATACATCATAGAACCCACCAACTCACGATAAGAGGTAGGATCTATGAGACTTGAGTTAGATCTCCTCAACTTCTTGAGATTGGTGATCATAGGAGTAGTCATGGGTGTGGAATCCATCATCCCAAGTTTTTGCAACAACTTTGTGATACAATTTCCTTGCCCCAAATATAACTCCCTAGGTTTATACCATACTTCCAGACCCACGTAATAGTACATCAGTCCTATATCCTTCATCTCAAATTCAGTTTCCATCATCTTCTTGCATTCTCAAATTCTTTACTCCACACGAGTGATGAATAGATCATCCACATATAATAGAATAATGACTGACTCGTTATCTTGATGTAGATATTTGGATCAACAACACCCTTCACGAACCCAATTCTTAGAAGGTATGCATCTATTCCTGCATAATGCTTCAAACCATATAGGGCCTTCTTGATTTGACATACATGAGTGTCTCTACTATTTACCTCAAAGCCTTCAGGTTGTTCAATGTATACTTCCTCATCAATGGTACCATTCAGAAATGTTGTCTTCACATCCATTTCATGGATATTCCATCCCATTGCAACAACCATTGAAACCAAGGATCTAATAGTAGTATACCTTGCAGTGGGTGCAAAGGTTTCCTCATAATCTATGCATTCCTTTCGAGAGAAACCCCTTGCAACAAATCCTTCCTTGTATTTTTCTATACTTCCATCAACAACATGATTGATATTATAAATCCATTTAGAGGTGACAACTGATTTTTCACTATGTCTAGGAATGATTTCCAAAACCCCTTTCTTCATGATGGATTGATATTCTTCCTGCATTGTCTTTTTCCAAACTTCTTGATGAGAAACTTCTTCAAATGTAGATGGTTCAACTTCAATCTATTTTTTCATATATGCCACATATACAAAATATCTCTTTGGCCTTTTTCTTTCTCTAAAGGTTCCCTTTGTAGCTCCATGTCCTTCAACGTCTTCAAGAGTAGATTTTAACCAATTTGGCCTTTCCTAGTGGTCAGTATGATCACAGGTTGAATAGGCTCACTTGGTCCTTCTTCTTCTTCTTGAATTGTAGTGGGATTGTCATGGTGTACTTATTCTTCTTCGAATATACACATATATTCATCATCAGAATCAATAGGGATATCTTTAGATCTTTTGTGGGCATGATTTTTATCAAATATAACATCCCTGCTTACTTCAATGTGTCTGCCTTCCTTGATGTAGATTCTATATTATTTTGAGGAGAGACTATATCCAACGAATATTCCTTTGATGCTTGTAGAATCTAACTTCTTTCGCTTGTCTTTTCAAACATGGATGTAGGTAGGACTCCAAAAGATTCGAAGATGATCCACACTCAACTTATTTCCTGTGAATGCTTCATCAGGTGCCATGTTCTCAAGAATTATATGAGGACTTCTATTTTGAATGTATACCGTTTTCATTTTTGTTTGTCCCCACCATTGTTGGATCTCAGGGTCTTTATTCTTATTTCGGTTAGGGTTTCCACTTCAGATCTAAACTCCTTGAACTTCTCAAATACTTCATCCTTTTTATTAAGAAGGTAGAGATATGTCTTTCTAGAATGATCATCTATGAATGTTACATGGTAAAGATGACCTCCAAGTGATTTGTCAGAAATGGGTCCACATACATAAGAATGAATGAGGTATAATATTTCTTAGACCTTGTTTCACTATTTGGAAATGGTTTTCTTGTGTGTTTACCCAAAGAGCATCCCTTGCACACTCCTGCACACTCCTTCACGATCTTCTTCGATATTGGGGATGCCATGAACCAATTGATTAAGAGTATGAATGACCTTGTAATGTAAATAACCATGTCTCTTATGCCATAACTCAATGGGATTGATTTCCATATGAACCAAAGCTCGAGGAGATGGTGTAATGAGTCTATATAAGATTCCTTCACGAACTCCAGTAATCCTAGTTTTATCGATACTTGAATCTTTTCCACAAACCAAAACTTTTCTATCAATAAAAGAAATTTTATCCCCTTTATATTATAAGCAAGAAATATAAAGCAAATTCTTTTTCAAACCTGGAACATATAGTATATTGTTGAGATGTAGCTTAGCTCTATTCTCTAGCTTCAAATATGTTGATCTCAGACCTATAACAACATAGCTTTTGTTGTCTCCCAATTCCACTACATGAGAATTTGGTTCCTTTGATAGAGTGTGAAGTTGTTTACTTTCTTCCGTCATGTGTCTTGATGCTCCACTATTAATAATCCATGCTTTTACATCACTAAGAGAACCTGTAAGAGAAGCCAAGAACCCTTGACTTTCGACCTTGTTGAATATGTAGTAGAAAATTTTCTTGATCCAACTTCCAAAAATATTGAATCCTATTCTCATATAAATTATCATAGAGGGAGTAATAATTTCCTTCGAGCCAACAGAGTGATCTTCAATCTTCCTTAATCTTAACTCCAATACCATGTTGAGAAATCAATGCAAATAGATCAGGGTTTGATTTCTTCTTTCTTTATAATTACTTGTGAATTATGTTGGCTTCTTTTACTTCTTTATTATATTATATTTCATCAAGAAATTACCAAATTATGTGTGTATTAAGATCACAAAAACACGAGACACAATGTGTAGGCACTATGCCAGGAAAAACCTCTATCTAGGGGAAAACCGAGTCAAAATCTCTTCCTTCATTAGATTTTCCTGAAACTCTTCAACCTAGACATAGACCTCCTCCACATCAGTTCATCCCTTTCTTCTAGTAGCTTCGATCCAAACCTTCGACCTTGTAGCAACACTTTGATTTATGCAACACTTTGATATATGCAGTTGCAACACTTCGACCCAACAACTTCGACATTGAAGCAACGACAACTTTGATTTGACAAAGAGACTTCAATCTCCTAAAGTAGACCACACAAGAGAGAGATAGATAGCCAAAAACTTTGATTTTGTCCTTCCCTTCCTTTTTTGCAACCTTCACACCCATTTTAGCCTCCTTCTTCGACTTCACACTTTTTCCCAATTCTTTCTAGGATATTGAACTTGTGAGAGTGAGTGTGTCCAAATGAATTCGAACCGCTTCAATATATAGGCTTCTGGTGAGGTTTAATTTCCTATTTTGAGGCCGACTTGATCTCCTTGAGGCCAACTTAATGTGGAGGTCACATAATTCATTTTTTGACTAAAAATAATTATTTTTGCATGATTCAAAAGCCCAAGAAGGGTCTCATAAAATGTACAATGCTTCTAATGACTCAATATTAATCCTAGGAGTCCACAATGGGGACTTTGACTAACAAAATTATGGCCCAAGCATGAAAACAGTACTTTAATAAGTCAATGTAACAACTATATAAATTCTTTTGACAAGTACATTACATAATGACTCAAATACATTTATGAAGACCGAATCTAGTTACATTTTTCAACATTTTCATGATATATCTTGTTAGAGTCAGTTTATCAGTGATCAAAAATAGCTCTTTTCAGAGTTTTTCATCGGGTCATTAGTCAATTTTTTTTTGCTTTTTTAGTTAGTTTTCAGCAATAATTTTGGTCACTGATGAAGTCTTATCTTGGTATGTTGCTCCTCCACATCATTTCATTGCCATTTAGAGGTCTAAAGTCAGGTTTTTCATCTCATATAGGTAAATTCTAGGTTTTTAACTGCCTATGGAAAATATTTACATTTCCATTATCAAATAAAGCAGTTTGTCTTTTGTTCTATTCACAAAGTCTGGTTGAAGGAGAAAGCTTGTTTTTACAATTCGAATAAAACTCTACATTTCACAGAAATCTCATAATCTGTTGTTGTATTCATGAAGAAAAGAAAATAAATTCCGAGAAAATTATTTTACACCGCATGCTTTATGAATGTTTATTCTTCAAAAATCTGAAAGATCATTCGTATGACCATAGGATTCATCCTACGCGTCATCCTCCATTACCCGACTGACATGTTACATACCCCTACCCCGTCACTTATCCAAGTCACATTGCATTTATTATACTCCTACCCCGCCATTCATAAACCTCTGTCATATGTTAATTTCCGCTGATCTCATCATTCATCTACTGCACCACGATTTAATCCAACAGCCCGCACACGACTTCGGCCCCCCCTCACCATTCGAAACTTAACGTCAGAGGGGGGGGGGGGGGGGGAGTGGGGTGGTACAGAAAGGGTGGTTCCATAACCTGACCCCACTGCTACGTGGCAACCCCATGTGATTTTGCACCCCCCTCTCACAAAACAAATTACCACTAATGGACCCCTCCAAAATTCCACTTATTCACCGGATGAAACGACCTGCTCCGCCCGCCACTCATGTCATGCCACATGGACTGTGCCACTATCTAATCAATTGAATTCTCGTGTTTGTATAACCATTAGCCAATTAAATTCAATGCTAACCATTAAAGAAAACATACCCGCATCTCTTATAACGGGAATTAAACCAAAATGTTTATAAATTCATCCTAAAAACATTATTTAAACCTTTTTTTTGCTATTCACTCTGCTCTGTACAAGATAATTACAAATTCACAGAGATCGCTAGAACTCAAAAACAACAATCTAACCATTTTTTAAAGCATTCTTCGCAGTTGTCCACATTCTTCCAATTTGCAAAGCCTTCTCTCAGTCTCAACCTAAATTTCTCCATCAGAAAATCCTCCTCCACCATTCAAACATAGCCAATCATGCCTCCAAAGAAAAAAGGATCGGAAGAACCAATAATTTTACTACTTCATCCTCAAATTGACTTTCATCATATACCATTAGCAGACAGAGACCATAAGATTCATGAAACCCTCTATGAGCTTGAATTGTTTGAAATGTATTGTTGGTTAGAGGATAAGTTTCTTGATAAATTTGATGAAATAGGGTTGTGGGATTCAAACTTGCTACATTATATCTTTCCTCACACCCACAGTGCCCTAGAATTTGTCAGAAAATGCCAAGCCTGGTATGTACCCAACCAAAGAGCTATTATCGCTCCTACAGGAGAGATTTTAGTAACCATAACTGCCCAAACCATAGAACAAATGATGCAAGCTCCCATCACAGAGAATGCCACTCGATTTTCTCAAGAAGCAATAATTGAAATATATCAGAAATTGGAATTTTCAAAAAGGGCTCAAACCCTTGAGCTATTTATGATTGAAAATGCTCCATTACCCAAGAAGAATCCTCCATTTCCATCATCCATTTTCCCTTAAAGAGCCAAAAAAATCATCACAGTTGATCTGAAAATGAAAGTATTTGTTTTTTTGTTCAAAGTCTTCATTTCCATTAAATTAAGTGTGCAAAGTGTTTGGATAGTCTTGCAAGTGAAACAAAGTGTTTTTGATAACTGTTTATGAATTTTGGTGTGAGGGAGTGTTGTTTTAATTTATTGTTTAACAACTTTAATCTGAATAACACAGCATAATATCTTCACCATAAACACAGAGCAACATGATGAGGCAGTTCACCACTCCTGGGCTACATCTGTCAGGTCCAAGGCTCCCAATGGGCATGTCCTTGATATATTATGATGCTCAAATTAGTAATACAATGATAAAAAGGCCTAACCATACCAAACCAGCTGTGAAAATGAATTTAAAACATATAAATAAGCTAAGAATGACTTTGATTTCACCTAAAACAATGAAGTGTAGTCTAATGCAGCTCCATTTCCCTCAAGGCCCTGATGGCTCCCCAAGCTTCTTTGAAGTAAAAGTGGCTGAAAGACACCTCTGATGGCTCTAAAACCTATTCCAATGGCTCTATAATGCTGAAAATAACCTAAATAAAAAAAAAAAAATCGCTCCAAAAGGTTCAGTAATGTGAAAGTTATGACCAACAGAATTTTTGTCCAATCTGGCCTAAAGAAACTCCACTAATTTTGGAGTAACTGCAGTTAGCTCCGCTAACTATGGAACTGGTGCCTAAAAAGGAGGAATCCACCCAATCTGTCAGAACCGTTAGGGGTTAACATTTATTGTTAGGTGGGCGGGGTCATATGGACCACCGCCCAACCCACCGACTTAATCGTTGGGTTAACGGTTTGAAAACCATGGCATAAAAACTTCACGTAACCTCCGCCGCAGAACATGTGACCACAACTATTTTAACCACGACTGTCGGAGTTTTGCGTTACCTGCCAGTGCTAGGCCTGAGGTTCCGAGCGCGTGATCTTATGTATAGGGGGTTGGCCCCCTTTCTACCCCAACCAATCCATTATCAAACGTTATATATATGTGGTGACCTATAGTGGTTAAGAACCACCACGAGCCTGGGCGGTAAGGCCTTGGGGCTGCCTCCCACTCGACCCGCGGTCGAATCCTGCCAACTCCAAATAATTTTTGCCACTGTAAAATCTTCAATCCTGGGGCCACGTGGCAGCCTCCCGGCCTGCCACGTGGCAGTTGCTGATTGGCCCAAAAACACACAATCATACAAATCCTCCAATCCGCACATGACAAGTTTCAAGCTGTGATTAGTTGCTGAAGGAATATTCTCTGGAATATTCTATGGAATATTATTTTTTTAATATTATTTTAATTCAAAGTCAACCCTGGTCAAACTGGTCTTTTAAAGGAAATTGTGAATTTTCAAACTTGAATAACTTTCACATACAGTGTCGGATTTCAGTGTCGTTCACGACATCACGATCATATCGACGAGGCCTATCCAGTCGTTCTGGTTTCAACTAATTCTAAGCAGTTCCAATTTTGAGCATTTTCTTCACTTAGGACATGATCACCTGATCAACAATTATCTCTTACCTTCTTGGTTATTATTCATACCAATGGGTAGATGAAGCCATCATAGGATTCATGTCCATTTTCTCCACAGATTCCAAACCCTCCATCATATTCAATTTCAATCAATTTATTGCAGATTCCATTCATGAGTAGTTTGTTAAATTCCTAACTGAAGAGGTATTCAAATCTGCCTTTGTGTTAGTTTATTTGTTTTTATATTCTCAGGGAGACAAATTCAAGTTTTCATTACAGAAACTAGATGAGGAGGGAAATCAACAATCAATTATTTTCTGGACTTCATTAGTGACGAAGGAACAAAAGGAATATTCATATAAGCAGTTTGTAGAATTGTTTCTACATCCAACACTCGATTTACTAAACAACACTATAGAGCCCAGGATCGGTGAAGAAATCAGAAAAGTGTTGCAACTATTAGATCAAGGCAGAACAAGAGATTGGTATCTCTATCAGAATTACACATAACTCATAATCTATGGCTATGAGATTCCCCCTTACAAATTGCCAAAATTCCTCCCACTGAGGTATTTTGCATTAGAATACATCAGAAAAATGCTTAATGTTGATGAAGTACATTTTGTATCTGCTAAAAAGAAGACACAATTCAAAATAAAAACATAGATAGGACCTTTTATTTGTAATAGAAGAACAACAGGGGAAGAAGCAGACAAATTGCTGAAAGAGATGCAATTCAGCATCAGTTTCACATGGTCATATGGTCCAGTTGGTGTTATTTCTAAACTAAGGGTAGAGAACAAATCTACACCTTATTTTCATACACACAGACCAGAAATTGAGAGATATATGAATCATATTGAATGGACTGAGGGTGCTTTACAATAATTTGAAGAAAAAACAGTGTCTACATCAGCATTACAGACTCATGTTGCCAAGAAAAAGGATCATAGAAGATCAATCATCTCCAATGACTGACTCATCCAGTAAAGAATTCAAAATCCATTACAGAAAGAAGACAAAACTCAATCCAAAACTCAATCCTCGCAAGGATTCAGATCAAGAAGTGGTTATCATTACCAAAGGTACACCTCCTTCCACAAAGGCAGGTGGTCAAAATACTTCTACTCCTACTACTTCCACAGTTTCTCAAGATCGGCATCAAATAATTCAACCTAGTACAGTTGTTACAAGGGAAAAGGAGAAGACTATCTTTGATACCTTCAGGGAGATAAAGTTGAAGAATGAAATGTTGAAGACCAGCACATGCAATCAGTTTTGGAAGCAAACTCCCAGCTCTCATAGTAGGTTTCTCTTAGCTTTTGAATCAGATAAGGGAAAAATGCAGTTTGCTTTTCTTCAAGCACAAATTCCACAGCCAAAGTCAGCAACAAATTACAAAAAGACTGCATTTGAATTTGATACTAAGGACATACATCCAATAGATTAAATGGAGTTACATAAACAAACTGGTGAGATGATTTCATCCACTCTCACTAATACTGCTATGAGTTTTTCAAAATTGCAGGGTTCTTTGGCTAATGTCCATTCACATCTGAAAATAGATAAAGTTTCTTCATTTTCTAAAGGCACAAGAATCAAAACTCTGTAAGACCTGGTGATCAAAGTTGGATATGATCCTTCCAATGTCAATGCAACAAAAGAAATAATCAGAAGAAAAATGCTTACATAGAAGCATTAAGGAAGCAATTGAAGATTCCAACCACGGAAGATCCTCTGGCAAAATAAATTGAAGAGACTGAATCCCAGAAAGTAGAAATGATGAAGTTGATTATGGAACAAAATTCTCAAATAAAACAGATGGAATCATAAATGGAAAAATGATAAAGGAAAACGAACAAACAACAAAAACATCTAAAGTTCCTTTAGAAGCAGTGCCTCTTGCAGTTGTTCCTATAACCAAACCTTCTACAGTAAGTACTACAGATGGAGTTGAGAAGCTCAATAAATCAGTACATAATATGTCAATTCGGGAAGAAGAGATAAAGAAACTACAAGATTAGGTACAATTGTTACAATATCAGAATTCCAAAGACGAAAGTTCACATGCAATTGAAGCGCAAAGAGCTAAAAAGCTAATTAAGAGGTTGCAAAAAGAACAAAAGGAATCAGCCATTGGAAACACTTTGGGCCAAGTAAAATAAATAATCTGGGAAGATATCATCGAATCAATTAATGAAATTTGGCCAAGTATACAGATTATATTTTAACAAAAGGAGTTGATACAAACAACAAATGAAGCTATTGCAACAATTAAAGCACAACTAGGAGACAAACCTGCTAAAATGAACAACATTATCAAATTTCTGAATTCAAAGAACAGGTATGAGCTGGATGCTTTGGGCATAGATGATAGAACAAAAACAATCCTAGAGGTAAAGAAGGTTCTCACAAAGAAGAATTTAATTATTCAGCTTGAGGAGAAGTGTCACCGTCTGGAAATCAAAGTGCAGAGATTTTTTAGAAGAATAGAGCCTCTGACACAGAAGGGATTGCCTTCTTTGTTCATAATAAATGACAAATTGATGACCAAAGAAGTTTATTGGAGAAGACTTAATGAAATTGCCAAAGATACTACCAAATTTTCAAACATCGAAGGCACAATGACATGAAGGGCATTGTTGGGAACACTAAGCAATGATATTTTTATTCAGTATGAGATAAAAACATGTTTTCATGGTGAGGCCAACTTTTTCCAAGTACACTGAAATGGATGAATTTTACCGTAAGGTAATAAAATTGACCATCCTGGATGAAAATCGCTGGGAAAAATTGTGTGAATTTTAGGAGTAAATGGTAAAAGAGAAAAGTCAACTTCTGCCAGATCATCAATCAGCCAATAGCCAAAGCAATCCACAATTCCCTCTTTTCAACAACTGTCTTCTGTTAGAGCAGCGCCAACACATCCAATCAACTTTATTTCTATGTTACAGTTAGAGTCTAAATTGGCAAATAAATTGTTATCGGTTAAGATAGAATTTAATTTAATCTTGGTTGGATACTTTTGAGTTTTGAGAACTCTGTGTATTACTATGGAGCTTTTGTACACCCTTTAATGAAATCAAAGAATTTGCAACAGATATTGTGAGGTTCATGTTGTATTTCTTTTGAGCATTGTGTTTTCCTCTCTATTTCACTTTCATTTTAGCTTTTGTATGAAAATCTTACTAGTTTGTAAACATAAATAAATAATATGCTCTGTTTATTAAGATTTTCAAAAATGTGCATTTCTTCTGAAGAATGAATTCATTTATATGCTCATTCAGACTCCTACCTTTTCTATCATCACATACACAACGACAACTTAATTGTACTCAATAAGTCTACCTATCTTGCCTTATGTTATTTTATGCAATTTTAGTCTTTGAAATCAGCTTTGGTTTCACTGATCATTATTTTTATCCACAAAAATAATAATAATAATAATTTTAAAAAAAATTAATTAATTAATTAAAAAATAATAATAATAATAAATAAATAAAAATAATAATAATAAAATAAAAATAAATAAATATATATATATATATAACAAATTTCAAAAATATTAACTTATATCTAGCCTAAAATCTCGTACTCAACCTTTGTTACACAGCATTTTGTCACTGTCCCTGCAATCCCCATCCCACACATTGGAGGGTCATTTCTGTGACTTATGAAAAGTGCCATGCCTTGCAAAGACCTTCATTGCATCCCTCTACATGAAGGTAACATTCCTCTTATTGACAATTTCCTGAACAGAGCATCAAAAACCCATGTTTTTGCCTTGGCGCGAGTACCCAGTTCTACCCTCGCGTCGATGTGAAAGATTAACACTAGGGCCTGCGCCACCTGGCGCTCTATCCCAGTGTAATACCCGCACCAAGCTGTTTTGGGAATGTTTTTTAAAAATAGAGGTGGAGGTTCCATTCCAACCACCTCGGAGATGAGTCATTGGGAGTGGTTGAACTAAACATCCACGAGTTTCCTCCTTTGGTTAGTGGTTTCCACCTCCCTTGGAATACTCCTAAAGGATAGGCCTCCCTTTCACCTTTGTAGGGATCCCAACCTCCTCCTTTTCCTCTATATAAACAAGCCTTCTCCCTTTATGAAAGCTAGATGAACAAAGAGAATTATATAGCTGAAGTGTTGAACTTGGAGGACTGAACTATAGCTGAATAATTGAGTTATTGAGAAGGTAGATCAAGAAGGAACTCCATCGAGAGGGCCCTTATCCTGTCTGAATTCCAGGACGAGATTTGAGACGTTCTTCGCCCGAACCCTGCTGGAGGAGACTGCAACGTCAGAGCATGGTTGTATCTCTTCTTTCTACCTAATAATATAAGTGACTATTGTCTGGTTCCCATCTTGTATTTTGTCTTTATCGAATGCAATATTCTTAGTCTTATCTAACTAACTAGTATTTTTTGGATGAAATTAGTATGTGGTATGTGTTTATCGTTTTCTGATCTCTGTGCAGGTGTCCAAACGTGATAAGCGAAGGGGTTGTGACTTGCCAAATCAGGAGCGAGAGGATCTCATCACCACTAAGATTATCGACGATAGCTTTGGACCACAAGTAGGCCATCTTATTGCGTCCTATTTCATTCAAATATCTAGGAACCTACACTCTAGCATGATTCCTTGTTACTAGACCCACTCTAGGGCTAGAGGGATCGTCTTTGTCTGCAGAGAGGATTTACCTACATAACAAGTTGGCGACTCCATTAGGGATCAGTGCGAGTTTGTCTTTGATCTTGTTGGGTCGTTTTTTGGGTTTTTGTCTTGTTGTTTGTATTTCTGGTTGTTAAATTGTGCTTCAAACCCTTGTTCAGCCCCAGAGTGTCAATATTGACCTCTGATCTGTAGATTTTTTCCCTTTTCCTTGGTTAATTGGCTTGGCACGGTTTTTCTTTGAACAGTCGCGCTGATTGGCGCATGTTGCTTTTGTAGCGCTCGTGCCATCCCCTGTTTGGCGCTAAATACCTCCTTACAGTCGCGCCGACCCCTGTAGGTTTTTGGGTGTGAGCTTTTTCATGAGTTTTTGGTCGGTTGTACTTATTTATGGGTTATTTTTAAGAGTAATTGAAGTGTTTTTTACTGTCTTTGATTGCTGGAGGCTTGTTTTCCTCAGTCGTGTGTCCATTGCTTATCAGTCTGGCTTGAGGTCTTAGGATTTCTAAGTGCCTTGGTACACTGAGCCTTCTGTTTGGAGATCGAGTTTCTTGATAGCTGTCGAATTCGTTCCCTGTTTAATTTCTCTTGGTCTCTTCGATCCTATTGAGTACGTTCATTGGTTGAATGATCATTGCCTTTCTCATTTGATTCTTCTTCCTCTTACTCCAAGCAGCGATTACATTGCTTATATGGGTCATTTTGGAGATTTCTCTTTGTTTTGAAAATATTGTAGCATTAGTTTGGGTATTGATGTGTTTGTTTCATGATTGTTAGAACCATTCCGCTTCGAATTTTTAAATTCGCTCTCTCAAGCTAGTGTTTTAGTTTTGTTTTTCATGTTATTTAGTGCATTGTTTGCTCTATTGAAAAAACCAAAATATTGCATTCTTTTGCTTTGAAAATGAAACATTCTCTCGCATAATTAGCATTGTATAGGCTAGGAAATAGTTTTGTTTTCTATAGATTTCATTAGATGTATTAGTGGATGTTTTCGCATGATTTTATTATTCACTATCGCTTCAAAGTTTTCTTTCCTTCTTGTAGATAGCTTTCATTGAATGAAAATGGTATCCTTCTACATGTAGTTTTGCATTTAGGAAAATTTCAGATCTGACATACGTTAAGGCCTGGAAATTGAAACTTAATCCAAGATCAACGTTAAAATCTATTTCAATTAACCTAAGGCAACATTGAAACCTAACGAAATATTCTAATGGTCTAAGTTAGAGACGTGTTCCGGCGTCTCAAAACCTAGTAGCTGTCGTTCGCCATCTAGCTCCATACAGCGATAGTACAGACTTGTGCTCCCCATACCGTCGAGTATATAAAGGGAGACCCTTCTAGGTTGCAATCCTTTTATCCATAGGAAGCCGAGTCTGTCGCTTTGTAACCATGATACACCGAACAC
Source organism: Pinus albicaulis (assembly GCA_034641835.2). NCBI lineage: Eukaryota > Viridiplantae > Streptophyta > Pinopsida > Pinales > Pinaceae > Pinus > Pinus albicaulis. Next base: position 1,527,046,367 of record CM076584.1, on the reverse strand, counting down.
ATCATTTGGAGAGACTACATGCATGTACGTTAAGTCCTTGGTCATTTCTCTTTCATTTGATCACCAAGGTGTATATGGAAGTTCACGGAAACTTGGCATACCCTCTTGCTTAGAATACCTGACGAGTCATTTTTGATCTTTACTGACTCCCTAAATTTGAAAATATCATCGAGCACTTGTCCTCTTGCGCTCGTTCAAAATTGAAAGTGAATAGAGTCATCTTTTTCCTGTTTCTTGACTGTTAAAACATGAAACTACAAATTTTGGTTTCAGTGTCGTAAAATAAACTACCCACGATCACACGCCCATTAAAAGTTTTGGCACTTGGCTTGTTTTTGTTTGCCTTGGTTTCTTGAGTCTTTTCCCAGATCTCTCTTTTTCCTTCTTGTTGTGAATCAGTCACGCTGGCGGAACCACAGGTTTCATCATCCTCGCTCCCTTTTAGAGGTAGTCCTTTACCGGATAGTTCATTTGAAACTCCTCAATCTTCTAGGTCTGTCGAGCTTCAGCAGCCTATTCTCCCGTCAGTCTTACCCCTTGCTACCCAATCTCCCGCTGACGAGCCAGTTTAGTTCAATTGGCCTCCCTTGGGCACTTGGTCTGGTTTTGGGGACGAGGAATAATTCCCTCCTCTTACGTCGGGATCACCATTTCTAGTTGTTGTTATACCTCCTAGTCCCCGTAGTCTTTTCGAAGACCTTACGGAGGAGTCAGACATGAACACATCAAGTCCTATTGGCAGTGATGGAACCCCTGTTTCTAATGAAGAATATCAACTTTTCCCTGAAAACACCCCTCATGTGTCTACTCAATCTTCACCATCGGTGTCACTTCCAGCCAGATATAGGTCCCTGGCTCAGATTATTGCTGGTGTTGCATCCATGGCAGCATCTACTCCATCCAAGAGTCCAGTCATTCCATCACTAGGACTGCCACCGATGACAGCTGCTTCGTCGCTTTCAATTGCATCTTTCCTAGTTCAACCTACTGTTTGCATGGCTGCATCTGCACCGGTCACTCAGTCACCAATGGCCTCAACTGAGATACCTGGTGGCCTTACTTTTGAAGAGTATCTATTAGCTATTCATTAATAGAACTCTCAGTTTTCTTAGCAGCCTCATGCTCCTGTTAATCTGCCACACCATTATGATGAATATGGTAATCTTGTCTATTTTCCCTATCTTACTCCTCATCACTATGATGCTGTCGATACCCCCATCTATGCGTTTCCTACTCCCCATCATTATGATGAGCGTGGAATTCCTGTTTATGACCCCTATGAATTCATTCCTAAGATTGGGAGGACTTATCAGGTGCAACCCGCTGGCCCACAAGGACAACCCTTTCAGGGACAACCTTCAATTCAATTAGGGCTTGCATTAAGTCCTCAGGGACAACCTTACGCTCCGCAAGGCCAACCTTTACAAGGTCAGCCTATGGTCCAAATAGGACAGCCCCAAGGGCCTTTCGGTCAACCTTCGTATCAACCAGGACCTTCTTACAGTCCTGGGGGGCAATATATTCGTCACAGGGACAACCTTTTGTACAACAACTGGGATAATATACTCAAAATGGTCCAAATTTTGGACAACAAGGACAACCTTCTGGTCCTCCTCCGGGGCAACCTGGTCCATCGCAACCATTAGGCCAACCTACTCCACAAGGGAAACCTAGTGGCCCTCAACATCCAAGCCAACTTGCTCCGCAGGGGCAACCTACTCAACCGACCCAACAGCCGGCTCAATCTGCTCAACAGCACTTTTACTATGCTTCACAGCAGGGTCCTACTTTTCAGCAACATGTTCATTCTGCTCAAAAACCGGTCCACCCTGTTTACTTAGCTCAACAAGGCCCCACTTATCAACAGCCAGTTCAACCCCAAGGCGCTTATTACCCTCGTGGTCAATAGCGACCAGTATATATTTTGTCTCAAGGCTTTACTTATTACCCTCAATCTCAGTTGCAGTATAATCAACCGCAAGGCCATGCTTACATTCCACCGCAAAATCTTTATGTTGCTCAGAAAGGACCTCGATGGTATACTCAGAATCAGTATGTTGGTCCTCAACCTTCGTATCAACATAATTATTTGGCTTATCCCCCATATCATTAGAATCCTTCGGGACAAAACCAATGGCAGCAGAACTTTTCTCAAACGGGGTGGAATGTGACTTCGGGTTCTTATCAGGGACTTGCAATGCCTTTTAACCCTCAATTACCTTTTCTCGCCACATTGGGGTTACCAGATATGTCAAATTTAACGAATGATCCTATTCTTCATAACCCATATTGGCCTCCGGTTCTGACTAATACTAAGATTGCTGATGATTCTCCCAAATTTGAGGGCAAGTCCGGAGAAGACCCCCAAGCACATGTTATGACTTACCACTTGTGGTGTTCCTCTAACTCTTGGGTTGACGATTCTATTCAGCTTCGTCTTTTCCAACAGTCTCTTACTGGTGTTGCTGCTAAGTGGTATATCGAGCTCTCCCGTGGTATCTTTCAAGATTTCAACTCTTTCGCCATGGCGTTCCTTACTCATTTTCAGTTACCGGTTCATTATGAAGCCGGGACGAATCTCCTCACCTCCTTGAAACAAGACCGGGATACTCATATCTCGAACCATATTCATGAATGGAGACGTCGTCATCGCTTGATAAAATTTGAAATTCTTGACTAGCTTCTTACTCATTGGCTCACTACCTCCTTTGTCAATCAGACTGCAAAAGACATAGCCATGGGGGCATGTGTAACTGAGGAACAAGCCATTGCTCGTGCCCAGTACCTTGATCTCGTGTACTTTCAATCGGGCATATTGTATGATATTTTGACTGATGCCCCTCGACTTGGAGCTTCTAAAGCACCGGTGACCCCATCTGTTGACGGTATTATTGGTTCTGTGTCTCAGACTTCGCGTAAGTCCTCTTCTTCCAACCCTAGGAAGCAAAATTCTAATTCTTCCAATGATATTGCTCCTAAGTCTAACCCGAATCCTGGTAAAACCTCAGAGATCAATTCCGTTCAGGCCAATCCTGCGGATAAGACTTATAAAGGTAAAAATAAGGGTAAAGGCAAGGGCAAGGTCGATGCCCCAAAACCGGATTCGTCCAAATCTCGTGCTGATGATGGTTCACAGCATAAGCCGAAGTATCCCTGTTTGATTTGAGATGAAGAGCACTACACCAAGGACTGTTCCTCGATGAATCGAAGTGAGTAGATTGCTCAAGGGCACTCAGGGTACTCTTGATTTCCTTAAAGAAACTTTTCTGTCTCAGAAGACCCAAATGGTCAAGCAGCCTCAGTCGTCTGCTCCATTTGGCTCTCTAGTGTTCATGATCAACGGTTCTGCGTCCGTTTCTATCACTACTCAGTCGATAGATTATGCTGGGTCGCGCCAGGCAACGGGGAAGGAGATCGCTGATGGTCCTCCTCCCCCACCTGTTTCCGTCCCTCTTGAGATTGAAAGGCCCAGTGCTGAACCCATTATGCGACCACCTTCCAAAGGTGTTCTCCAGAAGTCTTCTTATAATCCCAACGCCTGTGCTGCTCAAAATTACAGTATTGTTGAGGATTTGGCACAGGTGTCATCCGCGATGTCCCCATTAGAATTACTTCGGAGTTGTCCATCTCAGCAGAAAGATTTATTATCTGTGATCAGTGGGGTTGATCCTGCTGATACTAGCCTTCTCACTTTCGATCTAGAGAATTTTGTCCCCTGACTTCCGCACCAGATTGCGCTCATTATACAATTCGTTATTAATGGTCTCCACATCAATCGAGCCATTGTGGACGAAGGTGCATCAACTTGCGTCATGTTAGCTTCTTGCTGGAAGGAAATTGGATCTCCGACCCTGAATTCCTCACCAAATTCCATTGAAGCATTTGATGGAAGCAAATCAAAACCTTTGGGTGTTATCACAAGTTTGTCGATTACATTAAAAGGGAAGACAGTCAATGTTGAAGTAGAAGTATTTGATTCCAAACTCAATTACAATCTTCTACTCGGTCGCTGTTGGACACACGTTATGCTTTGCATTCCATCCACCCTCTTCCATGTTTCGAAATTTCCACACAAGGGTAAGATTGTTACTGTCGATCAATTGTCATTCTTCACCTCTTCTTCCAAGAACAATGTTCCGTATGTGGATAAGATCCCTACTCCCTTCGAGAGCGTTGGGCCGGGTCTCTTCAAGGATCCAACCCTCATGGGTATTTTTCCCCTTTCATCACCAAAGACTGTTCAAGTTAATATGATCTCTCGATCTAATGACCCATGGATTATTCCTTCGCTTGAACAAGTTGATTCATTTGGAGATTCAATGCCTTCGAGTCCGATTGAAATCGATTTTTGTGAACTCATTGCTACATCAAATACTCCACCCTCTAATGCTGCTCCTTTGAGCTTGTCTCTTGACGTGTATTCTCAATCCCCCTAGCTCGGCAATTCAGACTCGCCTGATCCTTTGAAGGAAATGTTTCCTTCCGATGAAGCCATCATGGAAACCATGTCTCTCGAAGACCTGTCGTGGGATGATGGTCATCATCGTTCTTCGTTTATGCGTGGCCTTAGGACTATGTCTACACGTCTTGAGAATTTTGCATCTCTAGCTCCTTCTCCTCCACTTCAAACACCAATCCTGACACATGAAGTCTTTACAGAAGGAAACTTGAGCAATATCACATAGACGATGCCTATTAACATTTTCGTGAAGCCGGGAATCGTCGAGAACATCCATGTGGGGGTCACTTGTTCTTCAGATGAAGTCCAAGTTTATACTAGCCTTTTTCGCGAATTTTGTGATGTCTTCGCATGGTCCTACGAAGAAATTCCCAGCATTGATCCTAGTATAGTGGTGCATGAAATCCCTACCCATCTTGGTTTGAAGCCTGTTCGCCAGCGTCTTCGTGCGGTGCAACCTAGAAAGGCTACGGCCATTAAAAGTGAAGTTGAAAAACTTCTCAAAGCTGGTTTCATTTATCCAATTCCCTTGACAAAATGGGTTTCGAACATTGTTCCTGTCGATAAGAAACAAGGAACTAATTTTGTCTCTGTTGATTACAGTGACATAAATCGGGCCTATCCTAAGGATAATTATCCTACTCCCTTCATCGATCAGCTCATTTATTATTGTGTTAGGAGTGGGATTTTTTCCCTTATGGATGGCTTTTCTAGATATAATTAGATTAAAATTCTCCCGGCTGATCAGCACAAGACGGCTTTTACCTGTCCTTGGGGTATCTTCACATACAAGAAGCTCCTTTTTGGCTTGAAGAATGTCGAGGCCACATTCCAGCGAGTGATGTCCTACGCTTTCCATGACATTCGTCACATCGTTCAGCCTTACTTGGATGACCTTCCGGCTCATTTAGCTAAGCGTAGGGACCATCCAGACCATCTTCGTCAAATCTTTCTTCGTTTTCGACACTATAACATTCGGCTTAATCTGCATAAATGCGTCTTCTGCATTGATTTCGGTAGAATTTTAGGGTTTATCATGTCTTGATCCAGGTGGATATCGGTGGCCTCCCACCTATTCCATTTGGACCCGCAGCATCAATTCTTTCAGTTTTCCAGCTTCAGCACAGCTTACTATTTATAGCAGGTTTTCGGGTCCTGCACACCCGGAGCCGTTTTGGGGCATTAATAATCCAGGTGGATATTGGTGGCCACACATCAAGTCCATTTGAACCCCCACCATCAGTTATTTCAGTTTGTAAGTTTCGGCACAACTTACTATTTTTAGCAGTTTTTCGGGTCTTAAACTTCCGGAGCCGTTTTGAGGCCCTAAACGACGTTTTTTGGGAAAACGGAGAGCAGCATGGGTCCATGGACCGATTTTTCTCGTTCAAAAGTTGTACTCCTCGGATAGATCTTTCTAACAAGCTATTGAGCGCGTCAAACGGAGATCGGATGCCAAAGTTACGTCCCCGGGAAGTTGAACCACCAATTTACCCAAACGGGGCCCACAGTTTTGGCGCTTCATCTCCTACGGTTAGGGTTTTGGACGTTTCAGATTCTACATTGTTTCTCAACAATAAATAGGCCCTCGAGCCTCATTGTAAGACAGTTCAGGGGGCTAGGAGCCGATACATCTCTTCTCAGAGATAAGCGCTACTAGTACCCGAGCTCGCCCCATCTCCGCCATGTCTGCATTGTAACACAGTTCAGGGGCTGGTAGCCGCCACATCTCTTCTCAGGGATACGCTGCCAGTACCTAGCTCATTTATTTCCATTATGTCTGTAATAGGCCTGCGAGCCTCAATGTAACACAGTTCCGAGGCCTGCGTACGCCACATCTCTTCTTAGAGATACGCTACCAGCGCCCTAGCTTGTTTCCATTATGTTTGTAAGCTTATTGCAGTCATTCGTTTATTAATAAATTGAAGAATTATTTCCGCTGCATCTCTGTATCTATGGTTATATCTGTATTATGTTGTGTTCCTGCACATAAAATCCGGATCAGTGGTATCAGAGGGGGTCTGCTCTTTCTCAGTTTTTCTCTTCATGTCCCCAATGCGGCCAGGGTATAAGGAGTTCAACCTCGCAACCCCGACGACCCCCCATGGCGGAAGGAAAGAAAGACGAGGGAGCAGGAGATCTTGTCAAAATCTTGCTCGAGGATGCCCTCGAGAAACAGAGGAACGCGATGATGGAAATTTTTTTTTTTTTTCAGATCCTTCAATGGCTGCCCAGCGGTGGCACATCTACATCCAACACGGTTGCCAACACCAAGTTCAGCAAAATCCCCCCCCCCCCATGGAGGAACTTAACGCAATGGAGACCATTGCTTCCTAAGGAGGGAGGAATGATCCAGGTGGATATCGGTGGCCTCCCACCTATTCCATTTGGACCCGCAACATCAATTCTTTTAGTTTTTCAGCTTCAGCACAACTTACTATTTATAGCAGGTTTTCAGGTCCTGCACACCCGGAGCCGTTTTGGGGCATTAATCATCCAGGTGGATATTGGTGGCCACCCATCGAGTCCATTTGAAACCCCACCATCAGTTATTTCAGTTTGTAAGTTTCGGCACAACTTACTATTTTTAGCAGTTTTTCGGGTCTTAAACTTCCGGAGCCGTTTTGAGGCCCTAAACGACATTTTTTGGGAAAACGGAGAGCAACATGGGTCCATGGACCGATGTTGCTCATTCAAAAATTGAAGTCCTCGGATAGATCTTTCTAACGAGCTATTGAGCGCGTCAAACGGAGATCGGATGCCAAAGTTACGCCCCTAGGAAGTTGAACCACCAATTTACCCAAACGGGACCCACAGTTTTGGCGCTTCATCTCCTACGGTTAGGGTTTTGGACGTTTCGGATTCTACATTGTTTCTCAACAATAAATAGGCCCTCGAGCCTCATTGTAAGACAGTTCAGGGGGCTAGGAGCCGATACATCTCTTCTCAGAGATAAACGCTACTAGTACCCGAGCTCGCCCCATCTCCGCCATGTCTGCATTGTAACACAGTTCAGGGGCTGGTAGCCACCACATCTCTTCTCAGGGATACGCTGCCAGTACCTAGCTCATCTATTTCCATTATGTCTGTAATAGGCCTGCGAGCCTCAATGTAACACAGTTCCGAGGCCTGCGTACGCCACATCTCTTCTCAGAGATACGCTACCAGCGCCCTAGCTTGTTTCCATTATGTTTGTAAGCTTATTGCGGTCATTCGTTTATTAATAAATTGAAGAATTATTTCCGCTGCATATCTGTATCTATGGTTATATCTGTATTCTGTTGCGTTCCTGCACATAAAATCCGGATCATGTCTGCAGACGGAATTCGCCTCGATCCACTCAAGTTTGAGGCTATTGTCAATCACCCTTCTCCATCCTCATTACATCAGTTGCAGAGTCTGCAAGGAAAGGCGAATTTTCTATGTCGTTTTATACCGAACTATGCAGAATTAGTTAAAGGATACACAGGACTTTTGAAACAGGACGTCCCTTTCTGCTGGGATGAGATTGCTCAACAATATTTTGATGCACTCAAGAAGTTGTTGGTCAACGCTCCTTTATTACGTCCTCCAAACTATCACCATGATTTTTCCCTCTATTTAGTTGCCGCTTTTAGTACAACTGCCATGGTTTTGGTACAAGACGATGATGACGGTAACGAATATGTCATTTATTACTTTTCTTGTAACCTTCTCGATCCTGAAACTCGTTATGCTCATGTCAAGAAGTTATCACTAGCTACGGTCCAGGCCGTCCAGCGCTTCCATCATTATATCCTTTTGTGTACGGTGATTATGATTTCCGATTGCAACCCCATGACCTATATTTTGTCTCGACAATTGCTGGGGGGGAAATATTCGAAGTGGATCGTTATTATTCAAGAGTTATATTTGGCATTTACTGCTGCCAAATCAAATAAATCACTGGTTTTTGTTGATTTGATTTGTTCCCTCCCTTCTGACTCCGCTCTGTCTCATTCCAAGGACCGTATTTCGGACGATACACTTTCCGTGATTAGCACCCTCGACCCCTGGTATGGTGATATCATCGTATATCTCCAGAATTCCACATTCCGATCTGAGTTGACAAAGGATACTCATTTTTGTATTCGGCATCACTCACAACCTTATCGTATAGTTGGAGATACGCTTTATCGCGTTGGAGTTGATTTCGTACTCCGTCGATGTTTGACCCTCGAGGAAGCTGAGAAAGTATTGAATGATTGTCACAGTGGCGCCTGTGCTGGTCACATGTATGGTTATGCCACTGCACAAAAGATACTTCGTGTTGGTTATTTTTGGCCTTCCATTTTCACAGACTCTATTTTCGCAGTTCGTAAATGTCATGATTGTCAAATTTATCAACGCAAATTGCATGCGCCACCTATTCCTCTTAACCCTATCATTACCGTTGGTCCCTTTGTGAAGTGGGGCATCGATTTTATGACGTGTAACCCTCACTCGAGCAGGGGGCATGCTTATATCAGCATAGCCATGGACTAATTCACCAAATGGGCCGAAGCAATTCCTACACTTGCCGCTGACGGTAAGACAGCTGCTCAGTTCATATTCAATCATATTATTGCTAGGTTTGGTGTCCCTCAAGCCATCATTACCAATCATGGTTCCCATTTTCGACATTATATGGTAGCAGAGTTGACTTCTAAGTTGGGTCTGCGTCACAATAGCTCAACGTCGTACTACCCTCAAGCCAATGGCCAGGTTGAAGTTGTGAACAAATTTCTTGTCACAATGCTTCAGCGTACGATTGGGATCCACAAATCAAGTTGGAATATCATGTTATTTTCTCCTCTTTTTTCATATCGAACTTCGACTAAGAGTGCGACCGGATTCACCCCTTTTCGGTTGGTTTACGGTCTGGAAGCAACTCTCCCGATTGAGTGTGAAATACCTTCGCTCAAGTTAGTTGTGGAATTAATGCCAAACACTTAGCCGGAAGAAAAGCGTCTCCTCTACTTAGAGAGGTTGGATGAAACTCGTCGCTTAGCCACTTTGGTCATTGAAGCACAAAAGAAGCGAGTCAAAGCTCATTTTGATCAATCAGTTTCCCCTCGTTCTTTCGTTGAGGGAGATCTTATCCTCTTGTATGACCAAGCTCATGATAAGCTAGGGGCAAGAAAATTTCAACCTATGTAGCATGGGCCCTACATCGTTAACCGTGTGTTGCAAAATGGGGCCTATGAGCTAATTGACTACGAAGGTCATCCTCTTGAACATCCCAGAAATGGGTTGTATCTCAAGAAAAATTATGCATGAGTCATTCATGCATAACAGGTGTACATAGGTGTATTTTTCATTTTTGTACATGTATTTGAGTTTGGTGTTCATTGTGAGCGTTTTATTGCTTATTGGGTCTTGCTTATTGTGCAGATGTCTATTACCCCTTATGTCAGTTTGCGGATGGTGCTTCCCACAATACCAGGAATTTGTCTTTGGCAGCCTGGGTAATTTATGATCCTGCTGGTGAGTTGATAGATCTGCAAGGTATTTGTCTAGGGAAAACTACAAACAATGTCGTTGAATATAGCGTTGTCATTGAGCTATTAATCGAGGCAATCAACCTCGGCATACTCGCATTTCTTGTAAATCTAGATTCACAACTTGTTGTTCTACAACTCAATAATCATTATTCGGTTAGAAATCCACACATTCTGAGATTATATTTACGTATTCATTTGTTAGAAATACATTTTGATTTTATTACTTATCAACATATTCCTAGACAAATGAACACATTAACTGATATAGTGGCTAACATTGTATTAGATAGACATTTGCATAATTTGTAAAAGCATCATCATATGTAAGAGATCCATGTAAGGAAATAGATGTGTGTGTGTGTGTGTGTTTGTGTGTCTCTCTCTCTCTCTCTCTCTCTCTCTCTCTCTCTCTCTCTCTCTCTCTCTCTATATATATATATATATATATATATATATATATATATATATATATATATATATATATCGCATGTTTGCAACTTTGTGCATCATAAACGTCAAAAAATTTATGTATGTTTCTGTTACATCCTGAGACATCATGTCTCAAAAAATATGCAGATAAAATAAACCTAGGTGTCTAATCAGCATGATGCTCGTGATAACATGTCACGGCCCATAATAGTTGCCTCAGCAAGCGGTGGATTTGGCTAGGCACCCCTACAGTATGTCTCTGATAGGCGCGAGGAACATCATCAAAACGTGCATAATATGGTACTCCTCAGGTGATCCACTCCAGGTTGCGCACTATCTCATCTTCCTCGTCGCCCTTGCCTTGAGGGTCAAAATCGCGAAGGATTCGCCTCGCTGTCGGTGACATACCAGCAGGTCTCTCTGGGCCAACATCTGCATCACATGGATTTAATGTCAGAACATACATAAATAAACAAAAAAATCACAATACTCATAAAATTTAAAAATTGAGTCTTACCCAAATCTTCATCCCAATCTTCTCCCTCCAGGAGTGGGAGGTCCGGATCATCAGTGAAATCTGTGCCAGAGTAGGGCCAATCCTCCATGACAATCAGTTGTCGACGGAGCCAATCAAAAAATTTCGGCCTCCAAGACATATGTTGGCTGCCCCCTGCCCTTGGCATCAGTGCTGCCCATCGAGCCATCCGTGGTTCTCTCGCTGGTGGTGTCGGAACTATGATCTCCTGTCACTGAAAAATTGGTAATCGTTCCAAGAAGAATGATACCAGGATGGATCCATAACCAAATTGTTTCAGTTTGGTATTCTTGCATTTGGTTAGTTGGCGCTTCATGTTTATGGTCACGGCCTCTGCCCAGTTGTAGATGGTCGGAGCTATGCAGTCCACAGCAAGAAGAAATTGTGTCTTTGTTTCTTCGTGCGGTGCTTGTGATCCCGTAGCCTGTGTGATGGTGTGCAATACCATGCGTAGTGTCAAATCTAGGATAGTTTGTATATCAACTTTCCCACGACCTGATCCTTTCCGGGCTCTTAGACATACCCTATCTATCACCATGGTCATGTTCTCCATGCAAGGTCGGGTGCCGGTTAGGGGTGGTGTTGCACCTCTCTTTGATAATCTTGTGATGAATTACACGTCAGAAACATCAATCTCAAGTTCTTGATCTCGTAGGATGAACTTCTCTTGATTTTCATCCCATATACTGATCTTATATTGTAGTAATTCTGTTTGGGCTCAGAGACATGGTGTTAGAAAGAATTTTAGCAAACCACAGTTTCTGAGGGCTTCCATAACTCCCTCATTTCCATGGCTAGCTCATATTTTTCACTATGTTCCCATTCTTTCCATTCAATGACCATTTTGTCTCTTTCTACCTGCAAACACACACATATGAGTGGTATTAGTCAATTTTAACCCTTAATTCTGTAAACAATTGGGACATTTGATGCATATTTTTGCTAGAAACTAGTTTGCGCCGTTGGCGTGACTATTTCCAAAGCAGTCGCGCCAATGAGCGTGTCCTAGTGTTAAAAATCGGGCAGTTGGCGCGACTCCGTGCCCGAAACCCATGCCAACCACGCAGCCCTAGTTTTTACATTTTCTCCCCCAAAATTCGAAATTGACAAATTCAAGAAGCAAGAAATAGCTTAAAATAACAAGAGGGATCTCAGCTCTTACCTGGAGTTGACAGATTTGCGATTGATCTACTGGATTGGCCGCTATCGTCGCCGCGATAATGCACAGTAAAATGGATAACTAGTGCTCCACAAGAGGTAAAAAGTGAAAAGTAATTATTTTTACCATTTTTGGCATTTTATAACTTTTTCACAACCCTAATTAGGTTTTAAGACATGTTTTTTGATTATTTTATTGTATTATTTTCGAAAAATGGGTTTTATACATGTCTCTTGTGCAGCAACAGGTTTTCATGCGACAATGATGAAGTAACGTGTTATATTTTATACTTTTTTGGACTCGGTAAAAACACGAAAAAGTCACTATTGGAGTCAACTTTTAGCTCTTTTCTGACTCTCTAAAATTGAAAAGATTGTCGATATTTTTGTTGTTTTGAACTCGTTAAATGGCTGCAAAACGATATCTACCCAGTATACGTTTAACCCTTTTTCGGGCTGGGATATATTATTTACGAAAAAGGAATACCTTAGCCTATCGCGACTAAGAGGTTCTCTTAGACACAATTTTCTACCTTTCCGGATCTGTGAGACTACCTACGAAAAGGGACTACTGGAGTTTTCTTTTCTTCCTTATTTTCAAACTCTCTAAATGTGAAAAGATGTCGAGTTCTTCCTTTGTTAGACTTGTTAAACTCTGATGAAATCGGACTTCATCCCCATGAAGTTATTCGAGTTCCTCCTTCCTAGGGCTCATAAAATGTACTAGGATGGATTTTTCCGAAGGACAAACTTATAGTGCAAGCATATTTTATCCCCTTCAATGTTTTCAAAAATAATTGGGGTACTCACCAGAAATGGTCAAGAAAAATGGAACCAGATTTTACTTCTGTTGGTAGTATGTCACTCTTGAACATAGCACTTGTCTGCATTCGTGTCGGGTTGGGGATATCTCATTTTGTCATTTTCGCCTCCATGGGTTTGGGTAATCTCTTTTGACCTCTCATTCTCTTTGCCATGTCATCATGACCTCAGATCCTTTGATGTCAAATACTGCCAATTCCAATGTCGTTTTGCTGATATGTTCAAGAGAAGTTTGCCTCTACAGTTTTCAAACCTCCCTCTGATTCTCTGTTGGTCTTGATTCACAAACATCATATTCCTTTGTCTTGTGTCGATGATGTGGGAAACATTATGGCCCTCCTTCGACCAAGTCACTTCCTATCGACTTCAACTCGTTATCCAGGAATCTGATCTAGAGACTCCCTTCTGGTACCTTGGAGACTGCATGCCTTAATGGCAGGTTCTTTGCAATCAACGCAAGGTCCACATAATTGGCCTTCGATCGACTGACTCTGCGGGTGTTCGACACCATATCACTATTCACATTCTGTGGATTGTACCTTTCGTACCTTGAGAGCCATTGTCATTATGGGTGGTTCCTCTCACGTATGTTAACAACATTCATCACTGGCTGGTAATTAGATGATTTTCTTGCATGTTCAACTTCAGCTCATACATTCGCATGCTAGGAATTTTACTTTTTCGGGTCAAGACGGAGCGCAAGACCTTGGGTTTTGTCTACTAAAATCCAGGCTGTGATTTCTTTGTGGGTTATCATAACTTATTGCATGACTCTTTGATTGGATGGATGCGACCATACCTGAGTCTATTTGTTGATCTTTACTATTGTATGGTTGCGTCCATACCTCAATCTCAGTTTTTATATAATCTATTATGGATGGTTTCACCCATGCCACATGTTCATGTATCAGAGATATCAGTTGTATTTGTAATTGTAGGTTTTCCAACAACGTTGTTTGGTTCGAACACGTTCTCATAAAGCATTTCACCCCTCCCTCTCCCTCAGACCTCATGGTTTAGGGGGCATCTATTACACAACATTTTGTCACTATCCCTGCAATCCCCATCCCGCACATTGGAGGGTCATTTCTGTGACTTATGAAAAGTGTCATGCCTTGCAAAGACCTTCATTTCATCCCTCTACATCAACGTAACATTCATCTTGTTGGCAATTTCTTGAATAGAGCATCAAAAACCCATGTTTTTGCCTTGGTGCGAGTAGCCAGTTCTACCCTCGCGCCGATGTGGAAAATTAACACTAGGGCCCACGCCACCTGTCGCTCTGTCCCAGTGTAATACCCACACCAAGATATTTTGGGAATGTTTTTTAAAAATAGAGGCAGAGTTTCCATTCCAACCACCTCGGAGATGAGTCATTGGGAGTGGTTGAACTAAACATCCATGGGTTTCCTCCTTTGGTTAGTGGTTTCCACCTCCCTTGGAATACTCCTAAAGGATAGGCCTCCCTTCCACCTTTGTAGGGATCCCAACCTCCTCCTTTTCCTCTATATAAAAAATTATTCTCCCTTTATGAAAGCTAGCTGAACAAAGAGAATTATACAGGTGAAGTGTTGAACTTGGAGGACTGAACTATAGCTGAATAACTGAGTTATTGAGAAGGTAGATCAAGAAGGAACTCCATCGAGAGGGCCCTTATCTCGTCCAAATTCCCCGACGAGCTTTGAGATGTGCTTCTCCTGAACCCCACTGGAGGAGACCACAATGTCAGAGCATGGTTGTATCTCTTCTTTCTACCTAATAATATAAGTGACTATTGTCTAGTTCCCATCTTGTATTTTTTCTTTATCGAATTCAATATGCTTAGTCTTCTCTGAATGACTAGTAGTTTTTGGATGAAATTAGTATGTGATATGTGGTTATCGTTTTCTGATCTCTGTGCAGGTGTCCAAATGCGATAAGCGAAGGGGTTGTGACTTGCCAAATCAGGAGCGAGAGGATCTCATCACCACTACGATTATCGATGACAGCTTTGGACCACAGGTAGGCCATCTTATTGCGTTCTCTTTCATTCAAATATCTAGGAACCTACACTCTAGCATGATTCCTTGTTACTAGACCCACTCTAGGGCTAGAGGGATCATCTCTGTCCGCAGAGAGGATTTACCTACATAACAACCTTAAATTGAATATTTTAAAAAGTGACACAGAGAGAGCCCTCTCTGGTTAGGTAGGGCTAGCTACCTAGCTAAAAGTTGGTCTATGCTTACCTCTCTTCAATCCTATTTTCAGACAGGAAATTGGGGAGAGGGATAACATTTCTAGCGTCGTTGCTGGGAAACGATTGCTAAATATTCCCTGAGAAAAATTTTGTGAACAGGTTGAAGTCAAAACCTGAGCCAAATTTTATAATTCTGATCTTAAGCTGACTCCAAAAGATATACCAGGTCAAAGCCTGACCCTAATCCATCACCACTTGTATATAATCCTGAAACTATTTTGAGAAAAAAGAAAACTAAGTCTCGACAGCCACGAAGAGTTTTTCCTCCACTGATTAAATCAAATTCCCTACCTACGAGGTTTGTTCTAGAAGATTTGGCTTTTTCTCGAGAATTTGAAAAATCTTTAATTAGAACCAAGTCTGAAACTTTTCTCTCAGAAGCTACTTTTGACCCTTTTGATTTCGATTCTTTTACATCATTTTCTGAAACCTTTGAGTTTAATACTAATACTGAAGTTTGGTCTAATTTCCATAAAATTAAAGGCTTAGTAGAAAAAAAATTAAGAAACCTCTCAAAAGGCCTATTTTCAATATCAGCAACAGACTTTTGGTACATTTTTTACCTCATCTTCTCATACAGTTACACCATAAGTTCCTCCTTCATTCCCTCTTTACCTTTACAAAATTTTATTCAATCCACATCACAATTCACACCTCCACCACCTCCTCCATTAACCATGGCCATATTTGCTCCAATGATTCTACCAGGTTAGCTTACTGCACTACCTCAAAACTATGGTTAGAGGCTACACCTCTTTGATGGAACATCATAAATTAAAGCCTATCAGCATGTGGCTAAAGTAATTGATTTTATAGACCTTTAAGAAATAGATAATGATGATGCTAAGATGTGTATTATTGCTCTATTTTTTTTCTGGAGAAGTAAAGAAATGGTTTCTCACCCTTGGAGCTAGTACAATTGGTACCTCACAATATTTAATTGATTTATTCATGGAAAAATGGGAAGGGAAGAAAAATCCACTACAAATTCTAGCTGAATATAATGCACTGAAAAGGAATACAAATGAATCTATCCAAGAATTCATAGCTAGATTTAACAAGATATATGATTCAATTCCTAATAATATCAAGCCTCCTCTAGGCCTTGCTTTACTCCATTATCCTGATGGTTTTGATCCTGACATGGCCTATCTACTAAGAGATATAAACCCATCAACTTTGGAAGAAATGCAGTGAGTATAGAGGCCAATCTGATAATTAAAAAGTCCAAGGTCAAAACAGAAAAAAGAGTCACAATTAAAGAAGAAGCATCCACTTCATCAGAAGGAAAAATTGATACTTTGATCAAAGCTATGGAGAAAATGATAGATAAGATGTCCAAGGTTGATCGACAAGCTGAACCTTCTATAAGAAATCCCAATTTCAGGGGTCAAAATCGGCAACCCCAATACAGGATCAAACGAAGGGAACAAATGGGTCAAGATCCACAAATTCAATAGCAAGTTTGAACACCATTCCAGCAGAATTATACTGAAGGCCCTGATGAAGATGAAGAAGAAGAAATCTATGGGGAAAACCATTTGTTTGAGGAAAACCAAAAACCTATCTTCCTCGCTAAAGAAGATCAATATTCTGCAGAAATTAGTGCATCAGAAGACCAACAATATGACATGTCAAATAAAGCCTTAATGTACACTGAAGATTATCAAAGAGGATATCAAAATGCCCTCACCCAAATTCAAAGGCAGTGTGGTTTTAGAAGTAGATATGTTACTCTAATTGCCAATCAAAAGAAGCATAACTCTCAAACAAATACTCAACAAAACGAAGTTTTTGCTCCAAAGAGAAACAAAGAAAAGGCACATGTTGCTTCTACCTCTCCCAAATATAATGAAGCATCCACCAGCAATCAAATAAAATATCAATAAGTTCAAGAAGGAGGACAGAAGAAAGATTCTCCATCCAAAGAACCACCTGAAAAGAAAGACACATCACTAAAAGAGGTAGATAAGCATCCTGCTCATTTTTCCCTTGAAAATGAAATTTCTAAATTGAAGGTCTCTATTCCTCTGACTGAGATAATGAAAAATGATCAGTACAATTTTCGAGTTGCTAAGTTGCTTAGAGTTGATCAAACATCTAATATGGTTAAATTGAGTGATGATCATCCTGAGCTTCTTTTTGGCCCTGCTGTTGATGGAAAATCAGAAGATAATGAAGTTCCTCCCTTTTACTTAAGCCTCAAGATCCATGATTTTATTCTTCATAATGTAATGCTTGACTCTAGAGCATCCCACAACCTCATGCCTAAAGCCATTATGGACAAATTAGGACTTTTCATATGCAACAATTCCTATCTTTAGACAATTCAGGAAAATTTATAGAGAAAGCAAGATGAAGTATATGATCAGTACCAAAGAAAAGCCTAACAATCATCCCATTCATGTTGTACGTATAGATTTAGAATATTTTATTTTATTCAATGAAGTATGCTCAGCATCTTCAGAGTTTTTGATTAAAGAAAAATCAAAAAATTCAAATTTTGTTTTAGAATTGGTAGAGACATAATTTTGTAAAATAGTGCCAAACAGTTTAGAATTAAAGACATCTCCTCAAGAAGAAAATAATAAAATAACACAAAAAATAGAAATTTTGGATACAACAGAGGTATCTCAAACAAAAAACAAAAATCAACCATCAGATTTGCACCTTCCAGATGAAGAAAATGGTCTTTGGACAATGGATTTTGATGGAGCCATGTTGAAAAGAAGGTGTATGGCATTGGCATTGGAAATCCCTCCAAATCTTAGAATGTCTTCCTACAAACTAGCATTTGACTGCAAAAATAATGAAGTCGGATATGAAATCTTGATTGTTGGCCTAAAATGTTAAAAAATCTTGGTGCAAAGAAAATTTATGTATATGGTGACTCCGAGTTAGTTATCAACCAATTCAAAGGAGAGTATCAGGCCAAACATCCCAGAATGAGAGCTTACCAAAATGCAGTCCTATATATTCTCAAACCATTTCCTGAATATACTTTGTCATTGATTCCAAGAAACAACAACGTCATTGCTGATTCTCTTTCCACTTCTGCGAGTATCTTTAAAATCCCA
Organism: Pinus albicaulis; assembly: GCA_034641835.2. NCBI lineage: Eukaryota > Viridiplantae > Streptophyta > Pinopsida > Pinales > Pinaceae > Pinus > Pinus albicaulis. The sequence goes on along the minus strand of CM076584.1, from coordinate 1,527,028,147 downwards.
CTGTATCCAAACAAAAAATATGAAATAAATGTCAAACATCGCCCTGCTGTCCCTGACAATGTTCAATATTGGCAAGTGTTTCAAAATGATGAGCAAATCAATAACTTCCTGCAGACAAAAAAATAATTCATCAATGCCCAAATAAATGACTGGGAAATTCATGCTACAGAGACACAAGTACTATAACTTAAGGACAATTCTATTCCAAGAGGTTTGATACCTTTGGAAAAACTTTTTTACCAAGATGATGTTGCAAGAAAGCCTACTATGTCACCAACAGAAGTAGGAGTGGAGGATCTAAATCTTGGCACTTCAAAAGAGCCAAAGATGGTGCAGATTTCAAAATCCTTAAGTCCATAAATGAAAGCTAAGTATGCATTACTTATATCTCAATTTTCAGATGTATTTTCTTGGGAATATTCAGATTTGAAGGTCTATGATAAAAGCATTATTCAACACACTATTCCTTTGAAGCGAAATCAAAAACCATTTCGCTAGAAGCTTAGAAGGATGAATCCCAAATTGTTGCCTTCTATTCAGAAGGAAGTAAACAAATTATTCACTACTGGAATAATTTTTCCTATCCGTTTCTCAAACTTGATGTCTAACCTAGTGCCTGTGAGAAAGAAGACATGGAAAATTCGATTATGCGTTGATTTTTGAAAGCTGAACAAAGTATCATTAAAAGATAATTATCCACTACAAAAAATGGACCACATTCTGCAAAGGGTAGTTGGATCATCTAGACTTTGTTTGTTAGATGGATACTCAGGATACAATCAGATTCTTGTTCACCCATATGATCAAGAAAAGACAACTTTCACCACACCTTGGGGTACTTTCATGTATGCCAAAATGCCTTTTGGTTTGAAAAATGCAGGGGAAAATTTTCAAAGAGAAATTGATATTGCTTTTGCCAATGAAAAAGATATGTTTTTGGTCATTTACCTTGATGATATCATTGTTTTCTCAAAGACATATGAGCATCATTTGCAGCATTTAAAAATAGCCTCTCTCTGGTGCAGAAAGTTTGATATTTCATTAAATCTAAAGAAGAACCTTTTTGCTATGGAAGAAGGTAGATTGCTTAGACATATTATATATAAAGATGGCATAAGAGTATATCCTCCAAGGATTGAAGTAATTCAGACCTTAGATTATACTAGGACCAAAATAAGATTAAATCTTTCATTGGTAAAAATAATTTTCTAAGAAGATTTGTTCCCAATCTTGCTGAACATTTGAGGCAGATTACTGACATGTTGAAGAAAGATACTGAAGTAAAATGGTCTAAGGAAGCGAAGAAGTCATTTAATCAAGTAAAGTAAGCTCTATCTCATGCTCCCATTCTCATTAGCCCAGACTATACACTTGATTTTATAATATTGTTATTTGCTTCAGAGCATACACTTGATGTTGTTTTAATGCAAAAGAAAAATCAAAATACAGAACAACCCATTGCTTTCTTAAGCAATACAATAAGAGATGTTGCCTTAAAGTACAATATCATTGAGAAACAAGCTTTAGCATTATTCAAAGAATTGAAGGATTTCATACTGTACATTTTACATTCCCGTGTCATTTCTTATGTGCCAAATGTTGTTGTTAAAGAAATAATCCCACAGAATGATCCAAAAGGTCGTAGAGGTAAATGGATTGTTGCCTTGCTAGAGTATGATTTGGAGATTAATCCCACAGAATTAATTAAAGAACAAGGCCTAGCAAAGCTGATGGAAAATTCAAATCTTCATGCCTTAGACATAAACTTCATTGCTGCACTGTCTGATGAACAAACTGCTAAAACATTACCTGAGATAGCTAAAATATTTTCTTTATCTCCCTGGTATGTTGAAATTGTATATATTCTACAACATTTGAATCCTCCTCCTGGCATGCTAAGTAGTAAAGCAAGATCATTGAAGTTAAAAGCACTGAAATACTACATTCTGAAAGGTGCCCTATATTAGAAAGATCTCGATGGAATATTGTTGAACTGTTTAGTTGAAGGTGAAGTCGAGAAAGTTATGATAGATTTCCATGAGGGTGACTATGGAGGTCATATTTATTGGAAAACCGTAGTAAATAAAATTTTGAGAGCAGGTTTTTATTGGCCCACCTTATTTGCTGATGTTTACAAAACAGTGAATATTTGTCATGAGTGTCAAATATTTTAAGGAAAAAGGAAACTTTTACCTTTGCCTCTTAAACCAATTGAAGTCCAAGCACCATTCTAGCAATGGGACTTGACTTTACTGGTGAAATTCATCCTTCTTCTTCAACTTAGCACAAATTGATTCTCACTGCTACATATTATTTTACCAAATGGATTGAGACTATTCCCACTAGGCAAGCAATTGATTATGTTATCATTCAGTTTCTTGAAAATAATATTCTGTCTCGATTTGGCTGTTCATACAAGATTATCACTAATAATGCAGCTGCTTTCAAATCTAAGAAAATGATTGATTTTTGTGATAAATATCACATTAGACTTGGTCATTCTACTGCATATTATCCTCAGGGAAATGGACTTGCATAATCATCTAATAAGTATTTGGTGAATATTATCAAGGATATGTTACATGAAAACAAAAGGAATTGGAACAAGAGGCTTACAAATGCTCTATGGGTTGATAGAGTGAGCACAAAAAGATCAATTAACATGTCTCCATTTAGCGTGTTTATGGAGTTGACATTGTTTTCCCTTCTTCCTTGGTTGTTCCAGTAATGAAGATTTTGCAGGAGGTTGGCAATGACCCTAATGAAATTCATAGAAGGATCAGTCAAATGATACATTTGCAACAATCAAGAAATGAAGTTTTCAGCAATACTTCAGAGCTGCATGACAAAATTAAAAATATTTTTGACAGGAAGACAAAGGCTGATGACTTCAACATTGGATATATTTTTCTAAGATGGGATGCGATAAATGAAGAAAAGGGAAAGCATGGGAAATTTGAAAATCTGTGGAAAGGACCTTACAAGATCGTAGCATTCAGAGGAAACAAGGCATTTTTGCTAGAATATCTTGAAGGGCAGGAAGTGTTGGGAGGACCTATCAAAGGTAGGCTTCTAAAGCATTATATTTCTTGAAATCTTAAGAAATAAATTCACTATCATTGTATATACCAATTTACATTTGATATCCAAGCAAACACAAGAATTGTTGCTAAAGTTTGAAGCCCAAGGCGAAGGCCATAAGACTCCTACAAGGGTTCTTGTTTTCTTTTAACGTTTATAGTCTTTAGTCAATTATTGAGTCACAGTCAAGTCAGTCTTTTCTAATTTAGTATTTTCGGTATATTTAAATTTTTTCATAGTCCAGTTGACTCCATAGCCCAATGGCAAGGCTATATAATCTACGGTGTTCTTGACACCTCCCGAAGCAGCTGCCATCCCCAGCTGGAGCCAATGTTAGAGTCAATTTATTAGTGATAAAAATTAGCTCTTTTGAGAGTTTTTCATCAGGTCATTAGTCATTTTTTTTTTCTTTTTTCAGTTATTTTTTAGCAGTATTTTTTGTCACTGAAGAATTATTATCTTGGTATGTGCTCCTTCACATCATTTCATCACCATTTAGAGGTCTAAAGTCAGGTTTTTCATCTCATATAGGTCAATTCTAGGTTTTTAACTACCTATGGAAAATCTTTACATTTCCATTATCAAATGAAGCAACTTGTCTTTCGTTCTATTCACAAAGTCTGGTTGAAGGAGCAAGCTTGTTTTTACAGTTCGAATAAAACTTTACATGTCACAAAAATATCATAATCTATTGTTGTATTCATGAAGAAAGGAAAATAATTGTCGAGAAAATTATTTCAGACCGCATGCTTTATGAATATTTATTCTTCAAAAATCTGAAAGATCATTCGTATGACCATAGGATTCATCCTACACGTCATCCTCCATTATCTGACTGACACGTTACATACCCCTACCCTGTCACTTATCCAAGTCACATCGCATTTATTATACACCTACCCCACCATTCATTAACCTCCATCGTATGTTAATTACAGCTCATCTCACCATTCATCTACCGCACCATGATTTAATCCAACAACCCGCACACGACTTCAGCCCCCCGTCATCATCCAAAACTTAATGTCGAGGGGGGAGGGTCTGAAAAGGGTGGTTTCATAACCTGACCCCGCCGATACATGACAACCCTGCGTGATTTCGCACCCACCCTCTTACAAAACATCTTACCGTTGATGGACCCCTCTGAAATTCCACTTATCCGTTGGATGAAACCACCTGCTCCTCCCGCCATTCGTGTCATGCCACATGGACTATTCCACTGTCCAATCAATTTAATTCTTGCGCTCGTATAACTGTTAACAAATTAAATTCAATGCTAACCTTTAAATCTAACGTACCCGCGCCTCTTTCAACAGGAATTAAACCAAAATGTTTATAAATTCATCCTAAAAAACCTGTTTAAACCTTCGTTTTTCTATTTACTCTACTTTGTACAATATAATTACAAATTCACAGAGATTTCCAGAACTCCAAAACAACAATCCGGCCACTGTTTAAAGCATTCTTTGCAGTTGTTGACATTCTTCCAATTTGTAGAGCCTTCTCTCAGTCTCAGCCTCCATTTCTCCATCAAAAAATCCTCCTCCACTATTCAAATAGAGTCAGTCATGCCTCCAAAGAAAAAGGACCCAAAGAACCAGTAATTTTGCTACTTCATCGTCAAATTGACTTTCATCATATACCATTAGCAGAAAAAGACCATAAGATTCATGAAACCCTCTTCGAGCTTGAATTGTTTGAAATGTATTGCTAGTTAGAGGATAATTTTCTTGATAAATATGATGATATGGGGTTGTGGGATTCAAACTTGCCACATTGTATCTTTCCTCACACCCACAGTGCCCTAGAATTTGTCAGAAAATTCCAAGCCTGGTATGTACCCAACCAAAGAGCTATTATCGCTCCTACAGGAGAGATTTTAGTAACCATAAGTGCCCAAACCATAGAATAAATGATGCAAGCCTCCATAACAGAGAATTCCACTCCATTTTCTCGAAAAGCATTGAATGAAATATATCAGAAATTGGATTTTGAAAAAAGGGCTCAAACCCTTGAGTTGTTTATGACTGAAAATGTTCCATTACCCAAGAATAATCCTTCATTTCCATCATCCATTTTCCCTGAAAGAGCCAAACAAATCATCACAGTTATCTCTTACCTTCTTGGTTATTATTCAGGCCAATTGGTAGATGAAGCCATCATAGGATTCATGTCCATTTTCTCCGCAAATTCCAAACCCTCCACCATATTCAATTTCATTCAAATAATTGCAGATTCCATTCATGAGCAGTGATCTGAAAATGGAACTATTTGTAAATGCTATGAAAAGTATCCATTTCCATTTAATTTAGTGTGCAAAGTGTTCTCCATGACTTGCAGGTTAAACAAAGTAGTTTTGGTAATGTTTCTGAGTTTTATATGTGAGGATTTGTTATTTAAATTTATTGTTTAATATATCACAGCAAAAATACATAGCAAGTAAACTTCACCATATCATAACACAGCAAAATGATGAGGTAGTTCACCTCTCCTAGGCTACATCTTCTGGTCCAAGGCTCCCCAATGGCATGTCCTTGGTCTATTAATTTGCTCAAAATGGTTACACAGTGAAAAATATGCCTAAACAGGCAAAACAAGCTGTGAATTTGACTTCAGAAGACAGATATAAGCTAAAAATGGGTTTTGTTTCACCTTAAACAATGAAGTACAACCCAATATAACTTCATCTCCCTTATGGCCTTGATGGCTCTTTCCTCTTCCTTGAAGCAATATTTGTTTTAAAACATCTTTTTTCGCTTTTAAACCTATTCCAAACTCTCCATAATGCTCGAGAAAGCCAAAATTGACTAAAATTTCATCTTGTTTGGTCGAAAATTGTGAAAGTTATGACCCAAACAAGAATTTTGCCTAGTGGCACTAGAAAACCTCCTCCAAAACTGGAGGAACTCCAATTAACTCACAAAAAAAGGTGTAATTGCTGGAACTAGCGGAACCGTGTGCTAATTTAGGGATAAACTTAATGCAACGGTTAGTTGTTTTCGGCGCGTTCATATGCGAAATCTCCCGTGGTTAATGTTGGCGGATAAGGTTTTAAAACCCATGCCCATGGTCACATCGTTAAGGTATTATGGATAGGGGCTAGCTCCATAGGGGCTTAACCCAAATCTCTGTCGGTTTGCAATGGCTTAAGCCACGATTCTCCACAGGTGGTCGTATCACTGTGGGGCTGGCTCTGAGAGCTTAACCAACCTCCGCCCATTCAACACAACCTGAGCCTCCGTTCACACCATTGCACGAGTCGTTCCACCACTGCACGACTGTCCGTTTACTCCGACGACCCGACTATCAGTTTAAATGTTACCCGACTCGCCCACTGTTCAAAACTTTTTCCTTTTCCATGTTGGTCGGGTCAACCCTGCTCGAGGAGTCGGGTCGTGGGTTTGACCCTCATGCCCTCTAAACTTTTGTATTAACCTTTTTAACCAATGGCTTGGGGCCACGTGGCACCCTATGATAGGCCTACATAAACTTAATAAAAATTAAATTTTGCCATAATAATTTTTTTTACAAATTGATAAAATCATAGTCAAAAAGTCATGTTCTGGAGGTCATTGGACGAATTCAAACCTCAGTAACTTACACATATGACATTGGATTTGAGTCCCATTCACTGCGCTAGAATCGTAGCGACGAGGCATTTTCTGTCGTTCATATTGCAACCATTTCTGAGCACTTCCATTTTTGAGAATTTTTTCAACTTGTACATGATATCCTGATCACACCTCCCCAATGGGAAGCTTTTGGACCCCAAAATCTCTCTGAATTAAAGAAACTGAAGATGATGAGACTGATTCTCCACTCTTCCAACCTTGAACTACTGAAATCTCCCTGATTTCCTCAAATTGAGCTTCTCATAAAAAGATAAATTCTTCCTTAAATATACTGACCGACTGTTGCTAACCTTGACTGTGTCATGATGCAAATTTTTGAAATTTGCAGAAAACATACTGCTCCTACAATGTTCTACCTTCAAAGGAAACTAAAAATAAGATTCACCTTGCCAACTGTCCTCATGGAAAACTTTTTTCTGAATGAGCCATGTACTTGTGTCGATTCCCGACCAAGTTTTCTCGCCATACCAACCTGCCATTCTGAAACTAGCAATGACCCTTACTGAACTTTGTGCCCTCTTTGCTTGCATGCTTTTCCCTCTCTTGGATTCTTGCACCACTTTGCACCGACACTTTTTTCTCTGCACCGATCGACACCAAAGACACTTTTCGCAACATCTTGTCATCTTCTTGCAAAGACAACCTTCTTTCAGACTGAAACATTTCATCATTTATATCAGCAATAACATGAAAAGGATTATGTACAAAATATTTTTTCTTAATCATCAACAAATTCAAATTTTGACTTGCATTGAAAAGCCTTTTCAACTACCCTACATTCACTAAAGAAGATTATAGCTTCTTCCGATGTGCTCTCACAATAAAATCCTTACCATCCTTGAACAAATGGTACTTGTTCTCATGGCGATGGAAGTTCGTTTTTCTGTCATATAAGTACGGACTACCCAACACCACACCTGTAATTTCAAGTGGTACTACATCTAATTCAACCATGTCAACATAATGAGCTATTATGGAGAAGCGCAACATGCACTTCCTTGAAACTTGTAAATTAGCATCCTTGCAAATCCATCCAAGTGGATATGGCTTGGGATGTGGAATGGTTTCAAGATTCAGCTTCTTGAGTAAGTCTTCTGAGATGAGATTCACTTGTGACCCATTGTCAAATATTGTGTCTATCTTTGTGTGTTTGGAAATTATCCTCACATGAAACAGCTCTATCCTCCTTGCTTCATTAGGAGCTTCTATGTGACAGTTTAAAGTGTTATAACTGGGATTTGTTTCATTACAATCTCTTTACCCTTTATGTTCTTTAGTGCCATATCTATGCTTTTAGTTTCATCTCATGATTCAAACCCTAAGTCTTGTTTAGATTTTGCAACCGTCTTGCCTTTTTCATTGGCCTTATCTTTGGTTTTAAATTTTATGGCTTCAACTCTAGATGAAGTTTCCAGCAATGGTCTTCATTGTGGCTTGCTTTGGAACATTCTTTACAAAATAATTTTCCTTTTTCCTTCCTAGAGTTTGCATTTCTTTTTCTCCCTTTGCCTTTAAATTCTCTATCCTCATTCCCATCAAAATATTGTTTACCTCTAGCCTCTAAATGTGTGGCTTAGACACAAACCTCATCTAGACTAGTAGGATTGAACATAAGGATAATATGTATAAGACAACTATGTAAACCACCTATATATTTCAGCAAAGTCTCTTGGCTATGCAAATCAATTCCTAACAACGGAGCCCTTCGTCTAAACTCTTGGGTGTAATCTTGAACACTTTGTCCCTTAAGTTGTCTAAAACTTTGCCAATTCATGATAGCCTTTTGTAAATGAGCTAATGGATAAAATTGTTATTTAATTGCATAAATAAATTCATCCCATGATAAAGTGATCTTACCATGCTTTTTTAATTTCATCCTTGGTTTTGGCTTCCCACCATACCAATGCTGCTCCCTCCATTCTCAAAGAGGCTAACTCAATCTTGGTGTCGTCATCATGAAGGTTTTGTATCCTCAAATAAACTTCCAATTGTCAAGTTTCTCTGCATTGACCTCACCATTAAACATAGGCAACTCAAATTTAACATCAAGCTTTAAAAATGGACTTTTACCGGTGGTTTTAGAGTTGTGAGATTGATTCATTGAAGTAGAGGATGACGATGTAGAGGAAGAGGATGAAGATGGGGATGGTGGATCACCATTTCCTCCGTGTCCTTTCTTTGACTTGTCATCACTTTTATTTCCTCTTAAAGAACCCTCGTCTTCTTTCTGATGTTTAGACCCTTCTTCTACAAGCCTGTCATTCCTTTCTTGGTAGAGTATCCTCACCATCTCCATCATGTCTAAGAAAGCCTTTCATAACACCCGTTCTTCTTCTTTGGGATCAATGTCTTCAAGAACTTCTCCTTATCTTGAATACATGCTTGAGGCTTCTTCAATAGCTCTTGGAGGTGTCTCTCTGGCCCTTCTTGGTTGAGGATTACTTTGTGCTCTAACCAAGTGTCCTTCCCCCCTTTTGAGCTTAAGCCTAGTAAGCATCAAAACTTGCAAACAGTAAACTATATCTTTGCACAAGAACAAATGCGAAGTAAAACTCTAGCTCTGATACCATTTGATCTGAAAATGGAACTATTTTTAAATGCTATGCAAATTATCCATTTCCATTTAATTCAGTGTGCAAAGTGTTCTCCATGACTTGCAGGTTAAACAAAGTAGTTTTGGTAATGTTTCTGAGTTTTATGTGTGAGGATTTGTTATTTAAATTTATTGTTTAATATATCATAGTAGAAATACACAGCAAGTAAACTTCACCATATCATAACAGAGCAAAATGATGAGGCATTTCACCCATCATGGGCTACATCTGTCGGTCCAAGGCTCCCCAATGGCATGTCCTTGCTCTATTAATTTGCTCAAAATGGTTACACAGTGAAAAATATACCTAAAAAGGCAAAACAAGCTGTGAATTTGACTTTAGAAGACAAAAATAGGCTAAAAATGGTTTTTGTTTCACCTTAAACAGTGAAGTACAAGCCAATACAGCTCCATCTCCCTGATGGCCCTGATGGCTCTTTCCTCTTCCTTGAAGACAAATTTGCTATAAACCACCTCTGTTCACTCCGAAACCTATTCCAAACTCTCTAGAATGCTCAAGAAAACCAAAATTGACTAAAATTTCATCTTGTTTGGTCGAAAATTGACAAAGTTATGACCCAAACAAGTTTTTGCCCAGTGTCACTAGAAAACCTCCTCCAAAACTGGAGGAACTCCAGTTAACTCGCCAAAAAAGGTGGAATTGCTGGAACTAGAAAAACCGTTCTCTAATTTAGGGATAACACTTAATGCGACGGTTAGTTGTTTTCGGCGCGTTCATATGCGTAATCTCCGGCGGTTAATGTTCGCGGATAAGGTTTTAAAACCCGCACCCATGGTCACAGGGTTAAGGTCTTATAGATAGGGGCTAGATCCATATGGGCTTAATCCAAATCTCTGCCGGTTTTCAATGGCTTAAGCCACAATTCTCCGCAGGTGGTCGTATCATAGTGGGGTTGGCTTTGAGGGCTTAACCAACCTCTGCCCATTCAACAGAACCCGAGCCTCTGTTCACACCATTGTGCAAGTCATTCTACCACTGCACGATTGTCCGTTTACTTCGACAACCCGACTGTCAGTTTAAATGCCGCCCGACTCGCCCACTGTTCAAACTTGTTTCCTCTGTCGTGTTGGTCGGGTCATGGGTTCGACCCTCATGCCCTCCAAATTTTTGTATTAACCTTTTTAACCAATGGCCTGAGGCCACGTGGTAGCCTCCGGGCAGGCCACATGGCACCCTCTGATAGGTCTATATAAACTTAATAGAAATTAAATTTTGCCATAATAATTTTTTTTACAAATTGACAAAATCATAGTCAAAAAGTCTTGTTTTAGAGGTCACTAGACGAATTCAAACCTCAGTAACTTACACATACGACATCGAATTTGAGTCCTGTTTACGGCGCCAGAATCGCAGCAACAAGGCCTTTCCGATCGTTCAGATTGCAACCATTTCTGAGAACTTCCATTTTTTAGCATTTTTTCAACTTGGACATGATCTCTTGATCAAGCAATTTGTTAAATTCCCAACTGAAGAGGTTTGTGTGTTAGTTTATTTGTTTTTATATTATCAGGGAGAAAAATTCAAGTTTTCATTACAGAAACTAGATGAGGAGGGAAATCAACAATCATTTATTTTATGTACTTCATTAATGATGAAGGAAAAAAAGGAATATTCATATAATAAGTTTGTAGAATTGTTTCTACATCCAGCACTCAATTTACTAAACAGCACTAGAGAGCCCAAAATCGGTGAAGAAATCGAAAAAGTGTTGCAACTATCATATCAAGGCAGAATAGGTGATTGGTATCTCTATCAGAATTACACATAACTCATAATCTATGGCTGTGATCTCCCCCTTACAAATTGCCAAAATTCCTCCCAATGAGGATTTTTACACTAGAATACATCAGACAAATGCTTAATGTTAATGAAGTACATTTTGTATATGCTAAAAAGAAGTCACAATTCAAAATAATAACACATATAGGACCTTTTATCTGTAATAGCAGAACAACAGGGGAAGAAGCAGACAAATTGTTGAAAGAGATGCAATTCAGCCTCACTTTCACATGGTCATATGATCTAGTTGGTGTTATTTATAAACTAAGTGTAGAGAGAAAATCTACACCATATTTTCATACACACTGACCAAAAATTGAGAGATATATGAATGAAATTGAATGGACTGAGGGTACTTTGCAGGAAGTTGAAGAACATACATTGTCTACATCAGCATTACAGACTCCTGTTGCGCAAGAGAGAGCAGGAAAAAGGATCAGAGAAGATCATTCATCTCCAATGACTGACTCGTCCAACAAAGAATTCAAAATCCATTACAGAAAGAAGACAAAAGTCAATCCAAAATTCAATCCTAGCAAGGATTCAGATCAAGAAGTGGTTATTATTACCAAAGATACACCTCCTTCCACATAGGCAAGTGGTCAAAATACTTCTATTCCTACTACTTCAAGAGTTTCTCAAGATCAACATCAAATCATTCAACCTAGTACAGTTGTTACGGGGGAAAAGGAGAAGACTATCTTTGATACCTTTGGGGTGATAAAGTTTAACAATGAAATGTTGAAGACCAGCACATACAATCAATCAGTTTTGGAAGAAAACTCCCATCTCTCATAGCAAGTTGCTCTCAACTTTTGATTCAAATAAGGGAGAAATGAAGTTTGCTTTTATTCAAGCACAAATTCCACAGCCAAAGTCAGCAACATATTACAAAAAGATTGCATTTGAATTTGATACTAAGGACAGACATCCAATAGATCAATGGAGTTACATAAACAAATTGGTGAGATGATTTCATCCACTCTCACTAATACTGCTATGAGTTTGTCAAAATTTCAGGTTTCTTTGGCTAATGTCCAATCACAGTTGAAAATAGAGAAAGCTTCTTCATTTGCTAAAGACACAATAATAAAAACTTCAGAAGACCTGGTGATCAAAGTTGGATATGATCCTTCCAATGTCAATGCAAGAGAAGAAATCATCAAAAATAAAAACGCTGACATAATAGCATTAAGGAAGCAATTGAAGATTCTAGCCACGGAATATCCTCTGGCAAAAGACATTGAAGAGACTGAATCCCATAAAGCAGAAATTATGAAGCTGATTATGGAACAGAATACTCAAATAAAATAGATGGAATCAGAAATGTCTAAAGTTCCTTTAGAAGCAGTGCCTCTTGCAGTTATTCCTATCGCCAAACCTTCTACAGTAAGTACTACAAATGGAGTTGAGCAGCTTACTAAAGCAGTGCAGAATATGTCAATTCAGGAAGAAGAGATAAAGAAACTACAAGATCAAGTACAATTGTTACAATATCAGAAGTCCAAAGATGAAAGTTCACATGCAGTTGAAGCACAGAGAACTAAAAAGCTAATTGAGAGGTTACAAAAAGAACAAAAGGAATCAGTCATTGGAAACACTTTGGGCCAAGTAAAAGAAATAATATGGGAAGATATCATGGAATCTATTAATGAAATTTGGCCAAATATACATATTATGTTTGAACAAAAGGAGTTGATACAGAGATAAAATGAGGCTATTGCAACAACTAAAGCACAACTAGGAGATAATCCTGCTACAACAAACAACATTATCAAATTTTTGAATTCAAAGAACAGGTATGAGCTGGATGATTTGGGCATAGATGATAGAACAGAAACAATCATGGAGGTAAAGAAGGTTCTCATAAAGAAGAATTTAATTCTTCAGCTTGAGGAGAAGAGTCACAGTATGGAAATCACAGTGCAAATATTTTTCAACAGAATAGAGCCTCTGACACAGAAGGGATTGCCTTCTCTACTTGTAATTACTGACAAATTGATGACCAAAGAATATTATTGGAGAAGACTTGAAGAAAATGCCAGAGATACTGCCAAATTTTCAAACATAAAAGGCACAATGACAGGAAGGGAATTGTTGGGAACACTAAGCAATGATATTTTTATTCAGCGTGAGATAAAAAAAAAGTTTTGTGGTGAGGCCAACTTTTGCCAAGTACACTGGAATGTATGAAGTTTACCGTAAGGCAATAAAATTGACCATCCCAGATGAAAGTTGCTGGAAAAAATTATGTGAATTTTAGGAGTAAATGGTAAAAGAGAAAAGTCAAATTATGCCAGATCATCAATCAGTCAATAGCCAGCGCAGTCCATAATTCCATTTTTTCAGCAACTATTTTCTATTAGAGCAGCTCCATCACAGCCAATCAACTTTATTGTTATGTTACAGTTAGATTCTAAATTGGCAAATAAAGCGTTATCGATTACGATAGAAATTAATGTAATCTGTTGTAAAATAAAATTTCTATAAATACTTCACTGTAAGAAGTATTTTGGGTTGGATAATTTTGAGAACTCTGTGTATTACTGTGGAGATTTTGTACACCCTTTAATGAAATCAAAGAATTTGCAGTAGATATTGTGAGATTCATGTGGTATTTATTTTGAGCATTGCGTTTTCCTCTCTGTTATTTCACTTTCATTTCAACTTCTATATGAAAATCTTACTAGTTTATAAACATCAATCAATGATATGCTCTGTTTATTAATATTTTCACAAATGTGCATTTCTTCTGAAGAATTAATTCATTTTATATGCTCATTCAGACTCCTACCTTTCTATCATCACATACACAACGACAACTTAATTGTGCTCAATAAGTCTACCTATATTGCCTTATGTTATGCTCTGCAATTTCAGCCTTTGAAATCAGCTTTAGTTTCACTGAACATTACTTTTATCCAGAAAACAAATTATAAAACAAATTTCAAAAATATTAACTTATATCTAGCCTAAAATATGGTACTCAACCTTAAACTGAATATTTAAAAAGTGACACAGAGAGACCTTTCTGGTTAGGTAGGGCTAGCTACCTAGCTAAAAGTTGGTTTGTGGTTACCTTTCTTCAATCCTATTTTCAGCCTAGGAAATTGGGGAGAGTGATAACACATCTGATAGTCACAAAAATCTTGTTTTTAGAGCAACTTTATTTCATATGCAACTTATACTTTATCCATAGTTTAGGAGTAACTTTAAGAGCATAAATGAGCCATGGTTAGGGTTAATCTGCAAGGTAGATTGGAATGTCTAACTAAGATCGTGCATGGGGTGAAGCATGGTTAACTGAATAACCAATTTAAAAGACAAAAGGTTTGGTTGATCAATAATATGTATGGGTACCTACGAGTTATAAATAGTAATATTTCAGATTTTGTTATTTCTTAACATTGCAATCTGAGAAGAATAAAATAAAACAACAACATAATTAATTATTCAATACCCTTTTCAAGTTAACAACATCATAACTACAAGAAATTGTCATTATCAGTGTACTTATAAATCGATATACACAAATAGAACAATATTTTATTATAGAATGCCATCAACCATATGTAATTACAAGCAAGAAACCCCATAAACTTTAAGCTTTATTATTTCCCTAGCTTAGGCCTTGCAACTTTTGGTTAGCTTGTCTTGCTTGTTTAGATGGCTTACAAGTTGGTCAACATTCTTCATATCAATAAACCTTAGCACATTGTCTCACCTATGACCTCTTTGACCTCTTTATTATACGTGTCTCACATTTTCATGTTGAGCAGTTGTAATAAAAAAAATTAACTACAAATGTAGACTTAGATTTTATCTTGCATTCTTGTTTAGTAGAAAAATGCATTAAGAAGACTATTGCCTATCAAGGTGCAAGATATTGCTTTGTTGACATAGATATTACACTAGGTAATGACATAGATATTTTGTCTAGCAATGGGCTCCCCAGTCAACTCAAACTTGAATTGTTGTATCAATAATCTATTGGCCAAGGAAGGCATAACTGAGTATGGGAAACATATGTAGATTAGACAAATTCATTGTTTGGTTGAAGAAGAGAATGCTCTTTGAAATATTTGTCACTCTCCTACTTGATGGCTATAAAATTTGGGGAGGAATCTTATTAATATTTGTTAATCTTCAATACCATAAAAGTCAAGAGCAACCCAATTTAAAATTGTTTATAAAAGCTGATATATGGAAGTCAAGTAATCTACACTATCATAAAAAATAAGAGTTGTGGTGAAAGAGGAAAAACTACTAACAAATGTATCAACATGAAACCTTGAGCCTATAGTCCCACTCGGTGATGGAGTAATGCTACTACATAATGGTTGACCAAATAGATGCTTTTTTCGACTTCCTGAATTAGCAAGTTGACTAACCTTCATGAGACTGTTGTGGAACTCCAATACCAAATATCTGAGCACATCTTGCCTGGCCAACAAACATCCCAACATTTGGTGGCCTCATAGATGGACTCTTTCATACATAGCAATGCTTATCAAGCTGGATTGAGCTTCCAAACTTCCATTTGGTTATTCTTCCCCTCAACTTAGATGTTGGAGAGGTGGATCACTTTGATCCAAGGCTCCTCCCTAGATTGCACACTGAGGCCCATTTGGATCTAGCGTTCTTCAGATGACATCATCAACCCAAACATCAAAGATGAGGAACGAAAAAATAAACAATAAAAATAGCATAATAAAATAATATTCCATAATATGTGGGCATAAACAATAACAGTTACCTAAACAACATGTACACAAAATTTTTGAGTTTGGCCCTTTGGTCACTCTCTAGTTTAAACTAGGCATACCCAATGTTTCAGGTCATACTGACAAATCACTTGGACTTGCAACCATGAATATGACAGACTTAATGCCTTGAGTTGAAACATTTGTCCATGAGTTCCACTCAAAGAGGATAACATCAGAAGCAATTCTCCCATATGCATTTCTACAAATGTGAATCTTTCTTGTTAATGAATATAGGAGAAGGCTATCTTGTAAGCCCTGAAAATTTATTTTGTTTGGGCATTTTGAAAGGCACTAAAACCTATGAGATACACCCATATGAGAACCAAAGAGTCACAATTAAAATTATGTTTATTGCGCAATATATTTGATTATATTGTGCTACCTTCCAAGGTATAATGATCTACATGACCTACATGACCTATAAAGTAAATTTGGAGATTAGATGAATAAAAAATTTATGGGTGAAATTTTTTTTAAAGAAATAAATGGTTTCTTGAAAATTTGCAGGTCCACATTCAAACTGAGCCCAAGCCATGCATTCAATGGAGTCAATAAGATGTTGATGTAATAACAAACATCCAAAACTCAAATCATGAACTTGATCAGAACAATTAGCAAGTTTATCAAAATTAGAATGAATGTCTAAAAGCTAAACCTCAATATAAAATGCTATAACTAAAAGCAACAACAATAAAAAAGTACGTTCTCCCTAATGACATCAAGAAACTAGCACCATTTTCATCTTCAAATATTGGGCAAATCATTATTGGTTTTTGACTATCACATTGAAACTGAAACTAAATGCAATATGCATCCTACATTCCTTCATTGAAGAATGTGTAGTGTGTAAAATGTTCCATTTGTAGCAATAAAAAGAGATATCAGTAGTATCAAATGCATGTTTTGAAACAAAAATGATGAAACAATATGTATTAATTTATATATGAAACATTTATACACAACACTCAATTTGTTGGCAATATGATGCAGAGTGTTGTCCTTGATGGCAACCCACTTAATGAAGATGAAGACATGAGATTGTTGGCATGTGTTGTCCTTGATGGCAATCCACCTGATGAAGTTAATGGACTTGGTAAATGATGTAAATCTGATGTATCTACAGTGGGTACAGAATTTAATGATGGAAGAATTGTCAGTATGTGTCAAAGCATGATGAAAAGAGTATGTCTCAAGGCATACGCGGATTTGTCTAGCAGAAGTCGCGTATGCACGCGGGAAATAACGTGCCAAGTTGCGTATGGGCAAAAGCGCTCATAAAGTGAAAAACCAGGGGTAACCACCATGGTATTGATCTATTGTATTGAGTAATGATTCGTTTATGTGACCCCGTCCAGGAATACCATCAAAAGTAATGTAGTTTTGGCTCATGGTATTGAAAAAGGGTAAACCTATATAAAGGGAAGAAATTCATTGTGCAAATCATGAGTGTGGGTGCAAGATGTCTGAGCTTGAATGAATACTTCTCTCTGAAGTATATCTGAATGGAAAGGGTTACAATTGAATGATAGATCTGAATGCATGATGCACCAATGAAGAAAATGATGTAGAAGGAAATCTAGATCTGGAATGTATTTGTATTTGCTAGATCTGTTTTGGAATGCTTAGATCTGAGATGAGGCGAACATCTGTCTGAAGTAAAAGGGTTAAATCTGAACTGAATATCTGATCTGAAGAAGTATGCTGCTCTATAATGACTGAAGATGTATATGCTAGTTCAAAATAGCGGAAGCGCGTATATACGCGGGATTGGTAAAGAGAAAGCGCGTATCTGCCCTGAAGTATAAACAGATGTATACGCTGGTTGATGTGAACGGAAGCGCGTGTATACGCGGTATCAGTGAAAGGAAAGCGCGTATGAAAAGCTAGGGTTTGCTGAAGTCTGAAGTATAAAATGTCTGATCTGTTCTGCTGTGTTACTGCTATCTGTCTGGGTTATCTGAATTGACAAGTATCTGTTGGTGATGTATGTTTGAGCGTAAAAGTATGGAGTGGGTCCAGTCTGAAAATATGATGAAACGTGGCCTGCAAGTTATGTCCTAAAGGAAGCTTTGGATCCAGTGTGAAAATTGATGAAACGTGGTCCATAGAGGTGCTGAGGGTTGTAGCCTTCAGTCAGGGGGTTGTAGCTCCCTTCCAGGTGAGGCTGGTAAACGAGAGCAGGGGGTCATAGCTCCCTTCCAGGAGAGGCTGGTAAACGAGTCAGGGGGTTGGAGCTCCCTTCCAGGAGAGGCTGGTAAACGAGCGCAGGTGGGTGCCTGCGTGCTGGTAGGAGTCTGCGCCAGCACATTGTTGTAAGATGTTTTCTCTATAATAAAATATTGAAGGCTGAGCAACTGCAGCGGTGGTTTTCTCCCGACTTGGGTTTCCACCTAAAAATCCTGGTGTTCATGTGTGATGCTTTGTGTGATGGTTTATTTTGTTGTTACTACACATGTTTACTGTTTACTTAACATCAGATGAATGAATATTGCAAAGAACTAAGTTAATAAATATCTGCATATTTAGATCTCTGCTAATACGCGAGTTGTATGAAGGATATCCGCGTGTATACGCGAGTTTACTAAAGGAAAGTAGCGTATGGGTTTTAGAGAGTGAAAAAGTAAAAAATTTTAGTTTGCCCTAAATACTGATTCACCCCCCCCCCCGCCCCCCTCTCAGTATTTTTCCCAACAATTGGTATCAGAGCAGGTTCTTCTGCAGAAGCTTGATCGCTTGAAGGAGATCCGTCGCAATGGGAAGTCTTGAAGGAGTAATGTCTCTAAAGCCACCTTTATTCAATGGAAGCAATCTGATATTCTGGAAGGTACGAACAAAAGAATATCTGCAAAGTCTTGGTGCAGAAGTATGGGCAATCGTGGAAGAAGGCTATCAATATCCGGCAAGTATTCCTACTGATGCAGCTGAAAGGAAGAAGTATGAAATCAATGCCAAAGCAGTGAATGTCTTATTAGGAAGAATGTCTGAACCAGAATTTGCTAAAGTGATGCAGCTAAATTCAGCAAAAGAAATATGGGACAAAATCATTCTGAGCTATGAAGGAGATACAAAGGTAAAAAGTGCAAAACTCCAAACTCTCAGAATTGAATATGAAAATTTAAGGATGTATAGTGATGAAAGTATTGCCAGTTTCTTTCTTCGTCTAGATGATATTGTAAATCGAATGAGAAATTTGGGTGAAACCATAACCGATACTACTCTGGTGGAAAATGTCTTAAGATCCTTGACTTCAAAATTTGACTCTAAAGTTTCAACTATTGAAGAAAGGCAAGATCTGCAAACTCTTACTATTGTTCAATTACATGGTATTCTGACTGCTTTTGAAATGAGACAAGGAGGTCCTTCTCAAATCAAAGAAGCTGCTTTTAAGGTATCTTCAAAAGGAAAAGAAAAGGAAGTTGTCAAAGAATCTAGCTATATATCCGAAGAAGAAGAAGCAAATTTCGTGAGAAAACTCCAACTAGGTACTGGAAGATTCAAAGGTAAGCTTCCCTTCAAATGTTTTGATTGTGGAAAAGTTGGTCACTATGTTGCTAAATGTCCTTATAGAGAAAAACATGGTAAAGGGAAACAATTTGAAAAGAGGAAGAGTTATTTTGCAAATGAAGATGATGATGAAGTGTCCAGTGAAGATGAAGAAGATTCTGACCAAGATCTGAAAGTGCTCATGGCAAAGAAGCAAAAGAAGAAGGCTACTCGAAGCAAGGAGATATCTCAGAAAACATGTATAGCAGAAATTGAAGAAGATGAATCAAGTAGTGATTGGGGTCCTTGTGATAATCTTCTTTGTGCAAGCAATGGTGTAGATAGTGAAAGTAATGTTGTGGACCTAGAAGAAGTTATCAAAGATCAACAAAGATTATTTAATGAGAAGGAATCTACCTACAATGAGATGATCTCTAAAATGAATGGACAGATAGAAACAATGAAGATACAGATAGAAATACATCAAAGACTGCAGGATGAAGTAACCAATCGAAGTGAAAGCCTTGAAGCTGAAATCATCTCTCTCAAAGAAGATCTGGAAAAATCAAATAAGAAAAATAAAGAACTTGAAGCAAAAATCATCTCTGTCAAAGAAGAATCATATAAGGAGCATGAAGAAATTCTGCAAGCATTTGAAGAACAAGAAAAAGGGTTGAAAGAAGAGATTCTAAATCTGAATCATCAAGTAGAAGACGGAAGAGGGAAAGAAGAAAGCATGAAGAAGCAATGCCAAGGCTTGGAGGTTGAGGTAAACATTCTCAAAGGTAAATTAGAAGAAAAAGTTAAACTTTTGAGGTTTCAAGATAGTTCTAAGATTTTGGACAATATTTTGAGTAATCAAAGGTCTCCTGCTATCAAACTTGGTCTTGGTTTTCATGAAACTGTTAAAGGAGAATCTAGTTCACAAGGAAGTGCTAAAGATTCAGAGGATGTCAATGCAAAACCTAAAGTGTTGAAAGAAACAAAAGGTCAACCAACAATGATGAAATCTCAAAGGAAATCATTCAATACTGTTGAATGCTTTAAATGTCATAATTATGGGCATGCTGTAGCAAATTGCAGGAGCAGATCATTTCAGCCTCAAACAAACAGTTCCTACATAGAAAGGTACTCTGGTTTCTTCAAGGGATATTGTTTTTCATGTAACATGTATGGACATAAAGCAGCTGATTGCAAAAGGAGGAAGATTAGAAATACTCATTATAATTCTTATGCTTATTTCTCTGGACACATGAGATGTTATTCTTGTAACAAGTATGGACATGTAGAAAAAGAATGCAGGTTGAACAGATCTGAGAAAGTGGACAATTTTCAGCACACAGTTAGAAAGTTCAAGAAAATTTGGAAAAAGAAGGAGTACCGGTCAGAAACGTAGGCAATATTGACCCTACTGCAGTCATCCGCTTCTGAAGCTTACTTCTCTTATTGACTGTAGGAGTGATGTGAGATACATTATGGGGATGTATCATCACAGGGGGAGCAATGTATGATGATTCTCATGGTTGATTTAATAATTCTGGTTATGTTTATTTCTGACAGTACATCTGATGTAAAGAAGACAGGTACAGGAAGTACAAGTTCAGGGGGAGATGAAGGAATGTGAAAATTTCTATGCTTCACTTTCCATACGCGGGTTCGTTGAAAAAAAGTCGCATATACACGCGAGTTACAGCAGACACAGTCCCGTATTCTTTAATGATAAGAGAATTGGGATGACAGCTGAAGATCAGAAGCAGAGGTTCAGGGGGAGCATCAGTCTGATTGCTAATGATTGTACTGTTGGCATTATTTTGATTATACTCATGCTAATGAAATGATACATGGTTTCTTATGTTGAAGATCATGGATGAGCCCGAAGTGTTACTTGATGAAGAGTATCTGTTGAATATGGACAGATCATGCAGAGTTTGTTGCTAGTGACTTGCTGTTGAAGATGTTCAGGTTGCACAAGTTAAGGAGGAGCAGCAGGTTGAATACTAATGATTGCATTGTTGGCAATATGACTGCTTATTCTTTGGTTATTGTGATGCTCATGCTCAAATAATGATGGCTTGATACATGGTTTTGAGACTTTGAATGAGCCCTGTTTTCTGTTTGTTGAAGTTTATCTGTTGGATGAGATTGGAAGTCTTATGATTCAGAGATAAGAATAGATCATGCAGAACTTGTTACTATTGTTGAGACCTTTTCCCTACATATGGTACATCATGTCAAATCTTGAAGATCTTGATGATATTGGACCACATGAATAATTATTTGACACATATTTGAAGATGTTGTTCTGGTATGATAATCTCTCTTGGAAAGAATGTATTGATGCTGCAAAGAATCTGAAGGCTTGGTTACTAATGTGCTTATGCTACAACCATTGGATGACGCTTGAAGACACAACTACACTGTTTTATCTATCTGTATTCCAGGAAAGTTTTCAAATATCTCAGAAAGAAGCTGAACACTGTCTCTACCTCACAAAGGATTAGATCTGGTTAAAATATAGAAGATGGTATTGGATACGCAGATTTCATGAAACACAGTCGCGTATATACGCGAGTTCATTCACATAAAACCGCGTATGTCTGATTGCTGACAAATTTCTGTTTGGGGTCAGCTTTCTTCAGCACCGCTACAGTGCTGTTTAGTATCTCTGGTATCTCTGGTGGTGTTCCAGTTCTTATAATACTGTCTCAATCTCTGTTGTTTTAAATATGCCTTGATGATTGGTTGAAAGTGTTAAGGATGTAGAAACTAAGGGGGAGCCTTAGTCATATGGAAAGGATGTTTGGATGCACAGATTCAGGGGGAGCATTAGCCTTGCTGAGTATAATGCATTGTTGGCATTATAGTGGTTCTAAAATATGTTCTCTTTCTTAAAGTCTTTCTGTTGTTGGTCATAAATGGTCATACTTGTAATTTGATGAAAAGGTCTTATTGAGACCCATGATGTAAAATTGTAATATTCGGTCATGTAAGGACTTGTCAAATTTTGTAAACCCACTTGGTTGGGTAGCTGAGTTGAAATGTGTAAACCCACTTGGTTGGGTACTTGAGTCTCATATGTAAATCCACTTGGTTGGATATTTGATGTAAGTATGAGTCTTTTGTGATAGGAAGTTCATAGAGTCATTTACTTCATTGAAAAATATGTTTGAATATTCAGCATGAACTCAGGGGGAGCATGGTCACTTCAATGTACATCAGATCTGCAGAACGCTTCCTTCTACATGAGGAGAAAAACCTTGTGTTGGTTTTTGATCCGCCCTTTGCCCTTGATGTCAAAGGGGGAGAGTGACATGGTGTTTGAATGAAGATAATGGTGTCAAAGAATGGGGAGAGTGACATGGTGTCATTGTATTCTTAATGTGCCTATCTGTTGTGGTGATCAAACACCATCGTGGTTTCCATCAAGTCCAAAGGGGGAGATTGTTGGCAATATGATGCAGAGTGTTGTCCTTGATGGCAACCCACTTAATGAAGATGAAGACATGAGATTGTTGGCATGTGTTGTCCTTGATGGCAATACACCTGATGAAGTTAATGGACTTGGTAAATGATGTAAATCTGATGTATCTACAGTGGGTACAGAATGTAATGATGGAAGAATTGTCAGTATGTGTCAAAGCATGATGAAAAGAGTATATCTCAAGGCATACGTGGATTTGTCTAGCAGAAGTCGCGTATGCACGCGGGAAATAACGTGCCAAGTCGCATATGGGCAAAAGCGCTCATAAAGTGCAAAACCAGGGGTAACCACCATGGTATTGATCCACTGTATTGAGTAATGATTCGTCTATGTGACCCCGTCCAGGAATACCATCAGAAGTAATGTAGTTTTGGCTCATGGTATTGAAAAAGGGTAAACCTATATAAAGAGAAGAAATTCATTGTGCAAATCATGAGGGGTGGTGGATGTCTGAGCTTGAATGAATACTTCTCTCTGAAGTATATCTGAATGGAAAGGGTTATAGTTGAATGAAAGATATGAATGTATGATGCACCAATGAAGAAATGATGAAGAAGGGAATCTAGATCTAGAATGTATTTGTATTTGCTAGATTTGTTTTTGGAATGATTAGATCTGAGATGAGGCGAACATCTGTCTGAAGTAAAAGGGTTAAATCTAAACTAAAAATCTGATCTGAAGAAGTATGCTGCTCTATAATGACTGAAGATGTATACGCTAGTTTGGAACAGCGGAAGCGCGTATATACGCGGGTTTGGTAAAGCTAAAGCGCGTATCTTCCCTGAAGTATAAATAGATGTATACGCTGGTTGATGTGAACAGAAGCGCATGTATACGCGATATCAGTGAAAGGAAAGTGCGTATGCAAAACTAGAGTTTACTGAAGTATGAGTATGAAATGTCTGATCTGTTCTGCTGTGTTACTGCTATCTGTCTGGGTTATCTGAATTGACAAGTATCTGTTGGTGCTGTATGTTTGAGCTTAAAAGTATGGAGTGGGTCCAGTCTGAAAATATGATGAAACGTGACCCGCAAGTTGTGCTCTATTGAAGTGGTTGGATCCAAAGGTGAAAAGTGATGAAACGTGGTCCATGGTGGTGCCGAGGCTCGTAGCCTTCGTCGGGGGTTGTAGCTCCCTTCCAGGAGAGGCTGGTAAACGAGAGCAGGGGGTTGTAGCTCCCTTCCAAGAGAGGCTGGTAAACGAGAGCAGGGGGTCGTAGCTCCCTTCCAGGAGAGGCTGGAAAACGAGCGCAGGTGGGTGCCTGCGTACTGGTATGAGTCTGCGCCAGTACATTGTTGTAAGATGTTTTCTTTATAATAAAATATTTAAGGTTGAGACAACAGCAGTGGTGGTTTTCTCTCGACTTGGGTTTCCACCTAAAAATCTTGGTGTTCATGTGTGATGCTTATGTGTGATGATTTATTCTGTTCTTACTGCACATGTTTATTGTTTACTGAACATCTAATGAATGAATGATATAAGTGAAGAATTAATGATGATGAGCCATTATCCTGTTTATGCGAGAGTTTTGAATGCTCTTGGTGTGTCTGTGGACAGCGGGAGAAGTGGTAAGTTTTGTTGAACAAAAATAAAAAATTTTCGGTTTGCCACGAATGCGGTTACTTTTCAGTGTTTTTCACGACATAATTAAAGACCATTTAGTAAGGTATGTGTGTTGTCAAGAAAAGAAGAAACATATATAGTGCTGAAAATTTACACAATGCCTTATTAGTTCACTAGGACAGGATCTATACTTTAAA
The DNA here is from genome assembly GCA_034641835.2 of Pinus albicaulis. Lineage (NCBI taxonomy): Eukaryota > Viridiplantae > Streptophyta > Pinopsida > Pinales > Pinaceae > Pinus > Pinus albicaulis. The sequence continues at coordinate 1,527,003,549 of CM076584.1, read as the reverse complement.
AGCAAAGTGTTTGAAAATGAAGATGCCTTGGTATAGGCATAATCTAGTGGCATAGGGAAATTTCAATACTTTTAGTCATAAATGTAAGGAGAACCATGGCATATTGAAGACCATTGAAGATTTATACGTTATTGAAAATGCATATTTCTATATTTTCAATCGGCTCGAATTGCCCACATTTTGTCATATTCATGTACATGGATTATATATTTGAGAAAATATTTGATATTAAATAATAGTTGTAAAGTTGGTCGAAGGCGATACAGCGGTATGTCTAGATTTGGTGCAAGTAAAATCTTATGTTGCATGTTGTGCAGTGCAATTTATTCTGCTTCTATTTCAACACAATAACTATATAGCGTTGATATGTGTGAGTCCATAGGTCTTTCTCCGAGATAAAGAGAACGTCATAAGTAAGTAAACAAAATATAATAATAATGTAAAATATGTAATGATTTATTAACAGTGAGTGAATGTGAAAAATTTTAATAGATAGATAAAGTATGGTATAAAAATAGAGAGAGATTGTTCTTTTTTTTTTCTAAGTTAAGATATTTCTATTATATCATATTGAACAAAAAGTTACAGGTCTCTTCCTATGGAATGGACAAGTCCAATCCATAGGGAAGTTTCAAGAGTCCGTGAGCAAGAGTTGGACTGCCCCTGTCGGGGAAACCAGTCCTTAGAAGCCAAAGAGTGACCGTGGCCCATATCAGGAAACCAACAGTTATAGTTTTCAAAATTAAACACATATTCCATGAAAGACAATTCCTAAACAAGAGTATGCTGATAGAAAAGAAAAAACCAAGCTTATTGAGAGCCTGCATTCTTATTGCTGGAGGTTGGTACCTCTTCCACGATTCTACACATGTAACCCTCGTCCTCCATCTCCTTTCTCAACACGTGGTCAATGAGCTGAAGACGCGGCGAAGCTGGAGTGTCAGGAATGCCCACAGAGGCATCATGCTTGGGCTGGTCCGAATTTCCCGAGCCGCTGCTACCGTTGTTGCCGTCGGAATCGCTGGAGTCTTTTCTTCCGCTGGAGGCACTTTGCACAGGAAGGGCCTTCATCTTGCGGGGGATGAAAGCTGGCTCAGGAGAAATGGTGGACTTGCGAGGCCTTTTCTTGCTGCAGGAGAGGGATGGGAGAGAATCATTGGCAGGGAGCTGAAGAGAAAGTTGAGCATTCAGGTTGACAGGGGGGAGCTATCGAGCTCGTTCCAGCCAATTGAAATGTTCAGGTCACATCCATGGGAGAGGGACCGAGGAGGACGGGAGTCTTGGCCATGCCCCCCAGCTCTTCTACACCTCATCCTGTGGCGCCGAGACATAATTTTCCAAGGAGCCGAGTCGCTAGACCAAAAGGGGGCCGAAGCAGGCTTTGGGGGAGAGCAGCTGCCAGAACGAGGACGAGCCTTGAGCAAACGGGAATAATGCACCAGAGGCGGAGGGATGGAGATGGATAAATGCACAGAGAGCAAGCAAGAGGGCGGAAATGAATTGGAGAGGGCTAAGGTGACAGACTTAAAAACCATGGCGAACAGAGTTATGACGAAGGAGAGCTGGTATGTCGCGGTAAGGGTGGCGAAGGGTGAGTTAATGGCGCCCTCATGCCAGTAATTAACACAAGTCTGCATCCCAAGGCTGGTCACGTGGAGCTGCTGTGTGTCATCCCACATGGCCGCCCCGTGGCCTCCTTCTTCGTCGTCAAACACCCGCATCCAGGGAAGGGATATTATTCATTATGTGAAACCTATAGGAGATGTTAATGTAGGCATTGAACCAACTCCTCTAGTGGAGGCATTGACCAAAGAAGTTCTTCTGCAAGTTTTCTTTGTTTGATATTTTTGTCGTCTTACATTTTGATGTAATAATAAAAAGTGAATGCGGGGAAAATGTGGAGATCTTGTAGAGAAGCGAATCTTGATATTATTGTGAATGTAAGGCCTTTACATTTAGTCTACCCAATGTCTATTGTAGCTTTTGACAATATCATACCATTTATGTGCCATTATTTTCAATTTTTTTTGTTTTTTCTCAATAAAATCTAAAGCCTAAGAATTTTTCCATTTAAAAAAAATAAATAGTATGCCTTTACTCACCACATTTACTGACATGGCATACTCATACTTAACATACCTGACAATATGAAATAATGCAAAAAAAATCGCTCAATGCATAAAAATCAATTGACATACTCGGAGAGTACTTGCCAAGACTTCTTGTTTGTATAGTGAGCAAAGAATACCAAGTAGTTGGTCAATGTGAGCTTGCCAAGAATTCTTATGTGTGTAGTGAGAAATGACTACCTAGTATTTGGTCATTGTGAGTTTGCCAAGATGCAAAAAATACTTACCAATAATTCTTTTGTGTATGGTGAGCATTGACTAACCTATACTTGGTCAATGTGAGGTTTCCAAGAAGTGGAGAGTAGTTAAATACTATGTATGGTGAGTATTGAATGGCCTGTATTTGGTCAATTTGAACATACTACTCTTCCCAGAGCTCACAATATTCGATATGCTCACAGGTAACTCATGGGATATAGTTGCAAGTGTCCATTTTTCTCATTTTTGTGAAACTAAGGCATAAATTAAAAAATGTTGCATATGATACAAGATTATGAGTAAGCATCAGACAATATCATTATCGCAAATTAGAGTGATGGTATTTATAGAGAGAATGCCAAGGGGACTCAAGTAATTTTATAGTCATTTCCATGTATTTCCATTCCCATTTATGGCTTGGTTGCTTCTCTTTTTAAATGAAGGGTTTTGGGTAAAAATTTTCCCCTTTTTTTAATGTTATGGTAATGCACTATGAACATATTCACTTTTAAATTATTTGTACATAATTGATGACAAGGTAAACATGCGACTTTCTCTAGTTTGCATTAACATGAAGCATTACACAATTGCATAGCATGTATTGTCAACATCACCTAACTAAAAACTTTTACTGTATTATTTCATGGTTAAGATCATTTTTTTAGAGATTAAGATATTGTATTATCACATAAACTACCTAGTGAATTTTATATTCTTGCTATTTTAGTGGCGAGAGACTTTCAACTGAAAAAGCACCTTCAAGGTGGGGGTTTAGACAGGCCTTCGTAATATTGCTGAAATGCATCTCTAGAAATTAGAATATGGAAAATTTCTTGTCCAAAATGACCTGTCCTTGCAGTCACTAAACATTGTCCTCGTATTAAGCTCTTTGGACAACTCTGCACCAAAAAAACTTGTTTTTATACATTGCAATTCTGAAATTTGTACAAAAAAATTCAATTTCTCCTGAATGGCTCATAATTACATGATTATGTCACACCATTCATTTAGTACATTATAAACATTTGGCCTCCAAGAAAAAGGTCGATTTGGCTTAAACATATAACTAATGGTAAATTGTTCTTGGCCCCTTCACAAAGTGTGTTGACAACATAATTCAAAAATAATTTACTAGTTACAATCAGAAACACAAAGTTGAGATATCAAGGAAAAATTTGACTTTGATACCACTTGTAATATCCCCCAAGACTAACCTTGTCAGTACATATGTATATAAAGACCATAGGGACCAACATATATTTTTTTTAATAAACACAATTGTCTGCCATCTATACAATTTACTTTTATTATGAAAAGGAATTTATGTCTTTTATGACCATTTCATTACCCTAATTTTAGTTATGAAACCCTCATATGTTCACTGACATTTTGATGGACAACTCTTATTATGTTTTACTGGTAGAGTTTGGCATGTATCGCTATTTATTTGCTTGTCCTTTTATTGGCTTAATTACCTATCCCACATCACCATAAATCTTTGTTAAATGTCAATAACTTAGCTTATTTTCCATTTATATATAATTATATATACATCCTACATGTTTAAATCACACTATATGTTCATATTACTCTACCTTGTTTGGATGGAAAAAGGTTCCCTATTAGTCTCTATCGCTTGTAGCATTGGACTATAGTAATCGAAATGAGGTATTAACATTATTAGTCTGTGTCATTAACCTAAATGTTTTTAACTATGTTTTATAAAACAAACGTTGCTTAGCCTATGAAATTGGCAGAATGATTTCTAGGACCAATGATATATTTGATAGTCATATTTGGCCTCTTTCCGAAGCAGAGAGGCTATATGCTTCACGTTTCTTCATATAAATTCGATTTATTTTATATATAACTTTATTCCTGTTTTCGAAATTGTTCGAAATAGAAACTAATGCTATCATTAGTTAGTAAGAATTAAATGTTTGGGGTAGTATTTATTTCCTAATATTTGCTAATGTATATACACGAAATGATTGGTGTGTTGTCAAGTTACAGATAAAGGGTATCAACTAACAGTCACATCCCATGTTTGCCTACTTTGCTCACTCACTTTATGGACTTGAGCTTTGCTCCGTGGAGGGTATGTATGGCAGTGGAAGTTCTTCCATTTCCCCATTTCTATGTTGTCTTTAGGGAGTTATGAGTGGAAGAGGCAGGCACATAGGGGAGTAGAAGCATCTATTCAACAAACAGTAACAATAGTAGAAGGCACAAGGATAGGTACATGCTAATCATAGTATTATCATAGCTTCTAGTACAATATACTAGTATTTTTTGCAAAATCTCATGATCTTGCTCTGCATTTATTTTGGCATTAATAGTTGTCTTATGGCTTCTTCTTCAGTTTTTCCTTTAATTAATGTATTATGATCCCTTTTCTTTGCATATCAACCATATATTTTCTCTGCTTGATTTGGATGTCTTCAACCTGTGAAGGAAAATTTAGAATGAAAGAAGTCATGGTTAACTCGGTGTTGTGTGTTTATCTACTTCCACAGAATCTCGCATGTCTCCTTATCGTTGTTGCTAGTTCTTTCTTACATGTCAATGCTATCTCACTCCCTCTTTGTTTGCCTACCTACTCCTAGTTCTTTCTTACCTATGATTGTTATCTCACTACCTCTCAGTTTGCCGACTCTCTATCCATTATCAAGCTTGCCTACATGCCTATCCAAAGTAGAGCAAAATGGATACCAAACATGATATTTAATTCACTATTATAAAAGAAAAATTAAGATTTCCAAGTGGCTAAATTGGAAAACAACACCACACTATCCCGCTAGCTACGACCACATTCTGATAGCTCCATTGCTAGAGTACTTAAAGGCTAGGGTTCGTAACTCGATCATGTGGTATTGGTCATATCGAAAGGCCACATGAAAGTAGGTAGTGACATAACAAACAAACTACAATACATTAAGAGGGTTTAAAAACCTATATCATCCATATAAAACTATTTGAGTGCAATATTATTACAACTAACCCATATTGATAGTTGCATCAACCAATATTCTATTATTCTAACCTAACAAAAAGAAAAAGAAAAAATGTTAATTCTCACCTGGGAAAAAAAAAAAGAGATCATATTTTTGCATAACAAACTAAATAAGAAAACACAATCAACATTTATTTTTGAACAAACTAGATTAGCATTTATTTCTAAACAAACTAGATTTTTAATTCAACATCACAAATCTAAACGCGATTAAATTTGGGCCCATTGATTGGCAAATGCTTAATAATGGCTTTTTATATCATCCTTTTGCAAGATGGCATGGGGTAGGAATTTGATACAACAATAAGGAAACTCCAACCCACATTAATTGGATGCACAACATGTTGTGGGTGCTTTCTCTAGTAAACGAGGGACACTGTAGAGTATGATGTGAGTCTGTCATAGCATGTACATTTTTCAAGATAAAAATAATACAAAAAAGAAAATGAAGTATGGGCTTAAACCATAGATTTAACAAAACATGCAGACCTTATTCTAATGACCATGGTTGTCAACACATCTGGCTATTGAATTAAAAATACAACATATAAAAAGCAGTTAACATGATGTTTATTATGCTAACAACAAATTCGCAAGCTATACAATGTTTAAATTTATACCATTAATGCTACTTGAACAAAGTACATTAAAATCCAAGCATCTTTTTCTATATTTAAATTATATCCAGGAGTATATTTTTTCTCTTCACTGCATCTTTCCCCTGATTAATCCTTCTTGTCCAACCTACACTACTTATTCAATATATTTTCATGTGTCAACAATGGCATTAAAAAAACATGGTATAATTTGGAAGTCGACAATCTTAAGAAATGATTAAATTTTCAAGCAGTTACATTGTTTACCACTCTAGATCTTCTGTACATATGCCCAAGCAGATACATTGTTTATCAATTCATTGAGAGTATTTATGGATGGTTGATGAAAAGGCAATTTCAAATAGATAAACCCACACTTTCCAACTAACCTCCGATTAACAAGAACCCCAACGTACTTTCCAGTGCAACTCACTTCTCATCAACCATGGCTCAATATCCTTATCGTATCTAAGCTTCCTTTCCTTAAGGCCTAGAGAGTAAGACCAACTAACCTACGAGAAACTCCCGCAAAAATTATTTTTGGGTCCTCATACCCTACATGTACTCTAACACATGTCTCCACCGAAAAAAATTGATTTCCTACGCTACTTAACAAATTATGTTCAATCTGCTCAGTGCCCACCCAAATCTGCATAATGCTCTAGGTTTATGAATGCCACCCTCTAGCCCTTGTCATGTCCAAGTGCATAAGCAGAGATGAAAAAAAGGAATTTCCAAACAAATAAAACCTAAATGGTTCATTCTCTGAATTGTTGGAAGCTCAAAGGTTACTTGAGACGCTGAGTAAAATTATTTTCCATCAAATTTTCTCCATCTCCTTTGCTTCAATGGTGAGGCACGTGTAATCCATGCAAATTTGCACATTTTATATATTATAATTGATCATCATTTATTTGTATGTAACCATTGTGGATTTTCTAAAAATGTAATCATTCTGAAGAAAAAAAAGTAATAATTTGACACATAACGCCATGAGGGACCCACTGTGAGAGGCACATGTCTCATCTTCCATTCTTTGGAACATACCATGGGTCACCTCGGCCTAGTTTTATGTTAGTGACTTTCCAGTTCAAACTCTGGCAACTATAAAACTTCAATATATATAAGTGTTATGGTTGTACTGTGTATATACCAAATCCTAGTTTATTCGCCGCCATGGTTGCTTTTCGAGGAGCAGAGCATATTATTTTTAGTGGCGAATATAAAAAGCACCACAATAATTCTTAGATGTTTTTGAAAGGGTTGCAACTTGCAGTCAATGAAAGTTGATCTAGTATATAGTAAAGTCAACTTGCTTGTTCTTATCGTCCAACTTGTCAAAATATTCATATTGATAAATAAAGTTTCATTCTAAAATCTTCATACTGACAAATAAAGTTTCATTTTAATAGATTTAGGACAGTTGGGGCCATGTTCATATTCATATCACTTGAAGAAGTGAATCAAACAACAAATATAATTCAATTGTGACAAAATTGCATGCACTCCTACACAACTCTCTAATAAGACCACATAAAATTAGACAATTCTCTTGATTTGAAGTCAATAAAAGCTTTGAAATACATAGATCTCACAAAGTTCTTTGAGCTCATAATTATCACAAAAAAACTTTTGAGTACTAAAGAGCCAACTTTAATTTAAATGATGATTTAGCACATAAGCCATTTGAGGTGAAGAGTGTTGAAGAATGAGGTGAAGGGTGTTAATAGTGTAATTATGTGAGTAAATCTATTTTATTGTTCAATTAATTTTGTAATTATAGTAAGTTACATAAAAATTCCAACACCTTGCCCTGTGAGGTTTTTACATGACAATAACTTACCCCATGGAAATTTCCTTGACACACTGTTAAGATTTTACTACGTAATTTTTTTCGTTTCTTGTTGTGTGATTCAATTTCCAATACTTGTGATTCAATTTCCAATACTTGTGCATTTATTTCTTAATTGTATTTTAACAAGATCAAATACCAACAAGTGGTATTGGAGCTAAGGACGAGAAGAGCTTAGTCGTGAGGGTCGCGAGATTAAAGTATGTATGATTACCACTAGCTCCACACAATCTGTTAATTTTTTTTTAACCATTGTGAAGTCAAGTCGGGGAGTCCATCTGTAGAAAATACTATTGAACTGTAACAAAGATAAGGGAGTTGGAAGCGTATTGACAGCCAACCAGTCTGGAGCGAACCCTGCCCGTCAAACTTGAACAATTGACACTCAGTCAGACCTTATCTTAAGCCGCCTACTGAGCTGCCGATTGAAGAGAAAGCCACCACTAACAAAAGCAGAGCCACCGTTGAAAAAATCAAAGTTTCCTAATAATTTTGTCTTTTAGTTTTCATCACAGAACGAGCCAAGGTCAAATATTTTAAGTTCGTGAAGCCTGATTGCTGATCGATTGAAAAGGAGTGAAATTGTCTGGAGCCCGCAGAGTCTGCATTACTGGCCAGAGTTACTGCTTGTTTGTTACCCATAACAGGGCCATAAAGAAGAGTTAAGGATTCCCATCAAAGTTGAACTATCGACTGAAAAGAAAGTGTGGAGCCCGCTGAAAGAAGAAAGCTTGAAGCACAGTCATTTTCGATAGAAGTTTCTGGAGCCTGGAGGCGTTATCACGAGTAGAGCCATTGCATTCCTGGAGTATCTAAGCCACTCTCGATATCTGGAGGCCGCATTGCGAGGGTTGTGATTTCTCACTACCCAGTCGAAGTTTGAAGCAGTCTTGGAACTGAGTGATCCGTCCGAGTAATTTGTTTTTAAGAACACTTGCAGCCTAATTTTAAAGAATAATTTTTTTGGAAGAAATAATTCTATGTAGAATTATTTAAAAAGGAATTTTGGAATGTTTTTTTTTTTTTTTTTTTACAGAAACGGATAGTGATATATTAATTCCTGGCTCAAATCTGCTTACATAATGCTAGGCAATGCCCAGATTTCTCCCTGACCAGGGACAAAATGGCTTTCTCCCTGCTAAGCCAGCGATTTTTACAAAATATAATTCAAGCAATCTCCTCTATCTTCCCAAGTTTGAAAATGCAAACAAACTGCTCCAATAAAAGATGGTAAAACATATTAACCAGTCAGTTAAGGGATGGGATCCCAGCCTTCTTCTCCATCTCTGAGGAGGACTCTGAGGGAGAGGAGAACAGCTTTATTAGCTTCAGTATCAGCATCTTTGTTATTATCTCTCTTGACATGAAAGAATTTCAAGCTCTGAAAGGATTTTGACAGGGTTCTAATTCTGTTCATCAATCTTGATAGTCTTAAGTCTAAAGGAAAAGAACTGTCCACAATGGATTTTATAATAGACTGAGAGTCGCCAAACACAACTGCATCATTGATACCAAGAAATTTAAGCTGCTTGAGACCTTGGAGAAGAGCCAAAGCTTCAGCTTGAATGCTGGTGTTGAAGCCCACTCCCCAGGCGTATCTAAGCTCAGTTCTGCCATCAACATTTTTAACAACTCCTCCTGCTCCTGAAATACCTGGATTACCTTTTGCTGCCCCGTCAAAGAAAAGGATGTTACGTGCCTGCTTTGTGCAAAAATCCAAGAATTCTGGTGCATTAAGTCGAATTTTCCAGTCTTTAAGAGGAGCGGGAGGCCTAACTATATCAGTGAAATGGAGGTCGAGGATAGCGCTCCAAGCAGAATCTTGTTCTCTAAGATCTGCCCCGTCAAGCTGCTCTCCCAAACAATCTTTTAACTGGCTTTTGATTTTAACCCAGACTATCTTGTGATCGTTCTTCTTGTCTTTCAATATCCTTTGATTTCTTTCCAGCCATATTTGCCAACAGATTAATTTAGGTAGGACGAGCCAGGCAGCTTTGATGTGAGCGTTCTGAGGAGTGCCTCCAGGGTACGTAAGCATCCAATTCGAGAACAGGTCTAAGAAGCAATTGGGGAGATCGAAATCAGTACTCCATGGGCCTAAGGCCTCTTTCCAAATATCTGCAACATATTTACAGTTGAGCATCAGGTGGGCGGCAGTTTCTGCATTTTCTCCACACAGCGAGCAACGGGAAGGCCCAAGATAGCCTCTTTTCTGAAGTCTATCATCAGTCAAGATTCTCTGATGACATAGGAGCCAGCAGAAAGAGTCAATTTTAGGAATCGAAGACTGAGACCAAATCCCTTTCCAAGGTTTTGGATCAGGAGGAACGTGAGGATGCGATAAGATCTGCCTGTAACCCTGCGAGACTGTGTAACGCCCAGGGGTCGAACCCCAGCCACGAGTATCCAACTTCCTGCTGTTCATTGGGGCTTTGCCATTTAAGAGGGCTAAGAAAGTTGTGTACTCCTTAGACAGATTCTGGGGCACCTCGATCTTTATCCAACTCTGCCAATCACCATTCTCCCATTGAGAAATATCCCACAGCATTTTAAATCCTGCTGTGGACATCCAATCTTTCAACAAAGCCAGGGATCGATCATCAGCCAGTGGATCGCAGCCCATAATGCGGTCCTCCCAAATTCTAATGCGCTTTCCATTTCCAGGGATCCAATGCGCATGGAAGCTAATTAAGGAGGAAGCTTTTGCGCAAAGTTTGTGGATCATCGAGCCAGAGTTTGCTATGGGATTGTCCAGACAACGTTTTCTCTGCCCACGGAAGTATTTTTTCCACAAGGCTAGCTGAGCCCAACCCGGATTTGGGGCAATTATCCTCCATAACAGCTTTGTACCCAACGCTACATTTTGCGTACTAATACTCTTGAAATTCAAGCCGCCTTCCATTCTAGGCAAGGAGATTTTATCCCAGCTTATTAAAGGGATTTTCTTCTCATTTTCTTTCCCGCCTTTCCAAAAGAATTTTCTTATGTAATCCTCCATTTTCCTCATAATTCCAACTGGAGCCAGCATAACTGCGAACTGATAGATGGGAAGGCTGTTTAGGACAGCTTTTATGAGCACTGTCTTGCCTGCCAGATTGAGCCAGTTGAATCCCCAGGAATGGATCTTAGATTTAAATTTTTCCAGCAGGGGTAACCAGTCTCTGTTGTAAGCACATTTTTGGAAAATAGGGAGACCCAAATACTTGAAGGATGACCATGACGAGGAGGCAGCGAATCCGAAGCAACAGGAGATGGCTTGAATCGTGCTGGCAGAAGTGTTCCAACAGTAGATATGACATTTGCCTTTATTGAGGCTGCTTCTTGAGTCTTCGCAATAGTCATCAACCACATCTTTAAATATTTTAGCCGAGAGCACAGAGGCAGCACCCAGCAAGAGGGAGTCATCCGCAAATAACGCATGGTTTATATTTTTAACACCTCTAGCAATGCTCAAACCCATTATTTCTTGGTCCTGCTGCTTTTTATTCAAGAGGAAGCTGAGGACAGAAGCTTGGAGGACAAAGAGCAGAGGGGAGAGAGGACACCCTTGCCTCAGTCCTCGAGAAGCTTTAAAGAAATCAGTAGCCCTCCCATTCACCAATGGGGCTATCCAAGGCTCACTGATACAAGCCTTAATCTAGTTGATAAATTTGGGGCCAAAACCAAAATTGCGCAGGACATCCATTAGAAATCTATGTCTCACCCTGTCAAAGGCGTTTTCTAGATCTAACTTGACAACCATTCCTTTCTCTTTACGAATCAAGCTTGAATGAATCGCCTCTTGGACCAGGATAAAATTATCCACAATCTGTCTTCCCTGAATAAAACCTCCCTGATTCTCTGGAATAATGTCTGGAAGGATGATTTTTAATTTGATTGCAATCACTTTTGTGATCAGCTTGTAGCCTATATTACAAAGGGAGATAGGACGAAACCTATTGAAGGTATTGGCGCCTTTCTCCTTGGGGATGAGGGAAAGGAATGCTGAATTGGTGCTTCCCCCTATTTTCTGACAATCTTGTGATTTCCGAACCATTCTACATAAATCTTTTTCCACAATCTGCCAACAGGTCTGCAGGAATCTGGCAGTAAAGTCGTCAGGGCCCGGAGCCTTATCTGGTTCCATTGCGAAGAGGGCATTTTTTATTTCATTGTTAGAGATCTCTGCTTCCAAGTACTGATTCTTTATGGCGGTAATCAGGGAGGGCACCTCATTCACAAGATTTGAAATATGCCCCAGGCCCTCCTCTTCGCTATACATATTTTTGAAATGAATGAATGCAACATTTTTTATGCTTTGGATATCTCTATGCTTGGTGGTCTCTTCCTTGATATCTGAGATGGAGTTGAGGCATTTCCGAGCTTGGGCTTGTTTGTGAAAGAAGGATGAGTTTCTATCTCCCGCCTTAAGCCAGAGACTACGAGATTTTATTCTCCAGTACTCTTCCTCTGCCAAGCTTGCCTTAAGAAGCTTATGCTGAAGGTCAGCCTCCTTGTCTAGAATTTCTTTTGTGATCTCTACATTTTCCGAATCCAGATGATGCATCTCAAGACATTCTTGAATCTTTTTTCTTTCCACTGCAGGATTAGGTAAGGTTTTTACCCAAGCTTTTAGTGCAGCTTTAACTCTCCTGAGTTTTTCCTCCCATACAAAGAAGGCAGAGCCTTTGACTGGCTACTTCCAGCTTTCTTTTACCAGACGCAAAAAGGACTGTTCCTTGACCCAATGAGGACTGAATTTAAAAGGAATGGGGCCTTGATCCAAATGGGCCAAAAGATCAAGTTTGATGGGTCGATGATCGGAAACACTGCAAGGGAGAATATGCATTCTAGACTCTAGACCAAGAAGTAGAAAAGAGCTTTTAACAAGAAATCTATCTAACCTTGCAGCAATATGACCCAGGCCGAGTCTTTTGTTGGACCAAGTGAACTTACCCGAAGAAGGCTTGATGTCTAACATGTCCCAATCCTGAAGCAGATCCTCAACCCATTCCCGCGTCGGACCCCTTACTATGCTTCCTCCACGCTTTTCAGCCAATGATAAGGTGAGATTAAGATCCCCTGCAATGATGATATTTGCCAAGTCTTCAGAATCTGCCAGACTTCTAATGGAGTCCCAGCAGATCTTTTTCTCTCCTACGCTAATAGGAGCATACACGTTAAAGAGGCAGAGGGTCACATCTGTATCAACGTGTTGCAGTTTAGAGAACAGCCAATGGGTGTTGGAGACTTCTTTGATCCTTGAGAATTTGTTAGCATTCCAAATAGTGCCCAGGCCTCCTGAGGCACCTCGAGCTGAGACTACTTGACCTTCACTTTTCTTCCACAGTTTCTTACCGATATGGAGGAAGGCTTTGTCCTCCATTTTAGTCTCCTGGATGAGGAGTATATCAGGAGATTCTGATCTTATCAGACTTCTTATGGCTTCTTATTTTATTCTGCTCCCCATACCCCTGCAATTCCAGGAGACGATCTTCATCACTTGCTTTTTGGATGATGAGCTCCTTTGGAGCTCTGAGATTGATTTCTGGTCATCTTCGGTGTTTTTTCCAACAGCTTCTCTAGAGTAGGTTGGCTTCCCTGGATTTTGTCTTTATAGGTCTCCTGCTCTCTTTTTTCACGAGCAGATTTTCGACCTCTCAAGGATCTTCTAGCCGAGGTTTGCGAATCCCCTATTTCGCCTTCTTCTTCTGAGTCCTTCGAACCTTGAACTTCCTCAGTTTCTTCTATGAGTATCTCTTTCTATCTGTCTGCATTGCTTTCAACTTGTTTTGATTCCGAAGGGGTCTCTTTGTAGGGCGAGCCTTCCTTCTGCTTCTCGGGTTCTTGGTTGTCTTCATTTGCTGAACTTAGCTGTGCAAACTTGTTTCCTTGTTCTTCCATGATAGGTGTTTGAATACCAGGAGTAGCCTGAGGGCCTTTGCTGTTTGTATTTCCAAATCTAGGGGCTTTATGAGCAGTTTTGGTCCTTTTGACTTGATTCCAGCCTTCCTCTTTGCCTTTCTCCACTTCACTATTCTTTGGACAGCCTCTAGCAAAATGGCCATAGACATGGCATTTCTGGCATTTGAACGGAAGCTGCTCATAATCCAGCTTCTGAATGTGAGTCCAACTCCCAACCCTTATCTTTATTACCTCAAGCAAACCAACCTCCAGGTCTACTTCAACACAGATTCTAGCACAGTCATATTGGTCTTTACTGTTTGCTCGATCAATAAATTTGCCCAAGGTGTTTCCGATGTGCTTGAGAGACTCCTAGTTCCAACAATGCACTGGCAGATTGGGCAACCTTACCCACACAGGAACAGCTGAAGGAACGTCGATTGCTAGATCGAAATCAGGCATCCACTTGTTGAGATACAACCCCTGAGGGCCCATGAAATAGGGAACGTTCTGGAATATCAGATCCTTATCCTCCTTATCAGAAAATTCAAACAGAAAGAATCCTCTCCCTAGAAAATACGAAGTAACTCGGTTTTTAATCAGCGGCGCCCAGTTCCTTGCAACCCAGCTCTCCGTGGTTTTGGGTGAGGGCCAGAGGCCTGTGAACTGGCCCACCAAAGCACGCTCAGCCAATGAAAGGGCGACCTGGATCGGACCCTCAGGACGGAGCGAGATCTCAGGGATGTCTTCCAGACGTTTAACGAACTTAACAGCTTCTGTTGCTTTCTTCTTCAGCAGAGAGTTCAGAAGTTTGAGGAAAGCGTCAGCATCATAAGGGGGAGGCGGAGGGGGAGGATCCTGGGCTACGCCTAGAGCCTCAATCGCTACAGCGAAGCCCTAGATCGGGCAGTGGCCGGAACACTCGCGCGCAGCCGAAGTTACAAATTTTGCAGACTTAATATCACCATAGATTCGAGGAATTTTGGAATGTTAATCACCACTACTTGGTTCTAAATTTATGGTTGGAGTAAGGACTTTGAAGTTTTTTTTTTTTTTAATCTACTATTAAAAAAAGAAGAGAAAACCTAGAAATGAGAAGGAAGAAATTTGGAAAAACCCTAGTTGAAAAGCTCAAACAAGAAAACATGAAAATTTATTAGAAGCATAATTTTTTGAAGGAACACAATCATTAATAAAGTTTTTTTTTTTTTAAGAGCCCTATGTAGGAAGAAATGGAAAAACTAACTAATGCTAAGTTTGAGGTGGAGAAGTTCACCGGTAACAATAATTTTGCATTGTGGAAACTGAAAGTAAGAGATTTGTTGGTGCAACAAGGGTTGCACAAAGCTTTAGATGGCATTAGGAAGAACCCTGTTGGCATGACAAATTTAGATAGTGAGGACTTAGATGCCTAAGCTTTCAGTACCAACAGGTTGTGCCTGACAGATGAAGTTCTCTTCAACGTTGTTGAAGAAACCTCAGCAACAGGTTTGTGGGTAAAATTGGAAATACTGTTTATGACCAAATATTTAACCAACAAAATTTATTTGTAGAGGCAACTGTATAGTCTTCGAATGAAGGAGGTTACTAAAATTGCAGAACATTTAAATGTATTCAATACACTTATTTTCCAGCTATTAGATATGAATGTTAAGTTTGAAGACGAAGATAAAGTTATTACCTTGTTATGTTCCTTGCCCGAGTATTGGGATCACTTTATGACTTCTATTAGCTTGAGCACAACCGAATCTTTGGAATTTGATTCTGTTGTGGGAGTTTTGTTATCTGAAGAAGTACAAAGGAATTCTAGCACTGAAACTTCGCACCAGAAGCCATGGTAGCTAGAGGTTGGTCCAAGGAAAGAGGGAGAAAGAAAGAAGTTCTTCCATATCAAAATAAAAAGGCAAGAAGTGTAAAGTCAAATGTTGGTATTGCAACAAAACATGGCATCTCAAGAAAGACTGTTGGAAAAGAAAGGAGTTTGTTGAAAACCCAAACAGGGAAGCAAATCAAGTTGAGTTGGGTATGATTGATGAAGTTTTATCTGTTGAATTAGGTATGGTAGATGAAGCTTTGCATGTTTTCAATGTTTCTCACAATTATGAAAATTAGTTGTTAGATTTTAGTGCTTCTCATCACACGAGTCCGCACATAAATTGGTTCACTTCATATCAAGCTATGAATGGTAGTTTTGTGTTTATATGTAATAATGTATCTTGTCAAATTGTTGGGATGGGAAATGTCAGAATTAAAATGTATGATGATACAGTTATAACATTAACTGATGTTATACATGTACATGAGTTAATAAGTAATCTATTTTCTTTGGGAGTATTGGATTCAAAAGGTTACAATTTTACAGGTCAAAATGGAGTGCTAAAAGTTTCAAAGGGTGCTCTAGTTGTTATGAATGTAGAGACGATCGGAAATATTTACAAACTCAAAGGAGGTACTCAGGTCAGTGAGGCAGTGACTGTATCTGAGAAGGTAGAAGAAGATACTAGCCTACGATATCAGCGACTGGATCACAAGACTAAAAAGGGCCTTCAGGTACTGATGAATCACAAATTGCTTCCTAATTTGAAATATTTGAGTTTGGATTTTTGCAAACATTGTGTATAGGGAAAACAATGTAAACCAAAATTTAAAACCCAAAGTCATAATAGTAAAGGAATTGTTGACTATATTCATTCTGATCTTTGGGGACCATCTCCCACTTTATATTATGGAGGTGCATTATACTTCTTAACATTTATTGATGATTACTCAAGGAAAGTATCGGTCTATATGTTTAAAATAAAAGCTGACGTATTTGATGTTTTTAAACAGTTTAAAGTTATGGTGGAAAATAAATCATGAAAATCAATTAAATGTTTAATAACTGACAATGGCGATGAATTTACTTCCTTAGAATTTGAATAATATTGTAAGGATGAAGGGATTGTTAGACATGAAATTGATGTCTATACTCCTCAGTAAAATGGCGTTTTTGAACGAATGAATCAGACTCTTATGGAGAGCGACAAAAGCATGATCAATAATTCTAACATGCAGAAGGAGTTGTGTGTAGAAGCATCACCTATTGCTTGTTATTTGGTAAATAAATCACCTTCGGTTGCCATTAATTGTAAACTTTCTGAAGAAGTTTGGTTGGGTGAGTCTTGTGATAATTCACATTTAAGAATTTTTGGTTGTGATGCCTATGCCCTTATTCCAAAGAATCAACGTTCTAAGTTAGACCCAAAAGAAAAATGTCATGTCTTTGTTGGGTATGACTATGCAGTGAAATGATATAGGTTGTGCGATCCTTCTTCACATAAAATAGTCATTAGTAGAGATATAACATTTGATGAATCTTCTCTTCTAAAATCAAAGGTTGAAAAAGTTAAACAAGAACAGGTATCACCGAATAAAAAAATTCAGTTGGATACTAGTCTTTTTTCAAAAATCAAAAGGAAGGAGAGAATTCTGAAGAAAAAGGTGAAGAAGATGCAAAGGAAATTGTATTAGTTCAAGAACTAGTCACTCTGAGGAGCTCTACAAGGGAAAGAAGAACACCCAAAAGGTATGAAGATTATGCCTCATCTATTACGTTGATTACTAAAGACGGGGAACCTTCTTGTTATCAGGAAGTTGTGGATGATGCAGATAGCGAAAAGTGGAAAAAGGCTATGGACAAAGAAATGGATTCCTTATCCAAGAACAAAACATGGGATCTTGTAGAACTTCCTGAAGGGAGAAGTGTTGTTGGATGAAAACGGGTCTTCAAATTGAAGCAAAATTTTGATGGAAGTATCAAAAGGTATAAGGCGAGGCTGGTACCAAAATGGCATTCTCAAGTTAAAGGTATTGACTTTCATGAGATTTTTTCACCAACCATAAACTTGTTTCTATTCGTACTGTATTATCACTAACTGCATTACTTGATCTTGAGTTAGAGCAGTTAGATGTTAAAACAACTTTTCTTTGTGGAGATTTGGATGAAGATATTTATATGGAACGACTAGAAGGTTTTGTACAAGGCCGCAACAGAAGGTTAGTTTGCAAGCTCAAGAAATCATTGTATGGCTTGAGGCAGTCTCCCAGGCAATGGTACAAGAAGTTTGACTCCTTCACGGTGAGATAAAACTTTACTATAAGTGAGTATGATCATTGTGTATACTTTAAGAGTTTCAATGGCATATTCATTATCTTGGTCTTATCTGTTGACGATGTGCTTATTGCAAGCAAAAGCATGGAAGAGATCAACAGGTTAAAGGCTCAACTTTCTAGGACGTTTGATATGAAGGATCTTGGAGCGACAAAACATATCTTAGGCATGGAGATACACAAAGACGGGAAAAATGGAAAGCTTTGGTTATCACAACAGAAGTATGTAGAGAAAGTACTTGTAAAGTTCGGTATGGACAATGTGAAACCTGTTACTGTTCCTTTAGCTTCCCATTTTAAGCTTTCTTTGGGTTTGATTCCTATAACTAATGAAGAAAAGAAGTATATGTCTCGTGTACCATATGCAAATGCAATAGGCAACATAATGTATGCGATGGTATCTACAATACTTGACATTTCACATGTAGTTGGAGTTGTCAACAATTTCATGGAAAATCCAGGAGAATAACATTGGGGAGTTGTGACATGGGTGCTTCGGTATTTGAGAAGCACAAGTTACCATTGTATCATCCTTAATGGTAGTGAAGGTTAAGTTTGCGGATATCTGAATGTTGATTGTGTAGGTGATTTGGACAAGAGGAGATCTACTATAGGATATGTCTTTACTCTTGCAAGTGGAACAATTAGCTGGATGTCAAAGCTTCAAGAAATAATTGCTTTATCCACTATTGAAGCAAAGTATACAACTACTTCAGATGCCTATAAAGAGGCAATCTGGTTGAAAGGTCTACTTGATGAGATTGGAAGGATGCAAGAGAAAGTGAAAGTATTCAGTGACAGTCAAAGTGCGATTCATTTGGCTACAAATCCAACATATGACTACATTACTAAGCACATTGATGTAAGGTACCATTTTGTAAGACGTGATAGGTGGCAGCAAAGTAGCTCTCAAAAAGGTCCATACACAGGAGAATTGTGCAAACTTGTTCACAAATCCAACTTTAGTAAAGAAGATGCAATGGTGTTTGGCTTCTCTTGGCTTGTAGAAGAGATGATGATTGGGCATAGGCAAGGGATTAGGAAAATTGTTGTCAAGGTGGAGATTGTTGAAGAATGACAACAATTAATGTTAATAATGTAATTATCCGAGTAAATCTATTTTACCGTTCAGTCAATTTTGTAACTATAGGGAGTTACGTAATGAAACAGGCCATATTAAATTGGTGATTGCTCGAGAGGCTTGATGTAATGTTTGGAGAGTCATTTTTTACCTTGAGCAATAAGAATTCCAATCCCTTGCCCTGTGGAGGTTTCCTTGACACACTATAAGGGTTTTACTACGTAATTTTTTGTGTTCCCTGTTGTGTGATTCAGTTTCCAATTCTTGTGCATTTCTTTCTTATTTGTATTTTAATGGTCTCAAATACCAACAAAGAGCCCTTCCTGCCACATGTTTATTGTCAGAGTGAAATAAGTTCATGCAATGGGCATTCAAAAACTATAACTTGTTTCTCATAGACGTATACATGTATTTTTGCATTTGAGTTGAGTTCTATAAATATAGTTAGATTCTCTTTATTGTAGGAAGGAATCTAAGAAGATTTGGACGTGATTTGGACATCCTTTCTCTGTGGTCAAACTTGTTTATTCTCTTGTCAAACTGTCAAACTTTTTCATTCTCCTATTGATGCAGGAGCATCCTGCTAAATTTTCATTATTTATTTGTGTGATTTAAGGGGTGACGTTTTTTTTAATTATTTTATAAATTATGTACATTTTAAAAATAATTTAAGAGAAAAATATGAGTGTGAGGTTTATTGTGAATATTCTCTTAATTAATTGAGAATATGAGTGGAGTTGGATTGGATAGATATTATAGGGATTAGGAATTCCTTAAATGGAATTTAGTTGAGTCAAAGAAGGCATAAATATATTTTAGGATTTGGTTGAGATATTGGTGGAGGAAATCATGGATTGAAATTAATCCACAACTATGTATAAATATGAGGTTTGAGTGAGGATGGAGGACAGAGAGATTTAGAGAGAAATGGTGTGAGAGTTCATGTAAAGGGCGAGAGCCGAGAGGCCCACAAATGTAATATTCGGGCAAAATGATTTGAATCTGAATTTTCTTGTTATTATTATAAGCAAGTATTTTGTTTATTGTTTGGCACTCTCTTCATATGTATTTTGAGTTGAATATAAGTGGAATAATCTGGAGATTTCGATTGAAGATTTTATGTAAAGGGAACACACATATATGTGAGTGTGCAAGTATTTGATTTATTTCAAATGCTCTGCATCATTTGGTATCAAAGCCCAAGACTTGAGATGAGTTTGTGAGAGAGTCTTATGGTTTGGTTAAGCTTGTTGTGAATACTGTATGGTAATCGGGGTCCATTGAGTTGTGAATCATGATGAGAGCTGACTATTTTTGTGCATGTGGTCTTCTCTATGGTGTGTTAACCTAACGAGAAATTTATATTTTTGATCTGGGGAATTGTTATTTATTTGTTGTTGACCCGATGTGTAAAGCCATCGCTTGATATTATCGCAGACTATGAGTTAGTGAAGAGTTAAGATGTGTCTCCAGCGTTGACTTTGTAGCTTTTCTGGAAAAATACCTGCTTCTGAAGATCTCTTTTCCCATCATGAATTACGTTTTTCCTCTCTTAAAGGGCATGTTCTGTGAAAGAAGCCACTTTCCTTTGCTGGCAATCATTTTGCTTTGTTGTTAATCGTTGTGTGTAAATTTGAATGCCGGAAACTGATTTTTTCAGAGAGAATGTTAAGTGATGAATATGGTATTGACGTGCTTGTTGTTGCAAGTGCACTAAGTTTGGAATTATTTTGGAGGCACGGCCTCGTTGTGAAAGATTCCCCTTTCCAATCAGAAGTAGTTGTAGGAGGTCTAGACATTTTCCAAAACGAAAAAGGCTGTGGACCTTGATATCAAATAAAGTGCACGTCCAACGCTGCTTGTCCTGGAATGCCAGTGACTGGTGATCATCGATGACTGTCCAGGCTGTGGATCAAATAACTTTGATCTCAGCGATACAACCATTAGCAGCCTTGTAATTTCGGGTAGAGATGCAAATCTCCACAATGTTGGAGTCATACCTATAGTATTCCAACATGTGTATTGCCAATATTCTGGGTAGAATTTTGCCTTCCACGTGGACGATGGATATGTTTGTTGAATATGAAAATGACGGTGGTGATATTAAGTTCTAAACGTATTAAGAGGAATCTATTGATGTCGATCTAATCGACCCTGTGACGTATACACATTCTGAATGGGAGATATAATCTGTAGCTCTACATGAGAAGTTATAACTTACCCTGGAGATGTTGCCAATTACTCACGCAAGGAGGAGATCGTTTCAATATGTCACTAAGATTGTTGAATTTTCCACTTGAGGAACCTACGTCCATAGAAGCAGAGATACCGTGTTAGATGGCATCTGCTCTAGCACCTGCATATATGAGCGTGATTTCGCATACAAAAGTGTAAATAAGCCCAAAGCAGAAGAGATTTGCGGCGACCAGGTTTTCATTCTGATGGTTTTGGGTCTTTAATTGGATTGGTAAATTATAGTATGCTGGTGGATGTGAATGGAAAGCGGAAATTCGAAATGTGCGTTAGTATGAACTGTATCCTTTTCCATGCCGAGAAACCTAACATTTTCGTGTTGTTTTACCTCTCGGTAGATTCATTATGGAGCAGACTTTCATCATGATCAAGTTCGCAGGGTGCAACGTGGATTGATTGGAGAAGTTATATCCAGGTCTTTGAGAAGAAGGGCTTCATTTTGAAAGGTCTGAAGATGGTGGAGATTTGAAGTTAAATAGAGCAACAGTAAATGTGCTATGGGCGCACAACGTAAATCATAATGTTTATTGTTATTTCATGGGGGATAACACAGTGTTGGTGTTAATGAAATTCCACTAAAGCTTGTGTGAATTTTTATTAATGCGGGTATGTCAAATTTTGTTATAAGAGTAAAATCCAAAAGGAAAATGCTACCGCATAAAGATAGAAGGACGAAATGTTTTGATTAAGTAATGTGGATTTTCACCATGCTAAAGTGTATTGAAATCTTGAGACATGCTAATATTAATGTGGATAGATGCGACTGAGACTCCATCATCTATCAACATATGAGAACACATGATCTGGAGATCATGATTGACCATTTCTTGTAGCGCATGTGACAGTGTTCACATTGTTCCGTTCAAAAGATAGTACGATTTGTGTTTGTTGCTGCCGGAGAAATATGTGTGATGCCACCATGTTAAAAGGAAGTTTTGTAAAATTCCTATGAAGGAATTGTTTTTGTGCACAGGAGAGAGACAGTGTTGCATGAGAACCGACACTGCAAAGAAGGAGCTGCATGGAAGTACAGGGAAATTGTCTGCGCTAAGATGATGAGCGTGTTGAAGAGGTTATGGTATGAAGGGCATGCAAATATTCACAGTGATAAGAATGACACAGAAGAATGAAATCCAGAGAGTTAAAATTGCAAAGAAAATGTTTATTAAATAACCTTGAAGGGAGCATAAGGTATGATAATTCATTTTCAAAAGGTATCTTAAATGTTGAAATTAAATAGTTTATTTTATTTCACCATAAAATAAGTCTTGGGAAAAATGGATTACATTTCGATTTAAGGGCTTAAAAGAAAGTGATAATGAGAGATGAGATAATTAGTGACTTATGATATTATCATAAGAATGGAGTATGAGAGAGAGTGAAGATTTTACATCATGAGAATGTTGGATGTTCATTGGTATATTGTATAGCTTAAATTAGAGTCAAAATATCCCCTTGTTAAGTCCCTATATTAAAAGTGTAGCCCCTTATTATGTTAGTGTAGCCCCCCTTATTGTTATTATTGTACTCCTGTAACCCCCATATTGTTATTATTGTGACCTTACATTATTATTGTTAGGTCGGCTAGGATTACATTGTGGCCCCACTAGGATTATATTGTGGCCCCATGGACTCCTATATATAGAAGGAGGTTTTGTCAATTGTATCATCCAAGAATTGTTCATTTATGTAATGTATTGGAGGTTGCCCCCTCGAAGTGGCTCATTTCTAAGGCATTGATATCTTTTTTCTTCTATTTTTGGAGCTGGTTACACAACATTTGGTATCAGAGCTTTGGATTCTAGGGTTTCGCTGCTCCAAACAGGTCATCGTGGCATTTTCGCTATAACTTTTTTTCTACGAAGCTTTAGAAGCTGAAATTTTTAGGGTGCGAAGATGAAATCTTGAGGAAGTTTGTCTAAGAATTTCAGAGCTTGGTTCGCAATATTTTCGGAGATATGATTTGTGGAAGTTAGGTCTTGTTTCAGGCTCCTAAACTGGTCATCGTGGCATTTGCGCTATAAAAAAATTTCTACGAAGGTTCAGAATCTGAAATTCATATGGTGCGAAGTTGAAATCTTGAGGAAATTCGTCAAAAAATTTCAGAGCTTGGTTTGCAATATTTTTGGAGATATGATCTGTGGAAGGTAGTGCTTTTTCAGGCTCCTGAATTTCATCTCAAAGAGGTGATCGTGGGAAAAGTTCAATAACTCTCTCTCTGGGCATCGGATTGGAGTGCCATAAAAAGTGGTTGCAAGTACACGGACTGCAGTTTCTTGGCTATCAATTTCAGAGACGAAGGGTGAAACAGTGACACGTGGCAAGTCGTACAAGTTCGCTCTACTAAACCAGTCCAAAATTGGGTCATTGTGGGAGATTGGAAATAACTTTGTCTTGAAGAATCCAAATCAGATCATACCTGTGGCATTTGAAAGACAGTTCATAATTCTACTACAGAAGTGAATTTCAGATATTGAAGATTCTCAATCACAGAGATAATCCAATTCCAATATTGAGCTTCTCAAAAGCAAGTAAAAGGTGTGTATTGTTTTTCCCAAATTGCATAAATCTTGTTTGAAAAATCAGTTTGAAGTGATTCCAAGGGCATATTGAGCATATATTTCAGTATTGCGTTCTGAAATGCCTCCTAAAAATAATTCAACACCCATTAAGCCCTCAAAAATCTATACTATGATGCATGAAGTGGAAGAATTGCAGTATGAGATATCAAAATTACGATACCAAGTGCAACAAATTTCGATCTTACGAAGAGCAATTGAAGATGAAATAGATGGTTTAAAAGCAGAAATGGAGGCTAAGTTGGATGGTTTGAAGGATCAAATAATAGCAAATATGGATGATAAATTAGTGGAAAATCACATTGATCATCAACAACAAGTTCTCCAACTCTCAAAGGATAACCCAACTTTGGTGCAGAATCTAATGAAACAACAGGAAGATAAACATGACATCGAAAGAAGTTATGAAGCCGTCATAGAAACAAGAACTCAACAAGTACAACCAATTTCAGAGTATCTCAGCAAGTGGAAGAACTTTCTTGTAGAATATTTCACATGGGAGGATGAGAATTTTATACAAAAGCATCAAGAAATAATCAAGCGTTGAGGACAACACTTGTTTGAAGGAGAGGGGCATGTTAAGTCCCTATATTAATAGTGTAGCCCCTTATTATGTTAGTGTAGCCCCTCTTATTGTTATTATTGTACCCCTGTAACCCCCATATTGTTATTATTGTGACCTTACATTATTATTGTTAGGTCGGCTAGGATTACATTGTGGCCCCACTAGGATTATATTGTGGCCCCATGGACTCCTATATATAGAAGGAGGTTTTGTCAATTGTATCATCCAAGAATTGTTCATTTATGTAATGTATTGGAGGTTGCCCCCTCGAAGTGGCTCATTTCTAAGGCGTTGATATCTCTTTTCTTCTCTTTTTGGGGCTGGTTACACAACACCCCTATTGTAATTATTGGGTCAAGCCTTGAAGTAAAATAAGATGTTAAGGTCAAATGAAAATTTGGATAGCTTGAGTCAAGTTAAACCATTGAGTTATTGTACAAGAGGGTGAATTTTTCATCCAATATGAAGAGTTGATGTCGAGTTTGGAGTTAAAGAGTCATAAATCAAGTCAAAGGTTTGAATGTAATTGGGTGCAGGATCAGCGGAGCCCAACACCCAAAGAGTTTGGTCATTGTAATGCAAGAATTACTGTAGTTGTTGTTTGCAGCAAAAAGAAGCAAGAGAGTTGCCCAAAAATGATTCCAAGACAGAGAACTAAAAGATACCAAGCACGGGAAGAGAGTTTGCATTGTTGGATGGCAAGTGTGAAAGCTTGCTGAAAAGGGGATTTGAATGAAATCCACAAGTGAACAAATGAAGTTCACAAAGGAGAAGAAGATGACTATTGATAGTCATTTCAGAGGTTCTGAGAAAGACCTCAACCGAAGAAAGAAGAAGGAAAATGCCAAGGCAATTGGCATATGTAAGCAGTTGACTGATGAAGAGTATGAGAGGGAGAAAGTTGAGATAGCAGTTCACCTTGAGTTATTGATGGAATTGTTGCAGAGAAATAAGAAAAACCAGAGACATGGTTGGACCATGAGGAAGAAAGTGAAATGGCAGAGGCTACACGCAAAGAGGGAACAACAGGTAAACATATAGTTAACAGAAGAACTGAGGAAGCTCGAGCAGATGATGAATGTGTAATTGAGATGTGAAGAAATCAGAGAGGCCGAGTTGAAAATGGAAGTTTCCATTTGTATCCCAGAATAGGGTGAAATTATGGGTGAAGAGATTAATGAGAAAGATCTCATGAACTATTGGAATAGTTCAGAACAATTTGAAGATATGATGACAAGGGAAGCAGATGAGGCTATGAAGCCTTGCATTTTTAAATCTCATAGTTTGTGTATGTTTGCAGGATGTGCAAAAGATGATGGACAGTCTGGTGAAACTATCACAGAGATAATTAAAGCTCTTGAGGTGAAGTATGATGGAGAATGCCTTTTAGAGGAGAAAGGTACTGATTTATTGCAACAAAAAGAATTCATAGATGAATTCTTGTTTGGTGTAAGACAACCAGTTGAAAATGTTATGGAGCAGAAGCATAATGAAAATGCCGAAGTAATATTTCAAGGAGGTAAACAAATGAATTTGTTTAATGAAATTGATGACAAAATTTTGCAATGTGATGATAGAGACAACAGGACACCTCAGGAGGATTGCCAGAAGAATAATGAAACCGAGAATGAAGGTTGTGATGAAATGCTGGAAAGATTTTACATGGAAATATAATTCTTGGAACGATGGCTCAAGGAACCTGAAGGGGAGATGAAACTTGCATAACCTGATACATAAACGATTGTAGTTACTGTGCAATATAAGGATGAAATGTTTCTAACGTTTATAGAGTTAAGTGAATGTTTTAACTCTTCAAATAATCACATGGCTGTAGATACAGAAGGCAAAATTAACAAATATAATGTTGAAATCATGGAAATTGAGCAGAAAGTATTTGGAGATGAGATGAAAGATCAGGAGCAGCAAGAAAGTTATGACCTTAGAGACATAAAGGAAACATAAATATTGAACCAACAGGATAAAGATGAAAGCAGGCAGCAATTCAAAAGAGGATTTACTGAAATCCAGAAAGTCTATGATGGGCGATTGGTGCTTGAAGCATCAAAAGAGGCCAAAAGGTCTTGTTTTTTTTAAACTAATAATTTGTTGTTGAATGCAGGTACAACACCAGATGAAAAATTTGTTACTATAGGGGCAATCAATGACTATAGTTGTGATCAAGGAGAAATTCTTTATTATTCTTCATTTCAGGAAGTTGAGTGTTCAGCACAATTGGAGACGAAAGCATTAGAAAAAGAGGAATTACTCCGAGGAATTGGCGAAAGAAATTGTTGGAGAGGCCGATGGAATCCGGTTGATAGAATGAGTGATGCTGATGTACAACCAGTTTGAGATTCTTTCAGAGTTTGGAGACTAGAAGAATGGGTATCAGTGATTCTACACAAGTTTGTAATTCTCGAAATAAAGATGATGTGGTATGGCAAAGCGAGTGTTACATTCAATAGTATTCTGAAAATACTATTATGGAAATTCGGTGCAAATTTACAAAATGGAGTTGATACTTTAAAAGACCAGCGACAAAATCGAGTTTGGAATCCTGGAGGGAGCAAGTTATTGAGATTTGTGGCTATCACATTATTACAGAAAAGTGATAAACCTCATAGACAAGAGTCTATGGAAACTTCTCTACATGGGGAGTCTGATGCAGGAGCATCTTGCTAAATTTTCATTATTTATTTGTGTGATTCAGAGGGTGATGCTTTTTTCTAATTATTTTATAAATTATGTACATTTTAAAAATAATTTAAGAGAAAAATCTGAGTGTGAGGTTTATTGTAAATATTCTCTTAATTAATTGAGAATGTGAGTGGAGTTGGATTGGATATATATTTTAGGGATTATGAATTCCTTACATGAAATTTAGTTGACTCAAAGAATTGATAAAGATATTGTAGGATTTGGTTGAGATATTGGTGGAGGAAATCATGGATTGAAATTAATCCACAATTATGAAGAAATATGAGGTTTGTGTGAGGATGGAGGACAGAGAGATTTAGAGAGAAATGGTGTGAGAGTTCATGTAAAGGGAGAGAGTCGAGAGGCCCACAAATGTAATATTCGGGCAAAATGATTTGAATTTGAATGTTCTTGTTATTATTATAAGCAAGTATTTTGTTTATTGTTTGGCTCTCTATTCATATGTATTTTGAGTTGAATCTAAGTAGACTAATCTGGAGATTTCGATTGAAGATTTGATCTAAAGGGAACACACATATCTGTGAGTGTGCAAGTATTTGATTTATTTCAGATGCTCTGTATCACCTGTCAAAAGTGGTTGGCTTCATAATCTTTAGATACCGTACCTTGTTTTCTCTTCACTCAGTGAAATAGACTTGTTGGTGACATAGACTTGTTGCTTTCCTGTTAAACATGAATAACAATATTCGAGCTCAGATTTTTTGTTATTCATTGACCAGTATTGATGGAATAGCCATGGTGGAGAGGGTAGATTTATTGGTAACATTTGATTGCCCCATTTTCTAATACAAATGAATATAAAATCTTAAGCTATAACGAAGGTATTTCCATTGTATTTAACATATATTAATTACACCGAAGGTGTTTTCTTTGCTGGATTGGGTTGAGCAAACATTGTTCAACACAATCAATTTGAGCACTTCATTTTGAGCATTCCATCAAATGAAAATATAACACGTGGAGAAAATTCGTTGTCGGCTTCACATGTCGTTTAAAGATTTTACTATGCCGAAAGCGTTCTTTAAGGGAGTGATTTTCTTCAAGGCTTCGTCGTCTGTCCACAACCATTAGAAGTTTGACACATATAATATGCCAATTCATCCTCTTTTGTTTTTACAAGTATAATCTTCCAATTTTTCCGCTTTTGTTTTTACAATTCATAATTTATGATGTATAATCTGTCAATTGTTCCGCTTTTGTTTTAACCATTCATAATTTATGTACACCGCGTTGATTTTCACCATGTAAAATACTCGTGCCTGTGTATCCAACGAATAAATTCTCGCTTCTACTGGCTATCTTATCCAATGAATCCAATATATACTTCCACACAGGTGCACTGAACACAATCGTTTTAAAGTTCTAATTACGTCAAATGTGTTGTTTAAGAGGACAAACCTCTTCAGGACTTTGTCAATATGTCGATACCCATTCACAAATTCCCATGTATCTATACCACTTTTCAACATCTGACTGATAATTACCTATTTCCAATTGTAGTGAGTCCTCATTATATGGTGATTGAATATTTTTTTACAGGCTTCGGTGAAGGAACTGGCTGGTACAAAACAATTGCCGATTGATCGATACAACTAAAGTGGTTTATAGAATTACTACTCCTATGGTGCGTGGACCTTCTCGGCTTCTGTTCGATTCGTCTTAGACTCGATTTGATATCTCTGACGCTCTGATCCATGTTACTTTGTCGACACTTAATGTTTTTTCTGAGGCTTTCTCTTAGACTTTGGTTGAGAAGAATATCACTTGGTTCGAAAGCTCTATTGCGCTATCATTCTAGCTACCTTATATAGATCCTTGTTTTCAATAAAATACAATAGAACAATATTGGTAGTTGTTTCAATTTGGTAATTTAGTGAAATTTCTTGGTTCAGTACAATCTGCAACAGTCGCCTCTTGGGTTTCCTCTTGCTAATTGTTCATTCAGCAAATTAGATTGAATTATTGTATTTCTCGCTTTTTAATTTTCAATAGAATACATCCATACAGTATTGCCTGTTGTAAATAATGGAATTTCATAAATATAGTTTTTAACCATTTTTTTTGCCGTAGTCTAACTAGCCAGAGGAATCGCCCTGAAAATCATGAAAATTTCGATAAGATTTTCAGAAAATCCAGCAAGAATTTTTCTAAATCTATGTTATAACTATCAAAGTTTAATATTTTGAGTGTCCTACAGGTTTTTGATAGTGCTGAATCCATTTCCAATGTCAAAATCAAGATTCAAACACTGTTTCTGCAAGATTTTTAAAATTTTTTTGACCCGGATTCCGGCCAATTTTGACCGTCCGGACAATTCCTCCGGCTCGTTAGACGACTCCTTTTTTGCAAGGACAGTGTTTGATTGATTGGTAATAATGTGTTTTTTAATGATTAATTAAAACGTGTAAAAGGTGTTTGTTTATTTTATAATAATGTGATTTTATGATATGATATTATGAAAAAATATTAAATCTTTAATATATATTATTAATATAATATGATGTAAAGTGATACAAGTTTATTATATAGAATAATATAACGGTTTAATATATAAATGGTTATATTCAAAGCGATATAAAGATTTAATATGTATTTATATTTTTTTCACGTAGTAAATTTTTTAATTAACATATTTATTTAAAACATTTTTTAAGTTTATTTCAAGGTTAAACATCATCTAAGTCTATTATAGTGTTAGAAGGGAAGGAATAGGATTTATATAATTTTGGATATATGGCAAGTGCTTTTACATGTAAAATAGTAGAACATTCTCTTTCTTATTTGAAGCACACATTTAGGGTTTACTTCCCATGTAACATTGTTTTGTTGGATATATTAATAATAATAATATGCTTAATATAATACTGGCCTAGATCCAACTTAACCCCAAATCTATCAAGTGCTTTAAGGGATCAAATCTATGAAGGCGGAAAACTTTCTTGAAGTTTTGCAATAAAAAATAAGGCTTTCACCTTAAGAGATTTGATCCCTCAACGCTTAATAGATTTGGGGTTAACAGTCAACCAAAATTTTCCCATTGTAACATGTAAACCACATTCAAAATCTTATTTTCGGCCTACCATAGAGGAATATCTCCCTGAGGATCTATATTGTTCAACAAAATCCCCAAAGCGGAGGAAAATGAAAAGGGCCTCCAGAAAACCAGATTAACGTGTAAAACCACCTGGGATTGATTGGTTTGAGCTGATTAAGGTTTTGGAGAAATAATTAAAGAACAAATAAGCCCTTTTTTAGTGTTGGAATAAGAACTTCCTACACATCATTGTGATGGAAAATAAGATGGATGAAGATAAACAAGTGTGAGAAAAGGAAAACTCACTAATAACAATAAGGGCATCAAGAGACCCTTGGAAGAAAAAGGGTATGGGAAGGATCTTGGGATTGATATATTGGGAAAAAGATATTAAATAAAAATATGGGTTGAAGGAAAATTCAAGGATATCCTCTGGATTGAATGCAATATTAATAGTGTTGATGAGGTTGTGCCTAAAATTCCTTTTATCAGTGTCTTCCAGATTGTCTTGAATATATACATTGTGAAGGATTTTTTTGGAGGATGGGAATTACTATTCCCCTGATGCCAAGGTTAAGGAAATGCCTAAGAAGCCTATGTATTACTATATAGAGGAAGAATGGTCATGACAGGGCAATGCTTATCTTTGAAATGAGGGATAAACCATTTTGCATTGTCTCCCAATGACTGGAGTCGTGTCGTGGTGATGTTCAAATTAGAAAGTGCCATGCTGGAGTATTCGATAAAGTAAGTTTCTCTTTTCCTATTTGACTTTTCTAGTGCATCTCTTCAACCCCCCAACATCCATGGGTTGAATCATGAAACTTAATGTTTTGTTGCAGAAATTAAGGCATGATTCACGACTTCCTGACGATTTCTTGCTGTTGTTGTTGTTGTTGTTATGTTTGATATGTGACCTATCCTTTATATTTTGGCTCTCATCTTCTATGATCACGATTAGTGGAAGCTAGGATTTGTGAACATGGCACTGGCTCTGGGGACTGAGTGGGAACAATAGGAGACGACATGCACGTCCTGGTGGTCTCTCCACGTTCGATTCTTTAACTAGTCAGATTGGCCTCCCAATAGCATGCAATTTCAAACCCCCACGAGGAATTTTTGCGAACAGATAACACAATTCCCTTGATCCAACGACATGGCCATCCATGTTTGATCTCTTTAACTAGTCTAATGATCCTCCCAATAGCATGGAGGTTCCACCCCCCATGAGGCCTTTCCATGAACATAGACCACAATACCTTTGATCCAACAACAAGTTTTCCCACTTGCTCGACTCCTTCATTAACTCAAATTTTTCCCATCAAATTATTGTAAGTTCAAATATGTTTGAATATCTCGTAGTTCCTGATTGTCATGAAAATAAATTCTTGTAAGTGCAAATACGATCTAATGTGTCATCATTGCCCATGGTAATGAAAATAAATTCTTGTAACATAAGTGGGCATTAGAATTACAAAGATTGTTCTATGATAGGATGAAAAGTTGGCTGGTAGAGCATTCCATATATAATACACGGAGAGAGTAAAAACACTGACTAACAAAACATTCCAATATATGAGTTGTTAAACAAATCACTAAAAAATATTTAAAAGGGAAACTAACAAACATTATATGAATGTCACCCTCAAATTATTGATAGTAGGTACACCAAATTTATTGAAATAAATAAACATAGTGGTATGGCCAATACTTTTCCACACTCTTATGTTGGTCCTAGTTATCATGTATTTGTAGTTCCTTCCATCACTTCCACACAACATTGCAGTGTTTACAAGGGGTTTTACTCACTTTGAAGATAATAATTTGGAGTTTGCTAAATTTGTGAGGAAATGGAAGGTGAAGATAGTTTTAGTACGAGATTTAGACTTTGCTCACTATTTCAAGTATTGTCATGTTTCTCAATTATGCCTTTACTCCAACTTATTTTATTTTATTTTTTATTATTTTTTCTTTTTATGAATTTTTATTGTTGTAAACGGTGGGATAAAATGTAGTTTATTGAAGATTATTGTATCACGCATGCTCATATAATTTTCCATGTAATTTTCTCAGCTAATTTTTTAGTTCATGTAATTTAACGCGTGGATTAGCAAACACAAGTGGCATCAAGATAAAATGACAATGATGGAGACTTAGGACAATATGGATGAATACATGGGGGCTAGTAGGTCGAACTCAACTTTCTAATTACTAGTACCTATGTTATTATTTGGAAGTTGCTTTTATAATTTATCTTCCATGTATTTTAAAATTCCTTTCATGACACATTATTGAGCTACCATAATAACTATTATATCCAGAGATTCTCGATATTCAAACAAAATGGTATATACAATTTTCCATCTTTGTTATCATGGTGCAACTTCCAAATCATATATTTTCTTGAGCTCTTAAAATCCTATCAAAATAGTTGTATATGATTGGAAACCATTTTTTATGTCAATTCAAACTTGAGGTATTAGAGCATTGTTATTAAATGTTTACAAGTAACATTATTGTGTTTCTAGCTTCTGGAGAGTTTAATTTATCATTCAAAATAAGACAACTCAAATGACCATTAATCATAGCAGATATTTGAGCGAGCAACATTTTATTTTTATTTTTTTATACTTTATCCTATTAATCATATCTCACTCAATGTTTTAGGCTCCAATTGAATTGTAATAGTTACAATGAAAATACCCAATACACACCCATCAACAATCTCTCTAAATTCCCTTTTAATTTAATATTTCTCCTAACATACATTCATTTGTTAATTTAACATGTTAACTCTTATTTTTTGAGTTACTAAACATGAGTATGATCTGTGAATGAATTAATAAAAACAAATAGATTTGTGAAATGGATCCGTTATTGCTTGTTCTTAATTATTCACCGATCATCCAAAATAAACACCTCTTATCTTTTCAACAATGTGTTGACATAAATAATTCGGCGTTTTCTTTCCTCGTTGCCGAATTTCCATATTTGCATCTAGGTGTTCCTCACTTCTCTTAACTTAACTGTATCCCTCAGGTTGGTGTGTGGCTTCCAGACGCTCTGCGACATAGTCTGCTGCCGTTCGAGGTCCAGGTTGTTCAGTTCATCCTCCAGCGACACTTCGAGGAAAAGGTTTCGCTCTGACCCCTTCATGAACTTGTTTCTCCAAATATTTCTTTGTCTCATTACACTAAGGAAGTCCACGGTTTAGGGTTTAGGGCATTAGCAGATTACGCTTCCTGCCAGGGAATTTAATAACGAAGGGTTAAGGGTTCTTGCAATCGACGCACATAAACTGAATTCATTTGCATGGTTTTGTTATTTCTAAGATCTAATTCATATCCTGGTAGTCGTCAGGGGTATGTTGAAACTGTGTCATACCTGCATCCTTTTTCCCATGTCAACTGATTTTGATCTACATGGCCTCCACTTGAACTTATCCAAGGCTTTGCAGATGACTAGAGTTTGAGTTTTGTCAGCTGTATGTACAGATTAAAAAGTACAACACATACCCTGTCCGAACAAGAGAATGCTTACATTTATTTTCATTATTGTTTACCAAAGTGAAAGAATATAATATGCCAGTAAAAGGCGAACACCTGCACGAATTGGTGGTAGGTGCTTAACACACAAGAAAAATCGACAAAAAGAATGCAAATGTATACAAAATTCTCCAACTGCTAGCGCACTGTGTTGACTAAACTTTCAGTATCGTATGAGAAAATTGTTTGCGGAGTTCTTGAAGTTGCCCCACTGTGAAGGATTCTGAGAAGAAATGTATATTTTTTTTCTAGGAGTACCACATGTAAGAAGATTATACAGATGAGGCATTAACGATGGTGATCTCAACAAGTTATTTACAAAATTTGTCACTTCCATTGCAATACAGTGATGGCAAACTGGCCACAGTATTATCCTTGCATTTAAGTGAAGTAGAAGCCAATCTTAGTTGTCTCGCAAGAACAGCAAGAGCAGAAACTGCATTGTCTGTAAGATCTGGTGTGTCATCTGTCAACACATTAATAAACGGAGGAATTGCACCAGCTGCTACTATCTTGAAGCACTTCAATAAAAAACTGAAAGATTAAACAAGGCAGTAGCTGCATCCCTCTTGCCTTTGACAATTCAGTCCCAAAGAAGATTTATCAAGGCTGGAATGACATCAGGCCTCTTTCCAATTGATTTTTTATATTCACCAACAGAGGAAAAGATGAAGAACACTGCATCTATTTCTGAGAACATTGATGATCGGCTGTATGCACTGTGAAATTTTCACTCTGAAAATTATTACTGTAGTAATTGATTTATTTCGCCTACTTATTTGATAAGTTATTTACAGATGCTTCAGTGAATTTTGAAATAAACACAGCTGCAGTACTCACTCTAATAAAAAACAGAAGAACAAATATAACACATATAGCACAATAGAAACAACTACATGAACGTAGTTATTTTTGGACAATTGTCCCGGAAAAACCCAATGTGGGAAAACCGGTGCAGAAGGTGAGGGTTTGTATTAATCTTCAGCAGTGAAAAGATAATTTACAGTAATTGTGACGAGCAAAATCAAATAGCATACACCTGATATGAATTTTTTGGACAATCCGGAAGAATTCCCGACACACGGGATGACTTCCTGCACCCTCTGCATCAATCTGCGTAGCCCCTCTACATAGTCACTGCCTGGACTGCGTAAGCTTTCGTGGAGGGCTAGTGCTGCTGCTCAGCGCTGCCTTCCCTTCATCTCCTGCCTTTCTTCTTCTCCGTCTTTGCTGACTTCTCCCTCCTCCTTTTGTCTCTGCAACCCCGCCTCTACAGACTCTGCCACTGAAATCGAATTCTCTTACTTCAGAATCGATTTCCTTCAGGTACTGAGAATGTGCCCGGTTTATTTTCCAAGTGACCCTCGAACCTACTCTTATAGTCTTCTCGCCGATTAATCAATGACCCAGATTATGTCTTTAATCAACGGCTCAGTTTAAAAGATGACTTGATCTTCATTTTCTAGAAGATTCACACTCTGCTTTATTAATACCCTATAATTATTTAATTCCCTAAGTTTAGACTTAGGGATCGCTATAAAATAATTAATTATTTTAATAAAGCAAGATCCGAGTGAAATTTCCACAAATGATTTTTGGGTTCCCTGGAATACTACTGTCCAAGCCTTTCCTCAAAATTTGAGAATTGGAACACTTCTTGATGCTATAAAATCAACACTCCCTCTTAGCGAGGAAAGTGTTGAAGCAAAGTACCGACTGTACTGCTCTGATTCTAAAGCACCTGCTGCGCTGCTGATGCCTTGGCTGCTGCCCCTCATCTCTGCACAACTGCCCTTACTACTGCCTGTGACACTATCTCTACCATTGCCTCATCTGTACTGCAGCTCCCTTTGACGCTGAAGTCCACCCAGTCCTCTACTAGAAAGGTTTCTTGACCATCCCCATATTTTCTCCGAAGTAAGTAAACTTAAATCTTACTTAGAGCCTTAGTGAGGATATCTGCCACTTGTTCTCCTGTAGGAGTGTACCTCAACTATACAACTCCTCGTTGGACATAGTCTTTGATGAAGTGGCACCTAATGTAAATGTGCTTCAACCAGTCATGAAACACAGGATTCTCAGAGAGCTTGATGCAACTCTGATTATCACATATAATTCCGGTCGGTTCCATCTTCTTCTTGAGTAAGTTCAAGAGCATTTTACGAAGCCATATGGCCTCGCACGAAGCTGTTCTTGCTGCCATATATTCTGCCTCGGTTGAACTCAGTGCGACAGACTTTTGTTTCCTACTGCACCAGGGAGTCATTCCTGATCCGAGACTGAAACAGTACCCACTGGTATTTTTTCGATCCACTATGCTATCAGCCCAATTTGCGTCAGTGAACCCACTCAACTAGATTTCATTGCCTTTGATGTACTTCAACCCATACTTGACCGTCCCCTTCAAATATTTAAGAACATGCTTGGCCGCTGCCCAGTGAGCCCTCCTTGGTTCCACCATGAATTGACTGAGGTGTTCACTGCATAACAGATGTGTGGTCTAGTGTTGATCATGTACATCAATGATCCAATGAGCTACCTATACAAGGTAGGATCAGCCTCATCATCCTCGGATGCATCTATCTTCTTCCAGTTTGTAATCATTGGCGTAGCCATGGGCCTACAGTGCTCTCGTCATATGAGCAAATGCTCCACTGTCAATATACCAAACTCTTGGAGAGGCTGGGTTTGACACACAAGCGAAATCCTCTTCTAGTCTGGATGCCAGAACAGATATGTCATGTTCCTTCAGTTTCTCCATGTGCTCTAGGGGACTGCGTGAGCCCTTGCGAGCTGTGACACTGTCGGATAGTCGTTCCATTGCAGAACTGCCCTTTCTGTCTTTTGCCTTTAGCTCTGATACCATGTGAAATTTTCACTGTGAAAATTATTACTGTAGTAAATTGATATATTTCGCCTACTTATTTGATAAGTTATTTACAGATGCTTAAGTAAATTTTGAAATAAACATAGCTGCATTACTCACTCTAATCAAAAGCAGAAGAACAAATATAACACATATAGCACAATAGAAACAACCACATGAACATAGTTATTTTTGGACAATTGTCCCTGGAAAAACCCAATGTGGGAAAACTGGTGCAACAAATGAGGTTTGTATTAATCTTCAACAGTGAAAAGATCATTTACAGTAATTGTGACGAGTAGAATCAAATAGTATACACCTGATATGAATTTTCCGGACAATCCGGAAGAATTCCTGACACACGGGATGACCTCCTGCACCCTCTGCGTCAATCTGCGTAGCCCCTTTGCGCAGTCGTTGCTTGGGTTGCATAAGCCTGCGTGGGGGGCTAGTGCTGCTGCTCAGCACTGCCTTCCCTTCGTCTTCTGCCTTTCTTCTTCTCCATCTCTACTAACTTCTCCCTCCTCCTTCTGTCTTTGCAACCCCACATCTACAAACTCACCCACTGAAATCGAATTCTTTTACTTCAGAATCGATTTCCTTCGGGTCCTGAGAATGTGTCGGGCTTATTTTCCAAGTGACCCTCAAGCCTTCTCTTATAGTCTTCTTGTTGATGAATCAACGACCCATATTATGTCTTTAATCAATGACTCAGATTAAAAGATGACTTGATCTTCGTTTTCTAGAAGATTCACACTCTGCTTTATTAATACCCTGTAATTATTTAATTTCCCTATGTTTAGACTTAGGGATCACTTTAAAATAATTAATTATTTTAATAAAGCAAGATCCAAGTGGAATTTCCACAAACGATTTTTGGGTTCCCTGGAATACTATTGTCCAAGCCTCTCCTCGAAATTTGAGACTTGGAACACTTCCCGATGCTATAAAATCAACATGCACCAAATTGCATAATAGATAAATTTAGGAGCGCAGTTACAAAATTTTCTTAAGATTTGGGATCCTGTGAAGTTAGCAGTGATACAAGAAAGGAATGGCTCCTGTCTCTGCCAGCAAGCTCTATTGGTCATGGTGCATTT
This sequence comes from Pinus albicaulis, assembly GCA_034641835.2. NCBI lineage: Eukaryota > Viridiplantae > Streptophyta > Pinopsida > Pinales > Pinaceae > Pinus > Pinus albicaulis. The sequence goes on along the minus strand of CM076584.1, from coordinate 1,526,965,988 downwards.
AGCATGTAGTGTGAGTTCATAAGCAACCTGCTTTTTCTCTTCAAAAGCTGTAACAAGTTTTCCAACCAGGAATGCTACAGTCATTGCAGCTTCTAAAGCTGCCTTGATACTCATGATACTTTCCGTCGAAGAACGTTTTTTGTTGTTTTAAGGTTTTTTAAAGGTGTTATTATGTGCATCACAATACTGAATAAGGCCATGGAGACTCGAGAGTATAATCTGGAATAAGATTTTTGGCAAAAGCTTTTGCCCATTCTTCGGACAAGTAGAGTCTCTTTCTTTGATCTATCTGGTAATGGGTGCTAGCTCATATGTTTGGCCAGTAAAAACAGTGGCTAGTTCTCTCATCAAATCAAGTGAGATTGAACATCTGGAATAACAGGGATATCCTTGGACTTCGTTCTAGAAACAGTGTGTTCACTGTATGTTTGTAATTGTGCATCAAGTTCCATTTTTGTAACTCTGAATAGGACACAATTGCAACAGTGCATGAAGACGATCAGGCCATGGTTACTTGGGAGCGGGAGCGAAAGTAGGGAACGGGAGCGGGAGTGCCATTTTCAAAAGCTCCCGGTTCGGAGCGTTTCGGGAAGCGCTTATATATATATATATATATATATATATATATATATATATATATATATATATTTTGATGCATATATGTCAACAAAAGCACGTAGAATAATGAATTAGACATAAAAAACATAAAAACATAGTTGAACCATATAACGTCAATCATCTAGAAGTTATAATCTTCATCAACCACGCCCACAAGTTGGAAACATACAACATATTGACTCTCGAGTCTCATGATTCATCAATTTTAAAGTTTCAAGCTTTCAAAATTCAATATATAACATTTATCATCATTGATTCATCGATTTCAAATTTCAATATATAACATTTATCATCATTGATTCATTGATCACCATAGTTGTACTTGTAAGCTAAGTGTAACCAATAACCATTACAACAAAGAATATTTAACATGAAATGAAATGTTATAAAATGAAACGAAATGAAACAACTTTCAACTTTCATGAAGCATCATATTCATAATTCATAATGACTTATAAACTTGAAAATGCCAACTTCAAAGTTTCACCTTTCAAATTCAAACTTCAACTTAAATTGTGATATATTGTTTACAAAAATTATCATAATAAATATGAAAGAGTCAAGTTTCAACTGTTAAACAGTTATAAAAGTTAAAAACTACTAGAAAATAGAAAAGACTAGTAAACTGTAAATCCATTTTATCTATTGGTTGGCCCCTTGCCACACCCACGAGAAATGTCTAATTTGTGAGAACCACGAGGCAATGGTGGTCTTCTAGTACTCTTAGGAGTACCACGACCATAACTAGAAGGCGGAGGGTAACGTGAGGATGTAGGTGGAGGCTGAATCTGCAAAGGAACAATAGCTGGAAATTGAACACTGGCACTGGAACTCGCACTGCTACTGGATGGTGGGACTGGCCCTAGGTGTGGCGATAGCATGGCTGCTGTTGCTTCATCATCATCCTTCAAAAGTTCTGCTTCCAATTCTTCCATATGTACAGTGTCGTCTTCCAAATTATCGTCCTATGGGTTGTTGTCCCAAACTTTATATGGTTGATCCTCATAAGCCCAATCACAGTAATGACTCAACAACCTCAAGTTGTAATGCACATAAACCAAGCTTTCTACTTGGTTTTCATTCAGCCTATTTCTTCTCACATTATGTATGAAGCTGTAGGTGTTCCAACATTTCTCTGCAGAAGAAGTATTTACAACTTGTGAGAACTTTTTTTGCCAACTTTGGCGAAAGTCCCATGCTGCCATATGCTTCCCACCATGTGAGAGCATCAAATCTATCTCTATCTTCCATTGCATGGAGAGAACCAAAGTTGCCAGTGCAACTGAAGTATCTGCCTAATTCAAGGCGCAATCTAGCACACTCCTCCCTGTCGGGGACCAACTTGTCTAATGCTTTCATGTATCCCTCTTGTACCTCTGGATCTGTGTGAGGTTTGATCCTAACCCCACCTCCAGGTGCAGGTTGGCCCAACCAAGATGGAGAGTAGTATTTTGGCATAAGGATATATGCTAAGGCATGTAGTGGAACATTAAGTTTATTCCACCGTGCACACACATAGTCGTGAATTATTGCATACAAGTTGGGATCATTTTCCTTAACAACATCTTTTATTTGCCCCAAAATGCTATCCATCTGCTCATACACCTCCCCAATCACTAGTTTATCTGTATCTGAAAAGAGAATCATGTGATAAATGGCCTTGGTGAAATTCAAAATTTCCCTCACACGTGCCCAAAATAAAGGAGCAAGAGCGGTCTCCTCTACCTATTCAAAACCTTGCCTGTCAACTATTGTTGCTGCCCTGTCCTTTAATACCTGCCAGTGTGGACTTGATACCGTGGCTGCCAATAACTCTCTTACCTTCAAAAGGCACCTGAAGGTGAGGTAATAGCTAGCAAATCTAGTCTTTGCTATCTTCAACAACTCCAGTTTTGAGTGAGTATAGAAAAGCCCATTGGTATTGCTATGATTTGTAATAAATTTTATCATTTTTTTTACCTCTCTTGTACAAATCACCAAGCCATTTGTATTGAGGTTGTTTGTTTTTAATTATATCATGCATCAAAAGGTTCATTGTGTGAACCAAACACGCAGACCAAAATATGTTGGGGTATTTATCCTCAATAATTGCTCCCGCTGCCTTACAATTAGTAGCATTATCAGTGATGACTTGGACGACATTGTATGGCCCAATACTTTCAATTGTTTCAAGTAATGGTTCTCCAATGTTAATGCCGGTCTTGAATTTGTTTGAATAATCATATGCTGAAAGGAATATTGCACCACTAACAAACACAGCCAGAACACTTATCAATGGCTTTCCTTTTACATTGGTCCATCCATCAGATACAATGGACACCCCATGCTCATTCCAAGAACTTGTCATTCTATTCAAAGAATGACTTATTTTAGCTTTTTTCATGATCAAGTCCCACGGTTCTGGCCTTGTCATACCCAGGGCTCCTGTATCCTTTGGGGGCATCATTAATGGTAGAAACCATTTCATGGCAATAAGGTGAGCGAAGAACATTGAATGGTGCCCCACATGCATAGAGAAACCGGAATTTTTTTGAATCCACATCACTCCTAGACCCTTCGTCAAGGAAATTAGATATGGTTCTACGCCTTAAGGAGATGTTTGGTCCAGGTGTGCCTCCTTATCCACTGCCATGGGTTGAAGTTGATGGACTTCTTTGTCCATGATGTGATGGACCTGATGGTGCATAAGAATCAATGAAACCCCTAGATCTTTTAGATTTCTGTTGGGAAGCCTCCTCTTCCTTTCTGTATTTCTCTCTCTCTGTTGCTGGCACACTTACACAAATTTTGATTCCTAGATTTTTATCTCCATCCCCTGGCATTTTCCCACAAAGGTGCCTTCTGGCACGGGTGTATGAACCTGTGTACTCTTTATTGCAATGGGGGCAAAGAAATTAAGTGGTTCCACCACCTTTCCCTCCGTCCTGCCTCTGAACATATTTCGACAATGGTGTTTGACTTTGGTCTTGTTTAGTTGGGGTCTCTGTGGCCTCATGTTCTCCACTCTCCCCTTCCTCCTTAGCATACTCCTGTTGTTCAGGGTTTTCATTAAATCCACTAAATCCACTTTTTCATCCTCCTCTTCTCGAATGGGCCTCTTTCTTCTACTCTCCAACACCATTATTACAAAGAAAGGAACCAACATGAAGAAAACCCCAAGCCATATAGCCATGATGTTTCAAGTTTCAAGTTTCTAGCCTGCAAAAAAATGGATGAATGCCAAATGGGAATAGGAAAAAATGCAACATAGAAAAAAAACAATTCAATTTTTCACTTTTCAACACATTAAAATGCAACATTGAGAAAAAAAATTCAAGTTTTCATTTTTGAACAACTTAAAAATGCAACATAGAAAAAAAAAAACAAGGTTAGAGAGTCCTAGCTCTTTGTCTTAAGTTCTGGCTCCTTCAATCCTCCTTGTTGCTCTCTTCAAGCTCCTTGCTCTCTTGCAACTTGCTCCTTGCTCTCTCCTTCTCTCCTTGCTCTCTCTTCATTCACAAACCAACAATGACAACAACGAGGAGGGGAGGGCTTTTTATTACCCAACCCCCCTCCCTCCCATAAAAATTGCCGTCGGGGAGCGTTTGGGAGCAAATGCTCCCCAAGCGCTCCCGCCATTTAAAAAACGCTCCCGATTCGTTTTTTTAATGGCAGGAGTGCTCGGGGAGCGTTCGCTCCCGAGCGCTCCCTGAAACACTCCCTAAAAAATAGGGAGAGTTTTTTCAGGCTCGGAAGCGCGCTCCCGAACGTAGCGCGTTTTCGGAGCGGGATCCGGGAGGGGGGGGGGATGCTTCCCAGCAACCTTGGATCAGGCTATTAATTAATAATAACTGAAATATTTTGATCTGCACCTAACATTTTTTCTAGTGTTTCATTTCTTCCTTCAACAACTCTGTCTTTCTTCAACGATCCCTTGCATTTTCTAGACACAAATCGTCAAAAATCTTTCTGAGTTTAGATTCCTTTGAGGTCACTTCCATCTTGAATTCATCAAGAATATCCAACTTATCTCTTCGGATTTGTTCAGAAATATCAATGAAAAGCTTGGCTCTTCTGGACAGACTGTGAACCAACTCAATTTGCTCCTTAACCTCGTCTGAGACATTCAACAATCTCAAGCATAGTACATCCAATGCACTAGCCATAACATGTGTGGGAACACAGTATATATTTGATATCCTTTGGTTTGCATGACAAACCAAATTCAACTTCCATCGCTGCTACGACCCTCCAGCAGATATTTTGTCTTCTGTAAAATAACTTATAGTTCTCTAAAGCATAACCATGCAGAGGAAGGCATCGGGACCCCTCCAACTCCAATTCTTCGAAAAGCATAGACAAAACCTTGAATGTTTTTGTAATGCAGATTGCATTTCTCCTTTGTTATTCTCTAGGCTTCTCACAATATATTATTTGTTCCGCGAGAGGAAGCAGAGCTTGTAATAAAGATATCGCAGAAATGCTCACTGCAGGTACAATTAGAGGGCATCTTGAAGTCTCTCTTTTCCTAAGCAGCCAATTGTTAGCTGGCAAATATATCTATTTCTCCACTAAAAACCACATTTTAACCCTGAATGGATAGAATAAAATTTAATATATAACAATTTCCCCTGAAAATCTAGAGTTTCCTAAATTCACAAATATCCTGGATTTATGCTATTTTACCTCCAACTATAAATATATTCTAAATTATCAATATTACCAATGATTATCTTGGACTTTTGCTATTTGTACATTTTTTCCTAAAATACAACAATTGTTGCAATTTAAACTAAAATTTCTTCGATTAAAACCGGATTGCAAGTACCCAACCTGAAATTCTGTAAGTTAGTCTGCGGTTGGCTCAATTTAGCATCCTCTAGGCTTCTCAACATATTATTTGTTGGGAAAAGAGGAAGTATAGCTTGTAATAGAGATACAACAGAAATGTCCACTGCAGGTACGAATTCAAGACCCCTTGAAGCCCATCTTTTACTGAGCATTCAATTATTAGCTTGTAATGCAATCTGTTTTTCCACCAAAAACCACAATCTAATCCTCAATGGATAGAATAAAAGTCTAATATAAAACAATATCCCCTGGAAACCTATAGTTTCATAAATTTACAAATATCCTGAATGTATGCCATGTAACCTCCAACTATACAGTTTTTTCTAAATTATCAATATTCCCAAAGCTTATGTTGGATTCTTGCTATTTGTACATTTTTTTCACTGAATGCAACAATTATCGCAATTAAATTTTAAACTAAAATTTCTTTGATTTAAACCGAATTGCAACTGCATAACCTGAAATTTTGTAAGTTAGTCTGTATTAGCTCAATTTACCCTGGAACAATGATATTTAAGCTATATGATATTTGAGTAAAATTCTTCAATTTAAACTGAATTGCAACTACGTAACCTGAAATTCTTTAAGTTACTCTGTATTGGCCCCATTTAGCCTGAAATAATTATATTTAACCTATAATTGCAACGATGTTGACTAGAGGCTAGAAATGCAGCAAGTTAACCTGACACTACTGAAATTTAACTCTAATTGCTATATTTTAACCTGAAATTGTGCAATTTAAACTGAAGTTGCCCAATTTAAACTGAAGTTGTCCAATTTAAACTGGAAGTGTTACAGTTTGATCTTTAATTCCATTATTTAACAACTTATCTATACAGATGAGCTTGAAATCTCTCACTAATAGTTTGCAGAAACTATCCTGCAGTGCTTTGGATTTCCTTTCTCTCCTTCCAAGATCTCATTCACCATAAATACAGACATATCTACAAAATCTTAGTACAATATTTAGTGTATCAGCCTTTAAATCTTTACATCTTGGATCTGAAGGATTTCGTGGAGAACACTACAATATTTATAGTGCTGGTCTTTAAATCTTATTCTTCTTCTAGCGTAAGGTTTTCAATTCACAGGAAATAAAGAACACTGAAATATTTTCCAGACAAGAACTCAAATATCTGGCACTTTCTGCTTAATCTTTCATCCAAACACTCACAGAAAATCAAAATAAAAGGCAGCAGGAAAAATATTTATCATGTAAAACCACTGTGCCTGACAAAAAAGGATCCTTGATCTATTGAACTGGTTTCTTGAAGCCCCGAAGAAAACTTCTTAGGAATGAAGAGAAATAGCCAATCAATTCAGATGATTTGTGAGAATTGAGCATATTTGTGTCAGTGTAAGTAACCTCTTCTCCACTATAATAAGTCATCTAGTGTTTGATTCCCTTATGCCTTTCAAGTTTACCAGGAAATTCTGTCTGGATTTGATGACTGTTTTTCATTCGTGCGTTTTGTGAAATACTTGGTGGCCTCCATCAGCTCTCAAGTTTAATTTCGAGTAGCTGGGCCCTCTTGTAGCCTGTGTCTACAGGTTCCAGAGTTGACTGGAGCTTCCAACATCCTTTCTGTCCATGCCTTCCAGTGGTGTAGGTGCTGACTGACAGGTGTCCGTCTCTCTGGAGAGTTTCAAGTCCCTGCTTTCTTTGTATTAAAGACACGACATATGGGGATTCGTTTTGATCATGGTGGGCACGTGTCTAAGGATGATATCTGTTTATGGTCTGAGTCATTGATGGTTGAAATTTGAAATAGGCACTATCATACCTTTAAGCTTTATGCAAGGTCTAGGGCTTTGTAAAAACTTATAATTTTGCCACAATTGAGCTTCTGCATTTTCTGAAGTTCAATGTTTGGCATGTGAAGTATATGGTGTAAGGTTGCTATGGTTAGTAGGTTACATTATAGTTGAGTGCAGGTCTTTTGTTTTATCTGGAGTGTGTACTGGCACGAATTTCAAACTTTCAAAAATCCCAAAGTCGAGGGAATGGATTGAAATCGACTAATCAGTATAAACCATTTGGAAGACAATGTTATTGGAACTGGACTAGAACTGGTGGAACTGGTTGGTCTGAGCGTTTTGATGCTTAAACTAGTCTGACGGTTGGCACAAAACCGGAAAAGGCTGTTTTTTTTTCCACTGAACTAGCCGCTTCTGTTGTGTGTACCATGCAACAAAGGACCTTCACATCGCAAATAAAATTTTAAAAAATAAAATAAAAATAAAAATAAAAAATATTATGGGTCAGACAGCCTAATATTCAACCCTAAGGCCCTATTAATGCTATGTAATTAATGGTAATGTTAAATAATAAATTTTTGAGGTAAAAGGATATTCATATGTAGAAAGTAGAATTATAGATCCCACTCAATCCTGAGGACTTAACAGTTTTTAGGACTTCAAGATTGGGGGGAATTGCTATGTTTCCATTGGATTTTGTCGTGTATGAGGGTCTGGAACTAGTATTTAATCAAAAGCAGCAAGCCCTCTACGTACCTTGATGTTAGTGGTATTGATTGTGGACCTCCTCTATCATGACCCTGTAAAAATGTAGACATCACTCAAATAAAATCTTGATTTGACATGTTAAGCTTTTTATTTTTTATTTTAAGGCTTAGATTCTAGAGGGTGATATTGATGATGAACATCTTAATATAGGCAATGATATTGATGATATGTATGTATCTGTTGTAACATGATTTTTTTTTTTTTTTTGCGTTAGAGACCATCTAGAGCCTCTTTGTTGATGTATTTATGTTACAAAGATGTATTGCACCAAATATTATTTTGGCTATATGCACTCTTACTTGCTATATACATGAAAACTTTTGCATATTTGTGTATAAATGGTTTGGATGCACATGAATATGTATGTTTTTATATTTAGCCATCTTGTTTTTCAAGATGATCTTCCCACATTTCTATGAAGACAATTTCCATTAACAATACATTCAGATATTCATTCCTATTATTTGTTTCTAATTAAAAATAATTTTTTACTCTATTAGAAATAAGAGTTTTTATATTTAGCCATCTTGCTTTTCAAGATGATCTTCCCACATTTCTATTCCTTAGTTGTACCTTTGCACCTTTAGGGGCAATTGCTAGTGTTTAGGCATAGTCATGACCGAAGAATCGTGAAGGTGGCTGTTTGATCCGGATTTATGTAAGAACGCAATAGAATACACATATAACCATAACTACAAAGGTGCAGCGGAAATAACACTTCATTTCATTAATATCAAAGAACTGAAATTTGCTTACAGACAGAATGGAAATAAACTAGCTAGGGCGCTGGTAGCTTATCTCTGAGAAGAGATGTGGCGGCTACAGACCTCTGAACTCTGTGTTACAATGAGGCTCGAAGGCCTATATATTGTCGAGAAACAATGGAAAACCCTAAACATCCAAAAACCTAACCCTAGGAGATGAAACACCAGACTATGGGCCCCGTTGGGGTAAATTGGTACATCAATTTCCCGGGGTTGTAACTTTGGCATACTATCTCCATTTGACACACATGATACATCGTTAGAAAGATCTATCTGAGGACTACAACTGCCGACCACGAATGTAGAATCTAGAACGAAATTAGATTTGCCGGACAAATGATGCCCAAAAAACGTCGTTTAGGGCTTCAAAACGGCTCCGAAAGTTTGGGACTCGAAAAATTGCTAAAAATAGTAAGTTGTGCCAAAACTGAAAAACTGAAAGTGACAATGGTGGTGCCCCAAGTGGCCACCAATATCCACCTGGATCACTATTAAATGTCGATGACACACTTTGGACCTTCATAGCTGTGACCCATCCGACCTCCATGTGGCATTCGAGGGAACCTTTAACCGGATCCAGGTATGCCAATGTGGTAACAATCCACCCCCGCTTTGTCGAGCAGTCTCATTCACTTCCTCTCTCGTTCTGACTGTCGAGGCTAGAGGATTATTGACAAATTCGCCGCACCTTAATCCTTTCCAGGTTAGCAGCTCATGATTGGTTTCATATTGAGTTGACGGTTTGAGTTTTTCCCTTCATATGCTTTTTTTCTCCAATCATCAAACGTTACTCTTCTCGCGACAACTTAAGTTATTTGGGATTGTTACCGTAGAACCAGTCCTAGATTCTTTCGAGGAAATTCAGCTGGAACGAGTTCGTTTGAACGTTGCTTAGCCAGACTCGTTCAACGCTCTCCTCCTTTACAAGGTAATTTATGCACTTCATAAGTCAAATTACTTACATTGCCAAGTTCTTTTACTTCTGTATGTTTTTCATTCAACTTTTTGTTCTTGCATTACAGGTTAAGACGACTCAATTTGGAGCCCTCACTTTTCTTTTCAGGTAAATATAGTTCTTTCCCCCAAAATTTCTTCATTCAACTTTGCCTTCTTGCATTACATGGTAAGACGACTCAATCTGGAGCCCTCACTTTTTTTTCAGGTAAATATAGTTCTTTCCCTCGACACTAGAATGGAAATTTTATCAGAAACCCTATTGACAGTTGATTGAATGTCCTCCTTTGTTTTATGTGTCTACTACTTCCATACTGCATAAAATGAAATAAAAATGGTAGCTTGCCAGGAAGGGTTTAAAGACATCTCGCACTGTTTCTTTTGACTAGCATATATATATATATATATATATATATATATATATATATATATATATATATATATATATATGTACTGCGTTCTATGAAAAAAGCTAGAGGAGGACCCTCTTTTCGGTTTCCATTCGAAGTTCTTAGTGTACAGATTGTTGAGAATTTGGAGGGCTGGTGATTAATTCAAATTCTCTTCTTGATAATTACTTGTGTGCTTACTAAAGTTACTTATGTCTTTTCTCCGTTAGCTTATTTAGTCTTTCATCAAGTCAATTACCAAAAATACAAAAGACACAAAGTTAGGCTCCTCGAGCCAGGGCAAAACCTCTCCCTCTTGGAGAGGAAAACCCGTAAGGAATTCTTCTTATAGATCTTCAAATGACAAGTACCATGACCAAGACTCAGACCCTTGACCTATGAATCCCTCCAAGACCTTGTCACAACTTCTTTATCTGCCTCCAATGCTGATCACTCATTTCTGCTACGACTTTCACTGATCTGCACCAATATTAGAGAACTCGATCTCTAACTTTATCTTCCTTGAATCTTCGTTGATAAAAAAATTTCTTCTTCCTTGATATTCTCTAAGATATTACCTATGTCACAGGGTTTGTCGGACCTAAATGTTGAGGTTCGAAATTAGCTGAACTTCAAAAATTTTATTAAAATTTGGTTAGGTTTGACCAGGTTCGGCGCCAGGATCTCTGTGTTCACGTTCTCTATGTTCAGCTCTGTAATAACCAATGCGAGATAGACGGGTGTAACCGTGTAAGGGTCAGAGCAAATGACCTACCTCTCTTGTGATGGTGACGATTTTGCTTATCCTCACCGCTATGATCGCGTGCTTGCTGCTTCGATGGAATTTCTAAATAGAATTACGTGATGGTCCACTAATGGTCCGACAGAAACTGACACAACTGATACATTAAATTATTTTGTGTCAACATGGCCCTTTCAAATGGCCATTACAGGTCTAAAATGGCAGGGCGTAAATTATAGGTAATGAAATTCAATTTTTTTTAAAAACTTAATGTATTTTATTTATAAAATTACTATTTATACATATTTTCAACTATAATAATTACTTTTAATATAATGAATTAACATATTTTCAATTATATCTAATTAAAATTTAAAATAATTATTTTAATATATTTTAAATTATATATAATTAAAGGAATTAGTGTTATTAAAATTTTTATTATAATAAATATTATAAATTAATATAGCTTATATTTAAAGAAAATTATAAATTTATTAATATAATATTTGATATAAATTATAAATATATATTAATTATGAACAAATATAAAAGATTTAAATATTTTTTTTTATAGATTTTCAAATTTTTGAATATGTATATGCATGAACCTAATGGCAAACCTCATAACAAATTTCATTGGAAAAATTGAATTTGAATAAAACTTGATTGTAGGCGAACTCGAATTCAAACCCGAACCATGTGACATTGATTTAAGTAATGTCATTGATATAATTAGATCCTATTATGATTAAGTTATTCATGTGTTTTACTAATCAAAATTCCTACTCATAGTTTTAAAATTTATTAATTGATTTTGATTTTTTTTATGCCATATATATATTTATTGAAAAATATATATAGTCGAACCTAATGTCGAACCTCATTACGAACCTCATCAGAATATTCAAACTCGAATCGAACTTAATCGTCGCCGAACTCGAATTCGAACCCGAACCGTGTGACATAGGATATTACTGTCCTTTTTAATACTGAAGATAGGAAGGTAAATCTCTGATTTACCTCCCTTCTATTTTCAGGCTTGAGTGTACTTCAATTGCTTATAACCATCCGATACATGTTGCAGTGATATATCTACACATAGATCATTTTCTTGTTCTCAGAAATTCCGCACTTTATGTGTTCTGTAATACTTCAGGAAATTCATATTTCAATTTGTATTTCAGTCCGCTCTTTCATTCGCACTTCAATACTCCCTGAACTTCGCACTTCAGAAATCTGCATATATTTCAGAAGAATCCGCATTATTCTGTGATGGATTGGTTCCCAAGACTTATTCGCATCTGTACCCATGAACTTCCGAAGACAGATCCGCATCTATACTCATTAATTCACATATCAACAGACCTTTATTAACGTCACTGTGATTTCTCAATGATTTGCATTTTTCTTCTTGACACTTCTTCATAGAGACCCGCACTTCTGTTTCAGTATCACGCAGGAATGCATGCTGCTGAACTTATCTCAAACTCGTCCAACAATCCGCACTGAATCACAGAGATATCACCGAATTTTTCTTTTCCAAATGAACCGCAGAGGTGTTGTATATATAGTGCACTTATCCAGTCTTTAGGCCGATCATACAGTCAGCTTGTAGGCCGACTTCTCAGCTGTTAGAAGTCCGACTTTTAACACATCATAATAGTTCAACTTTCAGCGTTGATGGAGGACTGAATTAGGCCATTGATTCACGGTTTCTTTGACTAGGTCTTGGAGCATTTCTTAGACTAGATCCTTCATATATATATATATGACACTTAATTACATTTAAATCTAGAAGACAAAACCCTAGATAGACATCAAGAAGAAGTCTATTAACCTATAATAAAATTTTGCTCATGAAACATTTTATTATCTTTGTCTCCTTCTTTACATAAATCCATAATTACATAGTCAATATGAAGATCCTTCATATATATATATATATATATATGACACTTAATTACATTTAAATCTAGAAGACAAAACCCTAGATAGACATCAAGAAGAAGTCTGTTAACCTATAATAAAATTTTGCTCATGAAACATTTTATTATCTTTGTCTTCTTCTTCACATAAATCCATAATTACATAGTCAATATGAAGACCGATCCTAGTTACACTTTTCAACACAGATTATAATGGCACTGTATCTAAAGGTTTTTGTTCTTTTTCTATCCTGTACTGTGACTTGGAATGTTTCTGTTTTTCTTGGTACTGCATATATTTATGGACTTAGGTTAAATGTGACTTACATGCATAAAGGATATCTGTTTATACATATATATGTATATTTTTACAGTTTTTTCTAGAATATAGTTTAGTTAACACGGCGGGACCTGCTCAGTTCACATGAGACCTAAATTTGCCAGGACCAAGGATAACAGAAACATTCCACTTGTAACATCCCAGACAAAGTAAAAGAAACTCTCACTCAGAGCATTTAAAATTGCAAGTTCAGTGACAATGTCAAAGCCTTAATAGAAAAAAACTGAAGAAAATTGCAAGGCCAACACGAATCCTTCAGATGAAGGGACATATCTTTAATTTTTGTATCTGCATCATGCTGCTAAAAATGACAAAATTATCTTACATGTCAAAGAAAACAACACTTAAAGCAGAGATTTGCAAGTAGAAATCACGAAGCTGCTCCTTGTTAATGAATTTCACATCATGCCATCCTCTTCTTCGATCGACAACATCAAAGAGCGCCAGTGCAAACAAATGTTTTGAACAAGAAATGCACGATCTTCCACAAAGAAAATCTACTCAAGGTAAAGCAAACTGTCTCAGAGAAAAACAAAAAAATCGTTTTATGAATCTAAGGGCGGTTGATATGATAGCGCATATCACAGAATCTTGTTAAGTGCAGTTGATATGATAATCCAATTAATGAGTTAGTTAGTTAAGCCAAAGTAAATGAGGAGTCAGCCAACAGTTCAGGCAGGTGGTGGATCCAACGGTGGAGGACATTTGAATCGTCTAACATTAGATTAGATGAAGCATAGTGAAGACAACAAAGACAAGAGGGGAGTTCATCTCAAAGGGAATACCTTACGACGTAACTAGTGATTGTTGAGTTAACTAACTCATGCGACTTGTCCTGCTTTAAATTAGAAGTCGAGATTCACTAAACTAAGCCTTTTATTTCCACGCATAAGTCAAATTGCTTCATGAACTGTCCTAATTTATTGGAACTCGCCTTAATTTTTAGGAATTCATCCTAAATTTTAGGAGCTCGTCCTAACTTTTAGGAACTCCTGCACGCTAAGGAAAACGGCTTCTTGGTCTCTTTGACTAAGGCACAAGTCAAAGAAGGACCTTTCTCGCTACTATTTTCAATAGACTTAATAGTTTTTAGGATTTTAGGATTGGGGGAATGCAACGTTTCCATTGGATTTTGTCATGAACAAGGGTTTTGAACTAGTTTTTAATCAAGAGCACCAAACCCTCTATGTACCTGAGATGTTAGTGGCATTGACTGTTGACTCCTCTACTAAAAATGTACCCATCACTTAAAAAAAATTCTTTACTTGACATGGTGAGTTTTTCTATCTTATTTTAATGCCTAGAGGGTGATATTGACGACAAAGATCCCAATATAGGCAATGATTTTGATGATATGTAGGAATTTTGTTGTAGATTTTTTTTTGTTGGATGCTAGAGGCCATCTAGAGCCTATTTGTTGATGTATTTTTGATTTAGAGATGGATTGCACTAGTTGTTATTTTGGTTATGTGAACCCTTAGATGTTATAGAAATGAGAACTTTTGTTTATTTGTGTCTAAATGGTTTGGATTCATATGGATGCACATGAATATATGCTTTTCTTTGAAATTTGAATATTTTATGTATTTTTGGTTGACCGGTTTTTTGGTCTTTTTTACTGGTTTCGGTCCGGCTCTTACTGGCTCCCAATTCAAAGGGTCTACCGGTTCAGTCAACGGTTCTAATAACATTGATATGGAGAAAGTGGAATTTCATATACCATTCAAATTTCAGTAGACGTAATAGTTTTGACGATTGGCAAGATTATAGTGTTTTCACCGGATTGCACAATGATAAATTTGCATGGAATGAAATGTTAGCTTTGGAATTTTATCATTATTATTTTCATTTTTAATTTTAGAGATGAGGACCACTATGCTGGAAACCTCGATATCCCCCTTGAATTTACCTAAAATTTGGGGGTGGGTTCTCCCACACATCCCCCATGTGCATCTCCCCACTCCCACACTTCCCCATCCCAAAAACTTTGTGGAATATTGCCTTTCGGCAGCAAAGCTCTTAGAATTGTGGGATTCAAATCAACCTGCCTTTGAATAATATTCTGTGCTAGCAAAGCTTTTGTTTTCAAAAGCTTCGGTACTCACAGATAGACAGTGTTGCAAATATCTCTGATTTTCTACCAATATTTCCAAATTTTTTTTGAGTTTTCCAAGTCATTGATTTTATCTGATATTTTCTGATCCTTTTAGGTTCCACGTTTATTCTTTTCTTGCTGACATTTTCTGATATTTTCCTCACTATTTCCGAACTCTTGGCAATATATTCCCTGCAATGATGTTTGCAACATTGAACTTCTGACCCAAAGTTGGGACGCAGTGCAATATGTTGCCTTACAGGTGCGTTTGGGCTGTGTTCAGTGAGTATTTGAATACTCACCAAGTCCGACCAAAAGCTCAGCCTACAAAAATGATTAAAAAAACATAAGAATCATAGTAACAAGATTCTATTGCATTGGCCTTTGTTGTACGTAAATTCTGCGGTAGTACTAAATTTGACAGTTTTTGTATGATACTTGCATGGTACAGTCAACTTGCTTTTTGTTGTCTTTAATTATATACTTCATGTATTTGATATTGTTAAATTTGGACAACTAGGTCCAAACTCCATCTTGTGATGCTCAGATGGAGATTCCAATATTTGTATTGGATTCCTCTTTCGGAGAGGTGTAAAATCGATATAAAATTGATTTTAATCTGATGAGCAGAACATTTATTTTGAATTTATTATTTATAATAAATTTAAGTGCAGGTCGGCCTTAAGATTTTACACCCCCAACAGATGTGTCACACACCTCAATGATGGATATAAATACAGTGAACGTTGGAGAGCTTTTCACTCATCTCATCCACACACTTCTCATTGGATACGAGCATCTAAGAAGCAGTTCTCACGTGGGAAAAGGATGAAGTAGCTGCAGCTGGAAAAATGACGAAATTTCTGCAGTTAGGGTTTCTGGATGAAATTTTTTGCAGTTAGGGTTTCTGGGCAAGTTTGACCAGCGTTGACTTTGGTCAACGCATGGTCCGTTTGAGCTGAAATTTTGTGGAGAGTTCGATTTTTGAACGCTGTACTCATTGGCACAAAAATCGAGGTCAAAAGGTTGACCGAAGTTGGCGCTGCGTTGACTTTCTTGTTGCTGCCCTGCGTTGACTTTTCTGGGGTTGACTTTGAGTTGACTGGATAATTGATTTGAGGACTGCTGTGACACATTTTGGGTTGGCCGACCAAGAAGACTTTGCTGGTTGAAGCATCCTGCTGACCGCCGTAAAGCACCAACACATTCTCCTGTTTCTGGTTTGTCTTCTACAGATCCACTGGTATGTTCTATCAGCATTTTACTTAAGTATTTATGTGATTGCTGTTATAAAAGTAAAATTGCATCAAGTATAGAACATCTACAAAAATTTACATGGTTTCAGAGCGGAGGTGAAGACAAGCCCTAACTTATAGCAATCACCAACTGAGAAAAATGAGTTCCACAAGTTATGGCTTCAAGGAGGATGACAAGCTGACTGGAAGGGATGACTTCGATGCTTGGAAGATGATATTAGATCTCAAATTGGAAGACCATGATCTCATGGACTATGTACTTGGTAAGATACAAGAACCTCCATCAACTGCTACTGCTGTTGCTAAAACCAAGAATAAGAAGGGGGAGATCAAAGCAAAGCTAATGATCAGGGAATCCATACATAAAAGTTTGGTTGCCTACATATCTGAGCTAGGCACATCCAAGGAGATGTATGATAAGCTGATACAAATGTTCAAAGTAAACAATGCAAATCAAGTGCTATTCTTCAAGAATCAATTGAAGAATCTGAAGAAAGGCAGGGATGAGTCTGTCCAAACATACTTTCTGAAATTGACCGAGATCAGGAACAATCTGCTGGCTATTGGGGAGACAATAGCCGATCGTGAGATGGTACTCACCGCACTTGGAGGGCTCCCATATGAATGGCAAGTATTCAACAATACCATTCTCAATAATAATACAATTCCTAACTTTGACGAGCTACTGTCAAGATGCATGCAAGAAGAGACAAGAATGAAGGAATACGAAAATGACAGAAATACTGCCTACGCTGCTCATTCTAGAAAGAAGAACTCTAGTGGTCCTAAGAACAAAGGAAGAGCAAGGGCCCAAGGAAAGAAGGACAATTGTTTCACTTGTCATAGGCCTGGTCACTATGCTAGAGAATGTCCTTTCAAGAAGGATTCTCCCGATAGTGATGACAACAACAACAACCGGAGGAATGGAAATCAAAGAAACGACAGGTCCAAAGGAAAGAGGAAGGCTCCCTCTGGCGGAAACAATCAACCTTTCAAAAGGTCTAGAAACTCCAGGTATGAGGTGTCAAATGTTGTTGATAAAAGAAATGAATACATTCTTGTATTTGCCCTCTCTGTTGCATCCCTGCCCGACACTATGGATGTCTGGCTGATAGATAGTGGTGCCTCAAGACACATCACTGGGTTCAAGGAAGCACTCTCTGACATGGTTGAGAAGGATACTAATCTGGAAATTATCCTTGGAGATAATGCTACATATCCCGTGAAAGGGACAGGGACTGTGACCCTCCACTTGTCTCAAGGACAAGTCCTACATTTGCAGGATGTACTCTATGTACCAAAATTGAAGAAGAACCTTGTGTCTATATCAACCATCGAAGACAAAGGCTTCAATGTGGCATTCACTGATGGAAAGGTGTGCATGTGGAAGAAGAATCTCAAGGAAGCTATCATGATTGGTTTTAGAGTTGGAACACTCTACCAGGTTGAAGGAAGTCCACTAGGAGCTATGACATGTGATACTATCCGACAAACTGAACTATGGCACCGAAGGTTTGGACACCTTCATTACAAGGCCCTTCCCGAAGCAAGGAAGGTGGTGACAGGATGCCCGATTTTGGAAATAATCATGAAGGTGTATGTAAGGGTTGTGCCGAAGGAAAGCATACAAGGGGACCTTTCCCCTCAAGTGTCACAAAGACATCTGATATTTTGCAACTGGTCCATTCTGATCTATCTGGTATGCTACCTGTGACATCCTTGGGAGGATGTTCTTACTATATAACATTCACTGATGACTTCTCCCGCAAAACCTGGATATACTTCTTGAAGAAGAAGGATGAGGCTTTCATGTGGTTCCATACCTTCAAAGCCTTGGTGGAAAATATGACAGGGAAGAAGATCAAGATTTTGAGGACCGACAATGGCACTGAATATGAGTCAAATGAGTTCAAGGACTTTTGTAGGAAGCTGGCATTAAGAGAGAGACTACTACCGCCTATACTCCTGAGCAAAATGGCGTTGCTAAATGAATGAACAGGACCATTATGGAAGCTGCCCGTGCCATGCTATGTGACCAGGGTCTACCGAAGTTTCTGTGGGGAGAAGCTGCGAATACTGCTGTATACATTCAAAACTGATGCCCTCATTCCGCCCTGGACTCCAAAACTGCCGAAGAGGTTTTCACTGGTAAGAAACCTGACGTCTCACATTTTAGAATTTTTGGATGTCCTGTTTATTTTCATGTGCCAAAAGAAAAGAGAAGTAAGCTGGATGCTTCTGGGAAGAAAGGAATGTTTGTGGGCTACAGCGAAACCTCTAAGGCCTATAGAGTCTATGTACCTGGTCAAAGGAAAGTAGAAATATGCCATGATGTCACTTTTGACGAAGATGCTTCCCTGAAGAAAGTAGTAGATCTTTCGAGATCTGAGGAAAATCATGAAGCAAGGTCTGGAAATCAAGAAGAACCGCAGAATGAGACAATGCCTGATGTTGAAGGACTAATGGACCCAATCGATCCATCTCCTTCACTGAGAAAGAGACCATCATGGCTCAGGGACACTCTCGAAGATGCTGAGGGACATGCTGCCCCGAGGGGGACATTCCGAGAAAGCAAGAAGCCGTGTAGATACCAAGGGTATCTCGCTGCCATGAGTACTATTGTACAATCTCAACCTGGATCTTTTGAGGAAGCCGTAAAGCATCAAGTCTGGAAGGATGCTATGCACGAAGAATATGAGTCCATAATGAAGAATGATGTCTGGGATGTGGTTCCAAGACCGAAGGACAAATCAGTTGTCACCGCAAAATGGCTCTACAAGATCAAGCATGGATTTGATGGAAGTGCTGAAAAGTTCAAGGCAAGATTTGTTGCCCGTGGCTTTTCTCAAAAGGAAGGAATAGACTATGATGACATATTTGCACCTGTGGCACGATATACCACCATTCGATCTATTATAGCCCTTGCTGCTGCGCAAGGATGGAGTCTTCATCAGATGGATGTCAAGACCGCTTCTCTGCATGGTGCAATAAAAGTAGAGGTGTATGTAGAACAACCTCTGGGGTTTGAAGTTCAGGATCGGGACACTCATGTCTGCAGGTTGAAGAAAGCCCTCTATGGGTTGAAGCAAACACCCAGAGCTTGGTACGAGAGGATAGATAGCTACTTGATGAAGCCGGGTTTCACTCGAAGTAATGCTGATCCAAACCTTTACTTCAAGGTTGTCCAGGGGAAGCCTCTCATTCTGGTGCTGTATGTGGACGACCTCTTCCTGACAGGTGCTGACCCTCTCATTCATCAATGCAAGAGGGAGCTTGTTGCTGAGTTCGAGATGAAGGACCTAGGACTGATGCACTACTTCCTAGGCCTGGAGGTCTGGCAGAGACGTGGAGAGATTTTCCTTTCTCAAGGAAAATATATTGTGAAACTTCTGGAAAGATTTGGTATCGTGGATTGCAAGTCCGTGTCAACACCAATGGAACTCAACTTCAAGAAGTTGAGTGGCAGCGCTGCTGGGCCCGTATTGGCAAATCCTACTGAGTATCGTCAACTCGTAGGGGCTCTGATGTTCTTAGTGAACACTCGTCCAGATATATGTTTTACAGTGAACACTTTGAGTCAACAGATGGTTGAGCCTCATCACTTTCACTGGGTTGGTGCCAAGAATCTTCTGAGATACCTTTGGGACACGATAAACCATGGGATGAGATACACTGTCGGGAGCGTGACACTCCGTGGATATACTGATGCCGACTGGGCTGGCAGTGTGGTGGATTGTAAGAGCACATCGGGATGCTGCTTCAATCTTGGTTCTGCTTCGATTTCATGGATGAGTAGGAAGTAGAAGTCGGTGGCTTTGAGCACCGCAGAGGCCAAATACATTGCAGCAAGTATGGCCTGTTGTGAAGCAGTTTGGTTGCGAAAGCTCTTTAGTGAGCTGTTTGGACATGTGCTAGATACCACCGTGATACTTTGTGATAACCAGAGTGGGATTCGCTTGACCGAGAATCTTGTGTTCCATGATCGATCCAAGCATATTGATATCAGGTACCATTTCATCCGGGATATGGTACAGCGAGGCGCCGTAAGGCTCGATCATATAGGAACTGATGAGCAGGTCGCGGATATTCTCACTAAGCCCTTGGGGAAGGTCAAATTCTTAACCTTCCGTGAGAGACTTGGTATCGTGGAACGACCCTATGATGTGGGTCCTGTTGGACGATGAGCTCGAGGAGCTCTGGGGGGCTTTGGGGACAGCTTCTTGGAGCTATGAGCAACCACAAGGCTAGGCTTGCCAAACCTTGTTGGTGTGCTTGGACCCCACCATTGTGATTATTGAGTTGGTTCACCTCTCATTATCTGTGCCCCGTGTGCATCCTACCCATTGAGTTCAGGGCTCATGGGAAGTACCTCTCATTTGGCCAATGAGATGGGAAAAGCTAGAGACCAGTAGCAAAGACTGATGGACGCATAAGAGATTGTCGTACTCTCTATCTAGGATGGCACGGTCCAACCACTTGATCTGGGATCAAGTCTAGTGAGGTCTCGGACCTCTGCCTGACTTCGGGTCAGATGAACCAACTTCGGGTTGGTTGGAGACTCTTTGTGAGTCCGATAGAGGTTTCGGACCTCTGGGCTGAATTTGTCAGCCGGGGGATGATGTCTTTGTGACTGACCCACTTTTGTTCTGAAATAAAGAGGCCAGCAAAGCAAGTTACGGCGGGATGACGCACAATGTTTGATTGCACTGGTGGATGGTGTTCTCCCTAGTTGAGAGGGAGTGTTAAATTTGGACAACTAGGTCCAAACTCCATCTTGTGATGCTCAGATGAAGATTCCAATATTTGTATTGGATTCCTCTTTCAGAGAGGTGTAAAATCGATATAAAATTGATTTTAATCCGATGAGCAGAACATTTATTTTGAATTTATTATTTATAATAAATTTAAGTGCAGGTCGGCCTTAAGGTTTTACACCCCCAACAGATGTGTCACACACCTCAATGATGGATATAAATACAGTCAACGTTGGAGAGCTTTTCACTCTCTCATCCACACACTTCTCATTGGATACGAGCATCTAAGAAGCAGTTCTCATGTGGGAAAAGGACGAAGTAGCTGCAGCTGGAAAAAGGACGAAATTTCTGCAGTTAGGGTTTTTGGACCAAATTTTTTGCAGTTAGGGTTTCTGGACAAGTTTGACCAGTGTTGACTTTGGTCAACGCATGGTCCGTTTGAGTTGAAATTTTGTGGAGAGTTCGATTTTTGAAGGTAGTACTCATTGGCACAAAAATCGAGGTCAAAAGGTTGACCGAAGTTGGAGCTAAGTTGACTTTCTTGTTGCTGCCCTACGTTGACTTATTCTGGACTGCGTTGACTTTTCTGGGGTTGACTTTGAGTTGACTGGATAATTGATTTGAGGACTGTTGTGACACATTTTGGGTTGGCCGACCAAGAAGACTTCGCTGGTTGAAGCATCCTGCTGACCGCTGTAACGCACCAACACATTCTCTTGTTTCTGGTTTGTCTTCTATAGATCCACTGGTATGTTCTATCAGCATTTTACTTAACTATTTATGTGATTGCTGTTATAAAAGTAAAATTGCATCAAGCATAGAACATCTACAAAAATTTACAGATATCCATCGACCCATAAACCCAAAAAAACAACTCAAAAACCCCAAAAATGTTTTTGAAAATCTTACATAGAGATATAAATATAATCAAAATTCCAAAATTTTCTAAGCATGAAATTTTTTATCTGACATAATGGACGTTAGTGAGGCTGAAATACTTTGAAATGGGGACAAAATGCATATTTTTATATCTGTGCATTGTATTGGACCTGCCAAGATAGGGATTTCAACAAAGACAAAACCATCTACACAATTTTTGCAGCTAGATTCAAATGTTCCGGGACTCCATAAATACAAGGGCAAAACACTAAGCAATTGGTTTTCACGTTAGATATCAATTGGGCATCAAAATTTCTCAAAATCTGCCAAGGAGTACAAGCCAAATTTGTGATTCACGTCTAACTAGCATACCTAGAGAAGATTTTCATTAAGGTTAAAGGTAGTTTCTCTTTTTGTGGCATTTTGAGGGGCATTTTTCTGCTGGTTTGTCCTCTCCTAATTCCTTAAGAAACTCAAATTATTTAACAAATAAAAAATAAATTAAAAACCTGCAAAAATGCCAAGAATCAAGGATTTGATCAAAAATCATTGCAAGGGCTCCAAGGAATGCAATTACAAATCATACCTGCAACTCAAAAACAAACGGTTCAAAATTTCAGCATAATTATGGCACCAGTATGTTATAGAGCACTAAAGTCAACACAGTAGCTGCAAGCATATGCAGTAAGTTAAGATAAGAAAGCTTCGCTAACCCTAAACCAATTACTAATCCTAACACTGAAAAACTTGCCGTAAAGAACCATTGCAACTCAACATGCGTGCACATGAAACATAAATTGCAAACGAGTTAGAGCTGCACACTCCCCTGTTCATGCTAGGGAGTGTTGCAAGGTTTTGTTAATTTTAGATAACGATAGTATGTTCTATGCTTAGAGCAATTTACTTCATTCTTTCTTATTAGCCATTAACATTGAGAGTAAATGCTGATAGAACATAAATAAATAACCAGAAGACAAGCCAAGACAAGAGGACATAATAATTTGGGGGATGCCAGGGAAAAACCCCAATGCGGGGAAAACCCTTTAATCGAATCTTCTTATTATTCTTCAAATTCAGCAGAGAGAGAAAGTATAATTTTCAGCAATCAACAGGATACCCTAGCCAGCAAAGTCACTGCTGGTCAAACAAGCAAAATGTCTCCCAATGGGGCTCGGTCAAAGCCAGTCAAACTCGGCCTCAAGAAATAGTCAAAGTCAGCCCAAAACAGTCTGCAACTTCTCGGTCAAACCTGGTCAATGTTGTGGTCAAACTTCGGTCAATGCAATAGTCAAACAGCTCGCAATTTCTCGATTTCTGTGCCTCCAACTGCGGCCTATGAAGATCAGATCTAAGCCCAAAAATTGAAGTAAAAAAGTCAAGGTTGACCCAAAGTCAACTCTGCAACAAAAACCCTTAAACAGTCTGAAATTTCCAGCTTCTCTTTCACATGTGCGGAGGAGAGAGAATATCTAATAAGGTTGTACGAACCAATCAGAGGGAGAGAGAATGTGTGAGGAGATGATGTCCAAAATGAAGTTTTAGTCTCTCCTATTTATATGCATCAATGAGGGTGTGTGACACATCTTTTGGGGCTTGTGAGCCTACATTACAATTCTGGCCGACCTTGACAATTTGCATGTGTGAAAAATAAATTCAAAATCCAACTTCTGCTCATCCAAACAAGATGACCTTTAGATCAATCTTGCACCTCTCCAAAAGAGGAATCCAACAAAAATATCATTTCCATCATATGAACAGTGCAAAGTGGAGTTTGGCCCTAGTTGCCAAATTTAACACTCCCTCTCAACTAGGGAGAACTCCACCTGTCCATCCATCTGTCAACCTGTGGAATCCTGTCATCCAGTACCATCATGTACTATCATATATCATTCTGTCATCCTGTGTCATCCTGCTGTCTCTGTACTTTGCCAGCTTTGCTCTGTTGTAGAAGAAATAATGAAGAAGATTTGATCGAGAGTGAGTCACAAAGACCTTGCCACTCTCCACTGACCCGAAATCAGTTTAGAGGTAAAAACCTCAACTAGATTTGATCCCAGATCAAGTTGTTGGACACAACCCATCCTAGACATAGAGAGTACGACAATACACAATGCGTCCATCGGGAATGCTATGGTCTCTATCCTCATTTCCCAACTCATTGGCTAGATGAGAGGTACCTCCCATGAGTCCCGGACTACATGGGTAGGATGTATATGGGGCATAGATCAAGAAAGGGTGAATCAACTCAATATCATAACAGTGGGGAAATAACACACCAACAAGATAAGGCAAACCTAGCCCTATGGTTGCTTATAGCTCCAAGAAGCTATCCCCAAGCCCCTTGGAGCTCCCAGAGCTCAAAGTCCAACTCTAGCAGGACCCTCATAATAGGGTCTGTCCACGATACCAAGCTTCTCACAAAAGGTTAAGAATTTGACCTTCACCAGGGGCTTCGTGAGAATATCTGCGACCTGCTCATCAGACCCAATGTGATAGAGCCTTACAGCGCCTCGCTGTACCATATCCCAAATAAAGTGGTACCTGATATCAATATGCTTGGAGTGGTCGTGGAACACAAGATTCTATGAAAGTCGAATCCCACTTTGGTTGTCGCAAAGGATCTCGGTGGTATCTAACACATGCCCAAACAACTCACTGAAGAGCTTTCTCAACCAAACAACTTCACAACAGGTCATACTTGCTGCAATGTATATGTCCTCGGTAGTGCTCAAAGCAACCGATTTCTGCTAATAATGGAGGATTTAGGCTAGGTATAATAAGCTCTAGGGTTTGGTTGATTTGGATTTTTGTGCTGGATGAAAATGGACCTTTAGAGCTAGGCTTGAAACTTTGGTAGGGTTATAAGAGCAAAAAATGCAGGGGAATAAAGGGGCAAGGTAGGCAAGCTTGAATGACCCTTTAAGCTTTATGGTTATGGTGTAGGATGAATAGAGAGATTAGGAACAAGCATAGAAGTATGAATTCATTCCTTAAGAAGAAAATAAACACAACATCATCATCTTATCAAAACAGGGCATTAATTCCTCATGAATCCTGCTTAAAACCTTTAAAGACAATGAATGAAAACAATAGATATGTAATGGAAAGAGAAAGCATTCAATGGAGTGACTTACAAAAGAGAAACATAGGCATACAAGCTCACCACATGAATCCTTGAATTGAAGCTGCAACTTTTCTCTGATTCACTGTATTACTTTGTCAAATTGAAATACACGAGCTCAAGGTCCAAGACTCCAATCCTTGAAAATGATTACAAAAGGCCTCATATAGCTACTGAGGTCGAAATCCTCCCTTGGAGGTCGAATTTGCCAGCAAGAAAGTCAAATGCATGCATCTATCTGAAGTCTGCTACACACTAGGGAGGTTACACAACAAATTCCTCCTTCATCTAACCACTAAGAGACATATCCTCAAAGTAATAAATGGAGGATAAGACACTTATTCAACTCCATTTTACCATTTACACTTACATTTTGACTTTTACATTCATCTACTTTCACTTTTTAACTTTTACAAAAGTCAAATTGGAAATTGGAGAAAATTACATAGTGAAAATTTTACAAAAATCTCAGAAAATTGCAGATGATCTTTGAGGCCATTTTTAGGCACCTTCCTGAAGTCAAAATTGAAATTTGAGAGAATGGTAAACTAGCCCTGTTTGTCTAGTTTCCAGAACATCTTGAATTTTTGAAAATGACCCATGGGAAGGCCTTCAAAAACTCATTCTCCCAAGGTGTCTCCAGGTACGCAACGCCTGTCAAAAAGAGGGGTAGTTTGCCTTCAAAAATTAATTCTCCCAAGGTGTCTCTAGTACGCAACACCTGTCAAAAAGAGGGGCAGTTTTCCTTCAAAAATTCATTCTCCCAAGGTGTCTCCAGTACGCAACGCCTGTCAAAAAGAGGGGTAGAATGTTGATTTTTGACCCCTTTTTCTCATTTTTGTCAAAATCTGAGCCCTGAATAAAAAATATGAGGAAATGGGTTTCGAGAGGAGGCTAAGAGCTTTCTAGAAATGCCGAGTTTATCACATTTGGAGCCCTGAGGCACTGTGCTTCTAGACCTAGTGAAATTTTCGAATTTTCTAAATTTGCACCAAATTATACCAAAAAAAAAAATTTGCTCCAACTCTTCCCAAAATTGGTCCAGAAGTGTTGAATGAGGTTTAATATGCAATCATGGAGGCATCGAGAAGCAAATCAAGTTTACCCTTCTCCTTTTGGTTGATTAGGGTTTGCTTAAGCTTGTCTTGCAATTGCTTGATTTTGATGTGTGCAATCTGATTTCTTGTTTGGTAGCGAGCAACCATGCGTTTATGAATCTTGTTATCCCTGTTTGCCTTGTCAAGGAGCTTCTCCAGGTGAGTGTTGACCTTCTCAAGCCAAAACTCCCTGCCCTTATTGATCTCATTTGCAATCCTCTCTTCAAAACTGAGTTCTTCATCTGTAGCATCTTGTTCTCTTTCTCTGTGCAATGTCTTTTTGAGACCCATGGTTCTTGGCCTCTTCATCTTCACTTGTTGTTCATGCTCAGCCATTGCTTTGCCTTTCTCATCATGTTTGTTTGCCTCAAACAACCTTTTTTCCAAAATCAACTGTTTTGTCTTCAGATGTTGGTTTTCTTGCTCTAGAAATGAAATGACAAAATTTGCCCTTGCCAAGTTGTCTTGGAGCTCTTTGATCTGAGCATCCTTGTCTTTGATTACCCTCTCCAAGTTTTCTGCTCTTCATGGGCCTCCAAGTCAACTAAGTCAAATTCATGTTCCTCCTCATCATGCATGGATGTCTCATGCTGTGCTGATGGTGATCTCTGTTGTGAAGTATGTTAGGTCCCTTCCTCATTCCGAGGAGCAAACACAAGCCTCCTGCCTCTCTGATAGGTGAGAGTAACCTCAGGCCTAGGCCTCTTTGAAACTTTAGCAAGTTTGCTTGATGATCACACCTCCATAGGCTGTGTTAACATGGTAGGTGATATGTTTTGTTGCTGAGTTGCTATAGTAGTTGTATGCATTTCGAAGGCTGCCTCAATGAAGGTATGCCATGTTATGTTCTTCTCTGCCAACTGATAGAGAACTATGATCTTCGCCAAGTTGTGTTGAAAGAGGCTAGGGTAATGTTCTGTGTTCATGATTTGCACTTTTTTAGCCGTCTTGCTTACACTCCTATACAAGAAATGGCATAAATTAAGGGACTTACTGCTGTGAAGTGCATGAGCAATCTAATGTGATATTGGTACAATCTGGAAAACCTGCCCTCACATGTGAAAAATTTCATCACAACCTTCTTCAATGGTGCATACCTCTCCAGCAAGTATCTGAATGGAAGAATATGAGAATGAGTCTCCTTGTTTGTGATTTTATGTAGGGTTTGTATTGCTCAAGGTCTAGGTTCATGCCTTTGAACCAATATTCGCCATGATTTGGTATCCCTGTAGCAAGGGAGATGGCATCAACTGAAAATGTGAAATCAATCCCTGCAATGGTGGCCCTTTCTCCCTTCAAATTGGTGGCAAACAAATCTGTAAGCTGCTCATGGTAACTTACCTCCTCCACTCTTTGACAAAACCCTAAGCAGTTGACATCTTCAAAGCATTTTCTGATGAAGGGTGAGGAAGTGATTTCACTGCAATTTGAGGGCTCATACCTCAGTATCTTTCCCCCTTTGTGATGTTTTCTCTTCTCTGATGGCGAAGAATCTCCTTCCATGATTGAAACCCTAAATGATAGGAGGGGAAAAAGCAGGGAAAAGTGAGTAAAGGGATGAAATGAGGGAATTAGGGAAGGGAGATGGGAGTAGGAAAATTTAGGGAGATGGGCAGGGGTCTTAGGAATCTTTAGGGAGTGAAATGAAGGGAAATGAGTGAGGGAAATTCAAGCATAGTCCTAGCTAGGGAAATTACTCAATTTGTTAGAATAGGGCTAGGGTTTATAGGGAGATGATGCAAAATGAAGGGAAATGGGTTTGTGATGGATGGAAATGATGAATAACTTGCAAAGAGAGGTGTAGGGACACTGATACTAGGGTTTTAAAGCATCATTTCATCATTTGTAAACCAAAAGCATGCAATTGATACAAAACCCTAGGAGACTAAACTTGTGATCAATTTCTCGGCATGCAAAGCAAAGGAGGGCATGAACATGATTACACTTGTTATGATGTTTGGAGGGTGAAAATTTTGGATTGGAAGCTTGAAAAACTGATTTTGGTGATTTTTAGACAAGTTTGGGCAACTCTGCCCCGTGCGCAGTGCATTTCACTGGTGCGTAGCGCTTATGCGCAACGCCTCCTCCAGATGCGCAGCGCAGTTGTTTCGGGAAATAACTCCCTAGAGGTCGTTGGGTCAAAACCTCCACAGAGCAGGGCATGCTATTCAAGAAGGACTCACACAACCACACTTGTACGCTAAAAACTAGATAACATCGATTGTAGAACTCACCCGTCGATCCTACATTTGATGTAGATACCGCAGGGTCCAAACCCCCAGCAACCCTTCTTCCTCCTTAACTTGAAAACCAAGAAGAAACGTGCACGAAAATCTAGTTGTACAGCATATATTTATCCTAAATGTCAGTGTAATCCATGTGAAACATCATATAAACAATAATAAATGCTTAATTAATAATCTTTTCACATATACAAGCAGATATTAACACGTGAATTTAGGAACAAGATGGTTCTTCTTTATTACGAACAACATGTACAATGATAGTAAGGTGGAGAGATCACCTGAATCCTTCCACGATCTTCGAACAGACCGTCGTCCGGATCCTTCCCGCCCTTGCCTTGCTAAGATACTTTCAAGACTTGTGCACACGAGATGACATATAAACTGATGAACATCTCTAGGAAACAAGGGTTTCCTGTAAAAATCTGGGAAGTGCAGGAGGCACGGGAAATCAGACTTGAATTGGGGCTCCAACAAAGTATAATATCTATAATTTCTCTCTCTCCCTTAGGCCATACACATGAGGGGCTTTTATACTCCCTCAAAGTAGTTTCAATCAGTTGGAAACAGTTGGCCATGGGCTGGGGGTGGTTGAATTACTGGAATAACCATCAACATAGCCTCGAAAATAGGGAATTTTATATATATTTTTAATGATTTTAATGGCATACGCAGAAAAGTATATATGGACTCGCGTATACACGCGGAAAAGTCTAGGAATACCCGTGTATGGGATTTGAAACACTGTTTTTTATGAACTTTTATCCAAGTCTGTGGGAATGGGTGCCCAAGGCCAAAAAGACAATCATGAATCACATGAGGGTGAAAAATGATGCTATAACAGATGCCCCCTAATATATGAGGTCAGAAGGGGTACATGACGGCCGAAATGTATTATGTGCATAGAAAGAACTTCGCGAGGACAAGAGAGGACTTCACCAGATTTCAGCCTGCCAAAAACCAATGAAAGAAAACAGAGAGTCAACTCATGTCTGAGGCGGGCATACCCATGCTCAGTAAAAAATACATCCATATAGAAAATACAGAATAGGTCCAGAATGTATACAAGTATAGCTGAACTGAAAGTACACAATGAATCATCTGAGCATGGCCCGGAAGTACAAGTCAGAATCAATGTCCAAGTATCACATATATCAAACTGATGCATAGTGCTGAAAATAGATGTCTGATCACAAAAGTAACTGAATCTCCAAGTACCAAATCATAAGGGGTGGAACACATGGTACAATCACGCAACTCGGGAGCCAACATATAGGATGCTATTGTACTAAACTGCAACATATAAGGGTGAACGGCATCACTAGCAGAAATTGAATGGACTGTCAAAAGTGAACCGAAAGATGCTAATGCAACCTGAGGTCTTCACCGATCTCGATGGCACAATTCTACAAAATGGGAATAAATGAGCTGAAGTCGACCATGTGAGAAATCGTTGGATTACCAGTCAATGATGTATACCGTTAACCAACGCGAGACAACCCACCAATAATGAAAATGAGTGTCAAGGTGCCCCAGTACAATCTAACAAGTGCGAATAAATGAGTTGAAGTCGAACACTTGGAAGAATCTACCAATCAGGAGGCAATGATGAATCCCCACTGTCGATAGCGAAGAGTCTGCCACTGATGACTGCAAACCCTAAGGTACTGACAAAAAGACTCTAGATCTTATTCCCAGAGCAATGAGTCGGAGTCGATGGGAAAAGATCTGCTGGAAGGAAGGCATTAAGGCATCCCACATCAATCCAGCGCGAGTGTAACCCGCAGGCCAAAATTTGGAAGGAATCGGACGAAGCAGAGTGACGAAACCAAAACCGAAGTATGTTTCCGACATGCATAAGATGAAGCTAGCGCACGGAAGAAACCCTCTGAACCAACCAATAATGAAAGCTGACACAGAGGCGAGATATCCACCGATAGGGTCAAATGGAAATCAAGGTACTGCACGAATCCCAAGTGTGATAATGTATGCTGACGTCGAACACAAGGAAAACCACTCAGTCAGGACCCATAATGATGATCAAATGCTGAGCACAAGGTCACCTATCAATAATGGAAATAGGGCCAGGGTGCGGCTCTAGGTTTGCTCTCAGAGCAATATGTTGTAGTCGATAAGAGACAAACCCGTCGGCAAGAAGTCAATAGAGACCTTCTCAAACCAGCACGAGCAGAAGACCAAAACATCAAATGTGATAGAACAAGACACTGCCAAGACCGGGTAGGCCGACTGAATAATGAGTCAAGAGACACCGCAGAATGGCCGACTCTGGTTAGACTTCCCTTGAACAAAAGCACGACTTGTGATGACCATGGCAGTAAAAAATGACACTGTATAAGTCTGTTATGCAGGAGGCAAAAACAAACTCTCCATATGATTGGAAGAGATAACCAATTGGGGGAGGACTGACCAGTGAAACAAGGCAAAAGGCTGAACCTAGGTCAAAACTAAAACCATCCCAAATGAAGGAAATATATAAGTGTATGTGCTTTGTTCAAGGGCGACAAACTAACACTGTACTGCCATCAAATTACGAAGTAACATCTCGTTCCCGCTCTTTTTGTTATATTTGATTTTTTTTTGTCTTTTTCATATAATAAGCCTGAAAAAGAATAAAAGAATGCTATGGTACAATGGATAGAACGAGTATCAAGAAACAGATGCACTAGTTCCTGGGATAGGAACAATCCTATGCTCAATGCAAGGTGGCGGAAACTGGTCAGCGATACTCAAAGGAATGTTCCATCCATGGGTAAAAAGGGTGTCAAGTCGCGATAGCTAAGTGCATGCAATGGTTAACTTGTAAAAATAGTCAAGGTCAAAATATGGCTTAAACATCAAGTCCAAATGAAGCCAGCTAAAGGCCAAGATAAACAAGTAGCCAATATGCAATGCAGTAATACAACTCAACAACACCAGGGAGCCTCTAGAGTAATAGCCAGAATAATGATAGTGAAGAAGAAGAAGAATGAAGCTTCAACACATAAGTCACGGTGGGACTAAAGAGGACTCCCGAGCCTACATAGAACGCAGCATGGGCAACAAGTGATAATGAGGAACTAACTAGGAAGCCCATGTAAAGGAAGGCTCTACCACCAAGTCATGATTAAATAATCGGAGAGTGAAATGGGTGAAATACTCATGACCTGATGGGATCGACCCTATGGCAAGTGATCAGAATGGAGGCTAGTATGCAAAATGCAACGGAAAGTGGATTTCCTAACCTATATGCCAGTGAAGATCATATACTTGCCATGACGGGTCAGCAGTCATGGAACAAAAACCGAAAAAATCTCAACTTCATCAAAATGTACCTAAAAATATACCAATCTGGGCACTTCCAAGAATCTGGGTTATGCAGCTTAAAATAGATTGAAAAAATAAGGATAACAAGTTTTTGCAAAAATTTTCAATTTTTTGGGCATAAATACACATGTTACCTCATATTTGGTTCATTGTTACTTGCCGATTTGGAAAAAAGAGCTCTGGAGAAAAAGCTTCTTCTGTCAAAACAGGAGCAATCGACCGTCAAACTTCACCAAACTAGTCAGGTAAGCTCTTAATCCATCTTTGTCATCAATTTTGTCCGTTCATAAGTTTAAAATTTGGGAATTTCACCGTAGAAATATTTTTTTAAAATTACGGTTCTGCGCATACGCGGGTTTATATTGACCAAGCCGCGTATATACGCGACTGTGTACAACGAAAGTCGCGTATGCGCAACCCGAAATGAAAAAATACGTTTCTAATGGAAAAATTATTGAATTTGTTCAGGATGACTATATCTTGGAGAGAACGTGAGCTCAGTGCCATTGAAAATGAAGTAATGCAAGACCAATTATCGCTCAATATTCTCCGAAATTGTGGATTGCTCAAATTTTTCAAAATGCCAAATATGAAGAGTAATGTCCGGTTGCTCGAAATGCTTGTGAATTATTGGGAACCAGAGGAATACTGCTTCATAATAGATCAAATGCCCATACATATTGAAGTGGAAGACATCTATTTTATTACTGGACTCTCTTGGAGGGGAGACCCAGTAGATTTGCACGGTAAGCCTTTGGGAGGGCTCACAGTGGATGACTACGTCCACGTCTACTGTACAGAGTGGTCCAAGAAAGTAGGGACCCAAATTTCTATAAAAGATTTAAGAGAATTGCACATGAAAATTCTCCTTTTCACCATTGGAAGGGTAGCAGGATCTACTTCCTTACACCAGTCATCCAGGACTCAAATGAGTATAGCTGTGGAATGCTTAACTCATTTATATGATCGGTGCACAACTCTACTAATGAACATGAAGCAACAATTGACTTCGATCCGGAAAGCAAAAACAAAACATTTTGGATATGGTACGATCTTGATGACATTCTTCTTTGAGAAGATTCCTGGGCTTCGATCCAAAGTGATCTCTTCAATCAGTAGCCCAAGAGACCCAAGAATTGCCCGATGGGCAGATTTGATGAAGAGACTGGGGGGAAGTGAAGTTCCCCGAACCACTTGGGATGACGAGTTCTTCCAATGGTGGGCATAAAAAGTCATAGCAGTGGAGGACTACCCTTATGCTGGGATGGACTTCCACGGTGATCCAGACCTTGTCCTTCCACCTGGCGCGGCATGGGGCACAATTGGTAAAATTGCAATTTTTTAACTTATGTGATTTTTTGGATTTTTTCAATATATATGAAAAAATGTAAAAACATGTTTTTTGATTGAATTCCAAAATGACTTACAATATTATAATGACCATGATACAGATGTTGGACCAGTCCGTCCTGAGGGTTACCCACGACATAAGCGCCGTAGAGGCGAGGTGGATATAGTAGACCCAGACAGGACCCTCCACGCTGTACGAAGGAACTTGGAGGGGTTAACTCGCCAAGTACCTATGGCTGATTTGGAAGATCTGCCTGAGGCCATCCAGAGACGGGTGGTGGGGGTACCACGTGACTAGGTGCGGTTATTCCACCGAGTCGCTACTGCAGTCGTGTTCTATAGGAACACAAATTTTGGGCAGGGACCACAGGAGTAGATAGATATGATTACCGGATGATTGTATATTTTTTGATACTGAACATGATCGGGCATAAGCCCTAATTTTTTGTATGACTTATGGATCCAAATTTTGTATAGTTTTTTGA
Organism: Pinus albicaulis; assembly: GCA_034641835.2. NCBI lineage: Eukaryota > Viridiplantae > Streptophyta > Pinopsida > Pinales > Pinaceae > Pinus > Pinus albicaulis. The sequence goes on along the minus strand of CM076584.1, from coordinate 1,526,932,293 downwards.
ACACTCTAATGATATATATATACAACTATTTTTGATGTGATGTGACAAATGTATAAACATGTATGATGTTTTTTTATAATTAAATTTTAATGTATTGAATGATTAATATGCCAATCAATTGCTTGATTAGCTAATGAGTCTGCCATCCAATTGTCAGCTCGAGGAATATGAATAAATGTTAAAAATTGGAATGATCTTTGTAACAAATGTACCCTAAAAAACAACCGGAGTAAAAATGGATCTCGAACCCGATAAGTATTGTTCAACTGCGACACCACCAGCTGGGAGTCCAAGAAAACTACTAATGAATCAACACCCAAAGATATTGCCTCCGAGAGCAGATAAATAACTGCAGTGTATTCTGCTATATTATTGGAAGCAGGGCAAATGCAGACTCCTCTTGACACTAACAACTGACCGGATGGACGATGAAGCACCCAAGCCGCGGAAGCCAAGTTCCGGGTGTGTCTACTAGCACCATCGGCGAACCCAGAATGACTCATGACATTCGACACAACCTGCCAAAGAAGATAAAAAACATCACCATCACATCAAAGACCAAAAAACCAGATATGTATAAAACAAAACTACTATACAAAAAAGCAAAATTCTAGGCCGAAGCCTAGGCATAATACTTTTTCAAATAGAGCCCATTTCTAGGCTCCGGCAACTCATTTCCTTCGAAATCAATCAAGGTATATGCTCCTTTTTTAAGGAATTTTTTAACGATAAAGGGGCCATACCACATAGACTTAAAATTTCCTTCCCCCAGGGTATCTTTCTCCTGGGCATAGACCAAAACAAGGTCGCCTTCCGAGAAAACCCTAGGTTTGACCGCTTTATCGTACTGAACTTTGACTCGTTTCTTATGTGCCTCATTCATCGTGGTGGCATCTCGACGCTGCTCATCAAGATGTTCCAAATGAAGGAGGCGTTCTTCAAGACTAGAAGTGTCAGGAAGAAGCTCAACGGCTAACTTAAGAGAAGGGATCTCACATTCAATGGGAAATACAGATTCCAGCCCGTAAACTAGTTGAAACGGAGTAAAGCCAGTTGCAGTTTTCACTGACGTCCTGTATGCCCAAAGTGTATGATACAACATGATATGCCAATTGGATCAAGCTTTATTAATCGTCCTTTGAAGAATAGTCTTCAAGGATTTGTTCACGGCTTCCACTTTCCCATTGGCCTGAGGATAATACGGAGATGAATGCTCCTGCCGGAAACCTAATTTTAGAGCCAACTCAGCCATCATGCTATTCTGAAAATGACTGCCATGATCAGTGACAATCTCTCTAGGAATACCAAAACGAGCAATAACCTGGTTGAAAAGAAAAAGAGTTGCAGTCTCACCATCATTCCCAAAAGTAGGCATAGCCTCGACCCACTTCGTAAAGTAGTCTACTGCTACAATAATGTACTTGTGACCTTTAGTCGAAGGCGGGTTACAAGTAGTATAATCAATACCCCACTTTGTAAAGGGACCGACAGTAATGACTGGAAAAAGCGGAGCTGGATGAGCGCGCATTTTTCGAGTATAAACTTGACACGGATGACACTTTTTGACCGACTCCATACAATCTTTGAAAATCGAAGGCTAAAAGTATCCAGTACACAAGATATTTTGGGCTATAGCAAGCCCAGATAAATGACCACCACAAGCTCCACTGTGGCAATCATTCAGCACAGCCTCAGCTTCTTTGAGAGTTAAGCAATGTCTCAGGATTGAATCAACCCCTCGACAGTATAAAGAATCACCAATAATCAAGTAATTTTTAGCTAAGTGACGCAACTTACGACGCTCATCTTTCGAAAAAGTAGAGGGAAAATTTGCAGTTTAAAGATACACAATGATATCTCCATACCAAGGATCCTGTGGAGAGATGAGAAACAAATGTTCATCCGGGAAGGATTCATCATAGACTATCTCTTCTCCACAGGGCAACTCAGAGATCAATTCCGCGAAAACTAATGATTTCTTGGACTTGGCAGACATAAACTCAAGATCAAATTCCTGCAAAATCACAATCCATCTATTGTATTTGCCCCCAATCACTCGCCTACTGAGAACAAACTGAAATGGATTGGCTGCTGCCAAAACATAAGTTTTTCGTAGAAGAATGTAATGCCTGAGTCGCTGCACAGCATGAACAGCTGCTAAAGCTAGCTTCTCTATCGGAGTATACCGGAGTTCAGGTCCTACCAAGCCTCGACTAAGATAGTATATAACATGCTCTGCCAGAGCATTGTCCTTTTGAACCAGAACCATACCAATGGTAGACTCTGCTGCTGCAAGATACAAAAGGAAATCCCTGCTATAATTAGGTGGACTCAATAAAGGAGCAGAGGTCAATGCTTTTTTCAAAGCATCGAATGAGCGTTGAGCGAAGTCATCCCAAAAGAATGGAACTCCCTTCTTCAACAATCTCATAAATCCTTTGGTAACGTCAGCGTAATTTACGATAAATCTCCAAAGAAAATTAGCCTTTCCTTGTAGACTTTGAAGTTGACGAATAGACGATGGGGGAGGCAACCGAAGTATTGCCTCAACCTTGAAGGGATCTACTCTAATCCCTTCCCTAGACACTATAAATCACAATAACCGACTGGATGTAACCGCGAAAACACACTTGTTTGGATTCAACCTAATCTTGTAAAAACGACATCGTTCAAATACTTGACGGAGGTGAGCAGGATGATCAATTCTCTTTCGAGAACGAGCAGCTAAATCATCCAAATACGCCTCGATAATATGTTTGATGTCGTGGAAGGCATATGACATGGCCCGCTGAAACGTAGCTCCAACATTTTTAAGACCAAAAGGCATCTTCTTGTAAGCAAAAGTACCCCAGGGACAAATAAAGGCAGTGTTATGCTGATCTTCAGGACGGATAGTAATCTGATTATATCCGGAGAAATCGTCCATGAAGGAAAAAATCTCATTACCGGCACACATCAATAATCTGATCTATAAATGGTGTGGTGTAATTATCTTTCGGACATGCTTTATTAAGGTCTCTGAAATCAATGCAAACTCGAATTGTTCCTTGTTTCTTATCTACGGGAACAGGGTTCGAAACCCACTCAGTCAAAGGAACAGGGAAAATAAATCCCGCCTTAAGCAGCTTCTCCACTTCGGCTTTGATAGCTGCAGCCTTCCTAGGATTGATCGGACGAAGTTTTTGCCTCACAGGCTTAGCATTTTCGTAAGTCTTGATCTCATGCTGGACAATAGATGGATCTATACCAGGCATTTCCTCATAAGACCAAGCGAATACATCCCTAAACTCTTTAAAGTGATCGGTGTAAATTTGAATCTCTTCAGGGGAACATTCAGCTCCGATGAAGACATTCTCACATTGGGATACCTGGAAATGTTCACCAGGATAGTTGGAGAAATCACAGCCATGTTCCCTTCAGCATATACCTGTGTTGGTGCTAAAGGGTTTAGGACTGGGCGAACAGGACCAGGAGACAAAGGACTTGGAAAACTTGATTCAACTTCGCTCAAATCAGGTAAAAAGTAAGACCGATGATGCAAATCATCCCACGGTCTATCTATACCAGTCATAGCTTCCAGGATGGCCTCTTCAGATGGAAGAGTGGTATCAAGGCAATCCTGGGCAGAAGAAGAACTAAGTGTCCAAGCCGGAGCCACATCTCCATCCAACTCATCCGGAGAAAGAGGAGCTGGAATGGACTCTGTAGAGTCAACAATAGATTGATAAGCAATCTTAGTTGCAGACATCGGAAATGCCATTCCACCCACTTCACCTTCCGCTAATGTGGAGGTAGGGGAAGGCAAGGTCCAAGGATCCGAAAAATAATGAGTTCTGAAGAACCCTCTTCGAAGAGGAGCCCTGGAGGATGAAATTGCATTTATATGAACGGTAGGAGGTGGAATATCAAAAGTACCCATCAAAGAAGAATACATTCCAACCCCTAAATTCTCAACAGGCGACTTGGTATTATCCAACTTTGGAATAGTTGAGTCAGTAGATGCATTCGGGTCTATAGGAGAACAGTCCAGTTGATCCACTGTAACAATCCTCCCTTCGTGAGGGAAACAAATAATCCGAAATAATGAGGATGCAATGGCATCCATCTCATAAATCCAATTTCAAGGTTGTAGTCCAAGCTTGCATCAACTATCTCAACCTCTATATTTACAGTTTTGCCCCCAACACAGATGGGCAAAGCTGGGATAATCCCATGCGGTTTGTGAGAATGACCATCAAACGCAGTCAGAAGAGTAGCAGATGGAACAGCTGCGGGAGATCCAATTCCCTTCCAACATGCGAGAGACATCACGCATGTGGAAGCACCCTCATCAACGACCGTCCGAAAGATATTGAATTTCCGGAACGACGATTTGATATGGAAAGCCATATATGATGGGGAGTCTCTTTTTAAAATTAGACATATCGAATGTAATCATAAGAGAGTTCTTTGGATCGACAGCCCCAATAGCAGTGAGCAGAGCACTGCGCTGAGCCGGACAAGACTGGAGCACCTCAAGAGCCGACATGGCACAAGGAATCTACGCTAGATCTTCTACAATAGAGTAGTTCTGGGCAGCCCTAGCATTTGGATTAATTGTCGTACGCTTAGTAGATGCTTTGGGCATCCGAGGTATAGGCTCAACAGTAGGCTTCGTGATGTGAAGCGGCTCAGTAGCATCATGAGCACCCTTGGCTTTCGAAGACTCATCTTCGCCATAATCACGGGATCTCATGGCGATATCCGCGTGAGCACTCATCATATATATGTTTGACGGAGTTTCCCCTTCCTGGGTGCCCCCAGAGGAAGCCCCAATATTTTGATTAGCGCCAACAACTAGCTGTTGCCCTTGGGGAAAAGGGTTTGTCAACACAGCCTGGGAACTAGAAGAACCCTGCTGAGCTAACAAGCACTGCGCATCCTAAATTTTAGGGCAAAGGTGAGTAAGATGGTCTCCAGCACATAACTTGCATGGAAACTTCACTTTCTTTTTATCCTTTGGACCCTCACCAACATGCTCGTTGGATTTATTTGCATTACCCTTCCCATTCTTGCCCTTTTTCTTATTATTGTTCCGTCCTTTCTTCTTCCCTTCGGATTGTTGATTTCCTTTGGGGTCGGAAGTCTGAACGACATTTATTGACAACGATTGAGAAGGCGATGACTCAGCAGGCATAGCTTGACCAGAAGAAGCAGATTGTATAGACAACTGCTGCAATTGACTAAGTAGGTTAGCTGCACCACTATTGATCGACCCAATAAGTCCATCACCATGAGGACCGGGTTTAGTGTTGGACAAGTCTAATTTGGAGCGAGGAGCATTAGGCAAATATTTATGAAGGACCCCAGACTGAGAATATATCAATTCAAGTTGCTGGGCCCTGAAAATAGCCTGCTCCTCAGAAAATACCCTTGAGAGGGATACATCTTTAGAAATATCTGACTGCAGAGATTTCAGAAACCATTCCAAAAGGAATTCTCCCAGAATATGAGCTTTAATAAGCCTCTTCCTTCTCCGCCATTCCTGAATATGATCAGAAATGTGGGTTGCGTCGTCCTACTTAAAATTAGCTAGGAGTTCAGTCCCGGCATCATCACGGATAGACAACTGGAAATGATTTAGAAATGTCGTAGCCAAATCTCCAAAAGTAGCAAAACTGCCCCCAGTTAACTCAATATACCACTTGGCAGCGTTTCCAGTTAAGGTGCGTTGAAACAATCTCAACCTAATCGAATCCTCGATCAGGGAGTTAGATGAACACCATAAATGGAAGGTGGTGATATGATCAGCCGGGTCCTCTCCATTCTTGCCTTCAAACTTTGGAATGTCTGAAGGTAGTTTGGTAGGAACCGGAGGCCACCCCAAACTATATCGGATCGGATCATTCGTCAATTTCGACAAATTTGGCAAGTTCAACGTTGCCAGAAAAGGTAAACGAGGCAGAGCCTGAGGATTCCATCCTTGGTGGGATGAATTCCCTACATTCTGAAAAGAATAACCTGGATTTGATGAGGCACCTGGTTGCCAGAAAGAACTCGCAGAAAATGTTGGGCCATAAGACCCAACATTTGGAGAAGGACCCCCTCCCAACGTAGAGTTACCAAAGATTGGACTAGTTCCCCCCCCGAAGTCATGAATGAAGAGGAAAGCCCCTGATAGGGGTTCCAAGCGTTGGAAAGAGGGGAAAACGTCTGATAAGCACTCGACGAAGGGAAAGAAGCATTCCCTTGTTGACCAGCGTAAAACTGATTCCCTACTCCCACTGCTGTAAATACAGGGTTCCAACCTGTAAAGGTAGTCGAACTCTGACCTCCAGACCAAGGGTTAAAATTCTGAGTCTGAGAAGTAAAAGGAAAAGACCTTAAAGAAGGATTCGAACTAGGAATATGCCCAGTTCCGAAGGGGAACCCTTGAAAAGAAGCTGACCCACTAGCCATGGAAGACATGGGTGCAGACGCAGTGGCAGCAGCGGAAAAGGAAAAGGAAGGAATCCCACTAGTGGGCATTCCAAAACAAAAGGGATCAGATTGAGAAGCATGTGCTTGGGTGAAACCAGAGCCAAACACAACAGTACTAGAAGCAATCAAAGATATAGCAATTGTGCCCCCTCCTTCAACTGAAGCAGGAGTCTGAATGCCTGCAGCACTCACAGCCGAAGCTGCGTTCCCAGTTGTGGCCATCGAAAGGTATGAATAAAAAGGAGGACTTTCTGGTCTCTCTGACTCAGGTCCGATGTACTCAACAACAAACAGATAATTAGGAGGAAGAGGAGATGGAAGTGACTGAGGAGACTCAGGTACTTCCTCTACTTCTATTCCTAACTCTCCCAGAAATAAGACTCTCGAGGTGAGAGGAACGCTCCTCTCGGAACCAACATCAGAACCAACTACGAAACCTTCAAGCCCTTGTGGAGGATCTCTCTCCACTGCGTCAGATGTCACAGGGTGATATTCACCTGCTATGTTACTCCTATGCCTTCTTGAAGAAGGCTCTGCACTCTCGGGAGATAACCCCCGGATTCTCCTCAATCGACGAGGCGCCTGATCAACCACTTTAATAGATTTAATTAGACTCAAAAAAGTATAAAGCTAAGCAAGCTAGGAGCAAAGAGCACTCACTACAAAAATCCCTAAGATACAGCCAAGCAAGCAGCCTTCAGGTATTTCCGCTCTGGGTGATTAGGACCGGACACCAAAATACAAGAAAGCGAAAAATAGGACCTCCCGAAAGTAGTTTGGGATAATTACGGCCCAGGCCTACTAGCGAAGGTAACAGAAACAGTTACGCCGACCTCCTAATAACAGCCTTTGCCGGTGCAAGTACCCAAGCTTCGCCGGGGCACCCTCCAAAAGTACTGCTGGAAGTGATACGACGTCTGCCTCAGGTACCACGGGTATTCCCCCCCGCAGTCACCTGTGTGGAACCTAGGAATGGCAACTATGGGCACCAATCCGTGTCAGAAGCCGGGCGGAACGGTCTTGAGGCAAGATCCAACAAATCAGAGAGGGGGTATCTCTCTTCTCGGCCTTCACTTCCCCTCGCGCTTGACTCTCTGGAGGAGAGCTTTCCCGGTCCACCTAACGGAGTTGGATTTCACTCAATTAATAAACTTCTATGTTTTAGTTTGAGCGGCCTTTGAGAGTTAACTCTCCACTCACCTAATACAAGGCCCTACAACCTAGCTAGTTGGTGTATGAAACTTAATAAAAAACTTGCTAGTTGTTTTTAAATTATTGCGCTTATTTTAGTTGGCTGTTATATTAAGTCAAGGGGATATGGAAATGAAACTCGTGGTGTTTTATGACGCAGAAAAGAAATTAATGAAAACCAAACTACATGAAAATGCAGTAATTGCCTTTCGATGAAAAGAAATTTCTACACGGGTTCTACGAGACTATATTTTTTTCTTTTCAGATAACAAACTTCACACTCGCAAAAATTATGAAAAAGACTAAATGCTTAAGTGCACCTAATGCAAATTACTAAGAGCATGCTAATTCTAAGATGCAAAATCTACCAAAGCAAAGAGAAATTTCCAAAGAATCCTTCAGTTTTATCACTTTTCTGGTTGTCCACGAAGCTAGTTCCCAAAATCAGAAACTCTCAGTATAAAGACACCAAAATATGCTTGAAACAAGAGAAAGAAACCAATGAAAATTCCCTTCCCAAATCAAGTCAGAAACCGAAGGCAAGAAATCTCAACAAAGCTTCAAAAGATGAAAAGAAACCAAAACAAAAATGCAAAACAAAAGCAAAGGCAAAACAAAATGTTTTTGAGCTTTTTGAATTTTATAAAAGAAGACTTCAAAGAGACCGAGAAAACTATCCAATTACCAAGCCAAACAATCTCTGAATTTCAAGCAAAACTTCAACAAAATGCTCCAAATCTTATAGTGCCAACTAGTAGCAAGATTTATACGAGCAAAAGGAAGACAAGAAACTCAGCAACTCAGCCCAGAAGAATAGCACAATCTTGTAGCAAAAAAAACTTCAAAGACCCAAAAATGACTCTTCAAAAATTGCAACAAGACCTAGTCACATGAAATCAAGAAAACTAACCGAAAAGTAGGCAAAAATTAAAGTGCTAAGCAAAACATAAAGTGAGGAAAGACCATACGAGCAGAAGCTCTCTGTCCTGATAAAACAGAACATCCAAGAATCTCCAGAAAGAGATCTTGGTACTCGAACCAGAAATGCAAGTACTAAAAAACAAGATTTGCCAAATAAGCCAGTCTTCAACCAAACAAGAGAGAAAAAGACCAATAACCACTATGAACACAATCCAGAGACTATAAGGACACTGCAGGAGCAGGTCTCCACAGGCAGACAAGACTAAAAGTCAAGAAATCAAAAATTTCAAAATTTGCCCAGGCATACGCTACTTATCAGCTTTTCAACAAGCGTGCATACGCGCCTGTGTCAAAGGAAACCCGCGTATACGCGACTTCCTTTAACAAAAACTGCGTGTATACGCGACTGTGTAGAGGAAAACTCGCGTATGGAAAGGTAAATAATGAAAAATAAAATTGATCAAGCCTGGCTAAAGAACCAGGTCTTTAGTCTGACTGAGAAAAAACTAATTGGACTGGAAATAATGATTAAAACTGTTGGAAACCTTTAAAGCAGCTGAAACCACCCAACAGGGGAATCACAAGAATGCGATTCCCAGCGGAGTCGCCAGTTCTATTTCGGGAAATAACTCCCTAGAGGTCGTTGGGTCAAAACCTCCACAGATCAGGGCATGCTATTCAAGAAGGACTCACACAACCACACTTGTACGCTAAAAACTAGATAACATCGATTGTAGAACTCACCCGTAGATCCTACATTTGATGTAGATCCCGCGGGGTCCAAACCCCCAGCAACCCTTCTTTCTCCTTAACCTGAAAATCAAGAAGAAACGTGCACGGAAATCTAGTTGTACAACATATATTTCTCCTAAATGTCAGTGTAATCCATGTGAAACATCATATAAACAATAATAAATGCTTAATTAATAATCTTTTCAAATATGCAAGCAGATATTAACACGTGAATTCAGGAACAAGATGGTTCTTCTTCATTACGAACAACATGTACAATGATAGTAAGGTGGAGAGATCACCTGAATCCTTCCACGATCTTCGAACAGACTGTCGTCTAGATCCGTCCCGCCCTTGCCTCGCTAAGATACTTTCACGACTTGTGCACATGAGATGACATATAAACTGATGAACATCTCCAGGAAACAAGGGTTTCCTGTAAAAATCTGGGAAGTGCAGGAGGCACGGGAAATCAGACTTGAATTGGGGCTCCAACAGAGTATAATATCTATAATTTCTCTCTCTCCCTTAGGCCATACACATGAGGGGCTTTTATACTCCCTCAAAGTAGTTTCAATCAGTGGGAAACAGTTGGCCATGGGCTGGGGTGGTTGAATTACTGGAATAACCATCAACCCAGCCTCGAAAATAGGGAATTTTATATATTTTTTAATGATTTTAATGGCATACGTGGAAAAGTATATATGGACTCGCGTATATACGCGGAAAAGTCTGGGAATACCCGCGTATAGGATTTGAAACACTGTTTTTTATGAACTTTTATCCAAGTCTGTGGGAATGGGTGCCCAAGGCCAAAAAGACAATCATGAATCACATGAGGGTGAAAAATGATGCTATAACAACAGTGCTTATATGCGCAACGCCAAACAATTTTTGCCATTTTCAGCTAAAAAACCCGTGTTTTCTCACCAAAGGAGGAATGAACTCGATGATAAGAGGAAATAGGAGTGCAAACAAAATGTATTTGTGTCTTTTTGGCCTTTTATAGACATGGAATGATTCTCTTTAAGTGATGATGGGCCCTACATGTCTCTTCAAGCATGGCTTTCATTCTTTTTTTAACTTTGTAACCTGAACTTTTTGTATCTTCTTTGGAACATTGAACTGCAGCTTTTTAGGAACATGAAGTGCTTATTACATATAAAAACATAAAATTACATTGTTTGAAATCAAAATTTATTGAAGAAACTTGCTTTATTACCACTCCTCCAATTGCCGGAATTTATGCATGAAATGACAGTTTGGTGACCTTGAAACCCTAATGACCTAATGGAGACACTGAACTGAATGAGATCATGGTGGTGATGACTGAAATGATGATGAAAATCTATGAATAATGATATACTCAGCTTATTTGATGACATGGACCGGCAATCTAAACATTTTGGGAGTGGAAAATTGTCCAAAACCTAATGACCATTGACCAATCTTTTGCTTGAAGACCTAGTGAAATGACAAAAATTTGACTATGGGACCCTAATAAGAGATGATAAGAGTCCATTTGATCACTGGTGACAAGATGCAAAGACTGACACTAAAATTGGCTCTAACTGGGGATGGCACCTCCTTGGAGGTGTTAAGAACACTGTAGACCAAGTAGCCTTATCCATTGGGCATGGAGTCAGAAGTTAAAAAAAAAATAAAAAAAACTGAATACTAAAAATTTGACATGATAAACTGACTCAAAACTGGACTGACTTGACTCTAACTGAACTTTGAAAACAACAACAAATCAATGGAACTTTATGGCCTTCACCTCGGGCTCCAAGCTCCGATGATTCTCCGCTTCACACTTTGCAAAAAAATTAAAGTAATATGTACAATGGAATAGGGAAATTTTCATAAATATGCTCAGAAAAGGTAGTGCTTAAGGAGCCTACCATTGACTGGTCCTCCTATGCAATCCTCTCCATTCATTTCCTCCAATAGAAAAGCATGTTGTCCACGAGAGGCTGAAATTTTGTACGGTCCTTTCCATAGGTTCTCAAATTTATCGTGTTTTCCTTTCTCCTCGTTTCTAGCATCCCAACGGAGGTCCACATCTCCAATTTTGAAATCATCTGCCTATGTTTTGCGGTCATATACCTTATTTATCCTTTCATGAAGCTTTGAGGTGTTTTGAAAGACCTCATCTTTGGTTTGCTGAAGGTGGATCATCTAATTGATCTGGCGCTGCACATTGTTCTCTTCACTACCTGTTTCTTGTAACAACTTCATAACCGTGACTGCAAGTGATATAGGGAAAACTGTATCTACTCCATATACAAATTGAAAAGGAGACATTCCTATTGACTTCTTACTACTCACCCTGTCTGCCCACAAAGCATTAACAAGCTTCTTATGCTAGTTCTTGTTCGCCTCCAACATCTTCTTTATAATGTTGATTAAAGATATGTTAGAAGATTCCACCAATCCATTACCTTGCAAATAATATGCGATTGAATGCCCCAATTTGATGTTGTACTTGTTGCAAAACTCAACCATTTTCTTAGACTTGAATGCAACCGGATTATCTGTAATGATCTTGTGAGGACAACCAAAATGAGACAAAATGTTAGTCTCTAAAAACTGAATAATGATTAAATCTGTAGCTTGCCTTGTTGGGATCACTTTGATCCATTTGGTGAAGTAGTCGATAGCTGTCAAGATCCATTTATGTTTGGCAAAGATGTAGGGTTGATTTCTCCAATAAAGTCAAGGCCCCACTGCTGAAATGGTGCTTGCATGGATATAGGCTGCAAAGGCAGCGGGAGAAGCTTCCTCTTTCCTTGAAAGATCTGGCACTCGTGACAGCTCATCACGGTTTTATATAAATCTGCAAAGAGAGTAGGCCAATAATATCCAACCCTCAACACCTTATTTGCCGTGGTTTTCCAAAACAAGTGACCTCCACAATCTCCCTTATGGAAATCAACCATTACCTCCTTGGCTTCATTTTCTACCAAACAGTTCAGCAAGACACCTCCCGGGTCTTTCCAATATAGAGCGCTATCTAAAACGCAGTACTTGGAAGCTTTCAACTTCAATGACCTACTCTTACTTTTGGAGGAGGATTAAGAGCGCCATCATGTTCTTCATCGGACAAAACTGAAATGAGATTAATATCAAGTGCATGTAAATTGGATTCAAGCATGAGCTTGGCTAATCCCTGACCTTTGATCAACTTTGTAGGCTTGATCTCGAGGTCATACTCTAACATGGCTGCTATCCACTTTCCTCTTCTGCCTTCCGGATCAGTTTGCATTAGGACATCCTTCACTGCTGCATTGGGGACGTAGGCTAGAATGTGTGAATGAAGGATATACACTCGAAAGTCCTTCATTGCCTTTACCAGGGCCAAGGCTTGCTTCTCAATGATGTTATATCTAAGAGTTGCATCCTTGATGGTACGACTGAAGAATGCAATGCGCTGCTTGGTCTTATCCTTCTTTTGCATCAAAACCGCAACCAAGGTATGTTCAAAGGCAAATGAAAATATGATGAAATCAATGGAGTAGCCAGGGCTGATCAAAACAACAGCAGTTGTCAAAGCAAACTTTACTGAATTAAATGACTTTTTAGCATTCTTCGACCACCTTACCTCACTGTCCTTTTTGAGCATATTGGTCATCTCTAGAAGATGCTCGACAAGATTTGGAATAAATCTTCTCAAGAAATTCATCTTACCATTGAAAGCTTGGATCTCTTTTTTGCTGCATGGAAAATCAATTTGCTGAATAGCCTCAATCCGAGAAGGATCAATACGAATACCATCTTTGGAGATGATATGATCGAGAAGCTTGCCCTCCTCCATGGCAAAAAGCCTCTTTTTGGGATTGAGAGAAATCCCAAATTTCTTGCACTTCTGAAATACAATTCTCAAATGATATAAATGCTCATCATTAGATTGAGAGAAAACTGCCAAATCATCAAGGTACACAACTGGGAAAACATATTTTTCATTCACAAAGGTAATATCCATTGCCCGCTGGAAAGTGGCTCCTGCATTCTTGAGCCCGAATGGCATCTTAGAATACTTGAATGTGCCCCAAGGTGTAGTGAAGGCTGTTTTGTCTTGGTCATCCTCATGCACTAAAATTTGATTGTATCCTTAATATCCATCAAGAAGCGACATTCGAGAGGACCCAACCACTCTTTTTGGGATTGAAAGAAATCCTAAATTTTTTGCACTTCTGATATACAATTCTCAAACGATATAAATGCTCATCATCAGATTGAGAGAAAACTGTCAAATCGTCAAGGTACACAACTAGGAAAACATCTTTTTCATACATGAAGGCAATATCCATCGCTCGTTGGAAAGTGGCTCCTACTTTCTTGAGCTCGAATGGCATCTTAGCATACTTGAATGTGCCCCAAGGTGTAGTGAAGGCAGTTTTGTCTTGGTCATCCTCATGCACTAAAATTTGATTGTATCTCGAATATCCATCAAGAGGTGACATTCGAGAGAACCCAACCACTCTCTATAGGATATGGTCCATCTTAGGAAGGGGATAGTTATTTTTAAGAGACACTTTATTCAAGTTTCTGAAATCAATACAGAGACGGATTTCTCCCGTTTTCTTTCTCATCGGAACAAGATTTGACATGCATTCAGAAAATCTAATGGGAACAATGATACCAGCTTTAAATAGTCTGTTTACCTCTTTCTCTATTGACGACAACAACTTTGGGTTGATCTTCTCAACTTTTGTCTTAAGGGCTTTTGATCAGGCTTAACCGTAATTGTATGCTGAATGATATTCTTGTCATATACTTTCAGATTTGCATAGTCCCAAGCAAATACATCAGAAAAATCCGACAACAAAGCTATGTATTTATCTCTCACCTTTGGAGATAAGGACTTGGACAGCTTAACCATTTTGGGATTTTCTGCTGTTCCGATATTCACATCTTCAACACCTTTCTCGGTAGGGACTATAGTCGGCTTTCTGGCAACATCATCTTGATCGAATGGTTCTTCCAAAGGTACAAGACCCCTTGGAATATTGTTATCTTTCAGCTGTAACACATCAACCTGAATAGTCTCGATCACTTGATCATCTTTATCATATACTTCATCAATAAAGTAATTTTCAAACTCACCTTCCATCTGCAGAAAATTATTCACCTGTTTGTCATCCTAGAACACCTGCCAATACCTCAAGTTGTCAGGAACAACTCGTCGGTGTTTGACATGAATTTCAAACTTCCTATTAGAGAATATGGGAATCTTAAATTTACTTGCTGTTGTAGCAAGCGAATTTGCCATAAGATTCTGACTTCTTGGTACAATTGACAGTGTATATTCAAGAAACATTTTGAGAATGTCTAGTACAACATGTCTATATGCTCTCATTCGTGGATGCTTAGCCTCGTATTCCCCTTTTACCTACTTAATTACAATCTTGGAGTCACCATAAACAAAAATTATTTTTGTGCCCAACTTTTTCAGAATTTTGAGGCCGGTGATCAATGCCTCGTACTCAACCTCATTATTAGAACAATCGAAAGCCAACTTGTATGAGCACAATCTCACATTCTTTGGTATTTTACCTGATTGATGAATTGGACTAACCCTAACCTGCATCGGGTGACCCAGACCCTACGCTACCCTTGAGGGACTCTGCGTAACCCTAGGGGGTCTCCTGCTGCCCAACGCTTCCCTGAGAGAGACTGCGTTGCTCTAGCTGCCCCTGCGCTGCGCAGCTGCTGCCCTCTGTTGCTGCTGCTACTGCTGCTCTTGCTTCTCTGCGCTGCCTCTTGCTGATTCTAGGCACTGGGATCAAACCATTCCCTTTCCCTAAACTCCCCTCTCTGCAGTTGAAACACTTTCGAGAATTCTTACCAAACCCTGCCCTAGAATCTCAACTTAGCTTCAGCGCTTTGCCTCTGTGTGTGTCTTTACAAATGACCCCAAGCCTTTCCTTTATAATTTTTTCGTTGGGAAACCAACGACCATGATCAAATCTTGAATCAGTGGCTAAGATTAAAAGAAAGCTTGATCCGTGTGACTTAAGACAATTTCATCACATGTTTAATTTAATTAACTTCAATTATTTAATTTTCCTAAGTTTAAACCTAGGAAATACATTAAAATAAATAAATAATTAAATATCTCCCAAACCAAATGAAATTTCCCAAAACTCCTTTCTAGTCTTGTAGATCAGGTGTACTCTAGTCCCTCCACAAATTTTGGGAGTTAGAGCACATCCGATGCTACCCCAATACACAAAATCTCATCACTTCCTCTTAACACGAAGTGTGCTCTAGCAATACATCACACCATGTATCACAAGATTTTGGGCATTGGTTTCTGTTCTGTTGATGCTTGGCTTGTTGCCCTTTATCACTGCACTGCTGCTGCCATTTTGTACTGCAGCTCCCTCTCAATCTGCTGCATCCATGCTGCCATCTGCTGCACTGCATCTTCAGTTGTTGAGAGAAACAACTGAATCTCCTACACAATCTTTTACAGACAAGTCGGTTAGGCTGCAACCTCATCACTGAAGCTCCATCCACTGCTGATCTGTGTTGTCATCTGGAGAATGATGCACAACTACAGCTCTGCACTGCGTAAGAAGACTCCCTCTGCACTGCTGAAGTCACATCAGCCCCTTGTGCTGAAATCTCTAACGCTGCCGCTGCACTGTGTTGCCTCCTGAAGCCCCTATGCTGCTGCTGCTGCTGCATTTGCGTTGCGTTGCTCCTTCTAGCCTTCAGATTTGCCTCTACTTCATCCATGATCATTGCACCCACTGCTCCACTTGTCCCGCTACTGTCTTAAGGCTCCCGTAGCTCGGATGTGATCCAAGAGATGAGCTGCTCAAGGATCTCGCCCTATATTCTGTAGCTGCTCTACAGATCCATGTCGCCCCACTTTTGTGGTTCATGAGCGCTCATGGCTACATCGTCTTCTGACCCATCATCTGCCACAACAGCCTTATGGAAGAAGCTTCCTTGTCCTTTTTCTTCCAAGGATAATTGCTGGCGAAATGTCCTAGTTTGCCACACTGGAAGCACTTGATCTTTGATAGATCCCGCTTCTTCCTCCCTTGCGGTCTCTTTGATGCCAAGGCTGCATCTTCTTCATCTTCCTTCTTCACTTTACTCGATCTCGTGCTGTACTGCTCCTTGGTGAATCTGTGGAGTTCTTCTTGACACATGATTGCCCACAAGTTGTCCCAGTCGGGAAGGTCCGCTCTACCCAAGATACTTTGGACAAAGGTTTCCCACTTATTTGTGACTGCATTGGGAGCAGTCCTGACCATCACATCATCCTCCACTTTTGCACCTGTGGCAGTCAACTGGTTTCTGATCAACTATAATGTGAAGAGAAAATGTTCCATGTCTTCCCCCTTGTTCTTCATGAACGACCGCATCTGAGTCTCCAGAAGCATCTTCCTCTAGATAGACTTTCCCTCATATAGGGATGTTAAGGCCTTTCACATCTCATTAGTTGTTTTCTTTTCAGCTATGTGTGGGACAACATGGTCCTTAACTCCATCCATTATTAGTCGCTTGGCATGTCCTGCAGCTTCATTATGCCCTCAGGAGATCTGCATTGGTTGGCGTGGCCAAAACTCGTTCTGCATGGTCTCTTAGAGAATATGCCTCTAGGACTATCAGGATTCTAGCCTTCTAAACTGCAAAGTTGGATAGGCCATCCAATCTATCCTGATCGCGCAGTTTTTGAGATCTGGATCTAAGGTCCTTGGCGAAACAGGCACCTTCTGCTCCCTCTGACAATTAATTTCCCTTCTATGAAATCTACCAAATCAAACAATGATTCAACTCTCTTCGATCCCCTGATCGATCTGCAAGTTTCTTTGGCTAGAAACCCTCTGAGAAGCTGATCTTCTCCTGCTCTTTGTCACTAGTGCTTAGGCCAAAATTCTGAAAACTTTAGAAATTTAACCCCACCATAAGCTTCTGAAGTTCTGCAGCTCTCCTTCAGGCATTTCTGGATCAAACAACTTCAGATCTGCGTCACTCTAGCTGGCTTCAGAAATCCCAGTGCTGCCTCTGCGCAGTAAGTACGTGGGCCTATGTGGAGACAGCGTAAGACTGCGTCATCCTGCACTCTGCGTGATTCTTCTCTCTCTGAAACTGCGCTTGTCCCTTCAGATCTGGCCTTCTATTGCTGTTGCTACTCTTCCTACTACTTTCTGCAGTAAGATCCTTCAGTCTTATGCTCGTGACCCTGCTAGATCTGCAATCGCTCTGATACCATGTGAAAATTTCTGAATGTTATTTATGCAAAAATCCACTGTTAGATCCGTTTATGCTTCTCCTACTTAATTAAGTTATTAATATTGAAACTTCAGATTAACATTGAAGCAAACACATAACAAACTTTCACTGTTTCAGATCTAAAACAGAAAAGTACATGCACACATAGACAAAGTGACACAAGGATTTTCTGGACAATACTACCCGGAAAAACCCAATGCGGGAAAATCGGTCTTTTGGAGGGTTTTATTATTAAGAGTTTTCTGAATACAACAAATTTGGGTTCCAGATCTAGAAAACCCGATAGAGAAAATATAGATCTGCAGCGAACCTGCTGTTCTGAAGCCAAAATATTGACTGATCCACACCCTCAAACGAGATTTACATGACTCGGCCAGATCTTGGCCCTAGAAACCCCAGTGCTGCCCTTGAAGCCCCTGCATTGGCTTGGAGAGGGCTGCGTAACCCCAGAATGGGTGACATAGACCCTACGCTGCCCTTGAGGGACTCTGCGTCTCCTGTTGCCCAACGTTGCCCTGGGAGAGATTGCGTAGCCCCTGTGTAGCTGTAGCTGCCCTTGCACTGCGTAGCTGCTGTCCTCTCTGCTGCTGCTGCTCTTGCTTCTCTGCGCTGCCTCTGGAAGCTGCTCTCTTCCTCTTGCTGATTTTTGGCACTGAGATCAGACCATCCCCTTTGCCTAAAGTCCCCTCTCTGTAACTGAAACACTTTTGAGAATTCTTAGCAAACCCTGCCCTAGAATCTCAGCTTAGCTTCAGTGCTTTGCCTCTGTTTGTGTCTTTACAAATGACCCCAAGCCTTTCCTTTATACTTTTCTCATTGGGAAACCAACAACCATGATCAGATCTTGAATCAATAGCTAAGATTAAAATATAGTTTGATCCATGTGACTTAAGACAATTTCATCACATGTTTAATTTAATTAACTTTAATTATTTAATTTTCCTAAGTTTAGACTTATTAATTAATTAAATATCTCCCAAACCAGATGAAATTTCCCAAATCCCTTTCTGGGTCTTGTAGATCAGGTGTACTCTAGTCCCTCCACAAATTTTGGGAGCTAGAGCACATTCGATGCTACCCCAATACACAAAATATCAACATCCTCAACTTCTATAAGCTAACTATCTAAATCATCTAAACTGTTGAGATTTTGTGTTTTTGGGGTAGCATCAATTGTGCTCTAGGTCCCAAATTTTGAGGAATGACTAGAGTTCACCTGATCTACAAGACCTAGAAATGGATTTGGAAAATTTCATCTGGTTTAGGAGATATTAAATTAATTAATTATTTTAATGTATTTCCTAAGTTAAAACTTAGGAAAATAAAATAATTAAAGTAAATTTAATTAAACATGTGATGAAATTGTCTTAAGTCACACGGATGAAGATTTCTTTTAATCTTAGCCATTGATTAAAGATTTAATCTTGGCCGTTGTCTAAAGATTTAATTTTGGCCATTGATTTGTCAATGAGAAAAGTATAAAGGAAGGGCTTGGGGTCATTTGTAACACACACAGAGGCAGAGCACTGAAGCTAAGCTGAGATTCTAAGGCGGGGTTGCTAAGAATTCTCAAGTGTTTCAGTTGCAGAGAGGGGAATTTAAACCAAGGGGATGATCTGATCCCGGGGTCTAGAATACGCAAGAAGCAGAGAAGAGATCAGGAAAGACAGTGCAGAGGAAGGCAGCAGCAGCAGTAGACGATAGCAGCAACAGCAGTAGCAGTAGCAAGGACAGCGCGATTTTCAGGAAACCCTTCAGGGGTTACGCAGAGACCCTTAGGGTTTGCGTAGTGACTGCGTCACCCAGTCTGGGGTAATGCAGTCCCTTCTAGTAACAACGCTGAGGATTTGGAGGCCATCCAAGGCTGACGCAGAGCCCAGCAGGGGCTTTAGAGGCTGACGCATTGTCTTTCAGGGGCAGATCTAGGGTTTCTAGGCCTAGATCTAGTTGAGTTCTGTAAACCTCGGTTGAGGGTGTGGATCAGTCAGTATTGTGGTCTTAGATCAGCCAGGTGTTGTAGATCTAGAGTTTTCTCTGTAGGGTTTTCCAGATCTAGAACCCAGAGTTGTGTATTAAGAAATATTCTTAATTATAGAGCCCTTTAGCAGCCAAAGACCGGTTTTCCCACATTGGGTTTTTCTGGGGACAGTTTGTCCAGAAATAACTGTCACTTTGTCTATGTGTGCATATGCTTATTCTATATTTGAATTGGTAGAGATCTATTATGTGTTTTGCTTTGATGTTAACTCGAATTTATTTAGTTGATAACTTGTATAAGTAGGAGAAGCTTAACCGGGTTAACAGAAATAATTTTGCATAAGAATTAAGATTCAGAAATTTCTGCATGGTATCAGAGCAATTGTAGATCTAGAAGGGTCACCAGCTGAAGCATCTGAAGGATCTAGCTGCAGAAAGCAGCTGGAAAGGCAATAGAAAAGCAGATCTGAAGGGACAGTGCAGTTTTCAGGAGGAGATTCACTCTGAGGGAAGGGTGACACTGTCTAGTGCTGTGTCCTAGCAAGCCCATGCAATTACTGCACAGAGGCAGCTCAAAAACAGTGCTGGTTAGGTCTGAAGCCAACCAATGTGATTTAGATCTGAATCTGTCAAATCAAGAAAAAGTCTGTAGAAAAGTTGCAGAAATTCAGAAGAGCTGGTGGGGTTAAACTTCTGAAATTTTCAGATTTTTAACTTTAGCACAAGTGACAAAGGTTGGGAAGAGATCAACTTCTCAGAGAGTTTCTTGCCAAAGGAAACTTGCAGTTTGGTCAAAGGATCAAAGAAGAAGCTGAATCATAGTTGATTTGGTAGATTTCCAAGGAGGGAAATCAAGTGTTAGAGGGAGCAGAGGGTTCCCAGTTTGAAAAGGACTCTAGATCCAAGATCTCTAGCATAGAGAAGAGGAGCTTCGACACATTCTGAGCAGATGGCTCCTCATGGACTGCGTGATCAGGATAGGCTAGAGGGCCTCTCAAAATTTTCGGTATGGAAAGCTAGGATCCTAATTGTCCTAGAGGCATATGGTCTAAGAGACCATGCAGAGTAGACCCTGGCCACACCGACAGATGTGGATCTCCTACGGAAGCATAGAGAAGCTGCTGGGCATGCCAAGCAACTGATAATGGACAGTATCAAGGACCATATTGTACCACACATAGCTGAGAAGAAGACAACTAATGAGATGTGGAAGGCCTTGACTTCCCTATATGAGGGAAAATCAGTCCAAAGAAAGATGTTGTTGGAGGCCCAAATGAGGTCATTCATGATGACCAAGGGAGAAGACATCGAGCATTTCCTCTTCAGATTGCAGTCAATCAGGGATCAGCTGACTGCAACGAGTGCAACCATAGATGATGCAGTGATAGTCAGGATTGCCCTCAATGCAGTCACAGATGAGTGGGAAACCTTTGTCCAAAGTATCTTGGGCAAAGCGGACCTCCCAGATTGTGACAGCTTGTGGTCGATTCTGCGGCAAGAAGAACTACGAAGGTTCACCAAGAAGCAGCACAGCCCTGCGTTGAGCAAGGTTAAGAAGGAAGAGGAGGAAGATGCAACCTTGGAATCAAAGAAGCAACCGAAGAAGAAGAAGGATCTTTCTAAGATCAAGTGCTTCCAGTGTGGCGAAATGGGACATTTTGCTAGCTATTGTCCAGAAAAGAAGAAGGACAAGGAAGCATCTTCTTCGAAAGCAGCAGTAGCAGATGATGGGTCTGGAGATGATGTAGCCATGAGCGCTCATGAACCACGAAAGTGGGGCGACATGGATGTGTAGAGGAGCTACAGAGTGTAAGGCATGATCCTTGAAGTAGCTCATCTCTTGGATCACAAGCAAGCTACGACAGCCTTAAGACAGTAGCGGGACAAGTGGAGCAGTGGGTGCATAGATCACAGATGAGGCATGCTTATGCGTATCCGGAGGTCGGGAGGAGTTACCGCAGCATAGCAACAACAACGAGAAGCAAGAGGCACAAGCAGTAGGTCATGTGACTTTAGCACAAGACAAGGGGACCGCTTACGCAAAGGCGTAGTTGCAGAAGCAGCGCGTAGAGCTTTAGAAGGACAACGAGTAAAGAACAACGGATAGATTTCAGCACAAGGAGCTGATGTGACTTCAGTAGTGCAGAGGGAGTCTAATTGCACAGGCAGAGCTATAGCTCTGCATCATTCTTTACATGCCAGCATAGATCTGTAACCTATGGAGCTTTAGTGATGAGGATGTAGCCCATCAGACTTGTTTGTCAAAGATTGGGCAGTAGATTCAGTTGTTTCTCCAACAACTGAAGTTGCAGTGCAAAAGATCAGCAGTGGTAGTGCTATGAGCAGCACAGATGCAACATATTAAGAGGGAGCCGTATCATGCTGGTTGTACAAGGGGCAAGGGCAGTCATAAGGCAGACAGAATGGCAAAGAATATAGAAGAGTTGAGGGTAAGAGTTGCTTCTTAAAGAGCATTGCAACCAAGTACAAAATCATGTAATGCATAAGTGTGATGTATTGCTAGAGCACACCCTTGATGCTAAGAGGAGTGTTGAGATTTTGTGTATTTGGGTAGCAATAGTTGTGCTCTAGCGCCCAAATTTTGTGGAGGGACTAGAGAACACTTGATCTACAAGACCCAGAAATTGATTTGGGAAATTTCATTCGGTTTAGGAGATATTAAATTAATTAATTATTTTAATGTATTTCCTAAGTTAAAACTTAGGGAACTTAAATAATTAAAGTGAATTTAATTGTGGTCTTGGGGACACCAAATACAGATCTAGAGTTTTCTTCCGTTGGGTTTTCCTAAAGAGGAACCGCAGTTGTGTATTCATAAATATTCTTAATAATAGAGCCCTCCAGCAGCCAGAGACCTGTGTTCCCACATTGGGTTTTTCCAGGGACAGTTTGTCCAGAAATAACTGTCACCTTGTCTATGTGTGCATGTGCTTATTATAGATCTGAATTGGTAGAGATTTGTTATGTGTTTTGCTTTGATGTTAACTTGAATTTATTCAGTTGATAAGTTGTATAAGTAGGAGAAGCTTAACCGGATTAACATAAATAATATCTGCATAAGAATTAAGATTCATAAATTTCTACATAAACCATTATCATTAAACAAAATAAAGGACTTAATATCAGTATGTACATAATTGATTAGGTGATTGTTTGGTTTCTGAAGCAACAAAATTGATAGCTTGTTGATTTTAATTGTAAAGTACATAAGAGGTATTTGTAATAATAATTTATTATGTAAAAATGTATAAGTGATCATAAATATTACAATGAGGCCTTGCTTATATACCTAGGCAGGTGGCCTTTCATGACCGAGCATGTCTTTTAGACATGCCTTTTCACTAACTTAATGACTACTTAACATAATCTTTATTTGACTATTTAGTAATTACATTTATTTGTATTTATTCACTTTGCTATGAATTATATTCATAACATTGCCTTCTTCTCCGAAAAGCTTTGTCCTCAAAGCTTAATTGCTGAAAATTTCTTCATATTGAGTTTGCCAAATTGATATGTATAACTCGTCAATCATCTCATTACTATAGCTCCTGAGTAATATGGATTTTTATTTTTTATTTTATTTTTTTTTAAATTTAAATTTCTGTTTTTTAATTTTATTTGTAACACACACACACACACACACACACATATATATATATATATATATATATATATATATATATATATATATATATATATAATTAATTAAATTATATAATCAAATTAATAAAATTAATCAATTATGATTATATAAATTTACTAATTATGATTATGGGTTTGATTAATCGTTTTATATATCACTCGGTATCACTTAAACATTGTGCCGTATAACCTGATACCACCTTCGATTCAAACGCTGCATAAAATGGGTTACGACTGTTGATACCCAACGGAGACCACACAAAACGACAAAGTAAAAAAATTTAGACAACACTAGATGAGAAGCATAATCGGTAGATTTTCCATAGATAAATCGACTCCATTCATTAATCAGATGCTATGCTAGCCTTCTGTTCTCGGGCACCTCTTCTTCAGATTTGGTCAAGAAATTGATAACGTGTCCTAATCGGCTCTTCTTTAGCTTCTCCTTCATAGAAACATTTGCAATGTCCAGATTTAAATCGTCCATGACTTTGAGAACAATGGATCGGATGCTGACGTGAGGGAGGCACTGGTTCGGCAGGGGGTCCACCCATGTCTTTAAGGCCGATAAACCCTTGTGCTGTATATACTCTGTATGTGCAGGTTCTTGGAAAGAACACCTCGCATCTCATGTGGCATCAACAATTTCGTGACAACAGGGTCACTGTTTTTGTTAAGCTCCACATCTTCTTCTGCCGCAACTTCAAGCCTGGCTATGAGATGTTCAATCTCGATGCCGAATTTCTTGGCGATGAAATGTTCAAGCTTGATGCCAAATTTCTTGGCGGCTTCTGCTACTTCTTCTCCAGATTTTTCGGGCTTTTTTGTTACAATTCGTGAAGTTTCCTCATCTTTGTCCAGCGAATTTGTTTTCTCCGTCCATTTCTGTTTCGTCTTCCACAAATTAAACTTAACGTTGATAGCAATGTGTCGGCTCCTGATTGCCACGTCAGTTAATATCCCCAAATAAACGATCACTCGCAGCTGCTCTATGGGTATGACGTGAATAAAATCTGATAACAAGTTTCCCTCGACACCCTCTTTGTACATGATCCAACTACGTTTGTTCGATTTTCTAGAAATTTTGTTGTCGGTGTTGTAGAAATTAAGAGCTATTCGCGTTGTGGAAGTCATGGCGGGGACTTGAAAAGACTTCTGCGTGAGAGTATTGCACAATCTGTATGTCTCACCAAAAGTCGTCTTGCCCAAAAGTAGGCCTGCTGCAGATCCAGAGCAATGAGCATGCTCAACTTCGGCAAGTGGCTGCAGTTTCTGCCGCAACTACTGATCTTCAAGAACATAGTCACTGATTGTGTTGTCATGCTGTTCTTGAATTCTTTGTTCAGGGTCTGCCTCTTTTTGTGCTCTCTTTGCATGGCGTTGTACACCCTCACTTCGCTTGTTGGACTAATTAGTATTTGTCACAGATATACCTGCTATGGCCTTAACCAACCTGTCAAGACCATTAGAGTCCCGATCATCCTCACTTTTATAGCCTAATGACGCAAGCTCTTTTGGATGCCTAGCTCTCATTTTTGCATCCAAACTGAGGATATCTTCCTCAACTTGTTTTTTTTCCCCTTTTGCTCTCCCTTGTTACCTTTGGCTGCGAATTTCTTTAAACATAACCCGTTATTTTGAAACTCTTTGATTTCACGTTGGTGTCTAGCTAGCATTGATGCTCGGCTTTCCTTTTCCTTTGCCACATATGTAAATTCAGGATTTCCTGCCAGGTCTTCCCCAATACTGTTCAATTGGGAAATCCTATCTTTAGGTGAAGAAACATTATCAGGAAACTCAGAGACAACTTGTCCACTTGAATGATCAACATGCTTTCCTTGTTGTGTACATTGTAATTTTCCAACATCCTCCATTGAGTTAAATATATCCTCACATACATCCACATAATCAGAGTGAGCTCTCTCCAATACCCTCTTTATGTTGTCAGAACGCAATATCTGAGAAAAAAGGACTTCTTCACCTTCTCCAGTTTTAGTATTCAAGGCATCAACAACGTGAGAGGGTGCCAACCATTTACGTAGTTCAATTACTTCATTGTTTGAATCGTTCAGTTTAGTACTTTGTTCCATTTGATACTTTACAACATTTTCATTATTTTGATCACAGTTTTCTTCCTCTTTCCCATAATCCACTTCAAGCTCAGCTTCATCAGGATCCTCATCTTGATCTATATGAGCTTTATCAGATTCTTCAACATTATAATCATCGACTGCTTCATCTTCTTCAACATTATAATCATCGACTGCTTCATCTTCTTCACCATCTTCATTTTCAGCATCATCTTCCTTATGATGGATTTCTTCACAACCTTTCTTAAAACGGGCTGTAGCTTCTGCATATGAATTTTCTAATTGTTGAAGCTTTTCTTGAATTTTTCTAATCTGATCAATTTCTTCAGGATCTACACGTAATGGCACATTGTACAGTAAACTATGTTCATAGGCTCGTAAACTACGTTCATGGCTCGTGAGACTATATTGTGCAGCCTGGCTCTGATACCACTGAAGCAACAACACTGATAGCTTGTTGACTTTAATTGTAAAATACACAAGAGGTATTTGTAATAATAATTTATTATATAAAAATGTATAAGTGATCATAAATACTACAATGAGGCCCTGCTTATATACCTAGGCAGGTGGCCTTTCATGACTGGGCATGTCTTTTAGACATGCCTTTTCACTAACTTAATGACTACTTAACATAATCTTTATTTGACTATTTAGTAATTACATTTATTTGTATTTATTCAATTTGTTATGAATTATATTCATAACAGTTTCTCTTTACTGGTGATCATATATTTCATTTTTGTCTCTCGATACAACTTCCTTAGTTGCCCAAAAATTGGGATGGTGGCATAAGAGAATCCAATTGCAGAGTACCTATTAGCTTTGCTCCCCATGACCTCGACAGCAGCGTGCCATACCACGGAGGTATATTAGCTATTACCACATCCATTAAGACATTTTTAGCGGGAATTTGTTCAAGTGAAACTACCAAATCTTTTATGAGACCGAGAAATTGTACTCTACCAGAATCAAAAGAGTAAAGATCATGGTAAGGTCTGGTTATATCTAGGCCCAATTTTTCCATTATGGCCTTTGGCATCAAGTTATGAGAAGCTCCGGAGTCAAGCATAGCATTATGGAGGATACATTGATGAACTCTAATATAAAACAAGGGAACTTCGCTATCTTCTAGTTTACCATATATGGTTGGACCAAAAAGGAGCTTGGGTTGATCATCTTCAACATTAACCGTATCTAACATAGGGTCTACTTTCAACATTTTAGCCACATGAGATTTGTATTGGTTATTTTTAACAAGCTCGGTCAAGGGGATGGAAACTTTCAACTTAGAGATTTCATTTTCTAAGCTGAAAGGATTGACTTGTTTATCTACCTCTTTTTCAGCGGTGTTCCTCTTGTCGAGATGGTCCTTTATTGCAGATACCTTCTTTTGGCCCTCTTTCTCTTTGTTTGGTATACTCGTAGATGTTTGAATGTTCTTAATCTGATTTACAGTTGCAGGCTCTTTTCCTTTGTTCTGACTAGCTTGGGGATTTTGACTTGGCTGAGTATCTTTGTTTTGGGCTGTCCTCTTCTGAATAGGAGTGATAGGAACATTCCGGTACCTCAAAGGATATTGCCTCTGCTGTGTGCTGAGAGCATTAAGATAACCCCGCTGATAATCATCGAATGGAACCTCCAACTCACCATCATTTGCAAGCATATAGTCCTCATCTTTCGGTAATTCTGGTTTTTCAATGTATTCTTCATCCTCGGTAAGGAAGATAGGCTGTCCATCCTTTGTGAAAAAATGATTTTCTTCCACAATCTCTTCTTCCTCTTCAACCCCTTGAGCATAATTTCGCTGCAAAGGAGTGCAGATTTGCTGTTGTGCTGGCTGCTCTGGGGCTCTTTGTTCCCTCTGTTTGATCGTATACTGAGGCTGCTGCTGCTGACCTCTAAAAGTAGGATTCCGAACCTGTGCTTCGAGTTGCCTTTCAATGATAGACATTCTGTCCACCATTCTCTCCATAGTCCCGTTCAGGGTATCTAGTTTGGCATCAGAGGATGTGGATGGTTCTTCCTTGATGGTCACCTTTATTTCACTTGTAGTCTTCGACTTTTTGATCATCAAGTTTGCTTCGTCACTTATTGCGTTTTTCTGCATCTCCTTAAGCATTGCAGGACTTCTCTCTCGGAGCTGGTATGCCATATCCGGATCAAATGCATCCAGATAGTACAAGAGAGCCAAACTCGAAGGAGGCTTGATCTCAGTGGGAATTGTATTATATATCTTATTAAAGCGAGCAGTAAAATCCTGAACAGACTCATTAGGACTTCTCTTTAAATTGTCATACTCGGATAGAATCTGCAGTGGATTCTTTTTCACTTTGCATCTAGCTATAAATGCATCAGTTAATTGCTCCGGATTTGCTATGGAATTGGTAGTCAAAGAACGAAACCATGTTTTAACCTCTCCGGAGAAGCTTTGGGCAATGATCCTCATTTTTGCATCATTGGCATCAATCTCTTCTAGATCAATGAAGTCAATGACTTTCACTAGGTGGTGTTTGGCAGTAATCTCAATGTTTTCATCAAAGAGAGGAAGTCTTTGACCATAGCCTTGTGGTAAGGCATTGAGTTGAGCAGGTAAAATTAGAGGTGCAAATCTCGCCATGAACCCTGCTGAATGTGGTGCAGGAGTAACAATGGGAGGAGTAGGCCAAAAAGGTAATGAAGCAGAAGGGATGGAAGAAGATGCAACAACTGATTGAGAAGGTGTCAGAATGGGCAAAGACTCTTGCTGATACTGGATAATAGCTTTCTTAGACGTGTATTGGAGCTGATTGGCTAGTTTTTCAAGTCTATCAAACCGACTCCAGACTTTTCTATAAAAATCTAACTCATATTTAGATTCTTAAGATAATATGCTATCTTCAAGTTTTAAGGCATCAAATGCTACTTCAGATAATGATTTGACCTTAGACAACCTTAATGGATCGAAGACTATTTCAAATAATGAAGTTTCAAACTTTGATTTAAACAAAGACAATTCGAATTTCAAATCAAATGGAATATCTTCAAGGGATAATACTTTTGCAAGTAATGATTTAGATCTTACCAATGAAGATGGATCCGACTGAATCTTTAAGTGTTGAGATCTCTGCTTTTTGACGAGTTTCTCTGGATCTTCAACTGGAGAAGCTGGATGAGGATCAAGATTTGATCTCGTGTATCTTTTCGAAGCCAGAATGTCTTTAGATCCATAACTCAATTCTCTGCAACTCTTGAATCAACCTTCACGAACATTAGGACATATCACCCACATGCCTAAAATTCGATGAAAAATATTAGTACACCCAGGGACGATTTGTCACTTCGTTCCCCAACAACGATGCCAAAATGTTAGCACTCCACCAGTTCTCCGAAGGCTAAGAAAGAGTCTGGAAAAGGTAACCACATACCACTTTGACCTAGTAGCTAGCCCTACTATGTTGAGAGGGCTCTCTCAATGAGATCATAGCCAAATTGACTGGATAATGGAGATTTTAGGCTAGGTATAATAAGCTCTAGGGTTTGGTTGATTTGGATTTTTGTGCAGAATGAAAATGGACCTTTAGAGCTAGGCTTGAAACTCTGCTAGGGTTATAAGAGCAAAAATTGCAGGGGAATAAAGGGGCAAGGTAGGCAAGCTTGAATGACCCTTTAGGCTTTATGGTTATGGTGTAGGATGAACAGAGAGATTACGAACAAGTAGAGAAGTATGAATTCAATCTTAAACACAACATCATCATCTTATCAAAACAGGCATGTATTCCTCATGAATCCTACTTGAAACCTTTAAAGACAATGAGTGAAAGCAATAGATATGTAATGGAAAGAGAAAGCATTCAATGGAGTCACTTACAAAGAGAAACATAGGCATATAAGCTCACCACATGAATCCCTGAATTGAAGCTGCAACTTTTCTTTGATTCACCTTATTACTTTGTCAAACTGAAATACATTAGCTCAATGTCCAAGACTCCAACCCTTGAAAATGATTACAAAAGGCCTCATATAGCTACTGAGGTCAAAATCCTCCCTTGGAGGTCGAATTTGCCAGCAAGAAAGTCAAATGCATGCATCTATTTGAAGCTAAGAAACTAGATTCGTTGGGTGGGGCCCACGAATCCCGAATCTGTCGTATCGGATACAATATGTACGGATTCGTACCCAAATCACAGGATTCGATCGTATCCGTACAAGATACGTCGAATCTCGATCGTATCCATATAGGATACGTCGAATCCTGATCGTATCCTGTATGGATACGATCGAATCTCGCACAGCTAGATTCGACCAGCGAAAAAGTGCGATGTTGAGTTATAAAAGTCCAATTTCTCTCATTATTTCTCATAGCTATTGTTTGTGAAGTGAGCAAGGAGCGAGGGTTGGCAAGGAGAAGGGGAGGTTTTTTAAAGAGATTCGAGCATCCGGTAAGTGCTCTGTCCCTCTATGTTTTTGCATTTAGTTTGTTGTTAGTGTTTGCATGTTTATATGTTTTATATGTTTGGTCATTTTTGTTTATTTTTTACAGTATTCATGGCTCAATCAAGGGCAACAAGACAAGGGCAAAGAAAGGGGAAGAATGTCCCAATTGGTGATGCCCCTCCTGTCCTTGTTTCATCAGGGTTTGCAACTATTCCATCTATTGGAAGTGGGGCTGCAACAACAACTTCAAATGTGTAGGGAAAACAAACTCATGACCCCAAATACCCATTGTGGAATTATGTGACAAGAGAGGCAGGGCCAGGCAACAAGGCAAAGGGAGGAGGCAATTGTTCATGGAAATGCAATTTTTGCAACTGCCATTTCACTTGCACATATTTCCGTGTGAAAGCTCATTTGTTGGCTTTGCCAGGTTGTGGCATTCAATCTTGTTCAACAATTGAATTGGCACAGAGGAAGGAATTGGAGAAAGAGCAATTTGTTGGTGTGGCATCAAAATCAAAACAAAACAAGAATGATGACCCCCTTCCATTCTTAAGGAAAAGCAGCAACAAGTTCCCTTTTGAGAGTTTTAGTAGGGAACAATTAGCAAAGAGAAAGGCAACTACAGTTGGTCCAATGGACAAGATTTTTCAAAAAGAGAAGAGGGAAGAGCTTGATCTCACCATTGCATTTTTTTTCTATCAGAACTTCATATCCTTTAATGTTGCACGGTCACCTCTATTTATTGAGATGTGTCGAGCTCTTAGTCATGGGGCTCCATCAGGGTATGTGCTTTCTGGGTCAGAGATGCTCAGACCACATTGTTGACAAAGGCAAAGAAAGAGGTGGACAAAATGCTTGAGTCTATTAAATCAGCATGGCCAACATCTGGGGTTATCATTGTTTCCGATGGATGGACAGATCCAGCACGCCAACCACTCATCAACTTCATGGTGTTATCCTTGAATGGTCCAGTTTTCTTGAAATCAGTGGATGCACTTGGACAATACAAGGATGCACAATATATGTGAGTTATTTATTAAAAATTAAAATTATTGAAGATGTAGGTGTCGATTCTTGTGTGCAAATCATTACAGATAATGCACCTTTTTGCAAGGCTGCTGGCATGATTGTGGAAGCAAAATATCCACAAATATTTTGGACACCTTGCATTGTCCATAAATTGAACTTTGCACTGAAATCTATTGCCTCTTATGTGCTTTGGATTGGAACCATTATTGAGGATGCACGACATATCCGCAACTTTGTACAAAACAATACAAATGCCCTCACTATCTACAAGGAGAACACCAATCTATCATTGTTGAAGATTGCGGATACAAGGTTTGCCTCTTCATTCCTCATGTTGAAGAGGTTGAGGGAGGTCAAGACCGCTCTTGGGGCCATGGTTATTTCAGAGTTTTGGTCTTTTTGGAGAAAGAAGGATCAAGCAGCCTCAAATAAAGTGAAGGACACAGTGTTGGATGATATCTGGTGGGAGAATGTAGATCTAGTTATTCAGATCATGGAGCCTATCATTTCCTTGCTTCAATTTACAGATACAGACATCCTAGGAGAGGTTTATGAGGGATGGGATTCCATGATTGAGTCTGTGAAGACCATTGTTTTACAGAGTCGGTGCCCAGAGTATGAGACATCACTAGAGGCCTTCTTCACCAGCATATAGGATATTCTTGTCAGCAGATGGGACAAGAATTGCATACCTTTACATTGTTTGGCTTACTCCTTGAACCCAATATACTACAACCATGAGTGGTTGAATGGTGGACCTTCCTGCAGATTCCCTCCTCACATGGATGGTGAAATCTCACTGGGGAGGAAAGATGCATTCAGGAGGATTTTTCAAGAGAGGGCATCCCTTGATGAGGTGGAGGATGCCTTTGTAGAGTTTTCCATTGGCACTAGGCGATTTGCAGGCTATGATGTGACTCGAGACAGGGGGGCTAAGAAGCCCTATTCTTGGTGGGCAACTCATGGGGCAACAAGCCCTCCTTTATAGCAGTTAGCCATGAGGCTCCTCTCTCAGGTGACTTCATCCTCTTATTGCGAGAGGAATTGGAGCACATATGGGAATTTGTATAGTGTGAAGAAGAGCAGGCTTGAGCAGTCCAACGTAGAGACAATGGTGTATGTGCACACCAACCTTTGTCTCATCTACAGGCAGAGGGAGGATTGGTTGAAGGGAAAGACAAAGATGTGGGATGTCTTTCCTGATGATATGGGTCTGGATAACAGTGTTGAGTTGGCATTGGCCAACTTGGATCTCAATGCGCTAATGCTAGAGCCTGTCACATTTGATGATGCCGATACAGTAGAGGCGTCATCCTCCACACCAGCAGATGCAGAGATGACAGAGGAGGAGGATGCAGTAGAGGAGAGCAGTGGTGAGCATGATGATTAGGATGAGGACAGTGATGTTGATTATGATCATGAGGATTGATGACTCGTTGACTATGACTCATTGAGGCTTTAGGCTTGTAGTCTTGTAGACTATAGTTGTTTTGTATTTTCTATTTCTATTTGCCATTGGCAGTGTACTTATGTAACACATTTTGATTCTGATGACTTAATGAGAAAACTACAGTATCTTACTATCTTGTCTTTCTGAGTAAATTTGTAAATTGTAATACGTATGATTCACAATTTGGCAATTGTATGATGTATCAATGTATCATGTATGAGTATCTAAGATCTTAAATCTATGTTTGAGTCAATGAATTTGTGTAAAAAATATCTAATTTTTAATATATATATATATATATATATATATATATATATATATATATATATTTTAATAAAATAATATATAACGTATTCCGGACGTGTTCTATTCCGGGGGTCACAGTATCTCGAATCTGATTCTCGAATCCCCGTTTCCATCGAATCCCAAATCCCCGTATCAGGTGACTTAGATCTGAAGTCTGCTACAACACACTAGGGAGGTTGCACAACAAATTCCTCCTTCATGTAACCACTAAGAGACATATCTTCAAAGCAATAAATGGAGGATAAGACACCTATTCAACTCCATTTTACCATTTACGCTTACATTTTGACTTTTACATTCATCTACTTTCACTTTTTAACTTTTACAAAAGTAAAACTGGAAATTGGAGAAAATTAATCAGTGAAAATTTTACAAAAATCTCAGAAAATTGCAGATGATCTTTGAGGCCATTTTTAGGCATCGTCCTGAAGTCAAAATTGAAATTTGAGGGAACGGTAAACTAGTCCTGTCTGTCTAGTTTCCATAACATCTTGAATTTTTGAAAATGACCCATGGGAAGGCCTTCAAAAACTTGTTCTCCCAAGGTGTTTCCAAGTGCACAAAGCCTATAAAAAAGAGGGGCAGAATGTTGATTTTTGACCCCTTTTTCTCATTTTTCTCAAAATGTGAGCCCTGAGTAAAAAATCTGAGGAAATGGGTTTTGAGAGGAGGCCAAGAGCTTTCTAGAAATGCTGAGTTTATTACATTTGGAGCCTTGAGGAAAAAGCACATTGCTTCTAGACCTAGTGAAATTTCTGAATTTGCACCAAATATCACCAAAAAACAAAATTTGCTCCAACTCTTCCCAAAATTGGTCCAGAAGTGCTGAATGAGGTGTACTATGCAATCATGGAGGCATCAAGAAGCAAATCAAGTTTACCCTTCTCCTTTTGGCTGATTAGGGTTTGCTTAAGCTTGTCTTGCAATTGTTTGATTTTGATGTGTGAAATCTGATTTCTTGTTTGGTGGCGGGCAACCACGCGTTTATGAATCTTGTTATCCTTGTTTGCCTTGTCAAGAGCTTCTCCAGGTGAGTGTTGACCTTCTCAAGCCAAAACTCCCTTCCCTCATTGATCTCGTTTGCAATCCTCTCTTCAAAACTGAGTTCTTCATCTATAGGGTCTTGTTCTCTTTCTCTCTGCAATGCCTTTTTGAGACCCATGGTTGTTCTTACTTTTCACCTGTTGTTCATGTTCATCATGTTCATCATGCTCAACCACTGCTTTGCCTTTCTCATCATGTTCGTTTGCCTCAAACAACCTTTTTTCCAAAATCAAATGTTTTGTCTTCAGTTGCTGGTTTTCTTGCTCTAGAAATGAAACGACAAAATTTGCCCTTGCCAAGTTGTCTTGGAGCTCTTTGATCTAAGCATCCTTGTCTTTGATTACCTTCTCCAAGTTTTCTTGCTCTTCATGGGCCTCCAAGTCAACTAGGTCAAAGTCATGTTCCTCCTCATCATGCATGGATGTCTCATGCTGTGCTGATGGTGATCCCTGTGGTGAAGTATGCTTGGCCCCTTCTTCATTTCGAGGAGCAAACACAAGCCTTCTGCCTCTCCAATAGGTGAGAGTAACCTCAGGCCTAGGCCTCTTTGAAACTTCAACAAGTTTGCTTGATGATCCCACCTCCATAGGCTGTGCTGACATGGCAGGTGATATGTTTTGTTGCTGAATTGGTATAGTAGTTGTATGCATCTGCAAGGTTGCCTCAATGAAGGTATCCCATGTTATGTTCTTCTCTGCCAACTGATGGAGAACTGTGATCTTCACCAAGATGCGGTGAAAGAGGCTAGGGTAATGTTCTATGTTCATGATTTGCACCTTTTCAGCCATCCTGCTCACACTCCTATACAAGAAATTGCATAAATTAAGGGACTTCATTGCTGTGAAGTGCATGAGCAGTCTGATGTGATATTGGTACAATCTGGAAAACTTGCCCTCACATGTGAAAAATTTCATCACAACCTTCATCAATGGTGCATACCTCTCCAGCAAGTATCTGAATGGAAGAATATGAGAATGAGTCTCCTTGTACTGTGATTTTATGTTGGGTTTGTACTACTAAAGGTCTAGGTTCATGCCTTTGAACCAATATTCGCCATGATTTGGTATCCCTGTAGCAAGAGAGATGGCATCAATTGAAAATGTGAAATCAATCCTTGCAATGGTGGCCCTTTCTCCCTTCAAATTGGTGGCAAACAAATCTATAAGTTGCTCATGGTAACCTACATCCTCCACTCTTTGACAAAACCCTAAGCAGTTGACATCTTCAAAGCATTTTCTGATGAAGGGTGAGGAAGTGATTTCACTGTAATTTGAGGGCTCATACCTCAGTATCATCCTCCTGTTGTGATGTTTTCTCTTTTTTGATGGTGAAGAATCTCCTTCCGTGATTGAAAACCTAGATGATAGGAGAGGAGAAAGCAGGCAAAAGTGAGTAAAGGGATGAAATGAGGGAGTTAGGGAAGGGAGATGGGAGTAGGAAAATTTAGGGAGATGGGCAGGGGTCTTAGGAATCTTTAGGGAGTGAAATGAGCTAGGAAATTCAAACACAATCCTAGCTAGGGAAATTGCCCAATTTGGTAGAAGAGGGCTAGGGTTTAGAGGGAGATGATGCAAAATGAAGGGAAATGGGTTTGTGATGGATGGAAATGATGAATAACTTGCAAACAGAGGAGTAGGGATAGTAATACTAGGGTTTTAAAGCATCATTTCATCATTTTTAAACCAAAAGCATGCAATTCATACAAAACCCTAGGAGACTAAACTTGTGATCAATTTCTTGGCATGCAAAGCAAAGGAGGGCATGAACATGATTACACTTACTTGTTATGATGTTTGGAGGGTGAAAAATCTGGATTGGAAGCTTGAAAAACTGATTTTGGTAATTTTTAGACAAGTTTGGGCAACTCTGCCCCGTGCGCAGCGTATTTCACTGGTGCGCAGTGCCTATGTGCAAAGCAGTTCTCCTACGCGTAGCGCCTCCTCCAGATGCGTAGTGCAGTGCTTCTATGCGCAGCGCCAAGCAATTTTTTCCATTTTTAGCTAAAAAACCTGTGTTTTCTCACCAAAGGACAAATGAACTCGATGATAAGAGGAAATAAGAGTGCAAATGAAATGTATTTGTGTCTTTTTGGCCTTTTATAGACATGGAATGATTCTCTTTAAGTGATGATGGGCCCTACATGTCTCTTTAAGCATGGCTTTCATTCTTTTTTTAACTTTGTAACCTTGGACATTTGTAACCTGAACTTTTTGTATCTTCTTTGGAACATTGAACTGCAACTTTTTAGGAACATGAAGTGCTTATTACATATAGAAACATAAAATTACATTGTTTGAAATCAAAATTTATTGAAGAAACTTGCTTTATTACCACTCCAATTGCCAGATTTTATGCATGAAATAACAGTTTGGTGACCTTGAAACCCTAATGACCTAATGGAGACATTGAATTGAATGAGATCATGGTGGTGATGACTGAAATGATGATGACAATCTTTGAATTATGATATACTAACCTTATTTGATGACATGGACCAACAATCTAAAAATTTTGCAAGGAGTGGAAAATTGTCCTAAACCTAATGACTAGTGACCAAATTTTTGCTTGAAGACCTAGTGAAATGACAAAAAGTTGACTGTGGGACCCTAATAAGAGATGATAAGAGTCCATTTGGTTAGTGGTGACAGGATGCAAAGACTGACGCTAACACCTCATACTCCTGTAGTGTATCTCGACCCATGGTTGATTGTGCCCCAGAGATATCTCAAGAGATTCTTGGCACCAATCTAGTGAATGTGATGAGGCTCGACCATGTACTGACTCAACGTGTTGACTGCAAAACATATGTCCAGATGTGAGTTCACTAAGAACATTAGGGTCCCTACGAGTTTACGATACTCGGTAGGATTTCCCAAATCGGGCCCAACAACACTTCCACACAACTTCTTAAAGTTGAGTTCCATCGGAGTAGTCACGGACTTGCAGTCCACTATCCCAAATCTTTCCAGCAGCTTCACAATATATTTTCCTTGAGAAAGGAAATCTCACCTGGCTTTTGCCAAATCTCCAGGCCTAGGAAATAGTGCATCAGTCCTAGGTCGTTCATCTCGAACTCAGAAGCTAGCTCCCTCTTACATTGATGAATAAGAGGGTCATCACCTATTAGAA
The DNA here is from genome assembly GCA_034641835.2 of Pinus albicaulis. Taxonomy (NCBI): domain Eukaryota; kingdom Viridiplantae; phylum Streptophyta; class Pinopsida; order Pinales; family Pinaceae; genus Pinus; species Pinus albicaulis. The sequence continues at coordinate 1,526,895,627 of CM076584.1, read as the reverse complement.
AGAGATTGTCAAAATAGAGAATCATAATGAGAGGCTTGTCATTCTCAACCTTAAAGTAAAGGTTTGGATCAACATCACTTCGAGTAAAGCCCAACTTCATCAAGTAGCTATCGATCCTCTCATACCAAGCCCTGGGTGCTTGCTTCAACCCATAAGGGGCTTGTTTCAACCTGAATATATGGGTATCTCTATCTCGAAGTTCGAACCCCAAAGGTTGTTCCACATAGACCTCTTTCTTGATTGAGCCATGTAAGAAGGCAGTCTTAACATCCATCTGATGTAGACTCCATCCTTGCGATGCAGCAAGGGAAATGATCGAACGGATGGTGGTGTAGCGGGTAACAGGTGCAAATATTTCATCATAATCTATACCTTCCTTTTGAGAGAAGCATCAGGCAACAAATCTTGCCTTGAATTTCTCAGCGCTTCCATCAACTCCATGCTTGATATAGTCCATAACATCTTGTTCCTCCAATGTTAGATCCAAGGACATTTTCCAAGCATGATAATCAGACTTATCATTGAGCTTGGTCCTTGTCTAATCCACTTTCAGTGATTGCTCTTCTCACTCTTGCTTGGGCTTTGTCTTCACCTCAGCTCCGATACCATGTTAATTTCAGTGAACATTGGTATGTTCTATGCTTAGGGCAATTTACTACAATCTTTCTTATTAGCCATTAACATTGACAGTAAATGCTGATAGAACTTAAATAAATAACCAGAAGACAAGCCAAGACAAGAGGACACAATAATTTGGCAGGTGCCAGGGAAAAACCCCAATGCAGGGAAAACCCTTGGATCAAATCTTCTTATTATTCTTCAATTTCAGCCGAGAGAGAAAGTACAATTTGCAGGAGTCAACAGGATGCCCTAGCTAGTAAAGTCACCGCTGGTCAAACCAGCAAAATGTCTCCCAATGGAGCTCAGTCAAAGCCAGTGAAACTCAGCCTCAAGAAACAGTCAAAGTCAGCCCAAAACAGTCCGCAACTTCTCGGTCAATCTTGGTCAACGCTGCAGTCAAAATTTGGTCAAATCTGCGGTCAATGCAATATTCAAACAACTCGAAATTTCTCGATTTGTGTGCCTCCGGCTGTAGCCTATCAAGATCGGATCTCAACCCAAAAATCGAAGTCAGAAAGTAGGTTGACCCAAAGTCAACGATGGTCAACACTGCAACAAAAACCCTTAAACAGTCCAAAATTTCCAGCTTCTCTTTCACACGTGCAGAAGAGAGAGAGTGTCTCCTAAGGCTGTAAGAACCAATCAGGAGGAGAGAGAATGTGTGAGGAGATGATGTCCAAAATGAAGTTTAGTCTCTCCTATTTATATCCATCAATGAGGGTGTGTGACACATCTTTTGCGGCTTGTGAGCCTACATTACAATTTTGGCCGACCTTGACACTTTGCACATGGGTGAAAAATAATTTCAAAATCCAACTTCTGCTCATCCAAACAAGATGACCTTTAGATCAATCTTGCACCTCTCTGAAAGAGGAATCCAACAAAAATATCATCTCCATCATATGAGCAGTGCAAAGTGGAGTTTGGCCCTAGTTTCCAAATTTAGCAGGTTTTCGAAAGGAAGAGGGCACCACAAAAGAGGTTAGAATGTTTTATATGTCTCTCAATCTCCTCATCTATGCTCTGAGATTGAGTTAATGTAAAATGCATTTTTTTCGCTAATTTTCCATATATACTAATTAATAGTTCATCAAATGTGATTATGTTTTCGGCAACATCCAATGTTGAAAAATATTTCATTAGAAAAATGTCACGGTTATGCAAATTTTTCTTCCGGCAATAAAATCTCATAATTAAATGTGGCTAAGGGTTTTCGTGGAATTTAGGTCTCACAATTGACCTAAAATTCTAAAAACCTAAAGTCCATTGATGGATCATCACCAAGGAAATATGTAAGTATGAAATTTCATTGCAGGAGGGAAAATTTGTGTAACCATGACATTTTTCTAATGAAATATTTTTAATAGATAGACTTACGTATCTATTAATAAAATTTCATACTTCGTATTTCCTTGGTGTTTGGATTTGAAGTAGTCAAAAGATCAGTCAAGAGGGCTGGTATAACAAGCCCTAGTACAATAGCAAGTAGGCAGACTTGTTGTTGTTAGTGGGCAGATTATGTTTTGCCCTAAGAAGAAGTCTTTCAGAGCAGTTGAAAGGGTGTTTAGAGGGCTGATTGTGTAAGCCCTAAGTACAACATCTTGGTGAAGCAGTAGGTCTATAAGTAGGCAGAGTTAAAAACCTTATGTACAATGCTCATTGGAGGAGCTAATGGGCTGTTAAGAGGCAAATTCATGTGCACTACTTCAATGGGTTGCCGGAGGGCAAACTAGTGATAAGAGGGCAGTTTGACAAAGACCCTAAGAACGTGATCCTTTGGAGCAACAGGGAGCATTGTTAGTGGGCAGCTTGGGATACCTTAAGGGTTGACTATCTTGAAGGAGCAAGAGAGCAGATAATGGGCAGTTTGAGTAGCCTACGTTCAGTGTTCTTAGAGCAGCCAAGAGAGATTGATAGTGGTAGATTTGACGTTTGGAGATGGAAGCATTTTGAAGTAGCAGAAGTTGCAGTGATCAACTGTAGAGGAGGCAAAGTACTTTCCAGATGTGTTCAAGGAACATCCTTCCACATGATCGAGAACAAGAAGATCTTCAACCACCTGAAGGAGAGGACATGCAGTTTCAGATCAAGCTAGGTGATGATGGTCAATATGCAACCAGAGGAGTTGGTACTGTCAATTTTAAGAGGAAGTCAGGTGATCCTCTTCTCAGAGATGTTCTCTATGTTCCAAGATTGAGGCATAATCTTGTTTCGGTAGACTACCCTCGAGGACAAGGGATATGATATCATCTTTAGCAGAGGTAAGGCGTACCTCAAACACTTATCTTCTAGATGTAAGAAGGAGATAGATGTGAGGGTGAAGAATCTCTAAAAGTTGCAGGTAGAGTTAGGTGCAAACTTGAGCAACAAGGCAGGGAGTTCTCAGAGTAGAGATGTGGTGGTTGAGCGAGAGCAGGATAGAGCTTTCAAGATGGAGCCTTAGTATCTCACTTTGAGTCTAAGCTAATTGACAATTGGGTTGACCAGCAGGATGATGAGGAGCATAGCCCAGGGCCAGTGGAGGCAACCACTTAGTGAGAGACTTCCAGTATGGGGAGCGTTTGAGCCAAGTGGGCAGAGGATTTGGTTAAGGGAGATCAAAGGAGAGTGGATCTTCTAGTAATCACTTCCCGCTAGAGGAAGCAACCACATAGGTACAAAGGGTACATGGCACTTACGATTGAAGTGATGGACTTGCAAAACATGGTGCGAAAGAACAACTCTTCAGATCAGGTTTCGCAGAGGAAAGGAGGGAAGTTTTCTAGTTCAGTGGGAGCAGCTGCAACAACGGAGAATGTGGTATTATTGGAGACAATTCTAGGTGGGCGAGGTTCTTCCAAAAGCACCTTCCTTGCTAAGAGGGAGTGTTGAAAATAGTAGCGAGAAAGGTCCTTCTTTGATTTGTGCCTTAGTCAAAGAGACCAAGAATCAATTTTCCTTAGCATGCACGAGTTCCCAAAAGTTAGGACGAGTTCCTAAAATTTAGGACAAATTCCTAAAAATTAGGGCGAGTTGCTATAAGTTAGGACAGTTCATGAAGTGGTTTGACTTATGTGTGGAAATAAAAGGCTTAATTTGTTGTCTTCTAGTGCAAGTTATTTTTGGGAAAAGACAAACGAGTGAGTAATAACTTCTAATTTGAGACAGTACGAGTTGCATGAGTTAGTTAAACTCATCAATCACTAGTTTGAGTTCCAAAAATAAAACTTCCCAGAATTAGCTAATTCGAAGTGCTTATAAGGAAGACCGACAGGCGAAATTGTATTCATTGTCTTGTGAGCACGAGTTGGTGAGACAAGGAAGTAGAGAACACATATTTGAGAGGATCAATGCACCAAGAGAGGCTTGTGCACATATTTATAGGAGAATTTCCTTGGGAGTTGTGCAAGGAAATATGGAAGCAAGGAACAAAGTCTTGCAGGTGTTTCAACTTAGTGTAAGTAGAGAAAACCAGATTGGTTTCTATTGAAACAAGATTGTGTTTGTAAGAGATCTATTGCTCATTCTTCTATCACTACAATTCTCAATCAAGAAAAGGGTTTTCCCATTTGGGTTGCGTAGAAAAATTGTGTTTTCGATATTGCGTGACTGTGTTATTTCTATTCCTATGATAGTTTTAAAACTCGCACTCGGATTTGGAACCGACCGAGAGTCGACTCGGACTCAGACTTCGGCTAGGTATTGTTAATTTTGGACAACTAGGTCCAAACTCCATGTTGTGATGCTCATATGAAGATGCCAATATTTTTATTGGATTCCTCTTTCGGAGAGGTGCAAGATCGATCTAAAGATCATCTTGATCCGATGAGCAGAACATTTATTTTGAATTTATTCAAAATATGTGCAGGTTGTCCTGAAATGAAATGTAGGCTTGAAGCCCTAGCAGTTGTGTCACACACCCTCATTGATGGATATAAATAGGTCAATGTTGGAGGTCATTTTCACTCATCCATCCTCACACATTCTCTCTCATCATTTGATTGGTTCGATCACCTTGAAGGCTCTTCTTCATCCACACGTGGGAAATTGAAGCAAGAAGATTTTTTTGTTTTTGACCTAGGGTTTTAGCGCAGAGTTGACCAGTGTTGACTTTGGTCAACGTATGGTCAAATTGACCCCAACTTTGGTCAAAATTTCGATTTTTGCAGTCCGCATTTTCTGGCACAGAAATCGAGGTTGACTGTTGACTTTGATTGGGTTGCGTTGACTTTTTGCTGATGCTGTTTTGCGTTGACCGTTGACTATGACAACGTTTACTTTCGTTGATTGATATTCCTGTCCTAAGAGGGTTGTGTGATACTTCTGGTTCGCTGACTGTATTGAGACTTTGCTGGTTGAAGCATCCTGTTGACCGCTATAACACACCTACACACATATATATTTTTGGCTTGTCTTCTGTTGATCTACTGGTATGTTCTATCAACATTTTACTTTCTTGTGTATGTGATTGCTGTCTGATATAGGGGATAAAAAGTAAAGTTGCATTAAGCATAGAACATCTACAAAAATTTACATGGTATTAGAGCTGAGGTGAAGACAAAGCCCAAGTTTGTAGCAATCACCGAAGAAGAGCATGGGTACCTCAAACTATAATGGCTTTAAAGTTGATGACAAATTGACTGGGAAGGAAGACTTCCATGCCTGGAAGATGACATTGGATCTTATGTTGGAAGACCAAGATATCATGGACTATGTGTAGGGTAAAATCCAAGAGCCTCCATCCACTGCGTTTGCTGCCACCAAGTCAAAATATAAGAAGGCAGAAAATAAAAAAAAAGCTGATGATCCGGGATTTAATTCACAAGAGTCTGGTAGCCTACATATCTGAGCTACACACATCCAAGGAGATGTATGATAAGTTGGTCAACATGTTCAAGGCCAACAACGCAAATCAAGTCCTATTCTTTAAGAATCAACTGAAGAATCTGATGAAAGGTAGGGATGAATTCGTTCAATCATATTTTCTGAAGCTGATCGAAATCATGAATAATCTTCTGGCTATCGGGGAGACAATAATTGATAGAGAGATAGTTCTTATCGCCCTTGGAGGTCTCTCATCCGAATGGCATGTATTCAACACTACCATTCTTAATAACAATGTCATACCTGATTTTGACGAAGTACTATCGAGATGCGCACAAGAAGAGACAAGGATGAAGGAATATGAAAATGAAGGAAATGCTGCCTTCACTACTCATGCTAAGAAGAAGTACTTTGGCGGTCCAAGGAACAAAGGAAGAGCAGGGGCCCAAGGAAAGAAAGGCAAATGTTACACATGTCACAAGACCGACCACTATGCTAGAGAATGCCTTTTCAAGAAGGATTCTCTTGATGATGATGATGACGACAACAACAACCGGAGGAATGGAAATCAAAGGAACAACAGGTTCAAAGGGAAGAGGAAGGCTTCCTCTGGTGGAAATGGGCAACCTTTCAAAACGTCAAGAAATTCTAGGTATGAGGATTCAAATGTTGTTGATGATAAAAGAAATGAATTCATTCTTGTATCTGCCCTCTCTGCTGCATCTCCACTCGACACTATGAATGTCTGGTTGATAGATAGTGGTGCCTCAAGGCACATCAGTGGGTTCAAGGAAGCAATTTTTGATATGGTTGAGAAGGATACTAATATGAAAATTATCCTTGGAGATAATGCCACATATCCCGTGAAAGGGACAGGGACTGTGACCCTCCACTTGTCTCAAGGTCAAGTCCTCCGCTTGCAAGATGTACTATATGTATCTGATTTGAAGAAGAACCTTGTGTCTATTTCGACCATGGAAGACAAAGGTTTCAATGTGGCATTCATTGATGGGAAGGTGTGTATCTGGAAGAAGAGTTTCAAGGAAGCTATCACGATTGGGTTTAGAGTTGATAGACTCTACCAGGTTTGAGGAAGTCCACTCGAAGCAATGACATGTGATACTATTTGGCAAACTGAACTATGGCATCGGAGGTTTGGACACCTTCACTACAAAGCCCTTCCTGAAGCAAGGAAGGTGGTGACGGGGATGCCTGAGTTCACAAATGATCATGAAGGTGTATGTCAGGGCTGTGACGAAGGAAAGCATACAAGGGGGCCTTTCCCCTCAACGTTACAAAGACATCTGATGTCTTGCAATTAGTACATTCTGATCTGTCTGGTATGATGCCCGTGACATCCTTGGGTGGATGTTCTTATTATATGACGTTCACAGATGACTTCTCTCGCAAAACCTGGATATACTTCTTGAAAAAGAAGGATGAGGCTTTCATGTGGTTCCGTACCTTCAAAGCCTTGGTGGAAAATCTGATAGGGAAGAAGATCAGGATATTGAGGACGGATAATGGCACAAAATATGAGACGAACGAGTTCAAGAACTTTTGCAGAGAAGCTGGCATCAAGAGGGAGACCACAATTGTCTATACTCCTGAGCAGAATGGCGCTGCTGAAAGAAAGAATAGGACCATTGTGGAAGCTGCCTGTGCCATGCTATGTGACCAAGGTCTTCCGAAGTTTCTGTGGGAAGAAGCTGTGAACACTGCTGTGTACATACAAAACCGATGCCCGCATTCTGCTCTGGACTCCAAAACTCTCGAAGAGGTTTTCTCTGGTAAGAAACCTTATGTCTCACATTTTAGAGTTTTTGGATGTCTTGTTTATTTTCATGTACCGAAGGCAAAGAGGAGCACGCTGGATGCTTCTGGGAAGAAATGAATGTTTGTGGGCTATAGCGAAACTTCCAAGGCCTATAGAGTCTATGTCCCTGGTCAAAGGGAAGTGAAGATATGCCACGATGTTACCTTTGACGAAGATGATTCCCTGCAGAAAGTAATCAATCTTTCGAGATCTGAGGAAGATCATGAAGCAAGGCCTGGAAATCAATAATAGCCGAAGGATGAGACGATGCCCAATGTTGAAGGATCGATGGACCCTATTGATCCACCTCCTTCAATGAGGAAAAGACCATCATGGCTCAGGGACACTCTTGAGGATGCCGAGAATCATATGGCCCCAAGAGGGACATTCCGTGAAAGCAAGAAGCCGAATAGATACCAAGGGTATTTAGCAGCCATGAGTACAATCATACAATCTGAGCCTGGATGTTTTGAGGAAGCCATAAAGCATAAAGTCTGGAAGGATGCTATGCATGAAGAATATGAGTCCATTATGAAGAATGATGTCCGGGATGTGGTTCCAAGACCGGAGGACAAAGCAGTTGTCACCTTGAAATGGCTCTATAAGATCAAGCATGGATCTGATGGTAGTGCTGAAAAGTTCAAGGCAAGATTCGTTGCCCATGGCTTCTCTCAAAAGGAAGGCATAGACTATGATGACATATTTGCACCTGTGGCCTGATATACCACCATCCGATCTATCATAGCCCTTGTTGCTACACAAGGATGGAATCTTCATCAAATGGATGTGAAGACCGCATTTATGGATGTTCTGATAAAGGAAGAGGTGTATGTGGAACAACCTCTGGGGTTCGAAGTCCAGGGTCGGGACACCCATGTTTGCAGGTTGAAGAAAGCCCTCTATGGGTTGAAGCAAACACCCAGAGCTTGGTACGAGAGGATAGATAGCTACCTGATGAAGCTGGGCTTCACTCGTAGTAATGTTGATCCGAACCTTTACTTCAAGGTTGATAGAGAAAAGCCTCTCATTCTAGTGCTGTATGTGGACGATCTCTTCCTGACAGGTGTTGACTCTCTCATTCATCAGTGCAAGAGGGAGCTCGCTTCTGAGTTTGAAATGAAGGACCTAGGACTGATGCATTACTTCCTAGGCTTTGAGGTCTGGCAGAGACTTGGCGAGATTTTCCTTTCTCGAGGAAAATATATTGTGAAGCTTGTAGAAAGATTTGGCATGGTGGACTGTAAGTCTGTGTCGACACTGATGGAGCTCAACTTTAAGAAGTTGAGTGGCAACGTTGCTGGGCACGTGCTAGCAAATCCTACTGAGTATCGTCAACTCGTAGGGGCCACGATGTTCCTAGTGAACACCCGTCCGGACGTATGTTTTGCAGTGAACACTTTGAGTCAACATATTGTTGAACCTCATCACATTCACTGGGTTGGTGCCAAGAATATGTTGAGATTTCTTCGGGGCACAATAAACCATGGGTTGAGATAAACTGCTGGGAGCGTGAGACTCCATGGATATACTGATGCCTATTGGGCTGGCAGTGTGGTGGATCGTAAGAGCACATCGAGATGCTGCTTCACACTTGGATCTGCTTCGATATCATGGATGAGAAGGAAGAAAAAGTCGGTGGCTTTGAGCACCGTAGAGGCCGAATACATTGCAGCAAGTATGGCCTGTTGTGAAGTAGTTTGGTTGCGAAAGCTCTTTAGTGAGCTGTTTGGGCATGTGCTAGATACCACCGTGATACTCTGTGATAACCAGAGTGGGATTTAGTTGTTTGAGAATCCCATGTTCCACGATCGAGCATATTGATATCAGGTACCACTTTATTCGGGACATGGTACAACGAGGCGTCGTAAGGCTCGATCATATAGGAGCTGATGAGCAGGTCGCGGACATTCTCGCAAAGCTCCTGGGGAAGGTCAAGTTCCTAATCTTCCCTGAGAATCTTGGAATCGTGGAACAACCCTATGCTGAGGGTCCTGTTGGACAATGAGCTCTGGGAGCTCTGGGGGGCTTTGGGGATAGCTTCTCCGAGCTATAAGCAACCACAGGGCTTGGCTTGCCGAACCTTGTTGGTGTGCTTCTGCCCCACCATTATGATGTTGAGTTGGTTCACCTCTCATGATCTGTGCCCCGTATGCATCCTACCTATTGAGTCCCGAACTCATGGGAAGTACCTCTCATTTGGCCAGTGAGTTGGGAAAAGCTAGAGACCAGTAGCGAAGACTGATGGACGCATCAAAGATTGTCGTACTCTCTATGTCTAGAATGGCACGTGTCCAACCATTTGATCTGGGATCAAGTCTAGTGTGGTTTCAGACCTCCAACTGACTTTGGGTCAGGTAAACCAACTTCGGCTTGGTATGAGACTCTTCTTGAGTCCCATAGAGGTTTCAGAGCTCTGGGCTAAATCTGTCAGCTGGGAATGATGTCTTTGTAACTAACCCACTTTTGTTCTAAAATAAAGAAGCCAACAAAGCAAGTTACGACGGGATGACGCACGATGTTTGGATGGCACAGGTGGATGGAGTTCTCCCTAGTTGAGAGGGAGTGTTAATTTTGGACAACTAGGTCCAAACTCCATGTTGTGATGCCAGATGAAGATGCCAATATTTTTATTGGATTCCTCTTTCAGAGAGGTGCAAGATCGATCTAAAGATCATCTAGATCTGATGAGCAGAACATTTATTTTGAATTTATTCAAAATATGTGCAGGTTGGCCTTAAATGAAATGTAGGCTTGAAGCCCCAACAATTGTGTCACACACCCTCATTGATGGATATAAATAGGTCATCGTTGAAGGTCATTTTCACTCATCCATCCTCACACATTCTCTCTCATCATCTGATTGGTTCGATCACCTTGAAGGCTCTTCTTCATCCACACGTGGAAAATTGCAGCAAGAATATTTTTCTGTTTTCGACCTAGGGTTTCAATGCAGAGTTGACTAGCATTGACTTTGGTCAATGCATGGTCAAACTGACCCAAACTTTGGTCAAAATTCCTATTTTTGCAGTACACATTTTCTCGCACAGAAATCGAGGTTGATCGTTGACTTTGATTGGGTTGTGTTGAATTTTTGCTGCTGCTATTTTGCGTTGACCGTTGATTGTGACAGTGTTGACTTTCGTTGACTTTGGGTTGACTGATATTGCTGTCCTAGAGGGTTTTGTGACACTTCTAGTTGGCTGACTGTATTGAGATTTTGCTAGTTGAAGCATCCTGTTGACCGCCGTAACGCACCAACACATATATTTTTGGCTTGTCTTATGTCGATCTACTGGTATGTTCTATCAATATTTTACTTTTTTGTTTATGTGATTGCTGTATGATATTTGGGATAAAAATTAATGTTGCATCACGCATATAACATCTATAAAAATTTATAGGTATCGACTCGACTTAGTTGATTTCAATGACTCGGTCTTTCTAAAAATACATTAAATATTAATTTTTTTTATGAAAAAACATATTTTTAAAGATTTTCATTCGTGTTTCCAAACCCAAAGCATTAGAATATAGAGAGAAGACAACATATGATCAAAGTATGCTCATGATTATATCTATTATATCAAAATGGCACCCAGTGCACTATCCAATACATGTAAAATATAGACATCAGAACCAAAACTCATAACCAAGTAGGCTCTAAATGGCCTCTACAACAAAACATCACTAGTCACTACTGCTAGAAAACCAACATCATTTGGCTCAGACTCTAAATTGGAGTCAGACGGTTAAACTCATGGCTCCTCCTCTTCATCAAGATCTCCAACTGCAACTGTAGAAGTAGTAGCACCAACAACCCCTGCACATTGAGATAGACGAGCTATGCACTTGCGTCGTGGTTGAGTAGAGGAAGTGCTTGCAGTTGGAGGACTTGGGGTTGGTACTAGTGGATCTACATTTAACTAAACAATTTGTAATGCATCCATCTCAAAATCAAAATCAACACCAATATCCTCATTGGGGTCAAACTCTGCTGCTTGACTCTCCACTACCCAATCTGAGGATGGATCAATATCTTCCAACACAATGGGATTTGTATCAGGTCTTTTTTTCAACAATTGGTTGCGTCTTAGCTTGAGGTTGTATTGGACATAGAATAAATCATTTAATCGTTTTTGTTGTAAACAATTTCTCTTCTTCTTGTGAATCTTCTCAAAGACAGACCAATTGCGCTCACACCTAGAAGCACTGCAAGTTTGACTCAAAATACAATTTGCAAATTGCTACAATTGAGGACAATGGCTACCAAATGCCTCCCACCATTGTGTTGCAAAAAACATAGTTGTGTAATGGGTTAGCTCAACAAATTATATCCAACTTTCAAATTATAAACAATTTAACAAAATAACAATTTGAAAATTGAAATTGTTTACTTGGTTCATCTGCTTCCCTTGCAATCCTTGCTAGGTTCTTGCCAAAGGTACCTGTGGCTCTACTGCAAGAAGTGATCTGTCGGTGTATCTCCAGGTGCTCACTCTCATTAGGGACCATGAGCTCAAGGCACTCAATGAATCCATCTCTAACCTCCCTAGTCAAAGCTTCTCCCTCCAGAGCTTTATAATGATACCTTGTGTTCAGAAAAAAAACCAGCTTCATGTATAGGGCGATGGAGTTGATTGCTCCATCTTTGATCAATGATTTCCCAAATGGGCCCATACTTAGCCACTCTATCCTCGTATGCTGCCTTTATTTGCTCCTTTTCCTGATCCATAGCCTCATAAATGAAACCCATAACCAATCTTTCCCCATCCACCAACCACAACACCTTAACTAGTGGCTCAACAACCTTCACAATCTCTGCCGCATTTTTCCAAAATATGTCTTCATTAACTTTCTTTCTTACATCTTTGCCATCTTGTTTGTGAGCCCATTGACATCCATTCCATTCATCATTGGAAAACATCCACTGCAAGTTTCTATGTTGGGAAAACATAGATTGCAATGTCAAAAAATGAGTTGCAAATCTAGTGATGGCAGGCCTAACAAGATCCTTGCCCCCTGTGTTTTTCCTCATCAGGTTCAAAATCCATGAGTGATTGTAGATATACTTTGTTATGCTTTTGGCATGCTCCATAGTGTTCTTGATCATTCTATTTTACCAATATCCTCAAGCATGAGGTCTATGCAATGTGCAACACATGGGGTCCAAAAGATGGTTGTGTTTTTCACATTTTACCAGCAAGAACATAATTAGAGGCATTATCTGTGATGATTTGAACAACATTTGCCACACCCACCTGTTTAACAACCTCATCCAAAAGCTGAAACAACAAGTGTGCATCTTTCACCTTATCAGATGCATCAACTGATTTTAGAAACATGGTTCCCTGAGGGAAAAAGATAAGAAAATTTATGATGGTACGGTTCCTTTGATCAGTCCATCCATCTGACATGATGGTACATCCTATTTCACCCATGAGGAAATCTTTCAAATATTCCTCAATGGACATAACCTCTTTTTGCAAAAGAGATCCTCTTAATTCATGCACAGTAGGGCCTTTGAATCTGTTTCCAACAACAAATATGGCATCAAACATAAGTTCATAATATGGTGAACGAGAAGCTTTTAAGGGGATATTAGCATCATACCACCATATAGCTATGTAATCACAGGCAAATCCTCTCAATTCTTTCTTCCAATGGTCATCTAAAGTAGGCTGTATTTGACCTCTATTAGCTTGAGGACCATGTGCACTATCAGAGAGTAGGGTGTGACTGTGAAATAACTTTTGATATCACCCTTCTTTTTAATTTTACCCTTACCCTTTTCTTGAATAGACTCCAAAGAGGGAGGAACATAGCGAAAGGGGTTGGATGCATCAGTGCAAGGGATAGATGAAGAGCCCTCATAATCAAAATTGGGGTTGACGACCATCATGTGTTTTATACTCCTCTTCCGCCCTATTTCAACCTCTATTTCTTTTTGTCTAGCTTTTTCTTCCTCAAACCTCTCAAATTTTTCTAGCAACTCCTTCCTAATTTCCTCAATCTGTTATGCTAGTGTTGCACATGGAACAATTTGGCCTCTAATACCAACTAAGTGTTGTTTCAGCCTGTGAATGCCCCATCCACCTCTTTTAATTCTTTTATGACAAAATTTGCAATACATTTGATTATCAATCATTTCAGAATATGCCCAAGCAACATCTTTCATTCTATGAGCCATTTTTTGATATTTGGAATTGGAAATGAATGGACAAAAGTCTGAAAATGAAAAGAAAAAAAATAACTCTTCAATGTTCATTTCTTTTAGAAAAATTGCTCTTTTCAATTTCCAGATTTGCAAAAAAAAAAAAGCAAGGGTAGATTTGAGAAGTGAAAACAAAATACCGCTAGCCTCCTCAATGCTGCTCCAATGATTACCCAAGAACCTCCTCATTGTTGCTCCAAAAATCAACTCCAACTTTTTACAAACTCCTCACAATTGCTCACACAAATGCAATGAGATAGCTGTGAGGAAATGTGAGGGGGTTGGCTCACTTTTATAGGCTTAGGTGAAGGGTAGATGCATTGAGAAAAAAAAAACAAAAAAAAATTGAGTTTCAAGTTCGAGTTGCCGCCTTTTTTCTGCTGTGGACTAATTCGACCGAGCTGGTCGGTCCGTTACCGAACCGACCAAATTGGTGTTCGGTTCGGTAACTAACCGATTGTCAGACCAATTTTTCTACCTAGCCGACCCAGGCAGGGGTTTGTCTTGGTCGACCAAGCCGAATTCGATTCAGACAAACCTGGTTTTAAAACTATGGACTTCCTATTCCACTGCAAATTAAGTAGAGAAAATTCCATGTCTTGGGTTACAAGTTAGTTTCAGATTTCTTCATTCAAGCAAATTATAATTTTGTGGACATTCTTCAAAGTTGCTGGATTTTGAGTGGGATATAAAATTCTACCTTCTCTTTATGAAATCCAATGAGGTTGCAACCACTCTCAAACATCTTGAGTCAATTAATGGTAATGTTAAAAATTTAAGTAGAAGTATCATTAATTGCATATCATTAGTAGGGAAATATGGTCAAATAGTAGGCTTCCCCACTCATAAATTATTGTTCTTTTTGATTATTATTAAATTGCATTGTATGAAACTTGTTGGTTTGGTGCAAAAAGGTCGATTCAGTATCAAATTATCCGATTTCATACGAGAACCGGCCGATTCGGTACCAAACCAACCCTTTTTGGTCTATGACACGATTTAGACTGATTCTCCCTAAAAGATGGTCGGATCGGTTAGTTAAGTCTGGTCTAGTCCGGTTCTAATAACGCTGCTTCTTATGAAGTCCCAAATGATTGAAACCACTCACAAACATCTTGATACAATACATTACTTACCATGGAAACACATGTGAAAATTCCGTAAATCGGAATCGTATTGCAACAACTGATATTATTTCTCCTAATTGTTAATTAATTAGCATTTATCTGCTACGAAAAATATCGAAATAAATACATTGCAACCTTCACAAATAAAAACTACGGAAGAATAAACGCTAGCACACACACATAAAAACAACACTATTATTTTTGGACGAAAGTCCTTGTGAAACCCAACTTGGGAAAACCGGTGCAACAGATGAAGAATTTATTATCAAGCAACAATGAAATAATCTGAGTACAACTGGATACCGAAAGCCTGAAGGAAAGCCTATCGATCTCTGCTGAAGCTGCCTGTTGGTCCTGCTTCTCCTCCTTGTCCTTCTTCCTGAGAGGACACTGGGTATTGTAGTGGCCTAGCTCACCACACCTGAAACATTTTACCTTTGACATGTCCTTCTTCTTCTTCCTCTGTTCCCCCTGTCCTTGACTGGGACCCTTAGATGCAAGGGCCACATTCTCCTCCTCCATTTGTTTCCTGGAGGAAAGCCTATCGACCTCTACTGAAGCTGCCTGTTGGTCCTGCTTCTCCTCCTTGTCCTTCTTCCTGAGAGGACACTGGGTACTGTAGTGGCCTAACTCACCACACCTGAAACATTTGACCTTTGACATGTCCGTCTTCTTCTTCCTCTGTTCCCCCTGTCCCTGACTGGGACCCTTAGATGCAAGGGCCACATTCTCCTCCTCCATTTGTTTCAATTCGTTGCTGCTACCACTAATGGAGCTCTTCAAAAGAGCTCATCTCATCTCCTCTTGCTGCAAGTTAGCCCACATCCTGTCCCATCTAAGCTTCTGAGCTCTCTGGCTAATCAACTGCGCTCTGATACCATGTGAAAATTTTGTAAACCGGAATCCTATTGCAACAACTGATATTATTCCTCCTCATTGTTAATTAATTAACAATTTATCTATTACGACAAATATTGAAATAAATACATTGCAACATTCACAAAAAAAAAACTGCGGAAGAATAAATGATGGAAGAAATGCTAGCACACACACATAAAAATAACACAATTATTTTTGGACAAAAGTCCTCGTGAAACCCAACTTGGGAAAACCAATGCAGTAGATGAGGAATTTATTATTAAGCAACAGTGAAATAATCTGAGTACAATTGGATACCGAAATGGGCAATCCAAGAAAGAAATACTGGTAAGAAAAATCTAGTGAGGAAATTTCCTCACTCCACAGGCAAATATGGGCTCTGACCCCATCTCCAGGTGAGCCGTCCAAACAGGCTCTGCGCAGCTACTGCGTCACACTAGTGCAATTGCTTCTGCACTCCATTCGAACTAGCTTCTCCTCAAGCCGTCTGGTCTGCTGTTGTCTGGGAAAATGTCACTCCAGGCCTCCAAAAGCTCTGTCCAACTTCTGGCACTGAAACTCGTCTTTCCCCAACAGAATCGAAACTGCGTCTAGAGGCTACTACGCTGCCCCATCGTCAGCCTCTTTATGGCTCTTCTGCCTCTTTGCAAATGCACTCCCCAGATTTGGAATTCTTCCTCCGGCTTCACTATCTCTGCCCCTCTTCCTCACTGCTTCGATCTCACAGGCTCTCTCTCCGACAACCGATTGCTGCTACTCTGGAAATCGATCTGCTCATGAAATCAAAGCTCTCAAGTGATTTCTCCATCACCACATCAACCTCCTCTTATAATCCTCTATTGGAGCACCAACGACCAAGATTAAAATTTAATCAATAGCTAGGATCATCATGGAGTGAATTCATGTGAGTTTCTAGATGATTCTCGCCTTGACTTAATTAACTATGATTAATTAACTATATCCCCTACTTTTAGACTTAGGAAATATGTAAAAACTGGTTAATAATTTAATTAAGCCACTTCTAGGCGGACTTTCGAGAAACGATTTATGGGTTTTGGATATCTCATGTATTCTAGCCTCTCCACAAATTTTCGTGGCTAGAACACATCCGATGCTACAAAAAATAACAACAAACTCCTCAGATCTCTATCCCCTATTCTTGTTCTATCTTAAAGGGTGGTTGGACAAAAAATCTGGTGGGAGGGCGCCCCCCCCCATTTTGGGGAAACACATCTTGCATTTTGGGGAAACGTTTACCCATGCATTGCCTTGAGTTTCCTCCAAAGGGGGCATGGGGAAATGTTTCTATAGGTGCCTCTCACCCATGAAGCATTTGAAACGTAAGGGGTGATTCCCTATGGAACATTGATGGAAAGGGCCCTTGGCCAAACACTAGATGGATATTGAAACATAGCGTAAATTATGTTGTGATTAGAAAAACAAACATTTTGAAGGTAGTTAATGGTATGAGAGATAGACCATAATATTTCTTGCAAAGGTAGAAGAACAACTCTCCATACCATCCTATTAAATGTTGTTCTACCAAATCGATTATTGCTGAATGGATTTAAACAAAAGGCTAGAACGATTTCAATGACATGTCTATTAGCATAGTCACATGTCCACTTGATTTGCATTAGTAAAATTCTCCAATTAACTTCTAATTGATGGTTGGGTTGAATTCTTTTATTCTCTTGGACAAGTGCCAACTCAAAATGGATATGGGATTGAACAAATGCCAACCATTTCGAAGACCAATGCATCTTCCTTTATTTATCTTTGATTGGAACCCCAATATCTCTCCACTCCTCCTCCACCTTGGATTGTAAGAAAAATAACTTCAAATAGCCTGCTTTGCCCAATGATTGTTTTCCTTCTAGCTTTCATGTAATCATCCACTGCCACATGATGGATGATTTGAGTTTTTTGCCATTTCAGTTGTGAAGGTGAATGGTGGTTATCAAAAATACAATTTAAACAATGAAAACTACACATTGTATTTTGCATTGTAAAAAAGTTTGCACATGAATAAATTTGATCCCTCTCGACTCTTTTTAGATTCGTACTTAAGATGGATCTATGTTGGTGTTGAAAAATCTATGGGCAATGCTATTAAGTGACTTCTCTTCAATTAGTAACTACTTGTGAGTGCATTTTACTTCTTTAGATTAGGATCTTTTTTCACTTAAGTTGTTAGTGTTTTTCTTCATCAAACAACTACCAATGCATGAACATAAAGAGACAAGAGACACAGAATGTAGGCTATCAGCCAGGGCCAAAACCTCTCACTCTTTGAGAGAAAAACTCACACAAATTTTTCTTATAGAGATTACAATTGACGAATACCATGACCAAGACCCTTGACCTATTTTCCACTCCAAGACCAGGACACAAGTCCTCTTCCACTTCGATCTTCTTTAGCTTCAAAACTTTCGGCCTTCCTTTTTGAATTCAAACCTTCTTTGTCTCGGCCTCTCATCTGCTGGTAGCACCAAAGTAATACAGAGATTACTTGCTGTCGTAGCACCGAGATATCTCCACTGAAATAACACCAAGACTGTGACCGGCTCCACTGTAATTGTACCGAGATTTATCGCTGTAAGAGCACCGAGACCATTACTGTAAGTTCACCGAGACCTGTAGTTACTGTAGTCACTGTAATAACATCCGGACTGTTCACTGTAATAACATCAGAATCATTCGAACTGTTCACTGTAATAGGATCTTCCTGTTCACTGTAATAGCATCTGAACTGTTCACTGTTATAGCATCTGAACAGTTTCACTGTTATTATCTCTGTAATATATCCGAGTTCCTTCACCGAAATACTTATCTCTGTAATAGCTATCCGAACTTATTTCTGTTATTAACCCTGCAATTAGTCCGAGATTCTCTGTGGTAGCTCGAAACTATTTCTGTAATTTAGTCTGAATTCTCTGTGTAAAATGAAATTCGGATGGCCCTATTTATAGTGGTTAGCCACTGTAATAAGGCGACATGAGTAAGGTGAACCGACATGACAGTTTGGAGGAGTTAATTAATTCATTTGAAGGCGACTTGAAGAGGGATGTCTTGTGCTTGTCTTGGAGGGCTACTTGACAATCCTATTGACTATATAAGTGTAATATTCCCAAGAAGGGTCCTTCATACATGACATGGACTGAAATTGATTTTATGACCAATCCTAAGGACTCACAATGGGAGTCATACTAAAATAAAATTTGTTGCTCATGAAACCCATGAGACAAGCATAATAATAATTTTATTTTTCTTATTTTCATCAATTACATAAAATCACAATTACACATGTCATGATGAAGACCGAAGCAAGTTATTTTTTAACAGCTTGTAGATACCAATCATCTCATCTTCTCTCTCATAGTCTATTCTTGGTCACCTTGCAAAAACTTAATCTAGGATTGTAGAAAAGCCTCTTACCATGATTTGTTGGACAAGTCCATTTCACTTTGCATAGAACTACACTTCTATAGAAAGCTTTGTCTTTGTGATCATGAGTTGAATAAAGCATCAATTTATGTCTTCTTGACTTGTATCTTTATATGGAATAGTTTGGTCATTTCGTTCTCTTAGTGTTGCTGAAGGTTACCCAGATTCACCTCCTTCTGCATTGATGTATAAACAATCTTATCATCCACGTCCGAGTTGCTTTCTACACCTGATTACTCGACTTTGTGGCCATGAGATTTTTTGTCTTTGTGATCATGAGTTGAATAAAGAATCAATTTTTGTCTTCTTGACTTGTGTCTTTATATGGAATAGTTTGGTCATTTCGTTCTCTTCTTGTTGCTGAAGGTTACTCAGATTCACCCCCTTCTGCATTGATTACAAACAGTCTTCTCATCTACGTCCGAATTGCTTTCCACCTAATTACTCGACTTTGTGGCCATGAGATTTTCTTCTTAGCATATTTCTTTTGTTTTTTCGGGTTGAGCTCATGATGCAACTTCCTATGTTTCTTCTCAGTTTGACCTTTAATGTCACAGTGGTTGCAGTGGTTGTTGGGATCTTTGCATTGGTGTGCTATGGTTTCTGTCGTTTTGTCTCCTCTCCCTCCCTTTCCACTTCTTCCCTTCCTTGTAAGCTTCCTAGTGCTCCTTCTGCTTTGACCCACTTGATTGACCTCTCTTTAGGGTGATGTTCTCCAGGTACTGTGCCTACACAGAGGCCTCATCCATTGTTTTAGGTTTGAATAACATCACTTGTTCAACAAATGTTTGTGTAGATTTCCCAGATACTTTGGGGAGTACATCTAGGTTCTTTGGGGAGATACCTAGCATAATTGCCATCTTCCTAAATTTGGCAGTGTACTCCCGTACACTTTGCCCCTGCTTTTGCTTGAAGTAATGCCATTGGATCCATTGGTCTTCCACATACTTGATAGGGTACAATTGGGATGTTATGAGAGTTTTGAAATCCTTCCACTTTGTCACTAGAGGATCTCTCTACAACCTCAGGGTTTTTGTGTGGCTTCTCCACTAGATTAACGCATGGCCGTCTAATTTTAGACGTGCAAACAAAATTTTATGTTCTTTCTCTATATGAAGACCACTTAAATTAACTTCTAACTCCTAGAATTAGTGATTTAGCTTCAAAGTGTCAATCTTACTTTGATATTTGAGTTCACAGTACTCGAATATATTGACCATTTTCAAGTTCTTTCTTAGAATCCCTCTCTGTTTCTTCTCAATCCCTTGATTTCTCCTCTTATTTGACCTTTGCAATAGAACCTCCATCTTGTCTGAATAGCTCGAGCTTATTGGTTAGGGCCACCATGAGGAGGCGTAGAGTACAATCTATATTTGTGACTTGTGTTTCCAGTTGCACAAACCTCTCCTATGTGGGATTTTGAGGGTTATTAATAGATTTGTCAGCCATGGCTAGGGTTTTATGACTTTCAGCTTAACCGATCTAGTTCTCTTGCACCTCCCCACAATATACCTAAAGAAACTTGCTTTGATACAAATATGATTCATAAACTTTCATAGATATTCCACTGGACAGTTCGTCCCAATAGATTTGATAAAATTATACTTAATATTGAGAGGGTTATTTTCCTTGGACTTTTGTATTTATTAAGTTACCGTTTTTGTGCATATGATATAGAAAACACAAAAAATTGAAAATACACAAAAATACAATCACTCACAATGATAATAATAGAAGATATGAGTTTGGAAACCCTTTTGGGGGAAAACCCAATTAGAAGGTGAGGCTGCGCTGCTCTCTCTTTCTTTGAATGGAAATGGATGCAAGTACAAAAAGTGAGACTTGTGGCCTGTGGGCTACTACGATACACAAATCCTCTATGTTTTCTCTCTCTCTATCCACCCTCAGCGACTCTACTCATTTGTGTAACAAAATGCACTCAAATGGAATGGAACCCCTTTTCTTTCTAATGGCCCGGTTATAACACAACTCGATAGCCAACTAGGGGTTAAATTTGACCCATTCAACATCACAACTTGACCCTTCTAGAGTCTTCTTCATAGTACTCATTTGACTAGCCCCTTTTCCACGAGTAATAGGGGTTGTTGTGGCATCCTCTAGAATTATGGTTGTCAATTTCGATAGATCAACTTTTGAGAGACATGAATTTTCTCACATGAGCTCTGATTGAGGTCATCCTTGCGTTGTTAGAAATGTATTAGTGTGTAGATTGTTTAATCTAGGTCCAAAATAAGGTGAGGACCGAAGAAAGTTGTCATTTAAGACCTCAAAATGGCTCCTGAAGTTTTTCACTCGAAATTTTCCAAACTGGGACTATCAGTTAAAATGACCTTGCAAGCTAATCCCTCCAAATTTTCCACTCTAAGAAAATCAAGATGGATGGCAAACAATATATTGATCCAATTTGGATCACAGATTGAATGTTAGCACTTAAATTAGTGTGCATGGCTAATCAAAGATTATGAATCTTATTTGATAGAGTTGATGAAGGGCATGCTAATCAAAAGTGAAACTTGGAAGACCAAACAATAAGTTCATTCATACATGGATTGGTTAAATTACATGCTTGGATACATGAACACTGATTTTCACAATTGGTCGATTGATATTTGTATTGTCACTATGCCTCTTCATTAGATAGTTACATCTTACTATTATTTTTTTGGCTTGAACGAAAACGACATTATTATAGTATGAAGAGGAATACATAAAGTAGACAATAGCTTAAAAAAGCCATACTTTTGTTACTCTTTTTGAAACCTTTGTATGAGTTTTTCTTTTGTCATCATCCATAGACAAGAATTGTAGCTTTGAATTCTCCTATTCCTTGCTAGATTTACCATTATATTATATAGCATACATTCCTTTCTAAGTTGCATTGAAACAAAAAAAACAAAATTAGATAGCGAAATGGGGGGAGGAATGAATATGAGAATTTTTTAATAAAAAAGGATATGAAATGACAAACTATATATACACAATGGGGATTATGAGCTACCAACGAATATGTTTCCAATACTCATGAATAGAGTGGATGAAGTCTCGAAATGCATTGGATTTGAACATTAGGCACCTTTACTATGTGTTACCACCCAATCTATCACCCAAAATGTAGAGTCCAAGCATCTGAGTGAAGATTTGTGAACTAAGAGATTGGCCACTATCACCTTACCGACACTCTTCTACACTTCAGATTAAGGATGGATCTAAGTCAAAGGGGACCTCCTTATGGATTACTAGGCTTACTGTGTAGTATGGAATATAAGTAAAGAGAACTTAGCAACATGAAACAAAGGAGAAATGATAAAGATTAAATTGTTTTGAGGGTGATGGAGGAAAGGGGATACAACGCCGTATTGCTTGGGCCATGGAGGTAATGTATGCAATCTAAGATGTTATTCTAATAAATGAAGGGGCTATAGGTGGCCCAATTGACATGCTCTATAATCTCCCTAATTTGGAAAACCAAATATTACAAGAAAAGAAGGGAAAGGACTCACTTAGGGGAGCTCTAGTGCTCCACAACCAAACTAGTTTAGAAGTGGTTAAGCTTTTACTTATTACAAGGATTTAATCCTCTCCTCTCCGAGACAAGGCATAAGCTTTTATGCACAATGGATGCATAAGATAAGATAAGATACTTTTATTAAATTCCAACAAATGACCATAAAAGTAGGTCAATGGGACTGAAGAGCTAGTATGAAGACAATGTGGGAGTGCTAGCGCATTTCCTAGAAAATGCCAAAAATAATACAATGAAAGAAACGTACATATATGTATAAAACTGTGGCAAAGGTACACTGATATAAAACACTAAGTGAGTTTGTCTAAGGCTAAAGGTGGATAATCCAGCACAAGAACTTGTTAAGAGAGAGAGAGATGAGAGAGGGATATCGGACAATGAGGTTGATAATGTCAAGGTCTCTTGAATCCAATGTCCGGGGTGAGGGGGTGAACTATTGGCTCGTTGTCAGAGTCTACTGGAACCATTGAGGAGCTTGGTTGCATACTCCTAACATCTGATGTCGAAAGAAGGAAACTTTAGATTGTCTGTCTGGAGCTAATCTCTCTTTTGCTCGAAGAATGTGTGGATTGATGTATGTTTTGGCACCTTCGTATCTGTCTCAATAATATTGTGTGGTCTCCCAGAGGGGAAGGTTGAGGAGAAACTTGGGGTCTTACCATCGTGTTGTCTGGTGTGCTTGGGAACTTGGTTGCCGTTTGTTGCTTTGATATGATGGATCAATGGGGAAGTATGAGGTAATTGGTTTGGTTATTGTAGGGTGAGGTATGGCTTGTAGGAGTTGAGATTTGTGGATGAAAATATCCCTGATGAAGAGGGCTCAACATCTATATTCTTGCTACTAGAAGAAAGTAGAGAAGGAGCTTCCCAAGTCCCTATAGGGGTAGTGATAATGTCCTCTGATCTCATAATATAGCGGATTTCGGAAAATGAGGTACATATTTGTCTTTGGCTCCTTAAGGTGCTACACTTGGCAGATCCTATCAGGTTGTGGTCAATGGAGTTTTGTCTCTATCTAGAGTCAATGGGAGTCGACTTGGAGCTTTTCCAAAGGGATACTCAGTGAGTCCATCCGATGTCTGTGTGTACATGGGGGTAGACGATCATGTCATCATGCAACTCCAAAAAGAGCTCTAAGTAGAAAGACATCTTCTAGCTTAGGCTCGTCAGGGGTGAGGTCCAAGTGACCTGAATGTACAATTTCTAGATATCCTCTTTGATAGCCTAGTTCAATACCCATCTAGTCAACAAGAGATGGCATAATGCATCAAGGGAGAATTTCAATGGGGAAAGATGCTTTGGGGAAATAGTAATCGTTTGAAGAAGCTAAGATGCGTCTAAGAACCAACCTTGTGCCCCACCTAGGGAAGGATTTGAGGCAAGAGCCTCCAAGGAGCAAATTGCAAGGTAGTGATACCTCTTTCGCCCAATTTTTAGAGTCTTCAAGCGATCAAACCTTATGTAGGAAATAAACCAAGTAGAAAATGACTTTTGAGGCGGAAAGGATGGACACCAAACTCTGGTTGAATGATGGCCTGTGGAATTGCCTGCTTACATTGAATGATAAGGTCTGTACTTTCTCTAGTTTAGTCTAGTCTGTTTGCAACAAGATCGGTCCCCAAATCTTGGAGCCATAGAAAATTGTGGGTATGATAATTGCCTTAATGAGATAGAGTTTGGTCAAGATGTCCTGAAATTACTCCTAGAAGCACTATCTCTCAATGAGGGCTAGGGAACCATAGCCGAGGCTGGAGGGTTGCCTCAAACCAAAATGAGGCCTCGTGAATTGTACTCCCAAGTACAATTTGTGGTGATCTCAATCTCTGCCCCTCGGTAGTAGAAATGTAGATTTGTAAGAGAGTGCTTTGATATATTGAAGATCTAAACCTTAGTTTTACCTAGGTTGATCATCAACTGTTGGAGGTCAATTGTTGGCTAGTTCGTTAATCTGTGTTTGCAAGCCCTCAAGAGTAGAGGCCAAAAAGATCAAGTCATCAACAAATAGGAGTAGGGAGATCAACACCTAATGTAGAAGACATCCATCACCTTCCTGGATATGCCCATGAAGGAAGGACTCTAGCTCATTAGCATAGATCCCAAAGAGGGTTGGTGAGAGGGGGCACCCCTATTTTACCCCTATTTGAATGAAGTTGGAAAGGCCATGTGCCATCTTGAGGCATCCCAACACTAACTCATATTGTCTCATGATGACTATCAGTAGGGTCTCAGATATGTCAATGTTGTAGTGTCTCCGGAATAATGCCTCCCTTGAGATTGTGTTAAATGCTTTTTGGAAGTCTACAAAACAACTATAAGCCTTTGAAGAGCGAGGATGGGCCTTTTCAATAATGGCTTGTAGTGTGAAGATGTGATTTGTTGTCTGGTAGTTGTGGCAGATACCTAATTATCCATTAGGCTTTAATTCCTCCTCTTTGAGATAAGGTGCTTCTAGATTTAGCTTTAACAATTTAAACCTGCATACATACTATACCAATGGTGAACCTAGAGCATTTGCCACATAATAAATTATACAAACAAAGTTAAGCTTGGACCTAGCATGCTTACAAGTTCTTTCATTGATCAACTCACCAGTTGCAAAATGGAGAGAGAAAATTTTTATATAGGTTTTAGTTTGAACTTGTACAATAAACAATGAATTGTTTTCCTAGATTGACATGCGCCCTTCTAGAAGTGTGTCCACATGTGAGATAGGCATGCAAGAAGTGGAACGACCTCACTAAACGATTTTGGGACATGTACATGTGACCTACTCCAATTAAGCAATTAATGAATGTGCAAGTTATGAACCTAATCCACATGTGGCTTGTAGACAAGGTCACTTCATGAGATGAGATGAAGAGTGTGTCAACAGATGTCCAAGTGGCACATGTGGATGATCCCAAGGTAGATGTAGTGGTGGAGGACCAAATAGACACAAGAATAAGGTGGACGCCCTCATGGAGAAGTGTGCCATGCAACCTCATCCAAATGCGTGAATAAGTGTGCCATCTAAATCCTCAATTGTACAACTTTAACGAAATGGCATGGAAACATGTGCAGGGCACCCTCAAGTCCTCATTATGGAAATAGCCATCTCAACAAGTGGAGAGCTCAAGTAGACCATAAATGCTCAAATCCCAAGATCGCAGACTCTCTAAGTGGCACCTATAGATCTCTGAGAAACCATGAGGAAGAGGAGCTCCATGGAATCAGAGTATCTATTCAATAGAAGATCATCATAAAACCCTTATAAATACTTGAAAACTAGGGGTGCTCTTGCCCAAAGTGAAATGTCATCCATTCTCCTCTAGTATGTTGAAATCCCTTGAACGTTGTCCTAAGGCACTAGAAATCCATCATGAATAAGACCCTTGGCCCTCAACCAAAATAATTGTGCATCCTATCAAACATCATCGTAAGACCACGATAAACACAAAATCACTCCTAAAAGCTAACAAATGACCTAAGAATTGTGCCAAGGGTTGAAAGTCCAAGGAAGACGAGAGTGCTCCCCAAAATCAAGTGTCTAATCCATTGATAGTGACCTTAAGAGTAGATAGACACAAGAAATACTAGGGCACTCTATCCAAGGAGTGTGATACATCAACCATGCCCAAATGTTGCCTTGAAACCCAAAGATGTTGGAAATGTTCCAAGTAGGTGGGCGCTCTGCAAGAAGAGTTTCCTATCTCATTGTCTTATAATAGGAGTACATTAGATACTCCAGATATTTGTGCGTTCCATCATAAGAGTCTAGAGGTGTTTCATTAATAGAAACATCATCAACCCCCCTTAGGGTGCTCCAATGTAAGCTAAGGAGACAGGCTCTCTAGGATAACAAGTGTGTATTGTGTTATATATCATCATGAAAGTACAATAGACATGCAAGACCTTAGAGAACCTTTACCAAGAGTGTGAGATGCCATCATTCATGCCAATTTGTTGAAACCCTAGGTCGCCCCAACATAAGAACAAGTGATTTGCAAGGAATCCCATAGAGGTGAGCCGTCTACAAAATTCACTGTCTATGATGCCAAGGATCATCCTAGTAACTCATTAGATTGTGTCATAAGTCAATGTGCTCTCTTGCAAGCATCAGGTATCATGCATCTAGTGGTAAAAAGGTGACTTCTTCATAGAATTCATTGTCTATATCATAAAGCACCATACATAAGAGTGAACACACATGTAAAATACTCATCACACCAATAATACAAGGAGCAACAACATGAAGCAATGATCTAGCATCCATCATCTAACAAGTTGAAACAAGGCACAAAGATAATCGATACTCATGAGCATCATTACCATCCATGAACTAAGGCAACCAACATCTCATGCAATATCATGAAGGCTTACCAACTATGAGGATTTCACCATCAACCAAGGAATATACCATCCATTACATGCAAAAAGCGAAGAAAGCAATATGAATGAACTAACGAATACTTTCAATGACTTGAGCCATCATGGAGAAACACTATCCTCACCCATCCTCAAACAATATCATGGGAGATAACTCATCCAAGAAGGACTATCCTCAATAAAAAAAATAGAGTGGTGTGTATCTATAGTCCATAGGCATCCTTGCAAGTTACCCCTAAAATATGTAGTTACCATTCGTGCATATGAAGGGTAACACAATGAACATAAACAAACTTTTCATTATGTCAAAGTTAGACAAGGAATACTAACTGTTGAGGAGGTAAATCCCCTCTGCGGACAGAGGCGATCCCTACTAGCCCAACAGGGGTCTAGCAACAATCACGAAATGTTACAACGCAAGTTCCTAGTTACGAATGAAAAGACCAAAGATGGAGGCCTACCTGGAATCCAATGCTACGATCCGAAGAAGAGAGCGTTCCCGTTCCTCAGCCTCGGCAGATCACGATCCTCCACGATCTCCGCGGATGGACACCTGCACATGCAAGAAACAAACAGATACAAGCATAAAATCCAGCATACGTAACTAAATATCAGTCAGAAAGGATATTACTCATATTAACATCATTGGAAACAGAGTGGAACCATAATCGTAATCATTCATTAAATAACGATCGAAAGAGATTACAACCAAAGTTCTGACGTCGTGGTCTCCTTCGGATGGGTCTCCAGTCGTTCACGTCTCACAAAGCTCGCCAGGGAAAGGGAAAACCTCTCCTGAGTCTCTCGACAATAGTCTCCTTACTTGAGTCGGCCTTAAGGGAAGAAAGAGGGCTCTTACAACACAAAGGCTCTTGGGAATTTGGAGATTCAAAGCTTAGGCACTTCAAGACTATCAGCCTTTCAGCCCCTTCATCAATGGATGAAGGCTATATTTATAGAGGAGAGGAGGAGGTTGGGATCCCTACAATAGTGGAAGGGAGGCCTTATCCTTTGGGAGGTTCCCCCATATGGTGGAAACAAGAGGCCAAAGGAGGAAGGCCATGGTTATTCAGGCGAAACCACTCCTGATGACTCATCCACGAAGTTGTTGTAATCGAAACTTTCGCCTTCCTTTTTTTAAAAAAAAAAAAAAAAATTTTCCATAAACGTAGTGGCGCGAAAAAAGTCAGCCAAAAGTAGCGCCAATTGGCGCGGGCTCAGTGTTAATTTTCCCCCATTGGCGCGAGTACATAACGGGCTACCAACGCCAAGGCAAAAACAGGTGTTTTTAGGGGTCTGCTCAGGAAATAATCAACAGAAGGAATGTTGTCCTCATGGAAAGGGATGCAATGATGGTATTTGCAAGGCATGACATTGCTTATTGATCACAAAAATGAACCTGCAATGGGCGAGACGGGGATTGCAGGGATGGTGACAAATTACTGTGTAACACTAACTCAATGGGTTCATACCTTTGCCCTCACAAGTCTTTATCTTGTACTACATGGAGAAGTTACCCAAAATATGAGGGAGTCATTTTATTGCAAGGTGCTATGCAATACACACAAGTGAAGAACCTAAATACGAGGCACTAGAGCTACAGTGTATCCTTAATTGACATCAGGCTTAATGAGCCAAAAATACTTCCACCTAAGAGACAAAGTCTTAGGTGCAACACCAATTCGTGAAATATTAGACTCTATCGTTACCCTTACCAATAGAAGATAGGAATTGAGAGGTTGATTCAAGAAGCAATAATAGAACAAAGCCCTTAGCACTCATGATATTGGTCTAGAAAGAGGGCCATTTTCCATGTATCTCCATAGTTCAAGAAGTTACAATGTGCAAATAGAACTACAAGGCAACTTCAAACCCACACGCCAAAAAAGTCTATTATCGACTTCTCTCACCAACATGAAAATTATTCAAAAAGTATTGAATATTTTTATGCTCAAGGGAGGCTCAGGAGGCATCATTTCTAGTTTTAAGGCTCATTTTTAGGGTTAGGGTTAATTTAGAAGCTTGTAGGGTTGTTTTTCCTTCAGCTTATTTGTGCTTTTTAATTTGTTTTTGGCCCAAAATATTGCCGCCTATGCCTGAAATAGTTCTAGAAATGGTGAAACATTTGTGGTGTCTGCTGAAATGTTTCAGTAGTGTTTTGGTAATGTTTTCCCTCCATTTTAGTTTCTGAAATGGGGATTGGCGTTTGAGGGGACTTTAGAGGCATCTTGGGTAACTTAGATTCCTTTGGGTGCTGCAATGATAATTGACTCTTTACTTTTTATGCTATCTTGGTATTTGAATCGAATAGTTGTACTTGCTTGTTGAGTATCACAACTGATCATGCAATATAAAAATTGTTTGTTTGTTTAAGTATGGAAATTGTTTATCAAGTACTACAATTCCTTGTTGAATCCTGTTATAGTGGTCCAATGTTGGGGTTGAGCTATCTATACTAATTATGGTTTGGGATAAGGGGCACTCATCTCCCCTTTGCAGCAAAATATTCGTATAGAGGAAATCCTGTTCACTCATTTGTTGTAAAAATCCAGCGATCTGGGTCATCCTAAAATGAAGAGCCAAAACTTAGGGAAAACTTCCACAAGGAATTCTAGCACTTGATAAACGATTGCTATAATCAATAAATAATTGTTAATACTCCATGAGGAGTTGTGAAAGTGGTCCAATGTTGGAGAAATGGTCTAATGTTTAGGTTGAGCCCATCTATACTATCTATGGTGTGTGACAAGCAACACTCATAACATCCCCTTTCTAGCAAACATTCCTATAAAGGTGAAGATCCATGCTGTCCAAACATTTGTTCCAAAAATATGGCAATTTGGGTCATTGTAAAAATGATGGGACAAAACCCATGGGGCAAGGTTCCTATCAATCAGGTAGAACTATGACTTCTGGTGCAAATCACTCCCCATCCCCCACCTTTTTTCAAATATGGTATGAATTTCTGGAAGTCACAGTTCCATTTGATTGATAGGATTCTTGCCCATTAAGTTTTGTCCCATTTTAAGATGATCCAGATTTTTGGAAGAATGAGTGGACAACATCGAACTTTGCCTCGTTGGAAAAACTACCTTTGCGGGAAACGGGGCAATTTATGTGTCATTGATTATTGGTTGAGTCTTGTAATGGAGGTCCAAGATTGGAGCAATGGTCTTGTTGAGTTTGTAGTGCAATTAGGTTTAGCACAATATTTCTGAAATTCTGATAATTACTTTTGATGTAAATCTTCTTTTAACTTGTTCCAGTATATCGTTCAACAATTATACTTCAGAAATTCAACAATAAAGAAAAATAGAACGATAGAGATCACAATGCACAAAAGAGAGACAAGATTTACCCTAGGAAAACCTGCTATGGGGAAAAACCCAACAACTTTTTCAATAGAGAAATCCTTCTTGTTCAATAATAGACACCTAGATGTATGGTCAAACTTGGTCTTCTCGTCCAAGTAAAGCCACCCAAACTGATCCTGCACTTTGTTCTACCCGTATGATCCAAAAATTTCGGCCTCCCAGCAACTGTCCAGTCGGCCAGAATTTCGGCCCCCTGTAACTGCCCAGTAACCCAAAAAAGTTTGGCCCCCCAACAACAATTACCCCAGAAAGATGCGAATCACAGAGAGAGAGAGACTAAGCCACACATGCGAGACGCTATAGAGAGAGAGAGAGGATTTCGTTCCTCTTTTTCGTCCTTCTTTGTCCTTTGTTGCCTTTTCCCAGTAACTATCTTGAGTGAGGAATGCGAATTTCCCAAATGAGCAGCTCGAGCTGCCTTTATATAGTAGTCTGTCTAGGGTGAAAGGACGCGTCTCTTGGCCAAGGCCAACTTGACTTCGAGGGAAGCCAACTTGTCATTTTTGGAGCCAAAAATTTCATTTTAAAATTTCAAATTTACATCTTTAAAAGTTGCTATGGGACTTTGACTCAAAATGAATTTTTCCTTTGACTCAAGCATTTATAAATATGCTTTACAATGATAAATATAATCACATCAAGTGACTACAAGTACATTATGAAGACAGACCATAGTTTCAAATTCAACACTCCCTCTTAACTAGGGAGATATTCATAATCACCGTCATAGATGTTCTCAAATCGAACAAATTTCTCTAAAGAAAATGTTAGCCATTATTACCAACATCATCATCTATTAACATCCGCTAGTGGCCATATTCGGGCCAGTACCAAACCCATGGCAATGCCATTAGCATATTAGGACTCATTCCTCCAAAGTGATTGGTTCTCGAATCCCATGGCCACCACACCACCTAGGCCAAAAAACTCTGAGGTCGCAACTAGCAAGCACTCACTCACCCTTCCTGGTGAGCACTCTAGGCCAAGACCTCACTCAACCCCTTCCTGGTTGGTGATCAGGTCCAGATGCTGACCCGAACCTCACTCCACCATGCTTGGTGTGTGATAAGGGTCCAGGACATTACACCACCATTTCTGGTGTGTGATGAAGGTCCTCCTCCAAGAGACACTCACTCAACACTTCCTGTTGAGCCCTCTGGGTCTCTTGGACCCATTCTACAGAAAGGGAGAATGTCCATCCATGCTGCAGACAAATCAACACTCCCTCTTAACGAGAGGGGTGATCTCCACAAGCCCCAACTTGTGTCGAAAGTACACGAACTTGTCCCTTGGCAACAACTTCGTTAGAACATCAACTCTCTGCTCATCAGTGGAGATGTACTCGAGCCTTATTGCTCTCCTCTGCTGTAAATATTTGTAGATGTTATATGCTTGATGCAACTTTACTTTTTATACCCGATACCAGACAACAATCACACAAACAATAAAATAAAATGCTGATAGAACATACTAGTAGATCGACAGAAGACAAGCCAGAAATATATAAGTGTGTTGGTGCGTTATGGCAGTCAACAGGATGCTTCAACCAACAAAGTCTCAATATGGTCAGCCAACCAGCAATGTCACACAACCCTCTAGGACAGCCAAATGGTCAACCCAAAAGTCAACGCTGTCAGTGAATGGTCAACACAAACAATAGCAGTAGCTCGGTCAACACTGAAAATTCAAAGTCAACGTCTTGCCTCGGGAATAGTGCCAGAAAATGCGGATTAGGAAAATCGAACTTTTAGGAGAGTTTCAGGTACTTTTGACCTTGCGTTGACCGAAGTCAACACTAGTCAAAGTTTGCTGCAAAAACCCTAGACCGAAATAAAAAATGTGCTGTTGCTGGAATTTTCCCACATGTGGAGAGAAGAGCCACCAAGGTCATCGAACCAATCAGATGAGGAGAGGGAAATGTGTGTGGATGAGATGAGTAAAAATGTCCTCCAATGTTGACCAATATATATCCATCAGTGAGGGTGTGTGACACAACTTCTGGGGCACAAAAGCTTAAGGCCGACCTGCACATATCTTGAATAAATTCAAAATAAATGTTCTGCTCATTGGATCAAGATGATCTTTAGATCGATCTTGCACCTCTCCGAAAGAGGAATCCAATAAAAATATTGGTATCTTCATCTGAGCATCACAACATGGAGTTTGGACCTAGTTGTCCAAAATTAACAACCATGTCATAGATGTAGTCATACTTGATCTTAATATGCTTCGACCTGTCATGGAACATGGGATTCTCTGAGAGCTTCACACAACTTTGATTATCACAATGTATCACCGTGGGTTCCAACTCTTGGCCGAACAGTCCTGCGAACAACTTCCAGAGCCATACTGCTTCGCTACAAGTGCAAGCCTCATTGGCTACGATGTACTTTGCTAAAGCAGTGCTGAGTGCTATAGAACTCTGCTTCCTGCTCATCCACGTTATCATAGCGGATCCCAAATTGAAGCATACTCTCGATGCACCCTTCATGTCTTCAACACATCTTGCCCAATCTGCGTCTGTATATCCTTGAAGCCATTCATCCTTGTTTGCATCATACCTCAAGCCATAGTTCACTGTACCACGTAGCAAGATGTGCTTTGCTACAATCTAATGCTCGTGTCTCAGTTCTTCTTGGAACTGGCCCAAGGTGTTTACAACAAAGCAAATGTCTGTCCTACATCAACATACCAATCAACCACCGGTACATAGATGGATCTACCAATCTGGGGTCAGAGCCTCTTAACTTTTTCAAGTTAGTCACCATAGGAGTCATCATGTATTTGCAATCCATCATACCGAATCTATGAAGGATCTCTATCACATACTTTCCTTGACTAAGGAAGACTTCACCAGGTTTCTGCCATATTTCTGGTCCCAGGTAATAGTGCATCAACCCAAGATCCTTCATATCGAACTTAGAATCCAACTGCTTCTTGCACTGAATGATAAGAGGCTTGGCACCTATCAGAAATAAGTCATCAAAATATAATAATAAGATCACAGGTGCATTCTTCACAATCTTAAAGTAAATGTTTGAATCGACTTTGTTTTTGGTAAATCCCAGTCTCCTCAGATAACTGTCGATATGAGCATACCAAGCTCTTAGAGCTTGCCTTGAGTCCATACAAGGCTTTTTTGAACCTGCAAACATGCGACTCCTTTTCATATATCTAAAATCCTTGAGGTTGCTCTATGTACACCTCTTCCTCAATCGCACCTTTGAGGAAAGTAGTCTTCACATCTATCTAATGTAGTTCTCATCCCATGGAAGCATCAAGTGAAAAGATTGATCTAATGGAGGTGTACTTGGCAATTGGAGAAAAATTCTCATCATAGTCTTCTCCCTCTTTTTGGGAGAATCCTCTAGCCATGAATTGTGCCTTGTATTTGTCAATACTACCATCTACATCATGCTTTATCTTGTAGAACCACTTGGAAGTCATCATTGACTTCCCTTCAGGCCTTGGCATAATTTCCCAGACATCATTCTTCAGGATCGATTGTTACTCTTCATTCATCACTTCCTTCCACACTTATTGGCTAGCTGCTTCTTCGTATGTGGAAGGTTCTTCATTAATAAGTTTTGTCATGAGAGTTGCATAGCTAGAGAACCTCTTGTGTTTCTTCACTTCTCTAGATGTGCCATCAGGAGCTGCATGCCTTTCCACCTCTTCTAATGTGGATCTAAGCCACGTTGGTCTCTTCTTGATCTTTGGAATTATGACTAGTTTTGTTGGACCTTGAGGCCCTTCTGGCCTTCCAGTACATTCTGTAGAACTCGAGTGCTCCTCCCTTGAGGCTTCATGTTTTACTTCTTCCAAGGAATCTATGGAGACTTCCTTAGACCTCCAATATGCCACTTTCTCATCGAAGGTGACATCTCAGTTGACCTCAATTCATCGCTGTTCTGGAATTTAAGTTTTGTGGGCTTTTGAAGATTCATTGTATCCAACAAATATGCTTTTCCTTCCTAAAGGCTCAATCTTGTTCTTCTTATCCTTAGGAACATGAATATATACAGGATGAAAGATTCTCATGTGCCCAACCTATGGCTTCCTTTTAGAGAAGGTTTCCAAAACTCTATGAAGACTTCGATTTTGAATGTACACAACTGTTTGTGATTCTTCGCCCCATAAGAACAATGACAAGTCCAAATCATGCATCATGGCCTTGATAGATTCTTCAATGGATCTGTTCTTTCATTTTGCTACACCATTTTGTTGTGGATTATAGGGAACAATTAGCTCCCTCTTAATCCCATCATGCTTGCAGAAAGCAACAAGCTCCTTTGAGGTGTATTCTCCTCCATTGTTAAATCTCAATATCTTGATCTTTTTACCTGTCAAGTTTTCCACTATAGCTTTGAATTCTTGGAACTTGTCGAATACCTCATCTTTTGTCTTCAAATAGATATATCCATGTCTTACGAGTCATCAGTGAATGTCACGTAGTACAATGAACCACCAAGCGATTTTACGGGCATCAGACCACATACATCAAAATGAATTAGGTCCAAAGCTTCCTTTGATATGTTGTCACTATTTGGAAATGGTTTCTTAATGTTCTTCTCAAGAGCACAACCTTTGCATACACCATTTTTCTTTATCTGTAGTTGAGGAACCCTTGACACTATTTCACTTATTCAGGTAATTCTCTAAAATGAAGATGTCCATACCTTCGGTGCCATCGCTCATTTGGATCTATTTTGTCATGAACTAATGCTTTATCTAGTTGACTCACGAGTCTATAGTCTTCCATCACGAATCCCAATAATCCTAGCATCATCTATAGTAGAGCCCTTTGACCATACAATGCTTTGCCGTTCACAAAAGCAACCCTATCTCCTTTATCTTCTAAATAAGAAAGAAAGACAAGATTCTTTTTCAAACCTGGTACATAAAGGACATTGCTGAGATGTATGTGGTTTCGAGCTCTATGGATGGCTTCCAACTCCTTTGACTGTACAACTGTTATTGTCTCCCAATTCAACCCTTTGAGACAAGTTCTTCTCTGTCATGCTTGAAAAATTCACATGCTTTCCAGTCATGTCTTGATGCTCCACTATATACCAATCACATGTCATCATCATCTGCAAAGGAACCTGTCAAAGCAGAGTAGTAGAAGAAATCTTTTTCACCTTTGGGCTTCTTCGGCTTTTCATCTTCTTCAACTTCTGGTGCAGAAGCATGTTGTTTTCCTTTTTTTTTCTTGTTAGCCATATTAGGACAATCTCTCTTGAAATGCCCATATTCTTGACAACCATGGAATTTTATCTTAGATAAGTCTTTCTTCTTCTTAGAGGAAGAAGATCATTTTCCTGACTTCTTATGTTGAGGTCCAAACTTCTTCTTTCCCTTGATGTGACCTGCAAGGACTTGAAATTCCTCATCTTGACGATCTCTAGTCATCAATCTTGCTACTTCTTGAGCACAT
Organism: Pinus albicaulis; assembly: GCA_034641835.2. Lineage (NCBI taxonomy): Eukaryota > Viridiplantae > Streptophyta > Pinopsida > Pinales > Pinaceae > Pinus > Pinus albicaulis. The sequence continues at coordinate 1,526,860,003 of CM076584.1, read as the reverse complement.
GATGTCCATAATTGCTCAAATGAAGAAGCTTCTTTCCAAATGTTTATGCCTGCTGCAAATGCATCCCATGATCTAGGTAGACCATTGAGTGCTAAATAGAGATCGTCCACATAGAGGACCAGAATGAGAGGCTTATCATTATCAACCTTAAAGTAAAGGTTTGGATCAACATCACTTCGCGTAAAGCCCAACTTCATCAAGTAGCTATCGATCCTGTCATACCAAGCCCTAGGGGCTTGCTTCAACCCATAAAGGGCTTTCTTCAACCTACATACATGTGTATCTCTATCTTGAACTTTGAACCCCAAAGGTTGTTCCACATAGACCTCTTCCTTGATTGAGCCCTGTAAGAAGGCCATATTGACATCCATTTGATGTAGAGTCCATCCTTGTGATGCAACAAGGGAAATGATCGAATGGATGGTGGTGTAGTGGGCAATAGGTGTAAATATTTCATCATAGTCTATACCTTCCTCTTGAGAGAAGCCTCGGGCAACAAATCTTGTCTTGAATTTTTCAGCACTTTCATTGGCTCCATGTTGATCTTGTAGAGCCATTTCGAGGTGACAACAGATTTGTCCTTTGGTCTAGGGACCACATCACATATATCATTTTTCATGATTGACTCATATTCTTCGTTCATTGCATCCTTCCAAACTTGGTGCTTCACGACTTCTTCAAACGTTCCGGGCTCACATTGTACAATGGTGCTCATGGCTACTAAGTACCTTTGGTACCTATTTGGCTTCTCACTTTCACAGAATATTCCCCTTGGAGAGTGTCTCTAAGCCATGAGGGTCTTCTTTTATTTGAAGAAGGTGGATCTATAGGATCCATTGGACCTTCAACATCGGGCATTAGTTCATCCTTCAGTTCTTCCTGCTTTCCTGCTTGCTCTTTGTCTTCCTTTGAGATAGGAAGATCTCTAACCTTCCTGAGGGAAACATCTTCGTCGAAGGTGACATCATGACATATCTCCATTTCTCTTTGACCAAGCACACATATTCTATATGCCTTGGAGGTTTCACTGTAGCCCACAAACATTCCCTTCTTTCCAGAAGCATCCAATTTGCTTCTCTTTTCTTTCGGCACATGAAAATATACGGGACTTCAAAAATTCTAAAATGAGAAACATCAGGTTTCATACCAGTGAAGACTTCTTTGGGAGTTTTGGAGTCCAATGCTGAATGTAGGCATCTATTTTGAACATACACAGCGATGTTGGCAGCGTCTCCCCATCGGAACTCCGGAAGACCTTGGTCATGGAGCATGGCACGAGCAACTTCAAGAATGGTTCGATTCTTCCTTTCAGCAACTCCATTTTGTTTGGGAGTATACGCAATAGTTGTCTCCCTCTTAATGCCAACTTCCCTGCAATAGCATTTGAACTCATTTGACTCATATTTGGTTCCATTATTGGTGCTCAAAATTTTGATCTTCTTTCCTGTTTGATTTTCAACCAAGGCCTTGAAGATGTTGAACCATTTGAATACTTTGTCCTTTTTCTTCAAGAAGTATATCTAAGTCTCGTGGGAGAAATCATCTATGAAAGTGACATAATATAAGAATCCTCCCAAGGATGTTACGAGAAACATACCAAATAGATCAGAATGAATCAATTGTAGAATATCAGAAGTCTTGGTGACACTTGAGGGAATGGTCCCCTTGTATGCTTTCCTTCGCCACAACCCTGACATACACCTTCATGATCATCTTTGAAATCAGGCATACCTGTGACCACCTTCGTTGCTTCGGGAAGGGCTGTATAATGAAGGTGTGCAAACCTATGGTGCCATAGCTCGGATTGAAGAGTTGTGTTACATGTCATGGCTCCCAACGGACTTCCTCTGACTTGATAGAGTGTATCAACCCTGAAACTAATAGTAAATGCTTCTTTGAAATTCCTCTTCCAAATGCGTACATTTCCATCGATGAATGCCACCTCATATCCTTCGTCTTCCATTGTTGAGATAGACACTAGATTCTTCTTCAAGTCAGGTACATACAACACATCTTGCAAACAGAGGACTTGACCTCTTTAAAGGTTGACCATTTCCATTTCCATTTCAATCAGAGGGAGCCTTTCTCTTTTCGTTATTGTTGAACCTGTTGTTCCTTTGATTTCCATTCCCCCTGAAGTTGTTATTGTTGTTGTAGTCATCATCTCGGGGAGAGTCCCTTTTATTGGGACATTATCTAGCATAGTGACCAAACCTGTTACAATTGTAACATCTACCTTTCCTTCCTTTGGGACTTGCTCTTCCTTGATTTCTCGGACCAACAATATTCCTCTTCTTTGCATGAGCGGTGAAGGCAGTAGGTTCACTTCCATTTCCATTTGAGGGATGGTCTCTCTCCATCATCCTTCTCTCCTCTTGAATGCATCTTGTCAACAATTCATCAAAATCAGGAATTATATTATTATTGAGAATAGTGGTATTGAATACATACCATGCCCGAGGAAGTCCTCCAAGAGCAATGAGAGTGAGCTCTCGGTCAACTACGACCTCTCCAATTGATAAGAGATCATTCTTGATTTCAGTGAGCCTCATGAAGTAGGATTGGATGGATTCTCCCTTGTCCATCTTGATGTTCTTCAACTTGTTCTTCAAAAAGAGAATTTGATTAGCATTGCTAGCCCTGAACATGCTAACCAACTTATCATACATCTCCTTAGATGTGCCAAACTCGGAGATATAAGTAACCAAGTGCTTGTGAATAGAATTTTTGATGATCTTCTTCGCCTTGTTTTCCCCTTTCTTGTACTTTGTTTTAGTGGCAGCCAGTGCATTTGATGGAGTCTCAAGTGATCTTTCCTTGCACATAATCCATAACATCTTGTTCCTCCAATGTCAGATCCAAGGACATTTTCCAAGCATGATAATCAAACTTATCATTGAGCTTGTCATCAGATTTGAAGTATGATGAGGAAACCATTGACCTTGGTCCTTGTCTAATCAACTTTCGGTGATTGCTCTTCTCAGTCTTGCTTGTGCTTTGTCTTCAACTCAGCTCTGATACCATGTTAATTTTTGTTAACGATGGTATGTTCTATGCTTAGAGCAATTTATTCCAATCTTTCTTATTAGCCCAATTCAATTTCCTGTTTAACAATCACATTAACATTGACAGTAAATGTTGATAGAACATAAATAAATAACCAGAAGACAAGCCAAGACAAGAGGACACAATAATTTGGTGGATGCCAGGGAAACACCCCAATGTGGGGAAAACCTTTTGATCAAATCTTCTTATTATTCTTCAAATTTAGCAGAGAGAGAAAGTACAATTTTCAGGAGTCAACAGGATGCCCTAGCCAGCAAAGTCAATGCTGGTCAAACCATCAATCTTCCTCCCGATGGAGCTTAGTCAAAGCTAGTCAAACTCAGCCTCAAGAAACAATCAAATTCAACCCAAAACAATCCGCAAATCCTCGGTAAAACCTGGTCAATGCATCAGTCAAACAATGGTCCAAGTCCGTGGTCAAACAACCCAAAACTTCTCGATTTCTTTGCTACCAAACTCGGCCTCCCAAACTCAAAATCTGTCCCAAAAATTGAAGTCAAAATCTGAGTTGACCCAAGGTCAACATTGCTGCAAAAGCCCTAAAACTATTTGAAATACTCAACTGTCCTTTCACACGGGTGGAGGAGAGATAATGTCTCCTAAAACTGTACAAACCAATGAGAAGGAGAGAGAATGTGTGAGGAGATGATATCCAAAATGAAGTTTGAGTCTCTCCTTTTTATATCCATCAATGAGGGTGTGTAACACTTGTTTTGGAGCTTGTGAGCCTACATTACAATTCTGGCCGACCTTGACAAATTGCACGTGTGAGAAATAAATTCAAAATCCAACTTCTGCTCATGCAAACAAGATGATCTTTAGATCAATCTTGCACCTCTCCCAAAGAGGAATTCAACAAAAATATCATCTCCATCATATGCGCAGTGCAAAGTGGAGTTTGTCCCTAGTTGCCAAATTTAACACAACTGCATCGGTTGGTTCATTGGTCTTTCTTGTCACAATATCAAACACTTTGTTCTTGGAAAGAATATGATCTATCTTGACTTTCCAAGCTCCGAAGTTTGATGCTCCCTCTATCTTGTTTCCGGATTATATGGAGGAAGCCATAGATGCCAATTAATAAAATGCTCTCTTTAGGGTTTTTGTGAAAGTGATCTCAATGTACCTTCCTTTCGTCACCAAAACTTTGATATCATGTTGGGTTTCTAGTGCAATTAGGGTTAGCACAATATTTCTGAAATTCTGATAATTACTTTTGATGTAGATTTTCTTTTAACTTATTCCAATATATCGTTCAACAATTATACTTAAGAAATTCAATAATAAAGAACAATATAGAGACAAGATTTACCTTGGGGAAAACCCTCTAAGGTGAAATACCCAACAACCTTTTCAATAGAGAAATTCTTCTTCTTCAATAAGAGACACATCTAGATTTATGGTCAAATGTGGTTTTCTCCTCCAAGTCAGGTCACCTTGTATGATCCAGAAATTTCAGCCTCCCAACAATAGTTACCCCAAAAAGATGCGAATGACAGAGATAGACTAAGCCACTCGTGCAAGATGCTAGAGAGAGAGGTTTTCGTCCTCCTTTTTCGTCCTTGTCTTTTGCTGCCTTTTCCCAGAAACTTTCTTGGGTGAGGAGTGCGAATTGCCCAAATGACGAGCTCGAGCTGCCTTTATATAGTAGTCTTTCTAGGTTGTAGGGACGTGACTCTTGGCCAGGGCGGACTTGACTTGGAGGGAAGCTGACTTGTCACTTTAGGAGCCAAAATTTTCATTTTAAAATTCAAATTTACATCTTTTAAAAGTCGCAATGGGACTTTGACTTGAAATAAAATTTTCCTTTAACTCAAGCATTTATAGCTATGCTTTACATTGATGAATATAGTTACATGAAGTGACCACAAGTACATTATGAAGACTGACCACAAGCACATTATGAAGACCGACCATAGTTACAAATTCAACAGGTCTGACTTGTGTTGTTTAGCCAGCCATACTTGTTGATCATCACCGTTACTCGTTGACCCTTGTAATGGAGGTCCACTATTGGAGAAATGATCTTCTATTTACACGTCATTTCATTTTCATGTTTGGGAGTTTGATTATTACGAATCATCTGTGGGAATCTTGGCATATATGTGACATTGCCAAAATAATAATGAATAAGCTGTTAGCAAGGCAATAGAGGTCTAGGTTTACATTTGGTACATTGTTTAAACCTTTAGTTTGATTAGGGAATTTGTGTAGCTTCATCTGATAAAATTATTGACCAATATTGAGCACAGACCGTACCAGCAAAGTGATCAAACCCTCTTTGTTTACTCTGTCCAGTTTTTATTTTTGTAGCTGACATTCTTCCAACATTTGCGTACTGGGTAATTTCAATATAGGTTAAGGTATGCACGGTACAGAGAACCTTGAATCATGTTGGGTAGAAATGTGATAAGATAATCCATACTCTCCATGCCACTTCTTTGGGAGTCGAGAGAAGGGAGTGGAAAACTTTCGGAGGTTATTGCATTGTCTAGTGCCCTAGAAGAGTTTGTTGTATTGCTTTTCGAGGGAGATTCATGGATTCTAGCTATCTAATTACTTGTTTTTGGCAACAATCAACTTTGAAACTTATCTGTGAGTAATTTACAAACTGCCTAACAAACCACTGTTTCCCTAGCTTATTTTGGAAATTCTAGTTCATGTTTTAATGATGAATGCCTTTGCAGATTGTTTTAATAATTTTCTGTCTTGCTTTCTTACATTTCCACATGCGATCTTACATTTCCACATGTCTTGCTTTGAAAAATCAGGTTTCTTAGATTGATTTTGTTCTCCCAATGTTGGGAAGCTGCTTGATAATGGCACAAAGTGGACTGCATGGTTTGTCCATACATAGTGGACAGTCTAGACCGAGGATTTATCAACATGATGCACAAAAAGCAAGGGTGGTCCCATTTCGATTTGTTCACTGTACACCTTTGGCATGCTCATACCCTTCAAAGAGGAATATGTACAAAGCGCGTGAATGGTCCATATTACAAGTTGGGTCTTGTACTACCAAAGGTGAGGAATATGTTTGAATGGAAGGTCTCATTGTTTGGTGTTCAAAAGATATTTGTAGTGTTCATTATTTGAGTCTTGATTTACCACCTTCTTGAATGGCTGAATTAAGGTTAATGGTTCATGTCATAATTTTTTTTCATTGATCCTCACCTTAATATGTATAAACATTCTGTGGCCCAAATATAGTCCAGGATACAGGTCAACCAGAATAACATCTTTGTCAAGTTAGATGAATGATGTACTAAAAGTTAGACCTACTGTCTTTTCCTGGGTGGAAAGAAGAGAGTTCTGACCACGTGCTTAGTTCACACTTTGAAGTGAATAAATCTCAGAATACATGTTACCTAGATAATGGCTTTAATATAATACTAATGCCCTCCCTATATTTCAAAAGTACCGGTTTGGGATGTTTCATTGAGTTCTCGAATTGGGTGTTTTGCTGGTTATGTCATTATGCTTAGTTCTGGCTGGACTTCAGGTAGCTTATTTTGTTTTGGATGACCTTAATTCTTCAGGGTGTGAACGTGCATGCACATCTGCTTCTACACCGTTCTTCACAGGAGAGTATGGAAGTTTTAGAATTCATTTACCTACTATTGTGAGACATAATGGGAGACGTAATGGAAGAACAGTGAGTCCAAGAGCAGCTGATGATGTGCCTGCATACCAAGGATACGCTCCAATGACGAAGAAACCAAGATGGTGGTGGAGACTTTTGGCATGTTTACCTTATCTAATGCCTTTGCATGAGTGTTGGATTAACGCAGAAACAGCTTATAATATTCATCCATTTTTGGAGGATTTGGAAGAGTGGTTGTTTCCTTTTTTCGAAGCCCTTGTCCAACTGCCTGAGTGGTTCTTTTATGCATATTTTTTCATGTCATACCTAGGAGTTGTGAGGAATAACAAATGGCCTCATTTTTTCAGATTTCACACCATCACTGCGATTTTGTTAGAAATCGTTTTGTCAATAAATGGAACGATTTTTGATAAATTTTTGCCGAAAGGAGTTCTTTGGGGAAAGATCGGAATGCATTATTGGCTTTTTGTTTCCTTTGCATTTTTCTTCACCGTTCTACAATGCATGCGGTGTGCTTTGAGAGGCGAGTATGCTGATGTGCCATTCATATCAGATGCATCTTACATGCAAATTCCTTACTGATTTAAGTCTCTGATGACAAGAAGTCATTCGCAAGCCTTTATGCAAAGGCATCAGAAATGCCACAGGGTTATCAAGCGTTGCATGTAGAGACACCAGTGCAACTTTTAAGATCAGAAGCATCGAAACAGTTAAATGTTTATGTTTTATGTTGTAATCTAGGTGAGCAAGTCGGAGATGTTGTTTATTTACATTCCAGGATGCTTATATTTTTTAATTGGGTTGGCCCATGATCAGTTTATTACGACTGTTGCGGGAAGTTCACTCCTTTTGCCTTTGGCTCAACTTGCAGTAAACTAATGATGTATGCTTTATCAAAAAAAATGATTCTTAAACAGTTACTTAACTCGGTACAATGGTGTTAGTCAATGTATGTTGGAAAACATGGTAAGGTTTGGTGGGACAATTAAGCAGCCTTTTGGTGCCGTGCAGATGACAATGATTGGGTTTCTTCAATTTGCTTCCCTTTTTTTGGACTCTATTTCTGAGTACAGCGCCTAAGTTAATTGATATACGATATATTTTGAACAGAAATTGAAATTATTATGATTTATTAACTTGTGGGTACCGAATATGGTTATGAGCAATAGAATTGTAAAATTCAATAGCTTTGGTTAATGTATATTATGAGACATCCCTTTGATTCCAACATTTTGCTGAAGCTCAGCCAGTAGATTTATTATTGTTCCCTTTACTACGCAGGAGACTTCTGAAAAACCAGAGAGAGAGATGAGAGGAAGCCCGTTGCATTCAGATCGATCCTCGTTTGAAGTTCTGAATTTCTGTTTTGTATGGAGATGGAACAAAAAATCAGCATCAATATGATAAAAAGAATATGCACGTGCAGTTACCTATTATAGTAATAATAAAAAATAATTTAATGTAAGGTCATAGTTTAGCCAGAGACCTGAGACCTGTTTGTTTGTGTGGTACAATGGATTATGTCTATGTAGCGATTTGAATGATTATTATAAGGAAGTGTACATACTCTACCTCTTCTCGAATGATTATTATCTACCCCTTCTTGAATGATTATTATATGGAAGTGTACATACTCTATCCCTTCTCGAATGATTATTATCTACCCCTTCTTGAATAATTATTATATGGAAGTGTACACACTCTACCCTTCTTCTATGGAAGTGTACATACTCAACCTTGCTTCTATACCCTTCTTGATGTGACTTCCAAGGAAGAAATACATGCTGTGTGTCAGATCAACCTAAAAAACCTGAACCTGATATGCCATTGTTATCTGTTATGTGGATACAAATCAATGACTCCATAATTACAATCAACTAAAACATATCTAATAATCTTATTTACAATCAACTAAAATATCTAATAATCAGCTTTGTGGAACTTGAAAATAAACATTGATAAATGGCATTGTTATTTGTTATACGTATAAAAATCAATGAATCCTTCAGAATTGCAATCAACTAAAACATATCTAATAGCAAATGAAAATCAATGAATCCTTCGGAATTACAATCAACTAAAACATATCTAATAGCTTTCAAAATTACAATCAACTAAAACATATCTAATATTCATCAATTTAACTAAAACATATCTAATAATCCACTTTGAGGGACTTGAAAAACGAAATATTTGTCAATTTAACTAAAACATATCTAATAATCCACTTTGAGGGACTTGAAAAATAAGTATGGATAGATGTTGGAATTGTAGTTCACTTTCATGCTCAATGAATATTCATCTTTCCAGGAAGGAGAAATTTGTACATGCATTTTAATTTTTAATTTTGGTTGAATTAATTTTTTTCAATCACATCAATATACTTGCATATAAAGTTTTGGTTAAATAATTTTTTTTCAATCACATCAATATATTTGTATACAAAGTTAGGTGGTAATTGGAACTTTTGTTTTAATTTTGGTTGAATGAATTTTTTCAATCACATCAATATACTTGTGTATAAAGTTAGTAGTAATTGGAACTTTTGATATGTTTTATCAATCATTTAGCATTTACTCAATATAATATTTTATAGCATGTGTTATTCATCCATAATCTGTGTTTTTATTTTTTTAAAATATGTTTCTTTGTAATTAAAATTTTCCTTTTTAGCATTTGTCTTTTCAATTAAATATTCGAGAATACATATTATTTACACAATCCTCCTGGGCTGGTTTAGGGTTTAATTGTAATTGTACCCTTCATTGAACATGGGTAGAGATGCATTTGAAATAACTATATCCAACCAAAATGTAAAAATGTATAGTTGTTTAGTTTTAAAAATGTATAGTTATGTAGTTATAAAGGCAGCACACACACATTTTTTTATTTTCATTACTTTGGTTTTCTATATTTGATGTGGTGTATATACAATCCGATTTTTAGAATTATTTGTCTGTTTAGCGTGTGGCTGTTATTTTCTGACTTATAGCATAAATGTAACTCTTTCACTATAATAACATATTTCATGTTTAATTTTTTTCAATTTAAGACTACAACTAATAATAATATAATATAATAATTTAATCTAATCAAGTGATATGGCTAATAATAATTTGAATTGTAATTTGTTTATTGAACACAATTTTTATACTTGAGTCAGCACCAAAAGGTCGTTATGTCAAATATTTTACTACAAGTGTTGCCTTTCACATGACTTTTACCCATAAAGCCTAGAAAATTGTTTTACACGATATAAAACATTTTTTATTATGCACTTAAAAGAAAGAAAGCGTAGGAAATTCTTTTACACAAAATAAAATATTTTTTATTATGCACTTGAAAGAAAGAAGTGAGTTCAAGGATATGCATAATATAAATATTGTGTGGAAGTAATGGTGGGTTATAAGGTAAGATTGGATGGTGATCTAAATAAGGTGACATTCTTCATGAGTCCATGTAGGGCTTGGTTGGTCGTATGAGAGGAGCATTGGGCATTTAGGAGAATGTTGATCCTATGTAGTGCATATTACTTGGTTGCATACATAGACCCTTGTGTTTAACTTGCGAAGGTTTAGGTTGAGGAGCATTCATGGGAGTGGATGGTTTTAGGAGTTAGTGTTGAAACCTTGAAAGGGGAGTGTTTTTATTTGGAGTATTCATCTTGGGGCCCTTGCTTGGTGTACATCCTTACCTTAGATGTTGACACGTGTCACCTTAGAGTTGGAGCACATCACATGGACTAATCGAGTGATTAGCTAGATTGCTTGCCTATGGACCTTGCTTATGGCCTTCCCCTCTTATCATATACATAAAGCTAGGAGAGATTGTTTTCATCGTCATATTGATCATCATAGACTTGTCTCAAAGATATAAAAGCTATTGTACTTCACACTCTTGGCTAGTGTGCTAGGGTTCTTGCATTGAAGGCTTTAGGATTAAGGTTTTCCCTATGAAGTCAACGAGTTTGGGATTTGAGAGAAATGTTATAGGAGCAAAGGAAGCATTTATTCTAATGGTTCTTATGAGAGAAAAATAGAGATTTTGTGGCATTGAAAACAATAGGACTACTTGGAGTGCTTGATGTGGAGAAGACATGGGAAGATTATCATGTTTTTTTGTTGTGGTGGTGATAAAATTGTGCGTTGTAAGTGTAGGTGCTAAATAAGACTTGCCAATGTATATGATAATAGTTGTGGATATTTGGTGGTGTTGTATCTTAAGCAACAATCCCTTGGCTATGGTAAGGAATCAATGCTCAAGACATTTATATATATATGTCAAAGAAATATTATATCAAATGGTCTTTGCTTAATCACCTTTAGAGATTTATTATTAATCCCTCAATAATCATATGCAATTAATGTTTCACAATGCCATTATTTGTTGATATTAAATGGAGTGATAAGAACATGAAGGAATGAAGCCCAAACTGATATGCTAATAAACAAAATCTATCACTTTAAACTTCAGAAGAATTTTAAGACAGTGGAATAGTTAAAATGAAGGAGCGCCCATTAAAGATATTTAACTCCTATTCACATATGTTAAAAGAGACCTGTAGCTTCATTACTTCATTTTATTCATAGAAAGAAAATATAGAATGGAAAATGGAAAACATATCAATAACAACAGATGCAAGTATCTTGATCTTCATTCATTAGTCATCTGAAAATTGAGTACAAAATTTGTAGTAGTTCAAAGGTCCAAAACTCGTAACCTTTTCCTTTCAATTCTTTCTCTTTAAATACAATGTAAAGCAATTTGCAACTGCTGAAACTACTCCTAACTGCTCAAACTACTTGAAACTTCTTAAACTACCTATATCATCGAAATGTCTTATTACAATTACATTCTCTTAACAGGGTTAAAATAAAACTTAAATCCTAATCTATTTGCTAAATATGAATTGGTCTCGCTGCTGCTGCATTTTCTTGATCTGCTGACTTGTTTTTCTTTGAAGTTGAGGGATCCTTAGGTAGAACAGTCATCCAGGCTCTGCATTTCTTCCAAACTTCAATGTTTGTCTTGGGTGAGTTTATCAGCTTGTGGTACTCCAGCCTAAAGGCAGTGATCCCGTTGAATGTTGGCCTCTCTGTAAACAAGGTCTTTACTAACCATAATAGCTGAAAATGTCTGAAGAAAGTTAATAATTGTTGCTCCTTCTAAAGTTTGAGTCTTCTCATGAGTGTTATCTACCTTGCTTTTTGCTAATACCAGTAGTGGTTCATAAGAGTCCCATGATAAAAGACTACCTCCAAGGCCCCAGCATGATGGCAACACTGCCCTGGCTCTTTTGTCATACATATTGTCAAATTTGTTTACTGCTTCCTTAATCTCTGTCAATTTCTTCTTTGTGGTCTTCTTGCAATAATTTTTAACAATCAATTTGTTAATCTCTACATCATATAGAATCCTATCTTTAGGTTAATCATGG